>OW052225.1:42732500-45232500 GCA_932527175.1 Operophtera brumata
CATTGTTAGTTAAGTAGTTGTAAGTGAAGCTAATAAAAGTGCGTTAATAAAAGAGATCCATAACTTTCAAAAACCAATAATAGTCGTTACATTTATGAGACAAAAATAGAACGAAGACTATTTTCTGACCTCTTTAATTCAATAAAACATTTTCGACGACAATAGTTCGTTAAGCACATTGTACTTCTAGCCGATTGAGGCTTGAAGCGCACAGAAATACTCGCTCTTGCAGAAGCGTTGGTGATGTAATAGTTGCCTTGGATCCAGGTTCAATTCCCGGCCAATGCACACAACTTTGAAGTTTATAGTAGTTTACTCCATAATAATCGATTTTCATATAAGGCTCTATGCGGCACTGCACTGCCATCCTGAGACACGTATTTTCACAAATACCACAGACCATGTAATTTTGCCCCGAAAAGCATTGGCAGAGCTTCAATGAGCCTGTGTACGTACTGTGTATGTGGAAACATAAACGTGACTAGTGGTGAGTCAAACGCCATCATTACTTTCCAACACTTATTCTGAAGTCAGTTATAATATTAGTAGACTTACGTAGTAGGTATCTTGTCAATGCTTTTAGGACAGTCGATGAGAAACTAAACATTTTTTGAGTGAAGCACTCAAGTGTGTCATGTTACATGATCCATCCATTCGGCTCCCTATGAAAGGTAAATGAATTTAGGACAGGGAGTGAGTAGACACACAATATATCGTTTAGCAGTGATGTTAAAATATTCTAACTTTAGTTGAACTCTCCGTCAATCTATCTACTTTTTTACTAAGCAATCACCATTTTTAACTTAAAAGTTATCAGCTTACTGAGGTACTGATTAGTGAGATACGTCCAATTGCCTCTAATTAATAAATTGGCCCGTAATTTGGTGCATTGGGATGTAGCTGGTTGAACCAAACCACCTATAGAATTTGAATGCGGTAGAAGAAGTTCTTTATCATTACCACCGTTAGATATAGCCCAGAAGATTAGCAAGCTGAAGAAGTGGCAATGGCCCGGTTATGTCTGCTGAAGAAACGATAACCGTTGAAACTTGCAATGTATATACGCTTGTCTGGGTGGAACATTGGAGTAAACGAGTTCTTGAGTGGAGAGCGCGTCTTGGCAAACGTAGAGTCTGGCTAGTAGCGACGACTTGCGCGGGGTGGCTGAGTGGAGAGCGCGTCTTGGCAAACGTAGAGTCTGGCTAGTAGCGACGACTTGCGCGGGGTGGCTGAGTGGAGAGCGCGTCTTGGCAAACGTAGAGTCTGGCTAGTAGCGACGACTTGCGCGGGGTGGCTGAGTGGAGAGCGCGTCTTGGCAAACGTAGAGTCTGGCTAGTAGCGACGACTTGCGCGGGGTGGCTGAGTGGAGAGCGCGTCTTGGCAAACGTAGAGTCTGGCTAGTAGCGACGACTTGCGCGGGGTGGCTGGCAGAAACTGGATGAGGAGATATAAAGAGTGGTGCGCCATGATAGAGACCTATGCCCAGGAGTGGACTGTAATAGGTTTATGATGATGATGATGATGACCACCATTCAAACTTTACAAAAGAACTTGAACGTATTCATAAAACTGTTCTGGGGGCTTAGTACGAGAATTTGATAGTATTCGAAACTATATGAAGTTTCGTTTCCTTCCATACATTTACTTGCAGCGCCCCCCTAGCGGAATTGAGGAGAAAACTAAGGACGCTGTCAGTAAATATAATATGGAAGGAAACAAAACTTAATATAGTTTCGAATACCATCAAATTCTACTACTAAGCCCTCAGATTTATGGTTAGGCCTTTTTCAGTTCACAAGTTCTTCATATAGGCTGCTATAAATGGTAATTTATTCTATGCACGAGTACTTGGAGTGTCGCACACTATAAAGCAGTTCACACGTCCCTAGGTGCTGATGAGTGTGAAATTTGCAAGGTATGAATACATATAAATACATACATACCTAGGTAGCAGGTATAAAGTTCAGCCATACATAATAAACGTGGCTATCTCGCACAGCTCGCTCACGCCTGTGCAAGTCGTGGCTATCTCGCACAGCTCGCTCACGCCTATGCAAGTGGTGGCTATCTCGCACAGCTCGCTCACGCCTATGCAAGTCGTGGCTATCTCGCACAGCTCGCTCACGCCTGTGCAAGTCGTGGAAACTTGTAACAAAGACGCTTGAAAAATAGTTGTTATCAAAGCTTTTAATTTAAAAAACGATTCAATTGTGCCTATAAAATTGGTAGAGTTCCCTAAATTTTTCCAGGATCCAATCATCAGATCGTGGCTTGGCGACCATGGAACCACCTGGGAAGTATATCCTTTAACCAAAAAAATAATTTTCCCAATCTTTACAGGCGTCTTCGAGAAATCATGGTACATACATAAAAAACGACGAATTGAGAACTTCCTCCCTATTCTCCTATTCTTATTCCTATTCTATCTCCTCTCCTCTCCTCCTTCTCCTTTTTGAAAGTCGTTTAAAGAGTCCTTCAGGGCAGGTAACACTGTAGCAATGTCACTGGTGTTGCAGATGCCAATATAGGCAACGGTACTGCTTACAGCTCGTTCACCGTAAGATGGCACCTGCCTTGCTTGGCTGCCAACTAAGGCAGCTACCATCTTACGGTGAACGAGCTGTACCTACCTACAGGCGTGCCCTTAGACGTCTGTCAAGCATCCAAAAATGATTTAAAGCTTTTTTTAACCCCCGACGCAAAAAAGGTTGACGTGTGTGTGTCTGTGTGTGTGTCTGTCTGTGGCATCGTAGCTCCCGAACGGATGAACTGACTTTGTTTTTTTTTTGTTTGAAAGGTGAATTTGTCTGAGTGTTCTTAGCTATGTTTGATCAAAATCGGTTCAGCCGTTTCATTGCGTTAAGGATTTTTTTTATTTTTACAAAACTAATTACTTGTTTCATAGTCTCAAGGAGTTTTTAAATCAATTGTTGCTGTAGAAAGTTGCGCTACGCTTGCCTACTGCATAGTGGAAAAAACTAATGGCTTAACTAAAAATAATTTAATGTGCATTGGACGGAAATAGAACCTTTTTTTTTTTTTTTTTGACGTGGAGGAATGCGCACGCATACCTTGCTGCCACGAGGAGACAACAAGGTTATGTGGGACTCCAACCCACTAAAACTCCACGGGTTCCACCACTGCCGCTTGGTGGCGGGAACACGGGGACGCTTTCGCATTCTTCCGCGAACCCGCCGCGGCCGTCCGTTTCCGGACCCCTCTCTGGGGACATCCCGGGAATGACACCCACAGTCACGACCAGGATGCCCCCCGTTACGGTAAGCCACATGGCATGCCGCAACCACCACGGGACCAAGCCAATGAGCGCCAGACGACCCCGTGTCTGGACGCTCGAGGTCCCTATGCGACGGGTCAGGTCAGGGGCCCCATCGCCTGCCACTTCGGCCGCAGAGGATAGGGAGAGCGGCGCACCTCAATACCGACACTCCTCTTCCACTGCGGCCCCACCGCGTCCGCCATCAAACGGTGGCGACCCCGCCAAGGCCGCGGCAGGTAGGGAGAGCGGCTCACCGCAATACCGGCACTCCTCTCCCGCCGCGGCCTCCATCCCTCAGCCGCAGTGCTGCCCATACAACACCGCGGCCCACCTCAGTTGCGATGCTGCCCATACAGCACCGCAACCTACTAGTACCGCTCCGTTCAGGGCTTGGAGGCAAAGCCCAGAGGAGCGGTCCACCTCGGGTCCCTCTTCGCTTCACCGCGGGTGACCAAGCCACGGTTACTAAGCCCCCCCGCCACGGCAAGGCGGGAACCCTCGGGGGGGACGGAAATAGAACCTGCATCAACTGCATGTAAGGCAATGCTGACTATTGCACCACCAACGCAAACACATACATACATACATGGTTTTATAGTCTTTATTAGACTTATCCTAAGAACAAAAATTGTATTCAAAACATGTTATCAATAAAAATAAATAATTTATTTACAGAAAGAATAATACATACAAACAACATTTTAAAAATACAAATGAAAAAGTTGAGCTATCTAAAGGCCGTTGCAAATGATCTTAAGATAGCAATAGAACTAATTTAAAATGGTAAAGGTAAGTAAATAAGGTTATGGTAAATGATAAAGGCAATAGTAATAAATAGTAAAATAATAATTGGTTGTTTTATTCATTCTGTTAGTAACTGTACTAAACTTTGAAAACGGAGACTTGCCAAATATTCCGATACGTATTTCATCTTCCAAGTCCAAGTGAAGTTCAGATTACCGTTCACAGTCAGTCATTGCGCAACTTAAAGTAAACTACCTACATGTCAGTAAAAACAACTCGGAGATGGTGAAACTTATCCATTCATACAGCAATCAACGAGACATTGATGTGTGAACAGATCTTTATCAACGACTGATCTGATTATGATCTGATAAATAAATATACGTTCAGAATGTTCAATCTTGTAGAAACACACAATACCTTGTAGTTTTATAGTTTTATATCAAACAAAGTCACTACCTGCTTCTGTCTGTTAGTCTGCTTAGTTTTTTACTAACGAATTTTGATGAAGCATAGATAGATAGATTAACACTTAACAACATTAAAACATTTTAACTATCGTTTAGAGAATTTCTTCCGGAAGGTTTAAAATGTGCGAAGCCGGGGTGGATCGCTAGTAGGTATAGTAAAATTATGCTACAATCTCTATGCACTTGCTATTGTGTCGCTGGGAGACCCAAAGGAGACTCTAACATGAAAGAGAATCATGACGAGAGATTGAGTGAGAAAGCAGAGATCTAGTGAGCCCAAAATAAAATAGAGTCCTTAGATGACACAAAACTTATAAATTAAACGAAGAATAGCTATTAACAAATGACACTCTAATGCCCGGGATACACGAGGCCAGTATTTCAAGCTAGTCTTAGTAAGCCAGCAAGGTAGTAACACTGGCTTCGTGTGTACAGAACTAGCTTAATTTCCAGGCTAGTGAGAAAACTAGTAAGCTAGCGTCTTCACAGCTAGCATAGTTTAATAGGATAGGGTTATATTTTTTGAGCTAGTAGTAATCCCCAAATCCACTGATTTTACTATCCTGGCTAGTGTACTAGCTTCATGTGGCCGGCAAAGTTAGTATTTCTTTACGAATTCAGTTCATGTTACTTCACGAACGTGTTGTTATGTTACCTCATGATACTGGCTTAAAATGATTGTATCATGTAAACAGCACTAAAACCAGGACAGCAAGCCAGAATAGTGTACCGAGCTTCTAGCTTGCTATCCTAGCTTTGAAAAACTGGCCTCGTGTACCCCGGGCATAACTTAAACACAACAAAAACAACTGAACATCTAAGCGGCAACCTGTCATGTTGTCGTTTATTTCAATCTACCAATTTGAAGTCATCTGTTACAGTCCGGGAGCTAGCAATCATTTTCTATCCTCATACAAACCCGACCGACATTAAACAAGTGATTTTCAAATGTGCGGACTCAATCCGCTATTTTTGAAAATAAACTTCATTTTTATTGACAACAACGACACACGCGTTATTTCCCCTTGGGTAGGCAGGGCCTCTTTTCTTGTGAGTTGCACCATTGTGGGTATATACACGTGACAAGTGGTGAGCTCATCGCAGCTATTGCTTCCCATGATTGACTCGGCTAACGCTTCCTTCCAGTAATAACACATTCCATAACAAGGTAGTAGCCAGGACAAATCTTATACCAACGAATCTTACTTACAAGTCCGAGTAATCCATTAGTCGGTGTTTACGACATCCACGGGAGGGACGGAGGGGTATATTCTTTAATTTAATTTAATTTGTTTTTTTAGAGTTATCACCTATCATGTGATTTCGGTGGCATTTTGTTAAATAGTTATACCTATATATAAGTATATTGCGTGTCTTTTCGAAAATGTGGACTTTTTCCCCAAAAAACTTAGTTATTCATGCAACCGTTTTAAACCATTTTATGACTTGACAAGACTCTGATGACTTGACCTAATGTTGACACACACTTGACATGAGCTAGTTTGACTGAGACGTTCCTCAGAAGCCGAAGAAGAAGAAGAAGTATTCAGAGAAGAGAAGAATAAGATGTCAAAAGAGTGCCGTGCACTTTTGTGGCGTTAGTTCTATAAGAAGGTTAGATGTGTATGGTTTTGATATATGTCTACGACATAGTGCTGATAAAAAAAAACAATATAATATAGCTCCCGGGCTAAAACAAATGAGAGCAGCGAAACGGAACTTTAAAAGCTTTCAAAAAAGTTCAGTTAACTTGCTGATAACATCTGGCCCATGTTTTGACCACACGCATTATGTAGATACCGATAATGTATGTTCAAAATTACATGTACATGTAACTGCTCATATTATTTTAACATGTAGGCATCAGATAAATACTGGTTGCCGATGTTGAATGTCGCGGTAATTATTTAAGAACAAGTAAAGTTTTCAGAGCAGCTTCATTTGCATAAATGTTGGTTAATATAATTATCATCTTTAGTCTGCATGAGGAATACTTAGGCTTAAGTTCACGAACAAGTAATCAGGCAGCTACTGAACCATTGGTCAAGGTGGCAAAATAATTGATTAGTCAGCCTTTTAGCTACCCGTTAATGTGTTGGTGAACAGTGGTAGATGTAGATATGGTCTCAGTATTAGTCAGCCTTTTAGCTACCCGTTAATGTGTTGGTGAACAGTGGTAGATGTAGATATGGTCTCAGTATTAGTCAGCCTTTTAGCTACCCGTTAATGTGTTGGTGAACAGTGGTAGATGTAGATATGGTCTCAGTATTAGTCAGCCTTTTAGCTACCCGTTAATGTGTTGGTGAACAGTGGTAGATGTAGATATGGTCTCAGTATTAGTCAGCCTTTTAGCTACCCGTTAATGTGTTGGTGAACAGTGGTAGATGTAGATATGGTCTCAGTATTCAGTCTACTTAGAAAGTGTCTCAAACAGATTATGATGCCGGTCAAAAGTGACCTCGGGTATTCCAGTACATGCCGTATTTAGAGCAGAACCAAGGGTATAAAGTTTAGCCAGCACCTTGGGTAGAACCACCTGACGAAGATGAAAGCTTCGAATGCAGCACCGTCTTATCAAAGTAGCAGATTCTTGCAGAAATTGACAGAATTACATATGAGCTAATGAAAGCAATAAGAGATCAAATACTAAGGGAACTGCATACGCCCTTAAAAATTGACATGCTCCGAGCAAGATATTCAGAGACATAATAAATTGTCATGCTCCGAGCATAAACAGAGTCATAATATAAATTGTCATGCTCCGAGCATATTCAGAGTCATAATATAAATTGTCATGCTCCGAGCATATTCAGAGTCATAATATAAATTGTAATGCTCCGAGCATATTCAGAGTCATAATATAAATTGTCATGCTCCGAGCATATTCAGAGTCATAATATAAATTGTAATGCTCCGAGCATATTCAGAGTCATAATATAAATTGTCATGCTCCGAGCATATTCAGAGTCATAATATAAATTGTCATGCTCCGAGCATATTCAGAGTCATAATATAAATTGTAATGCTCCGAGCATATTCAGAGTCATAATATAAATTGTCATGCTCCGAGCATATTCAGAGACATAATATAAATTGTCATGCTCCGAGCATATTCAGAGACATAATATAAATTGTCATGCTCCGAGCATATTCAGAGACATAATATAAATTGTCATGCTCCGAGCATATTCAGAGACATAATATAAATTGTCATGCTCCGAGCATATTCAGAGACATAATATAAATTGTCATGCTCCGAGCATATTCAGAGACATAATATAAATTGTCATGCTCCGAGCATATTCAGAGACATAATATAAATTGTCATGCTCCGAGCATATTCAGAGACATAATATAAATTCATGACATGAAAAGTAAGCGCGTCTTAATAATAATCCAAAATATTCAGATATTTGAGACGAACTGTTTGCTAACCACTTCCGATAAACCATTAGACAAGGGGACATGATAAGTGCTTTCCAAAAGCACAGCCAAAGTGTGTGAAATCAGAGTCTTATTACGAAACGATACACCGGCCAAGAAAAAGCTTTGAAATTTGAACTCAAGGAAGTGCCCTAAATACCTGCCTTCCTCTGCAAGCCAGACTGTCTCCGTATGGACTTGTCATGCATGATACGCTTAGGTAGACATTAAATATCTTGACAATACCTAGTATAGTATTATTTTATCTGTGACAGTACTAACATTACAGAAATATCTTCATTGGTTTACCTATTGGTTTTAAAGGATATCGACACTGTTTCGAACTTGCACGGTCAAATATTTAGTGCCTGTTGAATTTGTTTGTGAAGCACTGGAGCACAAATGAAAATCGTAGAACAGAATAAACGCAGAATCAGTGTAACACCCTACTTTTCGAAATTGCTTAGAATCATCTTATTATGGTAACCATAGGTTCCTTTATTTTTTTACTGGCGCATTTTTACCTGCTTTATTCTCCCGTGGGAACTTAATGTTAATAAAATAATGCACATAAAAAGTACTAATCCTGCTATAATCCAGGTTACAATCTGTGTAACAAATTTTATCAAAATTATCCCGGATTTTGGGCGTGAAACCATCTGAAAAACATCTGAACAAACATAAACAGACAAACATAAACCCTTTCACTTTTATAAATTTGTTGGAATATATGTGTTTAAGAACAGTTAAACTACCTGGACTAGATAAAAAAAAACACACACAAACTATAGAAAGAGAGAAGTTCTTTCATTGGGATCCAGTCAAGAGCAAGTACAGAAAGGCCCAGTCTGAGTCCATTATTTGAGACCGGCAAAGCAAAGCTCCTCTCAAGGCAAAAACTTAATATTCAGGCAAAACGTCGTATGTAGAGTGACAAAGCTCACAGTGGAAGGCAAGCTTAAATAACTGGAAATAACATGGCAAAGGGAATCACCGGACGGTGAAATCGGAGCATTGCATCCGACTTCGCAATTTGTGCAAACTTTTAATAAGAAAAGTTGTACAGTAATAACGTAATGAGCGTACGAGTGAGTCCTGTTCGTGGAGGTTTACTGGCTCATTAAACAAGTTTTGAAATATCAGTGGTTTTGATGTATCACTGATTTAAGTAATTTAATTTTAGTAAACTTTTTATGTCATCATCATCGTAAGCCCACAGAAGACCACTGCTGGACATAGCCCTCCATCAACCATTATCCTGTGACCTTCATATTTTTGGTCCATCGAGAGATGGCCATCTCTCCTCTTCCTCTTTTGCATTGTCCGTTTTTTCTCACGTTTGTATTTGCCCCTCGAGATCCTTTATTCCCAAATGGAGCCTATTCCTAGTTCAACTTGATGATTCTCAGAGATATGTCGGTAAACTTGGTTATTACTCCGGATATCCTTATTTCGGATTCTATCACTCCGAGCATAACTCTCTCCATAACTCGCTGCGCAACTTTAACTTGTGTATAACTGAGAATATAGGAAAGGAGGCTTTACTTGGCAGATTTTATTGATTCGGCATAATACATTAAAGTAAGTGCTTCCGGTCGCTTTCTCTTTGTTATTTGTGTACCTTGTAGCATAGATTTTGAACTATGTATTTTATCCGTTTATTGTAAATATTACTTCTAATTTACATATAGCGGATCTCAATATTGCTAGCAGATGACGTCATAAAATGGCTGCCAATCTATCAATGTCAAAATCGGATGTGAGACATCAACAACAACCAGTCTATGTATTAGTTTACACGCAATCGATGATGCAATTTTGATTATCGAGCAACACCGATATTAGATCGACCGCATCTTCATATTAAAACTACGAATTCCATGATATTCTAAATTAGTTGCATTAAGTTAGTTACTTTCTGCCTTTTTTCAGTGAATTCTGAAAAGACACGGTTTAATTCCGGTTCCTGTCAGGGCGTCGAGCCCGGCTCTTCTGAGAGACGTAAATTAATGAGCCGCTTAATAATGCCGTAAATTAATGCCGGACCCACAGCGGACGGACTCGATTAATATCACGGTCTCTTGACTGTTTTATTAATTTGGAAATTCTTTTATTTCTTTAAGTAGGCACTTTGATATATATTTTTATTCATTTAAATCACAGGATTATTTTAGTACTTTGTTATGCTAGGCTAAATAATTGTATGTCTATTGTATCGTGACAAAGATCCAGGACGATCAGGCTATTAAATAATGAATGAAAACAGTTTATTAGATAGATAGACAGAACATTATTTATAACACAAAACAAAAAAGCAGTACATAGGCCAACTTAATGCTAATTAGAATTTTCATCCAGCTAACCTTTGTGAAATGTAGAGTGAAGGGTAGTTCTATTGTAAATCATTATAGGTCGAGATTAAATGATTTATTTATTTAAATTAAATACCTACCTTAAATAACCAGCTATAAATACCTAACATAATATAATATATAAAATTAAATAGTTAATAGGTACAATTTATTAAACAAAATGCACATAAATAAATTAAATTAAATATACAATGAACGGCCTTATCGCTAAAAAGTGATCTGTTCCAGACAACCTTAACAACGAACACGGCTTAGTTTTTTTTTATTATTCTTCTTACATCTAGGAATCTGAAGTGTCCGTGTCCTTTCTCTTGTTTTACTTATCAACCGTAAATACACACACCGGCAAAATTAGGGGAACACGAAAGATAAATTATTTATCTTTATTTACTTGGGTATTTCTGCAAGTGGTTTTAGTTTTTTGTATTTCTAACCTCTTAGGAAATAACATTATGATAAATAATGATGTTCTCTTATGTTAAAATAAATGTTATACTCTCATATGTGTTTGTTATCATTTTTGCGATCTTAATTGTTTTCACTAAGAGTATTGTTTAAATGGTTTTTGTGACTCCTGGATTGATCCACTGATTGATCTACTGTTAACTTTTGAGGAGTTCACATTGTACTGCATACCAAATGAGTGATTTACCTGCAACTGAAGTTGCCAGAGCTGTTACAATGGTTGAGGTAGATCACACCTACCGTAAAGTGAGTATTGCATTGGGTGTGTCGGTATCTGTGATCTATTTTAATAGCATTTAAAAAAAAATGACAATTTTTTCTAGCGGTATTGTCATTCAAAGAGGTTGTATATCATTATACCAATAAGGTTTAATAACAAATATCAATAAATGATTTAAATTTAGAACAAATTGCTTTCCGTGTACGAATGGTATGCATGACTTTGCGAAATGCGCTTCTTAGAAAAATTAATAGGAATTGTTTTTTTTAATTATTGCCAAAACTTACGATTTGATTTGGTAAGTTACTTTGGGGAAAGTGTTCCTGGTTGGAAATAAAGTCGATTAAGATAACCTTGTTTTTTTTTACAAACGTCGTTTTTTGGGCGAACCGTTCTTTTTTTTAAAAATTTAAAAATGGCAAATTGTTTTCTTCAAAATAAAACAGAAGGTTCCTAAGAACAAAACCTTTTAACTACAAAATAAAAGGTAGCTACCCTTAAGGGGTTAAAAATTTGCCCGCTCTGTATATTGTTGTTCTTTCAAGTGTAAACCACACAATAAAATGTTACACATAAGGTATTCCTGTATTGTATCGTAGCTCCGAAACTACTAAAACAATTATATGAAATAGTGGTCAACGAGAAAGTCTTGAATGCGTAGTAAAAAAACACGCAGACGAAGTTGCGGAAAAAAATTATTTTATATTATTACTATTACTATTAGCCCATACTGTCCCATTGTTGGGCAAAAGCCTCCCCCCACTTCCGCCAGTAACCACGGTCCTGTGCAACCGTTTCTCATTCCCTCTCATAGGCGTCCAGTTCATCCCGCCACCTCATGCGTGGTCTGCCGCGGCGCCGCCTGGCTGCATCAGGGCTCCATGCCGTGGTGATTTTGGCCCAAAGTTCGTCGGGCATGCGGCAAATGTGACCGGCCCAATCCTACTTCAGCCACGCGGCCTTCTCTCCCACATCGGCGACTTTGGTTTTGGAGCGCAGTATGGTGTTTCGGATGCGGTCAGTTAGTTTAACGCCCAAAATACTGCGCTCCATTGCCCTTTGGCAAACCTTGGGTTTGGATTTCTGGATGTTTGTCAAAGACCAAGTTTGTGATCCGTAAGTCAAGACGGGAAGGATACACATGTCCATTAGTTTGCGTTTTAGTGTCATTGGAAGGTTACCCTTCATCAGCTCCTTCATCGACCGATAGCTCCTCCAGGCATTCTCAGTGAGTCTCGCAATTCGATTTCAATGCCTTTTTCACCCCAATCTAACGCCAGCTTTCTGAAAACCTCTTCAAGAGTGCTTTTTAAGAGTTTAGGGGATAATGGTAACCTTGCTTAACTCCCTTTTCTATCGAAAATGTTGTACCAGGTGTTTGAATTTTCATTGATGCTGTACTATGGAAGTAAATGTTTTGAATGAGGTTAATATATGTGGGTTCAATATTTTGCTTTTGGAGTGATTTAAATATGGCTTTATGTGTGATGCTATCGAATGCTTTCGAGTAGTCAACGAATGCCAAGTAAAGGGGGGTGTTCATCTCATGGTGTTTTTCTAAAATCTGGTTTATAGCATGAAGATGATCGGTTGTTGAAAGTCCTGCGCGGAAGCCAGCCTACTCGGGAGGTTGTTCTGAGTCCAGCTGCTTGGATATGCGACTCTCAATTACTTTTATAAAAGCTTTGTAAATATGAGAGATAAGACTTAATGGGTCTGTAGTTATTGATATCGGTCTTTTCACCTTGTTTATGAATCCTAACCTATTTTATATAGATAGTATATTATAAAGCTATTTTAATAGGCGGATTTTGACATATATATGAGGCAATATATGAAGCGTCCTCGTGTCATTGACATATGACAATACATTAAATTATATGGCAAAAATTAACTTATTAATATACCTTAATGGTGTGAAATTAAAAGTTTCGCTTAATAATCTTGAATTACCGCACGACTTTCATATTATTTAACAACTATTAGTTCGGAAAAACTTTTGCCAGTTTTATTTACAATACTAAACTGGCTTGATACTAGTCTATTGACGCTTAATTTAAGTAAGACAAAATATGTAACTTTCTCCATTTACAAAAATAATCAGCCATGTTCAGACTTCAATCTAAAAGCTCATAACTGCCCTGTTAATAGTAACGATACATGCGATTGCTATACTCTCACTGCTGCGGATACTGTCAAATACCTTGGAATAACTTTAGATAAAAACTTAAACTGGAAACCGCATAATGAAACCCTCAAGTCTCGTATACGCAAGCTCATTCACATTTTCAAAAAAATTAGACATCTTCGTGATGAGAAAACTAGTAAGACTGTCTACCTTACCCAGTGCCAATCTATAATTGCCTATGGTATTTCGTCTTGGGGAGGTGCGGCTAAAAATCTCTGATTAAATTAGAAAGATCTCAGCGAACTATCCTAAAGGTCTTAAACTTCAAACCGTTTAGATACCCTACAGTTGACCTCTATAGAGAATGTCAAACTAAAATCTAAAACTAATCTCTTTATTAAAACCATTGTAATGAGACAGCATTCTCATCCGGGCCAAATCGACAAAGTATCTAGTAGAAGAGCGCATAAGGTGTACAAAGTCCCAGCATGCAGAACTGCATTTGCGCATGGTTTTGCGTATTTTCTGGGACCTTTTTTATATAATCGGTTCAGTAAAATTCAATTAATAAAGGACGTAAGCAGGTATTTATGTGGTAAAACTATAGAAGGGCTATTACTACAATACGATTATGATACTACTGAAAAATTATTAGTTATTATTAAATAATGTAAAGTTGTAGGTCGTATTGTTTAGTTTTGGATAAAAAAAAAAAAAAAAAAAAAAAAAAAAAAAAAATTGTTATTGTTTGCTGTATAATTTCTTTTGGCGTCTATTTGTATTTTTGGTGTTTTGGATTTTGCATGTTAGTCTAACTATGTTAGGTTGGTTTTAGTAGTACGTTTATTTAAAACTTTATTGTATTTAATTACAATATAGTTAATATCTATTATTATTATCCTTCATTATGTATGTTTATTTTAATTATTTTCTTAATTTAATGCATTCATTAGCTCTAATTTAACTGCATGCATGGGGAGTTAAGAGCTACCTCGCCGTAACACAGTTTTAAACTAGCACGGGAGGTAGGTTCCTAAACCTCATAGTGCCTACCCTAATTATCACTAGTTGTTTTAACCTTAAGTACCTATATAAGCACTATGTAATGTATCCTTAAGTTATGAAATAAACACTATTCTATTCTATTCTATTCTATTCTATTTAACAACTATTTGTGCGTTCTGCAGATATTTGTTCAGATATTTGTTCAGGGTGTTCTGGGTGTTTTCTATGTATAATAAAAAAAATACTATGTAATGTATTATATTAAGTATATCAGTTATCTAGTACCCATAACACAAGCTCTGGCTTAGCTTGGGGCTAGATAATGTTGTGTGAGCTTCTTCTTCTTTGTCCTCGCTCATTCCCGTTACTCGGGGTCGGCTTTCCTAATCATGCGGCGCCATGTATTTCGCTGGTTCGAGTCATCTTTGTTGTGTGAGCTTGTCCAGCATTATTTATTATTTATTTTATGTATTAGTTAGAAATTTATGAGGTTGCTAAATTTATAAAAAATAATGACTCGACCTTTGAAAAACACTGTAATTTAAATAGAAGGCTAGTAACTAACATAAATCTTAAAATGCCAGTGCCTAAGCTTGAAACCTTTAGGAAAAATTGCGTATATATGGCACCTCTTATTTTCAACTCCCTTCCAAAACCGATTGTCGATCTACCGTACAAAATTTTTTGTGTGGAGTTGGAAAAGTGGCTGTTCACGGAAAGCTTTTACTTAATATCCGACTTTCTGAAAAAGGGTTCGTGTCGTTTTTACAATTATAAAACATGAATGTGACATAAATGTAAGAAATAATTGATTAATTTGATAGTACCTATTGACATAATTATATTGTTTTCATTTTTAAATTTGTATACCTATTAAATATTTGCACGCTAGCAGTAACTAGTAAAAATATGTGAAACTAAATATCTATTAAGAACATTGTAATAACCATATTTTTAAGCGAATAAATGAATAAATGAAATGAAAAAAAACTTTTGCTATCTTCAAAAATGTAAAAAAACGATGGTGCAACCTACGGTGAAAATACGCCTTTTGAGGCGCTGCCTACCCCTTCGGGGAAAAAGACGTGTAACTATATAAACGTTTTCAGCATTTAGGTAGGTCGCATTTTAGTTGTGAAATTTTTCTTTTCTTTTCACTTAGCGCTACCGTTTTATTTATTTCCGCAATATGTAGGTACCTACTTGTTGTTTTTTTGTTACAAGATGATGACTTATAATTTATTAGAACAGTTTTACCTCGCTTCCCATTTTCTCAACCTGAACAGAAAAACAAGTTACCAATACATCTTCCTTGAGTAAATTGATTTCGTTGCCCCAATCTGAAGTATCATAAGTTTTAGTAACCCATGAGATCTTATAACTCAATGTTATTCCTAAAAGACTCGTTGGATGATTTATTTTGTTTGTACTAAGTGCACTTATTGGTAGCGAGGAGAAACATGTCGCCATATATTCGCAAAATGAAGAACTTGCGATATAAAAAACTGCTTATGCAGGCTTTGTCATAATTCACATGGGGGCACCCAGCCCTTATACGGGCGATAACAATTAATCTTATTGCCAAACGCACGCGCCTGGACACAATGAACACAGCTTGGGTATGTTTACAGAGTTTATCGCTTCATCTTGTTTATTTTTATTTTTAACATGCATTTGTCCGCGCCTTCGTCCTTGAGGTAGCGGTGACCTTAGCACGTGGTGTCTTCTAAGTGTTACACGCACGCTCAACAGTCACGGCGCTATGTACCTTATAGCGAGTTAGAAAGAGACAAATGAACGCACGTGCGGCTTAAATTGGGCGCAAATTTGAGAAATTTCCTTAGTTATCTTCTTCGTAACTGTTCTCTCTCTACTTTTTCAGAATTATCATTAAATACGAAGAAAAAGGGTAACCTTTGAGATTTACATCAAGGTATCAAAATAAATTTAAAATCAAATCACAATTCCTCAAGAAACATCAAATATTTATCGATTATTTACCTACCCATTTAAAATGGCGATAACTATTTACTAATTTAAGTAGCGCCATCTACTGTTGTACACATTTAAACGACTTGAGCGACATCCGCCGTATTTAGGCAATTACGTTTATAGTTCGCGTAAATCCGACAAAATTATAGGTACCCTACACGCAGACAGACATACCTACATGCTTATTCAAAGTTCTTTATTAATAAAGTTTGTGAAAGCCTCACTGGCGCCGGATGCGCAATGATGGCCAGGCGCCTTCGCATCATCGCACGGCTGTTATTTTTCAATTTGTTGCTTACGGCTGATTAAGTGGGAGGATAAATTATAATTGTATTATTACAATATTTTACAAGTTTGCCACCATGATGAATATTGGTGACCGGATCGGATTCATTACAGGCCTCATTTATTACCATTTGCGAGAACTGTTTGCGTGGTGCCTACTTAATGTGAATTTAATATTAATTTTACTTTAAGTATTATTCCTACATGGGTTTCATCTCCAAATACAAGGCCTATTAGGTAAGGTACATGTGGCGGGGACAAAGTAGAAGTGCCCACCACCAGGTGGTGTGGCGGACAAAGCTCCATCAAATTGACGTGACCAAATTAGTAAAATATTGAGATGCTATAGATTTCTATATATATATATATATATATACGTACATAAAAATATATGTATATAAATTAAAGATATTTGTAATCACGTTCTGGAAAACGGCTCTAAAGATTTCAATGAAATTTGCTATAATGGTTGTTTTTGGGGGCGCAAAATCGATCTAGCAAGGTCATATATCTGGGAAAATTCGATTTTCCACAAAAACCGTTATTTTGACTTTTAGCTATTCGTTAATCTGTGTCAGTCACAGAATATTGACTAGTGTGATTCGAAACGAATTCTTATTTTGAAAACTCAAATGGTTGAAGATGGACAATAAATAGAGATTCTGAGGGTAGAAACTTACTAAACACTATAAGGGTAGCGATACATTTAATAAACACGATTTAAAAAAAAGAAAACGCCCAGAAGCCTAAGTTTTAACATATTTTATGACAACTTTTTCAGGGGAAAAATGTTAGAAAACTAACGTTTCGGCCTACATTATCACGTTCGTGTATCAATGTCGATAAGCCAGCCGCTGCACTAACCTATCTGTCTAGATTGCTAGTCGGCCACGAGATAAACTCAAGAGAAATGCAATCCCATATTGGTTAAATTCTGTCACTCTAAACACACACATTCCTCGCTTGATACAGCGTAATTGAGCGTAGTATGCACACACACATTCCTCGCTTGATACAGCGTAATTGAGCGTAGTATGCACACACACATTTCTCGCTTGATACAGCGTAATTGAGCGTAGTAAGCACACACACATTCCTCGCTTGATACAGTGTAATTGAGCGTAGTATGCACACACACATTCCTCGCTTGATACAGCGTAGTATGCACACACACATTCCTCGCTTGATACAGCGTAATTGAGCGTAGTATGCACACACACATTCCTCGCTTGATACAGCGTAATTGAGCGTAGTACGCACACACACATTCCTCGCTTGATACAGCGTAATTGAGCGTAGTATGCACACACACATTCCTTGCTTGATACAGCGTAATTGAGCGTAGTATGCACACACACATTCCTTGCTTGATACAGCGTAATTGAGCGTAGTATGCACACACACATTCCTTGCTTGATACAGCGTAATTGAGCGTAGTATGCACACACCTGCCGCGCTCTCAGTACCTATATTTGAAAATCGGCGCTTTTTCTACGAGTGTTCGTTAAGAGGTGAACTTCGAAACTTTCCAACATAGTACCTTATCTACAGTATTAATAGTGTATGTGAAGTATAAAAATAGGAGCATGGCTGTACTCTATCAGATTACAACATCTCACGCGCTGACGAACATGTTACTCGTAAGATTGATGACAGCTAATGAAGCAAAAGCGGCGAGTCAAAGTTCAGAGCGTGCAAATTAGCCTACACCGTCGTGCTCGGGTTACACATCACTTCATTTAGGGAGTGGCAAATAAAATTAAAAAACGGTGATGCCGCTGTCGGTTCTCTGAACCGTAATTTGCCTATTTCATATACTATGGTTGTGGAATGATCACCCTGGAGAGGTTTTCCCAAGTGACTACAGTATGGGGTACTTCAAAAGCTAAAATACTTTGGAAATTTGTAAAGGGTCGGCAACGCGCGTGTGATTCCTCTGGTATTGCAGGCATCCATAGGTAACGGTAACCGCTTACCAAAAGGTGGGCCGTATGCTTGTATGCCACCTGGGTAGTATACAAAAAAAAACCACCAATAGTTTAGAAATCTAGGTATTCTCACGCTGCCCTGCATTATAGACACATATTATCAAATGGCAATTCACGTGAGGATAAGCCTGGACTTTTACGTGCGGCACGGCTGCTTGCGCACATACCACACACCCGCAATCGACACACACGCGTGTCGCTGCCAAGGATTCTTACGAAGTCATCTAAACTGACGCATGTTATGTTTCCAGCGGTGTCTAACAAGTCTATAGAGTTAGAGCTGCGCTGTGCTAACAAGCTTCCCGTCACTGTCAGAGAGGCTCCTAGAATGGTTATAATAAAATACGTTTTTGCAAATAATATATTTTTCAATACAAGCTTTTATAAAATTAGTGATAGTAACCGTGTGCTGATCAAAATGAGCCTAAACACGGCCAGTCTACTATTATCCATCGAGGAGTTCCGTTGTCCACCTTCCGTCTCCAAAATCAGATCAGCTCGCTGTCACCATCATATTATTGTATTCTCATTGGAACTTGACAGGTATGCCAAATTTCAGCTCAATCGGTTGAGGATAACTGCTTTAAAATTCAGTTGCAAGATTCTACCCGGATTCCATCCAGACATACATATGTACATACATTGCATGTTAAATAAAAGCTTGTAAAAATAGGTTAAAGCGCTGGTTTATAAAGGAAATTATAGAGTTTATTATAGCGTATAACATTAAACTGAAATGTGTCTTTATGTTTTGAATGAATCCTTTATATTATTGCGGAGGCGGTTGAAGTGAGATTCTCAAATCACGGAATGTTTTTTTGCTTTCTGGGTTGAAGCCTGACACTAGACCTATCATTTAGGCAACTGATAGGTAGAGCTTTCTAGGACAACCACAGCTGAAGATTGATTAATTTTATCCTCCTGTCTGTCAGCGGGCAGTAGCTCATTGCAGCTTTAGCACCAACAATAATAACAAATAAATTAAATTAAAGGGCGCCCCCGTACAAGTAAAGGGTGAAATAAAACTGCCCTACTCCAACATTGAGGTATAATTTTTGATATATATTTTGTGGTGCTCATAAAAGTAAGACTGTATTTTTTACAAGCTTTTATTTGACTTTCAATGTATATATGTTTGTCCGGGTGGAATCTTGCAACTGAATTTTAAAGCAGTTATCCTCAACTGATAACATCAAGTTCATGAACGACCGCGAACTAGACGCCGCAGCGTAGGACGTCACCCACTATATCGGAGCCTAGGATTTTGCAAAGGTCGCAGGAATTCGTTGACTGGAGGCAGCTCAAGCACGTAATTGTCTTTCTATGCAAGAGGCCAATGTCCAGCGCTGGATATTACCCGGCTGAAATAATGATGACACTAACTGCACTATCCGTCTTCATGCCGGATCCATGTCAAGGATTGGATGTGATTTAGGTACAAATTGTTTCTCAGTTTGTATTATAACATTTGATCGTCCCCTCCGCATAGAATTTGTACAAAATTGCGGCTATTATGCTACATAATAGGTCTAGGATATGATGGATCGCTTTATAGATCTTGTCATACTGCTGTAAGACAGATAGGATAATATTATACTGAGGTATAATGTTTGTGAGTGTGTGTGGGGTAGATAATCGACATAGCTCAGAGAATTAGCCAGCTGAAATGGCAATGGGCTGGGCATATATTCCAAAGAACCGACAACCGCTGGGGTAAACGTGATCTAGGGAGGAGACCACGTCTTGGTAAACGTAGTGTGCGGGAAGAGCTGGAAAGCGGTTTATATGGCGCGCATTGGGAAAGGCCTATACGCCCAGCAGTGGACTGATATAAGCTGATGATGATGTAGATAATCTCCAGGATTACTGATCTGATTCCCATTTTTATTCACTTATAGGAAGCTACATTAGCCCAGAGTACTATAATGTTTTGCTAGCTTCCGCCCGCGGCTGCGCTCGCGTTATGTGTCGTTCCATTCAACTTCGTAACGGTTGAGCTGATTTTTATGGTATTTGGTGTGTTTATTGATGTTTGGAAGAGGTAGGGGGGTCTGCTTTTTATCCTGACACCACGCATTTAAAGCCGCGTGCAAAAGGCTAGTAATAAATAGGAGAACGAGTCTATAATTTTGAAATAAATATTTTATAAAAAAATATCTAGTAAAGAATTCTACAACAGCAGAAAAACAGTTTTAGTATTTTTTTTTGGAATTTTCATGTTTTTTTTCTACATGTAGGTGTATTTGTTGAAAGCAGAAAAGCTTAGGTCCTACCACAATCAACAATATGTTCAGCTCAGCTAGTTTATAGTTCACAGAAACCTAAGTTCCGTGACCTAAGATTTACAGCCTACATTGAAAACTTTTAAAGCGAAGAATCGACAAGAAATAAATTGAAAAAACTGTATGATCCAAAAAGGGTGTAAAACATTCTGCGTCAATTACCAAACTGACATCCAGAGACAAGGAGCCGGTTCTTTTTGAACCAAATATGCGGTACCTTTTACTCCAATGCGCTCTGACAGACACATAGTAGGTACCTATATACTCGTAGCTTTAATCCGACCAGTAGTGAAATTCCATTAAGACATTATCAGGTCCTTATCTGACAGTTATCTGCTATTTTGGACCACAGCCCAATGCTTGTAAATACTTTGCGCCAAAAAAGACCAAGTAATTTGATCGGTAGAGTCGAAAGTTTAAAGCACCTGTATGTGGTGCAAGTGTCGTTTTGTGAAGGTATTTTTGGCCTGAAGCAGTATGATAATGCTTTTATTCTTTGCATAACATTATCTGATTTGATAAGAACTCGATCTGAAGGTAAGTGTGAGATAAAGAGCACGTAAAGAGCTTTTGTATGTTAATGTGTCTGAAGCTATCAAGATGGATTAAACTCAGAATATGTGTAGAGTTTTTGTATTATTATTATTATATTCATTATTATCATCATCAGTATGTAGAAGTCATGAGGAACGGTCTCAGGCCGCCTCCATCCACTGACATCCAATGTTCTCGATTTATCGAGAGGAGAGCCTACATGCGTCGTCCCGTTTGTGGTCGCCACTCGCGAACCTTTATCTTTGAGTTATTTATTCCAAACTAAGTATTGGTTGGTACAAATGGGCATCCTTATCTTGTATCCGAGTCGGTGTTTTCAAGGGTACTCTACCAATCAAATTAAAAACAAAAGCCATGAATATCTGCCTTACCCCATGCCTTACTTACGCTTGTCAGACCTGCCTGGCCACTTACAAAGAAACAATTGGAAAGACTACGAATTTGCCAAAGAGCAATGGAGAGAAGTTTCACAGGGATCAAACTGAGAGATCATGTAAGGAACACCAGCATTCGAAGGAATACGGAAGCCAAAGATGTAGTACGCCGAATATTGGGGTTGAAATGGAAATGGGCAGGGCATCTACAGAGAGTGGAATCCAATAGATGGTCCCAAGTGGTCTCTAACTGGTTTCCTAGAGATCAAAAGCGTAGATGAGGACGACCACTTAAACGATGGAGTGACGATGTTGTAGCTGTGGCCGGGAATCTCTGGCCAAGATTAGCAAGAGAAAGATATGAATGGAAACAGTTGGAGGAGGCTTTCACCGCCACGGGCGGTCCGTAGACATTAAGTACCTAATAATAAACTATTTTTTAAATTAGTGTTTAAGTTTTTTTACTTTGTTTTTTGTTAGGCTATTGTTTATTTGTATATCATTAACTTTTAACTTTTTTTTATGTGTACCTATAGGAATAATAAAGCTATTTTAGTTTTGATTTTGTTTTATAAGTATTGGTTGGTATAAATGGGCATCATTGTCTTGTATCCGAGTCATCTATCAAACACCTATCTAGATTTTTATCGTCAAAATTTAATAAAAGTCTCAACGGCACACTTCTCTCGTCCAAATGCTGCTTTGACATGCTCAACGCGTGCTCGACAAATAAAGCTTTATTATCGTAGACGAGATTTGGGATCGTCCTTACAATGTCGTTACTGTAAATGATATTAAACGATTTCATTTTAAGTATTCCTCGGACACGTAGAACGATAAGTACAGAGTGTCTTATAGAATTGATATTGAATTTGATAATAAACCAAGTATGTTTTGTTGTGGCATAAAACTTGACAAATAATGAAATATACTAAAAACCTAATTCCAAGAGCGGAATTTTCTAGAAAACTAAACTGGGATTTGTAATTTTTTTACTTTGCTAATCAACTAATCAACAAAAAATATTGTTAGTTTGAACTAATAATGAATTTACGACAGTAGATACGTTTGATTAAATTAAGTTAATTAAATAGTAATTAAATAATAATAAAATGTATGATTAATACGTTAGTTTTAAATTTACTTATAATAAAAAAGTTATTTTAATCCAAAACAACTTAGATATCATGTGATGAATTACTATTCGAGTTTGGGGGATTTTGAGTGGCTCGAGACCCATTTGGCTGATTTTTATGTGAATCCGGTATTGTAAACAAATACAATATCCTAATAGATATAGTATTTGTTCATATATTATTTTCAACAATACCTACGTCTACCATAAACGACCGAACGCTTTTCGAACGTAACCATCCAGTGACGGCTCCATTCCAAAAACCATGTAAAAGTTTTGAGAGTAACAACCTCACCAGTTTTTTTTCGTCTACAGAAAATATAGCTTGCTAATTTTTGAAAAAGAGTCTACATTAACATTATCCTTTAAAAAGCTATCAAAGAAACGAGCACTTTCTGACACGTGTGAGTCGTCATTAACACCTACAAACATGATTTCTTATTGCAGATAAACTCAAACACGACCAATTTGTGCCTCGTCAATTACTTCGAAATTGCCCCAACTGAGGTGTTTCCTTACCACATAACATTTAGCAGAAATCACACAGAGCATCTTCAAGCAATCAATGTTGCGTACTTTAGATTGGTAAACAGCTGTTGATTGCATACCATTGATCATTTTGATTGGAGTGAAATCTTTCAGAAGAAATAAAGGGAAAACTGGCATACTAATGCCTCTCAAACCAAGTATAGTGTAGAAGTTCCGAAGTTTACTCGTGCCAAAACTAGATGCCACCAGTAGTAGAATAAACGCGCTATTGGCGTTAATTCCTTGGTTTAAGCAGTCTTTGTACAGAGTCCCGAGTCCCAGTCCAGAGCTCTGATGCCAAGATAAGCCCCTGTGACAGAATACCGATGCATGGACGGCGTAGGCTTAGCAGTTTAGTTTTGGACAAGGGACTCTAAAAACTATAAGAACACTTCACACCAATGACCTCAAGTTATTAGAAAGTCTTTGTCACACCCCCATCACCCTTTACAGCCTAACAAAGATTTAAATTCTACTTTAGATATAAATTCTAATAGGTATGGGGAATGGCACAGGTAAGGCGAGGCCTGTACTCAGCAGTGGGTGAAGTTAGGCTGTGGGTGATGATGATGATGATGTTGAGTTTTATAAATGCTTAATTGTTAGTTTAAATGTCACTGTTACTGCTAATCCGTAACTTAAAGAGGTGAACGACGTTGCAGGTCTAACTTTTCGAACCACACGTACGTATATTTTTTCGAAAGAATTAAGGTAAACTACCTAAATCGCGTGTAGTCACGAGGTCTCAGTTTGGGGCGAAGCACTAGTATACCGGTACCACAGATAAAATAATACTATACCCGGTACCAAGCGAGCGAAGCTGTAGGCGGACGCTAGCTATATTCAAAACTATTCGATGTTTTATATAAATTTCAGTAACTGTAGCAACTCGTACAGATACATATATGTTTAGATTTGTGACTTTTGTTTATAATAGTTTGTATGAATTAGTTTTATTTTATTGAATTTTATAATTGACGAACTTGTGAGCTAAGTACTTAATTTCTGTTATTTATTTGTATTAATTTGTCAGTATGCACCTATACCTATGACCTAAATGCTTTATAAACCTACTTGACATGTAACAATAATCTGTTATAAATAAATAAACTATAAACTATAATAACACATTACAACTGATACTGCTTACCATCCAACTTATACTTACTCTCCGTGCCACGCTGTGCCACGTGCCACTCAGGCACATGAAGATGTAGTCTCATTGGACTGTAATTCCACCGCCACCGACAATATTTGCCGTGTAATACAAAGTATTATATCTACTATGCCCTCTAAAATAATATTATTCGTTACTCTTATTAATTTTATCCTGCTGTAGATTTGGCTAAAGATACTACGTTTAAGAGAAGCCTATTTGAGTTTTAGTTTAGGTGGGCCATCAGCTTGTTCTATCATGTCAAGTTGAAAGTACCGTTTTCAAGAACACTCATGACCTCTGAATGGCAATCAATGGGAAGCACCTAGGTCCAGGAGTGCACGTCTATCGGATGATAATGATGATACTTTCATGAGGAGCTGTACTAGGTACTACTTTATTCTTCAGTGAACTTTTTACTCGCTTTTGAACTATGGATAAGCAAAAATATCGATACCAAATTAATCAGGTCAAATTTTATGAGCAAAGTTATGAAGTTAACAGCAAAACTTGACAAGAACTTGGGTTTTCCATTTAAATTTGTCCGGTTTATACACTAGAAAGCCATCAATTATATTATGGCAGCTAAGGTATGAGTAGCTACCGTTCTCTGGTTTATCTTTCTGATGTTTTACGGCCACTAGAAAGGGGAATAATTTGAGGAAATTGTGTAAGAAAACTATAAAGGTGTAGTCAGAACAGATAAGTCAACACTCTGTTTTTACCTGACTATGAAAAACCAAAAAACTAATGATAAAATGTTTTAAAAATAGTGGGACAATCAACTCATCAAATTAATTTAATGTTATTAGGTGTTGTTTTTGTTACGGGAAATAAATAGCTTTTTTATTATTATGGCAAAGTTAAAGAAGGACTATGATTTTAGCAGTCTATATGTACGTATTTATATATGTGAGTTTGTTCATCTGTTCGATCGCAGCTCCGAAACTACTCGTCGGATTGTAACAAATGAGGTCCCATCATGAGGCGTCCATTCCGCTGCCATCCTGCATACTAACATACATTATATTATAAATGAGGTCCCATCATGAGGCGTCCGTTCCGCTGCCATCCTGCATACTAACATACATTATATTATAAATGAGGTCCCATCATGAGGCGTCCGTTCCGCTGCCATCCTGCATACTAACATACATTATATTATAAATGAGGTCCCATCATGAGGCGTCCGTTCCGCTGCCATCCTGCATACTAACATACATTATATTATAAATTAGGTCCCATCAGGAGGCGTCCGTTCCGCTGCCATCCTGCATACTAACATACATTATATTATAAATGCCAAAGTAAATCTGTCTGTCTGCAACCTTTTCACGCCTAAAACGCTGAACAGCTGCCAAATTTTATCTGACAGCAATAGTAAACCAACAGGTGAGATTGTGGCCAAACAAAAGTATACAATTTAAAAAAAAAGACAAAAAAAAGTATTGTTTTTGTAGAAGAAGACCAAATACACGATTCTATTATACCTAAATGCCTTCTACCTACGCAAATAGTACGCGTATAAATGCGTTAGTATGCGGAGACGAAATCCATTATTTTTATTTAGAAAAGCCTCCGACTACAACTTAGGCCTTTACCACAGAATGGTACATTTAGCCTTCCTATAAACAGTTTGATACTGGTTTTTAGACTTTGCGTAGTCTTGAGTTTTAATTTTTCCTTTTTATTTTTTACTAATTATTATTTAGTATAATCACAGAATAAATAATAGTACGTTTAATAGTTACTTGAAAACTGTAAAACGGTTGTCACGATAACGAGTCACTAAGAATCCTAGCCTCAAGAGACTTGAACTTATCAACAAAGTAGGCAAGAAATAGGTAGTCTATTTTCACTCTTACATTGTCCTTTTTCATTGTCTACTGGGCACTGGCACTGGCACTCAATTTTATAGATTTTCCTGTTCCACAAATAAACCAGCATATTTGTGTCACCAAATTCTAAGTAAGTTGGTATATTATCATTTCAAAAGACAGTTACAAAATGAAACTAATTAATCGAATTGTAAAAGTGATGCTTTGTTTGACATATATCTCATGTAGTGCGTTAACATCACAATCTTCCTCAAGGGATTTTGAAAACGAAATAAATAACAAATTCATTTATAAAAAAACTGCCGACTATTTCAGTGTTCCATTGAAATTGGATAAAGGAACACATAATAGGCACGCACTTCGGTGTCTAGCACGCATAATGAAGGTCCCGAAACTAACTACTCTATTCAGGACTAGATGTCAGGAAAAAACAGAACAGCTGTCATTATATACATTACATTTTGCTCTTTTCTCTTGTCACAGTCGCCATTAATGTTCATAGACTAGTCAACAATTCTAAAAATCGGCTTCGTTTTCGTTTCAACCGCATTTTGTGAGCCAATTTGGCAATATGACTTTTCCGATGTAAAAAAAGCCTGCTTAATTCCATTCTGAATGTTGACAATCCTTTTTTTGGCTCCTATGCTCAAAATTCAAGATGGCGGCCAAAATGGAACCCTTGCTTAAAAGCCATATTATAACTCGATTCTAGTCGTGTGAGGTGTCCTGGAATAGGCTTTGTGGGTAGCTGAACTCAATTTTGATAACCGGAAGTCCGTCCGGGTACCTCAAGTGGACAAAAACAAGATGGCGGCAATTTAGGAAATTTAAATAAATTTATTTTACGACTGAATTCCATGGAGTCGTGTCAACTCCAATCGACATCGGAAGTACTTCCGGCTCGGTAGCTTCACTTACGGGTAAAGTGAAGTCTGTAACGTGTATGGTTTGTGAGCAATATCTTCCCGAACTTGTTTTTTTTTATTATTTGTTTTTTATTATTGGCATCTTGAATTTTGAGCAAAGGAGCCAAAAAAGGGATTATCAACATTCAGAATCGAATTAAGCATGCTTTTTTACATAGGAAAAGCCACGTTGCCAAAATGGCCCACAAAATGCCGTTGAATTTGAAAATGTTTTTGTTTATGAAAATTACTAAAAAAACATGAAGTTCCGGAAGATATTGCTCACGAACCATAAGCCCTACCAAAAAAGTTAATGCATCATGTTATAGAAAATTTTATAGAGATCCTTTCTGTCCGTGACACTTTTTTCTAACAGTAAAATAGTAAAAACCGCGGTTAGAGACATATTTCGAGGAAAAAAAGGGGATAGCCAAAATTCGGCTTGGCAACAGTCAGAACCGAATTCAGCAAGCTTTTTTACATCGGAAAAGTCATGTTGCCAAAATGGCTCACAAAATGCCGTTGAACTTGAAAGTTTTAATATGAGTTACCAATCTATCATCCCATTTCAGGTTGCATGTGGTCAAAACTCCAAGACCTCTTTGTCTGTCCACCTTCTCTTCCTTGAAATTTCTTATCTTAAGACAGTACAAAATGCCTGTCTAAGTACTTGAAATAGCGAAAGTACTAATAATGAAAGAATTGCGAAAAATTCCTACATTTGGAATGTTGGAATTTTTCGCTGTTCTTTCATCGACAAGCCGTTGTCTTAGGTGTCGATGCTAGGGGAAGGTACGGCTAGCACACACAAAACTAATTTCGATCCTCATTTGGACATTAGTAAACTGAAGACAATGAAGTGTTGTAGACACGATACAGAAGTACAAAATATAATACTAATACTATAATACTACTGGACAGTTCACACAACATTATCTAGCCCCAAGCTAAGCAGAGCTTGTGTTATGGGTACTAGATAACTGATATACTTAATACAATATATTACATAGATAGATATTTTTTATTATACTTAGAAAATACCCAGAACACCCTGAACAAATATCTGCGATCGCACAAATATTTGTTCCGAGGTGAGAATCGAACCCGCAACCTCCTGCGTCGCAGGCCAAGCTTCGCCCGCCGCGCCACACAGTTCGTCAAATATAGACCTCTGTCTTGTCAGTTTCCCATTCAATAATAAGTATAGAATCAAACTAGCATGGGTTTTAAGATTTCCATACAAATGTTTAGCCATTGTTAGACACCATATTATTTTATAAGCTCGAGTAAATCTGTTGCTGGAAAATCATCCTCCCCCAGTTGACTACATTGTGCCTGCGGAACAGCTCTCAGAGGATCACCATCAACCTTGGCACACCTGGAGATCTTTAAACCGATTACGATGTCAGGCGGGACGCTGCAGGTACTAATTAGTTAGAAGATACAATGAAAATATCCAATGTGACTGTGGAGCGACGTCTCAGACAATGCCTCATTTACTTTCTTACTGGCGATGCCCAAACACATGCACAATTAAAGATCTGTGTGATGCCAATGACATAATATAAAGCTACGAGTATTGACGTGGCAAGGTTCTGGGCTAGATTAATTTAAGGTCTTAATTGTGGCACCATCGACATGATGAAGATGAAGATTTTATAAGAAACTGATAAACCATTAGACATAAATAGATGTTAGTAAATTGGTCTAATGTAAAAAAAAATGGCCAAGTGCGAGTCGGACTCGCGCACCAAGGGTTCCGTACTAGCCTGTAGGTCTATAAGTAAAAGCTATGGTATTTTTATTGCTTAATGAAATCATCATGAGGAAAGGGGCTGTAAGTTTAAAATTACTAAAAATATTTTGATTATATGATGTAACTAAAAATTTTACATGTGCTACTTATAGCACATATAGGTACTCGTTGCTTCGTACCAAATTTCAAGATTCTGAGTTTACGGGAAGTACCCTGTAGGTTTTGATTTCCTTGCGAATGTCAAAAATGTATTTGATATGAATTTCAGCTTGATACCTCCGCGCGTTGCTGAGAAAAAGGATCTTGACAGACAGACAGACGGACAACAAAGTGATCCTATAATAGTTCCGTTTTTCCTTTTGAGGTACGAAACCCTAAAAACATGGAGTATGATGAGATAATATCAAATAGGAGCAAACTTGTATGCAGAGGGCTCGGCGCCCCCTGGCGGTACACTCCTCTTACTTTACGAGTATATGGAAGCATGCGCCCGCACACAGTCGACACAAAAACTAAAATCTCTCCTCTGCTTATGCGGAAGGGAACAGTCGGTGTATATCTTAATTGCTCCCGTATGATAAATGACGACAGACAATATTTTTTATATAATCTTTGGTACCGTATATATTACAATACGATTTATGAGACTGGATTTCGACGCCTTTTAATTACGAAGTGTTAAAAGAATCGGGTCACTTGCAACTCAATTGTATTTCATTAAAGTAGCTTTATAGGTACGAAGCGTGGGTATTCGTGTTTTCACACGCATAAATCACTATTTATTGAACGTTTAAATAAATGTACATATGAACAGGAATATTTAAATTGGCTTAGTATAATTAACTTCTGCAATTTATACTCATCATCGCCTTGTTTTATGTGTGTGTTGTGACGTGGGGAAAAATCAATAAAATTTATTTTTTTCTCTCTTACCTTGTACTATTATTTATTCTGTGTCATCACTAAGGTCTATGGATTTTGTTCATTAAATAAAATATTAATCATGAAATATATATAAAATTGTTGCGTGACTGACTGACTGTCAACGCACAGATTAAACTGTAAGTCCTAGAGACCCTATATTTGGAGAGTGCATTCCTCTAGGAATTAGGCATTAGTCTATTAGGGGTGCACTAAGAAAGGAAATTCCGAAATTCTCTCCCTAAGGTGTGTTGAAGTTTGTATGGAAAAAAACTCAACGCTGACGAAGTCGAGAGCGTTCCACTAGTATAAATAAAAATAAAATCATCATCATCACCATCATTAGCCAGTAGACTTCCACTAAACGAGGACTCCTAAATATAAAACAATATCAATACAGGTTTAGCCAAAACAAGCACGCTTTGCGAGCGAAGATACAGCTAGTGGCTCAAACATCAAGCAATCCGGTACGGAGACTTGCATGCTCTATAGAGTCTAAGGGATCAAACGATGCGTTCGAACCACATGGCTAGAGCCGTTGGCTCATTCCCTGCCTGTCAAGGGGACCATTTAGCAGATAAGCAGAGCACTACAGGCAATTAAGCAGGTAAGCTAATGAATTCATTAGATATAGAAACTGTGCAGTACAATAGTTGTGACCAACCAATGACTTGTGGCGAAAGTTAGACCCTACTAACCGTATCGTACTAATGTTATAAATGTGAATACTGCGAATGCTGCTAACTTCGTGGATACTTGCAAGGTTCGCTGTTAATTATAATAACGCCGTAACGGCTGAAGCGATTAATATTAATATTTGCAAATCATACAATCATTTGTCCCGCAGCGGGAATCGAACCCGCAACCTCTTGCATCTCAGGCGGTTACACGCCCGCCGCGCCACAGAGGTAGTTCTGAATTTCGCAGTGAAGACGCGCGGATTTTTTTATTATAAACTAGTGTCCGCCCGCGGCTTCGCTCGCGTTTTAAAAGTAGCCTATAGCTCAATCCAGGTCATAATCTACCTGTGTACCAAATTTCATCGAAATCAGTTTAGCCGTTTAGGCGTGATTCAATTACAAACATACAAAGATCGTAACTTTGTTATGATACAAGAGGGATGCGGTAGACTGAATGTTTTTTTAGGATTCCGAACCACAACAGGACAAAACGGGACCCTTATAGTTATAGGATACATTTTTAGTCTGTCTGTCTATCAAGATGTCTGTCACTTTTTCTCGGGAATTGGTTGAAGGTATCAACTTGAAATGATAAGAGATGATACCAAGATAAAGGTCTATGAGCTTATAATAGTGTCGTAACAGACACAAATATCTAGCGTGGTGGGTCCACTGGGAAAAAAACTTCGTAGTCCCACCAATAGGTCATAGCAGTGGATCCTCGAGGAAACTCCCAACAAATGTATATGTTTTTTTATACCACTTGAATGACGGTACAAGCAGATGGCCCACCTGATGTTAAGCGGTAACCTCTGCCTATGAACAGCGCATTACCTCATAGGTCACGTCCACCTAGGACGCACCCTATGTGGCCTACGTTCTAACCCCAAAGGCATTCTAATGACTCTACGATGGACGGATCATTCCAAAATATGTCAGCTTTGAAAATACACACCGGTAAATTTAAATGTAACCCAAAAATAATAAAAAATAAACTAACCAAAATAATAAACTATGATACACACCGGTATTTATATAATTAACGATACACTGCCGGTTCACACTCTAGTCATTTAAATGACTTAAATGTGTTCAATAATCAAACATAAAATAAAAATAAAACTTTACAGAATTATGCGTTTTGTTTCTCTTTTAGTTCGGACACTTTGACCGCTGACCCGAAGTCCATTTTATTTGAGGTCTTTGGTTTAACTTTTTACAAGGCCACGAAACAGCGTTGCAAATTGTGGCGTTAGGCGTGTTTTTCAGATTGAAGCTTGTAGCGAATTAACGCTTCAAGCGTGGTGATATTTTCGTGGCCCAAGCATAAGAAAGTCAAGCTTCTTACTCAATGCACTAATTTTTCTAATTTTTGTATGTAAATCACGATAATGAAAAATAATGACATAATATTTATACAATTATTACCTATGTCATTATATTTTGTACATATGTGATCTACTTCAAGTAAAGGTGTGATATTAACCTTGACATTCTGTTTCCAATTTCTCAAATCAGACAGTTGACTTAACACGACTTCTTAACTTGACATTGCCTCGCCTTCGGCCTCTATTGAAATGCCTAAAGACTATTACATAAGCGCAGCTATATGCCGAGTATATTGTGTATTGGACGACGCAGTGCAGGAAGGCTTTTAGATTAAAGATATTACAAAAGACACAGGAAGTCGACGAAGGCGACTCAAAACGAATCGTCGTGACATTCTATGGGGGATATATGTCCAGAACCAGACTTCTGCAGGCTGATGATGATGATATTGTACCTTGAACTTCGACGCTTCAGCCAAGATATTCCCACACTCAAGTGAGCGCGCTTTCAACCATGGGAACTTATAATGATGCAATGTGATTGATACGAATGAGCAAAAGGCTGTACTGTAGGTACTGTCTCTGATACATACGTAGGTATATAACATTTAGCATAAGTTATAGATTGTGAAATGGCAAACGTAACAAGCTGGTAATTATGGCGGATACATGCGCCACAGCATACATAATAGGACTAACGTGTAGAAGCTTCTGCCTCAGAATTATCTAAGTTGATGTGGCAGTATGCAGGCCATATAGGAAATAAAGGAGTAAAGGAACCTCGAACCGGACGACGCAATGTAGGATCCTCTTCGATGGACCAAAGAAGTTTTAAAAGTCGCAGGGAATCGGTGGATGAAGGCGGCTCAAGGCAGTTCGTCGTGGAATTCTATGAAGGAGATCTGTGTCCAGCTGTGGACTTATATAGGCTGCTGATAAATCAAGGCACGCACGCGAACGATTATACTCCTATAACTTAAAGTAGCCTTTAAGTATGACTCATATTCATTTTGATATTATATTTGTTAAGATAAGTAACATAAGATAAGATTTGTTTATTTATTCACTTAGAATAGGTACAACAAATCATAATTAACAAAAAAAGAAGAAATTTATTATTAAATGAAAAAAAAATGTGTTACAGTACTTTTTGCATTAATTTCAAAGAAGGTCGTAAGTATATGAAATTAAGAGAACTTTGCCACCCGTGCTAGATAAAAAACTGTGTTGCGGTAAGGTTACGCTTCTCACCCCATATAGAAAGGTCCATACTGGACATTATTGATTAGGTACAATAGATAGATGAAGAAAGATAGATGTAGCTTTATTAAAGAAGCAGTCTCAGGCAAAGAAACACAGTTGCTAAGGTTGGTCGCTTCCAAACCATTCTGAATCTAGAGTCAACATGAAAGAGCTAATTTACCATTGAAAGCTGTGTTCTAGTGAGACAGGCCTGCCTGAGTGGTAAGTGGTAATCCGGCCGGGTGGGGGAGCTAACTAGCAGCAATGTGGCTAGGTGTTGTTGCTCACATGTCAGTGCGGCCGAGTAATAGGTGATAATGTAGGGCTGGCGCGTCGTGATGCTACTTATGACTCAGCGTTATGAGAAGTACCTAAAAGATTAGATCAAGACAAAAAAACTACAATCAACTTTATTTTTTAATCCATCCCTATCACTTGCTTTCAAAAACGAAGTGATGGATCCAAACTATGTTATTCTTGAGATTTTTATTATAATGGCAGCAGTCTGTTCTAGCTCACGATGATATCAAGCTCAATCCTGCTTTTTATTGTATTTGCTGTATTAAATTGGGTAGTAATTTACCACATAAGTAAATCCCTGTTTTTTTAACGTAATAACCTAATTTCTTATCAAAAATACTAATTGCATATCAAAATATATATACAGCAAAAGAAATCAATCTTAGCATAAATTTAAAGCGTCAAGCAAAACTATTTGCAAAGTAGACAAGTTTTAATGTGTTAATTACTTTAAAACACTTTTTAAAAAACCTCAGCCTGCGGAGGAACTTATCTATACTATGCCCCGTGATTAGCCAATTTCCCGTGGTCTAAAAACTTTCACTTTCGTTAAAAAAAAAACTCAGCATTTGATATGCAATGATTGTTTTTGATAGTCAATTGATTTATTTGAAGCGTAGATATATAATTGGTGCTTCAGTGCTAATTAGTTTAAAACATCCTTAATGTGCGCAATTTTTTTGAAGTAGTTACTATTAAATATTCCCTATTATCATTTTTCAATCGTATCTGATTAAACAGGTTATAAAATATTCATTAAATTAACATAAAAACCTTGTGGTTTGCAGCAATTTAAAAAAAACATAAATATTAAATATCTTTGAACTGTGTTTAAATTATGTGCTGCAGATAATCCGGTTGTTAAAGCTTTTACGAGGCACTCATTTGTAACTAATCAACTACGCCTATAGGTACTTGAGTTGCTTAAACATTAAACATGTCAGTCAGCCCTAATCTGATATCGGGCCGCGTATCACACCGGTCGCCAAATGTGGAGCACGAGCTGAGCCAGCGGCGATGCCTTCGACAAAAAATCAGTGTAAGCTCCACTCCAAAGCATTGCGGTCGCGCGCTCCCGCTTGCCGGCACTTCTCGACAACTTACAAACTTTGAATCGACTACCCCATTCATTTTTCAAAACCTTTTTTAAACGAGTGAGGTTGAATAGTGCAGTTGTAAAGTGAAAAGTGTAGAGTGTGTAAGTTAAGACACATGGCCGTGGCCTAAGGTTCGGTTAGGTCGTGCGATTGAACGGGCTAGCACGTGTGCCTTGTGTCTGGAGGCTCTGCGTTCACTTCACCTATTCAGTATCTCGCACTTGCAGTGTTATTATTATAGAAAGTTTCGCTATTAGTCATCGTTCGATTAGAATGATCGGCTAATGAACAAACATTCAATACAGTTAGCTCTACCGCTGTTTGGCGCTTGATTGAACTAGATCTGAATTTATTGGTGTAGTTTAGCGTACTTTTTAATGTTTATTTCATTTTTGTACAAGGTGCCGACATTATCAGATTATTTAATAATGTTATCGAATAACAATAATCTATTAAAGATTCTAATAAAAAAAAATGAGAAGTTCCAATCTACTATCTCGTGCAATATCTGAAAAGAATGCATTTAAATACTTCTGGGACAGAAAAATTGTAGCTCCCTAATAAAATCTTACCTTACCTTAAAATGAAGGTAATTGATAGTATGATTGTTTTATATTTCCAATTCGGACTTATCTACCCATAGCCTGAACAATTCTAGCTGTTTACTTTTGATTTTGACTCCATAGAATACAATAATTCTTTATTTATCCTTCGACAAGCCGCGTATTTTTGCATGTCACATCTAATTAAAAACAAAATACCATAACAAATAAGTTAATTAATAACAAATCTTAATTATTAGACACGGACACCGGCTAATGAAAAATAAAATTAACTAATTGAAACAGCAACAATCGGCAAAAGGAAAAATATAATACGTTCTATGATTAGTTCTAACAAAAAGTTCTCTAGTCTTTAAGAGCTCCGTGTAATTGATAAAAACTTCTATCAATTAAATCCACCGACGACCTCTGTGGCGTGCGGGCGAGTAGCCGGGTTCGATTCCCACCGAGGGACAAATGCAAATGCAAATGCAATCATCTGCAAATGTTTGTATGATCCACAAATATTTGTGCCGGGACTGGGTGTAGTGATAACATGGCACTCATAGTTTCCGATACAAACGACACGGAATCCTGGTGTATTTATGTGTGGGGTTGTGTCATGTGTTATGTTAAAAGTCCTTTTATAAATAGTATAAAGGCATTGTTGGTATTCTTTAACTATCTTCTTATACATTTTGCTGCTACGCAGAAATAACTTCTTGACATCTTTTTCAATATGATGGATACGGTTAACCATTTTAATGTTTTCCAAATTATCTCTCACATATCTCATTTAGGTAAATTAACTCTACTATCATAAGATTTTAATAGTAGCATCCGAAAAATTACAAACCAGACGGGATTCGAATCCGCGATAGTATCCTTGATACGGAGATTCGTTTTACCGCTCCGCCACCGGCCGTCTCCTCGCCTGGGTGAATTTATGAGATAGATCTGCTATCATAGTCATATAATACTCAATTCTCTGAATTTATCCATATGATAGTTCACTGTTATGTATCTGCATTGGATAACTACTTTTAAAATAATATTAACGTTTACCTACTTATTAAGATTGATCAATTAATTTAATGAATAAATCAACCCAAACTAATTATGTTTAAGACAGTTGGTGAAATTACATTGGTATTTACGGTAGGTAATTATCAAAGTTCAAATAAAAAAAATGCTTTAATAAGTTCGTTACGAATAAATCACATCAGAGTAAAGTAAAAGTATCAATAATATCGGAAATTACAATAAATACAGGGTTCGGACACGCAATCAACACTGAAAATAAAAGTTGCCCCACAGGTGGACTTAATGCTGATTTAATATTACTGGGTCACTCAATTTCCGGCATCGTGCGAATAATGTGAACACGTGTATTTGGTTATTTACTATAGTCCTTACGTATGGATTTACATATACCTATTACCTATACTAATATTATAAGTGCTAAAGTAACGTTGCCTTTTTACGCCCAAACCGAGGAACAGATTTCGATTAAATTTGACAAGGACATAGATCGCACAGGAATGCACCCTGAGAAATGGCACTAGGACGACATTTATCTCAAAAAATAACGTCTGTTAAAACTGTAGGCGACAGCTAGTATCTTATACATGTAGCCATAATATGTGCTCAGGCAATAATTATACAGGATGTTCGAGGACGGACATTCAAGCAGACACAGGGAAGCAGTTAACCGCCCGAATCACCAAATCAATCCATTCGTGCATACTAGTTGATTCGACTATTTTATTTTATCTAATTCCTAAAGAAAGTGTCTACTCAGAAGCAAGTTTTTATATTTAAAAACCGTTGCAAGTACCCTAGAAGTACGTTGAAGTAATAAAGGATAAATTATGGGACATTTACTAGTGGACTACCCTCATTACGAACAAATTATTTTGATTTAGTGAGAGCGCGCTCCAACTTACTCCCAACAGCATAAGGTAAACTGAATAAAATAAACCATATAAAGCTTCAGCGCTATTTGATAAAGAATAATCCTAGGTAAGAACTAATGCACGGTAACCGGTAAGAATAAACACGGGGGGGAATAACATAAATAACAATAAACAATAACAAACTATAGTCGCCAAGCCGGCTGGTCACCGAGACTTACACCGCGCAACACAACAACACGCAACATGCCACTAAGAGTAACATGCAACTGGGTGATGGAAGAGGACTCTACCTGAGGAGCAAACAGAAAAAGAAAAAAAAACGGCAAAGTGCGAGTCAGACTCACACACGAAGGGTTCCGGACCATCGTACAAGATTTAACACATTACGGTTCAAAACTACAGCCATTATTTACATCGAATAAAATCAAAAGTTTATTAGAAAGGGACCTCTATTAATACTTTATTTTTATTATTTTTTGTTATAGCAGCTATAGATATACACATTCTGTGTAAATTTAAACTGTCTACCTATTACCGTTCATGAGATACAGCCCGCTGACGGACGGACGGATAGCGAGGTTTAGTAATAGGGTCCCGTTGGCAAACTTCGGGTACGGAACCCTAACAAATAAAAAATAAAATATGTGAAAGTATGTAGTATTGTATTAAATAGTTGTCTAGATTGTATTGATTTTGTATTGTTAAGAAAACACTGAATAAAAGGCTATTATTATAATTACGAACTTTGAAGCCAATAGGAGCACTTGCAAATGCTTCTAAAATACTACTTAATTATAACAACACATATGTTCCTCGTTCCACTAATTAACACATTTGCCGTAAAATAAGAAAGCATCAAAACAAAATACCCAAGACACCTAATTAGCCAAACGAGTCTATACACAACAAAGGGACGGTGAACAAGCTGGCATTTCCTCTAAACAAAAATACAGTCGAAATCAGAACCTCCTCTTTTTTGAGAAGTTGGTTAAAATAAATCTCTTTTTAAATAGTGACGACAACTTTAAAAGGGTGTATATTTAGGCCGTTCCAAAATAAATATTCGGCGATTGTATATTGTAGGTATATTGTATATTGTAGGTATATTGTACGGACTAACAACTAAACGTATTATGCTGGTGCGATGATGTGTAACCAAATCAATTCACCAAATCCTTAGAATATTTTAAGAAAAACTGCTAAATTATCTACATAAATCCTTACATGCCTACGTGTGGCACTCAGAAAGCTTTGCAGAACTAAAAAAAAAAAGTTCTATGGGTAGTTTTATTAGGGTTCCGTACCCAAAGGGTAAAAAAGGGACCCTATTACTAAGGGCTACTATTACTATTATTATCCCTACTACTATTACTATTCCGTCTATCACCAGGCTATATCTCATGAACCGTGATAGTTAGACAGTTGAAATTTTCAGATGTATTTATTTTATAACATCAAATACTAAAAAACAGAATAAAATAAATATTTAAGGGGGCTCCCATACAACAAACATGTTTTTTGCCGTTTTTAAAGATAATGGTACTGAACCCTTCTTGCGCGAGTCCACCTCGCACTTATCTATAGAAAGCACTTATCTAAAACTCTTCACAAGTATAATACGTCGTTCAAAACACTTTTTGGAATGAGACACCTCTTCTAAGCATGGGTGAGGTTGTGCGGCTCACAGCGCGAAGCTATCTGCCTCACGGTTTGTCTATCATACGATTTGCACGGCTTTAGGCTACATTTGACATCATAAAAAACATCGCGGAATGTTCCCGGCGCAGATCCACAGCGTGAAGCTATCTTCCTCGCGATTCGTTTATCAATACGATTCGCACGGCTTTAGGCTACATTTAACATCATAAAAAAACATCACACGAAAATGTTCCCGGCGCAGATCCATTTTACAAGCTTTTATTTAGTTTCACCTGCCCCGTAATCAAATCTTACAATTTGACCCACTTCCCGGTATTCGATTGTGCTGAAATTTGGCATACCTGTCGAGTTCTGAAGACGTACAATATTATGGTGACAGCGAGCTGATCTGATTATGGAGACGCAAAGTGGACAACGGCACTACCCGATGGATAATAGTAGACTGGTAGTGTTTGCGCTCATTTTGATCAGCACACCGTTCCTATCACTAATTTCCCTTTTTTGAAAATTATATTTTACAACAAAAAACTTGTTTCAATGGGCACGATAGTTAAAAGGAAAGGAAAGTTTGAAAGAATAATGTTTTCAAAAGTATTATAACTGGTCAGTGTCTCATACACACATTTTTTTTTTCATAAACTTTCTGCATGGGCTGGTTCCTATATTAATTTAAAAATAGAACACTTACTAATTCAACATTATGATGGTGGTATAATTGCTAATCAAATAATTAAAAATATCTTTCTAAAAATCTGACGTGTAATACAAAAGAACCAAAGCATATAATAATCAAAATACCTACCACTTACTTTAGTTAAAACACTTAACTGAACATTCCTAATAAATCTTGGAAGTATTTTATTACTATAAATAACGTTTATCAGAAACAGTTGTAATATGGATTGAAGATACAAAGATTATAAATCGTAAAATTGCAAACAGTGACTCACTCTTGTGTTACGCATACTGTAACATACTGTAACATCTGCTATCATTGTACCATCTGAATTTAGATTATTTATGATTATTTTAGATTAAACCATTCAATTCTAGAATTCAAACATCTTTGGCCTGAATCCACAAAGTACCTACACATATAAATGAACTTCGTTCCACATTAATATAATGTTCTAAATGCAAATGCATTCGCATTATTCGCAGCTTTAAAGAACAATAAAATAAGGCTTACTGCAAACACTGGCTAGCATTCAAATTAGCTGTAGGCATTAGCAGTTTGCTAGAGTGAGAAAACTTCTCATATCAAAAGCTCAGTTACCATTGAAAACTTCATAAAAGCCCTTTTGCCCGATCTTGTGCAAAAGTTTTCCATACGCGAAATATAATATCATGAATAGGCAATTTCAAATGTTTCTGAACACGTACTCAGTTCTTTGGGTTTCCGCCAAATATGAGCGCCTTTAACTTTTGTTTCACGAATTCATGATGTTCTAAATTACTTCGACTAACGGTTTGTAAGTTGAGTAAACTTTATAAATGCCATTTGTTGCAGTTTTGATGTTATTTTACGAAACAAAATCATTCGAAACACGTATTTCAGACTTACTTTTTTTTTACAATTTTGTTGATACGATCTTTTACGTAAAAACTGTTTAAATTTTGTAAAGAATTAATTAACTAGGTAGCCATTCGTTGTTGTACGATAAAACAACACTCAACGGTGACTCCTAAATGAACTCCAATTTGATTTCAATTCAGTTCTTTGCCGCTCTAAATGAAATTCAACTCCAGCGTGAAGTGCCTTTATCAAGCGTTCCACCATCTAATTCATTTTTAAGCTTGTTTAGTTACATCTTTCATTTAATTATGGTTCCGTTATTGTAAGGAACACAAACAGCTTGGGAAACTTTAAAGTTGAAATTTACAGCTTCTGCAGACCCCGTATATTTATATAGTTTAGTTAGAGAGCTTATTACAAATATTATTTGTGGAGTTCGTCTTAACTTCCACGTTTCCCCTTACAGTAATAACTTGCAATATTTTAGTAATTTTATTCCAACTGCCTTTATCATTGTCGGATTGACATAAAAACATCATAATAAAATATGTACGATCATATTATTTTTCGATTTGTTGCGCTGTGGGATGCCTCGGCGTTGTTTGGTCGGCTCTCCATTACAGGTCGATTCGCCAAATAAATTGAACGTCGCCAGTGCATTTTTATTCAGCAGATTGTAAAGTAGCATAAATATGGGTTACGTTTTAAAACAATTCTCTGAGTTGTACTTATACAGGCTTATTAATGTTGGTCGTGAATGATGCTGCACTTTCAAAGTTTGGACGTATGTGGCTAGTTGATTGATAGACTTTGGGCAATTGTTTAAAACTCGTCTAACTAACCGTTAATCATTAGTTTTCATGCGCTTTTAAATATTTTTATTTGAGTTAGAGGTTGATCTTTTTCGCAGATTCAAATCAAGTCTATCTAAGCACCTTAGTCTGCTGTCTAACATTATATATTTTTGTGACTAACTAACTAGAGGTAGGTACTCCACCATTGTGTAATACATACGTTTCCAACATTTGATCTTTGTTAACCTATTTTTCCGTTTTTCTATCGAATCTATAAACGCTATCGTCAGCAGTAACTCCCTCATCGCTTTCTTTTATTTCATTTCTCCCGCACCCGTAGTTAATCTACGTAAGGAGTATTTAGATATACCTTCAAGCTACATGTGCGAACTGATTGTGAAAGGACCTTTAAGTTGTTATTCCGGTTTGAAAGTGTCTTAAGTCAACTTATTTGAAAACATAATAACAGATGTGCGCACATAATGTAGAGTAAGTAGCATTTAGTAATATTTTTTAAGTAGGTTAGGGCAGATTTTATGAATTCCATTTGTATATTTATGTGAATGAATGATGGAACAAGCAGAAGGCCCATCTGATGTTAAGCTTTAACCTCTGCCTACATAGGTAACGTCCACTTAGGACGTGCCCTATGCAGCATTGTACTGTGCCCGCCACCCTGAGACATAATGAAAAGTGCCTGTAATTTCATCGGAACCCAATCCCTTCAAACTGCTTCTGAAGTTGGTACTGGAAGGTACCTGAACCAAATATTTTAAAATATCCCGGGTGCTTATTTAATGCCGTTCATTTGCGCTGTCATGGCAGAGTGTGTGGTCCAATTAGAAACTAACCATCATGCGGTACATCACAAGATACAATACAGAACTAGTAGCTAAGCTACACTACTTCCTACTCGGTGCTGACACACAAAACACACACACATACAGTAAAAAATGCATTTGTAGGCTCTGAAAGACTGCGAAATACTGGTTTGAATCATAGAAGATTACACATTAAAAAGGCTACACGTAATGACAAGCAATTAATTTTGTAAAAATTAAAAAACCCTCAACGCAATGAAAAGGCTGAACCGATTTTGATATAACATAGCTAAAAATATTACCGACAAATTCATCTTTCAAAAAAAAAAGAAAAAAAGAAATCTGTTCATCCGTTCGGGAGCTACGATAGGACAGACAGACACACACACAGACACACACACAGACACGTCAAACTTATAACACCCCGTCGTTTTTACATCGGGGGTTAAAAATAGGAAAATAAAATGAAAACTTTTAGTTGACACGCAAACAAAACGGAATAAAATACAAAAATATAACAAAAAATGTTGGGTAGCAAACAAATAAAAACACACTTATATAAACAAATTTAAATAATGCTAAAACCATAAATAAACCCGTTTTTATAGGTAGGTAGATCATCTGAAAAGATACACGTACAAACAAAATTATTGCGTTTTTATAAACGCAAAGAGACACATTTCCAAGTAATTTCGTGCCAGTGCTTAGGAGAGCCCACTCTATAGATTGAAGATCCTTCAAAATGATCCGCGATTTCAATGAATTAAATACTTTTGACTTTAACGTTGAAGGTTTAGGTAGTGTTCTAAGCTGCCCAAAAGAGGCGAGTGAGCTGATGCCAGTCATTATCGTGATAATGCTGGCATATTGCTTGAAACATAGGTACTAGGTGTTAGTTTACTGTGAGTGCACCGTCGACCCAGATGCATATGTTACTGTACATCCCGTTTCAATTCATTCCCTTGTCGGCCGCAATAAGCGTCGGTGTCACATGTTATAGGGACGCAAATTTTATCAACGGAACGCGTTCAGTCGTTAATGTCGTTATGCTGCCTTTTTGTAGAGATACGTCAAATAAAAGCAATCAAATAAATCTAATATAAACAATACAAAAAAATTCTTGAAAAATTCTTTATTTTGCTTCCATGACTATGGGTGTACAGAGTTCAAAGGAAAAGAAGAAGGTACATGTACCTACATTCTGACAAATAAATTACTATGAACTATGAAAAACTTGGGGTTTTACAAATAAATCTGGAATAGCGTGTAATTATATTACAGTATTATGCATTCAATTAATATTTTGAGTAAGTTATTTAATATTTTAATTTGATTTATTTAATTTTGTCTTTTGTAATTTATGGATTTTTTGCCCGCAATAAAGAAATATTATTAATATTATTCGTTTCGTTTCGTATAAGGTAGTGCTGGCAGTTAATATTTTAATTAATATTAATATTAATTACTAGTTTAATATTATTGACAGTTAGCAGGCAGTTTTCCAATTAGATTGGAAGATTTAAAAAACAAGGAGTAAGTTACCATATCAGTAGCTCGTTTAATTTGTAAGGCAAATTTTTGACAATGTATTTTTTACAAAAAGAGCCGAAATACTGAATAAACTGGATACTTAATGATTATTATTTGAATTAATTGATTTCTAATACCAGTTCGTCTCAAAATCTGTCCACTGCTGATACTTAGATTTTTACCTTTGTCGTCTAGATGCAATCACGGGATTTTCACTTCTACACGACTTAACGATCATGTTGATAATTGTGATAAATGTGAAGGAAAATCGAATTTTCAATCGTGATTGAAACTTCATGATTCCCGAAACCTACATAGACCTGTCTTATTTAAGAATGTGCCGCGAGGTCACAACTTTAAAAAGATAAAAAAACCGGCCATGTTCGCGTTGGACCTCCCGCATTCAGGGTTCCGTACCAAATGTAGAAGTTATAAATTGTATGAGATTAGTTAATCCATACGCAAAATAATGTTTGTTGGTTATAGAAAAATGAGAAAATTCTTGAAATGTTTAAAGTTTTCTAAAATATCATAATTTGTTGGTAAATATACATAACAACAACCAAAAGTAGCATAATTACAAAGTTTCTAGTTCCTAAGTAAAATGGAAGTAAAAAGAACTTTGGAAAAAGCTTACAATGCTGGCCAGTCATGGCTCAAAACATATATATTTTGTTTATATATTTGGCTTTGGATCAGTAAGATACATAATTAGTGCAAATAAATATGAAGATTGTAGCTTCAACGGTTTAGCTGTTATACCCTTGGGACAGACGGACGGATGAATGAGCGAGAGCAATAGGGCTCCGTTTGGACCCTACGGAACCCTAACAACCAGAGCGCAGTCGTCGCCTGTCGATCGAAGTACAACGGTAACAAACGGTTAACAATGGTAATAGCTAATGAGCTATTCTGCGCAATGGCACATTACCTAAATTATTACGAAAATATAAAACACCCTAACTTACCATTTACATCGCCTAATAGGGTAACAGTAGGCACGTAGTCCATTTTATATCTGTTATATGGCTAATAACTTGTGGGCTAATCGTTCTGATTGTTTTAAGATGGGCACTAGAGAGCACTAGAGAGCACTAGAGCACTTAATTCGAGGCCATCGTTCAAAAAGTCGTAAAATTTATCACTGCTGTGACGGTCCGCCACATGGACCATAAACCTTAGACAGTAATTAAGCGGAACGAGATTAGGAGTCCCCGTCTCTTGCTCTACGATGTTTGTGACAAATGTGGTACCTACCTAACACTAGGCAAGGAACTAACATTTTTTTTTTTAACATAGTTAATGACGGAACAAGCAGATTGCCCACCAACGCATTACCACATAGGGTGCGTCCTAGGTGGTCGTGACCTATGTGGTAACTGTCGTGGTGTACGTAAATTATCGCGGTCCTTTCAGTCTGTTAGAAAAAAAACACCTTTAAACAAAGGTACCTCATAAATTAGGTACTAATAAACACCATTAGACACAAGCGTGGCTCAGCAAAGTAATGATACCCATTACCAACTGTATACTAAGTGTATTCTATGATCCGCCAGATAAAGGAGACCGCATTGAGGCCAAATCACTACATTTGAATAAGCTCGCAATCCCTTAATCCCTCCTTTTGTGAAGGAAGCAATAAATTAAGGGACTGATCAAAGGAATCTACCGGAAAACGTTCTTAGTAAGTAGGCATCTGATTAAGACGTCGCGTCGCGTTGTCCAAAGCTCAACATACAAAAAATCAATGTTGCAGCTTCTAAAAGCAACTATCCATTTGGAAATTACAAATATGAGGCTCATTCCTAAGTGCTCCGGTATTATTTTATTATAATGTAACATCCATCCGGCTTTGCTTGCATAGTATCAAGTCAAGTGGTTTGTCTCAAACTGAGACCTCGTGAGCCTGTAAATAGTCACCTTTGTGACCGACTTCAAAAACATTCAGATAAAATTTGTTTTTCGATTTACGGTAAATGAAAGTAAATTAAATATCTAAATTCTTCAATTTCGGACTCATAAAAGCTAACATGCCAAAAATTAGCTCTGTGGGATACTAGACGTGGTCTAGAAAAAACTTCTAGGCCTACATGTTTTTTTTGTCACTTGCTCATACATCAAAATTAACAAAGTTTTAAAAAAAAAAAAAAAAGGTTAAAATAGAATTAAAAACTGTTTTGAAATATTCAAATAAAGCGCGTTCATATGACTCCCCACGTGACCTGATTATCTCACTTTTATTTCATTACCCCTCTTGGACCCCAATATCTCAAAACCCCTGGACAGATTTAGCTCATAATCTTGCCTACAAATGAAACCAATACCCATCTACCAAATCTCATGAAGTTAAATCAACGGTTAGAAAGTTATCCTCAGACTAACCTAACAAAACTAAATACAAACGCCGATTCGTCAAAGTAAACTCAGATAAATTACTTCGCATGTTAAAAACTAGCCATGTAGCGTAATCATACAAAGTCTCTTCGAAAGTTTCTCGAAATCGGTTCACCCGTGTTGGTGTTATTGAAAACGGTACAAGTAACGGTATTACACTAGTTCAGGGGATGGTAATATGTTAGCCGTGCAACTCTGTTGTCGATGGCATTGTTTTTAGCATTTATCTTTTGTGTAATCTCGTAATTAAAGTACCAAACAAACATTTAAACTTTTACATCTATAATATTAGTAGGATATAGTAGAAAGCTCTGCAAAAGAAGCACTTAGCCCTCTATTCACAGCAGAGGAGATAAGATGCACTAAAACTACCAATAAAGCGAAAAATATTGTGGACCGACAACTCACAACTCACGAACCCATAAATGAGTGTTTTTTATGATTCCATTCGTTATACAAACTATCTTACAGCCCACCCATCACAGCAACGGTAAAGTGGTCACCGTCGCTCATAGACACCGGCAACACCGGGGGTATTGTCGATGCGTTGCCTACCCTAAAGGAATTTATGATAACTTTTCTTGAAGCGACACATCTCGTAACCAAGCTGGAAAGCCTCAGACGGGGTACCGTATACCCCATACCTACAAACTATGGAATAAGGTATTATTTCATAGTTTGTAGGTATGGGGAAGAAATGATCTCGAGAAACGAAGCGTTCGAGAAACCCAGGGTTCTATGATGTGTGGATGAGAGTTTAGTATTTTTGGAGTCTACTGTGCTTTTCTTGGAGCTGTTGGGAATAAGCCTAAATAGCTAAAATAACTCATCGAATCAACACGAACATAAACTTCCCTTTGCAGCAAATCTATGGTGCATAGCTATAATCTATGGTGCATAGCTATAATCTATGGTGCATAGCTATAATTTACGAGAGCGAACAAAGTGCTGTGGAAAGAGTTATCACCGTGTTATAGTGACAGTTATGTGAGCAGAATATAAGTTAATTAATGAAAGAGGATTTATAATGTGTTAATTGTTAACAACAGCATTAAAAATAATAAATGAACCATTAGCTGGACGTAAAAGGGACATTTTTATGATTTAAATTACCGCGCTGAGATAGGACACCGTAGACACAAATCATGAAATAATTTTAATAATGTTTTGGTTCATTCGTAATATTTTGACACACTATTAATCATTTGTAAATCATACGGAAATAACATCTCAATTTATTAAATAATTGTAACCTAAATTGGAAATTAATTAAAAAAGGCATTTTCAAAAAAGGATCGTTAAATATGTACCGCCGATCTCTTAATAAGGCCCCGTAACGAAACAGCGCAATCAAAGTTTGTAAAGTGCTCTTAGCGTTCTTAAAAGGCCTATAAACTGTCCTGGGCTTCATAATCGAGGATACTAAAAAACGGCCAAAAATTTCACAATTTCTTCCATTTGAGATCTTCGAACACATTGCATCATTTTATAAAATAATAGCCATAAAATTTTACGAACCGAATCTTGTTTATTGTTATTCGGTAAATGCTGTAAAAATTATAAAATGATATCGCATTTTATTTCGGTTTCAGGTCTAATGACTTCAAGTTTTGAGACTTGCAAATGAACCATAGTAAAATGAAAAGGTCTAATTTTCGACCCAAAAATGTATTTCTTAACGCAAACACAGACTTGTTACATAAATAAACGCAAACCTAATAAAAAAGTTTATGACACGTTTTATTGTAATGTACGCAAATGTTTTTATCAAATCATACATGACCGAATTACTTACATACTTCTAAAAGTCTGGATTTTGTTCGCCCATTATTTATAACGGTTTTAGTTTCATCCAAATACATTAAAATATTTTTTTTATTAATTCTCTTCGTACAGGGGTCTCCCATAGGGTTGCTTTTTCGTATTTTTTTTTTTTAATTTTGATTTTAATTTATTAGTTACTAGCTGTCGTTCGTGGTTTCACCCGACTCATTCTCCTTTTAATGCAGGTTTTAATCTATCTGTATACGTACCAAATTTTATTCAAATTAGTCCAGTTGTTTTAGCGAGAAGGCAAGACCAACAAACGAAACTACTCCTGCTACTCCTGCTGGCATAACACAATCTATCTGTGTACCACTAATTTTGACCGAAATTGGTTCAGCCGTTTTGGCGTGATTGAGTAACAAACATCCAAACTTCGTAAAATTGAAATTTATGATATTAATGAAATGACACAGAATCTTGCGAAAACTTACATGAAAACTGGAAGCTCTTGCAGTAAGTTGCAACGTAAAAAACGGCAAACCATGGAAAGATATTAATATTTTATACCGCACCATACATGAAAACTACGTATTAAAATGCTGAAAGCTAGTAGACCTTGAAAATCGTAAATACCTAAATGAAACATCATGGTTTGAAAGTGTGTCGCACCCTTGTCAGGAAATATAACAAGTTCGGTTTTATGAGCTTGTTTATCCGAATGCCTTATCGTGAACTCTATTGTATTACTATGGAATTACATCCTAGGAAAGGTCAATGACTTAACCATCAGCAATGAAGCCATATTTCTGTATTAGGCAAAACTGTAGGTATTTATCTACATCTACCCCTAAACGATGAACACCCACAAAAAGTAGCACAACAACAGACGTGTGCTTGCTTACATGTCCACAGAATGTTCGCCAATAAATTGTCTGCAACAAACAACCCTATCTAATCTCCCACCACAGTCGGCAGATCTCGGCAACTCCAAATCAACAATCTTTTCACAGTTTCCGACCCATTAGACAGCCCATAAATGTAACGTATCATCGCATTATTAAATTGTGCCAACATACATTATGTTAAAACGTCAGGGTTTACGTTCGGATAAAATATATTTATCTTGTTTTACTCAATTTCTCGTTTAATCAATAAATAAAGTATGTGCACGCCTTCGAGTTTTAATACGCATCCAATAAGGAGGCGTAAATAGCATTGCTGCAGGCAGATGAGCGTGTTTACGACTTGCAAGACAACTTAATAACGATAATTTTGACTAAATTATTTAATACCTCTTTACCGCTTCTTAAATGCACCTTTTATTTAAATTCTCTGAGCGTATAATTTTATACGTCTTTCGTGATTTCACAAGCTACATCTTCATAACTCCCAATTTTATTAGAAGTTTACTACGTATGTAGGGAATTGACACACTCAGCATCACTGAGGTGGAAGATTTAAGAGTCTTACCAATCGTTTCCAGGTCCTAAAGTACCGTTTCATAAGTAGGCACTTCGATGCTCTTTCAGGGCAAAAACGAAATGGGTGTTTATTTTTACTTTCTCCCAGTGCAACCAAGTATTTTGCAAACAAATTCAAGGGAATAGAAAATATTTCATGCTTTAGCTAGACAATATTTTCGCTAATGCGGGGATAGCTTTCAAAGATTTAGTGCGTTCGGACACAGATAATATAATACTACTAGAAGTTCGGACTTTCGGACACTCGAGACTGAAGAGATAGATTTATGTGTGCGCCGCCAGACACGGGCTCTTCAACGTCTCTATCTGCGATATCTACCTACCTACATGTTCGCGGCGGTATCTCACACTGTCGCTATCGGGTGCATACGTATTGATCACAGGAATTCATCATCATTCATAAAAGTTCGATAGGTATTGATATTGATAGCTTTTATTGAGCCAGATTTCACAAACGACATATTAAATTTATTCGCCGATTTCTTTAGATTGTGAAAACACGCTGTCTAGTGCCAGTGCCTCAGTGGTAGAGCAGGTGATGAGTGAACGGACATGAGAAAGCGAGGGCGCGTGTGCGGTGTGCGGTGATGCGTGTGGCGCACGATGCGCGCGCGCATTGATGGAAGAGTCATGGTCGTCGGGCGGCGCGCCGCTGCTGCGCACCAGGTCGCTGCCGCTGGTGCTGGAGGCGAGCGGCCCCGCGCCCACGCGCCAGGCCAGGCTCGACCCGCGCCAGCTCTTGACCCTCACGCGCCATTACTACCCAGAGGGGGGTTGGGGCTGGGGCGTGGCGCTAGCGGCCACTCTAGTACAGATGCTGTCGCATGGCCTGCACCAGGCCAGCGCTATACTCGCCGTGGAGGCTGTCAGGCGCTTCGGTCCAGACGTCCGCATGCAAGCAGGTATATTCATATTTTAATAATGACTGCGGGCTCAGCCCGTTTCACCACGGTACAGGTTCAAAGCCTGGTCCGACAAGCATCCTGCACTTGGACCGTCAATACGAAAGGTGATAATCATGTGGTCGTTTCAGTTGACAACAACAAATGATATTTGATTTGATGCTGGAGGCGAGCAGACCTTTGCCTGTTCTTGACCTCCACATGTCATTACTACCCGAAAGGAGACTGGTGTTGGGAGCTACGTTAGTGCAAATGCTGGTCCATGGTCTGTACTAGGCCATCTGCTGTCGAAGCTGTCAGGCGCGTTGCTTCAGCCGTTCCCATGCAAAGAAGTATATTATATTGGTGCATGGGGACATGGGGTGAATGGTCTTAATGGAGAAAGGCAGGTGGCTCTATCAAATGGTCATTGAATGGTCTTAATGGAGAAAGGCAGGTGGCTCTATCAAATGGTCATTGAATGGTCTTAATGGAGAAAGGCAGGTGGCTCTATCAAATGGTCATTGAAGGATGCTTTTATTGGTGCATTAGACCCATTATTGATCTATTTGTTTATTGTTCCTTTAAGCTGAAGAATATATTTTCATGAACTGACCGATAATTGTTCCAACGTCTTTATGTGCCTATCTGTAAACAACAAAAATAAGTTATTAAATAATTTTTCAAGCTGAGCGTAGGAAATTATTATACACGACCTCTGGTTGTGCGGCTGGCGATGGTTCGCCTGCGACGCAGGAGGTTGCGGGTTCGATTCCCGCCTCGGGAAAAATATTTGTGATTTCTGCAGATATTTGTTCAGGGTGTTATGGGTGTTTTCTATGTATAATAAAAAAACTATCTATGTAATGTATTATATTAAGTATATCAGTTATCTAGTACCCATAACACTAGCTCTGGCTTAGCTTGGGGCTAGATACTGTTGTGTGAACTTGTCCAGCATTATTTATTTATTTTATTTATACAGTTTTCATTTTATAACTGTATTTTACAATCATAGATTTCCAAGGTTGTTAACACCGTCTTATAAAAAATACTGTATTGTTAAATGTTCTAAATATTTTTGAAGTGAATCTATCACCTCAATAAATTAAGTTACAAATTCAGTTTTTTCCAACTTTTATTACTTATCAGAAGTATTCGATGGAGACGGCACCCAACTTCAGATAATGTCATGTTACATTATGCGTCTGAAAAGTTGGACACAAAACAAACTGGACTTTGTTCTGACGCGGAATACAAATATTCCTTTATTCCAATCTTTATCCTTTCCATGTTTGAATCGACTGTCCACGTTTATCTAGTAATCATTGAATCCGAGATATTATTGTTTATTAGTGTGTGCCAATATCCGATGTTTCATGGAATGATGGATCAGTAAACGCAGATCATATAGCACGCCGGTTTGAGCTAGCAGCACTGGAGATAGTAAGGTAGAAACTACAATCATAATTATGTAATTCTTGCTTCGACCACTGGATTGCTGTGGCTGTTGTAAATAAGTACACGTAACATTATGTATGTATCTACTAGAATGGACGTTTTTTTTTAACATAGTTATACCCTCGTTTGACCGCGATCTCACCTGTTGGTAAGTGACGATGCAGCCGACAATGGAGCACGAAGGTCTCTAAGACATCTATTCACTCTAGCCTTAAAAAGAACCACATTATAGTTTTCAGGAAAGACAGACGACGGCAACGAGTTCCATTCCTTAGCAGTTCCTCACCATGTAAACAGTAACCACCAGAACATTACCATTGAACAAGTCTTAATTTTTTTTGGCGATTAATTCCAGGATGTATTAATGACCTGCGAGTAATTTGTTTCAACTTCTAATTCCCCAAAGTTCAATGCTCTTCGCACAACACACGTTTTGTTGATATATATCTGTGTATTTCCCTCTGTGTCATATCTATCGCATACCTACAGAGGAATGAACCACAGGCCTTTCAAACTTTGAAAACACATGAATCGTTTTGCTTTAAGAAAAATGGGAGCATTTTTCATAAACACCATCCCGGCTTTGTTATTGTCGATTTCACATTCGTTTGGCGTCTCTTTATTATTGTAAATTCAGGCACGTCTGTCTGTAAGTAGGTAAGGGCAAGAGTGATTTCATGTGACAAAACTTTTGGAGAAATATTTATATATATTTGGAGGAATGTTAAATACATTTATTTACGGAAAGAATAATACAACTAATACAAGGTATGTACAAAATACATATGAAACAGTTGTGCTACCTGAAGACCGCTGCTGGAGGGATGTTGAGACTTTGACGAAGATGCACTCTGCTTAAATCATTTCTACCTATATACAAGTAATACGTTTTGTAAAAATTTAAAAAACCCTCAACGCAATGAAACGGCTGAACCGATTTTGATCAAACATAAAATAAAATAAATAAATAATGCTGGACAGTTCACACAACATTATCTAGCCCCAAGCTAAGCAGAGCTTGTGTTATGGGTACTAGATAACTTATATACTTAATACAATAAAACGGATACACATACAGATAGATATTTTTAATTATACATAGAAAATACCCAGAACACCCTGAACAAATATCTGCGATCGCACAAATATTTGTGCCGAGGAGGGAATCGAACCCGCAACCTCCTGCGTCACAGGCCAGCCTTCGCCCGCCGCGCCACAGAGGTTGCCAACATAGCTAAGAACACTCCCAACAAATTCACCTTTCAAACAAAAAAATCGAAATCGGTTCATCCGTTCGGGAGCTACGATACCACAGACAGACAAACACACACACACACAAAACACACACACACACACACAACACACACACACACAGACACGTCAAACTTATAACACACCGTCGTTTTTGCGTCGGGGGTATTTTTAATTATGCATAGAAATTACCCAGAACATCCTGAACAAATATCTGCGATCGCACAAATATTTGTTCCGAGGCGGGAATCGAACCCGCAACCTCCTGCGTCGCAGGCCAAGCTTCGCACGCCGCGCCACAGAGGTCGTCAAATACCAATGTAGGAAAGCGATATGAAGTCACCAATAAAATCCAATCACATAATACAGTTTTATTGGGTCAAAAGAAATAATAGGTATTCAGCAGCTCGCTTTCTGTGGAATGGACCTTAAAACAGGTGTTGGAGCCGTTTATAATTTAGTACTGACATTAAATACCTACGATCTAGAACCGTTGCCACGGAATAAATAATAGTATGCCTTTGCCAAACCAATCAAATACCAATTACCAGAAATACCCAGTAAATGTTTTATGAATGTTTTACGAGAGGTCCTCTGTAGCACGTCGGGCGAGTAGCCAGCTGATATGCCACAGGCTGCGGGTTCGATTCCCGCTGTTTTTTTAATGACTTGTTCTGGGTCTGGTTGATGGTATAATGGCGCTTGTAGTTCCTGATACCCACGACACGGGGGATCCTAGTGTGGGATCGAGTTGAATTTCATACCAAATAGTAAAAATTATTATATACTAGCAGTGCCCCGCGGTTTCACCCGCGTAAGTCTCGATCCCGTGGGAATATCGGGATAAAAATATGCCTATGTGTTATTCCGGGAGTCCTGTTATCTCCATTCCAAATTTCATGCAAATCCGTCCAGCCGTTTCAGCGTGAAGAAGTAACAAACACACAAACTTTCGCATTTATAATATTAGTGGATTGGTATAATTATTGAATACGTGGCCACTAACTACAATGAACACATACAAAATACGTGGCCGCTAACTACTATGAACACATACAAAATACGTAGCCGCTTACTACTATGAACACATACAAAATACGTGGCCGCTAACTACAATGAACACATACAAAATACGTGGCCGCTAACTACTATGAACACATACAAAATACGTGGCCGCTAACTACTATGAACACATACAAAATACGTGGCCGCTAACTACTATGAACACATACAAAATACGTGGCCGCTAACTACTATGAACACATACAAAATACGTGGCCGCTAACTACTATGAACACATACAAAATACGTGGCCGCTAACTACAATGAACACATACAAAATACGTGGCCGCTAACTACTATGAACACATACAAAATACGTGGCCGCTAACTACAATGAACACATACAAAATACGTGGCCGCTAACTACTATAAACACATACAAAATACGTGGCCGCTAACTACTATGAACACATACAAAATACGTGGCCGCTAACTACTATGAACACATACAAAATACGTGGCCGCTAACTACTATGAACACATACAAAATACGTGGCCGCTAACTACTATGAACACATACAAAATACGTGGCCGCTAACTACTATGAACACATACAAAATACGTGGCCGCTAACTACTATGAACACATACAAAATACGTGGCCGCTAACTACTATGAACACATACAAAATACGTGGCCGCTAACTACTATGAACACATACAAAATACGTGGCCGCTAACTACTATGAACACATACAAAATACGTGACCGCTAACTACAATGAACACATACAAAATACGTGGCCGCTAACTACTATGAACACATACAAAATACGTGGCCGCTAACTACTATGAACACATACAAAATACGTGGCCGCTAACTACTATGAACACATACAAAATACGTGGCCGCTAACTACTATGAACACATACAAAATACGTGGCCGCTAACTACTATGAACACATACAAAATACGTGGCCGCTAACTACTATGAACACATACAAAATACGTGGCCGCTAACTACTATGAACACATACAAAATACGTGGCCGCTAACTACTATGAACACATACAAAATACGTGGCCGCTAACTACTATGAACACATACAAAATACGTGGCCGCTAACTACTATGAACACATACAAAATACGTGGCCGCTAACTACTATGAACACATACAAAATACGTGGCCGCTAACTACTATGAATACATACAAAATACGTGGCCGCTAACTACTATGAACACATACAAAATACGTGGCCGCTAACTACTATGAACACATACAAAATACGTGGCCGCTAACTACTATGAACACATACAAAATACGTGGCCGCTAACTACTATGAACACTTACAAAATCTCAAAGTTGCGCAGCGAGCTATTGACACAAATAGAGCTATGCTCAGAGTTTCAATACTTGATGTAATCCGAAATGAGGAGATCCGTAGAAGTAAGACCACCAACAGCTCTCCGAATTAGCAAGTGGAGTGGCCATGGGCAGGCCATATTAGCTCGCAGATCTGGTAACCGTTGCGGGATAAACATTCTTGAGACACAAATAGGACGAAACAGAAGGGGAACGCTCCGCTCTCGATGGACCAACGACATTATAGAGGTAAAAGGAAGTCGGTGGATGGAGATGGCACAAGTCAAGACAGTAGAACAAACCTCGCGGGTAAGCGCCTGTCAAGCGTGGTGATTATGGCATGTCCCCCTTTGCATCCTATAGGGGAGGCTTCGTCCATCAGCGGAAGTCTACCTGCTCAAGATAATGTTGATTCCTTTGTACCAAACATAACATAACACCAAACAGTTACATACATAGTTCTGATCCCACACTAGGATCCCTGTGTTATGGGCATCATCAGAAACTACGAGTACCATTATGTTACCACAAAAGCAACACCCGGAGCAAATATTTGTCCCGCAACGAGAATCCAACACGCAAATTCTTGCATCTCAACCGGCTACTCACCCGCTGTGCGATAGAGGGCGTCACAAGATCTTACAAGCCTAAATAACGGTACGGACGCCTCGGGGCTTTTAGGTAGTTCAAGGACCATACTTGCCCGTCTTTTTATAGTGATTATCGAACGGATGAATTGAATGGATAAATTATTTTTTCACACCACCTGCTCGACAGTGTCCACATATCATGCAACCTCAACGTAAAGTAAAGCATTATCTCTTTAGTGATATAAAGTTGTATGAAACTCCCTAGGGAATAAAGTGATTTGAATTTGCAACGCCAAATTCGTGAGGAAACACGTGGAAAACTCTAAGTAAAAAAATGCCCAGTTGGCATTATTATGGCCGCTTGCCCACCACCGCCGTCACCGTCACTTCAATGAGAACGAGATGACGGCGCTAAAGTAGTGATACATTCATTTACAATAGCCGCGTGTCCACCGCACGTCCATACAGTCACGGCGGTAGTGAACACGCGGCTATAGTAAATGTATGTATCGCTACTTCGGTGCCGTCATTTTGTCCCGGTGACGTGACGGTGCCATCATTTTGTCCCGGTGACGTGACGGTGACGGCGGTGGTGGCCTAAAGAACGGCCTAAAGAGGATTGATCGAAAACCGAATGGCCACTAATAAAAAAAGCGGCTAAGTGCGAGTCGGACTCGCCCATCAAGGGTTCCGTAGCAGCAAGTAACATAATATAAAAGTTCTTGGATGGTTTACGATTTATGACGTACTTCACGTATGGGAATGATGAAAATAAAAATTGAGTTTCTTTTCTAAGTTTTTTTTTTTTTATGAAACTTATAGGCAAACCAGCTTACGGCCCACCTGATGCAAAGTGGTCACCGTCGCTTATAGACACCGGCAACACCGGGGGTATTGTCGATGCGTTGCCTACCCTGAAGGAATTTATGAACACTTTTCTTGAAGCGACACCTGTCGTAACCAAGCGGGAAAACCTCAGATGGAAGCTCATTCCAAAGTTTATATGTATGGGGAAGAAATGATCTCGAGAAACGAGTCGTACGAGAAACCCAGGGATCTATGATGTGTGGATGATAAGTATGGGGAACCCCAAAAATTTATTGATTTTTTTCTATTTTTGTGTGAAAATCTTAATGCAGTTCACAGAATACATCTACTTACCAAGTTTCAACAGCTTAGCTCTTATAGTTTCGGAAAAAAGTGGCTATGACATACACGGACAGACAGACAGACAGACATGACGAATCCATAAGGGTTCCGTATTTTGCCATCTGGCTAAGGAACCCTAAAAAGGTGCGTTTACAAAGAATGTGAAATGACAGTGTTTGGAACTGTGATTTTCAATGATTTTTTATTGTTTCTCGGAAGGTGTGAAATTATTTTTGTTTTAGCATTTCTTATAACAGAAAATCAATGAGGACAAATCTATAAACCTAAGCTGTGTGTTTGCTATAAGAGAGGAGTGTGAATGATTTACCGAGTCAGGACTGGGTGACGCCCTCACGTCAATCATCCCAATCGTTTATTAGGATCAAAACGAGACAGCAACGCCAGAGACGGCTCAAGGACTCATACTTGATTGATTGAAAGTAAGCGTTTCAGGGTAGTACCTACAGCTTTTTTGTGAAAGAGTTCGTCCGTGGAAGTGCTACCACCATACCTATTTCTGCCTCAAAGCAGTAGTGCTCGCATTGTATTCCGATTTGAACTGTATGGCCGGTGAAATTACAGGCACATGAGACTTCCATCTTTATGTCTCAGGGTGGTGGGCGCAGTGCCATGCCGCATAACGCGCGTCTTAGGTGGACGTGATTCTTAAGCAGAGGGTATCAGGTGAGCCATCTGTTTGTTCCGTTATTTCAAGGTTTATACAAAAAACAGCTCTGATTGGTTAATTTCAATCTCATCATATTATTCGACGACCACTGGCGCGGCGGGCGAGTAGCTAGCTGAGATGCGAGATGTTGCGGGTTCAATTCCCGCTACGGGCCAAATTTCAGTATCTAGACGGTAAACACGATTCGACACGACACGATTTTTAATTGTTTGTGAATAAATGAAATGAATCAGTAAATATTTGTTAGAGGTCTGGGTGATAAGGACATAAAGATGAAAAGTAATTTCACTCATACCCTTCAAATCGGAACTCAGCAATGCGAGCACTACTGCTTTGCGGTAAAAATAGGTGTGCTGGTAGTACTTCCCTGGACGAACTCATTCACAAGACGAAGCTCTAGTACTACTAAACACATATTTATAGATAATATAGGAGGTCACCGACACACGTAAGGTAGACAAAATCTCGGCCATATGAAGACAATAGCTTATCTCGCCCAGGGCTGAACTGGGTGATGCCAGCCCTGATTACGGCCCTGATGCATGTGCTCCCGACCTCATCGCACATTTATCATCTGTATGGACGTTTAATATGTTTCGGTTCGGCGACAGCTAACGCGATAACGACAGGAGCTGTACCGCGATTAGTTCCACACTTTTTTGGCACGTGATTCTTTATACCTTCACTTTTTTATGATTTTGATGTAGATCGATTGAACATAACATGCTATAATGTTAAAGGTGGGTTAAGTAGGTAGGTATCATTAATCAGAACTTTATCTGTAAGTCAGTTATCCGGGGATTTACTTGCACACAATGGCGAAAGCTTCGCAATTCCTTATGTTATAATAATGCGTTAAATAATCGAATGGGCGGAGTCTATCAAGAAAACAATAGCTGCAACCCGGGAAGAGATGAGGTATAGATTTCTGCCGCTCGGAAGTAACTGACGTTAGCGACAAATGATAAAACTTCGTTTTGCTTCTAAAGTAGCAAATATAAAAATAAATTATCTTTAATTTATTTCCTCAAGTAATTACTGTATTAACATCAAGTTTGTAACTTTTACTGTTACTGAGTGAACATGTAACGCAACGACTTCAAAATGTTAACATAGCGTTTTCTATAGAGAAAAAGATATGTCTTTGCAGTTCCTTGCAAAAATGTTTAGCTGTTTTCATTATAAATCCTAGTGCTAACCCAAGAATAAAGGTAATCACAACAGAAACATTCTTCCCTATCCTGCTGGTGGCGTAGTTCCAAAAATATAAGTTCTTACCTAACTGGCCAAGCGTCTGTTCAATCGTTAGCGTGATGCGAAAGAGCTAAGCAAATGAATGGAGATAAAATAAGCATTGTCCAAACTGCTCGGCGCCATCAAGGTCAAAGCCATTTTCATACATTTGCTTAGCGTTTTAGTAGCATGCCATCACTATGATGATGTTTTAAAACATTATGTTTTAGTAGCATGCCATCACTATGATGATGTTTTAAAACATTATGTTTTAGTAGCATGCCATCACTATGATGATGTTTTAAAAAATTATGTTTTAGTAGCATGCCATCACTATGATGATGTTTTAAAACATTATGTTTTAGTAGCATGCCATCACTATGATGATGTTTTAAAACATTATGTTTTAGTAGCATGCCATCACTATGATGATGTTTTAAAACATTATGTTTTAGTAGCATGCCATCACTATGATGATGTTTTAAAACATTATGTTTTAGTAGCATGCCATCACTATGATGATGTTTTAAAACATTATGTTTTACGTTGCTTATGTAATAATATAAAAGATGTTTTGAAAAACAAGTCTACATTTTTCTGAAATAAAAACATTGTATCATTTATTAGTATAAGTTTTTTCGTATTCTATTACATTTATTTACAGAAATAATAATACAACTAATACAAGGTATGTAAAAGTTTTCTGTGAAAAATAGATTTTTCTATTCAAGCTTTTCTTAAATTAGTGATCGTAACCGTGTGCTGATCAAAATGAGCCTAAACACGGCCAGTCTACTATTATCCCTCGGGGAGTTCCGTTGTCCACCTTCCGTCTCCATCATCAGATCAGCTTGCTGTCACCATAATATTGCATTGTCATTGGAACTTGACAGGTATGCAAAATATCATCTCAATCGGTTGAGGATAACTGCCATTGAATTCAGTTGCAAGATTCCACCCGGACATACATAGCAAGTTAATATAAAGCTTGTAAAAAAATTACAAAGATCCTGAACAAAGACACGGCTAAGAATCTGTGGTCCTCGCCATCTATTGGCCTCATGATACTTTTATAAAACCGCGACCTACGACGTAGTACGTCTACGTCACGTAGCTACACACCGTAGCAGACTGTGTCTTGCCACGACAAATGGTTTTGAGTTGCCTTCATCCACTGATTTCCTGAAACTTTCTAATTAGGCCGGTGTACTGTACACTGCGTCACTTGGTTCACGCTCACTGCTCATATACCTTATTTACCAACAAAGATGCCTGTATATTTGCTGTATTTCTGCTGGTGATAAGTTTGTAGTTTGTGTTGCTAGAATATAATTTATTATTGCAATTAATTCAAAAATATATTTTTCTTTGTGCAATAAACCAATCAACTAAAACCTAATATTAAACGAATAAATAGGCTTAGCCTGAACCCCTGAAACAATTGTATAAAGTAAAATCTACAGCCATTTGTGTTGTGCAATAAAGTTTTACGCAACAATATAATAAACTTTCATGGAACAATTTATTGTTATATATGAACTACAATCGTAATAATATCAAAAATAAAAGATGGCCAAGAATTTAATTAATGGAAATCATTATGAATCGAGAAATAGTTTGAAGGTTTTATTTATTTTTTGTTTTAACTAATTTTTATGTGTTTTATAAGATATGAAACCACCATTATAATACCCTATCTACAAAAACGGCCTGTTCATGATAATGGTTATTTTAAACTCATAACTTCTTACAAAAGAACGTCGTCAGTTTTTTTTTAAATTTATAGTGTGTATTTTGATGACATTTATTATATTCAGTAATTCAATATAGCTTATTTAAAAAGCACAAACGAAGTGAAATGAAATTGTTGTACTGCGTGACGTGGAAATTGACGACCGAAGTTTTAGTAATACTGCCACCGCTTTACTAAAATACTAGCCTTTTGCTCGCTGACGACCTGGAATGAGTATATTATAATTATTATATTATATTATATTATAGTAGAACAATTAAATTAATTTAATAATTACTTGAAACTGGCATATATACAATACTTGCGATGTCAAATAACACAAGAAAATTAAAAAATTAAAAAACCCGCTATGCTATGAAGCATCTGTACCGATTTTGATAAAATATGTCTAAAAACAATCGCCAGAAAACCTGCTTTAAAAAAAACCCGCATCATATCTACAGACAGAAAGACACACATAGCGGTCAAACTTATAACTGCCCTCTTTTTGCATCGGAGTTTAAAAAAACCGTCTAAAACTCAACTACCTTTACTTCTTTTACCGCTGCCTACGTACCTTGTGCTTTTATGCCTCTTGACAACCGACTAGAAAATCTTACCTATTTCGAAAATCAGGAAATACTGTTTTATTTTATTTTTAGTTGGCTCCTTGTTATTTTGCTGAATTGGCACAATAAATGATAAGTCATAAAAAAACAACGAAAAACAATGAGGTTTTACATTCTGAAAGAAACTTCAGCATCTTCATCTATTCTATTCCACCCGAAATAGCTAATAAAACTTTAGTTACAACACAAAATTTACAGTCGAAAACTTAATAAAAGTGAACGACAAGTACCTATTACTAGCATTTCATAGAATGGAGAACTTTAAGTACGTATTTCTTGTAGAAATGTATTGTTCGTATCGAGTTCAAAATGGTTCTGTTCTTACACTCGTTTATAATATTAACAAACCTCGTCTATACGAGTATATACCTCACCATATTACGCACGATACGAAATATACCTAAAAAAGTCAAAGGTTGCCTTGCAAACCATCGCACTAAGCGATAAGACCGTCCACTGTTTTGCTTTTTTAGTGTACAATTATTTGTGTATTGTTTCTGTGTGGTGATCAATAAAGATTTAATCTATCTATTTATATAAACCTACTCCTTTTCTGATTAAAATGATAAACGTGAAATACCCTCGTAAAAAGTTGGTATCAAGATACAACATACACGCCCGGGGGGTGTTCCGAATCATTGGGCTAAAGGCTCTTATTGCACATTGTTGTCAATGTATTCTCGTACCTATTACTCCAAAGTTCAAAGAAAAATCCTTTATTTTCCCTGAAAATGGCGCCATATATAATAGTTACTGGAGTTCAATGTAATAATGAAGATAATTTAAGAAATCGAGACACGTTTTCGATTTCGTTTTATTGAATGCGGGTTCACAATGTTAGTTGAAAGTGGCTGATATGAGGCCATATAAACTTAAGAGACAGACAATTCAACAGTTATTTACAAGACGATGAGCCAGCACTATTCCTTTTTTCAGTTTCTGTGAGAGGCGAGTCCCAACAGTTTGAATGTTCCAGAGCATTTGTTGTCGACCAAAGAATAAGCCCAAATCTTATTTATAGCGTTATATCTCGCCTTTACTGCTGCCTTCTAATAAAAGTCTCATTTTTAATAAAACCTCGAGAACTTTTTTTACCGAAAACTTAATGGAATCGCTGTTGGAAAAAGTTTATAAAAGAATAAACATCGATTTGTTTTTATTGCCGTCTCCAACACTAACATTTTCAACAAAAAGTAGTACACAATTTTAAAAATACAAATGAAACAGTTGAGCTGTCTGAAAACCGTTAAGAAAGTTATTTGGTCTTATTTTTGGCTTGAGCTTAGAAGAAACCCTTCGTTAATACTAAACAATCAGAATTTGCGCAGACGGATCACATCAATCTACAGATCTAGACTAAACAGCATCTGATCTAAACGTCACATGTGTGGCCGAAGGGAGATGGCTCCAGTTAAAATGTCGATGAACCTCCAAAACATGGACGAACTCAGAGACGAGTTTTTTTTTAACTGTTTGAATGACTGAACAATCAGATGGCCCGCCTGATATTAAGCGGTAATCTCTGCCTGTAACAATGCCTTGCCTCAAAGCGCTCATTGCACTGCGCCCGCCATCCTGAGACATACAGATGAAAACTCTCATGTACCTGTTTCACCAGCATCCATATCCTTCAAACCGGAACACAGCAATCCGAGCACTACTGCTTTGCGGCAGAAATAGGTATGGTGGTAGTTACTTCCCTGGACGAACTCTTTCACAAAAAAGCTCTACTACTAACAAAAAAGTCTATATGAATTTCTGCAAAAGATCGAGTAGATTGGTGAATTTAGAAAGCCACGGGCTTTTCTCTTCATCTCCTCCCGTGGATGTCGTAAAATTCGACTAAAGGATTACCCGGACTTGTTAGTAAGATTCGTTTGTATTTTACTGGACCGAGATGAGGGAAGCAATGGTGGCGTTGAGCTCACCACTTGTCACTTCAATAGTCCTATACGATGGTGCAAACCACGTTGAAAAGACGCCCATTGAGACTCTGGCTACCTTTTCGGGGAAAAAGGTGTGCGTCTACGTATGTATACAATTTTTTTTTTTTTTTTTTTTTTTTTTTTTATACTACTTGTATGACGGAACAAGCAAGAGGCCCACTTGATGTTAAGCGGTAACCTCTGCCTATGAACAGTGCATTACCTCATAGGTCACGTCCAACTAGGACGCACCCAATGTGGCATTGCACTGCGCCCGCCACCCTGAGACATAGATGAAAAGTCTCATGTGCCTGTAATTTCACCGGCATCCTTACCCTTCAAACCGGAACACAGCAATGCGAGCACTACTGCTTTGCGGCAGAAATAGGTATGGTGGTAGTACTTCCCCGGACGAACTCTTTCACAAAAAAGCTCTACTACTACTAAAAAAACAAATACAAGTTATTCAATCTATTACATGCTTTAACCTTGCAAAAGCCATTCTATTCCAATAAAAGCCTTTGCTTGTGATCTACATACTACTTACTGAATGACTGACTCAACCTCTATCAACAGCCTAAACCGTAAGTCCGAGAGACCGCCTAAACCGTAAGTCTGAGAGACCTGAAATTTACCGAGTACATTCATTTGTAATCGGGCAGAACGAATTTCTGAAATGAACCCCTTAAGCAGCGGTGTGCTAAGTTTCTGTGGAAAACCCTCCACTTTTACGAAGTCGCGGTTGTTTTACTACATAGTTGGTAAAATCGTGCTTTTGAAAAGAAAAACAATCTCATCATTATAATACCACCAGCGGATCTTTTTAATCTGTTTGATTTAGCCTTAGGATAACTATGATTAAGCTTAAAAGAAAGGTATCGTAACGTCTCCTCACAAAAATCCTGAATTCCTCGCAAATACTTGCCCCAGAAGTTTTGTCAATAGAAATGTTTGTCAGACGCTGCTTGAATGAAAGATTTTATTCCTAGAATCGCTCAGCTGTACTGAATCTTGGACAGGGTATGATTAATGCCGAGTGCTGAACAGACTTAGAAGTTTTTGGTCCATGACAAAACATTAAATTCGTGTGGTTGTATTAACGAACCCGCTTGATCATACCGCAGATATATCTAATCATCAACATTATCATCATCATCATTAGCCTGTAGAAGTTCGCTGCTGGACACAGTCCTCCCCCTAGAATGCCACGATTACCATAAGGAAGGGGTTTGCTACAATCATTACGCTTGGCTGGAATCGGCACGGTGTCGGTGGTTACAAATCAATTGCTTAAATAATTTCATTTTTATTATAGAGACTGTTTTAGCGGTTTTATAGAAAGCAAATGGTTTTGTTGCGACCATAAGCTGTTCGAGGCAGCACAGGAAGACCCACAACATCTTAAAAAATATCTTTGCAAGCTAAATTTTATAAAACATTTCCTATTTTCCTCCTATGAACCACTTTAGACGCTCGATCAGAGCCGGGAAATAAGGTCCCTGAGAATAGTTATAACGATGCAGTCCCGAGTTATCGGAAACTCGTACAATAATATCTACGTGGCCTAGACCCGGGAGAACCTACTTCGAAATGACTTTCCAATGCGCTTTTGTAAAATTGTCGGGAAATATTACATATTATGTATTTATTTAGTAGTAGTAGAGCTTTTTTTGTAAAAGAGTTCTACGTAAAGATTAAAAGGTACTCCGGGGTAGTACCCCGAAGTACCACTACCTCCAATACCTATTTCTGTCAAAAAGAAATAGTGCTCGCATTGCTGTGTTCCGGTTTGAAAGTTATAGGTGCAGGTGAAATTACAAGCACATGAGATTTTCATCTTTATGTCTCAAGGTGACGGGCGCTGTGCAATGCCACTTAGGGTGCGTCCTAGGTGGACGCGTGACCTATGAGGTAATGTATTGTTAAAGGCAGAATGGAGCATCTGTAAAACATATTAAAAAAAGTTTTTTCGTTTATTTCTATTCTTGACTGATCTAGTTTGTACTTAATGCTTTGTACTTAGTACAGAAATAAAAGACAATTTATCTGATTATCTGTTTGCTTGCGACTAACTATACTCTACCACCTACCTTTGTTATACTAACATCACTGCGCTATTGATTATATTATCTAGACAGAGGTGTAGGATGATAAGTACTTCACTTCTGTAATCTTCTGTATCTAAATAATATGCAGGCTTGTTTATCGACCACCCACATCACTCCTGGAATGTTAATGAATTAGTAGATATGGCACACACGCCAGTAATCAACATGTGGGTTCAATCAAGTTGATAAAACAGAGTATGCTTTGGCGAACGCTATTCTGTCACTTTCAGATAATAACATAATTTGAGGTCCTTCGAAACACTACAATTTGGGGTCCTTCGAAACACTACAATTTGGGGTCCTTCGAAACACTACAATTTGGGGTCCTTCGAAACACTACAATTTGGGGTCCTTCGAAACACTGCAATTTGGGGTCCTTCGAAACACTACAATTTATATCTAATAAGTGCATCAAACTCATTTGTCATCGTTCGAATTTGGAATGCTGCCATACTTTGGCGTTCATAGTTTATAGAATGCATCAAGTCAAGTCCATCGTATAGTTATTAGAATGTCTTTGAGCGTACCTACTCATATGTACTGGTATAATTGTTGCTACAGTAGTTGATATATCTGGTACTAAAAGGATGTCTGTTAGAAATCGCTACAAAGCGATAAGTTCGCCCATTGTACGACATAGTTAGTTTTATTTTTAATGTTTGTTTGTTTCATATTATGGTGTGCAATAAAATATTTCCTATCTTCTATCTATCTACATATTTTCAGACAGTAAAATGACTGATATATGAGTTATATGAGTATATTCCCACGATGTAAGTTCCCACAGTGAAAAGAGGCTCATTGAGGCTCTGCCTACCCTTTTGGGGAAAAAGGCATGTGTCTATGTATGTATGTATGTATGTAATATTACTTTTTTTTTTATGTGCCATTAAATATTCCCCTAAAAGAAAGTATCATTCGCTGTGAGATATAAGATGATAGATTATCAAAGATGAAACATGCGTGGGACATTCCTACATAACCTTCCAAACAAGGACGCACAAGCCTGCACGCGTGTCTTTACGATGAAACATGCGTGGGACATTCCTACATAACCTTCCAAACAAGGACGCACAAGCCTGCACGCGTGTCTTTACGATGAAACATGCGTGGGACATTCCTACATAACCTTCCATACAAGGACGCACAAGCCTGCACGCGTGTCTTTACGATGTCTCACATCAATAAACCGTGAGCTTTTTGTAATCCACACTCAAAAACGATGATAATTATCGTCAACATCCTCTTTCGAATGCCTTGTAAGAAATATTACTTATAGCCTTAAGATAAAATTGGTCTTGCGAAACCTTCCATGAATGTGTTCATTCTGGGCTATTGTTTGGTCTCCTGACAACCTTTGTAGCGCATCGGGCGAGTAGCCAGCTGAGATGCGTGAGGTTGCGGTTTCGATTACCGCTGCGGGACAATGGGACTAATGTTTATGATCTGCAAATATTTCTTCCGAGTTTCTCGTAGTTCCTGATAGCTGACACAGGGGATCCTAGCGTGGTAATCCTATCCATACGCGATGTAAACAATATTTTAGGTATTTTTTTTACACCTTGGGTTACATTATTGCAGATTTAGTAAGGATACCTAATTTTTTGGAAAATATAATATAGCCTATGTCACCCGGGGATACGAGTAGTGTAGCTTCCCAACAGTGAAATAATTTTTCAAATAGGTTCAATAGTTTCGGAGCCTATTCATTGCAAACAAACAAACAATCAAATCTTTCCTCTTTATAATTAGAATAGCTATAGATAGATAGATTTATTCGAAGGATTTATTGATATCATCGGCTAAGCCCTTGATTTGGGCGCCATCACGTAGCCTTTACCACAGATAAAATAATACTATACTCCTTTACGTAGAGAACATGCACCAAGAAGTAAATAAAATAATACTATACTCCTTTACGTAGAGAACATGCACCAAGAAGTAAATAAAATAATACTATACTCCTTTACGTAGAGAACATGCACCAAGAAGTAAATAAAATAATACTATACTCCTTTACGTAGAGAACATGCACCAAGAAGTAAATAAAATAATACTATACTCCTTTACGTAGAGAACATGCACCAAGAAGTAAATAAAATAATACTATACTCCTTTACGTAGAGAACATGCACCAAGAAGTAAATAAAATAATACTATACTCCTTTACGTAGAGAACATGCACCAAGAAGTAAATAAAATAATACTATACTCCTTTACGTAGAGAACATGCACCAAGAAGTAAATAAAATAATACTATACTCCTTTACGTAGAGAACATGCACCAAGAAGTAAATAAAATGTTCAAAAGATTAAAACGATCTGGATTAGAAATATTAACTGAGTTTAAGGCGAGTTATCTCAACTTTCCAAGTTATTATCTACTTTCAGCGCAATCTCGTGATGTTTCAAACTCCAGTCATTTCCGCGCTCTCGGATATGCGGCACCTTAGCGTTTGAACATGACACTCATTTATATTTAGTTACTAGCTGACCCGCTCGCGACTTCGTCCGCGCGTAGATTAGGTAGTACCTACCTACACGTACTATGCATTCTGTGAATAGTTGTAGGTAAATATATCTGCCTGTAGATATAAGTTCACTGCTGGCCATGGGCCACCCATATAGAATGCCACAACGAACGTCCTAAGCTGCCTCCATGCAACGACTTCCTGCTACTTTAAACATGTCGTCGGCCCGTCGAGGAGGCTTTTTTCTCGTCCAGTTCAAGGTTGTCACTCGAGAGCAATTATTCCTAAACGACACAACGGTTGTTGGTTCTGCCACAGAATAAATAATGGTATATCCCATATATGATCTGCCCATTGCAACTTCAACTTGCTAATTTCGAGAGCTTGTCAGTGGTCCCGATTCTTCTACGCACCTCTTCGTTTCGGATTCAGGTACATGTACAGAATCTCCGAACACAGCTCTTTCCATAGCCCACTGCACGATTTTGAACTTTTATCATGCTTATAGTTGATAATCACATCTCACTACCGTAAGTCATCACTGGCAACATGCACCGATAACAGACTTTCATCTGGAGGCTCTCCAGTGTCTGTGATGTCAATATATAGCGTAGTTTCCTGAAAGCTGCTCATCTGAGTTGGATTCGTCGGCTAACCTCATCATAGAAGGTCCAACACCTTCTTAGTTGAATAATTTACCCAAGTAGACATACTGGTCTAAAGCATCATAGCAGAATCCCAAATGAACATTGGCAAGATGCTAACTAACCCCCAAAAACAGCCAAAAAATACAGATCCTCAAAATTAAAATAATTATTCTTAAAACTCTCACAACCTAAGAAGCCTTACAAACCTCAAAACAGCCGTTCAAACTCATAACAACACAGGGTTTATACCCATCCCTAACTCCTTAGATTTCATACAATGCCTTAAACTCTGAGAAACCCTTAAAACCTCGTACGAACCCATACAACCCCATTACGACGGACCTTGCTCAGGAGTCTTGCTTGGGAGTCGGGATTTTTACCAGCTGAGGCGGGAACCAAGATAGAACGTTTTCTCTGCCTTAAAACTCCTTGTGAGACTCCTTTTTTTTTACAACACCTACGAACCCTATTAACCTTCACAAACCCATACGACCCCATTTTAAACGTTATAGAACAAAGGACTTTTCTCATTATTTGGGATTTTACTTTTCCTGGTGTTTGACTAAGTTTGAACGGTTTTCTCGGCCTCAAACTACCTACCCTATACTATTTCGTCAAAATTTTATTTGCGGTATTTCTAGATAATTTGTCAAAGACAGACACAGACAAAGAAACAAATCAATTATATAAGTAACTACGCTGCTCGAACGCATTGATACACATTCTAATTTCGATGTAAAATATGCAAGTCCATCTAACAGCACGCCTGGTTTTCTCCATCAGATTTATCGATATATCACCAACCGATCAAAATTTTCAGAACTCTCGTATGTTACTTAATAAAGTCAAGTAAGTAAGTAAAGTAAGTTAGGATTGTCGACACACCCAGCGACCTAGATCCCTCTACGTCTCGAGACGGCTCTTGTGCCGTTGAGCGTGCGCCGAAATATTGGCTCGCTTAGCGTCTTTTATAAGATTTTTAACGGGGAATGCTCTGAGAAGCTGTTTGAACTAATCCCAGCTTCGCACTTTTATAACCGCACATCCCGCTATCGTCAGCGAGCTCACCCGCACATTTTGGATGCGTGCAGGTCTCGCACAGTGCGTTTCACGCGCTCGTTTCTTCCGCGCACCTGCAAGGCGTGGAATGAGCTCCCGTTGGATGTCTTCACACAGGGCTACAATATGGGTAAATTCAAGAGAAATATCAATAGGGCTCATAGTGGTAGGCAGAGCGTTTGCAATACCGTGGGTGTTGCAGATGTCCATAGGCAGCGGTGACACCAGGAGGGCCGTCTGTTTGAATGTCACCTCATAAAAAATATTTAAAAAAAGAAGTTTACAATAAAATTATTTGAAATATTGAGATTTTTTCATGTCAAAATAGCGTTACTATGGAACAGTTTGTATTGGAATTTTAAGACACTCAGAAGCCATCATAAGAAAAGAAGAATAAGAGTAATGCGTGTCTTTTCGATATGGTGGATTAAAACTCGGTTTCTCTGCCACCATTTAATGCACTAAGCGGTACGGAGGCCTGCGTTGCTCGATGGCACTAAGCTATTATATAAAGAAGAAGAAGAAGAAGAAGAACGGTACATTGACGAAATTGTTTGGAGCACTCCTCAGAAGCCATTATAAGAAGAGAAGAAGAAGTACGCGTGAATCCTGAACGCTTGACATGTTTGCATGTCAAAATGGAGTAACTATGGAATTGTTTGCATGTCAAAATGCCGTAACTATGGAATTAAATACAATTAATTACATTGTAATTTAAGTACTTTCCTCGCAGTTTTTCCACATTTTCTCACCTTAAAAACCTTCCCTGAACTTGCACAAATATTTCAAAACCAAAATTAGCCAAATCGGTCCGGCCATTCTCGAGTTATAGCGGGACCAGAAAAAATAGGGGTTGATTTTTATATATATAGATTTAATATCGTTATGAGCTTATATTATTAACTGGCTGTGCTTAGCTAAGCGTAATTATTATTAACTTTGAACCCTGAACCCTGCACGATATATTAACTATAAACCATGTTTATAATATGGGTTCTTGAGAAGGAACTGATCCTTGTAATTTCCCTTTCGATCGGTATCATAAAAATACTGTTTTTATTTGTGATTTAGCGGGTTCGAGTCCCGGCTTAGGCAAGTGAATTTTTTCATATTTTAGAATGAGATATTACTGAATTTAAAAAATAAAGGAAAGTCTCCATTATGTAAACTAAACTCAAATCATGGCTGGTCGAGAAGCGTTTTATAATGTTGAGGATTTCGTTCACAAAATCCAATAACATGGTTATTATAGCATTTAATTAATTGTAATACAATTTTATGTTTTTTATTTTTTAATGTTTGTAGTTTTGTTTTATTGTCTTAGTTTTTGTTAATTGACATGAATTTGAATTTAAATTCGTGATATTTCTGTAATTTAATTGATAGATACCATGATTGTTTTAATTAGTAATTATTATTATTAATATTTTTAAGCAATTCCTGACCGATGTGGAAAACTTATTTACCAATAAATTGATTACTCTGATTATTATTCTAAAACTTACTAACTTCAATATTTAAATGAAAAATGAAAAGTGTTTATTTGCCGAAAAATATTTACAAAACTTAAAACTACCCTATGGTGTCCGCACTAGGCAAACCTGTATCGTGAACACCAAAGAGCCGATTTACAATACTAATAAGTACTTGTTAAAGTACTTGTCCTCCATGTAGCATGGCCGTGGGACACACTGTGTATTTATATTTGATCCAACTACGTTGAAATGTTGTATTCCTTTCTTCGACCAAAATCAAAAAGTATGGACGGGCCTTACCTAACCTTACCCGTACGAAACGTCCGTGAAAAATAAGTCACAATGGGGAGCCACAGGCAAAACTAATCTCAGATGGCGCCACCATCGCTGGTAATTTTACTCATACTAAAATTATCCATTTTTGACATAGCTAAAACTGCCCACTTTTGACAGTTTTTTTTTAACATTGATATACCTACCTTAGTTTGGCTACGTAACAACACCAGCGATTATGCGCCACCTAGCGTGATAAATAAGCAGTGTGTCTCCCCATTACAACACACGTACGTTACGTTACTCGTTGCCGTCACAAAGACCGACTGAAGCGAAGTGAGTGTGCTCACTCACTTTAAAGCTTCAAAACAATCGTTCCCTGCGGCCCTTCCATACTTTTTTATTTTGTTCAAAGGTTCCTTTTATGGGTAAGCTGGATGTACATACATTTCTACCTTCTTCCAAGTTCCTTCATCACCCCCTATTATTTAGTTTAATCTTCTATTATTTTATTTTGTTGCGGTGCGTCCGGCCTCCGCCCTAAGAACATAACCCTTCGTCTCCTCCCATGGAGACCTCGTCCCGTCTTACAGCTGAAGATACGAATGTTCTAGATGTGTTCAACTGGTTGTTGCAGGGTGCCTCGGCGCGCTGTCGACGGGGGTCGCGCTGGCGCTGTCGCCGGTGACGGTGGCGCTGTGCGTGCGCAAGTCGACGCGCGTCACCGCCGTGGTGGGCGGGCTGGTGGCCGCACTCGGCTGTCTCTTCACATCCTTCGCGACGCAGTTCCATCAACTCTTTTTCAGTTACGGTAAGTTCTTTATCTTCTCCCTAAAGCCAAATAGCCTATGCGCCCGGCCAAACACCCCATGATGTCGTGAAAGCCAACTAAAGCTAAGGCCAGACCAACGCGTTCAACCCGCGTGCTCATTGGGTTGCACGGTGCCGATCAATGGTAAGACAACGGATGGCCACCGCGCACGCCCCCGCGGACGCGGGCTGAACGCGTTGGTCTGACCTTAGTCTAAGGGGTTACAACGCGGCTGCAGCATCCACCTATAGGTATTCAACGCTAATACTGCGATCAGCAATCCGCGTGGAGAGGGTTCCGTGCGTCATTTTCTCATCATGAATATTTTAAGTTCCCCGAGGGAGTTTAAAGATTTCCGTATAGGTATTCCTGTACTCTTTAAGTACCTAACAGAAATTAACTGTAACTTTTCCTCTTTTTTTAACTTTTTTGTAACTTTAACTTTTTGAAATTTTGTAGATAAAGGGCGAATGGTCGGTTTTCATATATTTTCCTTATTTATATATATTAAACCATGTATTTATTATGTATCTTTGTCTTATATACCTTACCTACACCTACGTAGGTAGAAGTAACAATTCCGACACTCAAAGCACATCCAAAACTCAAGCATAACAGATAAAAAGCGCAATGAAAATCAAAAACAAATCAACGTAGAAAGTCAACTAATGGATCTTTTGTAAATTCAATTAAAATCGCTCAACACATCCACTTACACCAAATAAATAATTGGAACTTGAATGCACCTGAAATGCAATGCAATGCGACTGACAAGTCAATTTACTTCATCCGATTCTCACATCCGAAACCAGTTTCGTACATCAAAGATATCCGTTAATTGGCATGCTGTGTAAATAAGGATATCTACATAATCACGCGGAAAATAAACACGTAGCATTTAATTTTAAATCGGTATTTTGGTCGGCATTCACCCACCTGACCTGCATACTTGGGATCACTGCTTGAAATTATAATAAGCCGCCGAGAATGAAACGGATACAACGTCGATCCAATCACAGAATATTCGATAACAGGCATCATAAAGTGCAAGTTGCAACTACGCCACAGAATAGCGTCATCACAGTTCGCGCACTGCATAATGCACGTAACGCTTCCTATCGTCACGGATAACGCGCTGGCGCCGGCAGAAAGCGGTATTAGCATTTAAATTGGCGTAGTGTTGACTGCACTGTGGTTCAAACTGACTCCATAACCGAAGCTTGCCAATAGCTTGTTTTTCTGAAAACCCTAGCGTCAGCGTCAAACGATGTTTTGCATAATATCTTGGAACTCTTCAAAGTTTGTATTTGCACTTTGACACTGTTGAAATTCTATTAGTTTTGTTATGGGATCTCAATGTGGGTCGTGCTGTGCACTGTGTCTCGGAGAGCTGCGAGCTGTGACCCTAATTATAGGAACTAGGTAAAGGTGAAGCTTTACGCTCTGAATGCAAGTATCTGCTCTAGTTTGGATGGATCTACTCTTGATTTTAGGGTTTTCTATGAATTCCAATATAGTAATTCAAGTATTTCAAGAACTCCACTGCTGGATATAGGCCTCCACTATATACCACGACAAACGGTCTTGAGCAGCTTCTATCCAACGAGTTCCATCACTCAAAAAAAAATTAATACCAATATGAAAAAAAAAATTTAAAAAAAATCATTGGTATGTATATGATTGAACTATGGAACTATAACTATAACTGTTTAACTACAAAACTAGACGTGTAGTTGAGTGCCGTTTTTGCTACCTAAAAATCATTGCTATCGATTTAAACATAGCTCAACTGATCCAGCTAACTACCAGACGGAAGCGTCTCTACGATGCTGGCTGTATCGCTACGCTGAAGGTCAATAATAATGCGTTGAGCCAGATAGGAGGTCCTTCGGGCACTCGGCTCACACGTTGCTTCGACCAGAAACCAAGAAATAATTTTGAAAATTTTGTCACGTAAATATGACAAAAGTAAGAAAGTAAAGAAATGAAGCTAAAAGAACGAAAGAAAGAAGTAAAAGATAGTTTAAAATGCATACAAATGTAAAGATAAGAAAGAGGTCGTGGGGTCAGGCCAATGTCACTTTTCACACCGTTCCGGACCGAGAAATACCGCACTCTCCTAGCGATGTCGTCCACAGCCCTTAGCCGTGCGGTACGGTCGTCAGTCCGCGTTCAGAGTAGGTAGGTACGCCGCGTCCAGAAGTCGATGGTGAGCAAACAGGTGTGTTTCGCACTCCGGTGCCAAGGTGAGTCACCAAGCGGTCCGAGCTTCTAAGGTTTTAGTTAAACCCGGAGGGTGTTCCTGGAATCGTGAACACAGGCATTACGATCCAGTTGCATAAGGGAGCTTCAGAGGAAAGCCTAGGGTCGTACAGTAACCCGGCTACAAGTCAGCTAAGCCAAGGCGGTAAGATATCAAGAATCAAGTTGGCCAACGTTGGCCATTACGTAGTAACTATTATCAAATCTGTGCCCAGAGTCTTGATCCTAAAAACTCAAATATGTAAGCTCTGTCCAGACATGCATGTTTGCCCCTTTTGAGATACTCGGCATGCCATCAGTATGCCCCTTATTTTTTGGACCCCGGTTTTCGACACCTTATCGAAAATTTGTTTTATCTACAATTGATTTTTCTTGTCCTGTTCCATTGGTACAATCTCATAACGCAATTGTTCGTTTCATTGCATTTGAATAGAGGATCGGAGTGAGCCCCGCAATGGACACTAACGAGATCCGTTTAAACGCTCTGCTCATCGTCTGCTATTGAAGTCACTGCTGTAGGTACTTATAGGAGTGGATACTAGCGTGGATTGTATGACACTTTAATTTCTTATTAAGAACCAATGTCTCGCTTGTGGCGCGAAATTCAAATTTGATTGTGTTTTTTGCTCATCACAGCTCTTCAACACATCTTGAGATATCGAAACCTGATTTTGCGACAATAAGGGTAACACGCATGTTTTTATTGAGTGTCTCATAAATATCATTGAATATCATTCAATGATTTTTACAGTGATTTTTTGTTCATTGACATTCGTAGTTATTCATATAACTAATGATTTCTATGAGACACTTTCAATAAAAATATGCGTGTTAGGTCTCCTAATTTCCGCAAAATATGTTGATGAGCTGTGATTAGCAAACAACACAATAAATTTGAATTTCGCGCCTTAAGTGAAACGTTCCTCCTTAAGTTGAAAAACAGGCAAAAATCCATCTAAGACATTTCGTGAAGGGCTAACGGTACCAGTAAATCCATCTAAGACATTTCGTGAAGGGCTAACGCTACCAGTAAATCCATCTAAGACATTTCGTGAAGGGCTAACGCTACCAGTAAATCCATCTAAGACATTTCGTGAAGGGCTAACGCTACCAGTAAATATATTCAGAGCAATTTGTAATTAATTTTTCTATAAATCCACCAACATCATCTACAAATACTTGGCAGCAAATGATTACTGATCACACTGATTTATTCGAACAGATCAAAACATTTCATTTTTCTTCTCAGCGACAGTCATTAATTATAGTCATATTATAATGACTATAATTAAATTATAGTCATTACTGTTGTCCAAATTTGTTATAAATTAGAAGATTTATGAGATTATCGGTTGAAACACAAATCACTAATTCACTATTTATCTACTTAAAAGACGTAAAGAATAAAGAAAGAATGTTTCAACATTCAGCGGCGTCAGGCTTTTAGAGTTTAACAAAACATTTCAGTATTTCCAAATCCCAGCTTACCCAAAGCTCAAAATAGACTTTCAGCAAATAAAATAAAAAACACAAGTAGGTATCTAGACAGCAATCCGATACAGTTTATCCCAGTAAATACCGCTGAATAAACATGATTGTAGAAACCAATACCAAATACAATCCGACACCTACTAAATAACACAACTTTATTCTTTCTAATGCTATTTGCTATTCTTACGCTATTTTCTGTTGATTAAAGTCAGTTCTATAAACATCTCCATTTACTCGCTCGTTTAGACGAATCAGTACCGATGTCTTTAATGAGAATATCACTGCGTTGGGACTAATAAAATAAAGAGCGGTTTAACTCTAATACCTTGTCTAACGGCAAGTGAGGGCTGCAGACCGTGCGGACATTTTCCATTTGGAGTAAAGAAGAAGGTTGTAAAAGTGTCTGATCTTTAATTGCATTGTAACGCATCGTTCGCTCTCGGTTAGGTTCAAGTAATGGCCAACCTCACACAAACTGAGTGGTCGTTACCGACTTAATACGAGTTGGGTCTGCTAATTTACTGCTGGCGTGTTAGATTCAGTCATGGGACACTTAATATTCGTAGCTCTAGCTACGAAGCGTAGCCGGACACTACGACACAAAGATGTGGTCACTCAGGCTGAGATAAATAGCCGTAACTTAGCACGTCTTAATGCTTAGCATTGTCTTCGCCACTCTCTAGCACGCGTGGTTTGAAATGTGTGTGAGAGTGACAGGGATAATGCTAAGCATTAGTACCTGCTAAGTAAGATCTATTTATCTCGGCCTCAAAGTATGGTGTAGTCAAATATAAAGATAAAGATATATTTAATTATCAAATAAATGCCAATGTAGCGTTGTCCCTCTGTAGTCTAAATCTCACCTAGTGAGTACAGTGGAGACTAGCAAGTGAAACTAAAGCTAAAATGTTTACTGTATTATAATCTTAGTAAGTAGGTATTTATATAAGAGTGAGATAAATCAGGGCAGGGTTTTACTCATATCCGATACACGTTGCAGAGCTTAATAGTTTGCCACTGGCCTCAGAGAGGAGATGCCGCTAGCGCAGGCCACTGTATAGTATGCCACTGGCCTTAGAGAGGAGATGCCGCTAGCGCAGGCCACTGTATAGGGACAGCAGCAGTGAAGTCCCTCAGTGATAGGGTGTTGTCCGGATAATCCCTCGGAACGTATATACGACAGGTGGCGGCGGCGTAGTTCGGTAGGTCGCGTCAGTGTAGGACAGATTGACAATCACGGCGGTAGTTTTTTTATTTTTTCAATTAGTTTGATATTGTCATGCTATTGTGCAATGGCACATAGGGCTCGTCCTAGGTGGACGTGACTTATGTGATAATGCACTGTTCATAGGCAGAGGGTACCGCTTTACATCAGGTGGGCTCATCTGTTTGATCCGTAATTCCATGTAGTATAAAAAACCTAAAGGCTCGCAATTTTCCCCACGTTGAGAGTTCTGAAAACTGAATGACCAATACCACAGCTGATGAGGCTAAGACCACGTTTAGATTATATTATTTGTTGTATTTTTTGTTGGAGATTTAAGTCCTTAGTGCTATTTTTATACTGGCGACTCGGCCTTCTTCGCTCGGATAGTGTCAGGATGACAAGCAGTCTCCCCTCATATCGCCTCCCCCATGTCTTTTTAAATTTATCCATTACTAACAAACAATAAAACAAACATAGCTAGTTTAAAATTTTAGTTTGATGTTTATACTTTTTTATTTTTAGGTGATGTGTTTCTACTTTTTGTGTTCCTCTTTGTATTTATATACATTATATATTATTTAGGGTATGTATGTAATAATAGTACATTATGGTACTAGTTTGTAATGTTGGTGATTATCTAAAGAGAGCCGAGGACGGTAATCATCAATACACACGTGTATCATACGACGTTTTTCAACACACTTGTGAAGAAAATATTAATAAAAAACAAATGCACACTCTGCGTACATTTACGCAGAGCTTGTATTTGTGTGTGTTTTTATTTCAACTGTCTCTATAACTCACTTGTGAATAATATCAATGAAAAAGTCACAGTTTGATTACAGGTGTCATTGTGTGCCTAATTGCGGTGAAATTAGAGTCTTTTTATGAGCAAGGGTGTTGAAAATTTATTTAATTCACTTTTTTTTTAATTTCTTGCATCACCATTTGAATTCGTTCACAGCACATACTGAGCCTGGGGCAGCGTTCCTCATACACTCATGTGTATGTTCTGTGTAAGTTTATAGTGTATGTGGTATTATTGCAGTGTACAGGTTGTATGAATAAATGTCTTGTTATGTTATGTATTCCAGGGACGGTGGTAGGTGTTGGCGTGGGTCTGACCCGGGACTGTTCCACGCTGATGGTGGCGCAGTACTTCAAGAGACGACGGGAGCTGGTGGAGATCTTCATCGTGAGCGGGAGTGGACTAGGTATCGCCGTCATGTCTACCTTTATCAAGAAAGCCATCAGGTAAGCTTATAGGCACGAGAATGGTCGGGAGTCACCACAACTTCCGATCGTAAGAGCATGGGTTCAATCCCGGCCATGCACCATATTTGGCCACTTGAAAAATGTATGTGCGCAGTAAAATTACGTGGATTTATAAACGGTGAAGGAAAACATCGTTGACGACCTCTGTGGCGCGGCATGCGAGGCTTGTCCTTCGACCCAGGAGGTTGCGGGTTCGATTCCCGCCCCGGAACAAATATTTGTGCGATCGCAGATATTTGTTCAGGGCATTCTGGGTATTTTTTATGTATATTAAAAAATATCTGTCTATGTAATATAGATATTGTATTAAGTATATCAGTTATCTGTGTCCGGCCTAAGAATAGACCCCTCCGTCTCCTCCCGTGGATGTCGTAAAAGCCGACTAAGGGATAACCCGGACTTGTTGATAAGATTCGTTGGTATAAGATTTGTCCTGGCTGCTAGCTTATTATGGAATGTGTTATTACTGGAAGAAGGCGTTAGCCGAGTCAGTCGTGGGAAGCAATGGCGGCGATGAGCTCACCACTTGTCACGTCTATGTTCCACGATGGTGCAACCCACTGTGAAAAGAGGCCCATTGAGGCTCTGCCTACCCCTTCGGGGAAAAAGGCGTGTGTCTATGTATGTATGTATATCAGTTATCTAGTACCCATAACACAAGCTCTGCTTAGCTTGGGGCTAGATAATGTTGTGTGAACTGTCCAGCATTATTTATTATTTATTTATTTATTATCGTGAGGAAACCGGCAAGTCATAGAACCAAGAGTTCTAATTGCCATCGTGCATGAAAGGAGCTCCTGAGAGGCACACTAAATCCTTTCCTCACACTGGTCCTTTCACCATTGGTCACTACGCCCTTTTCAGGACCACTATACTTCAAGCTGGTTACTAAATTGCAAAGTGACCAAGAAGGAACCATTGAGATGAATAATTAGTACGCTTGAGGAATAACTGGATATTTTGAAACCATAACGGGTGGCAAGAACTAAGTGGGTACCTAAGTAGTAGTAGTAGGTGCCAGGGTAATTACAGGCACATGAGAGTTTTCATCTTTATGGCTCAGAGTGGCGGGCGCAGTGCAATGCCACATAGGCCAGCGCGTCCTAAGGTGGACGTGATCTATGATGTTGCATTGTTAAAGGCAGAGGTTACCGCTTAACATCAAGAGGGTCTGCTAGTTCCGGTTCCGTCAGATTTTTCATGTTTATTTTTTATCGAGGTTTTATTTTCATAGCACATTTTCATGTTTACAGAACCAATAAAAAAATTACAAATTTTCTTAATCCAAAATATTTGACTCGTAGAATTGCACGAACAAGTAAATAACTTGAAATTTTCTTCAATTCAATTCAATTTCCATGGTTCTGGTTTGTTTGTTTTGTTTGTTGTTTGTTTGTTTGCATCCAGTTTGTTTGGGCGCAGCGCTATGTATGTGGCTGTTAGGTGTGATAATACAAGCACGAGTAGCCAGTTCCAAAAATCAATTCGATCAATTAAATATTTCAGAGCAATTGGCTGGCGACTCGGACTGCAGGCGGTAACAGGAGTGGTTTTCGTAACGTTCATACTTGGCACTTTCTACCGATCCGCCTCACTGTACCATCCGCAGCGGCGAGCGATTTTGCACCTTAAGAACCAAAACAAAATCAAACGGAAGATGAAAGACCGGAACAAGTACGATGATAGCCAGCCGTTCTTTGACTTCTCGATGCTCAAGTCGCGGACCGTGCGCATACTGCTCGTCTCCACGGGGATATCGGCGTTTGGAATCAACACGCCCATATTCTACTTGGCATACCATGCTGAAGAAGAAGGTAAATATATTTGTCCGCAATAAGTATCTGGTGCCGGCCTGAGAATAAACCCTCCGTCTCCTCCCATGGATGTTGTCAAAGCCGACTAAGGGATTACACCAGGGGGTGGAAGCAGCATCCACCTGAATACTCAACACCAGTAGGTACTATGATCACCAATCCGCTTGCTAAGCATGATGATCATGGCAAATCCCCCTATTGCATTCAATGGGGGGGCTGGCCTTGTCCAGCATCGGCCTTCCAATAATATCTGGCACTCTATTCATGTATGCGTGTTATTGTGTGGCACTGAGACGTGATCACTAATTGTTCGTCTCATAAACAAACTCAATTTCGCACAGCGGGCTATGGAGAGTGTTACGCTCAGAGCTGTACTTCGTGATAAAATTCGAAACGAGGAGATCCGTAGAAGAACCAGGATTAATGACACAATTATCTGGGTAGGCCATCAATAGGCTCAGATTAGAGATCAGATTAGATTAGAGATTTGTTGATTTAGTTCAATATAGCTCGCAGAACGACAACCCTTGAGTGGCGACCACACACCGGGTGTGGCAGTTTAGGAAGGCTCGTAGGATCAACGATATTTAAAAGTTCGCAGGAAGTCGGTGGATGGAGGCGACTTTGTTGTTGCCTAGGCCTAGCAGTGGACGTCTATGGGTTGATTATGATAATGATGATGATAATTATTTAATACCTGCCTGAGAAAATAACAGATCCAACCATTGCATGCTGAAATAACAGATCCAACCATTGCATGCTGAAATAACAGATCCAACCATTGCATGCTGAAATTGGATTTGTTTGAATCGGACTTCGATCTATGATCTTCAATGTTTTTTCATAGTGATGGTAGCCTAACGGTTCAATAGTGCAACTCAGAATCCAACGATACCGGGTTCGATCCTAGGCTCCGCACCAATGACTTTTCTAAGTAATGTGCGGATTTCCATCGCTCTGTGCTTCGGAGGGCACGTTAAGCTGTCGGTCCCGGCTGTTATTGATTAATAGCAGTCGATAAGCCATGTCAGAGGCCCTCGGGCGGCTTGACAAACTCCGACACCAGAGACCAGCAGTACCTCATACGAAACGAAACGAAATGTTTTAACTGATTCGTCATGTGTTTCAGGTCTAGGTGACACTGCAGAGCTCCTGCAAGCGTACCTCGGTATGGCGTGGGCAGTCGGCTGCGCCGGGTTCGGTCTGCTCGTGCAGCAGAACTCTGCAGAATGCCGGATAGCGCGGCAGTATCTGACGCAGGCGGCAGTGTTCGTGTGCGCGCTGGCTACCATGGCACTGACGGCGGTCGAGGGCTCCTACAGAGGCTACGTGATGTTCGCTTGGGTTTACGGTGAGTTTCTATACATACATACACACAAGCGTACCTCGGTATGGCGTGGGCAGTCGGCTGCGCCGGGTTCGGTCTGCTCGTGCAGCAGAACTCTGCAGAATGCCGGATAGCGCGGCAGTATCTGACGCAGGCGGCAGTGTTTGTGTGCGCGCTGGCCACCACGGCGCTGACGGCGGTCGAGGGCTCCTACAGAGGCTACGTGATGTTCGTTTGGGTTTACGGTGAGTTCTATACATACCTACATACATAGACATACGCCTTTTTACAAGCTTTTCTTTAACTTGCAATGTATGCCCGGGTGGAATCTTGCAACAGAATTCTAAAGCTCTATGTAAATATCCTCAACCGATTGAGATGATATTTTGCGTACCTGTCAAGTTTCGATGATAATGCAATATTATGGTGACAGCGAGCTGATCTGATGATGAAGACGGAATGTGGACAACGGAACTCCTCCAGGGATAATAGTACACTGTCCGTGTTTAGGCTTATTTTGATCAGCACACGGTTACGATCACTAATTTTATAAACGATTGTATTGAAAAATATATTTTTCACAAAAAAGTTATTTTACCGAAAGTAGGCAGAGCCTTAATGGGCCTCTTACCACCGTGGGTCGCACCGACGAGGTGACCCGTGTTGCTGCTTATAATTAACCACATTGCAGAAATATGAAGCGAGACCGCTGGAAACCATAATACATTTTAGTTTATAGGAACAAACTTTTAGTAGGAGTTGAGCTTTCTTGTGAAAGAGTTCGTCAGGGGAAGTAGGTACTACCACCATACCTATTTCTGCCGCAAAGCCAGAGTGCTCGTATTGCTGTGTTCCGGTTTGAAGGGTAAGGGTGCCGGTGAAATTACTGGCACATGAGTATTTTCATCTTTGTCTTAGGGTGGCGGGCGCAGTGCAATGTGCACATGAGGTAATGCATTGTTACAGGTATCAGAGGTTATTGCTTAACATCAGGTGGGTCTTCTGGTTGTTCCGTCATTCATGCAGTTTTCGCCCCTGCGTAACAAAATGTTTACATGATCTGCAAATGCATTTTTCGGGTCTGGGTGTTGTGGTACCATGGTACTCGTAGTTCCTGATACCCACGACACTGGCGAGTCCCAGTGTGGGTTCAGGACTATGTATGTAACTGTATTTTCGTTATATTTATTTTGTATTGTTACTAGTTACCCGACGGCGCCAGAAGTAGGAGAAGAACACCTTTCCAGTGTATGTTTCTCTGGCACGCTCTGTAGCCTGGCTGGCTTGATCGATTTTAACTTCAGAGCTGTCGTTAGATTCGTCTTAAATTGTGAGAGTGACACTGCGTATATCAAAATTATTCATGGAGTCGGGTTTTTAGTTTTTTTAAATAATTGTACAACCCTCAAGCATTTGCTCTTGTAGGTAATATATATTCTATAACAAATTAATTTAATAATTTTCAGGTATTTTCTGCGGAGGCTACCACTACTCCTTGAAGATGTACACCTACGAGCGCGTCAGATCCAGGAACTTCGCGAGAACTTGGGGCTTCGTGCAGTGCTCGCAGGCTGTGCCCATTGCCATAGGAGTTCCATTATCAGGTACCTAACTATTCACTTCTAGTAAATCACTGATTTTCCTTTTTCTCTGTCTTTCCCTCTCGAATAACCCCTAGTTTGGGATGATGAAGTTTGTCGGAAAAAGTTACTGAATCTGAAACTCATAAAAGTTTTCGAATTTATATAGGGTTTGGAGAGTTTTGCGTTCAAGAAAAAAATATAACTCGGTCTTCATCATGTTTTAAGCATTTTTTTCATAACTTTTATAAAATTTCTGGACAAGTAGCGCCATCTAGCTTGAAAAAGTGGCAGTGCTGAAAAAGATAACTAGGTACCTACGCGAGTGCAGCCGAGGCCAGAATCTAGTTGCTTATAATATTATAATATCTAACCAGTATTCGTGATCCAAAGTTCGCTTTGGTTTCATTCAATAATGTGAGTTCGAGTATGTACCTATATATATTAATTTTAGTAACTATGGAATATTACAACTAGATGGCACTGCTAACTTGAGAATATGGTTAGAACGCGCTAAAAAGTTGTTTTTCGAAAGTTAATGTTATTGACTGATCAGCATCTACAGTTTTTTTTATTTTGTAGGGTTGCGTACCTGCACAGGAATAAACGGGACCTTATTGGATATTTTTGATGATGATTTAACTTAGGTAGGTAACCTTAAATACATTCAGCTGTGTGCTGGTTATTTGACCACTGATGTCGATAGAGGCTTTCCAGTAGGTACACTTTTACCGTACGGAACCCTCAGGGCACGAGTCTCGCTCACACCTGTCCGTCTATTTCAAGAACAATTAGTGTATTGTCATCTGGAACATCAATATGAAGGCGTATTTGAGACAACAAGTTCTGCTCTACGTTTCAGGATACATCAACGTGGGGTGTGGAGGCAAAGCGGGTTACTACTTCAGCTCGACTTGCTCCCTCATCGGTTCGCTGTCTCTCTTCTGCATAGACTTGCACAAGCGCAACGTTGCGCAAAAACAAACCAAGTGAGTGGACCTCTGTGTCTGTAAGCTATAAATAAAACGACCGTCTTGCTCCTTAGCTAGTAATACTGCTCTGGGGTACAGAACAGAGCGAAATCTGTCTGTTCCGAAACACGAACCGTATTATTTGGCTCCATTTTGTGGAGCAATTTTATTTGAATAGGTAATTCTTACTAATGCGATATGAAATATACCCAAAATAATGTAATTGGCATCTACTTGTGAATCAAGGTGCCACATTTTAATATTTGTTAACAACCTACTTGGAAGCGAAGTAAAAATTCAAAAACAAAACTACGAAAAACTGACATTAGTTTGCTTCTTTAGTTCTAACTTACCTGTATTTTATCTGTGCCTAAACTTTAAGGAGTTAGATAATGCCAGAATTTGAGGTAACTTATCACCTTTTTAAAAAGCTGTCGCCAACAGAAATAATAGTAGAATTTACACCTGTAACCTTCGATAAATAATGCAGGACTTGATCGAAGCCTGTAGCTCAGATAAAAAAATAAGGTACCTACCTAATACCACAGATAAAAAATGCTAATACCTAACTTTATTTATTTTTACAGAGAAAATGGAGGTGGGGCGTGTGAGTCTGCGTGTGGTCCTTCGCGCCGGAGTCGCAGCCACGACCGAGAGCCCCGCACCGCCCTGGGCGCGGCCAGCGCACTAGGTAACTCTAACAAACTTCCATTTATGTATTCCATTTAAGAACCACAGCTGAGGTAAATAGACCGCAACGTACCTATTTATATATTGTTGTAAGACAGCTGCTGTTTTCTGCCATAACTAATACTTTAAAAATGCTGATGCTACGAGTATTGTTACGCCGACCTATTGCCGTAAACGTATTTAGAGCCTCTTAGCGCCATCTGTTGACGAATAGATGAGCTACAGTAAATGTGACGACCTCTGTGGCGCGGCGGGCGAAGATTCACTTGCGACGCAGGAGGTTGCGGGTTCGATTCCCGCCTCGGAACAAATATTTGTACGATCTGCAGATATTTGTTCTGGGTATTTATAGGTATGTATAATAAAACGTATCTATCTATGTTATGTAGTATATAAGTTATCTAGTAACCATATAACACAAGCTCTATAGCTTGGGGCTAGATAATGTTGTTGTCCAGCATTATTTATTATTTATTTATTATTCTTTGTCTCAGGGTGGCTGGCGGGCGCATTGCAATGCATAGGGTGCGTCCTAGGTGGGCGCAACCTATGAGGTAGTACATTGTTAAAGGCAGAGGTTACCGCCTAACATCAGGTGGAAAATCAAACGCATTTAATAAAAACCAGCAATTTGTTCTTCGCCGTACTATTATGTTTAATTTTGTATGTTTCTAAATAATAAGTAAGACCTGTCAAATTCAGTTCTAGGAGCAGAATTAGTAGCACCAGACCGAGCTGGACGCGACCTTCTACTAGACAGCATCGGGCCTGGCACCCTGGGGTCCCCGCCTCATAACATACCACCAGAACTGACCTGCATCAGCGAGGAGGGGGGTTTGGACCTCGACTTGGACCTGGATATACCGGAACATCTGCTGGAAGACCTGGACTGCGGCGGTGACTGTATAACTAGCTGTAATAAGGTATGTTCTACCTTTCATTCAGTTCCAGCATTTTTACAGGCTCTTTTTAGAGGAACACATCTCAGGGAGACTTAAAGAGCCAGCGATGCGAGAAAAAATTCCATTCCCAGTGCACACCTAGACCACAAAAGGAGCATACCCTCAAAATTTCAGGTCTCCAGGACTTACAGTTTTTTAGGCTGTGCGTTTATAGGTCAGTCAGTCTGTCTGTCACTCAGTCACGCAACGATTTTATACAGGTAATACTAGTGGAATGCCCGCGACTTTGTACACTTGGAGTTTTTTTTTCATACAATCTTCAGCACCCCTTAATGGATTGAACTTCAGCACCCCTAGAAGACTACAAAAGGAACATACCCTCAAAATTGCAGATCTCGGTTGATATAGTCAGCCATTCAGTCGGTCTGTCACGCAACGGTGTAGACCTTTATGGAACACAATGTTTCAAGTACAACACTTTAAGCACACCTCTGACGCCACAAATTTACAACTTTAGCAGAAATAATTTTGAACCGTTCTCAATTACAGGTGGAAAACTATCTAATGCTTAGCGAATACGAGAACAACTTGATAGCTGAACTGCCAAACCTGAACGAGCGTCGCGGCAGGCGCTGGTCCATCGTCGTCGCCAACTCCACCTCCCAAACACCAGAACCAACCACTTCACCTGAAATACACAAGAACTCCATCAAATGGAAGAAAAAGTGCCCGGAGCCGAACAACAGACTGATCACCGTGATCAACGAGCAGTCTCTCTAAACAACAGATTGACCACCGTGATCAACGAGCAGTAACTCTAAACACCAGACTGATCACCGTGATCAACGAGCAGTCACTCTAAACAACAGACTGATCACCGTGATCAACGAGCAGTCACTCTAAACAACAGACTGATCACCGTGATCAACGAGCAGTCACTCTAAACAACAGACTGATCACCGTGATCAACGAGCAGTCACTCTAAACAACAGACTGATCACCGTGATCAACGAGCAGTCACTCTAAACAACAGACTGATCACCGTGATCAACGAGCAGTCACTCTAAACAACAGACTGATCACCGTGATCAACGAGCAGTCACTCTAAACAACAGACTGATCACCGTGATCAAAGAGCAGTCACTCTAAACAACAGACTTATCACCGTGATCAACGAGCAGTCACTCTAAACAACAGACTGATCGCCGTGATCAACGAACAGTCACTCATAAACTACTAGTGAAAATAATAATCTGACAATAAATAGGAACTAGTGTACGACCTATAACCTCATTAATTTATTGTGTGTGTGAAAAAGTATTTTGTTTAATTGTTCAGTGTAATTTATTATTAAATTATTATTTAAAAAAAATGTTATTTTAATTCAAAGTCAAAGTCAAAAGTATTTTACCTATTCATTGAAATCACAAGGATCATTTTGAATAAATTGACTCCTGTTCCAACGCAACCAAACCTAGAAGAATCAGGCAACAAACACGGCACGTGCTTTATTAGATGATCCTTCTTACCACTAGGCGGGGAGCGCCTTGTGGTGCCGAGTGAACAAGGAGAAGCTGATTCAAAGAAATCTGAGAAAAACCAACGTAGGCAGTTAGTTAAAAGTTTGCTGTAGAGAGAATCAGCAAAAGTTCATAAGACGGCACAGCTACGCTTCATATAACTCATAAAGTTCATAAGACGGCATAGCTACGCTTCATATAACTCGTAAAGTTCATAAGACGGCACAGCTACGCTTCATATAACTCACAAAGTTCATAAGACGGCACAGCTACGCTTCATATAACTCATAAAGTTCATAAGACGGCACAGCTACGCTTCATATAACTCATAAAGTTCATAAGACGGCACAGCTACGCTTCATACGAGTATAACTCACAAAATAATAACAAATCCTACTAATATTATAAACGAGAAAGTTTGTATGGATGGATGTACCTTTGTTACTCTTTCACGTAAAAACTACTGGATGGATTTGGATGAAATTTGGAATGGAGATAACTGGACTCCCGGAATAATACATAGGCACATTTTTATCCCGATATTCCCACGGGATCGCGACTTACGCGGGTGAAACCGCGGGTGAAACCGCGGGGCGCTGCTTGTCAATAATATTTAAGTATAGACATTGCAAAATGTCATATTAGCTGTCGAGGGGCAGAGTGCCATATATGGCCACGCGGCTTTATCATTACCATAGCCATCTATTGTAATAAATATATGAATATTCTTAATGTAGAAGCACTTTCTTTCTGTTTATTATAGAACCTAACAGATTCGTCATCATCAAGCGGCAGACTTCTTCATAACATAACACCAACAGTCACATACATTTAAAATTCCGTGTCGTGGGTAGAGTTCCACAACACCCAGACCCAGAACAAATATTCGCAACCTCTGGCATCTAAGCCACCGCGCCACACAGGTCAGTCGCAAGACGTCCATTTTTGTATGTAGGTATGTAAACCACACTCTATAGATAACATTAAATTTTAATGTAACCCAAAAATTCCGTTCCAGCGGGACTCGAACCCGCATACTCGCCTGTGATCGGCGATGCTTTTACCAATTTGGCCATAGAACGAGCTATGACGCTGGAGACGAAATTTGTGAAACTATCAACTCGGCTATAGCGCCGATGGGAGCCATCTACAGGTGTTTCATTAGAAACCTTCTGTTCAATGTCCGAAATTAGTTCGAAACATTGACAAGAGATGACACCACTGCTATTTTATCAAGGTTTATTATTTTTCAAGTGTAAACCACACTCTATAGATAACATTAAATTTAAATGTAACCCAAAAATTCTAGGTGGTATATTATTGTAGGACCACACATACGTCTTGGTACTGCTGGATATGGCCGCCCCATAGAATGCCACGACAAACGCCACCGACGCGACGCCCCGCTACCGTCACAATGTAATTGGTAATTTGGGTGGAGGTCTCCTGATCGCCATTCGAAAACCTTTATTACAAGTCCTACAATCATAATTTTATAATAAAAACAAATTTTAGAATAATATAGTCATTTATTTCAAGTTCGTTGATATCATGGTATACAAAAGTATAACAAACAAGTAATACTGCACCTAAAACACAAAGTAATAAAGACGTGTTCAGATAAGGACATGTCGCACTAATCAATATATATAAAATCGTTGCGTGACTGACTGACTGACTGACTGACTGCCAAAGCACAGCCTAAACCGTAAGTCCTAGGGATCTGAAATTTGGAGGGTACGTTCATTTTGTGGTCTAAGGGTGCACTAAGAAAGGAATTCCAGAAATTCAACCCCTAAGGGGGTGCAGCGGGGTGTTTAAGTTTGTATGGAAAAGTACACGCGGACGAAGTCGCGGGTATTCCACTATTATATGAGTCCAAATATAAATTGACTTCCTTGGCGCCTGACAGCCATATTCACTAACCTTACTTGGCCATTACTTATCCAAGTTACAGTCTAATCGTTTTAACTGTCCTAGTATGAAAAAAAAACACCTCCTTTTTTTGAAGTTGGTTAAAAACTTGCTCCGCTCTTTCGGTTGTCTATTTCTACAGGCCCTATAGGTTCAACGAAAAATTTTGTATGAGACTCTGATACCTTGATTATAATATGTTCTTATAAAAAATAATATAAAAATGCCCTTTCAAGTTTTGTTACATTTAGTTTATGAATTCACTAAAATCAATTAATATTTATTAAGTCAACAAATGTCTCAAAAATTCAAACGAGAATAAGAAGTAGGTAAGTCTAAAAATGGATATCAATTTCAAAAACAACCTTTTTTTTTTATCGAGTAAAGTAATTCAAATAGTGTATTGAATTTATGATTCCACTAGATAAAAAGCTTAAATACCATATATTTTATTCTTCTTGGAATCTATAAGAACTCAACTTGAAAATTCTAGAGCTTATTATAGACATTTCGTGAACCTATAACGCCTTAATTACAATTTCTTTAGTTTTTTTTGTAATTATATCTGCATTTTAACCGGTGTTAAAGAGCACAACTGTAGTGAAATGAAGTCCTTATCTAAAACACGTCACAGTTTTACCGATGTGGTATAACAATAATGTCCTCTAAGAACTGCGCGAAACAACGCATCGCTTGGAGCAAGGCCGCGAGGAGGATCGACAGAGACAGACTGAGCAACTTCTCATTCTCTCGTCTAGCGATCTCGTTGTGGCCTACAGGAACTAATCTCGTTTCTACACTAGCCTCACTCGAATCACAATCTATTCTACAATCTTTTATTGCGTTTTCAGATCTACACAAATCACTTTCGTCATCGACATCACATGTCAGATCTATCACAATGAATTCTGAAACCGTTTTATTTGAAACTACTTCAGTAATACCAGGCGTTCTATCTCTATAGGCATCTAAACTGTTGGCATCGTTAGAACAACTAGGAATCACATTCCTATTCTCTTGAGGTTCTATGATTAGGCACTTTGTTATAACTTCCTGTTTATCTACAGAACTTAAATTTGCACTTGCATTGTCTTTAATGCTAAAATTCCCATTTACACTGTCGCTAATGCTTATATTCCCACTTATATTGTCTTTAATGCTTATATTTCCACATACATTGTCATTAATGCTTAAATTTCCACTTACTTTGCCTTCAATGCTTATATTTCCACTTAAATTGTCTTTTATGCTTAAACTTTCTCTCACATTCTGTTTAATGCTTACATTTCTAATCACATCGTCTTTAAAACTTAAGTTTTTACTTGCATTATTTTGAGAGCTTATTTTAAGAGAGTCCTCATTTTCCTCCGATGACATTCCGCTGTCTACGTCAGAGGCGTCATCATCGTCATGTTTGTTCACGTTAACGGTGATGACTTTAGGTTTCGAGGTACCGAAGCTGCCGTACGTAGGCAAGTTAGGCGCTTCGGTGGACGGCGTGCCCGATGTGGGCACGGCCTCGGGTCAAGAGACCTTCGCACAGCTGACGCTACCCTTTATGAGCATAACGCTGGAAGGCAAGTCTTGAGTTCCGAATATGCTGTCCACGTCCGCTAGAGAGCCATCCAGTGAACAGCCGTCGTCGAGTAACAGCTCTGAACGCAAACCCTGGAAGGAGCAGATTAAATAAATAAATAATAATGCTGGACAGTTCACACAACATTATCTAGCCCCAAGCTAAGCAGAGCTTGTGTTATGGGTACAAGATAACTGATATACTTAATACAATATACATTAATAGATAGATATTTTTTATTATACATAGAAAATACCCAGAACACCCTGAACAAACATCTGCGATCGCACAAATATTTGTTCCGAGGCGGGAATCGAACCCGCAACCTCCTGCGTCGCAGGCCAACCTTCGCCCGCCGCGCCACAGAGGTCGTCACTATTCATATTATAACACTCCAGTTTTCAGAGTCAACACTTCAGACTTGCCTCCTCAGAGAGCTGTTAGATATCTGAGGCTATCCTACCCGAGTGTGGGGATTAAACTCGTGAACCTATGTGTGTTATGTTATTATTAGTATTATTAGAGCTTTTTTGTGAAAGAGTTCGTCCGGGAAGTACTACCAGGATATTTCTGCCGCAAACCAGTAGTGCTCGCATTGCTGCGTTCCAGTTTGAAGGGTATGGGTGCCGGTAAAATTACAGGCACATGAGACTGTTCATCTTTGACGCAGTGCAATGGCACATAGGGCGCGTCCTAGGTGGACATGACTTGTGAGGTAATGTATTGTTATAGACAGACGTTACCGCTTAACATCAGGTGGGCCATAGCTAGTTCATCCACTCACTTTTTTTAAATAATAATGTTATGTTCTTAGGAGTCGGCAGACTATAGCTATGTATATGATAAGTACTCACCTCAGAGAAATATTTGTACTCCTTTTCAAAAGTCAATATAAATAGACAAAAAATAGCTGCCAGTATATAAGTGCATAGACTTGTAACGACGTAACAAAAGTAGATGCCGCTGGAGCCACCTGCAAGAAAAGGAAAATGAATAAGAAACCCCTAATAGTCCTCTACCTGTGAAGTCTGTATGAGGCTGCTTAAGTAAGAGAACCTTCGTTGTTGTATATTTTTTTCATCTTGTCGATAATATTTCTTTTTACAAGCTTTTATTTAACTTGCAATGTATGTATGGGACAGTGGGAACGGGAAGACCTCGGCGAACGTATTCAGACCAGATCGGAGACGTTCTGGAAAAAGGCCAGGTCAAGAGTACCCTTAACCGACGAGCATGTATGAAGAATGTGATGTGAGTGAATGAAACAAAAGAGGTGTGTCAGGATCGTAGCAAGTGGAAATCCGTGGTCTCTGCCTACCCCTCCGGGAAACAGGCGTGAGTTTATGTATGTATGTATGTATGCAATGTATGTCCGGCTGGAATCTTGCAACTGAATTTTAAAGCAGTTATCCTCAACCGATAGAGCTGAAATTTGGCAAACCTGTAAAGTGACAATACAATATGATGGTGACAGCGAGCTGATCTGATGATGGAGACGGAAGGTGGACAACGGAACTCCTCGATGGATAATAGTAGACTGACCGTGTTTAGGCTCATTTTGATCAGCACACGGTTACGATCTCTAATTTTATAAAAGCTTGTACTGATACTGATAGCCTGAATCATTCCATTGTTGGGCAAAGGCCTCCCCCCATATCCTCCAGTCATTACGATCCTGTGCTATTGTTTGCCAATCTGTGTTAAAAGTGTCTATTTCATCGTGCTATCTCCTGCGTGGTCTGCCGCGACGCCGTCTCGCTGTGTCAGGGCTCCACATAGTGATTATTTTGGCCCACAGCTCATCAGGCATGCGACAGACATATCCAGCCCAATTCCACTTCAGCTGGGCGGCTTTTTCTCTTATTCTGGGCGATTTTTGTTTTCGAGCGCAGTATGGTGTTTCGGATCCGGTCAAAAATCAAAAATCCGGTCGGAGCGGATAAAAGCTTGTATTGAAAAATATATTTTTCACTCAAAACTTATTATATTTACTCTGTCCCTGTCGGTCATTAATTAATATCAAGTAGTAAGACATGGCAATACTTACCTCGTGGTAAAAATGAGGCCACGGTTCCAAATATTGCCATAATAATTAGTAAAGGGAAGCTCAAGTTCGCAAGGCATTGTCGGAACAACAGTAAATTCCTATCATAAAATAGGGTCGCGATGTATGTCGTGATGATGCACTGGAACAAAAGAGTACATAATTATAAAATACAGTAAGATAAAAACGAGCGAGCCTTACAGTAGTCGTGTAAGATGTGCAATATCTGACATCTCATCTCCTTGGTAATTAGCAACATGGCTGATATAGTACCATTCTCTCGGAAAAATGCGCGCTACATGTTACACACTTCCGTCGCTTTTCAGGAAATCACTCCCACAGATTGCAGGAGTGCGAGAGGAAAGATGTTACACATGAAGAAACTTATTACATACATGGGCTAAACTGTAATGTGATACTTTATACCAATAAACTTGCATGAAATAACTAGTACAGGATCTGGTTAATTCAACTGGTTCATTCGTCACTAGGACTGGCCCCTAGGCACGGCCTAGTAGATCGGCCCCCTACCAGTAGGTACGACCTAGTAGTTACGGCAGGTTTAGACACATCGAACTGAACTTACTCTATGATATATAGAACTGCCTACATACTACATACACGCCTTTTTCTAAGGAGGGGTAAGCAGCGAGCCTCAAAGAGAACATTTCTCTGACCGTATTTTGCACACTCGCTGAAAGATAGACGTGACCAGTGGTGAGCTCATCGCCGCCATTGCTTTCCCACGACCAACGCGGCTAACGCTTTCTTCCAGTAATGGCTTTCTATTTTATATTTACTTGTTTATTTGTGTACCTAGCTGTAAGTTTTCCTAAAAGAACAAAATAAAATAAAATAACTCATTCGTAAATAAACCAGCAGCCAGAACAAATCTGTTTTATACAAGCACTAGTCACGCATTCTATAGGGGTTTGCAAAAGAAATGTGAGGGAGAGTCGGTAGGGAAGGGACATCGAGACTTCGGGAGACATGGGCAACCCCCTCATTACTCGAAAGTATGATATTGATACAAGATTATATTACAAAATAACTTGATTAGTAGGTACATACAGAACCATTTTATCGCCACTTACTTCAAAAAGTACCCGATGCTACCCACTCTCCCCTAGTTATGCAATATGTTACTGCTGAACTAAAAAAAGATTATGTAGGTACCTATATAATGTATAACTAAACATTGTACGAGGTAATCCACGCATGCGCTTGTGTGAAGGTTGATCCTAATCTATGATAGCGATCATACTTAGGTAAGACAATGATACACAAATTGAACATTAGTAAGTAATGTAAGTAGTACCTAACTACTTACAGTGGTGGCCATATAATTAAGAACGCTGATATAAAGGGAAGATTTTTTCCAACTAAGATGCAAAACTAATTGTATGCATTTGTTTTTATTTCTCTCGGTATCGTAAAACATTTCCATATTACCACTGTATTCATTGATACACATGATTGGCTAAAAATCAATAGGCAAACTTTTTACACTACTTTTAAACAAAGTATTCCTTATTACTGGCTGGTCACGTAATTAAGAACGCTAAGTAGTTTATACCTTTATTCAAATTTAAATAGAGAACACTTAGTCGATTTGAAGCCGGGTTCCCACTATGCCGGACCGGTAGGTTTGCCGAAAACCGGAGACCGGACAAAGTGTTCACATTATACAGGATCCGTCAAGAAAGTCGGACTCACCTCAGTTGAATTTCGAAACTTGCGCACAATGGATGACGAAATTGTTGTGTTGTGGTGGTAAGCGCTCTCTTGGACAAGCGTGATTAAAGTTTCTGCTTAAATGTCCATGTTCATGCACGTCTAGTTTTGTCAGAAAATGCGAGCCGAATGACGCGAGGGGAGCACGGGCGAGGTGAGCGGGGGACGGATACCGGCACAAACTCGTTCACATTACTCAGGTCCGGTGGTTCTACCGGAACTTCGCAGTGACAAAACGCTCGGTAAAAATGCCGGGTTCGGCAAAAATACCGGAGCCGGGATAATGTGAATAGCTCCATATAAATTATACAGCCACTAGCCCTTCCGGCAGTTATATCGGACCGGCAAATCTACTGATCCGGCATAGTGGGAACCCGGCCTTACTGTTTGTATAATTTTGGCGCCATTACGTGCTGTAAAAGATTAAAGGTGATTGCTTCTTTAGAAAAAACAATGGGAAAAAATAAAAGTTGCGATAAATCTACAAGGGAAGTAATAATAAAACTTCGCCGGAAGAATTGGTCTTATAAAAAGATAGCCGACCATCTGCAATGTTCAAAAACGATGGTTTTCCACGCTGTAAAGCATTTTGCTACGTATTAAACTACTTCGAATGTTCCACGTGTACCTAAACAGAGACAAACAACTCCTCGAGATGACCGAAACATCGTTCGTATGGCAAAACAAAATCCTTTTAAAGGGTCCAATGAGCTTAGAAAAGAATATTTTGGTGAAAACAACCCTTCAGCAATCTCAGCACGCACTATTCGAAGACGTTTGGTAGAAGAAAAATTGCACGGTAGGATAGCAAGAAAGGTACCCATGTTAAAACTTTGCCACAGGCAAGCCCGGCTTGCATTTGCGAGAAAGTATGAAAACTGGACTGTGCAACAGTGGAAAAATGTACTTTTTTCTGACGAGACGAATATAAACAGAGTATGTTCTGATGGAAAACGATATGTACGACGTCCCCCGAATACAGCATTCGACCCAAAGTACACGAAAGTTACATTAAAGCACGGTGGTGGAAATGTGAAAACTTGGGGTTGCTTTTCTGGACATGGTGTAGGACCTGTAAAGTTGATAGTAACATGGATCAGTTCCAATACAAAAATATACTGGAAGAAACAATGTTACCATACGCTGAAGACGTTCTACCGGTCATTTGGACATTCCAGCATGACAATGATCCAAAGCACACTGCACGCACCGTAAAGGAATTTCTTACAGCGCAATTCGTTTCTGTCTTAGACTGGCCTGCTAACAGTCCAGATCTAAACCCAATAGAGAATCTGTGGTTTGAAGTAAAGAAAAAGGTTTCAACTACAAAGTGTGGAAATTTAAGAGAGCTGTATGACGTTTTTTTAGAAATATGGAACTCTATTTCGCTTGCGAAATGTCAAAAATTAATAGAGTCAATGCCTCGCCGGTGTAAAGCTGTAATTAAAAGCCGTGGATATGCTATCCCGAGCAGTTAAATAAATCGTTCTTAATTATTTGTCCAGTTTCAGTACTATTTGAATGTGTTACTTTGATAAAATCAATAAAATGTGCAAAAAATAGTTAGCGATTTCATACTTTATTCTTAAGTCAGGTTGCTCTATTAATGTGACGATTATATAACATAACTAGTTGCTTCTCAGAAGGTACACATCTCTGTGTATGATACGATTTAAATAAAAAACTTCTAGAACTTCAAATCGTTCTTAATTATATGACCACAACTGTATGTGGTTAGACAGGTGTTACATCAGACATGGCGTCTAGAAAGCAGGTCGAATTCACGCTTACTACGAGTATAAATCAGATTAAGAGCCAACGCAGATCACCGACGTATTGAAAGGTGGATGCTCACGATTGTGGCGCGATAGTTCAATTTTGTTGGTGTTTTTTGCCCATCAGCTCATCAACACTTCAACAGATAGCGAAAGTTGAGTTCGCTAGAACTAGGAGACTTAACACACATGTTTTAATTGATAGTATTTCATATATTATATCATCAGTTTAGTTACGATCCCCCTAAATACATTTTTACAGTGTTTTTTGTTTTGTTTAGAGGGATCGTAGCTACCTGGTGATATTTATGAGATACTATCAATTAAAACATGTGTATTAAGTCTCCTAGTTCTCGAGAACAGATAGATATTTTTTTATTATTCATAGAAAATACCCAGAACACCCTGAGCAAATAAAAATATCTACAGATCGTACAAATATTTATTCCAAGGCGGGAATCGAACCCGCAACCTCCTGCATCACAGGCTATTAGCTTGGCTAACCACATGAAAGGAGCCTCTTAGAGGCGCAATGGATACCTTCACCACACTGGTTATTTTACTATCGGTCACTCATCATACCGCAAGCTGGCCTCGGGTGGCCAGGAATGAACTGGTGACACGAAGTAATAGTACACAACCAACATGCCAGGGGAAACATTTTACTAATGTAATAACTTTATCTAGTATTCAATGATAAATCTTATCCATAAATAAGGCCGCAAAAATAAACCTTATTTAAATAAGCACAGCTCGTGGAATCGTTTCTCAGCTCAGATGACGATCTGTGGCGCGGCGCCGGCGGGCGAGTACCCGTCTGTGACGCTAGAGGTTGCAGGTACGATTCCCTCTGCAAGACAAATGTTCGTATGACCTGCAAATATTTGTTCCGGGTCTGAGTGCTGAGGTACCATGGTACCTACTCGTAGTTCCTGATACCCACAACACAGAGTCCAGTGTGGAACCAGGACTATGTATGTGACTGTCGGGTGTTATGTTGTGTAGCATTGCCTCATAGTTACTTAACGCTTCCTTAAAGTAACGATTATTTCTAAATGGGCAAAGACTAGCGCTCATGAATGAACTTCATGCTTCGTCAACATAGGTCAGAGAAAATATTTTCAATATCGACGATATTTTCTTTCTTACTCATAATAAGCACCTAGGTACTCATAAGTAGACCTAAATACAACTTGCATCGACCAAGACTTGATGAGTTATTGAGTGATTTTTGGTTGCCGTAGTTGTAATTGGCTAATGTATAAGGGGCATTAGATAAGTATCCATTACCTATGCTTAATTCAAGGGGACCCCTACCGATTTGAACTAAAATCTTGTAGGTTCGTCCAATTCAATGTTTGTGAAAAATGAGAGCCAGTGCGCTTCTTAGTTGCTAAACGGCAATAAATGCGCAAAATATTCAAAAATCTTGTTGCAGGATGTACGTGTTTTTGAGAAAGTCTTACAAGTTTGTGCAAGAAATGTTTATAATTTAGATTCTACACAACATGGGCGAGATACCCCGGGAGCCCTTTTTTTACTTTTACAGTTTAAAACAAGTTTACAACTGTGTGTACATTATGAACATCCAAAGTTCAGGTAAAATTGTGCAAATAGGCTAATTTTTAAGGCTTAAAATACAGAATTTAGTGGTAAAAAAAAAGTTTCTCCACGTATCTAGATATATTCTTCAAGATACCTATATATTTGTCCAAAACATCTAACGAAAAAATTGTTACAACTTCATAATCACGTACGAGCTGAGCACCAGCGTTTTTATCGAAAGTACTGGTGTTGGCTGCTCTTAAGTAAGGTTTATTTATGCGGCCATTGACCATATAGTTATAGAGCTTAGGTATAGAAGAAAAAATAAATACGTACTTGCACCCATATGTATAAAGTGCCAAATCCGCACACAAAAATATTCAATGCTGTGATGCATTGGGTATCAACCTGCAATTGAATGTTAATGTTAGTTTCACCTTTTACAATCAAATAAAGTACATTTTTGTACAAACAATATAATTAAAAATATTAAGTGAATTTAGTGATGCCGTTGGTTAGATGTACTTAGTATTTGTGTTAAAGATAATTTTTAGTAGGTACCTTGAGATGGTAATTATGTTTTAAAATAACATTATTTTTGTTCAATTGATACAAATTATAAGTATGCATACAATTCCTTAACAACATTTTCCATACACGCAGAGTAAGTACACAACTGTTATTTGGTAGAATAAACCAATCTAAAACTGAACGCCCTTCCGCCGCCTTTACTTGACACAAGCTGGACGGTTTAAAATAATCCTTGTGTGTACAGATTAAAATATATTTTATTTTGGTGTGAAATATTCATGAGCCAACCCTGAATGAGTGGAGCCAAAACAAATTGCAAAGCCAGTACCTAATTGAATGTTATGACAAACAACTGAGATACGGTTCAACACCCAATACAAAAAACAACATCATCAGCCTACAGAAGTCCACTGCTGGACATAAGCCTCTCCACACAACGCCACGAAGAACGGTCTTGAGCCACCGCCATCCACCGACTTCCTAGACCTCTATAAAGTTGTTGGTCCATCAAGGTCCCTTCCTAATTAACTGCGTCATCTGGTTTGTGGTTGCCACTTGAGAACCTTTATTCCTCAATGTGCAAGCTATATTATCCTGCCCATTGCGATTCAAATCGCTAATTCTGAGATCTTTGTTGGTGATCCTGGTTCTTTTAAGGATCTCCTCATTTCGGTTTCTTTCACGCAGTGTATCTCCAAATAGCTTTCTCCACAGCCCGCTACCCAACTTTGAGCATTGTTTTGTGTAGTGTTTTGAATCAAAACATACTCGTATGTTGTATGAATGTTTAGCGAAAAGTTCAGTACAAGTCTGTGTACCATTCAGCACTGGTGTTGGTTGGCTCATGAGTCTGGATACACACAACCTGGGGATGGCGTTAGTAGTACCTAAAGCAGTGTTCTCCTGATTCCTAATTTCCAACATACCTTGAACAGGAATAGAAAGAAGTAAACGAGGAAGCCCAGAGACAGGAATGAGGCTGAGGTTGAAGCAATCTTATTGACAAAGGAAGTCACGTTTGGGTTTGGTGTTAGTGAGCCAAGTATATGGATTTGCTGGTATCTGTCATATATGATTTTGCCAGCTGCAAAAAATTTTATTAAAAGTTAGTTACCTACTGAATTAAAAGTCTGAGGCTGAGATAAAGAGACGTTACTTAGCACATACTAATACTTAGCATTGTCTCTGTCCCTCTCTAGCACGCGTAATTTGACAAGGGTGTGAAAGTGACAGGGATAATGCAAAGCATTAGTACGTGCAGAGTACGATCTATTTATCTTGGCCTGAGCTTTTAAAATCAGAATCAGTTGAGTCCATTATTCCATACACCTCCACACAAAAGCAATGATTTTGATGGAATGAGACAGTACGGCTGCGTTTCCATTGACGCGGAGCTGGGCGGAGCGGAGCTTAGCGGTGCATGAATTGACCAATCACTATGCTCGAAATCTCTGCTCCGCTTCAGTGATTGGTCAATTCATGCACCGCTAAGCTCCGCTCCGCCCAGCTCCGCGTCAATGGAAACGCAGCCTACATCACATGTACACAGCATAATTCAGACTTCTAAGACTGCATAAATTATTTTATAATGATCTTTAATGCACCCGGTGATAGTTACATTAACCAACATGTATGCGGGTGGAATGAAGCCAGTTTAATGACCCTCTTTGTTCCACACGCAGGATGCATTAATTAAGAAATTAGAACAGCACTGGCACATCTCTACATTAATGTACCTACCTAGTACCAGCACATTTAGATTATACACAGACCAAACAGTTTTAAAAGTTGAAATATTTTGGAATTCCTTGAAATATTATAAAACCTCTTTAGGGAATTATTATTTTGTCTTAAAATACATTATTTAACATTAAAAAAAACAAAATATTTCACAATATAAACATAATACTTACTCGATTTAATAAAAAAAAAACATTCATCAATTCTATAATGTTTCAAGTTTATTTAACTGGCATCAGTTACATGACGTAGGTAGTGATAAAAAGCATACAACCAAGTAACTCAGAGTTCAACATGTACCTACCTACAGGGTACCTAGCTCAATTTCAACAATCTAATATTGACAAAAAAAAATGCCTCTCACCTACTGCTCCGCTGGTTACGAGTAAAAAAGCAAGGCCAGTAGTCAGAGAGTTTATCTCTTTTGTAACTTGGAAGCAGGCACTGGAAAGAAAATAAAAAAGTTAAAACCTACATTATGAAAGTATGTCTTTAGAGCCAGGAAATAGAACATAAGTCCTACTAGATTGATATGAGATAGTAAAGAGCAAATTGTTCATTAAATCACACTTATTTCATTAGAAAAAAACGGATTACTTTAACTATCAGGTCTTGGTCAGGAAGAATAAACTTACGTTAAAATGTAAGTCGATGCTAAAGTTATGAAAGCACCCCTAAAAACCCACATATTCAGATAAAGTACTAGATTAAACACCAATCCACCACATAGAAAATCAAAACACAAATGATCAGTAAAATTCAAATAAAATCTTCAAAGATCTTTTTTACGGGATAAATAAAATCTGTTTTTATTGATGATGATGACTTGACTTGACTGACGTCTGCCTGATCTGAATGACTGACTGAAATGAAAGTTGGCTGGCATTGGCAGTTGCTTGTTGCTGACAGTAGATCTGTCACTGAGCAAGTTCTTTGGTTCTATATGATTCTTCTTCTTCTTAGCTTAGGTAATGGTTTCTGTGCGTTATTTGCAACAATTTAGCCAATGTCAAGTGATATCATTATATATAATAAAACTAAGTTGATAAAATATGCGGGCCGATAAAACTTAAATACGAACCAATGCAGCCCAAAAAAGGTTTAACCGTAGGGTAGCCCCAACCCTCCTATCCATCAAGACGGTTCGGGTTTTGGGCTGCGCGGTTAAGGTTTAGAGAAAAACGATTTAGAAGGTTTGGGCGTAGTAACTATTAAGTAATCTGTGGTTTGAGTTTTGGGCTGCGCGGTTAAGGTTTTGAGAAAAACGGTTTAGAATGAGGTCAACTTGACCTGAAACTGAACCAAAACTTCTAGAAGGTTCGAGGAAGTTCGAAAACTTCGGGGAGGTTCTGGAAAGTTCAAGGCAATTTTAGAAGGTTCGAGAATCTCCAGAAAGGTTATAAAAAGTTCGAGAACTTTCGAGAAATTTCCAAAAGTTCTAGAACCTTCCGGAAATTTCTGAAAGTTCAAAAACCTCTAGAAAAGTTTGAAAAAGGTCAAGAAATTTCTAGAAGTTCTAGAATCTTCGAGAATTTTCCGAATGTTCTAGAACCTTCGAGAAATTTCAAAAATTTCTAGAAACTTCGAGAAAGTTCCAAAATTTCAAAACCTCTAGAAAAGCTTGAAAAAGACCGAGAACTTTCGGGAATTTTTTCGCAAATAATCTAACTCAGCCTGAAAGTTTTACGGCACGGTAGCCCGCCCCAATCTCACCCTCTTATTCATGAAGAAGAATTCGAGCATGTTCGAGAAAGATCCAAAATATCCGGAAAGGTTCATTTCTTCAAATTTTTCTAAAATGTTCGAATACCGTTGATATTTAAACACTAACTAATATTATAAAAGCGAAAGTTTGTGTGTGTATGAGTGTGTTTTTTACCTCTTCACCCTGAAACGGCTTGACGGATTTGGATGAAAATCGGTGGGGAGGTAGCTCAGAACCAGGAGATTGACACAGGGGGGAAAGGCAGGGGGGGGGTCAACGGAGCTACCCGTGCGAAGCCGGGGGGAGTCGCTAGTACTATTATATTTTTATAGTCAAGTCGTCAAGAGTCTCCAATCTCGGTTCTAATTCCATCTGCAATTTTTGAAACGTCGTCATTTTTTTTCGTGTTATTTCGTGTAATTTTGTTGGCATTTTAATCGGTGGAACTTGGATAAATAGCTCAAGTGTGTGTGATGTGGGTAAAGTGTATTGCGTGTCTTTTCGAAATGAGGGATTTTTTTCCCATAAAAACTCGGTTTTTCCGCCACCATTTAAAAACTGGGTTATGACTTGACGGAGACTCTTAACGACTTGACTATAAAAAATATAATCACCTATATCACTTGACAATGTGAAATGGAGAACACGAAAGGGTCAAAATGTATCATTTAAATATACCTGACATCAAAGGACAGACAACGTACGTTATATTAGTTTTTATCTCACGTAAATACATGCAGTATTACCGAAGTTATCACAGCGCAAAGCTTAGACCACTTTTTATATTTCCGGGATATAATCCCGCATAAGCGCGCTCCCTCCGTGACGTCACGGGTCTCGTGGTAGGCCGCGTGCGCCGCCTGCCATAGTGAAACTCATACAAATAAAGACACGCGCGCGCACTTTGTTTTATTTCTGTTTCCCAAATAGTACGTGTTTGTTACTTTGTTATTGTTGTAACAAACAATATCTAGATATCCCTACTTATTTTCATTTTATAAATTCCTGTACCTTAGGTTATAACGGCATGCAAGAACGGTTTGAGAAAGGCCAGTCGACTCTTCCCGCCACTTTCGAAAAGAGACGTTGTCTACTTTTATTTTATTTTTTTTCCTTGTGTTTTCTTGAGTTATTTTGTGTTATTTTGGTGGCATTTTAACGAATGTAGCTCGTTTAAAAAGCACAAGTGTAGTGAAATGAAATGGAAGTAAATTGCGTGACTTTTGAAATTGGTGGAAATTGTCTACCAAAGTTTTAGTAAAATTGGCCACCGTTTTACTAAAACATGACTCGACTGTGACTTTGACGACTTGGAAGGAGTGTAACGTTGCAAAATATATTGAAAATACAGATACTTGAAAATGGCAAATGCACAAGCCGTGCGGCGCCAATAATAAAGAAAAAAAAAAAGAAAAGGCCAGTCGGACAGTCTGCCAAGAGTGGATAGCTTGATGGTGGCTAAATATTATAATTAAAAAAATGCCCAAGTTCGAGTCAGACTCGCGCTCGAAGGGTTCCGTACCATTATCTATAGTAAAACCGGCAAAGTGCGAGTCTGACTCTCGCACTAAGGGTTCCGTACCATTATCTATACGAACGGCAAAAAAACACTATAATAAAACCGGCCAAGGGCGAGTCTAACTCGCGCACTAAGGGTTCCGTACCATTATCTATAAAAATGGCAATAAAAACATGTTTGTCGTATGGGAGCCCCCTTAAATATTTATTTTATTCTGTTTCTTAGTATTTTTTGTTATAGCGGCAACAGATATACATCATCTGTGAAAATTTCAACTGTCCAACTATCACGGTTCATGAGATAAAGCCTGGTGGCAGACGGACAGACGCCCGGACAGCAGAGTCTTAGTAATAGGGTCCCGTTTTACCCTTTGGGTACGGAACCCTAAAAACAAGGATTTTACGGCTGCCGAAATTAGTCAAATAAAAATGAAAAGGTGTGTCTTATTTTGGCGACCTCTGTGGCGCGGCGGGCGAAGGTTCGCCTGCGACGCAGGAGGTTGTGGGTTTGATTCCCGCCTTTAAACAAGTATTCGTTCGTTATGCAGATATTTGTTCAGGGTGTTCTGGGTATAAAGTAACTGTGTATAATAAAAAAAGAAAAAACTATGCATTATATTGTATTAAGTACTTATATCAGTTATCTAGTACCCTAACACAAGCTCTGCTTAGCTTGGGGCTATATAATGTTGTGTGAACTGCTCAGCATTATTTATTTATATGATAAGCATTAAGTAGTAGGTTCTTCTACCTCTACTCGATACCTATTTATTTATTTATTTTATTTTATTATTTTATTATCTATACCGATACAACTTGATACAAGATACCTATTCGAACTTTAAACTGAATGTGGTAAGTATCATGCTTCATGTTAAAGAAAATTATAACTATACCGCTAGAATAATAAAATTATCTTCAGGTTTTGTTGTAATTCATGATTTTGTTAGTTAGGTAGGTACTTAGGTAACCACCGTTACCTATGAACAATACATTTTCCAAGGTACCTACTAGTAGGTTGTAGGTTATATTAAACATGAAACCAGATCTAGTTATTCATTAATAAATATTCACTTGGGTCAGTTTCAGTCAAATAAATTATAGGTAGGTAGGTACCAAATACAACGACGACGCGATGGTGATAAATTTTTAGTATTTTCACTCCTTCTGCACGTTAAAAAACCAGCTTTTTCGGTGTTTTTAAATTTGAATTAAAATCCATTTTTACAGATAGAAAAAAAGTAAAAACGCAGTTATTCTCGTATTTTTTTCTTGATTACTTTGGCATTTGTAGAAAAAAAGTTAGTCTTCTTCATTGAAGCACTCCTCAGAAGCCATTATTAAAAGAAAAAAAGCGGCCAAGTTCGTGTCGGACTCGCCCATGAAGGGTTCCGTAGCAGCAAGTAACATAATATAAAAGTTTTTGGATGGAATACGATTAATGACGTATTAAAAAAAAACTGCTTACTAGATCTCGTTCAAACCAATTTTGAGTGAAAGTTTACATGGTAATGTACATTATAATTTTTTTAGTTTTATCATTCTCTTATTTTAGAAGTTATGGGGGGGGGGGGGGGGACACTTTTTACCACTTTGGAAGTGTCTCTCGCGTAAACTATTCAGTTTAGAAAAAAATGATATTAGAAACCTCAGTATCATTTTTGAAGACCTATCTATAGATACCCAACACGTATAGGTTTGATGAAAAAAAATTTTTTGAGTTTCAGTTCTAAGTATGGGGAACCCCAAAAATCAAAAACTACTTACTAGATCTCGTTCAAACCAATTTTGAGTGAAAGTTTATATGGTAATGTACATCATATTTTTTTTTTTAGTTTTATCATTCTCTTATTTTAGAAGTTATGGGGGGGAGGGGACACACTTTTTACCACTTTGGAAGTGTCTCTCGCGCAAACTATTCAGTTTAGAAAAAAATTATACTAGAAACCTCAACATAATTTTTGAAGACCTATCCACAGATACCCCACACGTATAGGTTTGATGAAGAAAAAAAATGAGTTTCAGTTCTAAGTATGGGGAACCCCAAAAATAATTGTGTTTTTTTTATTTTTGTGTAAAAGTCTTAATGCTGTTCACAGAATACATCTACCTACCAAGTTTCAACAGTATATCTCTTATAGTTTCGGAAAAAAAAGGCTGTGACATACACGGACAGACAGACAGACATGACGAATCCATAAGGGTTCCTTGTCTTTGACTACGGAACCCTAAAAAAGAAGAAGCATTATTTTATACTTGTAAAAGGTATAACCATGAAGTTAAATTCAAGCTTCTTAGGTATAATGTTCGGTGCGACGTCAAAATTATAAAGTAGGAAAAAAAAAAAATACGCCCCCTCTCTCTCATAAAAGCGCGCCTGTTTTATTTTGTTTATGTTTTGTTGATGTATTTTTCGTTAGCCGGTTGCTGTTATTCAAAAAATAAAGTTCTACTATTAAATATTATTCAGAATAACTCAAAAAGATGTCATCGTTACAACCAATCCATGCACTAAGTTTAGGTAAGTCATGAAATTCGTCAACATTGGTACATATAAAAAGGTTCCAGTATTTGTGTAAGCACCTTGAATCCTGGCCGGCCTCACCTCCAGTATCAGGTTGAATTTACAGACTAAGGCAGCTTACGTACCCAGTAGATTGGTCACGTAATTAATCTTCGTTTCAAACCTACGATTTTTTCACATTACTACAAATTCAACTACAAGTTGAATGTCGACAGCGTGTAGTGGACTTTCTTAGCGGGTTCCTCATTCTTACGAGCTCCAGCCTCAACATTATTAGAATCAATGAAGATCCTTGTAGGTAGTTACTTTTCAAAAAGAGCTCTACAGTACACACGAGGGCATGTTTCAGAACACCTTGTGGCCTTACACAAAGATGTTATGAGTTTAAGAGTCTCGATACAATACCGTACCTACAAGAGTTGTGATGAATGTGTTCACACTTATTAGTGCAGTTGCATTGAAGAACATACTTTTGTATAACTTTGGCAGATATAAGTAGCAAAACCTATTTATCATTATCATAAATGTCGCTCAGAGGCCTCTCTTTGTTTAAAAATAAATAAATTACACTACAGTCACATCACATACTGATGCCACACTAAGATTCCCTGTGTGCTGGGTATGAAAGTAACAGTACCACCTAGTCTCAGCTGGCTACTTGTTGACTCACCATGGAGTTTGACAATTATAATTGTGGTACTGTCAAAACTGTCTACTACATAATACGAGCGCTGAACACAAAAAGATGCAATTGTTTCAGATTCAGTACAGCAGCAAGCCTTTATAAAGTTCTTCAATACATTACCTGAGGTGAGTAAATATATTCTCCTTTCATACATAATTTAAATTAATCTAGTTAGTCACAATAGTTTAAATTCTATAAAATTAATCTCACCACTGTTCCTCGGAGGGTTAGGCAGAGCCCACATATTTCTACATGGTTCGATCTGGATTATCCCTTTCACTCATACATACATACATACATACATGCCCACCGGTCTACGGTACCGACCTGGCTTTCCTCAAATTTGGTCAGAGTGGGTATAAAATGTCTGCAATTAATCTACTGAAACTTTTGAGTACTTATCAGTAGTTCAATCGGATTATTTCAATAAACTAATGAGACCAAAAAGTCAATAGTTCAATTAACAGTTCAACTGATTGAGCAACAATAGAATATACCCGTTTTATTATCCTTTCATTTGAACTACTATGGATTCAGAAAGAAATGATATATAATGAGCTGATACTGCACCATATCACTGTAACATAACTGCAACGCTGTTAAAAATATAAATAGAAAAGAAACTGGGAAGTGGGCAATAAGCCGATACCCCCTGACAGTGCGCCGATATAACGATTCTGGCAGATCCAGCTAGATTTATTGGTGAATAAGGGAGGCCATATCACGTGTGTGAAGCTGAGGGAAAATGATAGATAGATAGATAGATAAAACGTTTATTTGTATCTCCAATGCTAGTGTAACCCTCAGTCAGTCCTATGTAGGCGGTATGATTGACGCGATTTGTGAAAGATACCCTTTACTTCGCCTCCCGAGGATGTCGTAAAAGTGGACTGAGAGATGGTCAGCAGCAATCACCTGAGTAATCAACAGCAATACTGCGATCACCAACCCGCCTGCCCAGGTGACTGTGGCATATCCCCCTCCCCCCTATTGCAATCTATGGGGGAGACCTCGTCCTGCAGTGCCTGATCTAATGGCTGCGGAAGATGACGTTGAGTGACTATTGATTGATTTCTGCAGAACTGCGCTGCCGCGTTTGTCTCTTACAAAACATACAATTAGTGAAACAGCCAAATGCCTAAATATCTTTCTTTATTTTTTCTCACATGACTAGTTTTAAATTAATTACAATCTCTAATTTTAACATTACCTGTGTTTCTAACCCAATAATATTTTGTCAGTCTAGCTTGAGAACCATGAAGTTACTGTATGTTTGGCATCCTTAAATTTATTTCCTACAGATTTCCAGAAACCAGGTTTTTCTGTAACTTCTGGTTCTGGCGGCGAATCAACTGCAGCAACTTTTTTTGGTACTATTAATTCTTCAACAACTTCTGGCTGCTTGTGATAATTTGATGCATGTTCTTTATTCTGATCTATTGGTTGTGAGAAGGTGGCAGTTAGTTGACTTTCTTGCTGTAAGCCTTCCGTAAGGTCCATTTGAACTTGTTGACCGAAATCTTCCCAGGGTCGATCAAATTGTTCAGTCAGCTGACTTTGCTGCAATTCCTCTGTTAGCTTCCCTGGCTGGTTGTGATAATTTGATGCATGCTCTTTATTCTGATCCATTGGTTGTGAAAAGGTGTCAGTTAGTTGACTTTCTTGCTGCAAGCCTTCCGTAAGGTCCGTTTGAACTTGTTGATCAAAATCTTCCCTGGGTTTATCAAATTGTTCAGTCGGCTTACCCTGTTGTAATTCCTTCGTTAACTTCCATACAGATTGTTCTTTTTGACTTAAGTCTTCTATTGGTTTGCCATATATATTAGTCTGCTCACTATGCTGCTGTGCGTCCTCTGTTGGCTGCCTAGCAGTTTGTACCTCCTGATCTTCGATGATTCCTGTCCATACAGAATGAATTTGTTGCTCTGAATTCATATTTTTAGGTCCTCCATTTTCATGCTTGTGCTCATGTTGATTTAAACTTTCTACTGGTTTCCACTCAGACAGAGAAACTTGATCAAACTGTTCAATTTGCCCGTCTTCAGCTTCATTATTATTAATGTTCTGGGTCTCAAATTGTTCAGCACCTAAATTTTCTCTCTGTCCAAAGTCAACGAGTTGTTGTTCAGTGTTTTGGTTTTGATTTTCTTGACTATCCTCGATCTGATGGATGAGAGTTTGTTGGTCTAAGCTTTGTTGACCTTGATCTTCAAATTGCGATCCCATATCACGACTTTCCTGTTCTTCATTGCTATGGTGTGTGTTCTCATGGTGCTGCATGTTGTAATTATTTATTTGTGTAGCACTAGTAGTTGTCGCTACACTAGCATCCGCTTGCAACATTGAATGTTTCTCTGTATTTTGATGTTCTGACTGGTTTTGCTGATCTATAGGCAAAACACTCAAGTCCCTTTCATCTTCGTTCTTATTTTCTGGCGCCACTACGTGCTTATTCGTTTTATTTGTTTCTCTGGTCAGACTCAGAGTTTCGATTTCTTCTGGGGTTTTGTGAGGCTTCGAGTCTGGTTGGCTTTCTATTTGTTCATTTGAGTCGTCTGCGCCTATATCTCCACGCCCTAAATCAACAGGTCGTTTTTGTTCATCTTCTTTTATTGCTTCAGTTGTGGGGTTCGAGGTTGTGCTTGCACTTGAAGCTGTGTTAGGCCGTAAGGGTTGAGTATTCGAGTTATGCGAATTGAAGACATTGTGATGAACATGACTATCGAAGGCATTCGCAATACCTTCAATTCGTTCATTTTCAGCTATATTTGAATCAAATACATTGTGTTGTGCTTGTGTGTTGGAAACATTTGCTGTGTCATCTTGTCCCACACTTTGCTTGCCTGTATCATCAGTTTGGTGCGAAGGGATTGTTTGCTTTTCTATATTGTAAAGTTTATCCCATAAACTCATTATTGACGATCCAGATGTCGACCCAGTGGAATTTGTCTGCCCATTTGAGATATAACTATTGTAACTGTGTGAATGAGATCCACTGGATGAGCTGGAAAAACTGTGTGCGAAATATTGATTTGTATCAGCGCTACTGTGATGCACCTGATTGTACATCCAAGGATGGGGATTAGGCATATCTTGAAAAGTATTGGGATGGTTCTGTTCTGAATTAGTTAAATCAACTTGAACTTTATCAGTCTCTTGATGCCAAGGGTTGTAGCTATTTTGGTTCTGGTTGATGTTTCCCCATGTGACCTGGGTCTGCTGATCTAAGTCGGTAGCTTGTGCAAGATCTGATTCAACAGTGTCTTCATTTTCTTGACCGATTTCTTCTTTTTTTATTTCATCCCAAATTGTGTTTTTATGGTGGGTTGAACTCTTATTTGTACCAGTTTCCCAAGTTTGTGATTCTGTATAATGTTTCTGATGGTATGATGATTGAGCGATCTCAGATGTATTTTCGTCTGATTGATGACCAATGATCAAACCGTGATTGTCTGGTCCTGAGTTGTCTATTCCACTTAGTTTTTGTTCCGTTAACCTGCCATCGTTTCCACTTGGATTGGTCTCCAATATAGTCCATGTATCTTGAGTTTGCTGGCCCAGATCGGCTAAATTTAGAGGTTTCATAAATTAGTGCGGCCACGTAATTAAGTTATTTCGTTAGCTTTTATTCGATATTCAATAGAAATCTAATTCAAAATTAGAGATAAAGAGCTACGCTTTGTGAAAAATAAAGTTGATGTGCCTTGAATACTATAAGTATGGAATAGATATTGAAAAGTGTATGTAAGCTCACTGATAATAACATAACACCCAACAGTCACATACATAGTCCTGATCCCACACTAGGACTCCCCGTGTCGTGGGTATGAGAAACTACGAGTACCATGGTAGCATTACACCCAGACCCGGAACAAATATTTGCAGATCATACAAACATTTGTATGAATTGAACCCGCAACCTTTCGCATCTCAGCCGGGTACTCACCCGGCTACTAACCCGACACGCCTCATAGGTCGTCTAATGAAAATAAAATGAATGGTCTGGGCTGGCTGTTATTCGCTATGACCATAGGAGATTACTTTTCAATAACGTGTGACGTCACAATGTATTCTGAACGATGATTCCACGCAGATATCGTAATGAGCCCGCGTTATGTCACGTTTGGTCATAGCGAATAAGGCGGCTGGTCGATAGATGAAGGTTAAATAAAAATAATTTAATTTGTGTTTGCATTATTAAAATTACTATGAACTTGGTAATTAATATCATGTTAGTATAGGAGTTATTAATAACCAACCATAATGTTTAGTTTAAATAGCCTCTGTAAATACATATAAATAAATAGAAGAAGGAAAAATAAGAGTTTTCAATAAAATGATATTTTAATATCATACTTTACATCTATTAATACGTTATTTACACTGCATTTGTTTATTAATAATTATACTGAAAAAGTAAAATAATTGTCACATAATAAACTTATGTTGTAAATAAATATCAGATATCATTGTGAGTTTACGAGTAAGCTAGCACCTTGTTAAATACAACAAGATATCATTGTGAGTTTACGAGTAAGCTAGCACCTTGTTAAATACAACAAGATATCATTGTGAGTTTACGAGTAAGCTAGCACCTTGTTAAATACAACAAGATATCATTGTGAGTTTACGAGTAAGCTAGCACCTTGTTAAATACAACAAGATATCATTGTGAGTTTACGAGTAAGCTAGCACCTTGTTAAATACAACAAGATATCATTGTGAGTTTACGAGTAAGCTAGCACCTTGTTAAATACAACAAGATATCATTGTGAGTTTACGAGTAAGCTAGCACCTTGTTAAATACAACAAGATATCATTGTGAGTTTACGAGTAAGCTAGCACCTTGTTAAATACAACAAGATATCATTGTGAGTTTACGAGTAAGCTAGCACCTTGTTAAATACAACAAGATATCATTGTGAGTTTACGAGTAAGCTAGCACCTTGTTAAATACAACAAGATATCATTGTGAGTTAACGAGTAAGCTAGCACCTTGTTAAATACAACAAGATATCATTGTGAGTTTACGAGTAAGCTAGCACCTTGTTAAATACAACAAGATATCATTGTGAGTTTACGAGTAAGCTAGCACCTTGTTAAATACAACAAGATATCATTGTGAGTTTACGAGTAAGCTAGCACCTTGTTAAATACAACAAGATATCATTGTGAGTTTACGAGTAAGCTAGCACCTTGTTAAATACAACAAGATATCATTGTGAGTTAACGAGTAAGCTAGCACCTTGTTAAATACAACAAGATATCATTGTGAGTTTACGAGTAAGCTAGCACCTTGTTAAATACAACAAGATATCATTGTGAGTTTACGAGTAAGCTAGCACCTTGTTAAATACAACAAGATATCATTGTGAGTTTACGAGTAAGCTAGCACCTTGTTAAATACAACAAGATATCATTGTGAGTTTACGAGTAAGCTAGCACCTTGTTAAATACAACAAGATATCATTGTGAGTTTACGAGTAAGCTAGCACCTTGTTAAATACAACAAGATATCATTGTGAGTTTACGAGTAAGCTAGCACCTTGTTAAATACAACAAGAATTTTAATTAGAAATGTTACTGCAACCAGCACCAAGTGAAATCTCAATAATGTAACTTACTTTGACTCTGAGGCCCTGATTCCAGTTTGTCCCAGGTGTTTTGTGTTTGCTGTCCAGCATCATTTGGGTCCCATTGTATCGTTTGATGTTGTCCTAAATCTTCAATTTTGTCCCACTTTTTTCCTGTCTCTTGCTGACCCCATAACATTTGCGTCTGTTGGCCTTCGTCTTTCAAGTTGTCCCATTTGTTTACTGTTTGTTGGCCGAGTTGTTCCCACGTAGCTTGTGTCTGTTGCCCGAGCTCTTTTAAGTTGTCCCATTCGCTTTGTGTCTGCTGGCCTAAATCTTCACTGAATGTGTTCCTCTGTTTCTGAGTCCGCTGTCCCAACTCTTCTTGATCAATGCTATCTCCTCGAGTAAGTGCTTCATTTTGGTGAGCATTGTATGAGCGAACTACACGAGTATGTCCGTTTTCGTCGCAGTCGGCGTCGCTGTTGCTGTGTCTGGAGTAACTTTGATGAGATTGATGTTGAGATCCATACTGATGGGAACTGTCGTATGCTCCTTGGTTCAAAGATGCAGCTGTCATTTTTCCAGATGCTTGTCCATCATAAAGACCATTTGTCGAGGGTTTAATTACGTAAGGATCGTCTTGGTGCTCCCATGACTTGTGGTAAGAGTATGAAGATTGGTAACTTTTAGGCTTGGTGTTGGAATCATCAACTTGATTCAAACTCGAGGCGCCGTTGGCAGCTGCATTGTAAGCACCAGATGCTCCGCGATTGTAGGCACCATCGTAAGCAGCGCCTGAATCACCGCTATAGGCATGGTATGCGTTAGAGCCGGTATTAACCCCTGAACTATGTTGAGCATTATTTACAGCTTGTCTAGACGATGCTGAGTTAACATTATATCCGCTATGGCTCGAGTGGTGACTTGAGTGAGAACTCTGTTGTTGTTGTTGTTCTAGCGCTTGTGCATCTTCATAAAGCTCACTGTTCGCAGGGTATGGAGTAACGGATGGAATAGCGAGTGGTGCGGCGCCGTTTAACGGCCTAGTATCGTGCTTTTCCCATTCTTTACGGTAGCTGTAAGAGGATTCGAAATTTTTGGTCTTAGGTTTCAATGCCACCTGTTGTTCGGTGCCATGCAACACTTCTGTTTCGCTGTTAATAGCATTTTGATCGAATGAGCCGGCGCTTTGGGAAGCGTCGTAAGTTTGAGCAGCCACTGGAAGAATGACTCGAGTTCCTGGTCTTATAACGATTCTTACAGGAGTTCCGCTTACCAATCTGCTGTGAATGTCTGATCCATATGCGTTCGAAGTGTGACTGAGAGAACTACCCTGGTCATAGCCCTGGCCTTGATATCCCGCTGCTTGAGAGTAGTATCCAGAGTTATGAGCGTTGTTCCTATCCTCGTACTGGTTTACTGATTGCAAGTTACCTGAATGTTGAACCTGTTGTTGAAGATTGTTAGAATTAAAAGCCTGTTCTGAATTACCCGCCGAGTTGTATCCTCTGTATCTAGAATCATGGGTCTGGCTACCGTAGCTTGCGCTATGAGACTGGCTGCTACCATATCCTGCGCTGTTAGACGCTGACTGCTGGGATGTTAACGCAGACTGGGACTGCGAGCCGCTGGCGGCGCCACTGGCGGCGCCGAACGACGCGCCTTCTTGGAAGTTCCGCCCTTCTAAGTTGCTAAGGTCGTAGTGCCCTGATCCATAAACGCCCCTTGAATTAGCGGCTGTATAAATGCTGCCAGTCTTCTGTTTCGCCCCGTCTCCTAATTCTCCTTCCACTGTTCGTACAAGGCCGCTCATTTGGTTTTGAGCTAGGGGGTCCATGTTGTGCGCGCGTTCGTAATTGCCTCCCATGTTTCCTCTTTGGGCACCATAAAAGCCAGACTTACTGCCCTCGTCGCTGGAGCTTCTAGAGAATTGGAAGTCTTCCTTCTCGCGGTACGTTTCAGGCCTAGCCAGTACTAAGCCTGCGACCGCGGCTAACACCACGAGTTGCCGCATCATGAAACTGATCAATCTGCAAAAAAATAGATTATTAGCTTTTATACGCATATAAAAACATTATTATGAAAACAAACTTTTGGAGGAAAGGCATAAATCAAAAGAAAATAATTATTTCATTGGGATTACGTCATGCCTTATTTACTCGTATTAGCGTTCCGTACCTTTAAAAGTACCTACTCCGTAAGTATTTATTTGTAGTATAATATTCGCCACCAGCGATTACATACACAATTGCTGTGCCATATTAGCAGGGTTCATGTTGAAGCCATGTCTATACTATAAGGCCTTGTAAAACTACGTGTTCGCAATAAACTCTTTTTGACTCTCTTCATAGACTAACTAAACTGTTTAGTTAGTCTATGCTCTCTTGACAAAGGTACCAAAATTGATAGGATCACTCTCGTGTTTCGGTTTGTCCGAATGAACTGGTCGAAAGTAGTTAAAATAAACTAATTTGGACTTGCAGTTACTATGGTAGCCTACTCTTACGGAACCCTCTCCACGCGAGTCTGACTCGCACTTTACCGGTTTTATTCCAAGGAGAATTTAATTGTATGACCGTTTTTGAACTTACCTGAACTAATGAACTAAAATGATAAGGCACAACAAATTGATACAATGATCACAACGAGTTCCCACTGTCTCCAGTCTCGCACTGACTTTGCATCTCCAAGTCACGCCAATTTATTGTGGTTCATGTATCTCCTTGCGATAACCTCCGGCCCGTGAGTGATCTCTATTCCGAGAACAGTCGCAAAATATGACATCTTATTAGTTGGTAACGCGAATATGAACCTTGAGCGCCGAATGACCACAACACTATGACGACTGTCAATGATTCAGTAACGGACCTAATGACTTCATAGGATGATTTAAGCACCTGCGCGTGGTGTGTGGGTGTCCAAATAACAACATGTCTAACAACTATTGATTGAACCATGCTAAGGTTTTCCCAGATTCTGCAATCAAACCTTCCAGGTAGCTATAACTATCATTACTTATTTTTTGTCTTCGTTTATTTTGAATTTTTTGAATCGAAATAGCATATACCGTCTTTACTTTGTTTAGGGCTCCGTACCTGAACAGAGAATAACGAGACCTATATAGGATAATCACTTTGATGATTTATTTTATTTTTATTTTATTAATCTAGGATTCACAGTTATCTTATAGTAAGTTTTAAGCAATACGGAACAATTTACGTTCCGTACGTTTTTTTTATTTTTTTATTTTTATTTACGTCGTAATTTTAATATATATATTTCATTTATTTATTCAATCAATAAGGATCATTGGGTTAGTAAAATACATTGTCTATCTACACTATGGTTAGTAAGAATAATACAATTGAATTACAATTGAATACTACAAACTAACATTGAAAATATGACATCATCATCATCCACCTGTGGAAGTCCACTGCTGGACATAACAAATCATTTAATTATTTAAGCAACAACACAGGTTAAATTTAATAAAAACAAATTACAAAAAAAAAAAAAAAAAAGTCAATACATGTCATGTCACAAAATTATTAAAATTATTTAATGCTGTTCTGAAACCTATTTGAATCGAAATTTTGTATTCACAATATGATGATTTATCTACCTTGTGCTGGCTGTTTGACTACCGATTCCAAAGCGACTTTACAGTAAGCTTTTACCGTACGGAACCCTCAGGTCGCGAGTCTCTCTCGAACCCTGCACTATGCGTATTGAGCTGGCATTTGACTGGTTTATTTATTATGTTTCAGAGCAGCTCGATAAATAAAAGAAATGCGGCTTTGAATGATAGCTTTGGCATGTTTTTATTAAAAATAGGTTAAGTATCTTCCTTCGAGTTACCAAGGCTAAATAGGTACCTACTTGATTCTTTGAACTAAAGCGTAAACAATTCTTTATATCAGTTAAATTATTTCGTGTTATTTTCGTTCTTATCTCTGCATTCTTGAAACTGGACATTTTAACTATAATTCAAGATAGTAAGTAAAAACAGAAAACAACTTTAATGATGTAGGCGAATATTGTGAGTACCTACTAGGGAATCCAATCCCGCAAACGCGGGATCCCGCTAATGCGGGATCCCGCACCTTTTTTGCTGGATCAAAAATGCGGGATTACTCATGCGGGATCCCGCACGTTCGCGGGATTGAAAAAAAGTAAGAAAAATAGGCTCAGACGATGATCGGAACTATTATCGGACGGAACGGAACGTAATCAATGTCAGTTCCAGTACTCTATGACTGGGGATTCCCCTACGGCGCACGGGGATTTACCTTTGCGCGCGGTCAAGTGTCAAAGAATGTTATTGCGTCATTTGCGTCTTACTTGTGATGTGAAAAGGTTACGTAACGTACGACAGGACTATTATTTTTTATTATCAAGTTATCAAAGTGCTAAGAGCACGTTACGAGTGAAAAAATACAATTTATTATTAAAAATGAGTGTCAATTTAGTTTATAAAGAGTATAAAAGCTCGAGTGAAGTATGGAAACATTTTTTAAGAGCGGAAAATGGATCAACCGCTAAATGTAAGTTATGTCCAGCTATTATAAAAATCGCTGCTCGCTCTACTAAAGGCCTTCACACCCACTTGCGAACAAAGCATAACATGAATTTGAACTTGGTTGATAGCGTCAGCGTCAGCAGTAGCGTTGAAAATCCAGCACCGGGAATGGAAACGAGCAGCGCAAGCCAAATTGGCTCGTTTAGTTCAACTACTTCACGTTTAGACGAATGTGCTTCAACTTCGGCAGTGTCAGTCCCACCGAAAAGAAAGAAATTAACAGATTATTTCCCACTCGAAAAAAAAGTTTCTATGGAAGAAAGAGTGTGCAGAATGGTAGCAAAAGATGGATTCCCATTCTCAAAATTCATCACGTCAATTGATTTGCGCGAATTATTTGAATCGGAAGGCCACAAATTGCCTTCTTCTGCCAGCACGATACAAACTATGGTGATGGCCTACGAAGCATCCATTCGAAAGAAAACTATCGGCGAACTTGAAACACTGAAAAAATTGCAGAAGCGTTTCACACTAACTTTTGATGAGTGGACATCTTTAAGAAATCGCCGCTATTTGAATTTAAATCTTCACTTATTTACCGGTGGAGCTGCGACTGCGAACATTTGGAACCTGGGGCTAGTAAGAATTGAAGGACGTTTTCCTGCAGAAGCCTGTGTAACTGCGCTTGAAAAAAAACTCCAGGATTTTAAAATTGACCTAAATCTAGATGTGATCGCAGCGACAACCGATGGTGCAGCCGTCATGAAGAAAGTTGGCAGATTATTATCAGCGCACCACCAATTATGCTTCGCACATGGATTGCAACTCGCTGTACTTGAAGTTCTGTACAATAAGAGACAAGAACAACAAGAAGAAGAAATGCAAGCTGAAGTACTCGGAAACAGACCAGATAATGAGAGTGATAATGAAAGTGAAGATGATAACGACGAGCAAGGTAATTTTTCGGTAGAGGAAGAAATCCAAGCAGAAGAGTTGCTACTACCACAATACAGAGAACTTATTCAAAAAGTGAGAAAAATTGTCAAGGTTTTTAGTTCAAAATCTCCTGTAAAAAATGATCTGCTGCAACAATACATCAAAGCAGAATTTGGCAAAGAATTGCAGCTTATTTTAGATTGCCGAACGCGCTGGAGCAGTCTCGCATCAATGTTGTCGAGGTTCAACGAAGTCAAACATTGCATATCTAAAGCACTTATTGACCTTAAACTGACATCATCTTCATTTTCATTCACAGACGAAGAATATATGACTTTGACTCATATTGAACAAGCTTTAGAGCCAGTGAAGCTCGCTGTAAACGTCTTATGCCGCGAGGATGCAACATTAATTACCGCAGAAACCACATTGCGTTTCATGATTAATAAACTGAATCTACAAAACACCAGGTTAAGCCAGGAACTTGTTGTGTCACTGTCTCGCCGGATAAAAGAACGCCGCACATCAATAACTGCTGTGTTGCTTTACTTGGAAAATCCAAATAAATATCTAGAAAAAGATTCAAGGTCTGCAACTGCAAGTGTAGAGGACAATCCATTCTTTTATCCAAGTAAAGCTACGCTAAGAACTGAAATGAAGTGTTTAATTGAGAGACTGATGTCAGACGTGCAACCTGAAACTGAAAACCAGCAAGATGATGACAGTGAAGAAGACATGCCTTTATCGAATCTGCCTTCACATACACTAGAAGAAGAATTAGAGCGCAGTCTCCGTACTGAATGGGTGGCAGTGGCAGAGTCTAGAGCTGCTGTGCGTGTACCCACTCAAGATAATTCAACTGATTTGATATTGAAACGTGAGATGACACTTTTTGAATGTGGAGGGAATAGGGGGAAGTATTTGGAAGCTGTTTATACTTATGTAAAGTCAATTCCACCTACAAGTGTGGAAGCCGAGCGTGCTTTTTCCGCCGCTGGCTATTTATGCAACAAGATAAGATCAAATCTAAAAGATGAAACGTTAGATACTTTATCATTTCTTCGAAAGTATTTTCAAAAAAAATAAGCTGATTTTAAATGCCTCTAAAACCAATGAATATGTTCTATTTCAAATAAAAATCTAAATATGAAACGTGAAATATTGTGAATATTGTATTGTCTTAAACATCATTATATTTAATTTATAATATAAGTGATAACTTTGCTTCATGTTGATAAGAATAATTAAAAATATTTGTGTGTATTTTCTTTCTTTAAATTACATGAAACAAAAACAATAATAATTAAAATCAATCCCGCAAATCCCGCGGGATCCGCGGGATTGATGATCTTAATCCCGCAGGCTTGCGGGATCGCGATTTTGATGCGGGATTGGATTCTCTAGTACCTACCTAACATTCAAGCTATCTCCCATCCGGCAGCTCTACTCTACACTCAACGCGGGAACCAGCGTGCATACCTAGGTTTATTTGTTCATAGGTCCTCAAGTTCTCACTGATCTTATCGCTAATTCTTTAGAGCCCGCTCAATAGGTACAATACTTATATTATATAATCTCATCAAACTCCATACACATGATCAATACACTAATATCTAGTTCTAGACCCGTGGTTTGTCAGTCATTTATAAAGTTTCCAAATCACACTGAACGACTGAACTAAAGTTTTGTATGGATATCTCATACCCCATGCCAGTTTGATTCTATGGAAACTGACAACCACAGGCGAGTCCCTAGACTGTGTCTACAAAGTGTCATTGTCTAGTATCAAACTTTATTTTGTGTGGCTTTGCCTCTTGGAATTGTAACCTAAAAGTTATCCCATTACATTTTGTAGGCATTATATCTAGGCCTGTGTTTTGTCAGTCCAATTACTCAGTCAATATTTATTTGTAGCATAGTTGGGTAGGTATTATTAAGTTCCTGGTCATTTTTCTTTTTACGAGCTTTTATTTAACATGCAATGTATGTCCGGGTGGAATCTTGCAACTGAATTTTAAAGCAGTTGTCCTCAACCGATTGAGATGATATTTTGCATACCTGTCAAGTTCCGATGACAATGCAATAATATGATGATGACAGCGAGCTGAGCTGATGATGGAGACGGAAGGTGGAGAACGGAATTACGGAACTCCTCGATGGATAATAGTAGACTGGCCGTGTTTAGGCGCAATTTCATAAGCACACGGTTACGATCACTTATTTTATAAAAGCTTGTATATTTTTATTTTCTCTAAAAACTTATTTTATAGGAGAAGTTTGCTCCTATTTTGGATAAAAATTGACTATTCAGTCAATTTAACTTTGTAAATATTGTTGTAGTTTGTTGTATGGAGTTCTTAAATTACGTTATATGTACATAATTAGTTGTGAAATGTATGTCACTGGTAAACGGCGACGCAACACAAGTGCAACATCATTCGGCTAGGTAGGTACACGTGCTTCTATTGAATTTATGTTTGAATGAGGAAGCGCTTCCAGTTCATTAATTATTATGTTCTTCTCCCTAAAACCGTGTGATCATTATTGTTAGACACACTGTCAAAACATTACGTTATATATTTCCAGAAACCACCTACCACAGTACGAATCTTCGACCGCAATGACTATTACAGCGTGCACGGCGCTGACGCGACCACGGCGGCGCGGGAAGTCTTCAACTCCGTGTCCAACATCAAGAAGATGGGCCTCGAGCCCAACAAATTGGAATATTTAGTGTTGTCGAAAGGAAACTTCGAGATTTTGATCAAAAAGCTTCTTTTGGTAAGAACTTTGCCTTTCCTGAAAGCTATAATCTGGGTCTCTTCAAGGCTAGAGTGAGCCTGCTAGACCTTTGTGCTCCATCTTCGGCCACATCGTCTCTAACCAACAGGTGAGATCGTGGTCAAACAAAGGTCTACCAAAGTTAAAAACAAAAAACTTCTTTGATACTGAACATACTACGGCTGCTAAAGCACGTGGTAATTCGTAAACTAAGTAGGTTTCTAATCATTCTGTTTTTAGCATAACCTTTACATGCATTCACGTTAGCCGTGTTGATCTTGGGAAGGCAATGGCGACGATGAGCTCATCACTGGTCACGTCTATATTCCGCGTCTTAATTCAGAGAAACAGGCGTTTGTCTATGTATACGAATGTTTGTTATCCTTGTTTTGAGCATAACTTATACATGCATTCTTAGAATGGACTATCTGAGAAACAAATAACTTGTGCGATCTGTTATCCTTATATTGGTGGTAAGTGGTACCCTTGAACTCGCATATTATAGACGTGACCTTAGCCTCTATAGTCGTCACGGAGGCTGATACAGAAGAACATTGAACTATGCCACGGTATGATAGATAAAACATCCAAATATATTATACACTTCAGTCATGTATGTTTAGGTATAATGCCCTCATTGGCAGCAGACTCGATCTAAAGTGTTTGTATCCAGCCCACAAGTTGTTTTACTCTTGCACACAATATTATGAATATAGAGCTTAATAACCACTATTGTACTCAATCTTGAAACGTAAGTAAAAAGACTTAAAACAGTGGTAATTAGCCGTATGTTACTTTTAAAATGATTCCCAACAACGATAGTTTCAATTGTACATGATAATAGTCACCATCAACACCACCACCCACGGCGACGGAACAGAGGTGGTATGCTCGTTTGGGGTAAGAGGCTGCGTCTGTTTGTCTGCTTTAATATAATTTATATATGAAGTACTTTATCTATGCCTGTGTGTTTTCATTTTATTAGTTTTTTTATTTATATTTAATTAATTTATGGATAAAATCAAACAGAAGTGAGGCAGTAATATAGACTGCACGGTAAAAAAAAATTTGCTCTAGTGTCATTATCCAGGGAGGAAACTGGGTAGGGTAATCAGTTTGTATGGAATAAACACCGGAAGTAGCATTAGATCTTTGTTCAAAAAATATGTAGGTATTTTTATAGGAAAATATGATACTTATCACATTATTTATCAGCACATTAACTCCACATTATTTATTTCCCTTCTGGTGTGTCCGGCCTAAGAATGGATCCGTCCGTATCCTCCCGTGGATGTCGTAAAAGCCGACTAAGGGATTAATACCCGGATTTATTTATAAGACTTGTCCTGGTTGCTAGGTTATTATGGAATGTGTTATTACTGGAAGAAAGCGTTAGCTGAGTCGGTTGTGGGAAGCAATGGCGGCGATGAGTTCACCACTTGTCGTGTCTATATTCCTTGATGGTGCAACCCACTGTGAAAAAAAGCCCATTGAGGCTCTGCCTACCCCTTCGGGGGGCAAAGGCGAGTGTCTAAGTATGTATGTATGATAGCAACACATTGTCTGTTCAATTTTACGCCTTCAGAAGACGATTTTTGAACATTTGAAGAGGGTCCCCGAACCCCGCGCTCAGACGCACAAAGTCCACCGCAGGCGCCATGTACTACGACTACTTATTTATTATCTTAGTAGATAGTAGTTGATGTGCGTTACAACTATAACTGCTTAGTCATATGTATAAACATTCATTTAAATCCGGTATCATAACATGTAAGGCGTGCAAAGGACACGGCTCAAAAATTAAACATTGACAGCTCTTAAGTTACCAAAATATTGCGTTAGATAGAATCCATTTCTATGTATCAAACCTTCGACCAAAGTAAAAATTGTTAGAAGTATCAAACCAACAATTACTGTCAAGCATACACCAAACATATAAAATAAAATAAATAAATAAATAATGCTGGACTGTTCACACAACATTATCTAGCCCCAAGCTAAGCAGAGCTATTGAAGCTTCTATTGCAATCTTGCCGCTCTTATTGTTGCCGCGATATTGTCTCGCGGTTGTACATATTGCAGTTTTTTGGTATCGTTTCGTTTGCTCTTAAAATAATAAATAAATATAAAATGCTGGACTGTTCACACAACATTATCTATCCCCCAAGCTAAGCAGAGTTTGTGTAATGGGTACTAGATAACTGTTTTTTTTTTTTTTTTTTTATTATACATAGAAAATACCCAGAACACCCTGAACAAAATATATCTGCAGATTGCACAAATATTTATTCCTAGGCGGAAATTGAACCCGTAACCTTCTGCGTCGCAGGCGAACCTTCGCCCGACGCACCACAGAGGTCGTCATACGGTCTTCTATACTAATAACTGATTTTAAAACTTCATTCACCTGCAGAAAGCTACATTCTATTTATAGCGGTATAGGATGTTGTATTAGCTTCCGCCCGCGGCTACGCTCGCGCTATATGTTAGTTTCTCTGAACTCCGTAACGGTTTAGCTAATTTTGATGATATTTGGTGTGCTGGGGGTAGGGGCTACTTTTCATCCCAGCACCATGCATGCGAAGCTGTGGGCAAAAACATAACCCTCCTTCTGCCGCAGTCGGGTAATAACCTATAACATTTACTGCAGTTTTTTTTTATACAACTTGGTATGGTTGGTTCGATCATATGGCCCACCTGATGTTAAGCGGTAACCTCTGCCTATGAACAATGCATTACCTCATAGGTCACGTCCACCTAGGACGCGCCTATGTGGCATTGCACTGCGCCCGTGACCCTGAGACATAAAGATGAAAAGTCTCATGTGCCTTTAATTTCACCGGCACCCGCACCCTTCAAACCGGAACACAGTAATGCGAGCACTAAGGCTTTGCTATAGAAATAGGTGTAGTACTTCCCCGGACGAACTCTTTCACAAAAAAGCTCTAATACTACAACTTTAGTGCCCGTCACATCGCTATGTGCGGCGATAAAAGAAGGCCTACCTTAAAATTTTGTATATTTGTTTTGTTTCTGATTGTATTATATTTTACGGTTTTTGATTCAGGACTTTATTTGTAATTGCTTTGTGTTCCATACTTACCTACTAGTTGACATATTATTATTTCACTATTATTATGAGGTCGTGATCACAAAAATTGCAGCGCCCTAACGGGGCTCATGTCATGCTACATAACTAACAGTAGAAATAAGACCTTATACTAGCAATATTGTAAGTACATGTAAGCAATAAATAAATACAATACAAGTTTATCCAGCCATAGATACGCAGTTTATGGAGCCTTTTGCCAGTAAAAACAAGCAAGGCTGAGAATTATAAAAGTAATGCGTGTTGGCTGCGTGTTAAACCCCCCGTTGCATTCTATGGGGGAGGCCTCGCCCAGCAGTGGATGTCTACCGGTCGATGATGATGCAAGGCTGGGTCCTGCTGACGCGCGCTCTCTATCTATTACAAGCTCTACTTAGTCAAAGCACGTGCAATAATATTATCTCTACCAGTACAGATAGCTATAAGCGTCTTAGCGCTTGACCTCTAACTTATCAGTGTTTATCAACAATCTTAGTCTTAAACATTGAACTACAGTAAACCCTTTGAATAACGCACTTCCGCTTCGTTTTCTTATTAATATCTATCAGTCTCTTATCTGCTCTGTTTACTTAGAATATAATAGAGTATAAGTATAATTATTTGCAACAACATTCAAGAGAGTATAAGCACAAAAGCATAAGGTACAGTCAACATGGAATCAAACATAGGTTAGTAGTAGTAGAGCTTTTTTGTGAAAGAGTTCGTCCGGGGAAGTACTAACACCATACCTATTTCTGCCGCAAAGCAGTAGTGTTCGCATTGCTGTGTTCCGGTTTGAAGGGTAAGGGTGCCGGTGAAATTACAGGCACATGAGACTTTTCATCTTTATGTCTCAGGGTGGCGGGCGCAGTGCAATGCCACATAGGGTGCGTCCTAGGTGGACGTGACCTATGAGGTAATGCACTGTTCATAGGCAGAGGTTACCGCTTAACATCAGGTGGGCCTCTAGCGTGCTCCGTCACTACTTGGTAGTATAAAAAAAAAAAAAAAAAAAAAAAAAAAAAAAAAAAAAAACATTAAAATTTCGTTGCAAAAAGGTCCTAACTCGGTATATGCAGGCGGTAAACGTACATGCGCTGGTCTTCCGTTAGAGCCCATTTTGCCAACAATAGTCTACGGACGTGTAGATGATGGGACGCCCTGTCGATGGGCCGCATAACGTGGGCCAGGCTGTCAACATCCCGTAGATACAATAAAACACAGAATAATAAAAAAATACTTCATAAGGTTAGGGGGAAAAAATAGGTACCTATTTCTTATAATACTAATGATCTCATATGCATATACATAATATACAGAGTGTTTTTTTTTTACTTGGATTGTATGAGCATATCCGAATCCTTAAGAGATACAGGAAAACTGTCTCTGTAAACATTTACTTTTATTTCTAGCGTATAACAATGCAATACCTCTTAGGGCACGTCAACCTAGGACGCACCATGTGGCACTCATAGGGCACGTCAACCTAGGACGCACCCTATGTGGCACTCATATCGCCAGTTCAGTAGGAACGTTGTTATTTCCATATGTAATGGAAATTACAAATGACAAACATTGTTATCACTCAGTAGTAGTTTTTTATAGTTTTTTGAAGTTTTGCTCATTAATTGCGAGTGTGCAGTTGAATTTTCCGAATTCCAACTGCGATTTCTGGTGTTGTCTCTCATTTTTGGGTCTCTTTGAAACATTGCGTTGGACGAACAATCAACAAACTAGTAGCCCGAACCAGTTGCTTTATTTTTTACTGATATAGAATGTGAAACAGCTTCCACGTTATAGATATGTATACTATAGTCAATTTAATTGATTATTTCAGGTAAGACGCTACAGAGTAGAAATATACGTCTCAGAAGGCTCAGTGAAAAACAACGAATGGTGTCTGCAATACAAGGGTTCCCCAGGGTGTCTGTCGCAGCTAGAAGAGGTGTTGGGGGAAAGCCTCGGCAGCTCGGATGACACCTCGCCTTGTCTCATGGCGGTCCACATCAGGGCGGACCCCGTCAGCAAAGTAAGGACGTCTATCTCGTTGGGATGATGAGATATTCTCATAATTATTTTAAAACCACACTGAAAAATAACCGAATCGAGACTGAATTGGGAATTGACTGAGAATTGATATCCTTATCAAATTAACAATTTAGTCTACTTTCGATTCATATCGATATACATTAGAGTAGGATAAGAGTGTTATTTTCATTGGACAGAATGAAGGGCCCTTTCATTTAATACCCATATTAACAAGGTCGAAACAAAAAATATAATCCACCATTTTGTGGCGGATTCCCAATGATACTGCATACACATTGTATTGTCATCAGAACCTTCGACCAAAGTAAAAAGTATACTTTTGTCGAAGTTCAGAACTAAAGGTGTGTACCAAATTTCATATCAATCGGTCAACCGGAAAGGGGTAAAATTTAAATCTAAATTTGATGCACTCGGTCGCACCAGGTACTTTTAACAATAGGTCTTTAAAATGGGCTTCAGCCTCGTGGCCCGTGCTCACCCCTCAGAAATCGTTGTCATTTTTGGAATTCTATGAATTTTTGGCTTTGATTGTTTGAAATTTTTGCTTGAAACTATTTATTATGAACTTGCAGACCTGCATTTGAGTCGAGAGCCTATAGCAGTACATTAATTATTTTCAGGGTCGTGTTCTCGGCTTAGCTTGTGTCACAGCCGGCGATTACCAGATGTCCGTCGTAGAATTCACAGACGATGATTTATTAACTGAATTGGAGACTATTACTGTTCAAATGGCGCCTTCGGAGTGCCTTGTGCCGTCTACGGACCACGACGATGTAAGTACCTGTGCCCTACTGCCTCACGTAGTTGTTTAGTCTGGACGGTGTATCCTTGGAACTCTGACTGCAATAGTATCCCTTTGGTAAAGCAGCGGACCTACAGCCTGAACCCTAAGTCCCTGGCATCCTTGTTCCCTAGCGTCCTTACGGCCCTATGCTTCCTATTTTCCAAGCTTCTCCAACGGCCCTGCTTTCACTAGCATCCCTAACGGTCCTACGTTGCCTAGTGTCCTAGTTCTCTAGCGTCTCCAACGGCCCTGCTTTCACTAGCATCCCTAACGGTCCTACGTTGCCTAGTGTCCTAGTTCTCTAGCGTCTCCAACGGCCCTGCTTTCACTAGCATCCCTAACGGTCCTACGTTGCCTAGTGTCCTAGTTCTCTAGCGTCTCCAACGGCCCTGCTTTCACTAGCATCCCTAACGGTCCTACGTTGCCTAGTGTCCTAGTTCTCTAGCGTCTCCAACGGCCCTGCTTTCACTAGCATCCCTAACGGTCCTACGTTCCCTAGTGTCCTAGTTCTCTAGCGTCTCCAACGGCCCTGCTTTCACTAGCATCCCTAACGGTCCTACGTTGCCTAGTGTCCTAGTTCTCTAGCGTCTCCAACGGCCCTGCTTTCACTAGCATACCTAACGGCCCTAGGTTGCCTAGTGTCCTAGTTCTCTAGCGTCTCCAACGGCCCTGCTTTCACTAGCATCCCTAACGGTCCTACGTTGCCTAGTGTCCTAGTTCTCTAGCGTCTCCAACGGCCCTGCTTTCACTAGCATCCCTAACGGTCCTACATTCCCTAGTGTCCTAGTTCCCTAGCGTCTTCAACGGCCCTGCTTTCACTAGCATCCCTAACGGTCCTACGTTGCCTAGTGTCCTAGTTCTCTAGCGTCTCCAACGGCCCTGCTTTCACTAGCATCCCTAACGGTCCTACGTTGCCTAGTGTCCTAGTTCTCTAGCATCTCCAACGGCCCTGCTTTCACTAGCATCCCTAACGGCCCTACGTGGCCTAGTTCTCTAGCGTCTCCAACGGCCCTGCTTTCACTAGCATCCCTAACGGTCCTACGTTGCCTAGTGTCCTAGTTCTCTAGCGTCTCCAACGGCCCTGCTTTCACTAGCATCCCTAACGGCCCTACGTTCCCTAGTGTCCTAGTTCTCTAGCGTCTCCAACGGCCCTGCTTTCACTAGCATCCCTAACGGTCCTACGTTGCCTAGTGTCCTAGTTCTCTAGCGTCTCCAACGGCCCTGCTTTCACTAGCATCCCTAACGGTCCTACGTTGCCTAGTGTCCTAGTTCTCTAGCGTCTCCAACGGCCCTGCTTTCACTAGCATCCCTAACGGCCCTACGTTCCCTAGTGTCCTAGTTCCCTAGCGTCGCTAACGGCCCTATGTTTCGCATTATTTTTGATTTCGCAGTTCAATGCGCGTGTTTTAGATTATTTTCAAGAGCAGATAAATTCAAAACATACAGCTCAATGTACTGTATAGTTGTAATCTAAAGCAATTGCCAGTCCGCAAGGGATGATAACCTGTGATAACTTTTACTAAAATAACTTATGTTAATTATATATTTAATTTTGTAAAGGAACATCCCTAACGGCCCTACGTGGCCTAGTTCTCTAGCGTCTCCAACGGCCCTGCTTTCACTAGCATCCCTAACGGTCCTACGTTGCCTAGTGTCCTAGTTCTCTAGCGTCTCCAACGGCCCTGCTTTCACTAGCATCCCTAACGGCCCTACGCTCCCTAGTGTCCTAGTTCTCTAGCGTCTCCAACGGCCCTGCTTTCACTAGCATCCCTAACGGTCCTACGTTGCCTAGTGTCCTAGTTCTCTAGCGTCTCCAACGGCCCTGCTTTCACTAGCATCCCTAACGGTCCTACGTTGCCTAGTGTCCTAGTTCTCTAGCGTCTCCAACGGCCCTGCTTTCACTAGCATCCCTAACGGCCCTACGTTCCCTAGTGTCCTAGTTCCCTAGCGTCGCTAACGGCCCTATGTTTCGCATTATTTTTGATTTCGCAGTTCAATGCGCGTGTTTTAGATTATTTTCAAGAGCAGATAAATTCAAAACATACAGCTCAATGTACTGTATAGTTGTAATCTAAAGCAATTGCCAGTCCGCAAGGGATGATAACCTGTGATAACTTTTACTAAAATAACTTATGTTAATTATATATTTAATTTTGTAAAATTGCTAATCTTTACGTTCCATGAAGAAGCCCTGAATAAGGGTTGATACTGTCCTTCACTATACTGATCTACCTGATTTCAAATAGAGTGAAAACCTGTATTACGATAGCGCCGAAAAAGCGATCGTATCGCTTTCCATACATTTATGTTTATATATCCCTATCCCCGTTGATTACCTCTATGATGTACGCTCAAGGGTCAATGAGCGCTCATCGCATGTATAAAGAATGTGACGAGAGTGAATAAAATAAAAGAGGTATGTCGAGACCACACGTAGTATGTGGAAATCCCTGGTCTCTGCCAACCCCTCAGGGAATCAGGCGTGAGTTTATGTATGTATAAAACGATTGTTGTAAGGATTTAATCATCATCATCATGATCATCTAATGTGGGAACATAAATACATACTATCAAAATTCGTCGAAATTGGTTCAGTTCAGTTACAGTGGGCTGAGTTCCAAATAAACAACTAATCATCATCATCATTGTCAGCTCAAATAATAGCCCACTGCTGGGTATAAGCCTCCTCCCTCAAACGCCACTCCAAACGGTTCTGTGCGATTCGCATCCAGGTCTTTCCCTCTACAGCCTCTATATCACCCGCCCACCTGGCTGATGGTCTGCCACGGCCTCTAGTGATCCCTTTCGGCCACCACTCGGTCAGGGCCTTACACCTTAAACAACTAAACAGTATAATAATAATATGTAGCAATAAAGGTACCATGGTATGGAACACCCGTAGTGCTAGGTCAGACTCGTTCTTGACTCTTGACTGCTATAACTTTCAGTACAAAGCTCTCTTGAAAGTGATGGAGCGCACAAACGTGACTGTCACCAAACAGAAGAAGAGCGAGTTCTCGACGGACGGCCTCATCCAGGACCTGAACCGACTGCTCAAGTTCAAGGAGAGCCAGCAACAGGACGCCAACAGCTTCCCAGAGACCAGGAGTGAGCTCGCCATGACCAGTCTCGCTGCTGCGATTAAATACATCGCTTTGTTGTCTGAGACCACCAACTTTGGACGGTAAGTCACATTTTTATACCATACTAGCGACTCGTCCCGGCTTCGCACGTGTAGTTTCAGGATGAAAAACAATTTTTTGAAATCGGCACAGTTGTTTTTGAGTTTATTCATTACAAACATACACACAAAAATACAAATCTTTCCTCTTTATAATGTTAGTGTAGATTAGTGTAGATGTAGCACATATTATGGTTGAATTTTCCTTGAAAAAATAACGTATGCGTCAGTGTTTAATAAATTTTTATAAAAATATATATAAAACAACATCACAGATTGTAATGCTGTTTTTGCAATCATTTTGTATGACTTTAAGGAAAGTTAGATGTCTCGTGCATGACATTAAAGCGCACTGCAATTGATGATGTAATATTTATCAGTGAGCCACAGTTCACTGCTACTTTTTTATCAGAACCTTTGACCTCAAAGAGCAATTAGAAAATGTATCTTTGTTCAGAACCATTATTAATAGCGGTTAAAGTATGAAATTGCCGTTGTATAGTAATATATACTTTGAATTGACATAAAACCTTCATGGTGTGAGATTTTCGTGTGTAAATTTTTTCACATTACAAAAAAAAAACACATGTTTATTTCATTAACTTAAGTTCTACAATTTAACAGGGTTTGGAGTCTCCTTTTAATCAAAAAATATGCTTGTGTTAGGAGATACCGCTCTTCTATATCCATCGTTGAATTTTTTAAAGTAGTAATTGTACATAAACATAACAATAAACATTTTTACATATGAGGTTCTTTTAAAAAATGTGCATCATTCGATTTTTCAACTTTAAATTGTTTTTTTATCCAGCTTAGGGCGCGTACACATAGAACGTCCGATTTTACAGGATCCATTTTAACTGACGGATTTCTGCTTATTTTGTCGGATTTACTGGATCCGGAATACTATATTCTGTGTGAACTCACTCATACAACTACAATATGCTAATAACATATACGTTTAAACGAACCTGTAAAACAGACGTTCTATGTGTACGCGCCCATAGACGTGAAAGATGGATACTTTGAAAATACGAGTCATTTTTAAATACTAGTTCCGACGCGGAACTAACGCGGCAGAAACGGCTCTCAATATCAACGCTGCGTTTGGAGAGGAGACTGCTAATGAACGCACCGTGCGTTTTTAGTTTAAACGCTTTCCTAATGGAAACTTCGACTTGAAGAACGAACCACGTGGAAGACCCACATTGGTGAATAACGCCACTCTACGAGAAACCGTTGTAACTCTACAGGAGCTGCAGTTAGAAACCATACGTCATCCTCAGTACTCGCCAGACCATGCTCCAACGGACTACCATTTTTTTCGTGATTTGGACAGTTTTCTACGTGATAAAAACAATTCTTCCCAGGAGGAAGAACAAAATGGTTTCACACAGTTTGATGAAACTAGATCCCAAAAATTCTATCGTAAAGGCATAAAATAATAAACTTCCGTTAGATGACAGCAATGTATAGATAATGAGGGTAAATATTTTGATTAAATAAATATGTTACATGTTAGAAAAAAACGGGTTTAAATTTTTCAGCACATAACGGCAATTTCATACTTTAACCCCTAATATTTCCCGTATAAATATAATTTAATTAAATTATGTTCCAGGTTCCGCCTGTCGACAATCCAACCTGAGTGCTTCCTCCACCTGGACGCCGCGGCGCTCTCCGCGCTGAACGTGCTGCCGGCGCTGGGCGACCACGCGCCCCACAGGAGTCTCTTCGGCTTGCTGGACCGCTGTCGCACGCAGCAGGGCAAACGGTCACCTCTTTATTACTACTACTACACCTTTTTGTGAACGAGCTCGTCCGGGGAAATACTACCTTCTACTTCTACCGCTACCCTTCTTCTTCTGTAGTGCTCGCATTGCTGTGGTCCGGTTCATAAGCCGAGGGTACCGCATAACATCAGGTGGGGCTATCTGCTTTATCCGTCATTCCAAGTAGTATATACGGAACAAGCTCATGCCCAACCTGATGTTAAGCGGTAACCTCTACATTAGCAATGTATTACCTCACAGGTCATGCCCACCTAGTACGCGCCCTACGCGGCATTGCACTACGCCCGCCACTCTTGAGACAAAAGTCTCATGTGCCTGTAATTTCCCGGACCCTTCAAACCGGAACACAGCATTTCAAGCACTACTGCTTTGCGACAGAAATATGTATGGTGGTACTTCCCTAGACGAACTCTGACAAAATAGCTTTACTAATATTGCATCGTCTTTATGATCTATGGATCTCCTCATTTCGTTCTAAAATAGAGAAAGCTAAAGATGCTCAGATATTCATTGTTACTTTCTGGTTTGCAGGCTCTTAGCGCAATGGCTCCGTCAACCGCTGCGCGACATAAACCTCATCAACGAGCGGTTGGATATCGTCGAGCTGCTGTTGTCGGGGTCTCAGCTGCGGCTCCAGCTGCACGAGGAGCACCTGCGCAGGATGCCGGACCTGCAAGCGCTGGCCAGGCGCCTGTCCAGGAAGAAGGCCAACCTACACGACTGCTATAGGATCTATCAGGTGTGTACTACACTAGAGCTGCTGGTGTCAGGAAGAAGGCCAACCTACACGACTGCTATAGGATCTATCAGGTGTGTACTACACTAGAGCTGCTGGTGTCAGGAAGAAGGCCAACCTACACGACTGCTATAGGATCTATCAGGTGTGTACTACACTAGAGCTGCTGGTGTCAGGAAGAAGGCCAACCTACACGACTGCTATAACAGCTGAGCCTTGACCAGTATCTGAAAAGGGCCGAGTGACTAATGGTGACAGAACCAGTGTGGTGAGAGGATTCAGGCGCTTCACAGAGGCTCATTTCATGCACATGTACACATGTACATGTGTTTATAGTTCTAGGACTGTGCCAGTTGCCTCAGGATGTTTGCTTCACCGTTTGAGGGCACGTAATATTGCGCACATACATTTGTCGAGGATAAAGGATCTTTATAGGATCTTTATTCGACCTTTACAGGACCATACCTATTTCTACAGCAAAGCAGTAGTGCTCGCATTGCTGTGTTCCGGTTTGAAGGGTAAGAGGGTGCCGGTGAAATTACAGGCACATGAGACTTTTCATCTTTATGTCTCAGGGTGGCGGGCGCAGTGCAATGCCACATAGGGCGCGTCTTATGTGGACATGACCTATTAGGTAATGCACTGTTCATAGGCAGAGGGTACCGCTTAACATCAGGTGGGCCATCTGCTTGTTCCGTCATTGAAGTAGTATAAAATAAAATAAAACGAGGTCCCTCACACTCACACTAAAGCATCAGTGCATCTAAGCTCTAAGGCATAGTCAAATAAACTGGTCTTCCCTTTTTTTTTTACATTGATAGACCTTTGTTTGACCGCGATCTCACCTGTTGGTAAGTGACGATGTGGCCGAAGATGGAGCACAAAGGTCTAGAAGGCACCTATTCACTCTAGCCTTGAAGAGACCTAGATTATAGTTTTCAGGAAAGACAGACGACGGTAGTGTATTCCACTCCTTAGCAGTTCGCATTATGAAGGTAGAACTGAAACGTTTTGTGCGAATAGAAGGTATACCAATGAGGTAAGGATGGTACTGAGCCGTACGCCTGTTTGTCTTATGATGAAAAAGAGATGGTGGGATCGTGATCGTGCAGTTCCTGGGAGCATTCCCCGAAATGTAACCTATAGAAGATCGCAAGGCATGCAACCTTACGGCGGTGCTCGAGACTCTGGATCTTAGTCTCCGCCATATGTTTCTCACCTATAAGCCTGAAAGCTCTACGTTCGATCGAGTCCAAGGCAGCAAGCTGGTATTTGGCCGAACCATCCCAAACATTGCCATGTTTGGGATGGTTCGGCCAAATACTGCCCAGTACTCCATACCAGCCCGGACTTGTGCTTTATATAAACTGAGAAGCTGTCCTGGTGTGAAGTAACGCTTTACCTTATTCAGGATGCCTAGCTTCATGGCAGCTGGCCCTCTTGCTTATGTTATGTTATTTGTATTTGCAGGCAATAAACAGACTACCCGCGTTGCTGCAATGTTTGGCCGAGGCAGACAACGCCACAGTGCACTCGTCTCTCACGGAGCCGATATCGGAACTCAATGAAGACCTGAACAAGTTCAAGGAGATGATAGAAGCTACCGTTGATATGGATGCAGTTAACAGAGGTAGGATTTACTGAATACCAATTTTCTAGTTCCTGGGTCCAATCGAAGTTAAATAACTGACTTTGACGGCCTCTCATTACTCTATTTTTCACTAAATTTTAATATAAAACAAACAGTTCTACTCTAGCTCTAAAAAATTACACCCTCACATGCGGAGGTAGGATAGTGTTGTTGTCGTGCCCCTCTAACTGTAGGAGAGACCCCCTATCTTTGCGTCAGTAAGATACATAATAGTGTAAATATGAAGACTGTAGCTTCAATGGATTTTAGCCGTTAGCACAGATAAAAGAATACTATACTAGTAGCCGTTAGAGAGAGTGGGACAGTCAGACGGACGGACGGATGAGCGAGAGCACTAGGGCTCCGCTCGGACCCCTCGGGTACGGAACTCTAATAAAGGATCATTGTCATTTCATGCTGTCATGCTGATGCGTCTGCGTCGCTTCTGCAGTGCATCTGGGATGTGTGCGGAGGCGCGATTATTCGCAAGAAAGTCTCTTCCTTACTGCAGCGTGCGCGAGGCAGCAGCAACAGCTTCCGGCAGATGGGTGTCTCACGATTAGATTGCTCACTTGCTCAGTATTAAATAGATGGATGGTGCTTTTGTAAAGTAAATGTTTTACAAAAAAAAAATATTAGAAATTATTGACATTAATTACACTTATGTTTATAATTTGTAATTTAATTTGTACACTTTTGTAATTTGTAATTTATACAATTTGAATTTGTAATTGTTTGTTTGTGTACTATTTGATTTTAATTATAGAATAGAATAGAATATCCTTTATTGCACAAAACAAACAATGTACAATGTACAATGTACACAGGCGAACTTAATGCTAAGAAGCATTCTCTCAAATAAACTGATTAAATAATTAATAATTGCAGGTGAGTACCTCGTGAAGCCGTCATTCGACGAACAGCTGCAAACTCTTCGCTCTCAGCTCGAGCAGCTCGAAGCCGCCGCCGAGAAGGAGCTCCACAGAACAGCGCGCGACCTCAGCCTGGACGCCGGCAAGTCTATCAAGCTTGAGAGCAACCCGCTCAATGGATTCAATTTCAGGTAAGTAATCCATACCATGCGAGTACACGCTCGGTTCTCAAATGGCGGCCAAAAACAGGACGATGCTAAAGAGGAATGCCCCTTTCGATGTACCAAATACATTATAGAGGTCGCAGGAAGGCGGTGGATGGAGGCGGCTCAAGACCGTTCGTCGTGGCATTATATGGGGGAGGCCTATGTCAAGCAGTATACTTCTGTAGGCTGATGATGATGAATATGCTTATTTAAGAATCGTTACTAACATACATGTAAGATACCCATAAGTGGGAAATTAAAAAACTGCATCGCTCATCACAAGAATAACACAAAAATGTCTAAAAACTATATTAAAAACTTATTTAATTATTATTTACACTATACTTACACATACACTCCACACTGCACCCGCACCCACACGTGCATCCATACACCCACGCTCATACACATACAACCGACACCCACGCTCATACACTTACATTCACATACACATATTCATATTCACATATACATATTCATATTTTATAACTTTACTTACACATCAACCCACACATACACACATTTAGTAGTAGTAGAGCTTTTTTGTGAAAGAGTTCGTCCGGGGAAGTACTACCACCATACCTATTTCTGCCGCAAAGCAGTAGTGCTCGCATTGCTGTGTTCCGGTTGGAAGGGTAAGGTTGCCGGTGAAATTACAGGCACATGAGACTTTTCATCTTTGTCTCAGGGTGGCGGGCGCAGTGCAATGCCACATAAGGCGCGTCCTAGGTGGACGTGACCTATGAGGTAATGCACTGTTCATAGGCAGAGGTTACCGCTTAACATCAGGTGGGCCATCTGCTTGTTCCGTCATTCTAGTAGTATAACACACACTTGAGGTCGTGATCAATCTGGTTTTAGGTAGCACGTTTTGTTTGTTATTCTTTTACCTATCGTATAACTAAATTGACACCCGTTTGCACTAAAATAAGACTCGCCTAAGTTTTTTAGACTAATAACGATAAATTTGCTTGCACTTACCCTAAGCCATTTCTTAGTCCACTTAGGCTAGGCTGTTCTTAGGCTTAGGTGTATCTTAACAAGGACAAGCCTAACCTTATGTTTAGTGCAAACGGGCATCAATCTTTTGTTAATTTTAAGCTGTGTAGATATTTTTTGGCCATAATTTTCTTAATTTTAAACATATTATATTGAAATAATCACTGTTGGTTTACCGAAATAAATAAAATAAGATATTATTTTACATTTAAATGTAAGCCAAAAATTCTGTTCCAGCGGGACTCGAACCCGCAACCTCGCCTGTGATCGGCGATGCCCTAACCTTTGCTTTTGCCTTTTTAGGGTTCCGTAAAAAAAAAACTTTTTTTTTTTATACTACTGGAATGGCGGAGCAAGCAGATGGCCCACCTGATGTTAAGCGGTAACCTCTGCCTATGAACAGTGCATTACCTCATAGGTCACGTCCACCTAGGACGCGCCCTATGTGGCATTGCACTGCGCCCGCTACCCTGAGATATAAAGATGAAAAGTCTCATGTGCCTGTAATTTCACCGGCACCCTTACCCTTCAAACCGGAACACAGCAATGCGAGCACTACTGCTTTGCGGCAGAAATAGGTATGGTGGTAGTACTTCCCCGGACGAACTCTTTCACAAAAAAGCTCTACTACTACTGAAACTACTGCTCTACTATTACGGAACCCTTATGGATTCGTCATGTCTGTCTGTCTGTCTGTCCGAGTATGTCACAGCCACTTTTTTCCGAAACTATAAGAGCTATGCTGTTGAAACTTGGTAAGTAGATGTACTATGTGAACCGCAAAAAGATTTTCAAACAAAAATAGAAAAAAAACAATAAATTGTTGAGGTTACTTAGAACTGAAACTCAAAAAACTTTTTTTCATCATACCCATACGTGTGGGTTGTCTATGGATAGGTCTTTAAAAATGATATTGAGGTTTCTAATATATTTTTTTTCTAAACTCAATAGTTTGCGCGAGTGAAACTTCCAAAGTGGTAAAAAGGGTGCCCCCCCCCCCCCCCCCCCGTAACTTCTAAAATAAGAGAATGATAAATATAAAAAAAATATATGATGTACCATGTACCATGTAAACTTTCACTCAAAATTGGTTTGAACGAGATCTAGTAAGTAGATTTTTTTTAATACGTCATAAATCGTAAGCCATCCAAGAACTTTTATATTATGTTACTTGCTGCTACGGAACCCTTCATGGGCGAGTCCTGCTCGCACTTGGCCGCTTTTTTTTTAAGTGTGTTTTTTTTTTTTACTTTCATAGACCTTTGTTTGACTACGATCTCACCTGTTGGAAAGTGACGATGTGGCCGAAGATGGAGCACAAAGGTCTAGAAGGCACCTATTCACTCTAGCCTTGAAGAGACCCAGATTATAGTTTTCAGGAAAGACAGACGACGGTAGTGTATTTCACTCCTTAGCAGTTCGCATTATAAAGGTGGAACTGAAACGTTTAGTACGAATAGAGGGTAAATACTAATGAGGTAAGGATGGTACTGAGCCGTACGCCTGCTCGTCTTATGATGAAAAGGAGATAGTGGGATCAGATCGTGAAGTTCCTGGGAGCATTCCCCGAAATGTAACCTATAGAAGATCGAAAGGCACGCGACCTTACGGCGGTACTCGAGACTCTGGATCTTAGTCTCCGCCATATGATGCTCACCTATAAGCCTAAAAGCTCTGCGTTCGATTGAGTCCAAAGCAGCAAGCTGGTGTTTGGCCGAGCCATCCCAAACGTGGCAGCAATACTCCATACCAGCCCGGACTACCGCCAGCCGGATTCATCATGATATGAATGAGAACGGAGTGAATGATGAGGTGACGGCTGACAGGGGAGAGTGGAAGAAAAAGACGTACTGCGCCGACCCCAAGTAAGTTGGGAAAAGGGCAAGACAATGATGATGATTATGTTGTAAATCTACATTTGTCCATCAGGGTGACCTTGAAAGAAGAGCCAGCTCTCCGCGGTATGAAGAAGTACGAAATAGTAGACGCGGTGAAGGGCGGCGTGCGGTTCACGAGCGGCGCACTGCGCGCCCTCTCCGACGAGTGCGTACGCGCGCGGGCCGACTACGAGAGGGAGCAGGGCAAGGTCGTCACGGAGATCGTCGCCATCGCGGGTAATACTTACTGTTAACTAGTGCCAGCCCGCGGCTTGAAGCAGTACGTGTTAGTAGACGCGCTGAAGGGCGGCGTGTGGTTCACGAGCGGCGCACTGCGCGCCCTCTCCGACGAGTGCGTGCGCGCGCGGGCCGAATACTTACATGCGGACGGTAATACGCGCCGGAGCCCTACTGCCGGCCCCAGCTCACAAAGAGACCGCCCTTTGTTTCCAGCTGGTTACTCGGAGTGCCTGTTCTGCCTGTCGCACATCGTGGCGCGACTCGACGTGCTGGTGTCGTTCGCGTTGGCCGCGAGCGCCGCGCCGGAGCCCTACTGCCGGCCCCAGCTCACGGAGAGCCTGCAGCGGCTGCACCTCACGGCGCTGCGGCACCCGTGCCTCGAGGTGCAAGATGGCGTCTCCTACATACCCAACGATGTACTCTTCGATAGAGGTAACCTGTCTACATTAATATTATAGCCCAGTCATGCATTAGTGATCGGTTTTGTTTCAACATCCTGTATTAGTTATTTGTGTGTGACCCACACACAAATAACTCTGTGTTAGGTCGGTGATCATTGCCTGTAATAGTCCGTTAAGCCTCGATGACACTGGGCTAGTTTACGAGCTGCTAGTCGGCGAGTTTAAAAGCTAGCGAGTGAACGAGTAAGCGAGTGTCAATGTTAATGTTATAAAGAGCACCCTTTTCCAAATTCAAAATCTATGGGCGGCCCATTATGCGTGAGAGTTGTCCGACTAGGTAGCTAGCCAGCCTAACTCCGTCCAGAAGCACACAAGTTTCCTGGGGTCTTCGCAGGCTTGGCGGAGTGACCTCGGGTTGTTGAGGTCCTGTGAGTGTCGCCACGATGGTGCGAAGGTCTATTCTTTGAAGGTTGAGCAGGCGACGTGTCAGTTGTGGTAAGGCAGCCGATAGGGCTGCTCTTGACTGTCTGCAGTCCATAATCCGTGCCCAGCGTTCATTGTGTTGGTTAATGGTGCGGAGCCGCATCCATGTGCGTAGCTGAGAGAAGGGCAGAGGGAGGAATGGAGATGGGCCCTCTTTGGTTGTTCCCGACCCTCTTCAAGCTAGCTCATCTGCGGCGTAGTTACCCAGTGATCCGCTATGCCCCTTTATCCATTGCAGAGTCATCTTGTTATTTTGTTGTTTATTTTTTTGTATTATTTCTGTGTGGTAATCAATAAAGTGTTAATCTATCTATCTATCTATCTTGTTTCCCAAGGCGATTCTCTCCAGGGCTAGGTGACATTCGTAAACAAGCTTGGAGTTGCAGCTGTGGCTCTCCAGAGCTCTGAGTGTTGCTGAGCTGTCGGAGAGGATCCTTATGTTTTAGTCTATGATCCCTGTCCTGATTATTGCGGTGGCGGCCTCAGTGATGGCCTCAGTGGTGATTCACATTGAAAAATGGAACTGTGTATGCCTAGTGTCATTGATATGTTAATGTTGAGATCCCGCGACTGTATACCAGCGCCTGTTCCCTGTTTAGTTTTAGAGCCATCAGTGTAGACCCGGACCTCGCTGTTTCCTGATTGATCTCTTTGGTCCTCACATAGTTGTATGTGGTAGTGTTTTTGGAATATGTATTGTTTAGGGATCTTATCACACGGTGCGGCGGTGGTTTCCCCACAGTCCCAGGTGTTTTAGCCTAATAGCGGCCATTGTCGCTTCCTGTTGTATGAAGAAGTCGAGCGGAGGTAAGCCCAGAATGATCTCAAGGGCAGCTGTTGGTGTTGATCTCATGCAGCCTGTTATTGCAGACAATGCGAGTCTCTGGAATCGCTGTAGTTTAGTGATTTCGGTATTTAGTTCAGTTTTGGTCCACCATACTATTGCTCCGTATGTAAGTGCTAGCCTTATTACGGCGGTATATAGCCACAGTGTTATTTTTGGAGAAAGCCCCCATTTTTTCCCGAGCACTCTGCTACATTGAAAGAAAGTTGCACATGCTCGTTGTAGTTTATAGTCAAGATGCTTATTCGAAAGCAGCTTGTTATCCAGTTTGACCCCTAGATACTGGACTTCGTTTGTTAATTTAATTTCAGTGTTGAAAAGCTTCGGGAGTCTCAGATTCCCTAGGTTTATCTTGTGTGTAAACATAATGAGTTCCGTTTTTGTAGGGATAACTGATAAACCATGGTTTGTGCACCAGGTCTCGATTGTATTAAAAGCAGATTTGATGAGGTCGCATAATATGTTCTCGAAGCATCCGGTTGTGTGAATAGCAAGGTTATCTGTTAAGGTTATCCACCGTGAAGAGCCCACGGCCGTTTAATTTCCGGATAAGTTCGTCTACGACTATGTTCCATAAAAGTGGCGAGAGAACACCACCCTGTGGGCAGCCTCTAGCCACTATGCCTCTGGTAGTTGTGTTGACTGTGAACTGTATAGCTCTGTATTTCAACATATTGTCTATCCATTCTGCTAGCGTTGGAGCGACGCCATATCCCTCCAGTGCTGGATGTATGCTAGTCAATGAGGTTTTGTCAAACGCGCCTTCTATGTCTATAAAGGCGCCTAGAGTTGGTTGTTTTGAGGTTAATCCGTCTGTAAAATTGGGAGCCAGAGGAAACAGCAAGCTTTGGAATAAAATAATATAATTAAATAGCGGTGCGTCACAAGTGACCGCAATATCGTAAAAAGAGGCCGCTACAGTGCGGAGCTTAGCTTATATATATACAAAACAGCGCCGCACCACGACGATAATCTGTACCATTTGCTTGTGTAGTTAGGTGGACATAATGGATTTGTCTTCGTGGTTTGGTTGTTGATACATAGGTGGCGCTGCAGTCAACATATTGCCACCGCGAAAAATGATTTGAGTAGGTATTGTCATGTCCACCTGCCTTCACAATTTAGGTACCTAACAGAACCTATCTTGACTACCATAGGTTAGACATACACAATCTGTTCTATGCTTAGGAATAGGTATTACTTGATACCAGGTTCTCAAGTTAGGTAGGTAGGTACTTGCCACTGAGTGATATACTTCCAAGTAGCTTGATAATACTACGGTGACATGCCAGTAGGAATTACCTACCTACTTGTGTGACTCTAGTGATTTCTTATATTTTCAATCCGTCTTTAATACGTGATGCTTCACTGTGGAGTGCGGTTTCTGTGGATTTGTCTTTGCTGTAGGCGTGTTCTTGTGGACGTAAGGGCTTGTGTAGAAGATTGTGTCCCCTTATTTCCTGGTCGAACAGTTTTACTAGAGTTTTGAGGAAGAAAGATGTAAGACTTATAGGCCGGAATGATTTCGCCAAAGTGTAGTCGCTGCTGCCTGGTTTTGGTATGAATACTACCTTCACTTCCCTCCATTTCCGCGGTATATAACGATGGGCGATACAGGCTCTAAAGATGTTTACTAGATAGTCAGCTAGTACGTCGCCACCCCATCTTAACAGGCCCGGAAATATCCCGTCAAGCCCTGCTGATTTGAAGGGAAGGAAGCTGTTTATAGCCCATAGTACCTTTTCACGATTGATTAGGTTTTGGCCTTCGGTCCAATCTTGACTACTGGATGCTCGTTCAGTGTACACTTCCCAGTTGTGGTTGTCAGTTATCTGGCATCCAGGGAAGTGTGTCTCAAGCAGCAGTTCACTGGTTTCAGCATCTGTTTTGGTGTATGTGTTGTCAGGTTTTTTAAGAAATCCTGGTGTACGCTCAGGTATAGTTAAAAATATATATCTATATGTAATGTATTATATTAAGTATATCAGTTATCTAGTACCCATAACACAAGTTCTGCTTAGCTTGGGGCTGGATAATGTTGTGTGAACTGTCCAGCATTATTTTATTTTTATTTCAGGTTCGCTTGATAGTATGCCTCTTATTCTGGCTGGCTGACTAGTGTTTTCGATGTTCGTACAGAAACGTTTCCAACATTCCAGTTTCCTGAGCCGTAACCGCTTCTTGTAGTTGTTTTTTGTGGTTGGGTAGTTTTCTCAACCCTTGAGTTTCCGGGTGTTTATACACCCGCTCGGTTGAACAGTCTCCTTACTTTGCGACGTAGTCGCTGCAGTTCAGGGCCCCGTCAGTGTCGTTTAGGCCCAACTTTGGGCGTTACGAGAGGGCAGGACTGTTCGTAGCTGTTGGTTAGAATACAAGTGAGTTTATTAACGTATTTTTCGATGTACTCGACATCTACGTTGTTTGGAGGCGCGGACGCGGTTTCAAGAGCTGAACGGACTAATTAAGCGAGTGTCACATACAAAACTTTCCACTCTCTCAGTAGCTACTAGTCTAGCGACTAAACTAGTCTAGCTCTCGAACTAGCTAGCCAGTTAGAACATAGACATGAACCTTGACATTTTTACTGCCAAAACGCAAAGATGATCGCAACTAGTTCACTAGCAGCGAGGATGACACACGCCTAGTGGCGAATGGCGAGTAAATTAGCCCGGCTTTCTATTTTTAACCCCCGACGTAAAACGAAGGGGTGTTATAAGTTTGACGTGTCTGTGTTTGTATGTGCGTGTGTGTGTGTGTGTGTGTGTGTGTCTGTCCCAACGTAGCTCCCAAACGGCTGAACCGATTTCGTTTTTTTTGTTTGTTTAAAAGGTGTATTTGTCGGGAGTGTTCTTAGCTTTGTTTGATCAAAATCGGTTCAGCCGTTCAGCGTTGGCGGTTTTTTTATTTTTAACAAATTTAATTACTTATTCAAACAGCTTTTTTACAATCGTATAGTCAAAAGCAGATTGTAAAAAAGCTCGATGACACGGAGCTAGTTTACAAGCTGCTAGCGAACTCGCCCCGTGTCATCGAGACTTTACACAGCACTGCGTCTCTCCATACAATATACATGACCATGTTGTATGTGTGCAGAGTCGTGCGTGATGCACGTGGTGACGGGCGCGAACATGGGCGGCAAGTCCACGTGGATGCGGTCGTGCGGCGCGGCCGTCGTGCTGGCGCACGCGGGCTGCTTCGTGCCGTGCGCCGCCGCTGTGCTGCCGCGCCTGCGTGCGCTGTGCGCCAGGATAGGCGCCGCCGACTGCGAGGACAAGGGGCAGAGCACCTTCATGCGCGAGATGATCGAGTCCGCCGCTATACTGAGGGCAAGTAATACTTATTGCGGGCCGTGTCCGGCGTACTAATAGACCCTCCGTGTTGTAGGTAACCCCTCCATGTTGCGTTTGTGATTACACGACGGGATAGGGTAGTTCAGGCAGCATTCATCTGAGTACTCGACACCGGTACTGTGAACACCAATCCGCCTTCCGAGCGTGCTCATTATGGCTCATATGGGGGAGGACTCGTAAAGGTGATATTTCTAAAAAATGGGGCTGTGCAATGCTTTTCTCCTAAATTATAAAAAAAAAAAAAAAAAAAAAATGGTGGATAGTTCACACAACATTATCTAGCCCCAAGCTAAGCAGAGCTTGTGTTATGGGTACTAGACAACTGACAACTGCAAATATTGCGCATTGGGAGTTCCAATAGAATAGAATAGAAATAAAACAATTTATTGTAGATAGATAGATATACAACCTTTGGATGGGAATAAATAAAGTTTGGAAGAACGGCTGATTATGGTATGTTTTTAAAACATTATACAAAAGAAGTGAAAGATCCTATCTAAGGGGCTATCCTAATCGAGACAGGCAACAAATTTCACAGACGCACGCCTGTAAAATTTGCTTGAATCGAAAAGGAACTACCGTAGAAGCCAGCCTTGTGCAAAGGGATTCAGAACCTTTGTCCAACAGTGACCTGATGCAGGCACGTAGGCCATGTTTGGGCCGTCACTGAGGGCGTCGCATAGTATACTGACAACAGTGTTGTAACAAACAGTAATTGTTTGTTTCAGACTGCTACCCCGGACTCGCTCGTCCTCATCGACGAGCTGGGCCGAGGAACCTCCACCTACGAGGGGTGCGGCATCGCGTGGGCCATCGCCGAGTGAGTACTACTTTACCATTTACAAAGGCTCTTCGGATGTCGGTAAAACAAGATACCCATCCCTCTAACCCACACCAGTGGCTGGGTCCACCCACTCGTGGACCCACCAGGGTCCACGAGTTATTTCAGATGAATAATTTCAATGTCGAAATTCACTGTAAAAACTATAAAATATCTTAGTAAATAGTTTTATCTGAAAGTCCTGATTTGCATTGTCAATTTGTTGTCCGATGGAAATGCAATTGAAGAATGGGCAAAGACCCTGGAGTTAACTTTACTGCATGACTCAAAACTTCCTCCATCCTTCAATAGTGGTAGATGGAAATGAGGCTATAACCCTGGCCTAATATTTGTCAGCTCCAACATCATTCCTCTCTGCGTTAAAAGTCAATCTGCATTCCCATCCCTCACACACAACATAGACCTATGCCAAGTACAGGCCGCCTTAAAACCGATAGAAGTTCCATTTAAACGACGGTTCAACTTTTCGAAACAATTTTCTCATGATGTTGATAGAGATCTCAACGTTGTGGTGCCTTTACCAGACAACTACGAAATATTCATAGATGTAGTTAGGATTGCGTCCCGTCACAACATCCCGAGGGGATGCTGCAGATCCTACATTTCAGGTTTTAACGCGGATTTGTAGCTGCAGGTGGGTCTCCGGTGAGTTGGCGGACGGTTTGCCAGGCTTTTTTGCTATTTTGCGTCATATTAACGCTAGATATTGTGGTCGTCCATTCTTCTCTTCGTTTCTCGCTGATCATATGCATTAAATCGTCTCCAGACATTATCGTCTCTTCGGAAAATGGATCACTGCTATAAAGTCGTTCGTAGTCAGCCAGTAATGAAGCGTTTCATAACGTTTCGAACCGAGCAAGCTGGGTTTCGACCTGGAAAGTCCTGTTCCAGTCAAATTCTAAAGCTGACGCAACACATCGAGGATGGATTTTAAACCAATAAGATAACTGGTCTTGCCCTGGTCTATTTATCGGCAGCATATGACACAGTCAATATTAAATGGCTCCTCATAAAAGTAGAAACTATGACCAACGACACAGGGTTCGTCCGCATACTTGACAACTCCTTTACAATCGTCGCTTCCAAGTGTACCTACACTCAGGGAAGAGCAGGTGGCATTCTCAGAAGAACGGCCTTCCTCAAGGCACGGGTAGTTTCAGGATGAAAAACAGTAGCACAGGATCGTAGTGACTGGAGGATATGGAGGGAGGTCTTTGCCCAACAATGAGATGGTTCGGGTTGACAGTAACAGTAGTAACTTTTAATGAAACCAACTTGTTTCAGAGAGCTAGCTACGAAAGCGCAATGCTTCTGCCTGTTCGCGACGCACTACCACGAGCTGACGCGCCTTGCGAGCCTGCACCCCGCGCTCATAGTGAACTCGCACGCCGAAGCCTCCGTGGTGCGCGACCAGCTGCTGCTGCTGCACCGCATCGCGCCGGGCGCCGCCGCGCGCTCGCTCGGCCTGCACGTCGCCAGGCTCGCGCACCTGCCGCCCTCCATTATAGAGGTGATACAACTCGCACGCCGCGCCCTCCGTGGTGCGCGACCAGCTGCTGCACCGCATCGCGGTTAAAATACCCTTGCGTCCCTACACGTGATCTCTGGGTGGTGCCAAAAGGGTAACAACATTTCTGGTGGTAGGCTTCGGCCGCGGCTTGTCGCCACCGCTGGACAAAGCCAGTCCGTGAAGCGACATTGTCGTGTTTCGGACTTATGTCCAGTGTAGCCATCGTGGAAGTGACGGGTTTGAGCAGTTCGTGCATTGGATTCAGCATGTGCGTTTTAGAGACCGCAACGGTGTAAGCGTGCCGAAAGGCTAGGATTGGCGGGTAGGGGGATCCGAAGCACGGTTCTCCGCTGGCCGACCGCAGGTTGTAGGGGGTTTATATCGGTCTCACCCTGGAGACTATGAGACAACCAGGTTGTTCAACTACATCTGTGAAGCGGCGGATGTGGCCCAACAACGTTATCCTGGTGCCCAACTGGTGATTCTGGGGGACTTTTAACGCCCACCAACAACAGTGGCTTTTCCCATACCAGTTCACCGACCATGCTGGGAGAGAGGTGTGCAAACTTGCACTCACGCTAAATCTCACTCAGCTGGTCAATGAGGCAACCAGAATTCCAGACGTTGAGGACCACACAGCCAACTGCTTGGACCTTCTGCTGACGAATGAGCCGGATCACCACTCAGTATCAGTGATGCCTCCTTTGGGTACATCAGATCACTGTGTGGTGAGCTCTGTATCGTCATACTCGCCACCCGATCCCTCGCCCAGAGGTAGTAGGCGAGTGTGGCGTTACAAGACGGCAGATTGGGATGAGATGCGTCATTTCTTCGCTTCTTATCCTTGGCGGCAAACCTGCTTTTCTTCTTGTGTTGTGACCCGCCGGCCTGTGCTGATGCCGTATCGGAGACGATCAAAAGAGCAATGGAGTATTTTATTCCATTCTCCGATGCTTCACCTTCAGGCAATGCTCGCCCATGGTTCAGTCCCGCGTGTACTAGCGCAGAAGCGCTAAAACATGCGGCTTACCTAGCCTGGGTCGAAGCAAGAAACGGTAAAACCTCGGATGCACGGATTAAGAAGAAAGCCTTTAACAAAGCCGCCAAGTCTTGCAAGAAGGTGATACGGAAGGCTCGCTTCGTTCGGATTGGCCGTCTGGGGGCTAAGCTTGCCGCATACCCTGCGGAAAGTAAAGCTTTCTGGTCTCTTGCTATGTCGGTGGAAGCGAACTTCAGCCGCCCTTCACTCCCTCCACTGCTGAAACCGGACGGGTCCCTAGCTCACGCCTCGGTTGAGAAAGCAAATTTATTTGCTACTCAATTTGCGGAGGCTTCGCGTCTTGACACCTCTGGCGAAACTCCACCCAGCCTTCCTCGGTGCGAAGCGTCAATGCAGGAAATTCGCATCCAGCAAAAGGAAGTGCTCAAAACGCTACGTAGTCTCGACGTGAATAAAGCTAGCGGTCCGGATGGTATCTCGGCTATAGTGTTGAAAACCTGTGCCCCTGAGTTGTCTCCAGTAATAACGCGACTTTTCCGCCTCTCTTTTAAAACTGGTGAAGTCCCTAAATCTTGGAAGCTCGCAAACGTGCAGCCAAGAAAGGCAGTCGTGCTGACCCTTCAAACTACCGCCCTATTTCGGTCACCTCCCTACTTTGTGAATGTATGGAGCGTGTACTGAATAGGAAGCTCCTTGCATACCTTGAAGGTAACGACCTCCTCAGTGATCGCCAATACGGATTTCGCCGAAACCGGTCTACTGGGGACCTTCTTGTGTATGCCACGCACATTTGGAGCGAGGCCATCGAGAAATATGGTGAAGCACTGGTTGTTTCATTAGACGTCTCGAAGGCCTTTGATAGGGTTTGGCACGCTAGCCTTATTGGCAATTATAATTTTTTGTGTTTTTGTGAAGCCATTGACGGCCCATCGGATTAGCAAGCTGAAGTGGGCTGGCCTTACAAGCTGAGGTTAAAGCCGGACGACGCAGTGCAGTGTAGTAACACCCTTTCCAACGGACCAAAGTCGGTAGATGGAGGCGGCTCGAGACCGTTGGTTGTGGCCTTCTGTGGGGGAGGCCTATGTCCAGCAGTCTACTTGTACAGACTGATTGTGTGCTCTATTGCTGTGGTGTGTCCGGCTTAAGAATAGACCCTCCGTCTCCTGTGGATGTCTTAAAAGCCGACTAAAGGATTACACCAGGGGATAGGCGGGAGCCTATTGATGTCCACTGCTGGACGAAGCCTCCAATCTGACCATTTGAAAATGTGACCTTTTGGAAACGAAGGAATGCAATACGCAGCTTCGCTCGCGTTATACCGATTGTTAATCTGAATATCTTGATCTTGATTTAGTCAGTTAACAAGTTATTAATTTTGTAAAAATTAAAAAAACCCTCAACCCAATGAAACGGCTGAACCGATTTTAATCAAACATAGCTAAGAGAACACTCCCGACAAATTCACCTTTCAAACAAAAAAATACTAAATCGGTTCATCCGTTCGGGAGCTACGAGCGGACAGACACACACACACAGACAGACAGACACGTCAAACTTATAACACCCCGTCGTTTTTGCGTCGGGGGTTAAAAATCAAATCTACGATTTGTAGTTCATGTACTGAATCGCTCATGTGACCCTACGGAAGTGAGAAATGAGCTACTTTATATCGCGGTATAACGCGAGCGAAGTTTAAAAAGTTTTCTTTATTTTTCAGTACGCAGAGGCAAAACAAGCTGAGCTCGAGACCAACCTGTTTGAAGTAGAGACCTCCCTGCAATCACAAGAAACTGCGGAAGGACAACAACTTGTACTGAACTTCCTGCGCAAGTGTAAACAGATACAAGAGTCGACTTCCTCGGACGACGCCATGATGAATGAAATAAATAAACTAAAGGTGCAGCTTCGACGACACAACAATAAATACGTTGAATCCCTCATGGGTTGAATAAGGAACACATTTTTCTACCATTTTTCTATTAAATTGTTATTTTCGTATTAACTTGTTGTTTTATTTTGAAACTAGGTGTGCCCGCGACGTTCATATCTCCTGAAGCCTGCAAACGAAACGAAACTGAAACGGAACATACACGAAACTTGTTTTATTCCCTAAAGTTTACATTAAAATACAAAAAATACTAAAATTTAAAATTCTTGGAAAACCCCAATCATTTTCTAATAAAGTAGGTACCTACATAGATTATTGCGTAACTAGGTACTGGTAGTGTTTTTGAGGAGAAAATGTAAAGGACTGGACGTAGATGATCTTGAGTTCCATAGTTGGACAACGCAAAAAGAGTAGGTAAGGGACCTGCCTACTGACTTACCTAGATAGGTAACCCTACCTACAAATTAGCTACAACACTTCCTGAACAAACATTCTAAAACTGAAAGGTCTAACAAAATGAAGATGTGACATAATATTTGTATATCTGGTGTGGCAGTACCTTCTCTCGTGGCAAGCTGAGCTGCAGCAGGCAGGGTCACGGATTGTACTGACTCGTCATAATACGACATAGTACAGGATATCCCGGCATATATGTATGCTATCCCGAAAGGAGTCATTCATTCTAGGTACACAAATTAGGGATCAACTGCTGTTCTCTAAAGACTGATTTGGTAATAGAACATTATCAGCAATTACTTTACGTTTCAGTTACTACCCACATTTTGCACTACCAGTTATAAATAAATACAAAAACTCGAAGGAATTTGCTTATATTTTTTGAAATAGTACTAGAGAGAATGTATCATTAGTAGTACCAGTTGAACTACTAAGTATCACTACTGATCCGGAGGATACGATTAAGATTCTATTCGACTGAGGTACTTCGATAAAGATTAGATTCAGAAACATAGATATTGAAAGAATATTTTTCGAGAACGCATAAATGTTCAGGGTAGGACAGCTTGCAGTTAACAACGTTCTATGAAGTATTCAGATGTATCGGATAAATGAAACATAGGTTTGACTTAACATTTCTTTTTATTAACATTCAACAGGTGAAATAATAATTAGGTACCTATGTTACAACAAAATTACAAGACTTGACTTTTAAAATAAATTCTCCTAATATTTAGTGCACGACCAAAGCTAACTCTATGTTAAAATTAATACACTCGTTACCTATTTGTGAATACTTTGTTGCTATGATATGGTTGAGGAGTGAACTTATTCAGTTTCAGTCAAGAAACATTACAAGAAAAAGATACATAATTATTACGATTGTTTTATACAAATTATCATGCAAGGAAATTTAAATGCCCTGATTATCACTTTGCCCTATTATCACAATAAACAAGGTCCTAGTGCAAAATTCTAATAATTATTATGTCTTAGTATCTGATACTTATCAGAAAATAATGAAAGTTATTGATGTTTTAGATATTTGAATAAAAGCTAAATGTGTATTATCGGACTCGATTAGGCTGCTGTTTATTGGCGACCACTACGCAAGCTCCTCTGTAGAAAGCGTCCAACAGTAAAGCAGTTATGTTGTTTGGAATAAACTTTAGCATTGCCATCGGTGCTGTATCTGATTCAAATTAATGCACACTACTGGCATAAGCGACGCCTCATACCGGCCGAAACCAATAGACGTGTCCAAAAGTGAGTTTACTTACACCATGGCCGAATATGATTTCTATACAAGTAACAGCTGAAGTCCAATAATACATTTTTAGTCTCATTATTATACGCAATTATGTCAAAACTAAAATTTACAATGTTTACAGGAACAAATACATCACGTCATAAATACTACGTTTCCCCAAAAAAGCCGAGCGTGTAATATATTTTGAAATTCAACTGTAAAAGTGGATTCTCGTTCTGAACTTCGTGACAATCTTTGAATTTTAATTTTTACAGGTTCTAAAATGTTTTGTTGAAAATTCAATGCAATAGACAAAATACACAGCAGGAAAAATATTATAAGTAACATTACAGTCTTGTGTTTCTGTTGCATTTTGTGTATCAAAAATAATTCGTGCAACAACGTGTTATCTCTATCAGAAGGACGGGGTATTTGATGACTGCGCACTTTGATTATTGCACTGATATAGAATATTGATACAGAACTTTTAAGCATTTATCATAAATATTTACATTTAAATTTTTGTTGGTGGGACAGAATGAGAAGTAAGATTATTTATATTAAATTATTTACATGTCAATATAATTCAAACCATAAATAATTTAAAATCAATTCAACATCAGTCTAGATAATATTCAGTTAGTGTCCCCCGTCGGCCTCGGCCGGGCGGGAGTCGGGGATGCCCCACCGACCGCTCGTTATACATACATCATTAGAGTTAGATCACAGGAGTAAGCGGACATGTGTCGGAGCGTGGTTCCAGCACGCGCCGGGCGGCGCACGAGTGACTAGCGAGCTCACGAGAAGTAGAGGCGCACCGCGTTGTGGAACGTCCGCCGGCACATGGGGCACTTGTTGGTGGAGAGCGCGCACTTGGCGCACGCCACCACGTGCCCGCACGGCACGAAGCACACGTTGCGCTCCTCCACGTAGCAGATCTTGCACAGCTTGGAGTCCTCCACCGGGCTGTCGTCGTCGCGCGCGGCGGGCGCGACGGGCGCGACGGGCGCGGCGGGCGCGGGCGCCGGCCCCGCCTCGTGCGGCGGCGGCGCGCTCTCGACGCACGCCTCCGAGATGACCCTCTGTATGTACTCGCGTCCCTTCACGAGCTGCACGTACGCGCAGCGGTCGAACCAGCGCGCGTGCTGCTCCCACGGCACGTCGTCCTCCTCCCAGTCCTTGAGGCCGCCGTCGCAGTAGAAGCACTTGGTCTTGTCGCCCTGGCCCGTGTAGAAGAAGCCGGCTTCTGCTAATTTGTCGGGTTTCTGTCGAATGGAGCGAGGCCACTCGGCGAAGCTCTTGAGGCGCGAGGCCTCGGAGGCGTAGCGCGCGTGCACGGGCCCCGGCATACGCGCGGGAGCGCGCGCGCCGCACTCGTCGCGCCCCGCGGCCCCGGGCGCGCCGCCGGCCGCCGGCACGTTGCCGGCAGTCGCCAGCTTGCGCAGGAAGGAGCACTGCGGTGCCCAGCGCTGGTGGTCCACGGCGGGGTCGTCGCCCTCCTCCCAACGCATGATCTCCACCTTGCAGAAGGCGCATCGCACCTCGTCTCCGCGGCCGAGGTAGTAGAACCCGTTCTTGGCGAGCTGGCCGGGCGTGAGGAATGAAACGGGCCACTTGTCGAACGTCTTGATCCGTTCCTCCTCGCGGCGCATGTCGGGCATGTCGGCCAGGAAGCCGTACGAGTCGCGGTTGTCCGTCTTGTCGGCGGAGGCGGGGGAGGGCGCGACGGGTGGTGGCTCGCAGCCCGCCGCCGGCATCATCAGCGACTCCACGAGCGGCCGTATTCTCGCCTCGCGCTGCACATTCTTGAATAAGGAAGGGACGTGAGCTCCATTAGGTACAACTGAAATAGAAAGAGAAAACTATTAAAATGTATTGTTCAACATTCTGTTTCGGAAGTAGGCGCGTGAGGACGCTCAACCAATTTCCCTGAAAGGCTACGAATAACTAAAATTATTCTTAACTCTTTTAACGATAAGCCCACACAAATTTGCTGATAAGAAATCACCATTGCATTGTGTTAGGTAACAATATGACGTGGTTATTGAATTCCAATAATTCATAAGTAAGCAACAACACTCAGCAACAAAAATTTAGTGAACAATAAAAGTTTACAAACAATAAACCTATGATGTACACACAATAGCTAAAGTTAATGATATTTAAATTAGTGGTTAACAACAGCGTTAGCTGATGTTATATTAAACTTTATATTAACGGGTTCATTTGTAAAACTGTTAAACAATAAAGAAAATACCTATCTTATGATTTTCTTAAGTTAATGATATTTAAATTAGTGGTTAACAAAAGCGTGAGCTGATGTTATATTAAACTTTATATTAAAGGGTTCATTTGTAAAACAATAAAGAAAACACAATCTAATAATTTTGGTACCTATTTAGAAGTTTTATAACTTTTTGTCTAGCAAGTCTTTAAACCCGTAACCGAATTATTTTAAACTAGCGACTCGTCCCGGCTTCGCACGGGTAGTTTCAGATGAAAAACAGCCCCCCCCCCCTGGTAGCCTATGTCACTCAGGGTGAACGTAGCTTTCCAATGGTGAAAGAATTTTTTAAATCGGCCCAGTACTTTTTGAGCCTATTCATTACAAACATACAAACATACAAAAATAGGTACAAATCTTTCCTCTTTATAATATTAGTATAGATATGGAATGTACGAGCTTTATTGCATTGCAGGTGTGTTGGTGCGTTTAACGTAGCGGCGAGCGAGTGTGCGTTCAAAAACAGTTTCACATAACAACAAGTTCGCGGCTGAGCCGGCTGCCTCTTCGACATTCCATTCCCAGCCTCTCCCGCCCGCGCCCCGCGACCCTCGGCCCTCCCCGACTGAAGCTCAGTGCGCATGCACTCGGGCTTTAATACATTTTTTTAATATAAGTTACTCTGCATAAATTATAGCAACGTCATTGTAGATGAAAAGAAAGCAAAGCAATCACAAAAAAAAACAATATGATGAAATCGCCCTATGAAGCTATGGCGAAATGTTACACAGAACCAAAGTATCTGTAGGTCGCGGGTACTTTGTTAGAAAATTAGAAAAAAAAATGTGATCATTCATCGGTGGGTCGGTACATTCATCAAACCTTTAATTACGTAAACTAGTAGGGTTTTCAAGCTTCAGGTACAGTCACAACGTCAAACCTATACTTTTCAAGCACTGCGTTCAGATAATGTCTTGAATAGGATTGGAATTAGTATGTGACACTTAGTTAACTGTGTTGAGACTTAGTTAACTGTAAGATAGGTACACAAAATACAGTCCGAAATGTACACCAGAAAACCAAATTTGGCATAAACATTAGGCCTACACTCTACGTAATCAATAATGGCTACATCTTTGGTGGAGTACGGATCGATAATTACCATTTCTGAGTGCACGATCGACTAACAGCGGCATTTTGTAGATTGAGCACACACTGAAACTTCACGTAACACTACTATCGCACATTGCATCAAAAGCACGAGCTTTCTGGACGTATTTTTACTTTTTCAGAATTCGTTAATGGCGCTCGACTGGGTACGGGCATCCTAGTTGTTGTGCCGTGGTGTGGTGTCGATATAGCCCTGTAATAATTGCCCCACTGCGCATGCGTGCGTATTTTTAAAGAGGGGTCGAATTTGCCGGGTGGGGTGTAGTACGTACGACACAGCTGTGCAAGTTAGCATTTGTATTATTCTTCTTAAAGTATATTTTGAGCTTTGGATCGTTTTATCAAACAGACGATGATTCGTAAGCTACATACACCTGATGTTGTAATGAGCTGCCCATGGATGATAGTAAATGTATCTGGTTTTTTTGTACTCAAACTTATTAGAAACCCATTTTACAAACTAAAACACATTGTTCTCCATAGCTGGGTTACACTTTATCACCCGTTTAGACAGATGTTAAATAAACTATGGAGTAGACCACCGCGTAAGATGATGTATATCTACTATAGCGTAGGTTAAATGAGCGAGGAGCGAGAAGGGTCGACGCGGGAGAGATAGTACCTAGTTCTCAATCAGGCGAGTGTCTGGTGCGGCGTTGCCGTGCCGTTCACAGCCGACCGGATTTCATTCATATTTGAGACGCGACGTTGCCGTCTCCAGCGGAAAGCGCGACCACACAACGTAAGAAACAGCCTTTGGAATGTGGCAGTAGTTTACTGTTGGGCGGGAGGGTCTACGTACTTATCAAACAAATATGTAGCAGACAAAAGTTGTTTGGAATGCGAACACTGCATGTTAAGCGTGCGTAGACGATAGACCTTAATTTACATTACTTTAAAAAGAGTCTAAACGAGTGCACAAGTAGTAGGTATGTAGGTAATTGTAGACGATAAGACTTTTTAGGTACTGTTAAGAAGCTTGCGTTTGTTTATTTTCTGACTTGTTTCTACAAAAATAATGTTAAAAGAATGGTCAGTGCCAGGAACCTGAAAATAAAGTGCCGGCAGCAAGTTCTTTAACGAGAGCAAAAAATGTGTAAGAAACAAGACAATGACGAGCGAGTCCAAGGTTCATTGCGTTATCCGCAAAGAGTAAATGAAATTCAGCATTGTGCCTCTAAGAGAGCGGCGAGAGGCGGCGCCCGGAGTGCAAGCAGGCGTGGGGAAGGGGACGGGGCCATGTTCCCATGCCTATGGGTGGTCGGCGCTCGGCTTTCCAATTCCAATGCCTCGCCTGCAGCGCCTACGCGCTAGACTACGATCTACATAGCTACGTTCAACTCACTACGACATTACATTTCAGTTTATTATGAAGAAACAAAAGGGAAGATGGGAATCTTTCATTTCTGAAGACCTTTTTAGTAATTTTTCATGAATGAGTTTTATGGTTCAGTATAATAAACAAACGATGGCTGCTCTCATTCATTAAGCTTGAAAAAATAAACTGTAAAGGATAACAGCCCGGAAACAGTGTCAGCGGAAGGGCACGTCCGCCAGATGGATCATTGGGTTGAATAAAAATAAACTTAATTATTAACGTAACAACTACTGCGTTTAAGAAGAGTTGTGATGTAGATTGTAAAAGACTAAAACCCATTCTTAGAAAATGAGTGGATATTAAGAAAAATATAGAAACATTTGAGTGTGTTTGATATGATTATGAATAAGTCCTGTTAAGAGTTAATGTGTGTGTGTCAGCTGACTTTTGTGGTATCCTATTCTTGATACAAAAACGAAACCTATTTGTACCAGTTTGTTGTTGTTTGTCTACCTTATGACGTTATCATCAACGTCATATTAATTAATTAGGCAATTGTGATAATTGACTTTTATTAATGTTTCCATAACTGGCACAACTGTCTCTAAGATAAGTTTTTTTTTCTGTAAGCGTTTTGTGGGTGATTGTCCACTATGCGCCATTGTGAAGCCTCCTTCACTCCGCGCGTTATTTTCGTGGCTCTATCGACGACAGGGTAAATACCCGTGGGCTACCCCGCACGTTATTTTTTTTTTGTATGTTCGCCTTGGAAATAATAGGTGAATCACATTCCAATCCTACTATGTTAATAAATAGGTACTTGATACGAAGTTTAAGTTTAGATGTTAGTTCGTAACGTAATCATGGCTGAAACGAGTTTGAAACAGAGTTATGACATGGACTCATAGTAACTGCTACTTTTATCCCGATACCACGCAAGCGAAGCCACAGACAGATGCTAGGTAGATTGTGTTTATTTGTAGTTTATGTTATAGGTATGTTGTGTTGTAGGTATAACTCTACTCGGTGGTACAACCCTAACGTGTCTGCTGATTGTCGCGGTCACGTGAAATTCACAGCACGCAAAGCAATACAAACTCTTTAGCAACTTGCTTTAGGCGCATTTTAGAGTGCGTTGAACGCGACACGGTTGTAGTATACGATTCTAGTATTTATAGCGTGAGTACCTATTTGGAGTTTTAGCTATTAATTAATCTGTGTCGTCGTTCTTACTTTGGAATGCGCGATGCCCACGCTTTATACGTGGGCATCAGTGAAGCCGCCGACTTCACCGTGACCCCTACTTACTATGTAATTGACCTAAGAAGTTTCTTAATAATATAGAATACCGGAGGATATGAAAATTTTGTAAATTTATTTTTATTCACCAAATTTTGTAACTGAGTGTACAAAAGTGGTGGACAATAAAAGGTAACCTGGGTTTTTACAATAGAGTAGTAAATATATTTCTACAATGAATTTGTTGTTTCTAACCAACTTTTTTTTTTGTTTTTTTTTATTCTTGTTCCAGGTGAAAATAAAATCTAAAATAACATATTTTTCTAGACAGGTAAGTTTCTGTGGTATAGGTTAAAAAATATGGTGACTGTATTTAAAGCACAAATAACTAGGAACCCACCTACTAATATCATCAGTTTTTAAAAATAACTAAAGAGATACTTACCTATTCTAAGATAACATAGCCCACCCCTCCACTACTATCTTATTATGCAGATATGACGTTTTAAATTCACCATATTATACTGCAACTGACACTGAACAGTAGATCAGAGAGACGGGGTAGGTTGTGTTATCATATATTAACTTAATAAGAACTTATTTGCACATAATAAACACAGTTGCTCCATCTCTTTAACAGATGGCGCTAGCTACCACTTACTGCTGATAAAATACAAGGAAATTTATGCCACATCGAAACAACACTGCTGAATCATTGCCAGCTTTACAAAGAAATATGTTTTTCATACATTTACAAAGTTATTGGTACAAAGCAAACATGAATTTAAGAAAACCTTGCCAAAGTAGGTACAAACTTACTCATTGCCAAATTATAGTCGTCCATTGAAATCATGTTGGGGCCTTTTCGGGTTGTTCACAAGGCCACATACACTATTTGGTAACAATAAAAACCAGTCACTACAAAAACTGATAGTTCTTTAGGCTTCTACTTCAAAGTAGATAATATTTGAAATATGAACTTATCTGAGTTTATAAGGACTGTGATAAGGTATCGTAATACGGATAGATATAAATGTAAGTCTTTATATCTTCTTGGAAACATACCAGCTCATAGTGATATCTCTGTTAATTGCTTCAGCGAACTGATATAAATAGTCGCTAATTAATGTACCTGGTAAAGAATGTGGTATACTTATCACATTCTACTACTGGTAGGTAGGTACATACATTATTACTACCCATTCCTTAATTATTTATTATTATTATTTATTTATAAGTACTAGGTACACATTTCAATAATCTCATTACTTTACTCACATGTAGGAACCTTACTTCATGGTTTGTTTTCCACCATATAGATGGTTGTTTTCCAACAAAACATTAGTTGTAAATAAATTGAACTGTTAACAAGATAGGTAGGTATTTCAATCTGAGCGCAAATAACTAAACAAAGTGAATACACCTTATTTTGATAAACATAATGTATATTAAGTAGGTTTATACTACTATTATGTGATGGAAACCAACCTCTATGCAGCCTGAAGGTATATTTAGATACTCTTTCAATTTCTAACCTAAGAACCCAGTTTATTTTTCAGATTTTTCGATAAGCAAAAAACTATCACTCCAAATTTTAAGTATTATCCCCAGATATTTTTATAAATAGGTGACGTCGGCCGCCCTCGTTTTAAATGGAAAACATATGGTCACCGAAAGGTTATCTACAAAAATATTTTATTCACCTGGTTTAAACGCCATTTGTGATCCACTTAATATTGAGATATCCAGTGCGGAAATATGATGCACATCAATTCAAAAACACTGTGTTCCTCAATCTCACTTGTCGAACAAAAACCGCTATACACAACAACCTCATGAGCGCGAAACTCGCAACTAAATTAGTTTCGTTCGAAAGCGAGCGAGCGAGCAAGCCAAGCAAGCGGCAAACTACTCGGAGTGAGTGTGACGTAATGTCTGTCCGTCAGAGCTCCGGGATCGAGTCGAGTCAGCACAACACTGACTGAACTGACGACGTGCGTGACGGACGGCGACGAGCCGAGCGAGACGAGCGAGCGAATCGAGCGAGCAACACGAACTATTATTTATTCTGTGGCAACACGCAGGGTGCTCGTGAGGGAAAATGCATGCGACACTGTTCGGAACTTCGGAGAACGCTACGGACTACGGACGACAGACAGACAGACGAAAAGAAAATAGCGCTGCTGGGGCGCGTAAAGTCAACGTACTACCAACCACGGGGGAAAAATTTCGGATTGTGTACCTGTTGCAGGCATTTTATATAATTCGCCTTTTTATAAACCGTGTTTCCGTTTAAAAACGCAAGTAGATATGAAATACCCCTGAGGGAAAATGTAAATTGCCTTGTCACAATATAATATACCACAATAGCTTTTTGGTTGGAGTGTCATACCTACTTCAAAATGAGTGACAGTCCGACATGAAACAGTCGACTAGAGAACAGCGATCACCACGTGAGATGCGAGCGAGCCGAAGGCGAGCGTGGCCCGGCAGGGCCCACAGCGAACCGAAACCAACACTTGCATGCCAATGCCCAATAATACTAGACGTTTTATATGTTTTGGCGAGCGTTTTTAAACGGACGATGCCTTTTGTAAATTGACGAATCATACAAATTGCCTGCGAAATACCTACAGTATTCTGGTTGTAGCAATGTTGCGGATGACAGCTCATGACTAGGGAAGTGACAATATTCAATCGAATTTTATCACTAACGATTCTCAGAGTAAAAGTCTCGATGATCATTTAATTTAACTTGTAAAAAGTAGTTAAATTTGGCTCGATAGACGGCACTGACACAAATGTGGTTGCTAAAATTAACAAACGCATTGTCTGTGCTTTTGTGTGACAGTAACAAAATACCACGAAAATATATCACTACGTTGTTGACTTTGACATTTCACTTTATTTTGACAGTTAAGTACAGAGCTGGCGCCATCTATTTTCAAAGGTTTAAGCATGATGTGAAACGGCCGTGAAAAGCCCTCATTGCCAAGTTCATTATACGAGCTTAATCAGTGGAATCTTTGCGGCATTTTACTAAACGAAACATCGTGTTGTATCAGATCGGGGCGAACTAATAGTAGTTGAATATAAAAAAATAACCAAATTACCATTAGGCATTATCCCCTCAAATGACAAACAAATGTCTTTGTAGATATGTAATGGGGCATGTAGATAGGTAATATTTAAACCACCCAGCGATCTTAGGACATATTCATGACCCAGCGTTGACTCTACACAAATTTGGATTTACGCAGCCAAGCGAAGACGCGACGATAGAGAATCGAACCACGCGCCGCCGCCGCGCCGTGCCATCAAGACAAAAATACAATAGGTACCTAGTCTTAAAAAAAATACCTATGGCCGCTATTATTTATTTTATTATTATTTGTTAGGGTATTATGTAGATAGATAGATAGAAACCACTTTATTGTACAACACAGAAATAAGCTATTTAAAAATTAATATTAAAACTAAACACAGAATTAAATTGGGCGGTGTTATCACTATAAGCGATCTCTGCCAGACAACCATAGGAAGATTATGTAGGTACTCTACTAAGTACTTATTTGTTCATACTGGAATAGCTGCTGGTAGGTCCTCTACCTAAATAACAGGGTCCACTTCGGTTCTGGGTTCAAACTAGGGATGGGTAGTACTTACTTGAAAAATCAAGTAGGTACCAGGGCTTCCAAGTAAGTTCGTACCTACGTTCACTCTAAGATATCAGCGCCAAATACCAGGGTTCAAAATACCTTCAAGTATTTTTCTGCATAGGAAATTGATCAGCGCACCAATATAAATAGGGCACAAAATAGGTAGCGTTTACCAACAAACATAATACTTGCATAGGAAATTGGTCCATAGCGTCTTATAAAGGAGCATACTTAATGGTATTTGAGAAAAATAACTTCGAAACCTTGCAATAACCCAATACGATTGTTCAGGCGATTAGGTTTCGTATTCTTATGAGGGCTCCCAATACCTACTTTCAAGTAAGTATTACTTCCTACGTCCTTCCTTCCTTCCTTTATAGCTCCACGGCCCATTGAAGAAATGGGTGGTGCGTGTGGAACGACTGACTTTACTTTCAAGTTGAAAATACTTATATTTTTACTTTCAAGTTTTAGGGTCCGCACCTGGTCGGCATACTTGCCAGCAAAAACCTGGTGATAAAACCTGTTGACGTAAATACGATACGCACTTCTCTAGTTCACACGCTCGTCGCCATGCTCGTTGCTACGCTCGTCGCTACGCTCGGTTCCGCTCGGTCGCTCGCTCCTCGCGACCTATTTTGCTTGATCTGTGTAGTAAGTAGGTACCTAGGTAGATCTTTTGATCTACTACCTACCTGGTTACCTACATGTTAAATCTGAAGGTATGGTACCTAGTTACCTACCTACTCAGTCCTCCCCTCAAACTTTCTGCGAAACCCAAATCCGTTGTGACTTGTGAGGTTTGCAAAGTAAAGCGGTAAATCCCAGTCATTGCTTAACTAATAATTTGACTTGAATAAATAATCATTTGTAATTTGTGTGTATTTAAAATTTATTAATATGTCTTTATTATGTCTGTGTGTATATCTGCCTGAAATAAATTAATTTGAATTGCTGATTTTCACAGATTTCAGAGGATGATAGTTTTGGCAGTCGGTCCTACCTACCTACCAAAACTAACCTCCCCACTGCCTGCTCTGGATACATTCAGGGATTACCTATATATAGGTATGTTGTTGTGTAAACAAGGTAGGAAGTAGGAATATAAATATAGGCAGGCAAGTACAGTAAATCAATTAAACAAATCGAACCTTCAGCTTCAATAGACGCCGGTGGTGGTGTGCTGGGATTTGCATTATTTTCCTCCGACTTCGAAAGTTCTTCCATCTCGATTCCGCCTTGGAAGATGTAGGATAAGACCACAAGCTATATAACAATTTCACTCATTTTATTTTTATTTTATTTTTGTCACTATTTGTGTAAAAATCACTGAATAAAATTATAGGTTACCTAATAAAAATGACAATTAGTTTTACATTGACGTGACAACACCAGATAACTTTATTTGAAAAGCACTTTTTTAAATTATTTTAGTAGGTAGCACGTAGGTATTGCATTCTACATTCTGATTTTAACTCGCGAGCAACACTGCACTCTGCAGCGGTCGCTATAACGTAGTGATTACATGCTCAGTGGCTGTCGCTCTAATGACTGCAGAGTGCAGACCTAGGTTGAGATAGGCAGGTACCTACCTACCTACTAGTTGATATACGATAAACATCATCGTTTACACAAAACGCAGTGTAAGGTGTACCTAGTCATAATCTGCAGGTACCTACCTACTAATCTGCAGGTACCTACCTACCGAAGATACCTTGACAAATTACCTAGGGAGATAGGTATAGCTAGCACAGAACCTGGTACCTATAGCCACAGAATATATACAGTAGTATAACTAGCACAGAACCTGGTATAGGTACCAGAACTCAAAGTTCAAAAACTCAAACTAAGGGTGTTTAGTTTAGTTACACACTAAAACCTAGTAGAAATTAGATAGGGAGGGACCTAGGAGGTTTTTTCCGAGAACCTCGTCCACAAGACCAGTCTCATCTCGTGTGACGCGCGCGACGGATCCCTCTGTGGCGCGGTAGGCGAGTAGCCGGCTGAGGTGCGAGAGGTGGCGGGTTCGATTCCCGCTGCTGGACAAATGTTTGTATGATCTGCAAATATCCGGGTCTAGGTGTAGGTAGGTACTAGTGGTAGCACGGTATAGGTAGGGCGTTCCTGATACCCACGACACAGTGTGGGATCAGGAATCAGGATGTAAGTGACTGTTGGGTGCTCTCGCTAGAAGAGTAAGTAGGTAGGTATTTATGTTCCTTGGTTGGGTGCGTTATCTACACTTCTACATCTACCTACACTAATATTATAAAGAGGAAAGATTTGTATTTTTGTGTGTAGGTACCTATATTTGTAATGAATAAAATCAAAAACTACTGTGCCGATTTCAAAAATTATTTCACTATTGGTAAGCTACATTCACCCTGAGTGACATAGGCTACCAGGGGAGGGGGATATGAGGGGGGGCTGTTTTTCATCCTGAAACTACCCGTGCGAAGCCGAGACGAGTCGCTTGTGTTGCTACAAAACTAGCCATTCGTAGGTTAGGTACCTACCTACCTAGCTAGGTACCTACCTAATTGTCAAATTGTCATATTCCTACATACCTACCTATGTAGGTAATAGAAGAAGGTAGGTACTCATACTATTATTTATTCTGTTAAGAAGTAGCGTAGGTAAGTAGGGTGTAGGTACCTACCTACCTACTAGTTGATATACGATAAACATCATCGTTTACACAAAACCGCAGTGTAAGGTGTACCTAGTCATAATCTGCAGGTACCTACCTACTAATCTGCAGGTACCTAATTGAATTGGTTGAATTGTTACCTACCTATACCTAACTTCCTAGGCAGTTAGCGACGTTTATTAGACTTTGGATCAGGCAAATCGGAGATCGATTTCAATTTTCAGGCCTTATTGACGATTTGCTAATCTAACCTACCCAAAGACTGAAAATTCCTAGCTACCTACCTACCTACATACCTACCTACCTACCTAAGTAGGGTCAATTCGCTAGTTAGCCGGCCGCCTTTAGTTTTCGGCCTTTTGGCGAAGTCTCTATAGTAAAATGGAGGTAATAGCGATTCCTAGCAATTTTATTGTGCGAAAGTATGATCAATTCATCTAGAAATAGTTGCATGACATCTGGTTTTTTTTCGGCTAAATAACCTTCTCTAGTAATTTTTAGTGAATTTATCAGTTTGACGCCAGCATCGAAGCTGTCTCCGCATGCGTAATTGTACGAAAAAATTAGTGACACACGTTTCACTCCAAGGTATTTTTTTCATGTTTTTGTAAGTAAATGATGTTGATGTGCATTTAATTGACTGTAGAAATGACTTATTAACATATTACCACTATGTTTATTGCAATATTTGATTTAAAACTACGATAATTAAGGTGGCCGGAAAACAGCATCGAAAATTTCCAAAATGTTTAGTTCTCGGCCTAGTGGCCGAAAACTAGCATAACACAGCCTATAATACAATTGTCTCTTTCTTTTATTTGGCTACGTATATATTGAAATTCTCTTCTGTTTCCGATTATGAGCCATGTGATGGATTAGCTTATTAGTTTTCGGCCACCAAAGTACATCAGTATGAATAAATAGCGATGAATCAAAGTTGGCCATTTTATTGATGGCCGGAAACTAAAACAGAAATAAAATTGTAACTCAGTTTTCGGCCTACCTGAATTTGTATGGAAAAGTTGTGGCCGGAAACTGAATAGCGTCATTCAGTTTTCGGCCACAATTTTAAGCCAAATAGGCATAAATTATAATAAGTGTTCTAGATTGATTTTCTAAGTATAATTTCTATATTAATATTTTGTTTTCTTCAGGTTTCAACTAATAATATTAAATTATCAAATATAGTTTTTAACAAAGCCAGTACCTACATAAATACATAGATCTATCGCAAAGGCAAATTTTTGTGCACTGTTCCGGGATACAATAAAACACTTATACCGCAAAACATTAATCAAATTAAATTCATAATATGCAGTGGATTATACTAAATGTCTCCAAAACACACTGGAGAATTTAAACTGAGAAAAACCCGAAATAATGAACGTAGATTTCGTTTCACAAAATAAAGTTTTTTAACATTTAAAACCAACTCTGGCTATAAAAAACATAAACATGTCTGTGATTCTAAAGAATATGAAAAAAACTCGAGAAAAGGACTTCTGAAATCCAAAATGACGATGTTCTGTAAGAAACATGTTCGAAAGACAGGAAGAACTCTGTAGACGACGTACCTCTTCGGAGGATACAGTCAAAACCTATTTCTAATTTAAAAAAGATTGTGTCAGTTGAGACAGAGAAAATATAGTCAATGAACGTTGTTGGTACAATAAATTCGCCTGGTTGTTTTGATCTTACTCGGTAAATATTCCGCATAGCTAACATTTGGTCCTGCGAGCTCGATTATATCGAGCCAACGTTTTGGTGTGTTTGTTAGCACAACAAGGAATAAGTTTGTGAGAACATGTTTCACTCCCCGCCCGCACAGAAGCGTACACAGGCGAACAGTGCTTCGCCTACACGGTCGCCTATAAGGACGAGGAGCGTTGCAAGAGCACAACAGGTACAGCCAGCAGCACCAACTGAGCAAGAGCTGAACTTACGTCATAGCCATAAATCTAAGTCTAGACATGCGAGTCATATGTCAGTAAAGCGGCGAAAACTTGAACTAAAACTCGCTCAGAAAAAGGCAGCAATTGAGCGGGACTACAAGTTGCAACTCGCTGAACTCGAGCTAGCTGCAAGTATTGCTGACCTGGATGAAGAGGCACGCAGCCACCGTGCTGTGGACTCAAGGAAGAAAGCATCAGACTGGATGGATTTCAGCATAGATGCAAATGGACAGCCACGAGATGATGACAACGGGCTACAACAGAATGCGACGGTCGTTATTAACCCACCAGCGCCTTTCGATAACCAACAGCTAGCATCCGCATTGAAAGAAGCCCTGAAAGTGGCAGCGACTGATGCTAAAACTGAGACCATGTTACCAAGAATTGGAACAAATAAAGATTTATCTGAAGTAATACTCTCGCATCATCAACGTGAATTTACTCACTGCGAAGTCGACCTACTCGGTCCCATGGAAATAACGGTTGGTCGTAGCCTTGAAAGTCGCTACGAGGCAAAGTTTACTTGCATGATAGTAAGAGCTGTGCATATTGAAGTATTGCCATCACTAACTACTGATTCTTTTATAATGGTGTTGAGAAGGATGGCATCTACACGAGGATGGCCACAGCATATGTACTCAGACAACGGTACAAACCTACGTGGAGCTGAAGTTGAGTTGAGAAAATCTTTCCAAGAACTGGATAAGATCAAGATCCAGGAAGAAATGAGTAACTCATCTAGTTCAAACTTACTTGTACCAGGAGTCTTCAATGATGGAGAACTGACCAGGAGAAAGATGTGGAGAACTTCGCAGCGATTGACTGATCTGTTCTGGCAGCGTTGGGTTATGCTGCCTACCGTTTTTACAAGGCAGAAATGGTATAACAAAGGGGGCCAAATGAAGCCGGGAGACTTAGTGGTCATGATAGACCCTGATGCTCGGTGAAATTTGTGGACAAAGGGAATTGTTAAGAGAGGTCTTAGGTCTGATGGGCGCATACGGACCGTAGAAGTAGCCTTCAAGAATGATGTGCTCCTTACCCGACCAGTCGCACGGCTGGCAGTCATTCCTCTGGCTGCTGACTAAGAGAGTGAGTGCTGAGACTCCTCCTAGCACTAGGGGGGAGAATGTAGACGACGTACCTCTTCGGAGGATACAGTCAAAACCTTTTTCTAATTTAAAAAAGATTGTGTCAGTTGAGACAGAGAAAATAAAGTCAATGAACGTTGTTGGTACAATAAATTCACCTGGTTGTTTTGATCTTACTCGGTAAATATTCCGCATAGCTAACAAACTCCAAAATTAATTTGTTGACATCTCTATTAGTTGAGGATGAAAAAACAACCAGAAATTGAGAAGAATCTGAGCGGAAATGATTTAAATTGAGCGGAATATCCCAAAAACTTAAAACTTTGACACTATGCATTAGCATTACACAAAGTCAAACAAATCAAGACTAGCCGATTAAGTTTGCTGATTTTCTACCACCAAATCTATCCATAATAGAAGAACCTTTCAAATTTCATGAAATACCGACTTATAAAGACAACATAATATCACCTTCAAATTCAAACAAAGATTTACTAGTAGCCGCATTCCTGCATACACAGTGATGCTATAGTAACTCGGAGCTATACGCTGACTCTGACAAAAACTAGAACACGTCTTAAAACAAGCAAAATACCAGAATCAATTATGGTATATGGAGAGGCTTTTAATAATTACTTATTTATACCGAATTCCGGAAGGAAAACTATTAATTTAAGTACGCCAGCAGTAATTTTGTCTTGAGACATGCCAAAAAATCTTTAAAGATAAAAAAATAAAATGTTAAGGATAGAAGTGCGTAAAAAAAGACAAAAGTCAAAAATCTAGAAAGGAAACGAAAGAATAAATGTGGATTGCGCCCGGTGTGATGATATTTTAATAAGCCACACAGAAGAAAATGCAGAAAGGAATACAAGATGTGATTTCTGCACTAAATAGTACCACATATATTTAAAAAAAAAATAGGACTCATACAACAAACCCTACAAGACAAGCCTTTCTAATGCAATGCATGCATTATTGATTCCTAATTAATGAATGCACATTCATTTGTTTTAGGTGGTTAAAAAGATTGAATGTAGGTACCTAAAAGCTGAAGCTTCATGTTAATGTTAAATAATGGCCATCTTTACAAAAAATATATAATAGTGATAACGTAAATTGATTCATGTGATTGTTATGTTTGAAATCCTTATAACTATTCGAAATTAGTGACTGCTACTTATAATTAATATGATTTCTTATATAAGATGTAAGAAAAAAAATAAGATGATATTTTGATGATAACCATAAACGTAAAAGACTGTTAAGTAATCAATGTGATTGATAAATTTATGACTTGAAATGTCATAAGTTATTTGAATTAAAGGCTGTGATTACTATATAATTCATTAAATTGCATACACTGATCGAGTAAATATAATAGATGATAATTATTGTTAAAACCATAGTTGATGATGCAAGACTTGTAATTGTTAACAATAAAAAAAACTGTAATTACTATTTCAAAAGTAAAGAAAAAAAGAATTTAGAAGAAAAATGTATAAGTAATAAAAGGATTTAAATTTAAAGACTTACTTCTACCTAACAGTACATTCCAAATTAAATTATTAAAAGAAACAAAGTCAAACTTTGATTTTGTTTATTTTTATAGTTTTTCCGGTGAGCCCTAAAAACATTATTACTAAAAAACGAGTTTTTAATGTAACTATAATAGCTTCTTCTTACTTTTTTATCTATTATAAGTAGCGGCCGAAAACTAAATACCATGTGGCCGAATACTGAAATTTGTGGCCGAAAACTAGCGTTTTGGTCATTTTTGGGATTATAATTTATTATAAAAAAAACTAAGATCACTTCGCGTCAAACAGTTTTGAAATCAGAAACTACAATATTTTATCTATCAAAATACATTATCAGTACAGATTATCAACAGTAACATTATTTTTTTCTGACCGTTTAAAGTTGCCAAATCCACTAAGAGGCCGTAAACTAGCGAACCGACCCTACCTGCCTACCTAGGTACCTACCTACTTACCTACCTACCTAAGCACCTACCTACCTACATAAGTACCTACCTTACCTACCTAAGTAACTACCTACCTACCTACCTAAGTACCTACCTCCTACCTAAGTACCTACCTCCTACCTACCTACCTACCTACCTAACATACCTACTTGTACCTACTATGCTACAACCCGGCAGGAGGACAGATGGTTTCGTTCAATCATCATTGCAGAAGGCAGTGAAAAAACCTTCGACGGCAGGTGTGGCAGCAGCTTGCGCGGGTGTCGAGTCAGCTGCCATTCCACGTGCCCGGCAGCTGTCTCATCTCGACCCTCCCCGCTCCAGTTTCATCCCCTCAATTGAATTCAAGCCGAATCTGCCCTAATTTACTTTTTTTGCATGAAGAAATAGTCCGGTCATTTTAGACAATTGAAATAAAGAAAATTCCGACACAGCCAAATCTTCGTAGAGATCTTAGGTTTACCACAAGAAATAAAGTTTCAAAAGTCCCCATCAGTCCCATGTGAGCTTAGGGACTTATTCGGGTCCCAAGGTCAAAATTTTAGGTTTTTTAGATTTTTCTCGAAAACGGTAAGTTTTATCGAAAAAGTACCTCAGTGCAAAGTTGTAGATCTTAAAATTCTCTATAAAAATGGTCCCTATGATTTTTTCTCAAAGACCCACTATTTCCCAGATATTGCGCTTGTAAGAATCACGTTCTACATAATATGCACACATTTCCACACCGGTCATTTTAGACATAAAAATAGTGATCAAATAAAAAAAAAACCGACAGAGCCAAATCTTCGTAGAGACCTTAGGTTTACCACAAGAAATAAAGTGTCAAAAGTCCCCATCAGTCCCATGTGAGCTCAGGGACTTATTCGGGGCCCAAGGTAAAAATTTTAGGTTTTTTGGATTTTTCTCGAAAACGGTAAGTTTTATCGAAAAAGTACCTCAGAGCAAAGTTGTAGATCTTAAAATTCTCTATAAAAATGGTCTATATGATTTTTTCTCTAAGACCCACTATTTCCCAGATATTGCGCTTGTAAGAATCACGTTCTACATAATATGCACACATTTCCACACCACCTGTGAGGTAGTGTACTCAGCGCAATATCTGGGAAATAGTGCACCTTAGAGAAAAAATTATAGAGACCATTTTTATAGAGAATTTTAAGATCTACAACTTTGCTCTGAGGTACTTTTTCGATAAAACTTATCGTTTTCGAGAAAAATCCAAAAAACCTAAAATTTTGACCTTGGGACCCGAATAAGTCCCTAAGCTCACATGGGACTGATGGGGACTTTTGACACTTTATTCCTTGTGGTAAACCTAAGGTCTCTACGAAGATTTGGCTTTGTCGGAATTTTCTTTATTTGGTCACTATTTTTATGTCTAAAATGACCGGACTAAAATCATACAAGGAAGTTTGCTTTGCATACCTATCCTTTGTTTGTTGCATACCATAAGAAAGGACCCTGCATCATGTCTCTTACTTACCAGTACGGAAGTAGCGACACTGTCCGCGTACAAACTTCATCACTCCGCTGCTCCCTGCTCCTCATAGTGCACTCCGTTCCTCTTATAGTGCAACCCGTTCCTCTCATAATGAACCGCTGTGCACCCCGTTCCTCTCATAGTACAACCCGTTCCTCTCATGATGCACTCCGTTCCTATCATAGTGCACCCCGTTCCTAAGATAAGATAAGATAAGATAATTTATTTGCCAGAACATTGTACAAAGTTCTTAAACTAGGTGCAGTCCACTTATGTTCTACCTTATAACTAGGTATGCAAATTTTCACATGAGTAGGTAACAATAAAATGAGTAGATACAATAAAAACGTTTAAAAATAATTGATAGTATCGAGTAATAATATAAAATAAAATGTCTATAATTAGCTTTATCAATAAAAAATATAATTGATAATCCCTATAATGTAAGTATTCATTTAATGAATAATAGCATCTAGTGCTCATAGTGCAACCCGTTCCTCTCATAATGCACCCCGTTCCTCTCATAGTGCACCCCTAGACGACGAACCGCGTGTTCAGGCTCAATTTGATCAGCACACTGGGTCAAAACCTATCGGTGAACCAAATTTCATCGCAATAGGTTGAGCCGTATCGGCGTATTGAGTAATTGAGTACCTACCTAACAAGCATACTAATATTAAAACATCCAAACAATTTTTTTAATGATATTAGTGGGATTAGTGACATGGCACAGAATAAATAATAGTACGCGAGGGTCAGATTATGTAGGTAGGTATATAAGCTTGGAGCTACATACATGGCTGGCCGCACTTCCCGCAGACTCACCAACATAAAACATAAGTAGGTAAATGCATATTTTAATGAATGAACTTCTCTCGAGCACTGCAGCAGTGTTTAACTTAGTGACTGCACACAATGGTCATAGAGTAAAACGTTGAATTCAAGCGGTTTTTCAGTATAGGTACCTACCACGAAACAGTGTAGAACGTGTAGAACTCCTATTGGTACGTAGAGCAAGTAGGTACCCTCAACCCGTACAGGTACCTAGGTAGGTAGGTACCTAGGTACCTACTTTACATAGAACACTGGCTTATTCCTATGTACCTACCTACATCTGATTTGTTCTGTTCTGTGTCAAGCTGGGTCTAGGAACTATCGTAGAAAGAGTAACAGAACCAAGAAGGTTCGATATTATAGGTAGGTAAGGTACTGTCTATAACTTCTACCTCAGAAGGATGATTTGTACCTAGAGCACAGAATAAATGGTAAATAAAGTGCAAGTCAAAATATACCCTCTTCTTCTTTCTGAGAAATACCCTAAAGTTCATGGGAGTACCTACTCCAAACGTAGCCAGTCTCGCTTTACGACTCCAAACAATTTTGCGTAGGTAGGTAATTAGGTTTAGAGCATTGCAGGCCTCCGTAATGTAATTAGGTAATGAGTTACATGCGGTACTGGCTGGAAATTAGTGAGTTTATGAATGGCTAAACCTGAATGCAACCTTTTTGGATGTCGCATCTGAAACGATTCTCTTTGGTCGGGCGGGGCACAACACAAGTGAAGGCGGCCCAATGGCGGCTCGAGGCGAGGTATGCGGCCTGCTTTCCCAGAACTCTGCCATAGATCGGGTAACAGTTTCCATGTGGGTATAAATGGGGTATAACCAAAACCCTGCCTGCTATCCGCTGGTCCACAAAAGCGCGGGACGCGATGCCTTTTTGTGGTGCATCAGGCGAAGTCTGCGGATGGAAAAACAGAGATGAGACTGTGCAGATTATTATGTAGGTAAGGTATATTTTTTATTTGAATAAATAACGGAACAAGTAGATTCTGACCCACCTGATGTTAAGTGGTAACCTCTGCCTATAACAATGCATTACCTCTTAGGTCATGTCACCTAGGACGCGCCCCTACGTGGCATTGCACTGCGCCCGCCACCTTGAGATAAAGACAGAATGAGCTCTTTGCATGCACACTGGATTGTACTTATTATATATAGGTACCTAGGTACTTTATACTTTGTCTTTTTGAGAATCTGTCCTAATGCGAATCTGTCTTTTTGAGAATCTATCCAATGCGTAGACTAGAGCGAGAATCTGTCTACGATCCAATGCCTTTGGTTTGATATTTTGAAACTTGACTGAAGAGTCCATAGATCAAAGAGTCAAGTAGATATACCTAATAAAGAAGGATGTGACTTTATTTTTAGTCTGACAAAAAAGTTAGAAAAATAAAATTGAAGGCCAATGTTCACAAACACATTTTTGACAGATATTTTCATACATTATCTGTCACTTTGACGATTGGTTACGGTAACCACAGATTTATTTGTTGTTATTTATTTGTTTGAACACGCCAAAAAAAAGGAGAAGAAGAAGAAGATTTATTTGTTCGTGAACTTCGACCAAAACCAGTTTCCTGTTCCGGTATGAAGAAATTTTGAATTCCTGTTTTTTTTTAGTATATTCCTTCATAAATAATCAAAGATTGCATCCTCTGAGGCTCTACAATTTCATCATAGCCCAAATTGCTTGCCTCTGTACGATCTCCATTGCAACCAAATTAGCCACACTGCGCACCATTCCGATCAATTTAATTCCAAAATTAGAAGTTACGAAAACGCAACATCCAATATCACAATAGAGGCTCCACAATGCACTATTTTTTCCTATAGAAATCCGTTAACATTCCATTCCGTTCCCGCGTCGCATGGCGTGGCGTGGCGTGGCATGGCGCGGGCACGGCCTCTCGAGAAGATTTCGAAATTCCAAGAAAGGCAGAGCCTTATAAATTATCTCAAAAGTCAAAAGCGCCGACGCGGCCGCGCTGGGCCCCGCTGCCAGAATTCTTTTTTTACTCCACAGGTAGGTAGGCTGCTGGCGCTAAGAAGGCGATGGAATTTATACTGCGCTCCAGAGCAGTTGATACTCGGTGATTTTAGGATTGCATTGGCTGTGGTTCATTTAAAACGTAGTGATTACGTGCTCAGTAGGTACTGGCGATGATTAGGTATATTATATGTATGAGTAAGGTAGGGCAACATCTATTATTAGATTTTGTATTCTAAGGCCTAGCGCAGTGGCACTTGATTTCCTATACCTGCGGGAACGTGTTCAGCAATCAAATAATATGTTTTTGTTAAAAATTCTTATCTATTTCAAAACAAGCTTTTATAAAGTTAGTGATCGGAACCGTGTGCAGTGGGCTCAGTACAGGTTTTTAATTACCTACCACTCGGAATAACGAAAACCGAATTGTCAGTCGAAATGTCGTTTTTTTATGCAGAAAATGATATATGACTTGTGGAGAAACTCATTAAAATCATACATTAAAACATATATCGACTCGTAATTCGATAGTCGGGATATCGAATCCAAAACTTAGGTAGGTCCTTCCTTTTGGCCAAAGCTCGTGTACCATATTTAGGTAGAGCTGAAGAAGTCGCGCGAGCTCTACACCAGACAAGACCATTTCTGGTCAGCAAAATTAATTGCTTCAGCAAGCTCTCTCTTATGTAATTCTTGCGCATCGTGGCCCAGTACCAAATCTGTTGATATCACAGCTCTGCTCTATTACCGAATAAAAAATGTGCGTGGTACACTCGTGGAGCACGATTCTTGGAAAATAGCACTCTCGAGTCCCGAAGAAATTGTTGAGAGCCCTTGAAGGTCAGCTCCACTAATAGGCTGTAGACAGAACCCGACCAGAACTGTACTATTATTTATTCTGTGCATATATATATAGGTATATATATAGGTATAGTATTGTTACTCCTCATTTGGAAAAGAAACAGACTTTTATCACGATTTTGCATTCAGTGAACTTGGCTTGTTCCATTTAAAAGGGCTCGTGGCGTTATTCAGCGGTCGGATCGGACTGCATGTATTTCGCTTCCATTTAAATGACATTAACGTTTGATTTGTAACAAGGATTGTAATCGTAAAGCATTCTCGTTTAATGCTCTAGCCGATCACCATGAAACCAACGGCTCTTTAGATTGGTCGCTCTACGAACAGATTTGGAATGTAACGGATTTAAAATAGAGTTGGTATTCTATTGGTCGGTGTGGTGGATGGTGTGCTCAGGAATTTGGGGCATCGGAGCTGACTCAACGGCGATCTATTCCCTTCCTTGTCTCGGATTCGTAGTAATGGCATCTAAGCCAACTTAACGGCAAGTACTTTGAGGAAGATTTTGCTAGATACTCTAGCTAGCTAGTCTTAAAACAGTAGGTACTTAGGTACTTCGTACTCTACTTTTAAAAAAGACCAAGGTAGAGGTACCTACTTTGTCTAGTCGTTAACATGCTCTAAAAAGGCTCAATAAAACCAGTCAATTGGTTTTGTATTAGAGTCTTGACCCCGGAATTCTCAAATAAGTAAGCTCAGTCGAGACTGGCATATATGCGCCTTTTGAAGTCCTCAGCCGAATCTGCCGCCGCACCGGTCCTAGCTGCAGATATCTCGGACATCCGGAGATGTCCGGATGGCGCAATGGCAACTAATACTTATTCTGTGGCAAGAGTATCAACGCGTGAAGCACAAAGATATCTATTATAGAAATCTTTGGTGGAGCGTCCCACACCAAAGGCCTAACCCATCTTCCATTCATGAGTCAAGAATCATTTAAATTGTCATATGTGTGATTTCAATAATTTTCAACGTACGCTCTTCACAATCTTAGAAAGACTGCTCTATTGGTCAACATGCTCTAAAAGATCGAAATTAGGTCGCTCTCTCTCTCTCTATAGATTTGATACCTAGTACCTAGGTACATTCTTAGCATATTCGCTATTCTCACGATTCTTTAGTAATTGTAGAATGGTACCTAGACATGGTCATAATATAACATATTTTCATCAGTCCACTAATAAAGGACCACTATATTATTTAAGGCTTATGGTATTCTCGCCACAAGCCCCCATCAGACAACCCGGTTCTTTTGTGGTTGTAGTGTACCTAGTGCAGACATGCTTCATTTCAATTGTGTCTAAGTAGGTATACTAGGTATGTATGTATGGAGAACAGATCGAATATAAGGTAACGAACTTCCGGAGTGAACTATGCGGTGGAATCACGCTCTACACCAATTTTGTTTCTAGAGTAGAGCCGCCCCTTTTCAAATTATAAAAATTCAGCCAACTGCGAGTCACCGAGAGTTTCTTCGTCATTTTAAATTAGGTAAGGACCTACCTACCCACTCATTATCTTTGGTAAGTAATTACATATTTTAATTTGACGAAACTTCAACTTTGTCACAACAACACATCCAACTCCAACTCTATATCAATTAATACATAATTATCTTTATTTGTAGCTAATCACGATCTACCTATTAGTTTTTCATTCAAGTTTAATTCTGGAATAGGTACTGGCCTCGTGTGGGTTTCTTAGGACTTCCTAAAGAATTCATCTACATGTGGATGCCTTGTTAGTAAGAAAATCTTCGTAATAAATAAACTAAAGGGAACACCAGGGGATGGGCTGCAGCATCCACCTGAATAACACCAACACTCCGATCACCAGTCCGCCTGCCATGCGTGGTTATATCAGGTACATATAATCCCGCCTTCAGGCTTCGTCGAACAGTGGGCTGCTCATGTAGATGTTGAAGTAGATATAGATAGATACGTAGGTAAGTATAGGTGTGTCAGCATAAGCATGCGCGACGTAGTGTTTACAAACACACAGAGCAACTTAGATAAGAGCTTGTAAAAAGACGTCACACAATTTTTTTGTTATCCCATGACCTTGTTGTTCAATCAGCATAACAATGATTTCTCATGTTAGCCATGACACCTCGTTGGCCCTTGCCGTACTAACTATGCAGTAAGCATGACACCTCATTGGCCCTTGCCGTACTAACTATGCAGTAAGCAGTGGGTGCGTAGGAGTATAGTCATTACATTAATGGCCCTCGGACATAGATCAATGAGTAGTGACTACGGCTCAGCACGTGGACAATGGAGTGACCTTGGACTATTTCATCATTAGATTAAATTGATTCCATTAGGAAACGTGTGAAGCATGCGAGGAGTCTGTAATCATTGTGAAACAGGCTCTGAATCATACCAGAACTCATTTTATCAATGGGGGGAAGGCCCTTTACACGTTCAAATGGTGGGGGGGTGAAACTAGCAAAGCAAACATTAATCCAAGTACATATTAGTAGGCATTTTTATACATATGTACTTGTTATGTCACAGAATAAATTTTAATAATGGTTATGTATTAGGTAGTTGAGCGATTTGGCTATTTTTAAATGTTCGTAATAGTCTGTATAAGGTTTCTATGGAAAGAAAAGATGCCCGGAAAATGAGAAAATTCGGGAAAAACTTAGCGCTTTTTATCTATAGGATTTTTGTGTCAACTCAAGCCCATGGCACAGAATAAATATTAACGGTTGAGCGGATTGTTTGGTGCGATCAGAAGCTTTATTCTTATTAGTTAGGGCGATTGCTTGGTATCCCGACACCACGCCGCGGGAAAAAGCTGTTATAGTAATAAAACAAATAGCATGTCTCGAAATATAGGTATGTGTGATATCAACATAGGATGGTAGGATGTTCGTATCAACATCCCTATTGTCGCAACCATTGTGCGACGAAACCTACAGATATGCGGATGATGTAAGATTTTCTGGTTGTATAATTAAACTTTATGTGTAACTGTCAGCGGATGGGTTCATAGATGACAGGGTGTATAGTATCTACATGGTCGTATACAGCGGATGACTTCATAGATGACAGGGTGTATAGTATCTACATGGTCGTATACAGCGGATGAGTTCATAGATGACAGGGTGTATAGTATCTACATGGTCGTATACAGCGGATGAGTTCATAGATGACAGGGTGTATAGTATCTACATGGTCGTATACAGCGGATGAGTTCATAGATGACAGGGTGTATAGTATCTACATGGTCGTATACAGCGGATGACTTCATAGATGACAGGGTGTATAGTATCTACATGGTCGTATACAACCAGAAAATAGCACCATCATCCGCATATCCTTTGCGGTCTTTTGACGACCGAAGACGATCTGTGGCGTGGCGGGCAATGGTTCGCCTGCGACACAGGAGGTTGCGGGTTCGATTCCCGCTTCGTAACAAATATTTGTATTATCTGCAGATATTTGTTCAGGGTGTTCTGGGTGTTATCTGTGTATAATAAAAAATATCTATTTATGTAATGTATTGTATTAATTATATCAATTATCTAGTACCCATAACACAAGCTACGCTTAGCTTGGGGCTAGATAATGTTGTGTGAACTGTTCAGCATTATTTATTTATTTATATCTGCACGTTTCGTAGACCCTTTATGCGTACATTTCGTAGACCCTTGCCGTTACTTCGTAATCAAAACATCAACGCGTTACACATTTACGCTACACGTTTGGTATAAAAATGATACACATTTGATATAACTATAGGTATAGTGGATCGAACAGGAACTAGGTACCTACTCTATATTATAAGGTGGTACCTATATATTAAAATATTCAGTCCCTGAATATTTTTTGTCTAGATGTAATTAGGTAAATAATACTTAGATTTTTGGCAATACACTACAAGTAGAGTACAAACAAAAAGTTTTCTTTTATTCAAACACGATTCTAACTCGCATTATAAAACAAACTACTGCGCAGTTTTTGAGCTTAGCATAACGACGTCACGAGGTCGAACGCCTTATGGCATTGCCAAATTTGAACACATGACATCACCTAATGCTTGTGTATTTATTTAGTTACAGACCCCTTGTGATACCTTGCTGTAGCCTCTTCTCCATCGCTAGTTTTATTAGTCGCGATGTAAAAAAAAACACTTGAAGCGAGTAATGTAGGTATACAAACAAATCCTTCTTTATTCTCGTCGTGTTGAAACTTTAGATTAGGAGTAACGACAAAAACAGTCACGTCTTGTTCTCATCGGTCGATGTCTTTAGACAAAGAGCCGCTCAAGTTACCCACCCTTCACTAAAGAGGCAATTAGTACCAATGTCTTTATTACTTTGCGAATAAATATTGACATATATATATTTGCCAGTGCATTGCACTCCTCCATTAGTGATAGTTGATACGATACTCAAATCACCAAACTGTTTAAATAGCATGATATAATGATGATATATAAAGGGTAACTAGCAGCAGGGCTTGAAAAATAGGGTACCTAAGTGAGAGACACTAAACCTAGGTAGGTATAGGTTCAGTCAGCAGAACTAACTCCGGTATTCTTATATTCAACCAACTTTTCTCGAATCGACTCAACCTCACTCGCGAGGATATTTCGTAAGTCAATTTTCGAAATTGAATACGAGTGATATTGAATCAGGAAAGTTGGAGGAACAACTAATACCTACCGACCGGTGTAACACCCTCTGGGTAAGGTGACCAGACTTCAGGATTTTTAGACATTGGTCAGGATCCGGGGGTTTCTAGAAAATGACAGGATTTTTGGTGAATGAATGAAGTCCTAAATAAGTTATTTATTATTGTTTTATTTGTAGGAAATACTTATAATCTAAATTTAAAAAAACTAATATTGCAATGTGCAAATGTGTAAATAGAATATATTTGCAATTTGCCGTAGTCAGGCTTTTTGGCAGAATTTTTCAGTGAGACATGTGGTAGGTAACCATGCACCTCTGGGTGTTTATAGATTGCACATAAATAGTTAACTACCTTATAATAGAAAGAATATAACAGCTAATACAACTAGGTATATACTAAATTTAAAAATAATAATTAAACAGTTGAGCTACGTACCTCCCTAAATACAGTTGCAAACGATCAATCACTACCAGCCGAAAGCGTCCCAAAGATGCTGACTACATTACCACGTTCTCCTTTTTTAAATCACTGTGTTTTGTGTGTGTTGTGTGTTCTACACAAACATAAATAAGCTATATTTCTGAAATTGAAAAAAAAAACTATTCTATTTTTGGTTGAACCTTTGAACGCGAAGAAGGGCAATCAAATCGTGCTGACTGTACATAATCTACCCATTCAAAACAAAATCTATTATCATACGAGTTCGTCCGGGGAAGTACTACCTCCATACCTATTTCTGCCGCAAAGCAGTAGTGCTCGCATTGCTGTGTTTAGGTTTGAAGGGTATGGGTGCCGGTGAACTTACAGGCACATACGAGACCTTTCATCTTTATGTCTCAGGGTGGTGGGCGCAATGCAATGTCAAATAGGGTGCGTCCTAGGTGGACGTGACCTATGTGGTGGTAAGGCAGAGGCTACCGCGTGGTTGTTCCGCCATTCACGAAGATAAAAGAAAACTTCTGACTGGTATTCCCTGCTGTGCCCGTTCCTTGTATTATTTATTGAAATAAAATCCATTTACCACGTCATAAGTACCTACCTACTCAAATAGGTACAGAATACAGGTACAGAACAAAATTCAACAAGTGAAAAGTATTGATTTTTCTGATTTCACTCATATTATGTAATCTCACATGACGAAAAATCTGAAATGCCGTAATCTCTCGTTTAGCACATCAGGTGGGTTACTATGAGCTCTTATTGCCATGCAGTTGTTAAACTATTCAGTACAAAATATTGCTTCCGTGATGTCCGCAACTATATTTAAAGGCACAATCGCAGAGGGTCTACAGACTTCTGCGATTAAAGTTATTCAACGATGAAAAATGTCAACGATGAACCGATATTTTGTACTGAATAGTTTTTGAACTGAATGGATATAAGAGCTCATAGTAACCCCCCAGGTATCCTTATATTAAATAAATAATAAATAAATAATGCTGGACAGTTCACACAACATTATCTAGCCCCGAGCTAAGCAGAGCTTGTGTTATGGGTACCTACTAGATAACTGATATACTTAATAGATATATATATATATATATATATATATATATTATACATTACATAGATAGATATTTTTAATTAAACATAGAAAATACCCAGAACACCCTGAACAAATATCTGCGAATGCACAAATATTTGTTCAAAGGCGGGAATCGAACCCGCAACCTCCTGCGTCGCTGGCCAACCTTCGCCCGCCGCGCCACAGAGGTCGTCACATTATTTTGATTATGATTGTTAAAAATTGTGTTAGGAAAAGTGGGTCCGGAAAATATTAGCTACCTAATAGTTACTAGTTAATATACTATGAACTGGCTATGCTATGGCTAGGTGGAGCGATGAGCTACGAAAGGCGGCGGCAGAAAGTGTATGAGAAGAGCCGAACCGAACACCGGGCTCTGTGGCACGTATTGGGAGAGACCTATGTCCAAAAGTGGACTAGTGTGGGCTGATGATTATGATGATGATGATACTATGAAGGAAAGCACCTCCTTGGTAATAAGCAACATGGTTGATAGTAGGTTCTCGTACCAAACTCTTGGTAAAATGCGCGCGTCTCTTGCGCATTTCTGTCCCTATTCACGAAATCACTTATTACAGGAAAGCGAGAGGATGATGTTACACATCAAAAACAAAAAGTACCGGCGCGTGTCTGTTGAGGTAACTAGGTAGGTACGTAATTAACGGAAGGAAACGCCGCCCCCAGTTGCTTAGAACGAGTTAGGGCTCAACAACAGTGGTTAGAGGACATGCACATAATATGGGTTGGTTCAGTCACAGAATAAATAATAGCACGTTCAATTTTAAATAGACTAGCTAAACAAGCTGAGCCTATTTTCAACATTTACCTACTCTTTTATAGAGCTAAAATAATCGAAGCCGGGAGTCGCTGATCTACTCTCTCTCACTACACTGTGTTATAGTCTTGTACATGTGTTGCTGTAGGTTCTATTCGCAGAAGGATCTCGTTTCACGGCGCATACGAGGACACACACAATGCACATTGTCTGTGCATCGCGTTGAGAAGAACGCTTCACACTGCACAGTGGGTAGATCATTGTGATACAAAAGCCATTGTGCCTGCAAAAACGCAAACACAGATGTGCACACTGAAAATTATACCTACAGGGTGTTTGCTTACAGCCTGTCAGTTTATGGTCCGGGGACATACGTGAATCATTGCTAGCATACAAGATAGGACAGTGTAGTCTAACATGCCTATACTATAGTACCTACATAATATGATCTCAGAATGCTATTCTAGGCGGTCCACGTGTGAATAATGTGGATATGTGGTTGTAGGTAGGTATTTGGTATCTCAGGGTTTTTACTTTGGTCGAAGTCGCAGGGGGCCAATTCTCGGATTGTAGTGATAGAAGTCGAAAGAGATATTAATTATTATGTCGAAAAATAGGAAGAGCACACTCCTGGTTTATACAACGCACGAAATAAATTATCAATGAAGCGTCTCATCGCTTTTACGAAAGACTAGATCTACCCGTGGCTTCACTCGCGTCTCAAGTGATATGCCTATATTACTGAGCCCTTCTGCAATCCATGTTACAATCTCTTATTTTTATCCAACTGAAAAAAAAAATATCTAACTGTGTGCAAAAAGTGCACAGTTAAAATTTACACAGTTGCTACAACATATTTTTCATTGAGATCTAATTAATTTACACCGTTGTGGCAACTGCAAAAAAACAGTTAGGAAGCAAAAAGTAAACAGGTTAGTTACAGGAACTTTTTGGTCAATAATAACAACGTATCCTGGCAGTAATTTAAATTTCAACGGTTAAACATCAGTCCGGATAAGACAGTAAAATGAACTGTTTTACTTTAACTGTTTTTTTTCAGTTATGCTAACGTGTTTAATGTGTTGGCTCCATTTTAACCTCGCAGAACGGTAACTTTTATCGGTTTTCGGGTTACTCGAACTGTATTTTTTTTTCAGTAACAGTCACTTACTACATAGTCCTGAACTGACCCCACACTAGGATTCCCTGTGTCATGGGTATCAGAAACTACGAGAACCATGGTACCTGCCATAACACTCAGACCCGGAATAAATATTTGCAGATCATACAAACATTTGGTCCCGCAGAGGCAGAGGGAATCGGACCCGAAACCTTTCGCATCTGAACCGGCGACTCGCCGGAGTCGCTACAGAGGTCGTAATCGGTTCAGCTAAAACAACAGATTTGGATAATAAGAAAGTAGGATTCGATTTGTAAACTGCTTTGTCGCCCGTCAGGTTTCAATATTTGGCACCAACACTAAATATGCTACCAAATATTTGTCTGGACTACACAATCCGAGTCTTCAGATCAGAACATACTGCACAGACACGTATAGATTACCTATCACTACCAAATTATGAGAGAATTTGTTATCTAATTATTACTTCAATATTGCTTTGTGAAAAAAATATCGATGTATATATTTAGCCACTCATATCAACATAATCAGCTCACCTGATAATATTTAGAAGATAAATAAATCAAACATGCAAATATTTTGGCACAATGTGCAACAGTCTTCTCAATATCGATGGAAATGCTTGGTCGTTGCAAAATGATCCCATTTATTAGTGTAATTATTAACATGTACGGTATAGAAGTGGGCCAGAGTGTTCTCGCGACAAGTCCCCACGGAGTAGACGGTTACATAGACCGGAGGTGCCAGCGACGCGACGGATAGGAGGAAGAAGAGCGTCACATATGCAGCGGTTCCCCGATTGCATGACGATATAAACTTTCTAAACCGAGACATGGTTTTGTTTGAGTATGTCGTGTCAAAGCTTCCTAGATTTATATTGTTGTCGTGGCCAAAGAGAATGTTAATTTAAACGTGTTCCGTGAAATTAAACTGTTCGCGTGTTCACAATTGAATGCTGATGTTGTTTTGTACATCTGAATGCACTTACAAGTTTCCAGTGACTGCGCACTCGCAGGTACTACTTACCTAACCACTTCTGATAATAATAATTATGAATACATCTAATAATAATTACATAACTAATTGTCATCATCAAAATACAAACAAATGAAATATAGGCACATTCTAGAGACATTATGGACAATTGGGTTATACTGGTTATACTCGTACTATACCTACTTATAAGATTTCCATACAAATCCTTAATTCAGTGTAATTTGTAAAACATATAATTTAAAAAAAACTGTCATTCCACGGAGTTAGGTATTAGTGTATTGACAATTTGTACATTTTTTTTATATGAGCTTTTTGAGATAATATTGAATCAAACTTTGTGTATGTGCAGATTTTCCAAGCGCCCCCTAGAGGCACACTCCTCATTAACGACATCAAACAGGAAATCGATAATAAGCATCTTAATTTCCTTGATGATAAAATAATCTTGTAAAATAGCATCAACTTCTAATCAAATAAGACTGCACTGCAGTTTCCAATTGACTAGTACCGAGAACCAGCTAGGCGAGTAGATGTGGTCGGCTTTCGCAAGTTCTACCGACTCGCTTGCGGATAGAAAGCGTCGCGACCTCACTTTCACTATGCCAAGAGTGAATAAGACTGTCATGCAACACACCTTCTTACCTCATTATTGACTGGGCATGAATGAATGGACTCGGCCAAAGTCCTTGATGACCCAAAACTGATTCAAGCTGTTTTACATGGATATTTTGTGGTGAGATGACGAAACAAAAACTATGAACTCACTCAAGGAAACTCATGCGGGACCTGAAATTGATTCCAGCACATTGTCCGTGTCAGGGGCATGTTGGGACACAGTGATGACACGTAGGCTCAATGAAAGACTTCTCAGTATCTGAAACTGATTCAAGTTGTTTCAAGCTTATTAAGGCTGCGCCAACGCCAGGCAGACATCTACATATAAAAAAAACGCCTTGCTCCGCTCTAAAAGCCGTTTTTATTGAATATCTCGTAAAATATAGATAACTTTACAAACCCTACAGTAAACGCTCGGCTTTGTTGTTTTTATTTTATTTATCGAATTTCTTACCCAATAATGTATGCACCATTTTAATAAACATAATTGAATCTAGCCAAAAGTTAGAGACAGGGTTGGGTTTATTTTTTTCAATTGAGAAAATATTATCCTATCTTGTTTCTGGTACAGTGATCCCTTGTAATTGTAATATAGAATCCATGCATATTTTTAATTTGTTTTATTTGTTCTTGATTTAGTGTCTGTTTAAAATCAAATCTACGGCTAGGAATTTTGCGAGATAAGGTATCCGTCAGAAATATGGTAGCGTAAATAGTTAGCTAAGCCTGTTTTTATTTGATTAACTGTCGTAACAAGCTTATGGTCCACCTGATGTAGGTAACCTCTAACTGTAACAATAGGTTACCTCATAGGTCAACCTTAACGCACCGTATTCGACATTGCACTGCGCCCGCCACTCTGAGACATGAGATGAAAAGTCTCATGTGCCTGTAATTTCATCGGCACCCGTACCCTTCAAACCGGAACACAGCAATGCGAGCACTACCTATACTGTTTTGAGGCAGAAATAGGTATGAAGGTAGTTCTTACCCGGACGAGCTCTTTCACAAGGAACTCTGCTCCTACCTTCTGCAATTTGTATCACATCGGCCTATGAGCTGTTCTCGTATTACGTAATAAACTTCTTTTAATTTCTACGAGGCGGGGTGACGTGTTTGAGCAATAATCCTATCATTGTTTAGCTTATCACAATCATTTATAAACATGTGCTGATGAAACATTAAATACTTTAGGATGTTTAAAGTTCTGAGAACGTCATTCATCGAACTCATTGAGTCAATTGTGACAATTGATTTCCAATACACGAGGCATGCGGGCCCGCTCAATTGTTTAATCAACAATCGACTGGTCCTTCCAACCCTGACAATATCACACGTTTACTAAATAAAATACCACGAGAGTCCGGCAGCCACAGGAGGTAATAACAAAACAAGAAAAATTCTCGCAAACAAACACTTTTTTAAAGAAAATTTACTGTTCTTGACGCCAGTCAAAATATAAAGCGTGCATTACAAAGGCAAATAAGGCCCATAACCAATACTGTTATTAGCCGTGAAGGTAAGAGCGATAAATATTTACGACATATTTTTCTTTGGTTGCGCACCCATTCCTCACAACCAATGTTTAATGCCTTGCTGACTTCAGCGTCGGATAAAGAGGTCTATTGAATGCTATGGCGGAAGGTTGCTGCGTAGTTGGTCAGTAATTTGTTTATATTTTCTTCTCCAGATTGCAATTTGATAAGACTCCAAATTAAAGGTTTCGCTAAAGTAAAATACTTGCCTGGTACCTACATGTAAATTTCCGAAACAGGATGCACGGCACAGTGGAGCGAGACGGTTGCGCGCTGTGGCACGAAACGCTCTCATAGGGCACCTCCTCAAATACCGACCCTGCTGTTTGGGAATCAAGGTTTACATACCTTTGAACTTTATAGAGACATACGCCGTTCAACGACTGTAACTGTATTAAATTTCCCGTCTACAACTTTCCAGCAAGTTCCAGAAACCACCAGAACAAAAACCAATCCTATATGGTTATCAAAAAGGTTGGCTTTCGTGCAGTGTTGTGAACATTCTGGAGTTGTTTCGGATGTGGTGGTTTAGTTCCATGAACCGCTTCCGCCGCTCCTTCCGTCTCGGGTTGCTGGCTGCAGACATTCCTGAGGCGGACATTGGAGCCCGCTCAGGAATGCTGGCCAGACTAGACGCTGATGCCATGATAGCTTAATGCACTCTAGCCGGCCTCAGGAATTCATCAAGGCTGCTGTTGTTAACATACACATATGGACTTTGGATGGACAGCTTTTGAATAGGTGTAGGTATCGACTATCGACTATAGGTAGGTCCTGTCACGATGTAAGATCAGAAGGCAATTCTCGTAAATATTATAAAACGACACTAAAATTGTAGATTGGCAAAAAATTTACCTATTCTGTTTCCTCATAATAATACAGTCTACTTTCGATTCATGGTGACCATAGGTTAGAGACTTGAGTGGAGTACTACATTATCATTGGAAGGAGTGTCTAAAAATCTAGTCAAAATTCTCGGAAAAAGCTAAGACAAATAGAACTTTGAACCGTACAAGATTCGGTCACATTTCGAGATTTCACATTTCTGTGTTTTATCGACAGTTGTGTAGAACACAATTTGTGATATTTAGGGTTTATGGTACATAACATAGTCGTCTGATCTACTTCTATAACACTTGTGATATAGCTCTCTGAAAATAATATAGCTAACGTAGTTTATCTAATGAAACAGCTATATTATTTGCGCGTTTCGGGACTTGGCGATACACTTGTCAAAACGTCCAACAGGTGGTATTTCAGCTCACAGCCTCATAGACCACATACTTAGGTACTTTTCATGAATAATTATCATTCTCAACTGAAGCACAGTTCTCGAAATATTAAAACAGCCAAAATAAGTTTTATGTTTAAATCTATTGTCGATGTTGTTGTAGAGTAGACGCCTATGTTGAAACATGTCATACCTACTTTCATTGAAGATAAATGTATGAGTTCCTGTCATTTGACATTATCTCCCCCTCACATTATCTACTTGAACTTCGGTTAATTCATAAGTTCATCAATGTCGTTATTGTTATTCACTGACAGTTATCAGTAAACGCATTATCAGTTTCTCTGAAGTCGGCTGGAGGCTGGAACACAACATCTCAACTTGTTTTTGGCGTCGACCAACACACATGGAGTGAGTAAGTATGCTGACATCTCTAAAACAATTTTCACTTCTCATTATCTTAAAATTCTTGTTTAGGCTCAGTGTATGTGAACGTAAACTGCTTTGCTTGCTCTAAAGCATGAATTACTTTTCATATTTATTTGTTCTAAGGCCATGACAATTAGGCCCTGCAGCCAAACACAATAAAACCCCATAGAAAATACTTGTTATTTTATTACATTTACTTGTTTTTTTGTTCTTGCATAAGTCAGACATTAGCTGTACCAGAAGAAATGACGTCCATTCAAAACTAAAAATGTCAGTCCTTGTTTCGAAGTAATTTTGTCTAATTTCTTAGAATTTGATTCGTCGATAGGATGGTATCTTCATGTAACTAAAGTTCTGACGGAACATTTAAGAGGATTATAAAGAAAACTGCTGCTTGAACAATACTATATTATTAGAAAGAAGTCATAAAACGGCCTCAAAGTATTCGCTCCGTACCATCAGAATCCCAATTCTCGTAATAAAAAATAGTCAAATTAGAGTTCGGATCATGTTACGATCTAGTGTTGATGTCACAAACGTCAAAAATGGTATTCTGCTCACCTGACAATACAACGCGGAATGTGATTATATCGAAATGTGACTGTAACTTTAATGTTTCAAAGTTCTGAGAATTCTCTCTTTCACTCTTTACAATTATTATATAGCACTATCCTACTCTAATATATGGTCGCAAGATCATACTGTTGTTACGAGGGAGCATAATATCAATATTTCATTCAATTCACAATACAGTCTCGATTCGTTCAACTTACAGTGTTCCTTTAAAGTAAATAAGAGAATTGGGCTTCTGTACAGATTCCCATGAGGCAAAGTAAGTTCACCGAGGCTTTACAATTTAGTTTATCTATTTGTGTAAACCGTGAGAATGGTTATGGGCCCCGGTCTCATGTCTTAGCCCATTCACGGAATACGACGGTCCCACGCACATTTGTGGTCCATATGGCTTAACGAATCTTCGCTTTGGGCTTAATGATTCTTGTATCAAGTTACAAGCTCTCAATGAGTTTGATTGGAGTGAAAAAAATAATTTTAATTAATTGGAAAGTCGATATTGTCCACTGCTTATTTATCACGCTAGGTGGCGCATAATCGCTGGTGTTGTTTCGTAGCCAAACTAAGGTCTATCAATGTAAAAAAAAAACTGTCAAATGTGGACGAGTGTCGAGTGGAAGTTTTAGTTATGTCAAAAATAGATAATTTTAGTATGAGAAAAATCACCAGCGATGGTGACGCCATCTGAGATTAGTTTTGCCTGTGGCTCTCCACTTAACAACCATTTATAGTAGACGACCGAAGTCCGAAATTGGAGATTTTTTGTTATTATCTGATCGAAATGCCTTTAGTACGCAATAAATTAATCATTATCATCATCAGACGTCCTTTGCTCAAAGAGGCCTCCCCCATAGAGTGCATGGGGGTGGGGAGTGGGGGGGGGGGGGGGGGGATTTACCATAATCACCAAGCTTGGGTAGATGCTGCTGCCCATCCCCAGGTGTAATTCCTTTTACGAAATCCACGGGAGGAGACGGAGGGGTCTCTTCTGAGGCTGGATACACCACGGCAATTAAATGAATAAGCTTTACAAAAGCTTTATGCGACGTCACATGTTGAGACCTCCTAATAGTCTAATACTACGAACATAAGTACAAGTCTGTGGTATTAGGTACTACATACAACTTATCATAACTTTGAAGAAGCGAACGCAGTTACAGTATTTTATCATCTTCATATTTCACAACTAATTCAAATAATATTTTCATAATGTAGGTACCTAATAATGTTTTCATTCAAGAATGCTTATGCAGTTGCGTCGCCTCTAGGTAGGTACCTACCTATCTGCTCTACATGTTTATCAATGGCAGACATTCATGAGTTATGGGAACATTTTTTCGGGAGCGTAACGGTTTTTGTATTATTTTTTGTCGCCTTTGACCGTGTGAAGGGACCTCAATGGATGCAGCATGTGCGTGGACCATCCATTATGTGAAGAGCTCTGCTTTTGCTATGACAACCCTTGTGCGGTAGAGAGCGGGTGGTTGTAGAGAGGGACGCGGTAGCGCTTTCTTAGCTGGTGTTTGATTAGCGTCTTCAATGAGCTGTTTCTTTGAGAACTGCCTCTTTCTCAAGATATTGTTCAGTGTGTTCTCACGAAGTCGTTTCTGGGAATTGATGTAGGAATTATTTCAACAATTCATAAAAGCTATTGAAGTTTCTAATGATTGCAAAACAACGAGTTACGTTGCATGTGAGTAAAGCATTGTTCGACTCTGTAGGAAGGTAGGTACACAAGGTAGGTACGGATTGTTTTACCCATCAATCAGTGTATTAATGAGTATTGTTTGAGGAACCTGGCGCTATCGAAGCTATTGTTGAAATATCTATCGATGGATTGGCTACCCTTTCCCTGCAGTGGAATGTGAGGCCGTCCTTCAGCCGATTACCGGACGTCGACTCGACTCGCCCTAAATCACCATAACGCGTTCACTCATTACAACTGAATTAGTATAAATTGGTAATTACACAAAAACCCGGTTAATCGAACAACATTCATTTCTGTGGTAAGTTAAGTAGGTACGTCATACATGCTATAAAATGTAGGTACTTACCTACTTTAGTATAGGCATATTAAATTTAAAAAAACAATTGTAACAATTAACCTATCTAATGACCGTTGCAAACGATCTAAAGATAGGTACCTAGCTCGGCTGATCCAAAGCATTACCAGACGGATGCGTCTCTAAGACGCTGACTGCATGCATTGCCACGCTGAATAGCAATACCTATAGGTAGGTACCTACTAATACCAACTAATATTTATTCTGTGCTAATGCGTTGAGCCAGATAAGAGCATCTTAGTTGTTATTCTTTCTGAAAATAAATGATACGTTTTATAAGAAAAAATAAGAGCTTTATTTATAAATAAGTTAGGTAAGTAGGTACCTACGACAATTAATCAAATTAAAACTTGTTATTTTGTATCTATCATGTGCAACTGCTAATGTGTACAAGTTTAGGTGATAGGTGGCGAGAGTGATATTGTAAGAACCTCATGAGTCCCTAAAGAAAAATGGATGTTAGGTTCTAGGCCCATGCATAGATACCTACTCTATCCAACGATTTAAATCTTTGACTCTATCTATGCATGTGGTAGGTATGTGGAATGCAGGGCAGCAAGTTTGGACCCTTGGTGGCAAATTTCGACCAAAACCTACACTCCTGCAAAGATGGGTGATGCATGTTACAAAGTAGGTAGGCTAGGTAGGTACCTAATACAAATGCATTTTACGTCAACGCCTTACGAATGATGCACAGGCGAATACCGAGAAAACAGTTCACCACACCTGCCCAAATACCTACATCATTCTTCTACTACACACTACTATATAATATTCTGTGACTACACAGTAAAAAGCTGTTCTACTTATAGGTCGGTACCTATCGGATGTTTACATAGGTAATAAGTTTCATTGCAAAAATGTAGCTGATGCAGATTTCGGGAACTCGTATGACCTTACCGTGGTATGCGGCGGCGGCGGGCGCGGGGCGCGGGGCGCGGGGCGGCTGCCTCCGGTCGCGTTCTCACGGGAACGCGCGGTGATTGCACCGCATTACCACAGAGCACATACAACAGCTACAGAAGGCCGGCTCCGCACATCGATCGATAACAGAAGCACGCACACATACACGCGACGACGATCTCGGGGAGAGTCGGTCGGGCAAACGTCAGTCGCGAGTGCCCGCTTCTTGGCGGTACACGTGATTAATGTTTGTGGCTTGTGACAATTTACGTGACAAATTGGAAAATGAATAAACGATCAAATAGGAATTGTTGTGTGTTTGGTTGCATAAATACAACAATAAAAAGAAACGAATTGACATTTTTTAAATTACCTGTCAGCGTAGAAAGGTAAGAATTCACATCATTTTTACCCGACTGCTCAGAGTGTATATATGTATATTTATTTAGCACGCTCTGTAGCCTTAGTACCTATATTATAGGTATTCTACATTCTAAGTCTGTACCCTCAACGGCTTAGAGGTTTTCACGGCCGTTTCACACCATGCTTATAGCCTTGAAAATAGATGGCGCCAGCTCTGTAGGTAATTAACTGTCAAAATAAAGGGAAATGTCAACGTCAACAACGTAGTGATATATTTTCATTGTACATATTTTGTTACTATCACACAAAAGCACAGACAATGCATTTGTTAACTTAGACAAACACAGTTGAGTCAGCTCAAATCAAAACTTTTCTTTTATCAGAAACAGAAAAGTGGCCACCTTATTACTAATAATATTGTGATGATATGGGTCACTGTGTAGTTGGGCTATAGTTGTGACATAAAAGCGCCTACTAAAAACAACCAAGCGTAGGTACACCACCTACTACATCTATATCTCAGGACTCAGCACGTGTAAAGAAAAGAAAGATAATAATCAAATCGCAATAATGTAATCGCTAGCCCGCCCCGCCCCGCGCCGGCCCCGATTGATTTCTAACTTCAAAGTTGTTTCGCGCTGGAGTTACTTATCATGATAGGCACCGAGGAGTGGCGATGCTCTGGAGAAGTTCTCATGCCTCAAAGTACACCGTCAAATTATATATTTATTATTTCAGACGAAACGAATGGTTGAAATTAATTCAACGCGAAGATTTAAATGGCAAAATCCCTGCGCACTATCGCGTATGTGAAGATCATTTCGATGCAGAGTCCATATTAACATCACCGAAACGAAAAGTTTTAAAACAAAATTCTGTTCCCAAACTGCGGTTACCTAATAAAACATACGAAACTAGGGGATCCCAAGCAACTGTTAAAACAGCTGAGTCAAATACACAGTGTGATTTGTTTCAAACTGACGTCATACTACAGACCCCATATGATATTTCTAGAGACACGCCTCGAAAAAGAAATCTTAAAAATGATCTTCGTGAGTGCAAGAAAAGGCTGGAAGCAACAATAGCGAAGCCTGAATCCACCATGTTTTCCAGATTGTGCGACAAATTTCTGAGCAAAAATTTAGCAGACATTGTACAACTGCAAACTAAGCTAAAACTTAATTGTCCTGGTAGCAAATACAGTGTAGACTACAATTTCTTTTGTTTAAGTTTATTAAACGCTAGTCCACAGGCATACAATCTGTTGAAAGATACCTTATGCCTTCCGAACCAATCTGCTCTAAAGTCCATGTATATTCCAATAACTACAAAAATAAATAACAATTTAATGAAGGTTCTTAAAAAAAAAGTAGAACAAATGACCGATATGGAAAGAAACTGTTCCCTTGTCATGGATACGATGAGCCTCAAAGCAAACATGTTTTACAATATCAAAGAAGACAAAATCTATGGATTTCATGAAATAGGTGGGATTCAGTCTACGGAGCCGGCAAAATATGCTTTAGTAGCAATGATTCACGGAATCTTTAAAAATTATGTACAATCCGTGGGATATGCGTTACTAGCTGAATGTAAAAATGACGAAAACGTCACTCAATGGATTGATAAACTCATAAAAAAGCTATATGAAATTGGCCTAAATGTAAGGGTTTTTGTATCGAATACGGATTCAGACTTTTTAAGCTCCGCTAAAAAGAGATTAGTTTCCGCTGAAAAACCGTTCTTCTACGTGGATAGTAGAAAGATATTTTATATATTTGATCCTGCACATTTGATCGAATTGGTACGCAATAATTTAATGAAGTATGACTTCCACTTTGATAATTTTGTAGCCAAATGGGATGACATACTCCAGTTTTATGAGAAAGATAAAACAAAAAGACTAAAGATTGCTACAAAATTAACTGAAAGTCACGTAAATCCCAGTAGCATTGAGAGGATGAAAGTAAAGTTTGCCTTGGAAGTGTTTAGTGCAACTGTTGCAGCAGGTATATCCATGTATAGAGATTTTGGATTAATTGATCCATCTGCAGAAGGTACAATACAGTTGATCACAATAATGAATGATTTATTCGATTTTTTAAATTCATCTTCACACGATGCCCCTAGTAAGTATCAAAATTCTTCCTGTGGTGAAGAAATGCAGATTGCCTTTATAAATAACATGTTACAATTCTTTGCTTCATTAAAATTGATTAACCGTAATAATGGCAAAGATGTTACTCGTACCATGGCTATCAAATTTATCGAAGGTTTCCAAATAACTTTGAAATCCACATTGCTTTTGTTCGAAGACTTAAGAATAGAAGGATATAGTCACATATTTACCAGAAGGTTGCATCAGGACTGTTTGGAAAACTTCTTTAGCCTGGTTCCGACAAGAAACGGAAACTCAAAGGAGCCGACAAGTTGGCAAATGGTATCAGCATTACGACAAAAAATATTCAGTAATATTCTAAGACCTCGTAAAGAAGGTAACTGTAGTAATGATCTAGCAAACATGTTGCTAGAAAGTAAAATATTATATAAATCAGCTATCCAAATCAAACAACAACAAGAAAGCACACTTTCCGTGGCATCTGACAGGGAACATGAAGAAAACATACAACGTCTGAGCACGAAACTCATTTCAACTACAGATTACAACACACTTGATTTGCCAGAGGAGAATGCAATAGTCTACATAAGCGGGTTTCTTTTAAAAAAATGTTCAGCTCTACACAAAGAGTGCGATCTCTTGCAATCTTATTTAAAGTATGAAGATGCAGCACAAAAGTTTGCCCAAGATACAAGATATAATCGCTACATGGATTATTGGAAAAATGGAGGAAAACAATTGTTGATTATACCGCAAGACGACTTTATTAAATTCGTTGAATCAATGGAGGAGACATTTGGCAAGTTTTTCAGAAAAAAGATAATAAATTGTCGTATAATAAAAGGTCTCTTATCAAAAGTCGAAAATCATTCCTTTCCAATGCCTTGCTCATGTTTCCCCATGACATATTGCAAACAACTTTACTTAAGAATAAGGGTCTATCATACTTTAAAGCATAATAATCGTGCCTTTCGTACATTAGGTAACCGACGGAAGTTCTTTTCAGTAAATAATTTGTAGACTTATATTTACTTTAGAAATAAATATGCTTAAAATAAAATGCAACAAGTGTTTATTTAATTGAAATTCCCAAATCAAAACCTTTCTTCTTTGAAAAGTTGATTGTAGGTGACAACCCTCCTCCTCGCATCGTATTCCTCAATGCTGAGGGTCGTGACCCCCTCCATTGATCACTTTCTGCCAGAAGATGTTGTGCCAATGAGACCTGTTACTAACGAGCTGCACGCCAACACTACGCTACTATTATTTAGTCTGTGGCTTCGGTCAATCGTAGATAATTAATAATTAATTAAAATCAAGGCCGGCCGGAACTAGCCTTCTGTACTTATATATTTTGTGTCATTGTGCTGTTCTGAGTCGCAACCACATACAGCCATAATGTGGACGAGCTTTTCTGATAGGTACCGACCGACTTTGAAAACGACGAAATATTGAACAAAATGACAGTGTTTTAGACATACTAGAACCAGAATGCATGAAAGTGTCGCTAACACTAGAGCTACTGAAGGCTAATACTACTAGAAGGTAATTCTCGAATTGTAGGCATTTGTAAAAAAAAACAAATCTTGTATGAAAATGACATGTAGTTCGACATTGTGTTTAAATAGTTTAATTAAGCAGATTGAGCAGAGAACATGAGACATGAATAGAGAAGAAGGGGCCATCCTTGCGGTGCTGGATCGAGAAGATATAATGCCAGTTTTCGACATTCATCAATACTTATGTAAGGTTTGGAAATGAAATATTTGTAATTTTATTTTTTACACGTGCTTTAGTTTTCTAATCTTTAGTTAATAAGAGTTATATAGATAGAGTTTAGTTTTTAATAGGCTGGGTTATCAAACCAGCTTGAAGCTCTTTGAACACCCTTCGTAAGCTGAAAGACTTATGAACTACAGAGTGTTCTTGATTGAACACGATTAAAATCAATTTTATTCAACTTTTTATTTGCCCAATAAAACTGAAGAGATGATGGCGGACACAGAGCAGAAAGGGGCTTAGGATCTGAGTTAGTTGGAAGTTGGTGTTTGAATTGAACTTTGTGTTAAGTAGATAATATATCTTGATATAAGGAGCGGCGGCATCGGCATGCCGGACGCCACAATTGGCTCTAATGAAAATGTTTCTCAGAATACAGACTCCATAATAAATAACGCTCTTTGCTTCATAAATTCAGCGCAGTGCGGCTTTTCCCGAGCGCGGTGGGACTCGTTTCCTATCAACAATGGAATGCAGACACTTTTTGGTCTGACTGTACCTTGAAGGGAGGAGCCAGTTTTTGTGCTGATTGTACTTGCTGCGTCAACTCAATTGGAAACAGGGGCCTTGGATTACCTTAACAGTTATTTAACGAGAATTGTGATGTGGCTGTTCACCTCTAATCAGTGCTATGTTTTCAGTTTCGCGTACTTCGTTGCATTTTTAAGTAAATTTCCTTAGATCCTAGCTAGTTTTTTTTACATTGATAGTCCTTCGTTTGACCGCGATCTCACCTGTTGGTAAGTGACGATGCGGTCGACGATGGAGCACAAAGGTCTAGAAGGCACCTATTCACTCTAGCCTTGAAGAGACCCAGACTACAATTTTCAGGAAAGACAGATGACGGTAGTGTGTTCCACTCCTTAGCAGTTCGCATTACAATGTAGAACTGAAACGTTTAGTACGATTGGTGTAGGTATGTAGATGGGTACGTCTGCTGATGTGTGTCATTTAAATCTTGCAACAAGTCGCTGACGCAGATAATCACCAAAAATGTACACCATAATATTATCTTGTCTAGAGTTTATCGGTCCACATTCCACAATAATAATTGGGCAAAGCAACAAAAAGGTCATCTGCTGGAAGACAGAAGTAACTTTATGGATCCCAATAAAATTATTTCATAGTTTTCAGCAATACCTAAAGCTAACAGAGCTTCCTGAGTATGTACAAAGTTTATAGAACTGCAATACTTCAAGACTTGATTGTAACTCGAAGAGTCGACCATTGCTTCCACACATTCGAGCTGATTCTGGGAGGTGATAGTCTGCGCTGTTTTCAGTACCAACTGTCGCTCTGCAACAGTCTGTGCACTACCGGCCAGTATCCTACCTACGCGCGGAAACAACAGTCTGTGCACTACCGGCCAGTATCCTACCTACGCGCGGAAACAACAGTCTGTGCACTACCGGCCAGTATCCTACCTACGCGCGGAAACAACAGTCTGTGCACTACCGGCCAGTATCCTACCTACGCGCGGAAACAACAGTCTGTGCACTACCGGCCAGTATCCTACCTACGCGCGGAAACAACAGTCTGTGCACTACCGGCCAGTATCCTACCTACGCGCGGAAACAACAGTCTGTGCACTACCGGCCAGTATCCTACCTACGCGCGGAAATCCATTGCGCTTGCGCACTCACTTGCGTAAACAACACATCACCAAGGAAAAAGCGGATCAAAAGAAACGGCTCATAATCACATAACACCTAAAATTACGTGGTCAGAATCCAGAATAATTGTTATACTTTTAGCATGTGGGATAAATTCCTGGGATCAATACGGATACACCTAATGTTTCTGCGTACGCGCGTTCGAGACATTTCATTCCACTTCCTTCGAGCCCGACTCTAATTTGCGGGACACTCGAGCCAAGGCTCGTAATATTGGGAAATTCAGGTTTCTAGACGTCGTTCTTCAATCAGCATTCTTAAATTGGAATTTGAAACTGTAGTTAACCGGTGCCAGTAAATATCCCCAGTTTCCTTGTTATTGACAACTAGCAGCTCCCTGCGGTTTCACCCGCGTAAGTCTCGATTCCGTGGGAATATCGGAATAAAAATGTGCCTATATGTTATTCCGGGAGTCCAATTATCTCCATTCCAAATTTCATCCAAATCCGTCCAGCCGTTTCAGCGTAAAGAAGTAACAAACTCACACACACACAAACTTTTGCATTTATAATATTAGTGTGATGTGATTGACGAAACCTTCAACATTTACATTCATGCTACAAAGTATACACAACTAGGTCAATCCCGGTGAAAGCAAAAAGTAGGTACCCATTTCCAGGTTATTGAATTTTGCCAAAACGTGAGCAGTGACTAAAGGCTGCTACATTACCTACTGCTGCGCAGCCGCGAGATTTGCGAACTATGAATGCTATACCTACTATGAACTATGTACACTATGCACAGTGTAAAGAAATAAAAAGGGAATACTGGGGGATTCATTGATTCATGAACCGCGTTATCAGTTCAGTGTCGTCTCCCCTATCTGCCATTAGCTTGTTTTCTTCACATTAGTAGGTACTTATCTATTCTTATTATTATTTATTCTACTGATTTGTTTATTTTTAGAATCATGATGCTTTTGATGGAATTGAGAGTAAACAACGTTTAAGTAAGTCGTTAGGTAAGTATTTCCTTAAGTTTGTGAATATCTGTAGCGATATGATTGTGGGCTCTAAGGTAAGCTGTATACAAGGTATTTTACAATAAACTGACTGACAATCAAATTATGAAGGTTTCTCCAAACAAATAAAAATTACACCAAAATAAAAAACTACATAGTCATCCGCTTTTGACGGTTTTCTTCAAAATTTTATTGTATTCTACCGGATATAATAAAATTTTAAAGAAAATCGTCAACATTTTGGTTATCCAATAGCAATTATTAAAATTATCATAAAACAGATGTGAAATGTGATATAAATATGTTTTTTGTGAAAATTATATTTTTCAATAGGTACTGTAAGTAGCTAGCTGTGTGTTAGCTTTTATAATATTATTAATTGGAACCATGTGCTGATGAAAATGAGCCTAAATACGGCCAATCTAGGTACTATCCATGAAGGAGGTCTGTTGAGCACCTTCCGTCTCCATCATCAGATCAGCTCGCTGTCACCATAATATTGTATTGCCCGATGGAAATACAATATTATGGTGACAGCGAGCTGATCGAGCCGATTGAGCTGAATTTTTGCGTAGGTACCTGTCAAGTTCCGATGAACTTGACAGGTACCTACGCAAAAATTCAGCTCAATCGGTCGAGTTCAAGGTTAACTCGTCCAAAATTAGGTTTAAAGACCCTACCTAACATACTAGCAAGTCAAGTTAAACAAAAACCAGCCAGCCAGACAATACATACAAGGAGAAAAACTCACTATTATTTTGATGCAAAAAGGTCTGTTGCATCAAACAGAATCCATTTATAGAGCATTGTGTAAACAATGAAAAGGCCATTCTACCACTCTGCTACGTAAGTAGCAGAGTGGTAGAATGGCCTTTTCATTAGTGATCGTATCCTTAAACTTTAAACGGTCAAAATCGATTATTCCTTCCTTTCTAAACGGCATCGGCCTAGAAGGTAAGTGACAATATAGGCGCATGCGCATAGTCGTGGGCGCAGATATCTGACTCACGCCGTATTATTTACTCACTCTGTGGTACCTACCCTGATGGTCGTTGTACCCAATTAAATTATTGCGTATCAAACACTTGGCATTCCGAAGATAAATTCGTCGTTAGTATTCAAGTTTATTGACGTATGGAAAATTAATTGCGAGATAGGTAGCTGCACCACAGTAAACAGCGACAGATTCAAATTAATTGCGAGATAGGTAGCTGCACCACAGTAAACAGCGACAGATTCAAATTAATTGCGAGATAGGTAGCTGCACCACAGTAAACAGCGACAGATTCAAATTAATTGCGAGATAGGTAGCTGCACCACAGTAAACAGCGACAGATTCAAATTAATTGCGAGATAGGTAGCTGCACCACAGTAAACAGCGACAGATTCAAATTAATTGCAAGATAGGTAGCTGCACCACAGTAAACAGCGACAGATTCAAATTAATTGCGAGATAGGTAGCTGCACCACAGTAAACAGCGACAGATTCAAATTAATTGCGAGATAGGTAGCTGCACCACAGTAAACAGCGACAGATTCAAATAGGTACTCCAGATTATTAGGTAAAAGAAAGCATTTATAAGACTAGAATAAAAAGGTCAATTGAAAAGTCTGAAATAATGCAAACAATGTGATTTGTCGAGTTTAATTCCATAGTTTATATTCGATTACTTTGTTGATTATTTTACACCGAAAATGTTGTGAAATAAATAAATGTTTCATAATAACGTATTTTTTTGCTTTCGTTACTTCCTCTAATGTTACTCGTAGATGTTTAAAAGTACCCTACTTCTTGGTGGGATATTTATCCCACCTATATATATATATATATACGGACTCCAAAAATGACGTGGTCAGAATCCGGAATAATTATTATTACTTTTAGCTTGTGGGATGAATTCCTGGGATCAATACGGATGCGCCCCCAGAATATACTGATGAGTGCAAACGTATCGTAGCTCTACATAATTATATAACCGTTTCTTTCTGCCCATTGACTGGACTAACAGCATAGCGGTGTTCGTTATCAAACCATGTGTTTCCTGTTCCTATGCACACACAGATTGGTTATCAGCAAAGTTGCCGGAATTTTGTGGTGGTACACAAAAACACACTAATGCCACAGAGTACCTATATAACGAACGGTATCAAATGCCGATGACCCACTTTGTACAGTTTGCTCCAGTTATATCGATAGCACCTAGTGTTAATTTAGGCACGTGGCCTCAGAGTTCTAAACAGGCTATGGGCCCAGAAAACGTTACTTCCACGAATTTTAGTAAAATATAAGCCTGGCTATAAAACACCTCTTTGTAGGGTTCCGTACCTGACAAGGTAACAACGGATTGCAGGATCACTTTGTTCTCCGTCTATCTGCTGCTGAACCTCTTTAGCAGGAACGGCTAAGGTATCAATTTAAAATGAGTATAAAATATTAATAGGATACTAGAATTACCTACAGAGTCCTTAATTTTTGAGATTTCTATTAAAAAATTCTGACGATTTTGAAATACTTTACGGATCGGAACCCTCAGCCACTCACTCGCACTTGTCCGTTTTATTTTTATTTTAAACCACTGACAGACAGCAGTGAATGAGCGCGTGCACTCGTAGTCGTAATATGATTACTATTACTATTATAGATATAATTATTAGCTCACTGGTATATCATTGGAATTGATCATCGTGTCGTTAGCGACTCGTTGACGTCAGATTCTTGCTCGGGAGTCGGGACCTGCCCCCGGTTCATACCCGGATCGTGGTCTCGAGCTGCAGGTGCCTAATATTACTCTGACTGACCCTTAGCCAATTGAACGAAATACCGATAAGGTTGCTCAATTGTACTTTATCACCCACTCCCTCAATACTTGAAATGCCGGCCAAAACTACTCTGGTAAGAATACGGCTGGTCCAGCATTACCTAATAGGTACCAAGAATAATATGCATGATGGCAGAGGGTACCTACCGCTTAACATCAGGTGGGCCATCTGCTTGACTTGTCTTAACAATTTGTATTAAAAAAAAAATGTTTCCATAGTTTAATATTACTATGATTTTTACTAAAATAAAATACAAATTACTTACGGCTATTCGCTATTACCACAGAATATATACAGTACTATTACGCGTGTACGCGACGCGCCTATCAGAGCCTCCTAGTCTAGATGAAGCTCAGGAAAGTACCAAACGTGAACCAAAAGTACCTAACTATAGGAATTACAACGGCAACGCTGGCAAAGAATACAGCGCTGGATTCCTTGTTTTCTAAATCGTGACATCACAGATGAATCCTGAAGCATATTTGCTAAGCATGTGTGAAGATATAACCCAGCAACTAAGCACATCAATGCGTTTCCAAACATATATTTCAGTTGTAACTTCAGTGTGGCGCGTGCGACAGAGGCTCAGCGCCACATTTCAAATATTTATTTTTCGATTGAGCGGAATAATGCGAATATGTATACGAATAGATAATATCCTGAACATCTATGTAATTTTTTTCTCAGAATTGAATTCTCTTTAATCAACAAATTAAAAAGTATTTTTTAAGTCGGTAGATACCTATATTCTTTCAAAATCAGTCATGCCTCTTGAGATGATTCAACCATCAGTTGGGTCAAGCTAAATAAGTTAAGATACAGAGTTTAATTAAAAGATATCCAAAGATACCCAATAATTCACAAAGACAAAAATTCAGGCCGCTAAACTCGAAAATCGAAACCTTTTTTAATTACAAGAAATAAGGCAAATGATATTGTCATCTTTTCTAAAAACACACACTTATTGATTCTGCGGTTATGTGACCTTTTTGATTTGAATTTCACGAACCTATTATAAGGAAACTATCGGAAATAGTATCGTGATCCGTGAGAGTGGTGTAACGGCGCGGCCCCGCCGACTGCCAAAAGCTAGCGAATGGTTTAATGGCCCAGTGGTCGTCGACCTCAAACCTGCGTACTTATTGTCTAGGACCGAGTGATTCATCCCGTTGAGAGGCTATCACTTCCTCTACAACACGTAGAAGTAGGTTCGTTCTATTATCATTTCCATTTTTGTCTGAACAACCGGAGCCGCACAATTTCCCAGAATATTGGAAACTATTTCGAAAGCCATTGGATTAATGATTGGGTCATTGTAGAGTTACATAGCGATGTATCTATGTAAATATTGTGTAAGCATCTATAGATGGTAGGTACAACATAATGATTATTGCTTACATCAATAACATACTGAAACGTGGTCACTATCTAGGATCACAGAATATATACAGTATTCACAACTCAAAGTCGTGCAGCGGGCTACGGCGAGAGATATGTTCGGAATTACACTATACCACAGTTTTACAATCTACTACACTACCTCCCTGTTCAATCCGAAACGAGGAAATCTGGGGTTAGCACGAGTTTTGATAGTTATCGAAACTATAAAGTATCGTTTCCTTAGATGCATTTTCCACTAGGAACGCTGCAAGTACGAGTATATGTACGGAAGGAAACGAAGCTTTTGTTAGCGTTTGTGCAAAAGAACTATCAATGTTATTGTATCAAGTACGGAGGCCTGCAATGCTCTAACTAAAGTATCAAGTGTTGTTTTTGTGCGTTAGTATAGAGACTGTATTTCAGGCCCCCCTCAGCAAGAGGGCCAGTGTGAGATTGACATTTGGCGCGCAATCCCTATTAAAGAATTTACTCTCAAATCGTTGTGTGATTTTAATAATAGCTTTATAGTTTCGAAAAGTATCAAAACTCGTAGGTACCTACTATACTATAAGGTATCTGTACAAGAAAGTTCTCAAAATTAGCAAGTTGAAGTGGCAATAGGCAGGCCATTGTAGCTCGAACCGAAAACCATTCGAGAATAAAGGTTCTAGAGGGCGGCCACGAACCAGACGATGCATTGTAGGAGGTGCTCTGGCCATCGAGAAGATCACCGACGACGTTTTATAAATTGCTAGAAGTCTGTGGATGGAGGTGGCTCAACATGGTCGTGGCAACATTGCGTTCTATGGAGAGGCCTTATGTTATGCAATGGACGCTGACTGATGATGATAAGATTTCATGGTAAGATCCTGTGACCGTAACGCATAGACAATCAGTGCACTTCTGTGGCCTTTTGTGCTTTTATTTTTGGATAGATATTGAGGAACTCTCACACATAAAACTCGACCACAAAAGGCACTACCAATCTGTAGGTATCTTGATTTATTTTCGTCCCACATTGAATAATTATCCGCAAATGAAATGATGGCCTCCATTACTCCTACACATCAGGTCAAATCGACAGGTCCGAATCGGGAGTATGCGCCAGATGGTTATTTCTGTCGGTGAGTCGAGGGTGAGCCATCATGAGATCATGCAACATGCCTCAAATTGATAAAAAGGTCAACATTGCTTTTTTAGGAGGATCCAAGGTTCATTGCCTGATCTTTGGATTGTGTTTGTAAGTTAGTCTGGAGTTTTACAGGCATTATGTAGTATTCACATATATATATATCATTACTAGCAATTTTATGCAAAAATCGGAGCAAAAGCATAAATATTTTGTTCTTCTGAGCATCGACGTAAATAAAATGAACTTCTGAGTTCAAAACAGAATCCGTCCAACAAGGAATCTGGCGAAAAAAATAAAAATAAAAGATTTCCATAAAAGGTTATACTATTATTTATTCTGTGTAACAGGTAAATTCTAAAAGCTAAGTAGATAAGATATTGAACAGATTTATCTTATCTTCACATTTGATTTGAGTAAAATCAATAGCATCCACGTGATGCGTCTAGTCTCGTTAATAGAACCATGATGAAATGAGATGAAACATCTCTGGCAACTTCCCTGATGCGATTGCAAGATTGTTACGATTGCAAGATTACTTACGAACTGTGAGAAAACTTCCAGAAATACTTGAGCCACAGAGCCTCAACAACAACGAGTAAGTATTTACGTCTGACTTTAGAATTTTTGTTGAAAACACAACCGCGGTCCAAATACAGAAAACAGTACTTTTCCCAGCGCAAACACAACCGCGGTCCAAATACAGAAAACAGTACTTTTCCCAGCGCAAACACAACCGCGGTCCAAATACAGAAAACAGTACTTTTCCCAGCGCAAACACAACCGCGGTCCAAATACAGAAAACAGTACTTTTCCCAGCGCAAACACAACCGCGGTCCAAATACAGAAAACAGTACTTTTCCCAGCGCAAACACAACCGCGGTCCAAATACAGAAAACAGTACTTTTCCCAGCGCAAACACAACCGCGGTCCAAATACAGAAAACAGTACTTTTCCCAGCGCAAACACAACCGCGGTCCAAATACAGAAAACAGTACTTTTCCCAGCGCAAACACAACCGCGGTCCAAATACAGAAAACAGTACTTTTCCCAGCGCAAACACAACCACGGTCCATATACAGAAAACAGAACTTTTCCCAGCGCAAATGTTTCGTTCTTATGTAAAAACAGATTGTAGGTATATAATATACTTATTCCTAGTTGATATTGACTTCGATGAAATATACAGGACCATATTGAGTTGTTCAAACTGACTATTCGTAGATTTACTAGATAAATAAGTGATTATAACAATGCATAAAGAAACATAAAACTTATAGCCATTGAGAAAGTTGCACTGAAAAATGTACTATTTGCCATATTTAGACCGCGAAGATTTAGTCTGCATTTTTAACTGCATGGTAGGGTATCTCAAGTATGTTACCCAGTTACTGAGGTGTGACAATGAAGTGATTTCATCTCCGGCAGCTTTCCCCTTTGCAAGTTCACGAGCAACTTTTATAGACTACCCATATTCCATAAAAAGCGGCCAAGTGCGTGTCGGACTCGCCCATGAAGGGTTCCGTAGCAGCAAGTAACATAATATAAAAGTTCTTGGATGGATTACTATTAATGACGTATTAAAAAAAAACTACTTACTAGATCTCGTTCTAACCAATTTTGAGTGAAAGTTTACATGGCAATGTACATTATATTTTTTTTTTAGTTTTTCATTCTCTTATTTTAGAAGTTATGGTAGGGGGGGGGGGCACACTTTTTACCACTTTGGAAGTGTCTCTCGCGCAAACTATTCAGTTCAGAAAAAAATTATATCAGAAACCTCAACATCATTTTTAAAGACCTATCCATAGATACCCCACACGTATAGGCATGATGAAAAAAAAAAATTGAGTTTCAGTTCTAAGTATGGGGAACCCCAAAAATAATTGTTTTTTTTTATTTCTGTTTAAAAATCTTAATGCGGTTTACAGAATACATCTACCTTCCAAGTTTCAACAGTATAGATCTTATAGTTTCGGAAAAAAAAGGCTGTGACATACACGGACAGACAGACAGACAGACAGACAGACAGACAGACAGACATAACGAATCCATAAGGGTTCCTTGTCTCTGACTACGGAACCCTAAAAATACTCCTTCCATGATATTTTAATGATCTACGTCGGGGCTGTGGTCCCCCGCAGACTATAAAAACTGGCAATCGTAAGAAATGTTTTGTTGCGTTTTATGTAGTATAATATAATTGTAATTAATTTTTATATCTGTTAAACTTTTTTATTTACAGAAATAATACTACAACTTACAATACAACTAATACAAAAAAGAATAAAAAAAAAAAAAATACAAATGGAACAGTTAACGACCGTTGCAAAAGATCGTGCTTAGAGAAGATAGCTTAACTGATCCAAATTACTACCAGACAGAAGGGTTCAGAAGTTCCATTGCCACGCTTAATGGCAATACGAATGCGTTGAACCAGATAAAAGCCAGCTCTCGGGTCACGCGCCGCTTCGACCAGACGTCCTAAAAAAGTTTTGAAAACGCGAGGGCCTTCTTACCTTGGATCCAGACTCCAGAGTCTCCGCCCGACAGGCTCAAACACATCAGCTCTGTCGAGTGCGAGTTCTGAGATCGTTCGCCTCATGCCGCTGAACCGCGGGCAGATGAGATGGGGCCATGGAATCAACACAACCTGCAAGATATTGGCTTTTACCATTTATATAAAATGCTATACTTATGTAATTTCCATCTGGTGGGACCAGCCATGGCTGCGCGAGCATATTAAGACAAAGTTTTTTTTAAATAGCCAGCATTTGTGATCTTTCGAGGTAGCTTTAGCAAGGCATCTTCATAACGTCTGTGTGCCGTCATCATCATAGCCGACCACAGCAGGACGAGCCTCTCCCATAGCACGCAATGAGCGGCTTTGCCATAATCACCACGATTGCCAGGTGTAATGGTGATCGCAGTGTCAGTATAAAGTACTCAAGATGCTGCTACTGCCCATCCCCTAGTGACTACTGCCAATCTCTCAGTCGGCTTTACAATATCCACGGGAGGAGACGGAGGGGTCTCTTCCTAGACCGAACACACCACGGCAACCATACTTGTGTCTAATATTTAATATTATTTAGGATTTTTCGATAGGTAACTATCAGGTAGTTGCGATTAAATCAGTAAACGGGTTTTGATTTGATAATATGAATACGAATTTTATAAAATTGATCTCGTTTGGGTTTTTTGAGCAGCTGGCCGTTTTGTCATGTTGGAACTTGTTTGACGCACGTGCAATTACAGGGGGCCCGCGACACACTATTTATTGTATTTTATTTGTACGTTTCGCTACCCATTATGCTCCCCCTTAATGCTGGGTCCGTACCAAATTAAGTATTAATATATACAATCCAGTTTCTATTCATATGCAATTCAGTGTTTTTGTTACAAGCTTTTTTTGAAAGAACTGGGCCGTGTTTAGTGTTGAATTGAGAAATGTGAATAATACGATCATGCGAACTCCAGTTTAAAACTGTTGCAATACGCTCAACATGTTCGTTAATGATCTAAGCATAATAACATTCTCATAGAGATCGTTGGAGATAAGTACTCGACTTGTTATTGTTCTTTGACATTTGTGTATAATATCTTTATAATATTGTGTACCTAAATAATATTATATTCCAATGAAGTTTGCCGTATGTGTAATTTATTTAACATTATTTTTCCCTAGAAACGGGATATTTACCATGATTTTTGAGTTTTATATGTTCCCGATATTTCGGCACAGTTGCATGCGCCATGATCACGGGAGAACTGACTAAAGTCTTTGCGAGTAGATGTTATTGGCAGATATATCGATCTACCCTCTTTCTCACTCTTTTATTACGAACAATACCACTACCATCGGTTTCATTGTCACAATTCACACCAACTCGACACAACACTAACGGTGTCCGGACGCGTAGCAGGTACCACACTTTTTTGATTCTTACACATTCTTACCACAGGCTTCCATACTCCAGATAATTGAAAACCATCTTCTCTATTGAAGTTTCTGTACTTAGTAATCTCAATTGCCTCTTGTACCATTCTCGGTATGTAATGTCGCTCTGTCGAGATTACCTGCGGACTGTGTAGCTCGATCCAATGATTTGAGCCAGATTCCAAAAGGTGTTCTGCTATGGCTGACTTATGTATGTCCCTGTTCTTGACCGCTCGTATGTGCTCCTTAACCCGACACGCTATCGTACGTTTCGGTTGGCCAATGTACGAACTCCCACAGCTACAATCAATTTTATACACCCCTGGCTTTTCAAGTGGAAAACTGTCTTTTGGTGAACGCAAGTAGTGCGATATCTTCTTTAAGGGAGTGAAAATGGTCTTTACGGAAAACTTTTGCAGGACTTTCGCAATTTTGTCCGTCACCCCCTTAACATATGGCAGAAACGCTGGCCTACGTTCTACTCTACATCTGCGGGGTCTTGGCCTAGGTCGGGATGGTAATGACCGAAGCTTATATCCATTCTTACGCAACACATGCTGGACATGAGCTAGCTCACTTTCAATGTGATTCTCATCACACAGGTCAACCGCTCGGTTGGTGAGAGATGTTACCACTGAATTGAGCTGCCGAGGGTGGTGATGCGAATCAGCATGAAGATATCGGTCCGTGTGTGTAGGTTTTCTGTAAACAGAGTGGCCTAACCCACCATCTTCTCGGACCTGTACCAATACGTCTAGGAAAGCCAAACGTCGATCACATTCCATCTCATACGTAAACCTCATCTTCGTATGTACTCCATTAAGATGTGCCAAAAGTAGTTCTATTTCTTCATTCCTTCCTTCCAAAATACAGAAAATGTCATCAACATACCTCTTCCACAATTTAATCGGTAAGGGGGCAGTCGAGATAGCCATATTCTCGAAATACTCCATCCAAATATTTGCCACTACGGGAGCAACTGGACTTCCCATAGCTACCCCATCTATTTGGAGATAGTAATTTCCCTTGTATACAAAATAATTTGTGGAGAGTATATGATGCACAAGCTTGGCGTACTCTGCAGGGATGTCATTTTCCTGTATGCTCTTCTCAATCACCTTCATACAGTCAGCTAAGGGGACGTTTGTGAAGAGGGATTCCACATCGAAACTCACCATCTTCTCGCTGTCATCCACCTTTGTCTGCTTCAGAATATCTATGAAGTGACGCGAATCCTTCACGAAAGAAGAAGTGTTTCCCACCGTTTGTTGCAGTACTCCTGCTACATGCTTAGCTAACTCATAAGTCGGTGAGTCAATTTGACTCACGATGGGTCTCACCGGAGCATGCTGCTTATGCACTTTTGGTAGACCATATAGTTTAGGTGGCTGGATGTTTCTAGGACGCAACAGGTATTTTGTTACTTCCTCTCCGATAGCATGTAGGCTCTCCTTTATAATTTTCTGGGTACTACGATGTGTTCGGGCTGTCGGGTTGTAGTTCACCGGTTTGTATATACTGCCATCTTCCAACAAACTAAGGATTTTCTCCTCGTATTGTGTGACGTCCATAACCACTGTCGCATTCCCTTTATCCGCCTTCAGGATCATCAAGTCTGTATCCTGGCGCAAATCCCTTAACGCGACTAGTTCTTCGTCTGTGATGTTCGGTTCAGGTGGTTTAGCATGACGTAGAATGAAAGCAATGTCTTGTCTTAGACACTCCGAGTCACCTAAAGGTATCATATTATAACGAATAACTTCTTCTACGTTACCGATCACTTTTTCATACGGGATGCGTTTCGTGGTAGGGGCAAAATTCAAACCCTTTTCCAACACTTTAAGAGCAGAGTCATTCAAAACCTTCTGGGACAAGTTAATTACTGTTCGAGTTACCAATGAGTTATCACCCTGGTAGGGGACAACTCGCTTTTGTTTACTCAGTAAGGATTCGAACTTACGATTCTGTTTGAAAGCACTCAATTCCCCAGAGCGTTGGGCTTGCAAGTATGTAATACGGTCACAAATATCAAAATCCGTATGCACTACCACCCCACTGCACTTAGAATGTACCCTATACAATTCCTCTTGTGACGAATGAAACCAAAGTCTAGTGTTCCGTATTGACTTACGTAATAACTTAACACTCGCTTGTCGCAGAATACTCGCGGATCCCGGAATGTCACTGCGTGATTTAATCCGCACGCACAGAGGTATTAGGTCTGAGTCACGACACTTCACTAAGAAGTTCACAGACTCACGCAGGCACTCACACTTTTTCCGCAAGCGTTCTAGTTCTTTCACCACTATGACGATATCCGGCCCGTACCGGTTCGCGATATAACTTTTGGAACTATCATGGTTATGTACATAATTTTCACTAGAAACGGGATATTTACCATGATTTTTGAGTTTTATATGTTCCCGATATTTCGGCACAGTTGCATGCGCCATGATCACGGGAGAACTGACTAAAGTCTTTGCGAGTAGATGTTATTGGCAGATATATCGATCTACCCTCTTTCTCACTCTTTTATTACGAACGATACCACTACCATCGGTTTCATTGTCACAATTCACACCAACTCGACACACAACACTAACGGTGTCCGGACGCGTAGCAGGTACCACACTTTTTTGATTCTTACACATTCTTACCACAGGCTTCCATACTCCAGATAATTGAAAACCATCTTCTCTATTGAAGTTTCTGTACTTAGTAATCTCAATTGCCTCTTGTACCATTCTCGGTATGTAATGTCGCTCTGTCGAGATTACCTGCGGACTGTGTAGCTCGATCCAATGATTTGAGCCAGATTCCAAAAGGTGTTCTGCTATGGCTGACTTATGTATGTCCCTGTTCTTGACCGCTCGTATGTGCTCCTTAACCCGACACGCTATCGTACGTTTCGTTTGGCCAATGTACGAACTCCCACAGCTACAATCAATTTTATACACCCCTGGCTTTTCAAGTGGAAAACTGTCTTTTGGTGAACGCAAGTAGTGCGATATCTTCTTTAAGGGAGTGAAAATGGTCTTTACGGAAAACTTTTGCAGGACTTTCGCAATTTTGTCCGTCACCCCCTTAACATATGGCAGAAACGCTGGCCTACGTTCTACTCTACATCTGCGGGGTCTTGGCCTAGGTCGGGATGGTAATGACCGAAGCTTATATCCATTCTTACGCAACACATGCTGGACATGAGCTAGCTCACTTTCAATGTGATTCTCATCACACAGGTCAACCGCTCGGTTGGTGAGAGATGTTACCACTGAATTGAGCTGCCGAGGGTGGTGGCGACATTACATACCGAGAATGGTACAAGAGGCAATTGAGATTACTAAGTACAGAAACTTCAATAGAGAAGATGGTTTTCAATTATCTGGAGTATGGAAGCCTGTGGTAAGAATGTGTAAGAATCAAAAAAGTGTGGTACCTGCTACGCGTCCGGACACCGTTAGTGTTGTGTGTCGAGTTGGTGTGAATTGTGACAATGAAACCGATGGTAGTGGTATCGTTCGTAATAAAAGAGTGAGAAAGAGGGTAGATCGATATATCTGCCAATAACATCTACTCGCAAAGACTTTAGTCAGTTCTCCCGTGATCATGGCGCATGCAACTGTGCCGAAATATCGGGAACATATAAAACTCAAAAATCATGGTAAATATCCCGTTTCTAGTGAAAATTATGTACATAACCATGATAGTTTTAAAAAGTTTATTTAACATTGTAATTCTCATACAGCACGTTCACCGTAAGATGGCACCTGCCTTGGTTGGCATGCCATACGAGGCAGGTGACATTAAGATGAACGAGCGTAAGCGGTGAACGAGCCGTAGACAGTTTTCACGGACGTTTCGAAACATGATTTCAGTGTTGTAAATAGGTGGCGCTACACTGTGGATGTCACAAGAAAGTTTAACTATGTGACATTTAGCTACAAACAATAAAAATAAACCAGCTAAGAATTTTTGACAGTGGATTTTGAGTCAGCGCCATCTATCAAGACAATTGGAACTGCAGTTTTACTTTTTAATCTAAAATGAAAAGCACTCATTGAAATTGTACACCAGTCTCGGTATATGTGTAGTGCACTTTGTTTTAAACATTTTAGTTAACATCAGTAATACGTTTCACAATAAATGATATTAGATAATGTCTATGTAAGTGGTATAGGTACCTATACGTAATTAAGTCAATAGTAGGTAGGAATGGTTTGCGCGTGAGCACGCTTTGTCTATTGTCGCTCATTATTCCCTATTGTTTGAGATGCGTGACTGAATCGACAGCTAGATAAAATATTAATTTGTTGTCAAGTATCAAAACTACTTGTATCACTAAGTATATATATGTTTTCCTTGAGGCAAACGTAATACAACTTATATGTGTGGGCATCGACGTAAATTTTTACTTTGGTTGAAGAGTGTGGGTACAAATAATACTTGAACCAGGCGGACGCGGAGGCAGACAGACAGAGGAGACACAGAGTAGACAGAGTAGAGACAGGTAGACAGAATCTACCTTGTTACAATAAAAGCAAGTGAAAATATTAGTGCTGGTAGAGCCTGGCTGAGTCGCTAACATTGGTGCTGGTAGAGCCTGGCTGAGTCGCTAACATTGGTGCTGGTAGAGCCTGGCTGAGTCCCTAACATTGGTGCTGGTAGAGCCTGGCTGAGTTGCTAACATTGGTGCTGGGAGAGCCTGGCTTAGTCGCTAACATTGGTGCTGATAGAGCCTGGCTGACTCGCTAACATTGGTGCTGATAGAGCCTGGCTGAGTCGCTAACATTGGTGCTGGTAGAGCCAGTCGCTAACCGGCTCGGTGCCGAGCTACTTAGCGGTAGGCACTTGCACGCTGCATTGCGCGAGTGACGGAGGCAGCATGGTATGTGGTTAGCAGTATAGTAATGTACCGATAGAGCGGATGGTCCCATTCCGAGCGATAACGGTACTGAGCCGCGTCGGAGTATGATGCACGGCAGGCACCTGGCGGAGTGTTCACGAGAAGCGAAGCGAACAGCCTCTAGCTACGGTGCCGCTGGAAATATGCAAAATAGTATATTGTTTTTTTTTTTTTTTTTTAAATTAAACTTTTATTAAATTGGTGACCGGAACCTGATCTGATCAAAACGAGCCCGAACACTGCCAGACTACAATTAATCATCGAGAAGTTCCGTTGTCGACCTTCCGTTTTCATCATCAGATCAGCTCGCTGTCACCATCATATTGTATTGTCTTCAAAGTAAAGTTATTTACAGGAAATTATGTCAAATTTCAGCTCAATCGGATTTAGAATAAATAATACATTATTGTATACATTAAGATAACTATAAAAACTTAACATAATAATTAAGAGAGTGGTCTGTGAAAATGACACATCGAGTTTTGACACTATTCCATTACCTGTGACCTCCACCTTGCGGTGGGATTTGGAACTAATTAGGTAAACAAACCTCTCAACCGTACAATTGTGTAGAAAACACATTACTTGTTTTGTCAATTACTTCATTGAATTTTTGTTCTGTATGTAATCAGATAAATGTGAAAATAAAATCAATGTATACCACCTATACAATCGTTGCGTGACTGACTGACTCAGTCACTGACTATCAACGCGAAGTCTAAACCCTAGGTCATAGGACCTGAAATTCACATAGGTACATTTCTTTTGTGGTATAGCGGTGCACTAAGAAAGGAATTTCCTAAATACACACCCTAAAGTGGTGCAGCGGGATGTTGAAGTTTGTATAGCAAAAACTGCACGCGGGCGAAGTCCCAGGCGTTCCACTACTGGATACTTGAGAAATCTCTGTGCACATGTTGTGTTTTACATATTATGCTGTGTGCTTCAGATTTCGTTATATTTTATAACAGTTTTATTCGTTTTATTTTACCCCAAATAGACAAAGTGGTCAACAACTTCAATAACTGTACCAATATGGGTGCAAAGTTAGTATATAAAAACCATCATAACCGAATCGCAAATGAACATGGGCAAGAAATGAACAAACCCACAAAAATAACCAAAAAATACAGGACCAAAAAAAACAAAATTAAACCAAAAACGCCCTAAAAACTCTCACAACCTAAGAAGCCCTACAAACCTTTAAAAAAACCCTTCCAACTCCTAAAAACAGAGGGTTTAGCCTACCCTACCTCCCTAGAGTTCATACAAGTCTTAAACTTTAAGAATCAATTAAAACCTCGTACAAACCCATACAACCCAATTTAAACCGGTATTGAACGACGGACCTTGCTCAGAAAAATATCTTGGGAATCAGGATTTTTCCCAGCAGGGCCCAAATTAGATCATTTTCTCCGCCTCAAAACTCACTATTCTGCCAAACTTCCTGCTGATGTTTTTTTTTCCATTAACTTTCATCCACTAAGATACCTACCTTGTTTGTTTATATTAATTTGAATGTGTATGTGCGCCTACTTTTTGGCGATTGTACCTAGTCAACCTTTGGAGGTTTTTAAGGTACAATATTATACCTAATTAAATGTGTAAAATATATTGTGTATGAAATAAATAAAAACAAAAAAAACCTACACGTGTAGGGCTGTTTAAAAAAACGCTCATACAGTGATTTTATTATTTAAAACTATTAATTTAATCCTATTTCGTCAAAATAGTAACAGTTTTTCGAGTTATTTTGTACAGAAAGACGGATAAAGAAACAAATAAATTATATAGGTACCTACAAACTATGTTGGAAGAAATTCACGTAATTGAAACATACTGACCACAAATTGGCATAAAAAAACGGCGCGGCGAGGACGTTGCATTTGACATGACTAGTAAGACATTTTCAAACATTTATCGGCTTCTAAATTCTAATTTCCATGTACAACCACAGAATAAATAATAGTACCTACTTCTTGAAACATGCCATGAATTGGTTTGGCGTCTTTATGAAAGGATTATAGGAAATTCAAACCCTAAAATCAATTGTGTTGAAGACCTCTGTAGTGCGGCGGGCGAAGGTTGGCCTGTGACGCAGGAGGTTGCGGGTTCGATTCCCGCCTCGGAACAAATATTTGTGCGATCGCAGATATTTGTTCAGGTGTTCTGGGTATTTTCTGTGTATAATAAAAAATATCTATCTATGTATTATATTGTATTAAGTATATCAATTATCTAGTACCCATAACACAAGCTCTGCTTAGCTTGGGGCTAGATAATGAAATGTCCAACATTATTATTATTATTTATTATTAATTAGGGTCATAAAGTTTGGACGTATTGTTTGTTATTCTATTAATATTAAAAATTAAAGCGGGCCCCCATACAAAAAAAGTGATTTTGACAAACGCTGTATCTCTTGATCCGCAATAGCTAGACACAACAAAAAATAAAAAAAGTGAGTTATAAGTAGGTATGTACCTACCTAGGGGAAAACAAACATGTTTATATTTACTTGCCTTATTTTTATTAATTATCATCATCCGCCCAGCTGGAAATATAACATTTCCATAGAATGCCACGACGACTGGTCTTGAGCCGCCTCCGTCCACAGACTTCCCGCGACCTTTATAAAGTTTGGTACATTGGAAGTTCCCCTCCCACACTGCGTCGTCCGATTGTTGGTCGCCACTCGAGGACTTTATTTCAGTCATCTTAATAAGTGCGTGTTGCCAGAGATGACTTACGTGACTGAGACGTGATCGCTAACTATCACACACACAAAAGCTCAAAGTATCACAGCGGGCTATGCATGGAGAGAGCTATGCTATTACCATCAGTGTACAAATACGTAGTCTGCGACAACCGTAACTACAAGAAATATTGTTACGAGATATTCGCGCCTAAAGTTTTTTATCTTATATTAGTGATCAATGTCTTTGTAAATATTTATCTGTTATGATTTTGATCTGTACGATCGCTACGATCATTCCCTTTAAAACTGTGTTTATTATATCGTGATAACATTAATGCTTTTTTATTATTTAGTAAATAATACTTGTTTAGTGTAACATTATTTTAGAACGTGCTTTACCTAAGCATGTGCGCCGTATGTAACATAGTTACTGTTCGCATGTCTAGGGATTTTGTTATGGTGTTCAACAAACGGAATATGCTCAAGATTTACTAATCTTATGTGCGGTAACATAACTACTAACTCAGTTATACACTTTATTGAGCTGGGAGAAAAAAAAAACTGTAAGTAAGACCACAGAATAAATAATAGCAAGAACAAAAGGCTCACATCGTGAAAAAAAAAAAAACGAACCTTGCTGGGACGCAACAAAGTGCATTTCAGTTCGCATAAGTGCTTAGTGCCTAGCGCCAAAACCACCTTAACACCCTAAACACCCACCACCTTTATTCACCTAAACATTGGCGCTCTCTTGTAAATGTTTGAATCTTTTTATTTGTGTATTATATTTTTCTTTAGTACTCAATTTATAATTTTACTAGCTGTAACCTGCGACTTCGTCTGCGCAGGATTATTAAGTAGCGGAGTATTATAAAGCTAGTATTATTAGACTTACGCTGGTGAAGTAAGTTTCACCCGCGTAAGTCTCGATCCCGTGGGAATATCGGGATAAAAATGTGCCTGTGTTATTCCGCGAGTCTAGTTATCTTTATTCCAAATTTCATCCAAATCCATCCCGTAGTTTTTACGTGAAAGAGTAATTAGGATAGGATATTCGGTTACCAAATTACTCCTGCATTCTGCTGCTCGCCTGGTACATTGAAAAGAAAGAAATAAAGAAAGAAAAACATTTATTTGTGTCACCAACATGGATGTAGTAGTAACAGTCAACAAACAATATTCCACACAAAAATACACACACACACACGCACACACAGAAACAAAGATAAATAAAACATTGGATGAAAAGTATTCGCATTGCTGCTGCGCCCTGCGGTGTTTTCCGCATAGGTCTTGATTCCGTGGGAATATCGGGATAAAAATGTGCCTATATGTTATTCCGGGAGTCCAGTTATCTCCGTTCCAAGATTCATCCAAATCCATCAAGCAATTTTTACGTGAAAGAGTAACAAAGATACATCCATCCATCCATCCATCCATCCTTCCATCCATCCATACTTACAAACTTTCACGTTTATAATATTAGTAAGATACCTTTTAACATTCTTTGTATTTTTGAATTTAAACACAAATAAAATTTAAATTAAATGACTATTCCAAGTATATTCGGTACAAATTTAATCTGCGTAGTGTTTTTTTTTCGAATGGAATTAAAAAGATTTAAACTTTTGTTTTCTTGACAAAATCCGAATAAATTTATGGATATAATACTTGTTTTTGACTTTGTACGATGACACGTGACGCGTAGAAATAATAACTTGGTAGCTTTCCATGGCGCATGCACTATTAAATTGTTTTGACCAAATGTTCCCATTTTTAGGGTTCCATACTCAAAGACAAGGAACCCTTATGGATTCCCTTTGGATTTTCATATTGTGTCCTACTAATATTTATACCATCAATTTGTACATATGATTAAGCAAATAAATTATCTTTATCTTTATCTTTATCTTTATCTTTATCTTTTATTTTTCGTCATGTTTGTCTGTCTGTCTGTCTGTCCGTGTATGTCACAGCCTTTTTTTCCGAAACTATAAGAGCTATACTGTTGAAACTTGGTAGGTAGATGTATTCAGTGAACCGCATTTAGAATTTTACACAAAAATTTTAAAAAAAACAATTATTTTTGGGGTTCCCCATACTTAGAACTGAAACTCAAATTTATTTTTTCATCAATGTGGGTTATCTGTGGATAGGTCTTCAAAAATGATGTTGAGGTTTCTAATATAATTTTTTTCTAAACTGAATAGTTTGCGCGAGAGACACTTCCAAAGTTGTAAAAAGTGTGCCCCCCCCCCCCCCCCCCAAAACTTCTAAAATAAGAGAATTATAAAACTAAAGAAAATATATGATGTACATTACCATGTAAACATTCACTCAAAATTGGTTTAAATGAGATCTAGTAAGTAGTTTTTTTTGAATACGTCATTAATCGTAATCCATCCAAGAACTTTTATATTATGTTACTTGCTGCTACGGAACCCTTCATGGGCGAGTCCGACTCGCACTTGGCCGCTTTTTTTATGGTTATTTTTGGAAATTGTTATTTTGTACCTTTTTTTTGCATAGAGTCAATCTTTATAGAATACTGACTATCCATGTTTTTTTTGTTGTATTTGGAATAGTGGTGTATACCTTATTTTATAGCAGTCAGTTAAATCATCCTAACGATGAAGTTATACGTTGGTAAATATTGCTACAAGTATCTCCTATTTTTTTTTTTTTTTTTTTTTAACTAATGAATGACGGAACAAGCAGATGGCCCACCTGATGTTAAGCGGTAACCTCTGCCTATGAACAGTGCATTACCTCATAGGACACGTTCACCTAGGACGCACCCTATGTGGCATTGCAATGCGCCCGCCACCCTGCGACATAAAGATGAAAAGTCTCATGTGCCTGTAATTTCACCGGCACCTTCAAACACACAGCAATGCGAGCACTACTACTTTGCGGCAGAAATAGGTATGGTGGTAGTACTTCCCCGGACGAACTCTTTCACAAAAAAGCTCTACTACTACTACTTTCTGGTATAAATAGCACTAATTATGATTTCTTCTTTTATTTCTGCAGTTATACATCTTGCCATAACTTTTGGTACGGCTTCTAGAAAACAATGTTTGTGTTAAAAAAAACTAGTTAATATATTGTGATTTTAACTCAACACCGTGACTAGTTTATATTTTGGGGTTCAATCCTCCCTATCTACTTTTATAGCAAAATCTCTCTCAGGTACGTTTGATGTAAAAAAACTGGAGCATGTGTGTGATTCGTGATCTCGATAATTATAAAAATCCCATGTTTCCAGAACCTTTACACAGGTATTGTTTGAATTGACACAATTTATAAAATCCTGAAAATCATAGATTTGATTTGCTGATTTTGTTATCTTGTAGGCAACCAGTCCTTTTTTTCAGAATCCCCTTCAGTCTTGTTAGGCCAGTCACCGTAGACACAAAAATCGTGTAAGATCGCAAAAAGTTGCAAGGTTCTGTTTTTTTGGGATGTTGTTAGGATAAATACCAATTGTGTAAAACCAAGTTTGCAACTTCGATAGAGCTGTGCGAACTTTGCAATTTTTTTACGACCTGGAATGTTTAAGATGACTGGCCTATGTGTCGTTTGTAGGTTAACAGCTAATATTTGTAAGGAAAAAGGTTATACACACCTCAGTTTGTTCAAAATTACTAGGTATAACTAAGTAGTTGGAATAAACTTTTCTTTTGGGTACTTATTTACTTTGTTTTAGCCATTTTGCATTTTCTAGAGCGTTCACATGCGTACTTTTCGTCGCGAGTATCGCCTTTGCATAACTCGCCACACACGACCTACTCACTTTTCAGCTTTGGTGAGTCACTGTTTGTTGAGCTCCCACTGACTGACTGGCACCAATCCCCCACTTTTTATCTTCGTGAATGACGTGGAACAATCAGATGGCCCACCTGATCATGAGCGGTAACGTCTGCCTTTAATAATCCATTACCTCATATGTCACGTCCACCCCTTGTGGCATTGCACTGCATTCACCGGCAACTATACCTTTCATACTAAAACACAGTAATACAAGCACTAGTGCTTTGCGGCAGAAATACTACTGGTAGTAGTTGTGGTTGGTAGTAAATTCCTGAACGAACTCTTTCACAAAAAAAAACTCTACTACTACTAAATTACGATATAATGCGATTGTAATGTCTAGGCTTACTTTTTCGTACAGTTTTCGTTTACTAAGCAAGACGATGACACAGAATAAATAATAGTACAAGCACGACGATAAGAAGCGACGATGATAAGATTCGATTCCTTTGTTTTCAGAAGTAGTTAAGTGCAATAAAGAATATCAACACTAGTCTTAAGCACCGTATATGTAATGTATGATGTTACTATTCATATGTGTAGTATTTAGTACCACATAATAAAAAAAAATTGTTCAGATATCCACCGTATAATATGTTACGGTGATTATATTTAGGATACATTTTTGTTACATGATCAAGCTCATACAAACACGTCAACCTCATACCTCATACCTAACTTACAATAAAATTAATATTGATCAACTGGATTATCTATGAGGAACTAGTATGTCACAGATAACCCAGTTATTATAGTTGTACCTACTACAAATAATATAACGCGTCCAAATTAAGTCGCGGGTGACAGTAGGTACCTATACCTAGCTTGTATTTTATATTATAAATTTCGTCCAAAATTAGTAGGTACCCAAAATCTGAATTCGTTTATTTTTAACCCCTGACGAAAAACGAAGAGGGTGTTATAAGTTTGGCGTGTCTGTGTGTCTGTCCCATCGTAGCTCCCGAAAGGATCAACCGTTTTTTTATTTTTTATTGTTTTTGTGGGGAGTTTTCTTAGCTTTGTTTGATCAAAATCAGTCCAGCCGTTCAACGTTGGAGGTTATTTAAATTTTTACAAAATTAATTACTTTGTGCTATACGTTTTTAAATTCCGACGGGAAACGAAAATATGTACAAAATGTGTGGCTACGTTTCACCGAGGACTTATCGAGGACTATACTAAGTTCCATTGGTCTAGTTGTAACTGTGTTGACAGAGTTATTTATATGGTAGCATACTTGTACGGAGCACTCTACACGCGAGTCCGACTCGCACTTGACCAGTTTATTCATCTTCCGCCTCCAATAAAGCATGGACTTTAATGGAGATTTTTTGAATAGCAGCATTAGCAGCAAAGTATCTATCTATGTAATATATTGTATTTAGTATATCAGTTATCTAGTACCCATAACACAAGCTCTGCTTAGCTTGGGGCTAGATAATGTTGTGCGAACTGTCCAGCATTATTTATTTATTTATTGTTTCGATATCAAAATTTGAAGTACCAGTATTATTATTAGTAACAAACAGTCAAACATAGATAAAAATTGAATGATAGTATAAATAAAAAAAAAAAACATATCGTTTCTCACTAGTAAGTCGGGAAATAAGCAAGTACATTTTTGTAAAAAAACTATAATCACTTAGTATAAAGAGCTAGGCATATTCTAAGGAAAATCGCTAAGCGAAACTCTTTTGGTCACAATATAAACTCCTTCGTGAGTATGCTACCGTAGAATTGCATCGAGCGACTACGGAGGCCTGCAATGTTATAAGTATAGATCCACCAACTTATCTCTAGAACCATTTACCTACATTTTTCTATCAGCTACATACATTTCATTCTGCAGATAAGTTGGTGGATCTCTAGAATTGGTTTGTGTTCACGACTGTATGATTAAACTGTCAAACCATGTCAGTCCGGTAAATTTTCACAAACCTCAAATAAATAAGAATTTGCATTGGTTTCTTATTACCCGAATTACAATTATAACAACGAAAACCAACAATTTTCAGTAAAATAATACAAGTTTTTGTAATGATATATCGAAGTAACCGGTTGTCCGTTTTCACCTGTGAATAAAAAAGTGAACGAGGGCCTTCCTTCCAGCGCCGTGGATAACCACGGAATGACAGAAAATGGCGTAGAAATCGTGTAGATACGGCGAATTGAAAATGTTTTCGTGTTTTTACACATCTTTTATATGAAAAGATTAAAAACCCCAACATACTTTTAAAACTATGTGTATAGACATGATACTAAAGGGTTTTATTTCTCAGAAATAGCTGTAATTCCGTAGATTTAGGCTCATATGTAGATGCTCTATTTTGATCAATTTCGTGAAAATGGGTAGGTAGTTTTTCAATTTACACAAAATCTAGAAATAACTTTAGAAAACCCCAACGTATTTTTATTCAGCCTGAAGTGTTCTTTCTTCTGATCTAAATATTGTTAAGAATAAAGCTAAATTTGGAAAGTTCTAGGCTTTTCAAAACACCACTTTTCAAGGGTTTTCACAGACTAGCCCCTTAAAATAAGTAATAAAAGTTCATAAAAAGTAAAAGTACAATGGTCGGCCTTATAGATAGATAGATAGATAGAAAATTCTTTATTGCACATAAAACAATTAAGTACAAAGGCGAACTTAATGCTAGAAAGCATTCTCTTCCAGATAACCTTGGTGTATTGCTGAAAAAATATGTATCGGTAGTGCACAAGAAGGGAAATATTGGATAAGTCTAAGAAAATTAAAAAATAATAATAAGCTTAAGCCTTATCGCTTAGAAGTGATTTCTTCCAGACAACCTGCGGATGAAGATAAATATTCGAAGATGTTCCGAGATATGCAAGACGTAAAATAATGCAGAAGAGTGTCTGGAACACGAAACACTATAATAACACTATTTAACCAAACAAAGGTTATATTTGTTCACTACCTCAGTTTGGTTAGCTCACTGTTGTCTGCTATAATTATGCTAGTTTTTTTTAAATTAGGAAGTGCTGAATTGAGCGGCTAACTCGCTAAACTCTAATGGATTCAGCAGCTAGTTATAGCGAGTCGATCGCTTATCGCTTTCCGCTATCACTGAGACAGTCCTAAGTTCCGGTGATAGTGCTTTCCTTTATTATATTTATTAATAATAATGTCATCGCGCGGTTGTCCGCGAAGGGTTCCGTACCATTATCTATAAAAACGGAAAAATAATCACGTATGTTGTATGTGATCCCCCTTATATTTATTTTATTATGTTTTTTAGTATTTGTTGTTAGAAATACATCATCTGTGAAAATTTAAATGTCTAACTATAACGGTTCATGAGATACAGCCTGGTGACGGACGGACGGACGGACAGCGGGGTCTTAGTAATAGGGTCCCTTTTTACCCTTTGGGTACGGAACCCTAAAAACGAGCGAGGCTTACCTACAGTAAACGTATAACATGATGTGTAACATCTGACATCTCACCTCCTTGGGAATAAGCAACAGGCTGATAGTACCAACCTCTCGGAAAAATGCGCGCTTCCTGTTATACACTTCCGCTAGCTTATTACGTATCTGCAATAGCAATGCGATAGCAAGAATTGCGCGATTATCGCATCCAAATTGCAAATTCGTACTACATATCGCTACCGCATTGCTATTGTAAGATACATAATAAGCTAGCCATCCATTTTCAGGAAATCACTCCCACAGATTGCAGGAAAGCGAGAGTAAAGATGTTACACATCAAAACAATACTATTGACAGATTTGTATTATGTAATAACTCCAAAAGATGTTGGCATTGAAGTATTACTCACCACCTCCTTGCTTCTTTAACTGGGTTTGCTACAGGAACTAGACATTCTTAGATGTCCATACTGACTACTCATTGTACTGCATTCCCAAAGATTAACACAAGGTATGTACAAAATACATATGAAACAATTGTGCTACCTGAAGACCGCTGCAAGCGATCTAAAGGTAGCTCAACTGATCCAAATCACTACCAGACGGAAGCGTCCCTAAGATGCTGGCTGCATTGCCACGCTGAATGGCAATACTAATGCGTTGAGCCAGATAAGAGCCAGCTCTCGGGTCACGCGTCGCTTCGACCAGATGCCCTGAAAGAATTTTGAAGGGCCCCGGTACCCCACGGACCCAGAGTCTCGACCCCGAAAAGCTCAAACAAGTAAGCTTTGTCGAGACTTGCATATTTGCGTCTTTTGAGGTCCTCAGCGGAATCTGCCGCCGCACCAGCCCTAACTGATGTCCCGGACAGATGAGATGGCGCAAGGGTATCTACAAATGTAGCGTCCCACACCAAAAGCCAACCCTTCTCCCACGGAACAAGAGTCATGCCGTCAGGCCGCTTACCATCGTCACGTAACAGACCATTCGGTTCTAGTATGGCTGGAATGTTAACGCTGGTAAGGGCCCGGCGAATGATATCATTAAGGCTAGCGTGGCGGGAAATCCTACCGGCAGCCCTGGTGCACGATAATCCGTGGTGACCAAGCTGATCAACAGCAGTACCGCACTGGCAGTGATGAGGGGCACAGCACCCTGCACCCAACCGTAAAGATGTTGCAATACGGAAAGAAACTGGATCCATTAAAGTACCAGTATTGTGTGATGGAAGTGCTTGCAACCAAAACCCTGACTCCCATTTGGAAACGGCCAGGAGACGAGCACGATCTGTGGAGCTTGAGCACGTTTGTAACAGACAATTCCGCGTCAGCTCGCACAGAGGCCCGTCCCATTGCCGTTGAGACGAAAGAGATTTGGGGGGAGTAGTATTGGGGCAAGCACTATGCCAAGCATTTCGAGCCTCGTCTAAGTATGAAATTTTGAGAGTGTTACCACAAAGAGCCACAAGAGAAGGAGATAGAATTTTATTAACCAAAGAACAAGTGCTATAGACGGAAGAACGCTGGTAGGGCTACACTTGAAATTTTCCGAATACCTAAGCCTCCTAATTTAACAGGCAAGGAGGCTTGCGACCAAGCCCTGTCATCTAAATCGATTTTCAAAACCGACGATAACGTGTTCTTTATTATGTTGTCCAAGCCTTCCACCAGCTCACTGTGTTTCCACAGTTGACAACATCTTAAAGCATATGTAAATTTTGGCACAAAAAGGCGAAACTTTATAATTGTAAAAGCCATATGGGCGTTAATTATGAGCAATCGGTCGGAAGTTCTCATAAAATTTTGAATTTTCTCGTCTACAAATGCCGGAAAAGACTCGTCAAGAATAGGTGAACCAAGAAGGCGAAGAGAACATTCATCTACAACTGTAATGTTTGAGGCCAAACTTTGAAATTTTTCAATGACTAAATTTCTATCCACACTAGTGTCGGAAACAAAAAGTTAGCACTTAGAAAAATTTAGATCTAAACCTATTTGCCGAAATTCATCAATGATGAGTTTTAGATCGCCAAGAACAGTGTCCACGTCGCCACCTAAGGTTCCGTCATCCAAATACCAAACGTTTAGTTTGGATTGGATACGTTGAATAATCGGATGGATGGCAAGGCTAAAAATGGCCGGACCTAGAGGGTCACCCTGCTGACAGCCAACAGCAGACCAAATTATATTGTTCTGATAGATTAATTTAGAAGGTGAGCCGTAACACTGCCAGAGAAATGGGTAAATTTCAGGAATTTTGTCTTTAATTTCTTTTAGCAGAGTGCCCCTATCTACAGAATTAAAGGCGTTTTTTATATCCACCTTTAAAACTACCTCCCCCAAACTTTTGTCCAAAAATGTACGTAAAGAATGTACTGCGGCTTCACAGCCACCTCGCGAACCAAAGCCTAGCTGAATGGGTCGGAAATAGTCGCCTAAATAGGCGGCTTCTTTCCGACGGCAGACTTTAGCTGCCAGGCGGCGGTAGGTGTTGCCCACGGCTATGGGTCTTATCCCGCCGTCCTTTTTTTTAAAGCGCATAGGTTCGCACCATACAGCAGCTCCGTGATCTCGCTGTTGACTCGACCAGACAACATCAGGTTGATCAGGGTCGTCAAATCTCCCAGAAGGACTTCACCTGCATGGCCAGAACCGCCAGACAGCAGGTCCTTTAGATGCTGTGGAGTCACAGCATCCAGGCCGCCGGCAGAGCCACTCTGAAAAGACATGACGGCAGCGAGCACATCCTGGCTGGTCGTCTCGACAGCGCCATCACTCTCTTGCGGTGGATCGGGGAGGAGGGAATCTGACCCTGGGGACGGATGTTTACTCTCAAGAGAATTGAGAGTATCATCAGAATTTTGGGCTATCGTGTCACTAGAAAATAGGATACGGGAGGCACCCTTGATGTCACCATCGCTAAGTTTACTCTCTACAAGTTTGTAAACAGTAGACTCAGCGACTGGCTTCACTGTTTTTAAATTTGTTGTTGTGTCCTGGTCATTGTACGAAAAAGGCATGCGCTCATCGCGTGCAGTGTACCTCACACAATTTTGTTTAATCCGAATAGTGAGTGAAGATTTGTTGCCTAATTCTTTTTTTACGTGAAGTACACTGTAGGGAAATACTAATAAATTATGTTCCCAAGCCTGCTTTGTATTTTTAGATACAACATTCCTGATGGCCTGTGATAGAGCATTAGCGACAGAGAGACGGGCACCTCGGGGAATACGTTTCAAAATAGGGGTTGAAGTTTTATACTGGCTAATCACTTTTCAAAAAGGATGTAAATCTGTACTAAAATTCGAATTTGGCACCGAAACATCTACCGCTCCTGCGACCGGAGCAGACAGCGGGATAATAGGGTTGTTGTGGCACCTTTTCTGATGAATTTTGAGACCTCTCTGTCCCTTGAACTAGCGTGGCTGGGAACATAGCGTGCACTCAACTAGATTCGGCACAGACAAGATTAACTACTTGTTCGATCAGATCGGGCAGTTCCCACGGAGTGTACATTCTTTCAGCCGTCCAGCTAATTGTCATCTAAGCCTTACATCTGAACTTAATACAACATGAAAAAGTAGTTGGGACCTTATGTGGCGTGTGCGAAACGCGAGACCGCAATATTCCCACTGGATATACTAACCAGGGGCGGATCTAGAGGGCCACCGAAGGATATAGGTACCAACCAACCAGTGACGTCATAAGCCATACTCGTCACCTTAATATTGCATGGAACTCGACGGGTATGCCAAATTTAAGCTCAATTGAACATCGGGAAGTTGGGTCAAAAACTTGAAGTTATGAGTTGATTACGCAGCAAATATTTGTTTAAATACTGTTTTTAGTGATTTTCGTTTACTTTTCGTTGTGCGTGCGATATTCTGTCACTTATCTGATCTTTACAAAATTAGGCTGTTGTCTGCCTCTTAATAGAGTACCCACTCCAATTTATCGGTAACAAGCTAACAAGTGAGTGCGACTAGGAAGTCCCGTGGTGTACCAGTTACCGGTCCATGTATGGGTCAATGCACAAAGGTGCCGCATGCCGGCGCAGAACCGCCCGAGATCAGATCGGTGCCCAAGCGAGTGAGGCCATTCCTAAGAATGTAGCCCCTGGACGTAAAACCATCTATGAAATGTGTGCAGCGCTCTAACGTCAGTCCCTCGATGATAGTTTCCGCTTTATCTGGATTGGAGAAATGAACTATAACTATGGTATTTAAAAACCATCTCATTAGTCTTGAAGTGAGAATTTTACCATTCAGCTCGTGTTTGCGCTAGACCCGAGCTGGTAATCTTTCGCGTCTCGAGACTTAATAGTCTCGAGACGCGAAAGATTACCAGCTCGGCACCATCAGCCATCAGGCACGCTGCTAACGGTCCTACGTTCAAATATTTTAGCTCGAAGCAGAGACATGTGATACTTGATACTCATCGTGAGCGTCTGGTAATGAAGCTGGCAATGGTGTCAGATCAAAAGAAATCCAAGATTGTTGATATTCGGTTAGCGCTACCGAGATTCTTTTGTTTTTGGTGCATTTAAGGTACCTTCTGACACACATGCTCATTATTAGCACTAAATAATGCTATTATTGAGCAATTGCTCCTTACTATCATGGTACCTGACATACCTACATGGAAAAGAGTATGCTCTGTTCGCGTCTAAACAGGAAAACGGCAGGCTTATTGCTACCAAATGTGTACAGTTGCAAAGCATGCTAGTTTATTATCAGCATGTGTGTCAGTATTCAGTGCTCTTTTATTGTAGTACCTACCTAAAAAAAGTGGCCAAGTGCGTGTCGGACTCGCCCATGAAGGGTTCCGTAGCAGCAAGTAACATAATATAAAAGTTCTTGGATGGATTACGATTAATGACGTATTAAAAAAAAATTCAGTACTAGATCTCGTTCAAACCAATTTTGAGTGAAAGTTTACATGGTAATGTACTTTCTTTTTATTTTTTTTAGTTTTATCATTCTCTTATTTTAGAAGTTATGGGGGGGGACACACTTTTTACCACTTTGGAGGTGTCTCTCGCGCAAACTATTCAGTTTAGAAAAAAATTATATCAGAAACCTCAATATCATTTTTGAAGACCTATCCACAGATACCCCACACGTATAGGTTAGATGAAAATAAAATTTTTGAGTTTCAGTTCTAAGTATGGGGAACCCCAAAAATAAAAAACTACTTACTAGATCTCGTTCAAACTAATTTTGAGTGAAAGTTTATATGGTAATGTACATCATATATTTTTTTTAGTTTTATGATTCTCTTATTTTAGAAGTTACGGGAGGGGGACACACTTTTTACCACTTTGGAAGTGTCTCTCGCGCAAACTATTCAGTTTAGAAAAAAATTATATTAGAAACCTCAATATCATTTTTTAAGACCTATCCATAGATACCCCACATGTATAGGTTTGATGAAAAATATTTTTTTTGAGTTTCAGGTTTAAGTATGGGGATCCCCAAAAATAATTGTTTTTTTAATTTTTTTAAGTAAAAATCTTAATGCGGTTCACAGAATACATCTACCTACCAAGTTTCAACAGTATAGCTCTTATAGTTTCGGAAAAAAAAGGCTGTGACATACACGGACAGACAGACAGACATGACGAATCCATAAGGGTTCCTTGTCTTTGACTACGGAACCCTAAAAACAGCTTTACCTTTACAGGTACTAAACAAAAAACTTACCTAAAGAACTGTTTTAACACACACGCTCAATTATTATTATAGGATGATTTCGTGCTTTCTATTTTAGGTAAATACTTACTACTGGTAGTTGCGCCATGTATATTGTATATTGGAATGGAATAAAGAATGTATAGTAATGAATATTACTCTAGCAGACGGCACAAAAAGCTTTTTCAAAAAGGAAAATTGAATGCAACGGTGACACATTCTGTGGGCCCTTTTCTGAATTTGAATGCACAAAACGACACGTGACAAGCAGCCCACACGTGATTATATGCCGATGTACGAAACCAGAATGGTGATACTGAGTTTTTCTTGGTAAATAACATACGCGTACCTACGTTAGTACGCCCGATTGCATCCATGTCGTTTATTTAAGGTCAGTCAAAGGAGCCGAGGACATCTGATGCGAACAAGATTCCAACCAGCAGATTGACATGTAGATACGACGTGAACACTTGAACACCCGCCTCTATAAGCCACCCATCAAAGTTTGCGGTCACTCTGTTCAGTTTATTGGAGACTAATGATTTGCCCTGGCTTTATTTGCCAGGAATACTCTCTTGAGACGCGTCACTGCAAGCTTGGGACTTCCCATTTGCCACTGGTGTATGGTAATCCTAGAATGGACTGTGACAGGGAGATTGGAACTAACTCCATCATCCAGTTACAATCTTTTGAAAATTCTGGGTTGGTCGAACGTTTCTGTGGAACTATTTGATTTAATTTGTACCTACCTATTTATGTTTTTTTATAAACACTTTATTGTAAAGAGCTTTCGGAGATAAATGCTTGAATTGTTTGTTTTTGCTGTAGCTACGAATAAATAATTCAATAATTTATATTGTTTTTAAAATATGTTTTTTATAAAAATATACCCAAAAAATGCACATAAAGAATGAAATAGTAAGCAGAACCTTGGCCAGTCTACTATTAGAGTCACCGAGGAGTTCTGTAATCCAACTTCCGTCTCCATCATCAGATCAGCAAGCTATCACCATAATATTATATTACCATCCAAAACCATGTTCTATGCAAGGTATCAGTTTTTTTAATCGACAACAAGTGTCTCAAATAGAGCTTCTCAGATTGATTCCAGACAAACAAACAAGGAAAAAGACGTGAAAGTGAATAAAGGAAAGGGTCTATCCAAACGGTAGCCGCCTGTTGTAGAGTTTAATATAATAAATTAATAGACAAATTATTGAAGTCATATTATGGATCGTAACAAGAACTGCGAAAGAAGAAAGTGTTCCTAATCACAAACAGTGTAGTGCCGATGTTTACTCATTGTGTTAAATAGTAACGGGTTCACATTGGACGGTGCGTGCGAAAATGCGGCCAGTCGATTCGGGCGCATTTAGATTGAGTAAACATACACGCGCACCAAGCTCAAATAGAAATGATTGCAACTCAAATGAGATTGGTTATGTTGCCAACTGGTGCCTACCATTAGTGGTTCGAACCCTTTTGCCAAGATGTCAGATCAAGATGAAACCACTGCTTATTCAAGCATTGCCTTATATATCCCCCACTTTTTTATAAAGGTACAGTATCAAAAAGTGGGGAATCCTATTGGGGGGGATATCACGTGCCCGAATGTATTATATGGAATGATAAGAAGAAAAAACGAGCGAGCCTTACAGTAGCCGCATCTGACATCTCACCTCCTTGGTAATAAGGAACATAGCTGATAGTAACAACCTCTCGGAAATATCACCTCCTTGGTAATAAGCAACATGGCTGATAGTACCAACCTCTCGGAAATCTCACCTCCTTTGTAATAAGCAACATGGCTGATAGTACCAACCTCCCGGGAATCTCACCTCCTTGGTAATAAGCAACATGGCTGATAGTACCAACCTCTCGGGAATCTCACCTCCTTTGTAATAAGCAACATGGCTGATAGTACCAACCTCCCGGGAATCTCACCTCCTTGGTAATAAGCAACATGGCTGATAGTACCAACCTCACGGGAATCTCACCTCCTTGGTAATAAGCAGCATGGCTGATAGTACCAACCTCTCGGAAATCTCACCTCCTTGGTAATAAGCAACATGGCTGATAGTACCAACCTCTCGGAAATCTCACCTCCTTGGTAATAAGCAACATGGCTGATAGTACCAACCTCTCGGGAATCTCACCTCCTTGGTAATAAGCAGCATGGCTGATAGTACCAACCTCTCGGAAATCTCACCTCCTTGGTAATAAGCAACATGGCTGATAGTACCAACCTCTCGGGAATCTCACCTCCTTGGTAATAAGCAACATGGCTGATAGTACCAACCTCTCGGGAATCTCACCTCCTTGGTAATAAGCAACATGGCTGATAGTAATAGTACCAACCTCTCGGAAATCTCACCTCCTTGGTAATAAGCAACACGGCTGATAGTACCAACCTCGCGGGAATCTCACCTCCTTGGTAATAAGCAACATGGCTGATAGTACCAACCTCTCGGGAATCTCACCTCCTTGGTAATAAGCAACATGGCTGATAGTAATAGTACCAACCTCTCGGAAATCTCACCTCCTTGGTAATAAGCAACATGGCTGATAGTACCAACCTCTCGGGAATCTCACCTTGGAAATAAGCAACTTGGCTGATGTGATTGGTTGGATGAATGCGCGCTTCCTGTCACACCACGAAATCACTTCCACATATTGCAAGAACGCGAGAGGAAAGATGTTAGACATCAAAAACATTTGCTTAAACATAACTGAAACGTAACGATTTTCTGCCAAACATGTACCAAACATAGTTTTTACATAGTGATAATGAACAGGTGAGCAGTTTATCGAGGCATGGCCAGATCCAACCACAGTAGCCGAGTTGGCGACTGAGATTGAGTCGTTTCAGGCGAGTCTGAGAAGCTCTCATGCATCCATCGGGAGCACTCGGGTAGGGTCTGCAAGATAAATAATAACGATGAGTGCATTGATGACGTCATTACTTTGCGAGTGCTCTGCCAATTGGATATTTCAGTATAACCATGAACAATAAACTATTTTTAAAGTGTCTAGGTACTTCATTTGTAGACACGAATACCTACCTATATTGTAGGTACCTATTTTAAAAACGATGGAACGTTATTTCCAGCAGAATAACGATGTTTGGACTCCATAAGGTCAAGATAAGGTGAGGCAGAAATAGAAAATTCGATTAACTGAACAATGCATTCTGGACTTCATTAATTTCGACTCCTTGTACAGGTACAGGTACATTGGTACAGGTTTATCTAAGTGTTGCATTCGGTATCCTGACTTTCGAATTGCGAGTCGATATTTGTTTTTATATATAGTTTTAATGAATTTCAAGTCCGCTAGGGGCTTTCTTCATTTTCTGTACAAAAACAACATTTTAACCAGTGGCGTAACAATAGTGTGGCAGGGCTGGCAAAATGCCACGGGCCCCCGACCCAAGAGGGCCCCGGCCCAAGAGGCAGCGAGGAGTATTTTATTTTATTTTAAAAGTTCTGCTTAAAATCCAAAGTGAGTCAACAATTTTTTTTCTATATTTCGAATTTTCCAAGGACCCAAAACTATATTTTTTAAAAATTTCAAATTTGCCACGGGCCCATAACAATTTTTTTTTTAAATTTAGATTTTGCTACGGGCCAAAAACTAAATTTTTTAAAAATTTCGAATTTGCCACGGGCTCAGATTGTATAGTAACGACACTGATTTCAACTTTTAGTTCGGTTGTCGTTATTCCGAGTGGTTCCAAATAAATAAATAATGCTTGTCCAGCATTTTTTTTTTTTGTTCAGACCACTTTATCTAGCCCCAAGCTGGAGCTTGTGTTAAGGGTACTAGATAACTGATATACTTAATACAATACATTACATAGTTTTTTTGAAATTATACATATAAAATACCCTGAACAAATATCTGCAGTTCGAACAAATAATTGTTCTGAGGCGGGATTCGAACCCGCAACCTCTTGCGTCCCAGGCGAACCTTCGCCCGCCTCGCCACAGAGGTCATCAAGTTGAGGAGAGCATCAATTTGTGCCGCTGTCGGTGTAGACTTGATGTCCTTCGGTGTTGAATGTTTCTTCTCAACTAAGTTTTATTTCACTTCCTATCCTAACTTCCAAAACACGATCATGAGAAAACGATAAACCCAAACGGCACTTTGAACTCGGGTGAAGTAAATATTTTAAGTAGATTAAAGTATATTTCGCTTGTTTTTTGTTCACATCTCGCAACTTCAAGTTGAACATTGCCTCCACTTCAGTCAGCACTTGATGTTAGTGATAAACGACGATACGGCGCCTAGTTTTGTGTGGATAATTAATTTTTTGCCGTATTCTGCCTTTTGGGTAAAAAAAATCTCCAACACACTGTTTGTTTACCTTTGAGGCCTTGTTGATAAGTATTTTTTTTTAAATTTTGGCAATCTGCATAGGCAGTCTACTCTAGTGTTAATTTAGTTCGGTCCGAAACTAGTTTAGAGATTGTCTATGGTGCCGACCGAGCTGAGCAAATCCGAACATTATTCGTGGTAGCACAACAATCGAAACTTCGGTCGTGTTTCGGTCGGGCCCGAACATTCGTGGTCAAACAAAGGTCTAACAATGTTAATAAAAAAATAAAAAAAAAACGGGTGTGTCACTTCGGAGTAGCAGTCCCTGCAGTCCTGTACTAAGCCCTCAGGTGCTAAAAATCTACGTTAGTTTCAGCGTTCCGTGACTGCGTTATAATTGCTACAGCCATGAAATCGATATTTAAACGAACTCTATTAACCTAAATTCGTAACTACACCTTTGTTTAGTTTGCTGATGTCACTTTGACATCATCTTTAGTATGGTTTAGTGCAGTGACGGGGGACTCGTGGCAACGAGTGACGCTCTTTCCACGGGACGGATACGACACGGAAAGAGTACACAATTTTTTTAATTAGTATGCTTTTATAGGATCCTAAGATAATGGATAGTATTGGAAAGAGTAAGTTGTTGTGCGTCTTTTTACCCGACTGCGGTGAAGCCAAACAGGAGGGTTATGTGTTTGACATGTAGTATATAAATAATGTATGTCATATTAGTTCATAAAAGTATTATCATTGAAAAAATCATCAAGGCTATTTTAACATTACTCCACTAATACTTCTTTATATTTTTTATGTTTTTTTTATCATTTACATCGTCCGGTATTTTTAACCCCCGACGCAAACACGACGGGGTGTTATAAGTTTGACGTTGCTGTGTGTGTATAGGTGTGTGTGTGTGTGTGTCTGTATGTCGCCTCGTAGCTCCCGAAGGGATGAACCGATTTCGTATTTTTTTTGTTTGAAAGTTGAATTTTTCGGGTGTGTTCTTAGCTATGTTTGATTAAAATCGGTTCAGCCGTTTCATTGCGTTAAGGGTTTTTTTTAATTTTTACTAAATTAATTACCTTAGCGGACATTGTGTTCGGTCCGGAACTGTGCATCTCTCATTTTGAAGTAGGTAGCTCCAGTCGTTGTTTATGCCTGTATTCATAAAGACGCGGCTAGTCTGTTATTTTTTTCAGAATAAAGACGTATTTACGTTTTTAGGGTTCCGTAGTCAAAGACAAGGAAACCTTATGGATTCATCATGTCTGTCTGTCTGTCTGTCTGTCTGTCCGTGTATGTCACAGCCTTTTTTTCCGAAACTATAAGAGCTATACTGTTGAAACTTGGTAGGTAGATGTATTCTGTCAACCGCATTAAGATTTTTACACAAAAATTCAAAAAAAACAATTATTTTTGGGGTTCCCCATAAAAACAGAAAAGAAAAAAAAAAAAAACATCAAACCTATACGTGTGGGGTATCTATGGATAGGTCTTCAAAAATGATGTTGAGGTTTCTAATATATTTTTTTTCTAAACTGAATAGTTTGCGCGAGAGACACTTCCAAAGTGGTAAAAAGTGTGTCCCCCCCCCGTAATTTCTAAAATAAGAGAATGATAAAACTAAAAAAAAAATATAATGTACATTACCATGTAAACTTTCACTCAAAATTGGTTTGAACGAGATCTAGTAAGTAGTTTTTTTTTAATACGTCATTAATCGTAATCTATCCAAGAACTTTTATATTATGTTACTTGCTGCTACGGAACCCTTCATGGGCGAGTCTGACACGCACTTGGCCGCTTTTTTTTTTATATTTGCCAATATTCGGGCACATTTCTATTGACAAATAATGACATCATCATGAAGGGCATCAGTACTGTTACCCCACAGCAATACCTTTACCACCATTTATGCAAGAAAAAGCATAAATTAGAGTAACAAGCATAATAATAGTAACATGTTTTGGCGATGTTTAGATCTTCTGTAGCTTTAGTTTGTTCCCTCAGAGCATATGTAAAGCTTCACAATTTATTTTCGACTTTTTGGACATGTCTTTTCCATTTTATATGTGTATTACATCGAGCAACGCAGGCCTCCGTTCCGTGTTGCTCGATGGTTTATCATGAAGATATGGAAACCTACCTAAATCTACACAGTTATCTACACAGTCTAGTTTTGTGTTGTTAGATTTGTCAGTATTGCGCGAGTGTCACTGAGTATATTCAACTTATCAAAAACAAAATGGCGGTTTTTGGCACCAAAATTAAAGTTTAATAAATTTATTTTTTTAGGTAATAGTGTTCTTTTTCTAGATTTTTCATTCGACCTTTATGTCCGCGTATCGTAAACTCCAAAACTGTGCCAAAGTTGACTATGAAAGCAAACAATATAACAAAAAAAAAAAAAAAAAATGACGAATTTACTCAATATTCATATTCATATTTATTTATTTTAAACCATAGGGACCTTGAGAACACTTAGTTTCGTCAGTTTGCTAATACATGAAAAAATATAATTAGGCAGGTAGCTAGTACATCTTCAGTTGCAGCTGTATAGGGGCTTTGGCTAATAACGAAAGACCTTGCATAGAATGTATTTTGTAGCGTTTGCTTCCCATTTAGACTGTCCATCTTTGTTTTACGTTGTCCTCTCAGCTCACCGCGTCCGTTCCGGTGCTATTGAATAGTCTTTTACGTTGTCCTCTCAGCTCACCGCGTCCGTTCCGGTGCTATTGAATAGTCTTTTACATTGTCCTCTCAGCTCACCGCGTCCGTTCCGGTGCTATTGAATAGTCTTTTACGTTGTCCTCTCAGCTCACCGCGTCCGTTCCGGTGCTATTGAATAGTCTTTTACGTTGTCCTCTCAGCTCACCGCGTCCGTTCCGGTGCTATTGAATAGTCTTTTACGTTGTCCTCTCAGCTCACCGCGTCCGTTCCGGTGCTATTGAATAGTCTTTTCTGAATGTAAAGCATAGTCATCTTTATTGAATAACCGACTTCTTATTGTGACACTAATTTATCTCCCGCCCAGCGATCTGAGTGGTCCATGTGCACCAGCTAACGCGCTCATGCATCATGCTTTTAGTAGGTACTTATATAGTACTTGTTATTAAGTATAGTATTTGTTTTGCATCCTAAAGTTAGGTGTTCTCTACAGTAATCTCGGAACATTTTGCAGTTGCCTAGTGCTACTAGTGGTAGGTACCTAACCTAGTTAGTTAAGTTCCTAGTACTATGATCCAAAACCATTTCCGAAAATCATTAGTTTCACAAAATATTAGTTTACTGAACAAAACTTAACACAAAAAAATTACAGATGGTCCTTTGTAGATAAACTGATTCAGGTAATTCTTTAAATTAAAACATAGTGTTAGGTCTTCTAGTTTTCGCAAAATCAGTTTTCGCTTTATCAAGAAGCGTGTAGCGTAAAGCCTCATAGCCAAAGGATCCATCCATCAGGAACTACTCTTACTCTATATAACAATCTTGTGTTTTCCCAGTAGAGTTTACGTTATTTTATTATTATTACATTATTGTATTCATTTTAGTAAGTTCTTTTGCTACTTTTTTTGTACATTGTTTGGCGAAAGCCACCTCCCAAATTTTCCATGAGTGCTTATCAGTATTTGGCCACAAGCTACTAAAACTAACAACATTTCTTGAAAATATAGACAGTCATTGCAAGATTACTGGACAAGTACATGCGAGGCAAACAGCATGACGGAATTTGCCGTTACCCAACCTAGGTAGGTAGGTACTCAATCACTATTTCTTCCTTATTGCCCTGTGTCGTAATCTGTAGAAATCTTATCGAATTTTATAGTATTTGTTTGATTAGTTATTGTTTGAACAACATTGTTAATCAAACAATACATGTTTCCGCGCGATAACAACTGCAAGAACAATAGGGACGCTATCAAGTTGGTACTGCGAGCGACATGTCGGCTTGTACGTTGACCGCTGTATGTGTGACTCGGCAGCACTTGCCTCGATAACCCGACTTGGCCCGCACCACTTTATTTACGATCTCCCTGGTGGTAAACAGCCGTGCGTCATCCCCAGTGGTCTCTGATCTACAAATAAATAATATTAACATATGGTCTCTTCCATCCCGATGTGTATCAGAGGCGGCGGAGTCACGACTGTATTTTTAAGCACTCTGGATAATAAAGACGGTGCATTTTCCGCACGATTCCACTAATGCGGCTATAGAGCAATTTGCACCTGTTTACCCAACGAGAATTTCTTGTTTTTAGTACATAGTTAAGCATAACTGGAAAATTTTGCAAAAACATCCTGTCTCACGCAAAGTAGTGCTTGTAACGTCCTGCTGTTGTAATAGCATCTTCTTTCATTTTGACAATCAGTAAATTGTCGTTAATTTAGTCGACTCTGGACAATAGCCGTGACCGTCTGTGTCGTGACTCTCGCGCCAGGCATGACGTGCGCCTTGTCACAGCGGAGGAGCATATGGATCGACTCAACACATTCCTGTACTGTAAACAGTGGAAGTATGGCAAGTCATTTGCAAAACAAAGCTCGGAACGCGGCCGAAATAAAAATATTTATGCAGCAACTGCTGACTCAGTCCCGGCTTTGTTTGGCCGGAGGAATAACCCTTTTACAGGAAAATAAATTAATGTCATATGGCAGGAAACCGAACCAACCATTTATTTATAATTATGTGTAAATGTTACTCAAGTCGGAGGCACAAACTTGGCCAATACCTATATCCGAAAATCTTTATTTGCAAAAGAACTTTAATTAGAAGTTGTTTTGTTAGCTCTACTAGCTACTTACATAACATTGCTGTCTCCTATAGGTAAATTATGCACGTTACCACAGAATATATAATTATTATTTATTATTATTATTATTTTATTATTTATTATAATACAAGGTATGTACAAAATACATATGAAACAGTTGTGCTACCTCAAGACCGCTGCAAGCGATCTAAAGGTAGCTCAACTGATCCAAATCACTACCAGACGGAAGCGTCCCATTTATTATAATGTTACGCAGAAGAGCCTACCTACTTTGTAAACGATCCGAATACAAAATGTGGATTCAAATTGGTTTCAGAACAGCATAATATATTGTATAGCTTAAAAATTACTATGAGACAACTGTGAATACTAGATTAATAAAATAAAATAAATAAAAAAATAAAATAAAGAGCAAGTGCTCTTCGTTTAGCTATAGCCGATAAATGTAGGTAGGTAGGTATATACAAAACCGTACAAAGAATATTATAGCTTTAAACTGTTAATATTAACTGCCTACGTAAAAACATACCCAATAAAACAATGAAGATTTCGAAACCCATTTCATACATAACTGCTGAATAATTGAGTGTTAAACCGCAACCGATTAGGTAGTACCTAAGAATCTTTGATCGGTGCATAACTGGTGCAATGAAGTACCTACCTAAGTACATAAGTCCGCGGTTTACTAAAGCATCGCTGAGACGCGCGCACAATATAGCGTGTAACCAAGGTATCAACCATATCAAAGAAGCAGCCAGGCGTATAACGAGGCAGATCGAGGAGGCTGGAAGGCGAGAGAGGTCTTATAAGCATCAGTGGCCTATAAGGCTGTGATGGTGATAATAATTGATGAGCAGCCAGGCGTTTAGCAAGAACCCTCGGCATGCCTGGTAGCGTCTATTGATGAGCAGCCAGGCGTTTAGCAAGAACCCTCGGCATGCCTGGTAGGCTCTATTGATGAGCAGCCAGGCGTTTAGCAAGAACCCTCTGCATGTCTGGTAGGCTCTATTGATGAGCAGCCAGGCGTTTAGCAAGAACCCTCGGCACGCCTGGTAGAGTCTATTGATGAGCAGCCCGGCGTTTAGCAAGAACCCTCGGCATGCCTGGTAGGGTCTATTGATGAGCAGCCAGGCGTTTAACAAGAACCCTCGGCATGCCAGCTAGGGTCTATTGATGAGCAGCCAGGCGTTTAGCAAGAACCCTTGGCATGTCTGGTAGGCTCTATTGTTTTCCATGCTAATTTGAATGATGTGCCCACCGGCTCTCGGTAGTTGGCTTGAAACTTTGGGTTTGACAGACCCACCAGGCATACCGTATAACTTTTTGCCACCAGACATGCCGAAGGTTCAAATTATATAAATATGAAGACTACACAATTGTACAGCAAAAAAGCTGAAAAAACTACATTTAAACAACAGCCAGGCTGCGGAAATTGCGAAGCAGCCACATGCAATAGAAGTAGCAAGCAGGCGTTACAAGTGTAGGTAGGTACTACATCTAGTTTAGAATCAAGGAGACAAATTGCAACCAAGCATCATGTACCTTACCTAGTGCATAGTTTCAACGCTGCCGCTTCAGTGGATACTGCGGATAGAGATGACCAAAGCTGCGCAGGCGTCTGTTTTGTTTGCTATAAACATCGCAGGCGCGCGCAGGCACCGCAAGCTGCCGCACGTGATGCATTAGTCTAATGAAATAACAAAAACGTGTGTTGAATGAGCCTGCTGGCTGACTAACCATAACTTGTGTAGGTAGTTTGTTTTTTTGATATTATAAGGTTTGTTGGTGTTTTTTATACAATGTGAAATGACAGATCAGGCATACTAACTGGACCACCTGATGGTAGCGGTAACCACTGCCTATGAACAGTGCACAGTTCAGGTCTACCTGGGCACTGCACTGCGCCCGACACCCTGAGACATAAAGGTGTAATGTCTCATGTGCCTGTAATATCACCGGCACCCATACATTTCAAACATGAACGCTGTGTTCAATGCGAGCACTACTGCTTTGCGGCAGGAAGGTATGAAGTACTTCCCTGGAAGAACTCTTTCACAATAAATAAATAAATAATGCTGGACAGTTCACACAACATTATCTAGTCCCAAGCTAAGCAGAGCTTGTGTTATGGGTACCTACTAGATACCTGATAAACTTAATACAATATATTACATATAGATATTTTTTATTATACATATAAAATACCCAAAACACCCTGAACAAATATCTGCGATCGCACAAATATTTGTTCCGAGACGGGAATCGAACCCGCAACTTCCTGCGTTCGCAGGCCAAGCTTCGCCCGCCGCGCCACAGAGGTCGTCAAACAACAATAAGGCAAGACAAGCCACTACATGATTCGACATTGTCGCAGAGAACGCGCCCGTTGGCCTCGGATCGCCTCTGCTATAAAATGGCATAACATTAACAGCTGGCTGGTTTGGGCTGTGAATGCCACCGAGCCCTTCCATCGCTCCTCTCTATGACTGGCTGACTCATAGCCGGGCCCGCTCAATGAACATGCATCTTAATTGTAACAACTGCCTGCTAGCTCACGAGCGATTTCCAGCAATTACATGTAGGTATGAATTATTTAATAAAATGTTCGGCGCCTGCAAGGCGATCAAAAGATCGATGTAAACAATCTGGGGCGGAATCGATTTGGAATTTAAATTATTCTCAGAAACTGGAAATTTGTTTTCCAAATCGGAAAATGTATAATAGTGGGTGTAGGAGTATATGGGATGTGTGGCGCAATGACGCGCGAGGTGCTGTATTAAAAATACGAAGCACAAGACTCGCAGAAAATAACATGTACCTAAATGGAAAGCATATTCTGCTAACTCTCATTATCATCATCATCAGCCCACGGCAGGTCACTGCTTGACATAGGCCTCCCCCCATAGAATGCCACGACGAACGCTCTTGATCCACCTCCATCCACCGATTTCCTGAGACCTTTATAATGTCTGTGGTCTATCGAGTGTGTTGGCGGCTGGAGAACCTTCCTTCCCCAACGGTTATCAGTTATTTGTGCTATGTGGCCTGTCCATTGCCACTTCAACTGCTAAATTGTGAGAGCTATGTCGGTGATCTTGGTCGTACTAGTATTAATTCTATGGAGAACCATACAAGAAGATGCTACGGATCTCCTCATTTGACGTAGTGAAACTCCGAGCATAGCTCTCTCAATAGCCCGCGGCGCAACTTTGAGCGGTCATTATAATGTGCGGCCATTAGCTAGCGTATGTCTCAGTGCCGTCAGTATGTCTCAGTGCCGTCAGTATGCTGACTCTGCAAAGACTTATAATAACAAACAAACAAACAAAGTACCTAACCGATCCACCGACAAACACATGGACCTCCATCAACTCCATATTATCATTTATCTCTTACTGGTGTCTGCCCGCGGCTTCGCTCGCGCTTTACCGGGATAATATGTAGCCTAATAAATAATAGTAGGTACACGTGCTATAGCTTAATTCAGGTCATAATCTATATTATATAAAATTTCGTCGAATTCGGTTCCGCCGTTTTGACGTAATTGTGTAATAAGTTTTTTGTGTAAATTATTTTTTTACACAAGCTTTTTTAAAATTAGTGATCGTAACCGTGAGATCAAAATGAGCCTAAACACGGCCAGTCTACTATTATCCATCGAGGAGTTCCGTTGTCCACCTTCCGTCTCCATCATCAGAGCAGGTCCCTGTCACCATTATACTGTATTGTCATCGGAATTTGACAGGTATGCCAAATTTCAGCTCAATCGGTTGAGGATAACTGCTTTAAAGTTCAGTTGCAAGATTCCACCCGGATTCCACCCAGACAAACATACATACATTGCAAGTTAAATAAAAGCTTGTAACAAACATACAAACATCCAACCGTCATATAACTTTGACATATATGAATCAGAATCTCCATGGAGATGCGCGATAGTAGCTGTACAGTAGGTACATGTCCTGATAAACTGACGCGGATGACAGATGATAATGCAATACTGATCTCTGCGAGCGACTGGCACACCTTAGAGATTATATCCCATCGACGTCAGAGCACACAGTCACCGGCTATTTGTAAACAAGCAAGGGTCCATTTAGATGTGGACATCACTCCTAGTTATTTACATACCTACGTGGCAATGATCATACCTGAAAACGCATTCATGGAAACTAATAGAATGTTGTAACGCAGAGAGGTACAAACTTATACATATCAATTATATTCCTCCTCGACGACGACGGACGACCTCTGTGGCGGGGCGGGCGAACGTTTGCCTGCGACGCCGGAGGTTGCGGGTTCGATTCCCGCCTCGGAACAAATATTTGTGCGATATGCAGATATTTGTTCAGGGTGTTCTGGGTATTTTCTATGTATAATAAAAATATCTATCTATGTTATATATTGTATTAAGTATATCAGTTATCTAGTACCCATAACACAAGCTCTGCTTAGCTTGGAGCTAGATAATGTTGTGTTAACTGTCCAGCATTATTTATTTTATTTTATTTATTTAAATCTATGAATAACAATTAGTTTTTTTACAAGCTTTTATTTAATTTACATTCCGATGATAGACAATATTATAAGATAAGATGAGATAAATTTATTAAGAAACAAACAGTGATCTTTACAAAAATAATATTAAAAAGCGGCCAAGTGCGTGTCGGACTCGCCCATGAAGGGTTCCGTAGCAGCAGGTAACATTATATAAAAGTTCTTGGATGGATTACGATTAATGACGTATTAAAAAAAAACTACTTACTAGATCTAGTTCAAACCAATTTTGAGTGAAAGTTTACATGGTAATGTACATTATATATTTTTTTAGTTTTATCATTCTCTTATTTTAGAAGTTATGGGGGGGGACACACTTTTTACCACTTTGGAAGTGTCTCTCGCGCAAACTATTCAGTTTAGAAAAAAATTATATAGGAAACCTCAACACCATTTTTGAAGACCTATCCATAGATAAACCACACGTATAGGTTAGATGAATTTTTTTTTGAGTTTCAGTTCTAAGTATGGGGTTTCCCAAAAATTATTGTTTTTTTTTTATTTTTGTGTAAAAATCTTAATGCGGTTCACAGAATACATCTACCTACCAGGTTTCAACAGTATAGCTCTTATAGTTTCGGAAAAAAAATGCTGTGACATACACGGACAGACAGACAGACAGACAGACAGACATGACGAATCCATAAGGGTTCCTTGTCTTTGACTACGGAACCCTAAAAAGGAAAAACAACATGCTTTGAGACATTATATAGTGGGTCCCAAACTAAGCTAAAAAGCCATATACTTTACATAGGCTATAACTTTCTGGTCTTTATTCTGGAGGATCTTTTAGGGCGTCTGATTTTAGAAATGTTGTTTATACCTAACTTATAAGTAAAAAAAAAAAAACTTAAAACATTACATCCGACAAACAATATTCACAAATTAACACAGTTAAGAGGTAGGTATACATAAATTGGACACAAGTATTTCGCTGACAAATAATTAATCCTAGGTGGTAATATCTATCGGTTTCCTCACTAGGCGAGGCCTTTATCGAGGAAACCTGAACTCGAGGAAATCTTTATTTTATTCAAAAATTGCTCAGCTGATAGAATCAGAATTTGCCATTTGATGTATTAAATAAAATAAATTAATAATAAAAGATCTTTGTTGACATATTACAGTGTTACTTATGTTACTGAATCCACAGGCTCCCAAACTAGTTGTGGTAATCTTTATTGACATAATACAGTGTTACTCATGTTACTGAATCCACAGGCTCCCAAACTAGTTGTGGTAATCTTTATTGACATAATACAGTGTTACTTATGTTACTGAATCCACAGGCTCCCAAACTAGTTGTGGTAATCTTTATTGACATAATACAGTGTTACTTATGTTACTGAATCCACAGGCTCCCAAACTAGTTGTGGTAATCTTTATTGACATAATACAGTGTTACTTATGTTACTGAATCCACAGGCTCCCAAACTAGTTGTGGTAATCTTTATTGACATAATACAGTGTTACTTATGTTACTGAATCCACAGGCTCCCAAACTAGTTGTGGTAATCTTTATTGACATAATACAGTGTTACTTATGTTACTGAATCCACAGGCTCCCAAACTAGTTGTGGTAATCTTTATTGACATAATACAGTGTTACTTATGTTACTGAATCCACAGGCTCCCAAACTAGTTGTGGTAATCTTTATTGACATAATACAGTGTTACTTATGTTACTGAATCCACAGGCTCCCAAACTAGTTGTGGTAATCTTTATTGACATAATACAGTGTTACTTATGTTACTGAATCCACAGGCTCCCAAACTAGTTGTGGTAATCTTTATTGACATAATACAGTGTTACTTATGTTACTGAATCCACAGGCTCCCAAACTAGTTGTGGTAATCTTTATTGACATAATACAGTGTTACTTATGTTACTGAATCCACAGGCTCCCAAACTAGTTGTGGTAATCTTTATTGACATAATACAGTGTTACTTATGTTACTGAATCCACAGGCTCCCAAACTAGTTGTGCTAATTGTATTAGTTGTGTTATTTTATCTGTAAATAAATGTTGACATATTATGGTGACATATGATGGATAGCTGATCTTATGGAGACCATCTGGTGTCCTTCTGAGTCTCCGACGGAAGGTCTACCTTGCGTCTTCGGAACTCTTCGATGATTAACAGCAGCCTGGCAGTGTTTGGACTCATTTTGATCAGTTCCAATCACTAATTTAATGAAAGCATGTTTTGAAAATTAAATTTTCTACAAAAACTTTTTTAATTTGATCCCTATTTCTCCGATGTAAGTAATTATATCATCATCATCATCACGAGCCATTAAATGCCCATTTTTGGACGTAGTCCTCTCCTAATTTCTTCCACGTGGGTCGATCAGTTATGCCTTCACCATCCATCGTTTCACCTGCGTATCCTTTTATGTCATCCACCCATCGTTTCGGTGGATGACCTCTGGGTCTTCTGTTTGCCCACGGTCTCCTTTCAAGGATCCGTCTCGTCCAGCGACTTCTGTCAAGCCTAGCAATATGACCCGCCCAACTCCACTTCCACTCAGCAATAACGGTGACCACGTCTCTCAACTTAGTTGTCCGCCGTTTATCCATTCATTCCGTCTTCGATCCCGCAAAGTTATTCCGAGCATAGCTCTCTCCGTCGCCTTTGCGCAACTCTGAATCTCTTTAGCTGACCGTTTGGTAAGCGACATAATATAATGGTAAGTGGCTAAATGGATATAAGTGGTAAGGTAGTATAGTGTAGTGGTAGCCGTACGTAAGTGCTTTTGGCTACCTAGGACGAATCAAACGGCTGAAGTAGAGCGCCGTATATTCCAAGCCTGGGCAGGGTTTGGAGCAAACAAACGGATAACGCGCGGCAAGCTGCATCTAAAGCTAAAGACAAAGGTTTTCGAGCAATGCATCATGCCAGTCTTCACTTACGGAACGGAAACCATGTCTCGCTAAGGTCAGCTAAGTACTTAAATACGAATTGAAAATTAAGAACTCTACTTTTCATGACTTCGAGTATACAAAAGTGTTGTTTTGTTGTTTGTTGTTTTGTTGTCACTCATATTCAAATTTTCAAGTTCAACGGCATTTTTTGAGCCATTTTGGCAACATGACTTTTCCGATGTAAAAAATCCTGCTGAATTCGGTTCTGAATGTTGCCAAGCCGAATTTTGGCTCCACTCCCCCCTATCCCCCTTTTTTCCTCGAAATATGCCTCTAACCGCGGTTTTTACGATTTTAACCAAAAAGTATTGCTGTTAGAAAAAAGTGTCAAGGACACAAAGGATCTCTATAAAATTTTCTATAACATTGTGCATAAACTTTTTTGGTAGGGCTTATGGTTTGGCAGAGAACCAAAGCTCTAGACATAGCCCAGAGGATTAGCAAGCTGAAGTGGCAGTGGGCCGGTCATGTCTGCAGAAGAACCGATAATCGGTGGAGTAAACGAGTTCTTGAGTGGAGACCGCGTCTAGACAAACGTAGTGTAGAACGCCCTCTGGCTAGGTGGAGCGACGACTTGCGCGGGGTGGCTAGCAGAAACTGGATGAGGAGAGCCGAAAACCGGGCTCAGTGGCGCGCCATGGGAGAGACCTATGTCCAGCAGTGGACTGTAGTAGGTTGATGATGATGATGATGGTTTGTCAGCAATATCTTCCGGAACTTCATGTTTCTTTTATAATTTTCATAAACAAAACATTTTCAAATTCAACGGACGGACTTCCGGTTATCTAAATTGAGTGCAGCGACCCCCAAAGCCTATTCCAGGACTACAATCGACTACGACTAGAATCGAGTTATAATATGGCTTTGAAGCAAGGGTTCCATGTTGGCCCCCATCTTGAATTTTGAGCAAAGGAGCCAAAATTCGGCTTGGCAACATTCAGAACCGAATTCAGCAGGCTTTTTTACATCGGAAAAGTCATGTTGCCAAAATGGTTCACAAAATGCCGTTGAAATTAAAATAAAGCCGATTTTTTGAATTTTTGACTAGACTATATCACAACGGAATACATGATTTTGATGAAATTTGGTGTGGACTTAAACCTAGGTGTATGTTAGTACCTATACATACCAATGTTTTACAGAAAAAATAACGCGGAAACGAAGCCGTGGGGAGATGCCATGCAATTATATTTCCCTTATTATTTCAAATCCTAAATTTTTCAATTCAACGGTGCCACTTACCGTTAGATTTGTAGTAAGCATACTGGTAAAAGGGTGCACGATGGTGCAACCCACAGTGAAAAGAGGCCCATTGAGGCTCTGCCTACCCCTTCGGGGAAAGAGGCGTGTGTCTATGTACGTATGTATGCATACTGCTAAAAGGGCAGTAGGAACATAAATAGAAGTAGGAACTAGGTAGCTATTTGCATCAACTTGGATTTATTTTGTGATAATTAGGTACCTAGTTTTTATCAAGACCGCAATATAATCTGCTAGGTAAGTAATCTAAATTACCGAAACAAATGATGCGATGATAGCTGTTGGTCACGTATTTTTGTTATTGATAGGGAGACGAGGGGAGACGAGGGGAGACGAGGGGAGACGAGGGGAGACGTTTGTTTTGCATGTGACGTACCCAATTTGAATTATAAACCTCAAAAGGGTTCTGATGATTAAGAGCTCCAAGCTTATATTAGTGCTAAAAGCGAGACGCTACTACTCTGCTCTTCTCGAAGTCACAACTGGAGAGAACCTCCAGGTGTGTAATATTTAGCCTTCAAGCCTTATTCGGACCTCCGGTAAGGTTTGTCGTCAACCTCAGCACAATATTCAGTACCTAGTTGGAACACGTCTGGTTGGCCAATAGAGCCTGGCGTCGGAACCTCATGACGCCAGCTGTCGCACATACGATTGCAACTGGGTGCAGTCACACCACGCCACGCCCACTTTATTATTGACCAGTTTGCCTGAAAAATTATTATTGGACGAGTCCGACAATCAGGACATAGCCACGACTTATGTTGTATCTAACCAATATTGAAAGAAAGAAAGAAAGAAAGAAAGAAAGAAAGAAAGAAAATATTTTATTTGTAACTCAATCAAAAACTAAAACTAAACTAAAATAAAATAGAAGACAAAGCTAAATTTTTGAATTGAGTCACAAAATGGTCTCTGTCTCAGCATGAGCCAGTTGTAAACACGTTACAACCAACGCTGGTCTTCCGACAGAGCCATTTGGTGACGTCACGGACAATAACACACCTGACACAAAACAAGCAAAAATATAACAAAAAAAGAAACAAAAAAGAAACATCTACGACAACGGTTAACAAACACGAGATAACGAAACGGGCATTACCACACACACTGCAAGAACTCAGGATAAAAATAAATATATTAGTAAGTACACAGCATCATTATATAATACTCGTATCGCCTTTATGACTCCACTGACTTTTCAGACCTTCAAAAATAAAATTGCGTAATTTAAGTTTAAATCCATAAAAACTATGCAGGTTCCTTATTGGAGGAGGAATATTGTTCCAGCACCGCGATGCAGCGTAGCGGAAACTGCTTCGAAAGGAGGCCGAACTATGACGCTGCATAGAGAGCTGTTTGGCGCTCTGTCGGAGTCCGCACGATCTGGTGCTGCCTATCCATGAAATAAGTTTATCATAGAGATATGAGGGTACTTTGTGCTTGAGGACACCAAAGAGTAAACAAGCTAAATGAAGTTTTCTACGATGCCTCATTTTCATAATGCCGTGCTGATTCAAAAACGGCGTAACATGACCTCTCAACGGGATATAAAACGGCGTAACATGACCTCTCAACGGGATATAAAACGGCGTAACATGACCTCTCAACGGGATATAAAACGGCGTAACATGACCTCTCAACGGGATATAAAACGGCGTAACATGACCTCTCAACGGGATATCAAAACAAAAACGAGCACAGGCATTCTGTACTCGCTGAATCAACTGGAATGAATTGAATTCATATTCATATTGACTACGCAATTTCACAAATAAAGAACAGTTTTTTTTATGAGATTGGCGCCCAACGCTGCGTTTTTTGTTAAAACTAATTTGCTTCCGTTCCAGCTACCAAGTAATTTCAAATTGGTCACGTCAAACCCAAACACTATGTTTTTATGTTCTGATAAAAACAGTGCTGGAAAGTTTTATGAAAATCCATTGTATCCCGGTCTCAGTTATCAGCCGCTAACTAACACTCGGCGCACAACAAGTGATACCTAGTGTTGTAGCTCTGAAGGCATGACTCATCTCTGACAACTGATGTAGTTTCAAATGGTGATTTTTTATTTTCAGTTTTACATGTCCTTTTGTTTGTATATTGTGAAATATTATTTCATACGTTAGGTAGGTATTGAAAAAAACAATATAAATTAATGGAGCGGCCTCAACAATAAATCGTTCACAGACAGGAGCCTCACTTGAGTTATCTTGATTCGAAATGACGTCATCCAACTGCAGAGAATTTATGAAATCATTTCGTGTAAAATGTTCCATAGCCGATGATAGTGAATTTAGAGCCTCTTAGCGCCATCTGTTGACGAGTTGACATGCAATAAGAAATGACAAATTGCTGGCGCCGTCTGTTGTCGAATAGGCGCACCGAGCTCAGTGGCGCGCCTTGGGAGATACCTATGTCCAGCAGTGGACTACAAATAGGATGATGATGATGATATAACCTACCTACTCCATAGGCATCAAAGGAAAAGCTAGTTTAGCAAGTAAATGCTCTTGAAATATCATAAAAGAATTATGGGTATTATCGTGTTTCGTGTGGCTGACGTGTTTACTGATCAGTCCATATCATAATCTACGATTAGATTGTAGTGGCGTTAAAAACGTTGATAGCAGCCGCAATACAATCGGTAAACCTACCTATCGCAGTATATCTGAAACTTCGCGAAACAATAAATTTATTTAATAACTTTGTGTCTAAGAGCTATTTGTCTTCCTATAATATATAAGTAAACAAAATTGGTATCTAGCACTAAATAATAGTGCAACTATATCTAGTTAATTTAATTTTACGAAAAGAATTGTGTTACTTATAGGTTTAGTTTTTTTTTAAAACTAATACCTACTAAGATGCGATTAATAAGTAGTGGATACACTACACACTGCAGTCACTGCATTGATTTAGTCAATGGTAGTTCACCTCGGACCGCTGCCGTCTCCTGTTCATAATAATTTTACTTTTATTTGAACACAACTTACTATCTATTTACTTTACGAGTATAATAATTACAAGCAGAGCCCCGCGGTTTCACCCGCGTAAGTCTCAATCCCGTGGGAATATCGGGATAGAAATGTGCCTATGTGTTATTCCCGGAGTCCAGTTATCTCCATTCCAAATTTCATTCAAATCCATCCAGTAGTTTTTACGTGAAAGAGTAACAAAGATACATCCATCCATCCATACAAACTTTCGCGTTTATAATATAAAAAGTATTAAAAAAAAAGACTTTATTTCAGACACACAGATCCATAATTTGGTTAGTACCTACACAAAAATACAGCACTTATGAAAAAATATTATTAATTCCTACAGTAACACAGTTATATATTTATTCTAACAACTGGGAAAAAATGGACTCAGTTATATGTGTAATTGGCCATTAACTGAATGCATCTTAGTCCAGCGCTGAGTGAGGTGGGAATCTGGCCTATCGGCTACCACAGCCAGGAGGCTGTTGTGGCTGACGCGCACTCTGCGCAGCGCGGCGGCAGCGCGCACGCGCAGGATCGCCGGGAAGCTGTCTACGTGTGCGTCAGCGAACATGCCCGACGCACTACACCAGCGCGGCAGCCACAACAGCGCCCTGAACGCAGTATAGGATTGTTGTTGTTATTCGTGCTTAGCGAGGTCCGTGCTGAAAATTAGCGCTGCAGTTTACTGCAGCATTATGCATTATAAAATCAGCGCTGCAGTTTACTGCAGCATTATGCATTATAAAATCAGCGCTGCAGTTTACTGCAGCATTATGCATTATAAAATCAGCGCTGCAGTTTACTGCAGCATTATGCATTATAAAATCAGCGCTGCAGTTTACTGCAGCATTATGCATTATAAAATCAGCGCTGCAGTTTACTGCAGCATTATGCATTATAAAATCAGCGCTGCAGTTTACTGCAGCATTATGCATTATAAAATCAGCGCTGCAGTTTACTGCAGCATTATGCATTATAAAATCAGCGCTGCAGTTTACTGCAGCATTATGCATTATAAAATCAGCGCTGCAGTTTACTGCAGCATTATGCATTATAAAATCAGCGCTGCAGTTTAATGCAGCATTATGCATTATAAAAGTTTTACTTATACTTACTTTAGTCTGCATTTACGACATCTACGGGAAGAGACAGAGGAGTCTATTCTTATGCCAGCTACACCACGGCAAAGAGACAGAGGAGTCTATTCTTATGCCAGCTACACCACGGCAAAGAGACAGAGGAGTCTATTCTTATGCCAGCTACACCACGGCAAAGTCATGACCTGCTAGCCCTTTGTCCTCAATTGTAAAACTATCTCGTGATGCAAGTGGAAACGATCTCGTGATGCAAGTGGAAACGATCTCGTGAGGCAAGTGGAAGCTAGCTCTATTTGTAGACGGTAAACATCTCGCTAATCATCTAACTCTACAATGTATCAGTTTACGGCGGGGATTAAACGGGAAGCGATTAACTAAATTTAGGGCGCCATGTGCTTCGCGTTCGGGCACCTTCCACTCCCGATAAGCAGGTGGTTGGTGTATTTACGGTTGGTACATATAAAGAAAGGTAGCCGCATTCAGATTACAGCCTGCGAACAGCGGTGAGTCACCGACAACCCTATTACAATAATATGTATTAGACTTGTCATCTTTATGTGTCGGGTGGCGGGCGCAGTGCGATGCGATGCTACGTAGGACGCGTCCTAGGTGGAAGTGACCTATGAATGCGTTGTTACAGGTTTGATTGCGAGGAACAATAGTACAATTCACCGTGTAGGTATAGACGATGAATAAAAATAATTCTTTTTTTATTTTGATGTTTTTTTTAAATCTTTCTACCTGCTTTCCTGCAATCTGTGAGAGTGATTTCCTGAAAAGAGACGGAAGTGTGTAACAGGAAGCGCGCATTTTCCGAGAGGTTGGTACTATCAGTCGTGTTGCTTATTACCAAGGAGGTAAGATGTCAAATGTTACACATCATAATGCGACTACTGTTTACTCTGTCCTACTTTTATTCCTAATAAAGAAGTTATTTTGTAATAAATTATAAAGTCCCGACTATTTTCAGTGTTCCAACACCTTTCATACAAATAAAACTGCATTGAAATCGAAGCATCCCTTGCGCCCTAGATCTGCCCATCAGAGCATGCAGTCTGCGGGAGGAAGCATCCCTTGCGCCCTAGATCTGCCCATCAGAGCATGCAGTCTGCGGGAGGAAGCATCCCTTGCGCCCTAGATCTGCCCATCAGAGCATGCAGTCTGCGGGAGGAAGCATCCCTTGCGCCCTAGATCTGCCCATCAGAGCATGCAGTCTGCGGGAGGAAGCATCCCTTGCGCCCTAGATCTGCCCATCAGTGCATGCAGTCTGCGGGAGGAAGCATCCCTTGCGCCCTAGATCTGCCCATCAGAGCATGCAGTCTGCGGGAGGAAGCATCCCTTGCGCCCTAGATCTGCCCATCAGAGCATGCAGTCTGCGGGAGGAAGCATCCCTTGCGCCCTAGATCTGCCCATCAGAGCATGCAGTCTGCGGGAGGAAGCATCCCTTGCGCCCTAGATCTGCCCATCAGAGCATGCAGTCTGCCGGAGGAAGCATCCCTTGCGCCCTAGATCTGCCCATCAGAGCATGCAGTCTGCGGGAGGAAGCATCCCTTGCGCCCTAGATCTGCCCATCAGAGCATGCAGTCTGCGGGAGGAAGCATCCCTTGCGCCCTAGATCTGCCCATCAGAGCATGCAGTCTGCGGGAGGAAGCATCCCTTGCGCCCTAGATCTGCCCATCAGAGCATGCAGTCTGCGGGGGGAAGCATCCCTTGCGCCCTAGATCTGCCCATCAGAGCATGCAGTCTGCGGGAGGAAGCATCCCTTGCGCCCTAGATCTGCCCATCAGAGCATGCAGTCTGCGGGAGGAAGCATCCCTTGCGCCCTAGATCTGCCCATCAGAGCATGCAGTCTGCGGGGGGAAGCATCCCTTGCGCCCTAGATCTGCCCATCAGAGCATGCAGTCTGCGGGAGGAAGCATCCCTTGCGCCCTAGATCTGCCCATCAGAGCATGCAGTCTGCGGGAGGAAGCATCCCTTACGCCCTAGATCTGCCCATCAGAGCATGCAGTCTGCGGGAGGAAGCATCTTTTGCGCCCTAGATCTGCCCATCACAGCCTGCAGTCTGCGGGAGGAAGCATCCCTTGCGCCCTAGATCTGCCCATCAGAACATGCAGTCTGCGGGAGGAAGCATCCCTTGCGCCCTAGATCTGCCCATCAGAGCATGCAGTCTGCGGGAGGAAGCATCCCTTGCGCCCTAGATCTGCCCATCAGAACATGCAGTCTGCGGGAGGAAGCATCCCTTGCGCCCTAGATCTGGCCATCAGAGCATGCAGTCTGCGGGAGGAAGCATCCCTTGCGCCCTAGATCTGCCCATCAGAGCATGCAGTCTGCGGGAGGAAGCATCCCTTGCGCCCTAGATCTGCCCATCAGAGCATGCAGTCTGCGGGAGGAAGCATCCCTTGCGCCCTAGATCTGCCCATCAGAGCATGCAGTCTGCGGGACATGCCATGACATCTTCATTTGAAGTTTGAGTTCTAACTTGACGTTTAGCTTCAGTAGTATGTGCCTACCTACCCCAGATCCTGTTCATCCAAAGCTGGTCATCATCAGACCCTGAGACCTGATGTCATCGATAATTAAGACTTTGAACTCAAACTTATGGCTCTAGCAGCAGAAATTACAAAGTTTCCTTGATAATCGTTTTTGCTAGGTAATGTTCCTGGAAACGGCATCACACATACAAAAAACAATTTTTCAACACATTTGCTGATTAACTGCGTTTACGAAGCATGTATACATTGTTCGAAAGTTAAAAATTACGAACCATACAACGGAACGTGTGGTAAAATAGGTACTAAGGTGAGAGTACCTATTTTACCGCACGCTCCGTTGTATAGCGCCGTGCGTATCCATTACGTTTTTTTTAAATTTCCATACAAAAAATATAGGTATAGGTAAGAATTGCACCAAGGAGTTTCAAATCTCCTCTATTCGGTTCGAGGTTCGATTATTTCTCAAGCTGAATAATCGAACCTCCTTGGAAGCGCTTTTGCTCAATACGTATTGATTTAGCAAAAGCGCTTCCCAGGAGGTTGTCTCACTAGAGAAAATGAAACAAAAGATGTAGTACGTGTCTCCTTTTGCAAATTCACGCCATTTTCATCACAAAGTACCTTTATATATTTTCATATTAGAAACGTCAAAAATTGTTGCTACTTTCCGACTGATATTTTTAATCAAAATAATAATATGAGTTCAAGCGAGGAATCCGATATTAATATGGAATCTACTTGAATGAGGCGCAAATTGCAGAAAAAGGTATGTGGCCGCCAAAATAGGGGGAGCTATAATTAATGATTTAAAATAATTTTATATCATGGAAGACTCGCAGAAATACTCAATCATTACTTATTGTACTGTTTTCTTGCAAATGTGTTGAAAAACGTTGTATGATACACGCGCGAAAATTGGATTCTACAAAGTCGAGGGCTTACATTCGTCTACTCGTTTGTAATAACAAACTTTTCACCCTAGTATCATAAATGACTATAAAATCAGAGCACCTGTTCCGGAGCTGCGTTGCAACAAAGGGTGTGATCATACTCTTTGTTACAACGCAGCAAGACGTATAATAATGGCTAGTTAGAGGCGCTTCACACTCGTAGGAGTTAGCAAGGTCTTGCCGGCGGCTGGGGGCGGCACTACCAGCGCTTAGGACAAGGACATCTTGCGGCGCCTATCCTATTTCTAATGTATAGTAATGGCTAGTTAGAGGCGCTTCACACTTGTAGGAGTTAGCAAGGTCCGGCCGACTGGGGGCGGCGCTACCAGCGTTTAGGACAAGGACATCTTGTGGCAACTATCCTATTTCTCGGGTGGTCGTACTCAGGACTACATGTGTGGGGAGAAGCCTCAGTAATAGTGCGTTGTGATACAAGTGAGCTAAGTTGGTAATTACAGTCCAGGCGGGATTGCACCCGAGCCGACCGTCGAGAGCGTAATGGAGCCAAGAGTGTAATGACCAATGATCACGCGTTGCAAGACGTTTTTCAACACACTTTTGAGGAAAAAGATAATTCCTAAAAAGATAAAAGTATCCTGCCAAATACCCTATCTCAAGGTGAATTTTTCTTCGTATCATTTAATCTTCTTGATAATATATTTATAAGAGTGCTAAGTTGCTTTTAAACCGCGTGCTCAATTTTGATGACCGAGTAAGCGAAGGATCAAACATTAGAATCCTGAGCGTTAGCGAGGGAATCAAAAGAGCACGAGGTGAAAAATCTTTGCAAAATGCAACACGTAACTATTCATCCCGCCTCAGCGAGGAAATGAATAAATAAAAAAAAAGTAACACACCAAGAAGATTCCGATAAAAAGTCAGTTTCTCCAAGTTCCTGTATTCCGAGATGTACCTGTAGCTATAGGAGATCACCTCGAGCTCTTAGGTGTTTCCTCACGCCTACTCTCAACTTTGGCTCCTACATCGAGCCTAAGGAAAATACAGCTGCCATGAAGCTAGGCATCCTGAATAATGTAAAGCTTTACTTCACACCAGGACAGCTTCTCAGTTTATATAAAGCACAAGTCCGGGCTGGTATGGAGTACTGCTGCCATGTTTGGGTTGGCTCGGCCAAACACCAGCTTGCTGCCTTGGACTCGATCGAACATAGAGCTTTCAGGCTTATAGGTGAGCAACATATGATCCAGAGTCTCGAGCACCGTCGTAAGGTTGCATGCCTTTCGATCTTCTATAGGTTACATTTCTGAGAATGCTCCCAGGATCTGCACGATCTGATCCCACCATCTCCTTTTCATCATAGGATGAGCAGGCGTACGGCTCAGTACCATCCTTACCTCATTAGTAAACCTTCTATTTGCACTAAACGTTTCAGTTCTACCTTTATAATGAGAACTGCTAAGGAGTGGAATACACTACCGTCGTCTGTCTTTCCTGAAAACTATTATCTGGGTCTCTTCAAGGCTAGAGTGAATAGGTGCCTTCAGACCTAGGCTGTGAATAGGCTTTCTCAGCGTATATGGCAAGAATTTTGGCGGCGATGGTCTGAAGAATATTTAGTTCATTTGTTGCAACGTCATAAGAGGAACAAGATTGTTCCAGAACAGACACGCCTATTTCGCCGAAAGGGTAGGCAGAGCCTCAATGGGCCTCTTTTCACCGTGGGTTGCACCAGAAATTACTGCGATAGTGTAAGGTAAACAGACGTGCGTGTGAGCTGCATTATGTCCCTAAAAATACTACAGTAAGGGCTCATTTTACGAGCAAGTGTGTTGAAAAGTAATAATTGTTATGTTACCACATAAAACTACCTGCTAATAAAATAATTGAAAGTTTAGATGTTTGTTTTGTTACTTGATCACGTTTTACTAGCTGAACTGATTTCGCAGAAACTTGGTAGAGATCGCCCTGAGCCAATACTGAATGTTATTACCCAAACAAACCAGCACCGCTCACGTTATGTCATACGTCTAGATTGAGGGATCCTCGCTGGCATTGAGCTGTAACCGAGCAGGCAGCTCAAACCAGCACCGCTCACGTTATGTCATACGTCTAGATTGAGGGATCCTCGCTGGCATTGAGCTGTAACCGAGCAGGCAGCTCAAACCAGCACCGCTCACGTTATGTCATACGTCTAGATTGAGGGATCCTCGCTGGCATTGAGCTGTAACCGAGCAGACAGCTCAAACCAGCACCGCTCACGTTATGTCATATGTCTAGATTGAGGGATCCTCGCTGGCGTTGAGCTGTAACCGAGCAGGCAGCTCAAACCAGCACCGCTCACGTTATGTCATACGTCTAGATTGAGGGATCCTCGCTGGCATTGAGCTGTAACCGAGCAGACAGCTCAAACCAGCACCGCTCACGTTATGTCATACGTCTAGATTGAGGGATCCTCGCTGGCATTGAGCTGTAACCGAGCAGACAGCTCAAACCAGCACCGCTCACGTTATGTCATACGTCTAGATTGAGGGATCCTCGCTGGCATTGAGCTGTAACCGAGCAGACACACGTGCCAAATAACGTGACCTATTCTGGTTTTGTTTTGGTAATAACGTTTAATATTAGCAAATAAAATATTATAATGTTAGGAATAATCCGATTAAAACTATAGGTAGGTACCCCTATTACGTATCCTTATTACGTTCACCTTGCTGGGTGTTTGTAGTTGGGTTTTTTTTACCGGCCAAATTATTATCTGATAATTTCCTAGTTATTGTAGATATGAAATATACAGGTTACTTCGCCGTAGCACCGAACAAATGAGATACCTACGTAGGTACTTATCTACCTACATTATCGAACATACTGATAGCATTCGATTCACGATGGTGGGTAGGTGGAGTCGGTGTTCAGATTAGCAATCAGCATGCATTTTGTTTCTTGAAACTTGGCGACTGTCGACGATTTATTGCCTTTTTAGGGATTCGTGACTCAAAAAGTAGGTAGGTACCAACGGAACCATTTTAGGAGCACTCTCGTGTCTGTCTGTCCGTTTAAGCCTATTTTCTGTGAAGCTACTGGACTAACTTTATTACATACTAGCGACTCGTCCCGGCGTCGCACGGGTAGTTTCAGGATGAAAAACAGCCCCCCCCCCTTTCCTATGCCCTCCCCTGGTAGCCTATGTCACTCAGGGTGAATGTAGCTTTCCAATGGTGAAATATTTTTTTAAATCGGCCCAGTACTTTTTGAGCCTATTCATTACAAACATACATAAATAGGTACAAATCTTTCCTCTTTATAATATTTAGTACTTTGGTCGAAGGCATCATGTTTTTTTTTTTTTTTTTTTTTATACTACTTGGATTGCGGGTCAAGCAAGAGGCCCACCTGATGTTAAGCGGTAACCTCTGCCTATGAACAGTGCATTACCTCATAGATCACGTCCACCTAGGACGCAACCTATGTGGCATTGCACTGCGCCCGCCACCCTGAGACATAAAGATGAAAAGTCTCATGTGCCTGTAATTTCACCGGCACCCTTACCCTTCAAACCGGAACACAGCAATGCGAGCACTACTGCTTTGCGGCAGAAATAGGTATGGTGGTAGTACTTCCCCGGACGAACTCTTTCACAAAAAAGCTCTACTACTACTCATGTGTACGTATCCGATGAAAGGTAGGATTTTTTGTGTTTTATTATATTAATATAAAATACACGAAAATCGAGCATTTCCTTACAAAAGTACTGAGCCAACAATTTTGAAAAAACGTAAAAAGCTAAGGAAAAACTAAACGAAAATACCTACTAACCGTGTTATTATAAAACTAGGATTATCGTTGGAATAGTTACACCGTGTGTTGTATTATTAACATGTAGGTACGTAGTCCTAATTCGATCGATTATAAGTCAAAACACGGAGTAACTATTCTAAGGATACTCCGCTCTTACTAGCAACAAGGCAATTCTTTAAATTCCCACAAGAAACGGAAATTATTCATGATGAGAAAATACGTACGAAATGTGTTACCGAGGACTACTAAGTTCAATTGGTCTAGTGGTTACTGTGGTCGCCTCTATTGTACGGAACCCTCTCCACGCGAGTCCAACTCGCACTTGAGTCTCGACCGGGTTTTTTTAAGGTTAGGTGTACAAGCCGGACTTCAGAATACAGGAAAAAGTTGTGTATGTCAGCTACAGCGCCGCATGATCACTTGCAGTACCTATCTACCGAGGATACATTGAAGGAGTTCTTGCACTTTGGAAAGTGCCTTCCATGATGCATTGTTTACGAGTATGAAAGCTGACGTGAGTTTACACGAGTATCGAGTATCTGTTTTAAATGTTTACAATATATCAACAAGGTTTTAAATTACTTAGCTCACCGTGACACACATGACAAGGAACAAGTTTAGATAAAGTGTCTCGGTTGACAGTGTTTGTAGGTATATAGCTTTGAGATCTAGGCCACATGTGGGCCTATTACCTAGCTAGAGACTTAATTAGGTACCAATTCATATTAAACGTTTGCCACACCTGAGATTGATAGATTAGTAGGATTTAGTAGATTAGTTGGGTGGGCAGCGCATCGACAATACCCCCGGTGTTGCCGGTGTCTATAAGCCACGGTGACCACTGTACATCAGGTGGGCCGTAAGCTAGTCTGCCTATACGCAGATTTTGCCTGTACGGAAATTGAGGTTCACATTGCGCTGTACAGTGTCTCCATAGACCGTCACACTCCACTGCACCACACGGTCTTGTACATTGTGTAGGTACCCCTCCTTCCCGGAGTCGGGTCAGGGGCCAGCTCTAATTAATGCTCGAGGCGACGGCTCGTGGAGGGAGATGGTTTCCCTCTGTGAATGTGTCATGTCACAGAAGGAAGCCGCGGAGCGGGAGAGGGACATCTCCATCGATCTGCCAATCAGCAGCCTCTTCCACGCTCTCCTTCAGCCCCCATAACTGGGGCCTAGGCAGCGGACACGGGGGCGTGCGTTGCCGACCGATGATGAGGCCCCAAGGTGACGCGTAGTGTTCCTGCGTGCCCTTCTGGAAACTGGGTGGAGTATCGTGCCCCCCCCACCGACGCTGTCGGGACAGCGGAAGAGTGCGAAAGCGTACTCGTTGTCCCGACAAGAGGCGAGGGGATGTACACAGTGGTGGGTTTAGCCGGTTCAAGTCCGGCAGAACCCGCCTGTCACCCCCGTGGCAGGCGGGTTGGCGGGCTTACTAACTATGCTGATATAGAACTGGTTGAAGGGTGCAGTGCGCCTCGCAGATGCTCCTTTCAAGCTCAACTGCACTTGTACATACATACATACATACATACATACATACATACATACATACATACATACATATATACATACATACATATATACATACATACATACATACATCTAAATGGAAGGGTTGTTTTTAACCGACTTCATAAAAAAGAGGAGGTTCTCAATTAGTGTGTTTTTTTATTATTATTATTGTTGGTGTCCGTAAGTACAGGCCGTCCAGTACCTACATACATCAGGTTCTATCACCATATACGGCGGAGCCCTCGGCGACACTTGACGTGAGCTTTCAAAGCTATCTTCGATCGTATGTTTTCAAGTAATCCAGGATTTTCTCATGAACTTCAAGCCAATTATTAGTAATGGTCTGAACGCTGTCACGAGAGAGTATACCTAAACCATGTTACCATAAAACTAGGATTATCCTTGGAATAGTTACACAGTGTCTTTTGCATTGACAGGCAGTTTCAAATGAGACAAAACACGGTGTAACTATTCAAAGGTTATTCTGCCTTTTTCAGTAGCACGGTAGGTAGATAATCTCAACATTTTGTCTATATAGGAACTATACATATATGTAGATAAACTCCAGGTCTTTATATAAATGTCACCGAATGCTACCAGAGTCCCATAATAATTTGTTAATCGTATAGGTACCTACCCGAGATGAGCTGCGGCCGTGTGTGGTGTGGGGCATCATTTAGCTCCGGTATCGTCGACGATATCGTGTCGTGTCGTTATCGTCCAATGTAAAACAGCCCACAGAGAATCAATTAATAATTACTTAGTTATTGCCTTTTGTAGGTATTACCTTTTGTTTTATCTTTTTTATTTTTTATTTTATTCGTTGAATGTCTTTTCTTCTATCCATGTGTGCCGTTTCAAATAAAGAGTTTTTCTTTCAATGTGCGATTCACACCATACTAAGGTGTAATTGCCCACATGTACCTATTATGAGAAACGATTCGAATTGCAATCAAATTATGATTGGTAGACTTTCTAAACAAACCATAATGATGTTGTATTGAAGTCTCATGTAGGCGGCCTAATCTTGGGCTTAACATTACATAATGATGTTGTATTGAAGTCTCATGTAGGCGGCCTAAACTAGGGCTTAACATTACATAATGATGTTGTATTGAAGTCTCATGTAGGCGGCCTAAACTAGGGTTTAACATTAGTCATAGTCATAGTCATAGTCATAGTAATTTATTAATAACAAAAACGGTTACAAGTCAAATATACATAAATCCATAAATCGTACATAAGTACATCACAAAATTTACATCACAATACAATACATTATAACAATTTGAAATTTAATATGTCAATACCATAACAATTAGTAATCGTATAAAACATTATAATAATAATAGGTAATGTCAAATAATTAAATAATGTCAGAAAAATAATAAAATATTAATTTACATCAATTTTAAATAAATCTTGATATTGATAGATCGTCTGCGCTATTGTAACATTACAAAATTATTATAAAAACTTCTAGAAGCTTCCATACTCACACAAGTAGCTTGTTGACAAAAAACTAACGGACAACCCACACAGACATCAGCCATCAGTTACATCTCACGCACACATAGGAACTATTTACGCTAGATGCACCTATAAATTGACATGCGTCCTACGCACAGGACATTCCACACTTAGACGGAGCAATCAATAATACCTCTCTATATACTCCCACTACGCCCAATTTTGGTGAGTTTGTTTAAATATACTACACTCTAACTAGCACTGTTTAATCTACTGTTTAATCTATTGTTTAATCTGATGTACTTCTTATCTTTCTTAAGTTGTAAAACTAGCATCACACTTGAAGCACGTCCACTTAGGAACATCTTCGTTCGTCCTAAATGGTTTCTAAAACCGCTACTACTATGTCTGTCCTTCTGACTTACTAGTTCTTAATCTCTGTTGTAAACCCTACGGTGTAATAAGGTTGAAAGCCACGTACTGCCTACCCCTGCAAGCCACGTCTGCGGCACCTAGAGGCGACTTTCAACCAAGTTACACCAGGGGGAAGAATCAAGCCTGTCACTACAACTACGTGATCTTTACAGGGTCCAACTCTACGGGTCGAACCTTACGGTTGGTGGCTGTGAAGCCACCAACCGGACTCACCAGCTACCTGCTGTCTACCAGCTGTCTCCAGCCCTACCTGCTGCTACCAGCCTGCCACGAGCCACCTCGCAGACAAGGGGCGCGCTCTTCACCATGACGCCTAGACCACGTGCTTCCGATCTGCAGCTCACAGGACAGTACTGTGGAGAGTCCACACCTGTTCTTGGGTTCCGTACTACGCGTGTGTCCAAGTGTTCTTTTCTACAAGCGTGACCTTTTGAGACCTATTCTACTGCTGAGATTGAGACCCTTGATCATACCCCGGCCCATAGCCGTCTGGCCTTCTGCCTGCTACTCTGGCCCTCTGCCTGCACTTCTGCCTTCAGCATAATACTAAAGACTCTAAGTTTAACAATCCATTCAGTGACCTTATTGTTAGCATTTTAAGTTTAATATATGTATAAAAATGTCCTAATCGTTTTTTTACCTACTCCTAGCTCTTCTATCAGGTAGGATAGGAACCTAAAACCTAGACTACCTACCTGTCCACGGCTGCACCGTGACACTATAAGCCATGTTTTTAATTTATTTTTGAAAGATAGCGTCGAACTCGAGCTTCTGACACTTTCAGGCAGTGCGTTGTAGACCGCGGGAGCCATCACATGCACTAACTTGGACGACTAAGTGAGTCGCCTGTGTTAGATTGTGATTGCATTTCAACATGATTAAATGTGAAATGTCATATTTAAAAGTACCACCACGTTGGATGTCTGTCAAGTAAGATACTCTTACATTAAATTATACCTACCAATAAATGTATTTTGAAGTTGTAAGAATCATCTCTGAAATGTACATGTTGGTATGTACCTACATTTCAATCATGTTTTATAATTGAAAACAGTTTGTTTACAAGTAACACGTGGTCGGGCGTCTGCTCGTTTACTTGTAGGTATAAATAATTGAAGACCGGTTTAGATATTATGATAATAATTGATGATTTAATTTATAATTTATACCTACAATATTAGATCGTATAGTTTCCATTGCAATTAAGCAGAGGACGTGATTTGATTATTGTTTAAACTTGAACTTGAATAATCTTAATCTCTAAAATCATACGTAAATTCAATAGTAATTATTTGAAACGTATATCACTATAGTAATTAGTTTTCCAACGATCGATTACCAGAATTCTACATAATTAAAGACGGAACATTGATTCCCGTACTTGTCCGACTGTGGGCTTTATAAAGAGCTGCTATTCGTTGCAATGGGCAGTCTTGTATCGACAGCGCTGGCCGTAACACGTGAAACTGGTATGTTGTTATTTCATATTATTTGTGTAACTATGTAGGTAACTTGATGTGTGTACCTACCTATGTATATTATATTGACCAGTAAATACGAACCAAGCAGTGTTTCTATTTAAATATGATCAATGGTAAGTAAAATGGAAAATACAAAGACACGTGAAACTGGTATGTTGTTATTTCATATTATTTGTGTAACTATGTAGGTAACTTGATGTGTGTTCCTACCTATGTATATTATACTGACCAGTAAATACGAACCAAGCAGTGTTTCTATTTAAATATGATCAATGGTAAGTAAAATGGAAAATACAAAGCCAAAACGAATTCTTATCTTTTATTTGATTTGACCAACCCATTAATTGATTGGATCCGGTACCGTGATACTCCTGCCAAGAGTCTCTTGTTCATTTACCTGGTGCTTATGCTGTTATCAGAAGTGGGATACAACTCATGTACCTGTTCTAATACATTTTTGTTTTTCATGATGAATCTGGATACACGTGGAGCGTTTCATCGAAATAAAATGTGCTGATGACCCGATTCAACGCCACTGCGTCAACGATCTACAACGGAGCATCTTATCGAAGCGATCCCTACTGAAAACTCTGTTCACCGTCGTAGAAACAACAACGTGGTATCTAACCTACAAATGCCCCTCAATACAGCGACGAGTGACCACAAACGAAAACAAAGTTAAGTAATATTGATTTTATTTACTGATTAATGAAATATGTTTTAAAAGATGTTTTGTCGTCTCAAAGAACAAAGTTCACATCTAAATATAAAGAGACCTGACTGACCTGAGAGAGTAGAGACTTGGGATCTGGAGGTCCTGTCGTCTCAATGCGAGGGGTTGTACTGGGAAGTCAATTATGAGGTGGTTTTCCAAACTGGTTCAAAATGGGGTACTAGTATTGTCTGAAGCCGTTGGTAGTGGATACTTGACATTTTAAATGGGGATTCCTCAATAAATTTGACACTTATCCTGAAAAATTATTTAAAAAATTAATTTCTTTATGACAGTTAGGTATTCTGAAATATTTACGTACATTCAAGAAACAATGTACCTAGTATATTTATTCACATTTTGTGTAATCAATAGATAAACAAACCTCGAATCAACAACACCTGATATCATTCGTATAATGAGCGCCGAGTCACCCGACTCGCCTTTCGATCAACAACAGGTGACACTGCTGTATAAATAGCGTCGGGCCGACCGACTCGGACACTCCTCGTTTGTCGTTTGTTGTTGCTAAAGACGGCTGATTGTTTTATGTGAAAACTAAGTCACATGCCCTGTTTATGTACCGCTGTCAGAAACTTCTTTATTTCAGTGCATTTACTGGATGTACATATATTTGGTGTATACAAAAATTAAGTATTGGTCATGAAGTCCTTTTTTTTTCTCTCATTACATGCCCATCTCATATATCTAGTGACAAATAAATAGTTATAGCACTATGTGGCTATAACCTGTTATATACCAACCAAATGTCACAAGCCACTTCTCTTATTTTGAGTAACGTACAACTATAGTTTAATTTATAGTCATAAATTATAAATAGTTTGCTACCTGGTAGTAAGAGGGATCATCAAATAAGTAAGCCATGTTTGTTACCTATTCTTCTAGGCTTGGTCGCGAGTCACGTTAGAACCGGAGTAGATTTGATTTATGGGAATATCCAAAATGATTCTTGCGACTTCCATGGATAAAATACTTTAGATCATGACCAAGCTTGACGTAAATATTCTTACTTACTCCTTGTAAAATGGATCAATTAAACATATTCTAATGCATATTTTGTTTCTGGTTTTCATATTGATCCTGATGTTATGGAACTCCGTGTTAAGGTCTTGTCTTTGTGACCGCTCTAGACGACAACGTGGCATTAACGATCTTCGATCCTATGAAACATAGCTACAAAGGTCATGTGATGAGAAGACCTAACAATCATGACGTGAAAACGTACCTTCCTATGGCTACGCAGAGACGAGGGAGAAAACTGCATACCCATGGCTACGCAGAGACGAGGGAGAAAACTGCCACAAACAACGTGGATGACAAATGTCCAAAAGGATATGAAGAACCCAGGGCTTTCAACAGACGCAGCTCAATAGTGGAACGTATGGCGCCTCAAGGTTATGAAAGCCCACCCTGCACAACAGGAACTGTCGAGGATCAGCAAGACACAGGAAGTTGGTGTATAAGCAAGACACAGGAAGTTCGTGACAAAGCAAAAAGGTACTCGCAAAGACTGTTTCTAAAATTAGTGCTGTAATAAGGACAACTTACTGAAAATTATTATATCAAAAGATTATTTGTTCGACAATGTGGGTAAACGCAAAAAAAAACATAGACGTTTCTTGCTTGTTGTTTTACTAGAGATAGGCCGGATAGGGTCGGATAAGAACAAGCCATAACATTTTACAAAAAAATTGAGACATTTTATCAAAAGTATACAAATACCTATAAATAAAACCTGGGATCAGCTATCCACTTTCGATAAATGATATTTTTCAAAGGAAAATAACTATTTTAAAAAATAACAATATGTTTAAAGAAATAAAATAAAAAAATAAAAAAAACCACGTTACAAAAATTAAATGAATACCTACTATTGTTCAATGTTAAACGTTGTCAATACCTTTTGGGTCAGTATGACCGAAGCAGATTATGATAATAACCCAAGTCGGATATTTTATTGAAAACAAATTAATAAATCAGTCCTTTAAATTGGTATGAAAATATACACATATGAATTTCCACTAGTTGGCTTCTGAATCCGATATTTGTTTGAATGTTACTAGCAGCGGGTAACAGAAATAATATTTCACTTTAAAAAAAAAAAAACTATTATGTCTATGTATTTATCTGCTACTCTGTCCTGATCCTTCACTGAGACTCACGTGTAGCAGGTGATAGGTGTTTGGATTAGTAAGGAACAGAGGTACTTTTATGTCTATGTATTTATCTGCTAGTCGGTCTCTGTCCTGATCCTTCACTGAGACTCACGAGTAGCAGGTGATAGGTGTTGGATTGGTAGAGGACAGAGAAACTTTAAAAAACTATTATGTCTATGTATTTATCTGCTAGTCGGTCTCTGTCCTGATCCTTCACTGAGACTCACGAGTAGCAGGTGATAGGTGTTTGGATTGGTAAGGGACAGAGAAACTTTATCTGCTGGTCGATCTCCGTCCTGATCCTTCACTGAGACTCACGTGTAGCAGGTGATAGGTGTTTGGATTGGTAAGGGACGGAGATACTTTAAAAAAACTATTATTTCTATGTATTTATCTGCTAGTCGGTCTCTGTCCTGATCCTTCACTGAGACTCACGAGTAGCAGGTGATAGGTGTTGGATTGGTAGAGGACAGAGAAACTTTAAAAAACTATTATGTCTATGTATTTATCTGCTAGTCGGTCTCTGTCCTGATCCTTCACTGAGACTCACGAGTAGCAGGTGATAGGTGTTGGATTGGTAGAGGACAGAGAAACTTTAAAAAACTATTATGTCTATGTATTTATCTGCTAGTCGGTCTCTGTCCTGATCCTTCACTGAGACTCACGAGTAGCAGGTGATAGGTGTTGGATTGGTAGAGGACAGAGAAACTTTAAAAAAACTATTATTTCTATGTATTTAAAAAAAAAAAAAATGTGAGAGTATTTCGAGAACGAAATACTGGTCAGTTTGGCCGTGAAAGTGAAAAAATAAAACAGAAAGTGAAAAGATAAAACAGAAAGTGATATATAATTTTGAAGAAAAGAAAAAGAAAAAACAGAAAGTGAAAGATAATTATGAAGAAAAGAAAACAGAAAATATAATATGTGTATGGTTTCATTGCGGAACGATTCTATTCCATTAAACAAAAACAGAAAGAAAAAGAAAAAAAAAAAAAAAAAAAAAAAATACCAGCAAAATGATGGAAGATGAAAATTAAGAACGAAATTCAACAATTTAAATAAAACACATCGGTAGGCAACTATACCAACAATAATAATAATGAATAGATAGATAGATAAACACTTTATTGTACACCAATCAGAAAAGTAAAAAGATAAAAGAACAAAACACAATAACAGTGACGTACATTGGCCTTATCGCTAAAAACGATGTCTTCCAGACAACCTTTGGAAAGTCATGATAAAACAAAATCAAAAGACAGCGGTGCTCGAGTAAAGCATACCTACATAAATATATATTAATCTTGTTTATTAATAAAATATAACAGTATTTTTTTTTTTAAAAAGGCTTAGGAGAAATCTTTATATTTCGATATTGGTATATACAGAATAAAATATTTTGTTAACAACAAAGTACACTTGCTAGTTGTTTTCGAATTATCTAAAATGTAAATTTAAGCTGTAAGCTATACTGTTCAATAGAAATACAGGTAATTGTAAATTTAAATTTACATAAAGTTTTATTTAAATCAATATAATATCAATATTATAGTGTTTGAAATGTATAGAGAAAAATGTATTATTGTACTGATGATTATCAACGAAAACTAAATTTTATGAAAGTCAGAAAAGATCAATGAGAAAGATTCAATACGAAGATCACTTTGAGATTATTTTGATTAGTGTACTTCGAGAGCGAAGTCCTGTCAGTATGGCCGTGTTAGATTGTGATTGCATTTCAACATGATTAAATGTGAAATGTCATATTTAAAAATACCACCACGTTGGATGTCTGTCAAGTAAGATACTCTTACATTAAATTATACCTACCAATAAATGTATTTTGAAGTTGTAAGAATCATCTCTGAAATGTACATGTTGGTATGTACATTTCAATCATGTTTTATAATTGAAAACAGTTTGTTTACAAGTAACACGTGGTCGGGCGTCTGCTCGTTTACTTGTAGGTATAAATAATTGAAGACCGGTTTAGATATTATGATAATAATTGATGATTTAATTTATAATTTATACCTACAATATTAGATCGTATAGTTTCCATTGCAATTAAGCAGAGGACGTGATTTGATTATTGTTTAAACTTGAACTTGAATAATCTTAATCTCTAAAATCATACGTAAATTCAATAGTAATTATTTGAAACGTATATCACTATAGTAATTAGTTTTCCAACGATCGATTACCAGAATTGTACATAATTAAAGACGGAACATTGATTCCCGTACTTGTCCGACTGTGGGCTTTATAAAGAGCTGCTATTCGTTGCAATGGGCAGTCTTGTATCGACAGCGCTGGCCGTAACACGTGAAACTGGTATGTTGTTATTTCATATTATTTGTGTAACTATGTAGGTAACTTGATGTGTGTACCTACCTATGTATATTATATTGACCAGTAAATACGAACCAAGCAGTGTTTCTATTTAAATATGATCAATGGTAAGTAAAATGGAAAATACAAAGACACGTGAAACTGGTATGTTGTTATTTCATATTATTTGTGTAACTATGTAGGTAACTTGATGTGTGTACCTACCTATGTATATTATACTGACCAGTAAATACGAACCAAGCAGTGTTTCTATTTAAATATGATCAATGGTAAGTAAAATGGAAAATACAAAGCCAAAACGAATTCTTATCTTTTATTTGATTTGACCAACCCATTAATTGATTGGATCCGGTACCGTGATACTCCTGCCAAGAGTCTCTTGTTCATTTACCTGGTGCTTATGCTGTTACCTGCGTACCGCACTCAGCTTGTGTGCGTTCCGTGTGTTGTACCTGTGCCCATCCCCAAGTTTCACAAACGACGCCAGGTTGTTCCTGGCATACATAGCTGTATGAAGAATGACCAGAGCGGGAACGGTAGGTATCCTCAGTGCAATGAAATATGGTCTGGCAGATGTGTCCCGAGAAACCCGAACTATGGCCCTCACTTCTCTTTTTTGCATCCTGAAGACGCGCTCCCAGTCGGCAGCGCGCCCCCAGAGCTCAACCCCATACTGCAGGAGCGAGTGGACTGATGCAAAATAGCAGCTTCGGATCATGGGCAGGGGCAGGATCGCGGAGACGCGCCACAAAGCAAAGCACGCGCGGCCCACCCTCTCACATACGCTATCTATGTGGTTCTGCCAGGTGAGACCGCTATCCACCTGGAATCCCAGAAAAGTTGAATGGCTTACTTGTTCAATCTTTTGGTCGCCAACGCCGACGGTCATATCTCTGTACTTTCGCCCTGCAAGATTGAAATGAATGAAGTGAGTTTTGGCTATGTTCAACACAAGGCCGTTTGCTTTGAACCATCGGTTTAAAGCAGCCGCCACTCCATTTATTCTGCGTTCAAGCAGGTCAACTGTAGGCGCGGTTACCACAGCGGCGACGTCATCAGCGTACATAAGTGTGTAGGCATCTCTAATGCTATCCGGAAGGTCGTTTAAGAGGAGTGAAAACATTATATTTGACAAAGAGGATCCCTGAGCTACACCGATGGTCGTCGTCAGGGGAGTTGATCTCGCATTGCCTCCGCCGCCGACCACGATCTGACTCCTACCTGTCATGAACTCCATGAGAAGGTTAAGTGGAAGCCCATCGATGCCGTAGTGTCGCATTTTAGCAACAAGTAGGTCGTGATCGGCAACGTCAAATGCCTTCGAGAGATCACAAAATATGATTGCAACTTGCTGATGTTTCTCCCGTGCTTCGAGGATTCGGCGCACCAGATCGCGCACCAAGTCTGTTGTGGATCTCCCAGAGCGGTAAGCATACTGTGTATCAGTTAAGGAGTCGCACTGGTCTAGATAGTCGATCAGTCGCGTACTCAACCCGTGTTCGAATATCTTTGCAATACTCGGTATGATCGATACGGGCCGGTAGCTGTTGATGTCTTCCTGTTTGCCCTTGCCCTTATACAGTGGTGACACTTTTACGTGCTTCAGGATTGCAGGGTAGGTACCTAACCTCCTGCACTCGTTGTAAAAGCATGACAGGATGTATGCCAGAGGAACGGCCGCATCACGCAGTATCGAGATGGATACGTCATACGCGTCTTTAGTGTTTTTGTTGGCAACACCAGTAGTGAGGATGCGATGTACCTCCTGCGCAGTGAAAGCCCTCAGCCGCAGCACGCGGTCAGCGGGCTCGCGCGACGCCGCCAGCGCGCGCTGGGCCGCGGCGACGTCGGCAGGGGGCGCGCCGCAAGTCGCTGCAGCGCCCACGAAGTGTGAGTTCATAGCGTTAACGGCGTCCTGTTTACTTGCAAATCTGGAACCGTCATGATGTTTTATTCGCTCAGTGAAGTCTGAGTGCTTTCTAGATTTGCCGGTTTCCCTATTTACGACCTCCCACATGGCTCTAATTACATTTGGGGATTTTTCTATAAAATTGCAATAGTGCTTGCTTCTTTCAATCGTCAACAAGTAATCATATCTTGTTTTAAATTCGTCATGTTTTAATATAAAATTTTCACTATCAGGGAATTTCACTACCATGTCATTTACGTCAGAAATTAAATAATTTAAATTAATAAGCTCTTCGGTGACCCATGAACTTTTTTTGTTAGAAAAAAACTGTTTCCGTTCGGGAAAACATATGTGGATTTTATTAATGACTGTATTAAAGATACTCCGACCTAAAGCATCCGGTGATGCCAAGTATTTACTCCTTATCTTATCCCAATCTACACTCCCTAAAGCCAATGCAAAATTAGCACGGTTAGAGCTTGAGTAGGACCTGGCCAGGCGATAGGGCATAACACTAGGCTGGCGCGCTACACATGGAAAGTGGGCACGCAAGGCGTAGTGGTCGCTGAGTCCGGTTGCCAGAGCGGTGGCGCAGGTTGCATTAGCCGCTGCAGTTTCAACGTACACATGGTCAATGCCAGTGCGTGTAGTCTCCGTTACCCGGGTCGGAAAATCTACAACATTGCATAAATTAAACGTATTTCATTACATAATGATGTTGTAATGAAGTGTCATGTAGGCGGCCTAAACTAGGGCTTAACATTACATAATGATGTTGTATTGAAGTCTCATGTAGGCGGCCTAAACTAGGGCTTAACATTACATAATGATGTTGTATTGAAGTCTCATGTAGGCGGCCTAAACTAGGGCTTAACATTACATAATGATGTTGTATTGAAGTCTCATGTAGGCGGCCTAAACTAGGGCTTAACATTACATAATGATGTTGTATTGAAGTCACATGTAGGCGGCCTAAACTAGGGCTTAACATTACACATTTCACGTAGGCTCAGTCTTCAAATTTGAATGTTCTTTTTTTTTTGCACGTTTTTGATATCCGCTGATCGGCGCGACGGAGACATAAAGAAGTCGTGTCTTATCCATCAACGCCTCACTCATGATCTGTTTAAGTAATACAAAGCGCTGCACAGCGCTGGCCGTTCATTTGTCAAGCTGCTGTTCCATGGCCCTTTGACCAGTTTTCTTCTCACACTGTCAAATGACACAGTTAGCTGATAAAGCCTGTTCGTGTTACTACTAAACTGTGATCTTCCATGATTGGAATATTTACCTTCTCAGTGCTTTGTCTTTTGCATTGACCAACAGTTTCAACACAGGTTTGAAATCCTATCGAAAGAGATAAAACACGATGCAACTATTCCAAAGATATTCCGCGTTTATTAGTAGGTGTGTATTTGGTAAACGACAAAGTTTCCATTAAAATCGCTGGGGTTCCCGACTTCTTTGCAATAATTAGGTCACGTATAGGCACAGAATAAATAATAGTTGGTAGGTATAGCTTTGTTTTGGGGTCGGATGCGTTGATCCAATCCAATGTGAAGGCTGCCTCCACAGACCATATATCAAGATACACACCGCAAACACGTATTTCTATGAAACCAAGCGTGCCGTTTTATTTTGTACCTTCTATGCTACCACACAGGTATCTCCATTCTCACGGCTAGCTGATTTCGAATTAGGCAATCCGATGTGCTGCGAAGACGTCCGAGAGCGAGCTGTTTGAGGTTTTATATTGTTAGTTGGCGCATTGCACCAACTACGAACAGGAAAAGTACGCAAAGTAGGTGCACTTGCGTTTTCTATGTGGCTGTCTCAGATGACTTCGCTAACCCACACTGGATTACCGTCCACATGGATTATAGTAGTAGTTTCTGTTGTATTTTCTGTGTAATATGAGTAGTAGTACCTGAATTGGGTTTTATTTTTATTTACTTATTTATTTGCGCTCTAGATCTAATAATAAGATACAGCACAGCCCTGTGTGGATTGTGCGTCGAGGGAGCTAGCTGTCCTCCCTGTAAGCTGCACTCGCGGCCTGCTTTCATCCCGCGCTGAGTGATGACCCCAGGACTAGAGCGATTACCGACTGATCCCATTGTCAGTGGAGCCAAGCCACGGCTTTCCTATAACAAAGGCGGCGCTATCAAAGACGGGTCAATGTTGAATGAAGTCGGAGACTCGTCGGATTGATAATGGAAACAAATAGGCCTTTTCACGGCTTTTCTGTGGAGTTGACAACCGGTTGAGTGATGTGAGAGACTTTTTAGTTTTGTAGCAGACCACGCCTATGTATAAGTAAGTAATGGTTTACTGAAAATAATGTAATGTTCGGTATTATCTTTTACAGGTTCAGCATACAGGTTCAGCATACAGGTTCAGCATACAGGTTCAGCATACAGGTTCAGCATACAGGTTCAGCATACAGGTTCAGCATACAGGTTCAGCATACAGGTTCAGCATACAGGATCAGCATACAGGTTCAGCATGTATACAGGTTCAGGTAGCAAATCTTCAAGTTTAGCTAAAAGATACCAATTTATAGTTCTTACCAATATTTTGAACAGGTGACACACGGCGCGTTCGCATTGGACGATCACGACACGACACGATATCGTCGGTGATTCCAGAGGCGAGGTAAAGTAGTAAATACTGTGGCTCCGTTTTTAACCCCCGACGCAAAAATGACGGGGTGTTATAAGTTTGACGAGTATGTGTGTGTGTGTGTGTCTGTCTGTCGCCTCGTAGCTCCCGAATGGATGAACCGATTTTGTTTTTTTGTTGTTTGAAAGGTGAATTTGCCGGGAGGGTTCTTAGCTATGTTTGATCAAAATCGGTTCAGCCGTTTCATTGCGTAGAGGTTTTTTTTAATTTTTACAAAATTAATTACTTGTAACTTATTTATTATATTAAATATTGAGTATTTACAATAAAAAATAGCTTATTTGTAATAAGCCACTATATACTACTTTTTAGGGTTCCGTAGTCAAAGACAAGGAACCCTAATGGATTCGTCATGCATGTCTGTCTGTCTGTCCGTGTATGTCACAGCCTTTTTTTTCCTAAACTATAAGGTATCTATGGATAGGTCTTTAAAAACGATATTGAGGTTTCTAATATAATTTTTTTTAAACTGAATAGTTTGCGCGAGAGACACATCCAAAGTGGTAAAAAGTGTGTCCCCCCCCCCCCCCCCCCATAACTTCTAAAATTAGAGAATGATAAAACTAAAAAAAATATATAATGTACATTACCATGTAAACTTTCACTCAAAATTGGTTTGAACGAGATCTAGTAAGTAGTTTTTTTTTAATACGTCATTAATCGTAATCCATCCAAGATCTTTTATATTATGTTAGTTGCTGCTACGGAACCCTTCATGGGCGAGTCCGGCACGCACTTGGCCGCTTTTTTTTTATTCGATATTTTTGTGTCTTTCGGTTATGGTGTACCTATAATAAAACCAAGAACAATGCAATTTGAGGAAAAATATTTATGAACAAGGCATGGTAAATAAATTTTCAGTGTCTCCGTGGTGGAGTTTATGTTGACCTTGCGCTTGCTAGTATAGTAGTATTTTTTTATCAGTGCCTCAGGTAAATATATTTCAAAATCTCTTGATAGAATCTTGTGCGCGTACATTGGCGGGGTATATTTGAATTCTTCAGCCACTAATTGGGCAAAATATTAATTTCTTCTACCTATAATCTTAAAAAAAAAATATTCAGCATTATTATTCGCATTCAGAACAATAACAAATTTTTTTTTATTTCTCTTTCGTACAGCAGGTCCTATTGTGTCGCACGTCGCACATACATTAAATCAGATATTATGATGTTTTTAAATATGATACAAAGATACAAATGTTTTATTTACAAATAATAGTGGCTATTGATAATTAACAATGGGTACCGCACTAGGACAAGCCTGTATCGCGGATACCCGGACTAAGATTAACAAGAAAATATGATTGTGTGGTCACTGTTGTTAACAATTAGAAATACTAGTCAAAGTTTGCGTGCACTTTTTACGCGAATTATGAAAGTTACAAATTGTAATGGAGAACTAAAACCGCCAATTGCAACTGAACTAAAACTGGACGACCTCTGTGGCGCGGCGGGCAAAGGTTCGCCTGGGTCGCAGCAGGTTGCGGGTTCGATTCCCGCCTCGGAACAAATATTTGTGCGATCTGCAGATATTTGTTCAGGGTGTTGTTTATGTATACTAAAAAATATCTATCTATGTTATGTATTGTATTAAGTACATTACCCTCTCGCTAATCCGCCACCAAAAAATCCGGACTGCCGGCGGATTATAATGTACAGGATTGAGAAAAACAACAAAAAAACAAAGTAATTTTGTATTAGTAGTTATGAAGGTTCGACATATGTATTAAAATTTTAAAATAAACTTACACATTAACTCAGGTTACTCAGGTTTTAAAAATACTGCTCTAATTTGGCTTGTTTTTTACCAGAATAAATCTTCGTAATAACATGATCACGCATTTTACGACTAGCAAAAAATGGGCGGATTATAGTAGTTGTCGGATTATCAAGCGGCGGACTAGCGAGAGGGTACTGTATATCAGTTATCTAGTACCCATAACATAAGCTCTGCTTAGCTTGGGGCTAGATAATGTTGTGTGTGTGTCCAGCATTATTTATTTATTTATTGTATTAAGTATATCAGTTATCTAGTACCCATAACACAATAACACAAGCTCTGCTTAGCTTGGAGCTAGATAATGTTGTTTAAACTATCCAGCATTTTGTTTTTGTTTTTAATACTAGGTACCACATAACACGCTGGGGTAGAACGAGAGTATTATTGTTATGTGGGTAGAGCTTAAATATATAAAAAACAAATACCAAGGGGGGTTCCCCGTTACAGAACATCTCTAATTAAGGAATGACACCGACAGCGCGTTCTATTTTACTAGTGGCGACATCTAGTTTGTGGTTGTGTAAACTACGGAGCCCTACATTATGCGTGGTTCAAGAGAAGCCACGCACGTAAACGCGCGTGTCTGGTTTATTTTATCCAACCTTGCATTGCCCTTCACAGTTTACTATCTATCATCAAGGCGCAAATCGATTTACAAGAACTTCTAATTTAGTACCGAGAGGAGCAACGACCAAGGAGGCGAGCGGAAGTTCCTTTGACCCTTTGTTTAGTAGTCGCTCGCCGGATATGTGCGCCGACGGAAATGCGTCGCCAACTCGCATCAATGGCTTCCTTAAGATAGGGCTGTCACGTCTTCAAAGAAACTTCAGAGGTCACGTTAGTGTTTCAAGTTATCTGAGCAGTGAGAGCTGATATACTAAGTACTCTACTTCTAACAGCCAGAACAATGCCTCAGATCAGACCAGATGGTGATAGAAGTTCATTGTTTGTATCGGTATGAATATGATTCGGTGACGGAAATGCGTCATCGATGGTTTCTTGGATATAGGGCCGTCACCTGATCAATATGTGTACCTATTTGTGGTAGTTGTACATATTTGTCATTAAGGTTCACTTAAGTGTGTGATAATTTGTGAAAGATGACCGCTGATAGATCCTCCTTCGAATGCAGTTTGGCGAGGTCATCAATGAGAAAGAACCTGCTGAATAGGTGATGACAAGCTTTGTTATGAAGCGACATGGCAGGCATACAGCATAGTAGTATAGTACTGCGTTCGGACTTATAGCTACTCCAAGGGTTGTACACCAAACAAATTGAAAGGGGGTTGTTGGATAAGGGGGGGTCAAAGGACAACTCGATCTTTTTATTGTGGGGCGCCTTCTGGCTCGGTGGAGCGACGATCTGCGAAGGGGGCTGGTAGAAACTGGATGGAAAGAGCTGAAAAAACGGTCTAAATGGCGCGTATTGGGAGAGGTCTTTGTCCAGCAGTGGACTGATATACCTAGGCTGATGATGATGATGATGATGACGTGGGAAAGGATTAGATAAGCCAATGACATAATTCAATATGCATGAGTTACGTGACGTGCTACCTGCACGAACTATTTACTTACGCTGCTGAATGTGTTAGCGGATATGCTGTCGTTTTGCTGACGGAAATGCATAGTCAGCATACAATCATTGGATTAAAAGCAGGGTTGTCAAGATGATAGTTGGTTCGTTCAAAGAAAACGTGAGCTTGGAAATCGAGAATATAGATACACGGGGGTCTATATGATTTAATATCTTGAAATGTTTGGTTTAGTCTGTCTGTACTACCAAATGATATGACGGTAAGAGAGATGGGTGTGTGCTTTGTAAATTAATTTATTTATTTTTATTTTTATTTATTTACAAAAAAACACGACTATTATTATTATTTTATTATTTATAAATAAATAAAAACTTACCAGGGTATTAAATGGTCTCTGATACACTGACTATTTTCATCTACGTCTGACGCATCATGAATATCTAATGACAGAGGAATGATAATGATTAATTAATTGCAGTAGGTACCCACACCGGACGGAAATAAGTCTTATTAGTTGACCATGTTCTTATAAATGAAGCTGAACTAAGTGTTTACCAGCATTTACATTGCAGAGTGGAATGTGGTACAAAATGACGTTCTGACGGAAATATGAATGACTTCATAAACTACCTGCGGTTATTGATGATACGAGTACCGATCACAATTAGGAATATAAGTAAAACGTGCATGGTCGCAGCAAGAGTCAAATAAATATTGTGCTAAATCTACTGTTACCGCATAGGCAGCGAAATGTGGGTACCTATGTTAACCTTCATCATATTTCCAAGAGCATTCAAGAGTCCACAAACAGATTTTAATTAATTATCTCGATAAGTATACGCAAAAGATGCGCTTCTAACATAGGTACCTCTATTACTCGAACTTATTATCAACTTACAATGATAAAACCAAAACAAATAAACTATATTACTATCAAGAGCCAAGTAGATTTAAGTTATTGAGTACGCAGTAAATATTTGTTAATAATTATTGTTTTTCATGATTTTCCCATACTTTTCGTTTCGGCGCTCTATTCTGTCACTTTCTAACCTCTCAAGAAGATACACTGATCCCCTGAAGGATGAATGACCTCGGATGTGGGACGCTACCTGTGTCGAAACTCTGGCGCCGTCCCATCTTCCGGGTACAGCAGTGCGGGCTAGCTCCGCAGCAACATCAGCGGAGTCCCTCAAACGGAGCATTGTATGCACTCCTCGACAGAGGGTATATACTTGATTGATACTTATATTTGAGCCGTTTGGGGTGGCAGTTCTAGGCCCGTGGGGAGCAGGGGACACACATACAATTTTCAAAGAACTTGCGGAACGACTTTTCGAGTCAACGCGAGACTGGAATGCTGGCTTTTATTTTGGTCAACGAATAAGCATTGCCATTCAGCGTGGCAATGCAGCCAGCACGCAGGCTATGCTGCCGTCGGGTGATAGCAGCGTGATCTGGTAGGTAGGTTTTTTAGTTCAGTTTTAGACATAATAACCTTTGTAACTATCTTTGTAGATGTGTTTGAAACTGGTTCCGAAGAAAAAGAAGATACACAAAGAGAGTACATCATACAACCTGGAAGTAAAAATAATAATCAAAAGGTACCTATGTATTTCCTGTGGTTTTACAAAATCGAAAGCGCCGACCATAGCTTGCATCTTCGTATAGATATGACAGAAAAGCTTTTTGCACCAACCTACCTCTATAATCACCTCTCTCTAGCCTCAAAGGTTTGCTGGTAGAAAACTCTTTTTAGGGTTAAGCTCGCCTCTGTACATGTTCGCTACCTCTTACTGTTTTTTTGTGTTTTCTTGCGTGCAATAAAGAATAAAGAGAAAAGCAGTCCTGAAATTATTGTTTGCAATCAGATTATCAACTTGCTATAAGATAGGCATCATGATTAATCCTTTACAAATCGATAACCTAACTGACAATGATTGATTGTGACACGCTTTTCCAGTTCAGTGACTTCAACTGCTCACACATCATAACTTGAAACTCATGTTTCTATTGACACAACCTATTACCAAGATACAAGGTATCATCTCTCTGCGAGGTAAATAATGAAACAAGTGAAGAAATAACGTATCTAGAAACGTCCATAACATTGTCGTTGAAATTAATTTGGTGAGTTCAAATATAGCACGCAGTACCTACATTACCTAAGCTTTGATAAAATTAGTATCTATTCTGAACCGTGTGCTGATCAAAATGCCTCTACTCCAATATGTTCAACTATCTGTTCAACCAGTTGAACATATGGGATGAATAAATGAGTCTAAACACGGTCAGTCTACTTTTATCCATCGAGGAGTTCCGTTGTCCACCCGTTGGCGTCTTCATCATCAGATCAGTCAATTATTCAAATTAAATTAAAAATAAAATAGTTTGTCGTGATCGTAATCAGATCGCTATTTAAGTACTTTAAATAGCTTTAGATTCGCCTTGGAGTTGCGTGATGCAGTGATAGATAGATAGATAGATTAACTCTTTATTGTACACAAATAACACACAGAAATACAAAACATAACTCAATAACAAAAATAATAACAGAAATGTACAATGAGCGGTCTTAGCAGTGATTTTTATGATGGACCATTATCACGCTGTGAGATCTGGCCTGTGCACCAGCAGATGATAGATTGATCTCATGTTGGCTTTTTGGTGTTCGCGATACAGGTTTGGCTAGTGCGAACACCAGAGGATAATTTTAAGTGTTTGTAACTTTTTTTGCAAATAAACAGATTTCTTTTTTTTCTTTTTTTTTATGTTGAACATAGCTTACTCCGTCGGAGTGTAGCGGTAACCCTACTGAGGCGTTTCCATTTACCGCCGGCGTGTGTTCGCCGCGACCTAAATATCGACCTCTGGGTATTAACATACGCAAACAGCCACTCTACTGACAACGATAACAGATAGCTATGCCGCTAATGTGGGTAAGTGAACTCCTATGTACGCACATGTGAACAAGCAACGCACTGTTACGCTCTGGTAAGATAATAGCAAGACATTACCAGGTAGACGTCCACTGCTGAGCTAGGCCTCCCCCTTAGAACAGGGGGGGATGTTCCCTGATCACCACGCTTGGCAGGCAGTAGGTATTGGTGTTAAGTATTCAGGTAGATCTGCCGTGGTATGTCCGGCCTTAGAATAGACCCCTCCCGTGGATGTCGTAAAATCCTACCTTCGGATTAAACCAGGGATTGGCAGCAGAGTCCACCTGAGTAGAGGGCACAAATACTGTGATCACTGATCCGTCTGCCAAGCGCGGTGATTATGTGATCACCGATCCGTCTGCCAAGCGCGGTGATTATGGATATCCCCCGATGCATTTATGGCTTCATCCAACAGAGTACGTCTAACGGCTGACGAAGATGACTCAGGTGGGTGCTACTGCCTATCCCCTGGTGTAATCCCTTAGTCGCGCGGCTTTTATAAAATCCGCGAGAGAGGCCCACGCCCGGAGGCCTTTTCTAGGCCGTACCACAGATAAAATAATACTATACTAGTAGCCGGACACACCTCGGCAAAAGCAAGTCGGTTACTAACGGTATATCACAAATACTCCCACTAGTCCTATTTTCGCGACTGTCCCTGCAAAACGAAACTACCAATAAATAAATAAAATAAAATAAAATAAAAACTAGGGACCTACCAGCGGATGTAAGGCGCTAGAGATAGACAGGCACGATAAAGAAATAAAGAAAAAAAAATAAAGATTATGAATTATTATGAATTATAATTATTATTATACCTGTCTGCACATTGTAATGGTAAGGCTTTGGATAGAAGAAGGGGTATACGGTTGGTATGCCAATAAGCAGCTCAAGGCTTGCAACCGTACATGTTCCGTATGTATGGATTGCTTAGGTCTAGGTACTGATAAATAAAAGTGGGCATGCACGAAATAAATAGGTAAATGACTTGCCTCTGGCTTATTCCACTATTCCCCCCTGGAAATTCTCCTTAGGGGTATGTACCCCCATAGTAGGAACTTCTCACGGATCTGAAGGAGATCTGAGGATATCCGTCGAGCCAATGAACGTACCTAACATCTACACTGAGATATTAGGTAGGTACTAATAGTTTATAACAGTAAGTTTAATTGATAAATAAATAAAAATAAAAAAAAATTGTTATCTTCGATATTCTTCCTAATTGATGTTTTTTTTAGGTTTTCTAAGCAAAGCGATAGCTTCTCATGTCTAGCGATCATTCTCAGATGGTTTTTTTGGGTCTTGAAGGGACCCAGATTATAGTTTTCAGTAAATACTATATTGGTAGTATATATTAAATACTATAATGGTAGTATATATTAAATACTATATTGGTAGTATATATTAAATACTATAATGGTAGTATAATATTAAATACTATATTGGTAGTATATATTAAATACTATATTGGTAGTATATATATTTCAGTAAATACTATATTGGTAGTATATATTAAATACTATAATGGTAGTATATATTAAATACTATATTGGTAGTATATATTAAATACTATAATGGTAGTATAATATTAAATACTATATTGGTAGTATATATTAAATACTATATTGGTAGTATATATTAAATACTATAATGGTAGTATATATTTCAGTAAATACTATATTGGTAGTGTATATTTTTTAGCAATTCGCATTATAAATTAAGAACCAAAATTAATTGAAAGAGAAGACCTTGTAGTAGAGCATTCTTGTGAAAGAGTTCTTCTGAGGAAGTACTACCTACCAACATACCTATTACTGCTGCAAAGCAGTAGTGCTCGCATTGCTGTGTTCTGTCTGTTTAGAAGGGTGGCGCTGGCGTTTAAATTATAGGCACATGAGACTTTCATCTTTATGTCTCAGGGTGACAGTGCAATGCCACATAGGGAGCGTCTTAGGTGGACGAGACCTTTTTTTAAAATTATGAAACTAATAGTGAAACTAGCTTACGGCCCACCTGATGTAAAGTGGTCACCGTCGCATAAAGACACCGGCAACACCGACCTGTGTGATAATGCATTGTTAAAGGCAGAGGTTACTGCTTAACATCAGGTGGGCAATCTGCTTGTTCCGTCATTCAAGCAGTTATAAAAAAAACTTTAGAACATACTCAATAGTTAGGTGATGTACGTATAACAACTAAGGCCGCTCCACATTCTCACGAGACATTCACGCGAGAATCTCCGGAGATTCTCAGCGAGAACTGTAGCGAGAACTTCTTTGGGTACACACTCTCACAAAGTTCTCAAATAGTTCTCACTACAGTTCTCGCGCTCGATGACGATGGACGCAGAAGTAACCGCTGCGACAAGTTTATTGTTATGCGCATACGCATATTATAATTATGCGTATGCTAAAGAGAAAAAAGTTATTAAAAAGAAGTGGCGGAAAAGAAGATGGTGGATGACAAGTATTCATCGTAATAGAACAAGGTAAGTACTTTTTGAACGACTATGTAGGTTGTTATTTTATAATTTTGATGTCTCATGTAAAACATTGATCACGTTGATGATTTATTAATGCATAAACCAAAAATGATCAACACTTTATAATAACCATGCTAATGAAATAACTTTCTCTGTTTACAGCTTAACTATGGATCAGCAGTTGCATGAATTAGTGGCCGAACCATCAAAAGAATTTAAAAAGTTTACTCGAATGTCTTCAGTGGATTTTGAATATTTATTGAATAAAGTGTCAACACAGATTTCTAAGCAAAATACTCAATTAAGGGAAGCCATTCCAGCTCGGACACGTCTTGCAGTAACACTAAGATACTTGGCCACAGGAAATGACTACCAAAGTCTCCATTTTTTATTTAAAATATCCCCACAAGTGATTTCGCAGATAATACCAGAAGTTTGTCAAGCCCTAAATGAAGCGTTAAAGGAACATATAAAGGTATGTGTGAATGGCTGTTGTCACCTGTAAAAAAATACATAATGACATTTTATGATTTTTTATTAAGAAAAAACTTATTAAGTATTACAATTTTCTCAACTTTGTAGCCAAAAGCTTTGCATACAAGTCGCAATCATCGTCTTCTTTTGGAATTGGTTGAGGTGTATTTCTTTTAACAGTTGCATTAAACGTAGACAAGGCTTCCTTCATAACTTTTTCTGCTTGAAAGAGTTCGGTGGGGTGTTTTCGCCGACGAATTGTTGATACTTCAGTTGCATTTGTATTATCTGTTTGACTTTGATCATCAGCTTGCGGATTTTGATTTTCTTTAAGTTCTTCATGTCCTCCGCTACTAGTAGACTGCTCCTCCTAAAATTGAAATAAATTAAAATGATTATTTTTATTGTTGCAGTTACCATCGTGTCCCGAAGAATGGCTACAAATCGAAAAAGATTTTGCATTGAAATACCCGCGTGCTGTTGGATCAATCGACGGAAAACATATTGTCTTAGAATGTCCCATAAATTCCGAATCGGAATATTATAACTATAAAAGAACATTCAGTATAGTTTTGATGGCGTTGGTTGATAGTCAGTACAATTTAATTTTCGCAGACATTGGCTGTCAAGGCAGAATAAATGATGGCGGAGTTTTCACTAACACAGTTTTATGGTCAAAAATGCAGACAAATGATTTAAATTTACCACAACCACATCCGCTGCCTGGTTCAAACATCGACGTGCCGTACATTTTTTTGGGAGACGGCGCTTTTGCCCTTTCGGAAAACATTATGAAACCCTATTCGGGAAATCACAACTTGGGATCCCCAAAACGAAAGTTTAATCAGATTTTGTCTGGACAACGAGTAGTAGTTGAAAATACTTTCGGCATTTTGGTAACAAAATTTAGATTTTCAAGAAGCCAATAAATTTACAACCCGAAAAAGCCGCCTTGATAACGTTGACATGCATACTCTTACATAATTTCTTGAGACGAAGCACTACATCATCACACATCTATACACCTTCCGGAACTATAGATACTTATGATAACAATAATTTATTAATAGAGCCCGGCTCTTGGAGAGGAGAAGTGGAGAGCACCTGTGCTATTCGAAATCCGCGACATATTCCACGCCGAGCGGCTCATCACGCAACAGAAATAAGAGACGAATTCGCTAAATATTTCAGTAGATAGGTTATGTACTGGTTGTCAACAGACATAAGTTGATTGTACTTACTAATAAAGGAAAACTTGCTGTATCGTCGAATAAGGCACTTTCGTACTTTCCTATTAATAATAATAATTATAAGTAATAAAAGTTGCTGCTTACCGTATTTATTGTCTTCTTACATTTCGTAGTATCCCCAAAAAAAGAGTCTATTATTTCGTATGCAAACCATATCGGCTTGTAAACATCGTCGACACCTGCTCCAGAGTTTTCTGATTTCTTAACTTTATTTTTGTACCCTCTGTAGCTTGCAAATAACGAAGTTTTTTTGTTTTTTAAGTCATCAATGGGTACTCCCATCAATTCACTGAGACGACACCACGCATCATGGTTTTTTAGTTTATTTTTATAGTCTTTTAAATTTGTATTCCATAGCACGGGTTCCGCTTGGAAATATTCTAAAAATTTCAACTCAAGTTCGTTTGTCCAAGTTACGCTCATATTGACGCCACGTGGTAGGTACACAACATACAACCGTTCTATTCGGCGGCTCGCGCGCTACTGAGAAACATGCGAGTGTGGAGTCAATACACGTTCTCGCCTTTTCTCACGTTCTCGCGCTCCTTTGTCTCGCGCCAAAATACCGACAAAAAGTGGAGAAAGGCCGGAGAACTACGCGAGAACTTGAGAAGAATACGAGAATCGGTTCCACATTCACGTTTCTCCATGTTTCTCGCGTTCTCGCGAGATTCTCTTGAGAATGTGGAGCGGCCTTTAGAAACTGTTCTCAACCACTAATTGAATAAGTAGCAGCTCGTGTATAGATAGATAGAAGATAGAAAATACTTTATTGCACACCATAATCTAAAACAATTTACAAATAATAAAACTAAAACTAACTATGTTGTACAATGGGCGGTCTTATCGCTTAGTAGTCGCGTGTATACCTCGTCGTCAGAACAATACTACCATATTTTACAAGGACTCGGTGAAGCCTGGTTTAGACGAGCACCTTAACAATGTACAAATAATGAAATTGTTGTTTCAACACATAGCGCAGGTACCTTATTTGAAGAAGTGTGTGGTTGAGTAGATTAGCCCAGATGCCACAGAGAACGAAACTAGCTGAGGTGTTTAGATAGAGTGAAACTATGTAGGTATCTCTTATACCGGGATGTCAAAGCAAGACGTGTTCTATCGTAAAGGCGTGGAAAATTAATGAATGTAGCAATTAATTATGAAGCAATCCGTATGATTATCTATTGAAAGTTAAGAAATCAGAGTATAAACTCGGCTTTTTGAGCAGGTGTTCACTAACCTGTTAAAGTGATGAAGTTGGGATATCGAGGGCATCTCTAGGACCGCTGAGAAAAAGTTATAGAATCCTTTGTGCCAGCCACCCACATACACAAACACACCTAACTCAATATCACTCGAGAATATTAGATGTAGGTGGTACAGCGCATACTTTGTTTATTTTAGCGATAACTGCGTTGTTGATCCTTCAAATTATATTGTATTTTTCCACAGCATGTACATTTTTGGCTTGCATTAGCCAAGCACTGCAAAAAAAGCTGATATTTGTTTGCATATTTGCAGTGCTATGTCATCAGCAACATGTATATAGATAGAGCTGTTCTGTGGCAACGTTGTAAAATATATACTTGAGTCAGCTGCTAATTTAGGCACCTCTTTTTTTCTTTTTTTTGGCGTCGCACGGCTTGTGCATTTGCCATTTTTATTTTATTGATTTTTGATGTAAAAATTAGGGAAACATTATATTTTACAAAACGCGGAAATGGGAAAAAAAAGGATCAGGAGAGTGGATTGGAGTATAAATAATAATATGAGGATTGGTGGGAATAAATTAAGTAAATTTTTATATTATTGTAACAAATAATGGATTCTAAAGTTTTATATATATCGGGATCTAAGGATGCAAGAAGGACTATTATACTAGAAGGAAGCGGAACATTGAGTGAAATCAATTCATTATATTAATTAAGATGGTCGTAGTTACTGCAGGAAAAAAATATATAATTAACATCTCCAAAATCATCTCCACAGACGCAAGATGGGTTACTAACTATTTTCATTTTAGCAAAATGGGCTGGCGTGCACGTGTGCTCCAGCCACATTCTTATTAGAACTGTGGTGGCACGTTTGCTCAATTTAAGTTTAAAAAACCATGGCTTAATAGGTATTGCTGATTGTATGTGTCTATAGTATCTGCCTTTAACGTTGCTGGAATGGTCCCAATCTTTATCCCAAGATTCTTTGAGATAAACTTTGGGCAGTGCAACAAGATCATGCGAAAAGTTATGTACGGAAAAATGTCTCCACACTCCACAGCCTCATTAGCTAGTTTATCTGCTTGCTCATTGCCTATTATACCGCAATGACTTGGTATCCATGCAAAATTTACGATAAAGCCATGAGAAATACATCAAAAAAGTTTGAGTCTAGCTTCTAGTATGCTAGGGTAGAACGTTTTAGATCTAAAACGGTACTTAATAAGTGATTGTAAAGAACTCATAGAATCACTAAATATAACCGTGTTTCTGAGTTTCATTAGCAAAATATATTCCAGTGCTTTTACAATGCCATACCATTCGCCAGTAAAAACTGACGTTTCAGGAGGAAATTTAATTTTTTGCACTATATTATACTGTTTGTGATAAACAACTACACCAACGTTATCCATCTGAGAGTGCTAAGAGGCATCAGTAAATATTTGATGCCATCCGGGCCATCGGTCGTCGACAGTGGATTTGAAATAAACATTTGCTTGTGTTTCACTACGATCTATATTCAAGTCAAAATATACATCTAGCGGGAAAATTAGAGCTTGAAAACTACAGTCAAAGATAGGAAGCCGAAATGATTGGTGTGTTGGAAAGGCACCTCTTTGGTCCTGGCTGCGAAAATTGACGCGCTACTCAAATGTCGCTTAGGTTGTGCTATTCGATGAGGTGAGGTTTCATACCACATAAGCTGCTGTTCAGATGGTCAAAATTGACATTTATAATATAATAATGAAAAAGTTGATCTATCAATGGATCGCTGCAAACGATGTAAAGGTAGCTTAACTGATCTAAATCACTACCACACGGAAACGTCACTATGCTGGCTGCGAAGCCACACTGAATGGCAAATACCAAGGCAATATCTGGCACGTTGAGCCAGATAAGAGCCAGCTTTCGGGTCACGCGTCGCTTCGATCTTTAGAGCACTACGGCCTCCAGGCACTGTTCATGTGTACAAGGCCCCTCGCGGTTTCAAACATCTTTCAATGCGTCTGTTCGAAGCATACAAGAGTCGCCCGGAGTAATATTATTAGTAGAACATTTTTGTATTTTCAATTTAGGTACAGATAAAAGGTCAATGAATGGCAAGTATTTTTTCAGCACATAACATTGACTCCTCTATGAGGAGAAAGCCTCCAAATAAGACCCATCAGCTGCTGCATGCGCCTTCATCTAGAATACATACATGTAAGGTAATGAACACAGTCATGCATGGATATGGATACCTTCAAATTGTAATTCATGCTAATTGACTATGCACAGACGACTATGACGTAGCAAGGTACACCCTAGAATTCTGCTATGTTATGCATGAGTAGGTGTATGTATGCATGTAACTGCGCGTAAACATCCAAGGACAGGGGGTACCTTCTAGAAATGTGTCTCGCGTGTACCAAACCACCTCTTAGAGCGAGTGTTAATTGTAGGACGGCCGAGACGTCTCAATTAGGCTTCCGCCATTGACATGCCGCCATTCACACTCACAGCACGGAATATTGCTCACCAAGCAGTACAAGTACTACAGACTAGTGCGGAACTGGCAGATGGCCCACCTCATGAACTGGCAGATGGTCCACCTCATGAACTGGCAGATGGCCCACCTCATGAACTGGTAGATGGCCCAACTCATGAACTGACAGATGGCCCACCTCATGAACTGTCAGATGGCCCACCTCATGAACTGGCAGATGGCCCACCTCATGCATTACCTCATAACATTAGTGACGTACACCGGTTACCTATGCGCATTGAACTTCGCCCGCCTCATACAAAGATGAAAAGTCTCATGTGCCTGTAATTTCACCGGCAACCTTACCCTCCAAACCGGTACACAGAAATACGAGCACTACTGCTTTGCGACAGAAATAACTAAGATGCATTGGACGAGTACAACTTATATTTTGTTGTGGTTATACTTGACACTTTTACACTCGTATTTATAGACAAGTCAAAGTAATTACTTAAGCAAAAGTAATTACTTGAGCAACTATTTTTATTGCATAGTTAAGAAATCGGTCGAAGTAAGAACTGTCAAAAATTAGAATTCTTAATCAAGTAATAGTAACCACTTTCGTTGCTTAAGCAACGCTTACAACTCGGTTCGCAGCTTTTTGACAGTGTTTAGTAAGTAACGTGCATTACTCAACTATAGAATAAAATTTTGTACTCAAGAATTCTAGCTTCAAGTAATGACTTCATTAAGAAATTACTTAGCAACAAGTAATTACTTGTTTATAAATACGAGTGTTAGTATGAGGATTGTACCGCTAGGGCGCACTTGCTCCTATTTTATATATTATATCATCAAATACTATGATGTACATCATTAATAGACTAATATCTAGACCCGTAGTTTCTTATAAAATTAGGTACCTATATTGTTTCCAAATCATTACAAAACAAAACCAAAAGAAATAAAAAAAAACAAATAAAATAAGTTTTTTTTTTTTTTTTTTTAATTTGCAAATAAATAATTCATTCATTCATTCATTCATTCATTCATTCATTCATTCATTCAAAAGAAACAGATAAACCACAGGTCTAGATATTAGTGTGTTCACCATGTCTACATTCCAGTAGTTAACTTCGTTTGTATGCAGCGCTCAAGGTTTTTCAAGACACAGGTTCAGCAGACACTACGCAGAGAATGCCTGATGATTGAAAATGCTTGTCAATCTAGCTTCTCTACTCATGTAGAGCTGCATCTGCTGAGACCAAAAGACCTTCTGCCACAAGGGTTTATGTAACCCTTGCTCGACTATCCTTGGCCCTGGTGGCCCAGTTAAAGCTCTGGTAAGCTGACAGCCGCTAACTAACAGTCATGTCTTCCTGGGGTCTTACTTACTGCTAGTAGAGGTATCTGTACTGTGCTCGCAGGACCATTCATTCCTGTCACACGTCTACAGCTCTGTGTAACCGCTTTGTTCGGTTATTGTCGGCCAGGTGGCCATCCCTTACGCTTCCTTAGCTCTGGTTAGCTCACACCAGCTAATTGAAAAAGATCACACACGTAGTGTACATTGAGCATTCTAAGGTATTGGACATCTGTGCCTTTCACTTTTACGTATCCATTGCGCTTCGAAAATATTCTACTTATAAAGAATCCAACTATTCTTTAAATCAGCTACGTATGTTTGTCTGCACGGAAAATCTTAAACTGCTGCAACGATTTTTATGAAATTTTCTTGATATTAAAGGGTATATTGGGGAGAGAAAACGAGGTAAGTTGTTAATCCCACAGCTGGGAAAAATCTTGAAAGATTTCAGGTAGGTACGACGTGTATGTCATGTTATCGTTAGCTCACCAAAGAGCATCAGAAATGTACGGGGAGATCAGGATTATGAGAAGATGCTAGAAGATACATGATATATATATTCCATTGTAGGCGTTGTTTGAAAACTTGACCTTAAGAAAACAATGACGAAGAACAATCTGAGAGCAAGTATGGTTACCTGAACTACCGACTTTGCCATAAAGGTCAGCAGACAACAGCAGCTTTTATCTCCCTGCATTTCCGCAAGCCTTGTATCAAGGCACTCTCGAGTCTCGATGTAGCGAAGGCCATATTATAGAATGTATTTTAGTTGGTAAGTACAATTATGACGGTACGAGTATATTCCAGAAAAAATATCCGAATAACTATTTGTATGGAACAAATACAAACGAACAAAGAATCTTTTTTAGTTTTCTATCATTATCATGAGGCCATCGGTATGCAGTTGCATAGGAATTCCTGATTTAAGTATCCTCATAAGAATTTGCAAACAGATAGCACGATGACGTATCAACTGGCGCCAGCCCCTGGGTAAACACCACCATCTACATCGGATTCGTAGACAATACTGGTAGGCTTGGATTCCAGGCGAGTTAGTCATCGCGCGTGCGGATAAGGCACGTTGTAAGGAATATGCTGCTGTGAATGTCTGAAGTTGGAATACATCTGAGATTGAGGGTGATTGTCGACAATCGCCGTAATCGCTGGTGTCTCATTGCCAGACAATGAGTGTTTATCTATTTTTAAAACTTTAGGGTATCAGCTACGGATATACAGGATGGTCCAAAAAATGACGTCAAATTCTTTTTTTAGTTTCATCACACCTGGGTATATCCGAAAATACCCCATGTATGTTCCGCGACTTTTAGTAGTTTAGAAGTTATCATTTTTTTAAATGTGTATTTGCATATTTTCTACCAGAGCAACTAAAAAAACACAACTTGTGTTTTTTTACTTACCACCAAAAGTAAAAAAAAAAAAGTAATGGTAGTTTGTTTGTTAAAAACTTACTATTTAATAGTAAGTTTTTTTTGTGCAACTTGATAGTCTTGAATCTCTCTTGCATACGTTTAATCTACTACACAACATTCTTCATTACAAGTTACCGAAAAAAGAGTCGAAAGTGAAAATTTTAGGTTTGAGTTCGACGGAGTAAAATTTTCAAAATTCTCTTAATAATACAAAATAAATGTTTCATATGTTCAATCTAATTTTAAAAACTTCAACGATTTATCAGCTTGCTAAATAAAAATAAAAAAAATGTTCTTAATAGGCGATTTTACGATGAAATCGGCTTCCAAACTTAGTCAGGTGAAAAAGCGCTAAGCAAAAATGTTGTCCTAAAAAATTGTTTTAGCTCTTTTTTTTTCATCCTTATGGCCAACATTAATCCTCAAAAGCATTCAAAGAAGCTCAAATTAAATTTACGAAAAACAATTTTGGACATTAATGGGGAATTTTGCAACGACGAGCTTGGTGATTTTCAACTCTCGCCGGTAAATATTAACAATGCCCAAGTTTCTAATATTCACAGCAACCAGCAACTAGGTACACCATTGAGCAAGTCTGAGCGTCCGTCTAAGTACCGTGGCACAGGAAACATAACGGCTTCGAGGTATTTATTTATGGGCCGGTAATACCAATAAAGACTTCATTTTACATAGGTCCTATTTCTGGCCTTTCGGGTATTCATCTGTCCACCTACTAAGCCAATATCGTATGTTTTAGTATGAGTACCTATAGGTACCTACTATTCATCTGTTCACCTACTAAGCCAATATCGTATGTTTTAGTGTGAGTACCTATAGGTACCTACCATACCATCGCTCTGTGCTTCGGAGGGCACGTTAAGCGGTCGGTCCCGGCTGTTATTGATTAATAGCAGTCGATAAGCCATGTCAGAGGCCCTCGGGCGGCTTGACAAACTCCGACACCAGAAGCCAGCACTACCTCATACGAAACGACGACGGTACCTACTATTCATCTGGAGTTGGGAGTTGGGACTGTAATTCACAGAACATTAGGTAATTTCGCTGGTCGATAGTCAAAGGCGTGGATGGACGCCCAATTCTGTCACTATCTAACTCATTAAAGTCCAGGTAAGTTACAAAGTGACAGAATAGCGCTCGCGAAACGAAAAGTGGATGAAAAGTAGCAAGGATTATTTATAAAAATAAGTGAAAGGTAGTGTTATAAAATACTAGTAGCGCCCCGCGGTTTCACCCGCGTAAGTCTCGATCCCGTGGGAATATCGGGATAAAGATCTACCTGTGTTATTCTGGGAGTCCAGCTATCTCCATTCCAAATTTCATCCAAATCCGTCAAGCCGTTTCAGCGTGAAGAGCTAACAAACACACACACAAACTTTCGTTTTTATAATATTAGTGTGATGGTACTGAAGGCAATAAAAAATTATGAAATATAGTGTAGTTTATGTGAGAAATTGTAGTAAGAAGTACTATGTGTATCTGTGTATCTAGTAGTAGAGTCTACGAAAACACAGGGTAATTTGCAAAGTTTCAAATAATTTAAATTGTTTTGAAAAAATGTCGCTACGTATAACCTACCTCGTTATATTTTCAATTCCGCAGAGAGAGCGGAGCATTGTACCTACACAGTTGGACTGCATTGCAACACCAATGCGGCAATAAGCTTACATAACAGTTGGTATAGCCATAAAAAGTACTTGTAAAGAAGCGGAACTCCTTTATAATCCCGAGCCGATAAAATACGTCCAACAAAAATACCCCCGCCCGGTGCCCTCGCACTCCTGCCTTGTATGATGCGTCTGGCACGTGAGACCCGCCCGGTGCCCTCGCCCTCCTGCCTTGTATGATGCGTCTGGCACGTGAGACCCGCCCGGTGCCCTCGCCCTCCTGCCTTGTATGATGCGTCTGGCACGTGAGACCCGTCCGGTGCCCTCGCACTCCTGCCTTGTATGATGCGTCTGGCACGTGAGACCCGCCCGGTGCCTTCGCCCTCCTGCCTTGTATGATGCGTCTGGCACGTGAGACCCGCCCAGTTCCCTCGCACTCCTGCCTTGTATGATGCGTCTGGCACGTGAGACCCGCCCGGTGCCCTCGCCCTCCTGCCTTGTATGATGCGTCTGGCACGTGAGACCCGCCCGGTGCCCTCGCACTTCTGCCTTGTATGATGCGTCTGGCACGTGAGACCCGCCCGGTGCCCTCGCACTCCTGCCTTGTATGATGCGTCTGGCACGTGAGACCCGCCCGGTGCCCTGGCCCTCCTGCCTTGTATGATGCGTCTGGCACGTGAGACCCGCCCAGTGCCCTCGCACTCCTGCCTTGTATGATGCGTCTGGCACGTGAGACCCGCCCGGTGCCCTCGCCCTCCTGCCTTGTATGATGCGTCTGGCACATGAAATCACGTGATTGGTCTCTGGAGGAACTCGGAGGTCTGCAATGCTCTAAGGCAGAGCTTAGAGTCTAAGCTGAAGGAATAAACGAATTTTGTACTCCCGTATTCGTTACTTTTAGCAAGCTTTACAGATACTTTGATATTCTGTAGACAACTGTGATGGCTTTACCTACACGGTCCTGAGGTTGTCAAATACGGGTTCGATTGCTGTCACAAAGTTGAGCGTAAAACTAAATATACCGTTTAGATTTAGCAGTCATGTCGGAGTTACCCCAGAATTACGATTAATTAACTAGACAACATTCGCTCAGGAGCATGGACGGCCGTATCGTTAACAGAGATTTATACCAGGCAACATTTGACCGGAAACAAAAATTGCGAAGCGATAATAGACGGTGGTCTTTGCCTAGAGCGCGAGTTTCACTTCTAGTAATCTTTATGTTGGTGGCGCCATTGCTTCATACCACAGCCCCAATTGATCCCTATGTACTGCGCTTACATCTAATCAAGTTTCATATCTACAGCAGAATGACGCAAATAGTTTATAGTCAAGGGTTCATTGATGTAATACACACCATATAAAGTGGAGCTGTCTTGTCCTGCCTTAGGTCCGTTATACTAATAGCAACTTAACCCATTGTTATAAGTTTAAATTGTTTCTGTCAATGACGAAAATGGTTTAAACTGACAATTACAGATTCAACTGCTATTGATATTACGGGACGTAGTATAACATCCAGCTATTCCCAGTGTTATTATCAAAGACAACTAACACTAACGGTATGAATAATATAGGGAATTTACTTCCATTATTCTTACATTCTTGGGTTAAAAAGTTCTCGTCACATGTAATTAAACTATGGAGAAGTTATAATCTGAACTGTTAATATCCTGTGTCGTGTGCTTGTGTGTAGTGAAGCAACTGCGAGGGCGCGACGTGGACTTATGTACCTATGGACATTGCATTTATGGACTTGATTCACTTTTAGAGACGCGAAACAGAAGATCCCATCTAGTAGGTACCTACCTACTTATAGGGCGAGTAACATTCGATAGGGTTGGGGTCTCCTCACATGTCCGTCCAGGGGCCTAATTCTCGTTTCAAGCGAGATGTTTAACGTCTCGTAGTTTTCATCTCTCTTGATTCTTGGAAATCTCGAGTGCAAAATCTCGCTCATTCCATTCACGCGTTTTTTCAAGCAAGATGGCTACGATCATCGATTAATCGGGAGAAAACTATTCGACTATTCACGATTATTAATTAGTTTTTTTCAAAAATAGGGCATAATTATTTTTTAAATAAGGTTTAGCAGCATAAATAAATTCATAGTTTTAATCAAGTGCTAGTTTTCTGACTAAATCAACCACTAATCACCTCATTCTCGAAATCGTGAGATCGATCTAATAGACTTGATGACGTCACATATATTCTCGGCATCTCACAGTTTTATATCTCGAACGAAATTCGTACGAGATACAACGTGTGGTCTTTAGCATGTGAGATCTAAAAATCATGCGAGTTCTGTCTGTCATTCAAAGTCCGTACATACTCAGTCAGTCAATCAACTGAAATTAGTGTTTTGTGTTGTGTGCGAAATAAAGTTAACGTGTGGGGTGAAGTGAAATGACAATAACACAGATTTGTGATATGAGCCGTAAACTTTTCACAAACAATTTGGCAGATTTGTAGATAGCATTGTGACAATATTGTGTTTTGATTTTGTGTGGTGTTAGAACTTATGTAAAAATTATGTAATCGCTTGACATTCTTTCACGACAAATAACGAGATTTATCCGAATGAGCGAGATTTTTGCATTTGAGATGGCTAAGAAACATGCGAGATCGAAATTATGAGATTGTTATAAATTGTAATTGATTGGTTTAGCGCTAATTTTATTTTGTTACATATACCAAATCGAATGAAGCCATTTTGACTCGACGCATCTCGAATGATAAAACCTATCCCAGATGGTAAATACCACACGTTTGTCTGCGAGATGCTGAGAATAGCAAAATAAGTTTTTTAAGCGAGATATGACGTCATCACGCCGTTTTGATCGATCTCACGATTTCGAGAATAAGGCCCCAGATCAACGCTGAAAGTTACGTTCAAATGATAAGCGCGATACTAATTGTGCACAACAGAACTAAACGGTGTTGGCAGCGGTTTAGCGCGATTTGAAGAAGTGTGCGCAGAATGCATACAACATCCACAGCATCTTCCACATTCAACACCCGATCGTTTCAGTAGGACTTCAGGTATTATGGTGGCTCTAAAAAGAACCTTGTGACCGATTGCGGAAGAACCAGCGTGGTAAAAGGGTTCAGTGCGCCTTGCAGAGGCTCCCTTCATGTACACTATGTCACATATTTTTAGTAGCAGCACAGCTTTTTTGTGAAAGAGTTCGTCAGGGGAAGTACTACCTTCATAGATAGATAGATAGATAACACTTTATTGCACACCACAAAAATAAAAATAACATTAAAAACAATCAGAAAAATAAGTACCTATATTTCTGCCGCAAAGCAGTAGTGCTCGCATTGCTGTGTTCCGGTTTGAAGGGTACCTATGGGTGCCGGTGAAATTACAGGCACATGAGACTTTGTATCTTCATGACTCAGGGTGGCGGGCGCAGTCCAATGCCACATAGGGCGCGTCCTAAGTGGACTTTACTTATGAGGTAATGCATTGTTTAAGGCAATGGTTAGGTACCGCTCAACATCAGGTGGGCCATCTGCTTGTATCGTTAACAAAATAAAAACACCGCTTTCGATTTTTTTGTGCTAGGACATGCCATTCGCATTTTGAGAGCATGCAGAGGTAGGTACGAGTACGTAATGCGCCGAGCGAGTCACAGTGCCATAACCTGCGAGGTAACTAGTCACTTGCTCTCGACGAAGATTATTAGAACTAGCAGGTAGATGGTTGGTTAATGTATGCGTTCAAATGTTCGTCAATGATTACGAACAAATGTGGAGCTGTTCCTACGCAGTGGAGATGACAGCCGCGACCAGTAATACAGGCGCGGTCACAACTCACAAGCAGAACATGTTTTATATACATGAGCATGAGTTACCTCAAATTATATCACTATATCTAACTCATTAAAGTTCAGGCTAGTTAGAGAGTGACAGAATAGCGCTCACGAAACTCAAAGTGAACTAAAATCACTAAAAACAACAACGGTCCCAAGTAAAGACGACCTCTGTAGCGCGACAGGCGACTAGCCGGCTTCTAAGGTGTGAAAGGTTGCTGGTTCGATTCCCGCTGCGAGAAAAATGTTTGTACGATCTGCAAATATTTGTTCCGGATCTGAGTGTTGAAGAACCATGGTACTCATCAAGTAGTATAAAAAAAAAAAAAAAAAAAACGTATCTCCTGATACCCACGACACGAGTAATCTTTGTGTGGGGTGTGTGAGTGCAGGGTGTTATGTTATAAACAGAACATCTCTAATATGGATGTGCATGTTAAAGGGTCTGTGGTGTGTCCAGCCTAAGTAAGAGTATACCCTCCCATGGATGTCGTAAAAGCCGACTAAGGGATTACACCTGGGGATAGGTAGCAACATCCGCCTGAGTACTCACAGCCAATGTGCCTGCCTAGTGTGGTGATTATGGCAAATACTTATTGCGTTCTATGGGAGAGGCCTCGTTGAGCAGTGGACGTCTAAAGGAAGCTGATGATGATGATGATGTAACAGGGTAGTGGTGTGAATCAGCGCGTGACTGACACTAAGCGCGTGCGCGTGCGCACATTGTTCTGACTACAATGGTTGATGTCATACAGCAACGTGATATGTATGAGAAGCAGACTGATAGGCGCAGGGCCATGTTGTGGGCATGTGCCTTGTTCCACTATTCCGTTTCGATAACACACCGGGAATTCCCGGAGGCATGTAGGTATCGAACAGGATAATTTGTCCGTTTATCCGTCTGCTAGTGTTTCTCTGAATGCATTGAGTACACAAACAGATTGTTAAACAAACACCACGCAGTGGTTGGTTTGCTATTCTCCGCCCGCGCCCCATGCGGGAACCACTCGTCTTTTTCTCTACTCGGCTACTTCGCCAGCCCTTTTTCCTTGTTGGTTTGATAATCATCATCATCATCCATTGCTCCCCATTGCATTGACGACCTCTGTGGCGCAGCGGGCGAAGGTTGGCCTGTAACGCATGAGGTTGCGGGTTCGATTCCCGCCTCGGAACAAATATTTGTGCGATCGCAAATATTTGTTCAGGGTGTTCTGGGTATTTTCTATGTATAATAAAAAATATCTATCTATGTATAATGTATTGTAATAAGTACTTATATATCAGTTATCTAGTACCCATAACACAAGCTCTGCTTAGCTTGGGGCTAGATAATGTTGTGTGAACTGTCCAGCATTATTTTTTTTTATTGCTGAAGGATGCTACCTAAAATAATATTATAGGGCAATTTGTCATAGTACCATAGCTCATAACCTACAAATTGAACCAATTACCAATTACCTACCAAATTTCATAAAGATCGTATTAACGGTTCGGAAGTTACCCACGGACAAACACTCAGACGAACGAACTCACTTCGCTCGTTGTTCATTACAATCTAAAAATGGTTCGTTGATTGTAAGATTTGGTTACACCGGGTGAGACAAACACTGAAATCCATTAGATATTCTAATGATTTAAGATATTATCCTCAGAGGCTATGTGACCAGAAGAAGTGTCCCCTTGGCCTCCTTACCACCGACTACCGAGTAACTTCAAGATGCATAATGGCAAGTTCTGTAAAATGCAGAACAAAAAGGCAATGGCAGCCGCGATACAGCATGAGCTCATTCCATATCAAGTGACCCAGTGTCACTCGATACAGCATGAGCTCATTCCATATCAAGTGACCCAGTGTCACTCGATAGCAGCGGAAGGCAAATGTTCGCCACAACCGTTGCAGTATGACAAACTCATGCCTCATGCGAATGGTACAAAGCGGACGACTGAAGGATGTTTGGGACCTGACAAGTTGTACTCCTTGGATAACAACTTGTCAGGTCCCAAACATCCTGTCGGGGGTGTGAAACCGTTATTAACTTCTTCAGCGTACCTATATTATATGTTCGTGGATGTCGCTGGCAGCATACCTAAACCCCACGATGGCATTATGCATCACGGCATGCGGCATCGTGAGGTTTGTTCGTGGTTGTCGCTGGCAGCATACCTAAACCCCACGATGGCATTATGCATCACGGCATGCGGCATCGTGAGGTTTGTTCGTGGTTGTCGCTGGCAGCATACCTAAACCCCACGATGGCATTATGCAACACGGCATGCGGCATCGTAAGGTTTTAGCGACATTGTAATTTTACGCGACATCCCCAATAAAAGGAGTGTATTGTTTTCAGGGTTCATGTATGCGTGTATGTATATCGGTAGTCGTAATGTATGTTTCTTTATTTCACCATATTTTCTGCTTGTGCATTTAACATTTTGTAATGGTGATATTTAAAAAAAACAGCTGGTTTGTAGTTACAGTACAGTAACAGTAGTTGACCATGATGTCCAAATAAAAACCAGCTGGTTTGTAGTTACAGTAACAGTAGTTGACCATGATGTCCAAATAAAAAACAGCTGGTTTGTAGTTACAGTACAGTAACAGTAGTTGACCATGATGTCCAAATAAAAAACAGCTGGTTTGTAGTTACAGTACAGTAACAGTAGTTGACCATGATGTCCAAATAAAAAACAGCTGGTTTGTAGTTACAGTACAGTAACAGTAGTTGACCATGATGTCCAAATAAAAAACAGCTGGTTTGTAGTTACAGTACAGTAACAGTAGTTGACCATGATGTCCAAATAAAAAACAGCTGGTTTGTAGTTACAGTACAGTAACAGTAGTTGACCATGATGTCCAAATAAAAAAAGATCAAGCTTATAAATTATCTGGAGCATATCGTGTAAGTAGAATGTATGAAGAACTGGGGAGTAGGTTCAAACAATATAACTGAACGTGGTTCTTAGGAAAAAAACTTAAGTTTTTTCACTTTTTAGTTGACTTATGGCATTGTTGTTATTTAATATTTTACGTTGATTAAACTTGTTCAGATGATGTATTAATTGTGCTGGTGCGAGTGGCGAGTGGCGACCACGAACCCGCCCGCAGTGTAGGACGCAATCACTCGATGGAACAACAATATTTTCAGCTCCACTGTTTTCCAAAGAACGGTAGATAGTATGAATTAATGTTTTTTTTAAGTTTGATTATAAAATAATTTGTAATACTCCCCAATGCGGTATGTGAGCGCGATCTTATCCCGCCCATGTTTAGAACAATAAAAAACATTCGCAGTTAGGTATTGAATTACCTACTCATTGGGTTTATATTCTCCAATATTTCTCCATCTCCTTGGGGAGATGGCTCAGTCTGACTTGACTATGACAGCAATCTCACGTCAAAATCGTTACAACCGAACGACCACTTCAAACGGTGGTCGTTCGAATATGGTCACGTGACCGAACCCTATAACCGAGCCTGTGAACGGAGCAACCGTACACGCGACAGCCAACACTCGGAGTGTAGTGTACCCATTGAACGCACCCCTGATATATTATTAGGGAAGCCGCCTATTTGAGTGGTCTACCTACTTTGTAAGTACTACTTACCTGACGAACTTTGTAACTTCCTACACTTTAAGTACTTACCGCAAATAAAAAACAGTATTAACGTGTATTTTCCACCTTTACGATAATAATTAAAGCAACATTGAAAGATCCGTATTCCAGAATTAAACTCAAACAGAAGTGTGTTATGTTATGCATAGTTTTTTTGTTTTGTTTTTATGAAAAGCTGTGATAAATCTATGCTATCGTCTCCATGCAGTCTGAATACGGAATACAGGTCTTTTAGTGGAAGCTCTGGACCAAAAAACACTTCGTTTATAAATAAAATGAAAGTGTTGTTTCGTCACGGACACGGTATAGTTTAGCTTCGGTTTAGCGTTGTCTCCCTGTCTACATTTGAAAAAGAAAAGGAATTCTACATACATAGTTAGCACAAGATAGTGAGATAAAAAACAAAATAATAACTTATTTTATCACTTACCAAGTGAAGAGATGTGTGGAAGGAAGTTGAAGGCTAACGATTCGAAGAATGTGTAACTCTACCCTGGGCTCTTCTGAAGGCAAACGATACAAAATTACGTAGCTCTGTAGCTCTAGCCTCGAACCTTCCGAAAGAAAATGATTCGTAGAATGCGTAGCTCTATCCTCGACTCTTCTGAAGACAAGATGTGTAGCTCTTATGTGTAGCTCTATCCAAGTCCTTGTTGTTGTGTTTTTATGAAGCTATGGAAATTCCCTATAAAAAGGGGACACTGATTATTCCTACTGTACCTATATAAAACATTTCAGACAATACCTAAGTACATGCAACAAATAAAGCTTTTAGGTAAAATTTACCATAATAGTATCAAAGGAAAATTTACCGTTTCTCGTAGGCTTGAATAGCTGATGCCTGTTGTGGAATGAAGCGAGCCTTAGTTCGTGTGACTCAGTGGCGCCCACGCTCCGGTTGCTACAGACAACTATGCCAGACTATTGGGAAAAAGACGTGAGTTCACAAATTAGATACTTTAGTTGAAGTCATACGGCATCTGCCCCCTTATTGCCTTAAGAATTGGTAATCGATTTTACAGTTATAGGTGCTTTATGTTTCATTTCTGTTCTTGGAATGAAGCTGAAGAATTAAATAATCATATACCTACATTACCTACTCGGCAGAGAGTAATTCCAGTTTTATAAATTGACTTCTCATTGCTTCTATGTATTGAAGACTCCCATCTGCCCCGTGCCTCTGTCCTGGTATCGGGTTGCCCCGTGCCTCTGTCCTGGTATCGGGCTGCCACGTGCCTCTGTCCTGGTATCGGGCTGCCCCGTGCCTCTGTCCTGGTATCGGGCTGCCCGTGCCTCTGTCCTGGTATCGGGCTGCCCGTGCCCCTGTCCTGGTATCGGGTTGCCCCGTGCCTCTGTCCTGGTATCGGGGCAGATGGGTAAAAAAAGGTTCGTCTACCCCACTGTCATCGGTGATGACTCCAATCAAGTGCCACATACCTTCAAAGTCACACATTTTGTTCTATCATCGCAATAACAGCATGATTGTGATGCAAGTGCGTGGTTACGGATGCGGCGCCCCTGCCATTCGCCACACTCCCACAGTCGTGGACTGTTGAGGCGTCGCGTCGCGTCGTGTCGTGGGCGGACAACCCTGTTGGATTGCCTATCAGAGAAGGTCTGAACCAACCAAAGAATACTGGACTAGCGCGCCGGCCGACTAGATGATTATTCATGACTCATAAATCGTATACCTACCTTCCACATCTACACTACACTTATTATTATACCTATTCTAAAGATGTAAAGTTTGTTTGCTTTTAATGGATAAACTCGAAAACTAGGTAGGTAGGTATCTACTTAACCCAGTAAACGAAAATTCGTTCAGTGACTTGACCGATTAAAAAAAATATTGCACCTTATTAGAAATTTAGGTACCTACATTATCAGCGAGTAACAAAGGGGGTAAGGGGGAGGGGGTTTGGGGGAACCTGATTTAGCTGATTTTGATGGAGTTTGGTGTGTGGAAGGATGCGGGGAGGGGGAAGGTAGGAGGACCACTGGACTGGGCCCACCCATTTTGAACTTTTTTGTTACTGGACCGAATGTTTTTAAAATCGATATCTGAGGGTCTCCGTGGTCAGAGAATATTCAATATTCAATATGTTTATTACAGACAACAATACATTATAATAAAAATAAGTTAAAGTGTCCATATTTCGAGTAAAATCATAATTTAAAATAAAATTCACAATCAATATGAATCTGTTGTCAGAAGTGTAACAAGTGTCTGTAGGAATAGGTACTGCAGGTAAATATGTTAAATAGGTACTGCAGGTAAATATGTTAAATAGGTACTGCAGGTAAATATGTTAAATAGGTACTGCAGGTAAATATGTTAAATAGGTACTGCAGGTAAATATGTTAAATAGGTACTGCAGGTAAATATGTTAAATAGGTACTGCAGGTAAATATGTTAAATAGGTACTGCAGGTAAATATGTTAAATAGGTACTGCAGGTAAATATGTTAAATAGGTACTGCAGGTAAATATGTTAAATAGGTACTGCAGGTAAATATGTTAAATAGGTACTGCAGGTAAATATGTTAAATAGGTACTGCAGGTAAATATGTTAAATAGGTACTGCAGGTAAATATGTTAAATAGGTACTGCAGGTAAATATGTTAAATAGGTACTACAGGTAAATATGTTAAATAGGTACTGCAGGTAAATATGTTAAATAGGTACTGCAGGTAAATATGTTAAATAGGTACTGCAGGTAAATATGTTAAATAGGTACTGCAGGTAAATATGTTAAATAGGTACTGCAGGTAAATATGTTAAATAGGTACTGCAGGTAAATATGTTAAATAGGTACTGCAGGTAAATATGTTAAATAGGTACTGCAGGTAAATATGTTAAATAGGTACTGCAGGTAAATATGTTAAATAGGTACTGCAGGTAAATATGTTAAATAGGTACTGCAGGTAAATATGTTAAATAGGTACTGCAGGTAAATATGTTAAATTGACTAAATTTTATTGAAAAAGGTATCACAGTTTTTAACTTTATTAGGTTTTGTTTTCTTCCCACGTTGCATGAACATGGACTTTACAGAAAATATTGTGCTGTAGTCTGGATATAGTGTTTCTCCGGCGGCCGTGTTGCTCTATGGTTGATGTTTGCGTGCTCATACCATTTTAGTACTCTGAGCTTTGATACCAATTAATTCAGTCTATATATTGATGCATGCTTATAAACAGTGCGTATATAACCTGTAGGTACTTGACCCGGTATAATGCTTGCTATATATTAAAGTTATTGCTGATAAAACTAAAAGGAAAAGGTCGTTGTTAAACTGCAATAACAGGTAAAGTGGCAATATTAGTAATCCTGTAATGGAGTGTTATGTTTATACCGACGCTATACCTAATAACGTTTAGCCCACAAACGAAAAATACATCTTATAGCCCATGAATGTACCTATGTAGGTATGTATGTTCTTCTGAGTATACAGTGTAAGTCTTCATAATGTGCACATACATATTAAAATGTCAAAAACTTTGGTTAATTTTATCGACGGAAAAAACTACAAAAAAATGTATCATTTATTTATTAATTTAAGACTCTTTTTAAATTTTTGTTTGCTACAATGGCCTCCATATTTTTTTTTTTTTTAAATGAAACTAATATGCAAACTAGCTTACAGCCCACCTGATGTAAAGTGGTCACCGTCGCTTATAGACACCGGCAACACCGGGGGTATTGTCGATGCGTTGCCTACCCTGAAGGAATTTATGAACACTTTTCTTGAAGCGACTCCTGTCGTAACCAAGCGGGAAAACCTCAGATGGAAGCTCATTCCAAAGTTTATAGGTATGGGGAAGAAATGATCTCGAGAAACGAGTCGTACGAGAAACCCAGGGATCTATGATGTGTGGATGAGCTTTTTCACGGTGCCGGGAAGAGCGATGGTAAAATCTCGATGCGGGGATGAGATCGAAGAGCTCGTCAGAGCATTCCCCGTTGTACAGGCGGTAGAACACGCAAAGCGATCCAATGGCTCTGCGCTGGCTAAGCGATTCTAGAGTATTGGAGAGCTTAGGGTCGCCGATGATTCTAATGGCTCTTCTCTGTAGGGAGTCAAAGCGAAGCAGCTGGTACTTGGGTGGCCCGTGCCATAGATGGGAACAGTATTCAACGTGCGGCCTAACTTGTGCTTTGTAAAGCAACAGCCGTTGATTCGGCGTAAAATACTGCTTAGCACGGTTAAGCACTCCAAGTTTTTTAGAAGTCAGTGCAGCTTTTGCTTCGAGATGACTCCCATATTGGACCTCATTAGATATCTCTACCCCCGAATCCCGATACTTGCCGAGATGGATAAGGGAATGTCTTAAAATCGCGGCGACACATCGAACGGGGCCTTCTTAGAAGAGAACGCACAAACCTGTGTCTTTGTTGGGTTAAAGGTAACCAAGTTCCGGTCACCCCAATCGGAAACACGCTCTAAGGAGCTCTCAACATCAGACACTAGTTTACGCCTGTTCTCATCAACTTCAGAACGAGAGGCGTTAGCACGGCCAGAATAAAAGGTGTCACCCGTACTATCATCTGCATAACAATGAAGACCACTAATTTGCAGCATATCATTGATATGCAGAATGAATAGCGTAGGCAACAACACTGATCCTTGCGGAACACCAGCATTATAGGTATGCTTCGGGTCTGAGCATGACCCATCAACAACAGCCTTGATGCTCCGCCCGGATAAGAAGCTGGCAACCCATTTGCATAGCCCCACTGGAAGCCTGTACGATGGTAATTTCGTAAGAAGTGCCCCGTGCCAAACCCGATCAAAAGCCTTAGCGATATCTAGGCTGACTGCCAGGGCTTCCCCTCTACTCTCGACGGCTACAGCCCAACGGTGAGTGAGATAGACCAAAAGATCACCAGCCGATCGCCCATGACGGAAGCCGTATTGATGGTCACTGATCAGTAGGTGCTCCTCCAGGTATCCCAGAAGCCGAGTGTTTATCACTCGCTCCATCACCTTACAGAGTTGAGAGGTTATCGCAATGGGCCTGTAGTTGGAAGGGTTGGTTCGATCGCCATCTAAACAAAACGGTGTAACTTTTAAACTAAACGATATATTTCAATGAAACAAACTGATTAAGGATTAAAAATAACAGAAGCTGCTCATTAAATAAAAATTTATAGGAAAAACAGCCCTCAATTGAAAATTAAGATGTTTTTTCACAATAATCAGCTTAATTTTCAATATTTTTTTCAGTAATATTAAAATTTTGCAATTGAATCCCCACTTTACCTACATTTTTTATTTATTTAAGTTATTTTACATTGTATTATCTATCTGATAGGAAAAATGGCAAGTTTATAAGTAAATCACAACATTTCTTATCAACTGTTATTTTTTTTAATAGGGCTTTAATTCTCTTTATTATAGTTTTTCTTCAAATTACCCGAAATATCCGATTAAGCACTCAGTTAACAGCGTAGCAAAAACCTTAGAACCCGGTTTTTAAAACTGGCGGTTTCTTGCATGTTTTAGGCCTGGCACGTCATCGGAGACGGTCAATGGGGGATTAAGGATATATTTTTGTGTTGCCGATTGATGGATCTTCGCAAAGATATTACTATCACTTTTGTTACTTTTACACTGGAGATCAAAGCTCTCAAAAGTACACGTTTTTGTTAACAGTATTGTACTGGAATGCGCGTTGAGATCATGTAAGACGTTCATCGATTTACCTCTACAAATATTTAAAAAAAAATAGAATTAAATGAGGCAATTAAAAATGAGTTTTTCAAGCATAGCATTCCCTACATCTGATTAGCTTGATCAACAACTACAACAGATAAAATAACACTTTATTAAAATAAATGCATAATTATATCTTAGCGTGGCGGTGGTATCGCTGAGAGCGATCTCTTCCAGACAATAATACTTTGGCAGGACCCCTGGTGGGGGGTAGGTGTGGAGGGGGGGTGATACCTCAACAAGAATTTGCAGACATCTCTCACATTATGACGAGATGACTCAACGGAACCGCAGATTAAACAATAGTACTCCAGTTCAATTGATTCACTCAACAACACTCGTGACGCGAGTCGATGAATGTGTTGTAAGATAATATATCGATGGTTGTAAGCGAGCGAGCGAAATACCTACCATCTAATATCATACTCGTAAATGTCAAAGTTTCGATGTTTGTATGTTTGTCACTCGATCACGCCGAAACGGCTGAACCGATTTCGGTGAAATTTGGTATACAGATAGATTATGACCTGGATAGAGCTAGGTATAGACTACTTTGTATTCTGGTAAAACGGATAGATAGTCAGAGGATAGCCGTGCTCATATGCCATTCTCATGATAGTGATGTTCAGAGGATAGCCGTGCTCATATGCCATTCTCATGATAGTGATGTTCAGAGGATAGCCGTGCTCATATGCCATTCTCATGATAGTGATGTTCAGAGGATAGCCGTGCTCATATGCCATTCTCATGATAGTGATGTTCAGAAGATAGCCGTGCTCATATGCCATTCTCATGATAGTGATGTTCAGAGGATAGCCGTGCTCATATGCCATTCTCATGATAGTGATGTTCAGAGGATAGCCGTGCTCATATGCCATTCTCATGATAGTGATGTTCAGAAGATAGCCGTGCTCATATGCCATTCTCATGATAGTGATGTTCAGAGGATAGCCGTGCTCATATGCCATTCTCATGATAGTGATGTTCAGAGGATAGCCGTGCTCATATGCCATTCTCATGATAGTGATGTTCAGAGGATAGCCGTGCTCATATGCCATTCTCATGATAGTGATGTTCAGAGGATAGCCGTGCTCATATGCCATTCTCATGATAGTGATGTTCAGAGGATAGCCGTGCTCATATGCCATTCTCATGATAGTGATGTTCAGAAGATAGCCGTGCTCATATGCCATTCTCATGATAGTGATGTTCAGAGGATAGCCGTGCTCATATGCCATTTTCATGATAGTGATGTTCAGAGGATAGCCGTGCTCATATGCCATTCTCATGATAGTGATGTTCAGAGGATAGCCGTGCTCATATGCCATTCTCATGATAGTGATGTTCAGAGGATAGCCGTGCTCATATGCCATTCTCATGATAGTGATGTTCAGAAGATAGCCGTGCTCATATGCCATTCTCATGATAGTGATGTTCAGAAGATAGCCGTGCTCATATGCCATTCTCATGATAGTGATGTTCAGAGGATAGCCGTGCTCATATGCCATTCTCATGATAGTGATGTTCAGAGGATAGCCGTGCTCATATGCCATTCTCATGATAGTGATGTTCAGAGGATAGCCGTGCTCATATGCCATTCTCATGATAGTGATGTTCAGAGGATAGCCGTGCTCATATGCCATTCTCATGATAGTGATGTTCAGAGGATAGCCGTGCTCATATGCCATTCTCATGATAGTGATGTTCAGAAGATAGCCGTGCTCATATGCCATTCTCATGATAGTGATGTTCAGAGGATAGCCGTGCTCATATGCCATTCTCATGATAGTGATGTTCAGAGGATAGCCGTGCTCATATGCCATTTGCCCTCGTAGATAGATTTGTTAAATGAGTCTAAGGCCCGTTTTCTAGAACCTTAGAGCATTCGCTTGTTCCATTGCAGGCCTCCGGACCGTCTAGAACTATCATTCGCTTGCTCCATTGCAGGCCTCCGGACCGTCTAGAACTATAATTCGCTTGTTCCATTGCAGGCCTCCGGACCGTCTAGAACTATCATTCGCTTGTTCCATTGCAGGCCTCCGGACCGTCTAGAACTATCATTCGCTTGTTCCATTGCAGGCCTCCGGACCGTCTAGAACTATCATTCGCTTGTTCCATTGCAGGCCTCCGGACCGTCTAGAACTATCATTCGCTTGTTCCATTGCAGGCCTCCGGACCGTCTAGAACTATCATTCGCTTGTTCCATTGCAGGCCTCCAGACCGTCTAGAACTATCATTCGCTTGTTCCATTGCAGGCCTCCGGACCGTCTAGAACTATCATTCGCTTGTTCCATTGCAGGCCTCCGGACCGTCTAGAACTATCATTCGCTTGTTCTATTGCAGGCCTCCGGACCGTCTAGAACTATCATTCGCTTGTTCTATTGCAGGCCTCCGGACCGTCTAGAACTATCATTCGCTTGTTCCATTGCAGGCCTCCGGACCGTCTAGAACTATCATTCGCTTGTTCTATTGCAGGCCTCCGGACCGTCTAGAACTATCATTCGCTTGTTCCATTGCAGGCCTCCGGACCGTCTAGAACTATCATTAGGTATAGTCAAGTCATGATAGATAAAGAAAAAAGTGTAGATTCCGTGAATGTTTTTCACTGAAATCTGTCAAAAAATACTTATACCTATAGGTAGCTGAGTCTCGATTCAGTTTGAGCTTAGTTCAGGAATACGGGCCTCATTATGGCAGTATTCTTTTATCTGTGTTATGGCTAAGTCAGCGTAGGTAGTAAGGTAGCATTTAGAGTGGCACAGGCCAGTGGGAAGGTAGTATGGTAGCATTTAGAGTGGCGCAGGCAGGGGGCGGGGGGCGCGGGCGCAGGCAGGCCGCACGTGATCACAGCAGCCTTGCAAGGACGTCACGTCTATGCAACTAGTTAATTAATGCCACCTTCGAGCTGACTCACCGTCGCTAAATGCATCAACGAAACCCTGCAATTTGCCAACTCAATTTCACGAGCAAGTGGCGACCTCTACACGCAGACGTGCGAAGCGAACACCGCTAGCCGTATTAGGTAGGCCTTTGAACACGAGCCAAGCATCGCCGTGTGTGCGCCTTCTGTACATTCCTGCACCGCTTGAAGCCGGTATCGAGTGTCTACGCACCTAGTTACATCTACAATAATATTGACAAAATGTTGCAGACGAATTATATCTTCGTGTGGTCCCAGAATATGTTAGTAAATACTCGAAAGCTAAAATATTATCACGAAAAATTAAGTAATAGGCCCGTAACAATTGCCACTAAGAAGGTAGGTAAGGCTTTTAGGCTTATAGGTGAGCAATATATGGCGGAGACTAAGATCCAGAGTCTCGAGCACCGCCGTAAGGTTGCATGCCTTTCGATCTTCTATAGGTTACATTGCGGGGAATGCTTCCAGGAACTGCACGATCAGATCGTCCACCGTCTTCTTTTCATCATAGGACGAGCAGCCGCTCGGCTCGGTACCACCATTACCTCATTAGTATAGGTACCCTCTATTCATACTAAGAGTTTCAGTTCTACCTTTATAATGAGAAAACTGCTAAGGAGTGGAATACACTACCGTCGTCTGTCTTTCCTGAAAACTATAATCTGGGTCTCTTCAAGGCTAGAGTGAATAGGTGCCTTCTAGACCTTTGTGCTCCATCTTCGGCCACATCGTCACTTACCAACAGGCGAGATCGTGGGCAAACAATTTTTTATTATTATTACACCTTTGTTTGCCCACGATCTCACCTGTTGGTAAGTGACGATGTGGACGATCAAGTGGCATGGACGAATTTAGAGTCTCCTAACGCCATCTGCTGGCGGGTGGACGTAATTTTGACATTTATAATATTAGTGGGATTTTACAATAAGATATTTGCAAATAGGTAGAATGTTTTGGGTATTTTACGATTACTATATTATAAGACCGACGGGTCAGCAAAATATACAAAATTTGATCTATAAAGATTTTTTAAATTAATTTCTTCTAACGGCAATTTTGACAAGCTTTTTCTAAGTGGTTTTACCGGTAGACTGCTCGTTTTTTCGTTCGACGTCTCAGGGTGGCGGGCGCCGCAATGCCACATAGGGCGCGACCTAGGTAGGTAGACGTGACCTATGTCTAAAGTCTGACTTCGTCTAAAGTCTAGCTAGAATCTAGAGTGTAATGTTAAAGTGAGACTAGACTCTATAATCTATAGTAGTATAGATAACTCTTTATTGTAGGTACTCACCTTAAAATAGAATAACAGCAAACTTACATTATCTTACAAACTGGTTCACGGGGGTACAATGGGCGGCCTTATCGCTAAGAGCGATCTCTTCCAGTACGATTAACAACGACGCCTGCGACACAGGAGGTTGCGGGTTCGATCCCCGCCTCGGAACAAATATTTGTACGATCTGCAGATATTTGTTCAGGGTATTCTGGGTATTTTCTATGCATAATAAAAACTATCTATCTATGTAATGGAGCAGTTATCTAATACCTACCCATAACACAAGCTCTGCTTAGCTTGGGGCTGAACTGTCCAGCATTATTTATTTAATTAACCACTGCTTTTTCTCTGATTAATTCACGTAAAGTATTTTTATGTCTTTAAAAAACTTTAATGTTACGTCACCCACCACAGTTGTCTAATTCTGCAGACTAAGGAATAAAGTGGCTGCCTGATTAATACTTATTATGTTCTTGCTGACAAAAACATAGATCTGTGCTGAACATATAATGAAATAGCTGACTTTCCTTTCGAGCAATAACTAAACATAGATCTGGGCTGAACATATAATGAAATAGCTGACGTTCCTTTCGATCAATAACTAAACATAGATCTGGGCTGAACATATAATGAAATAGCTGACGTTCCTTTCGATCAATAACTAAACATAGATCTGGGCTGAACATATAATGAAATAGCTGACGTTCCTTTCGATCAATAACTAAACATAGATCTGGGCTGAACATATAATGAAATAGCTGACTATCCTTTCGATCAATAACTAAACATAGATCTGGGCTGAACATATAGTGAAATAGCTGACTTTCCTTTCGATCAATAACTAAACATAGATCTGGGCTGAACATATAATGATATAGCTGACTTTCCTTTCGATCAATACATAAACATAGATCTGGGCTGAACATATAATGAAATAGCTGACTTTCCTTTCGATCAATAACTAAACATAGATATGGGCTGAACATATAATGGAATAGCTGACTTTCCTTTCGATCAATAACTAAACATAGATCTGGGCTGAACATATAATGAAATAGCTGACTTTCCTTTCGATCAATAACTAAACATAGATCTGGGCTGAACATATAATGAAATAGCTGACTTTCCTTTCGATCAATAACTAAACATAGATCTGTGCTGAACATATAATGAAATAGCTGACTTTCCTTTCGATCAATAACTAAACATAGATCTGGGCTGAACATATTATAATGTAATAGCTGACTTCTCCATGGTGCCGAATTTATCGTTTATTCACATAACCTTTTTTAATTTGTTAAAAACTCAGGCTCGAAACCTTCTTGGTTATTACTTTTTTTTTGCATTTAGACATTTCCTCGCTGAGTCTGGATGAAAAGTTACGTGTTGCACTCGAGTGCAAAGATTTTTCACCTCGTGCTCTTTTGATTTCCTCACTGACGCTCTAATTTTTGAACCACGAGCTCCTAGAATCCTTCTCTTGCTCGGTCATCAAAATTGAGGACGTGGTTAAAAAGCAACTTTGCACTCTCATAGGTACCTATAACAAATAACTATTAATAGGTAGGTACCTAATTAGGAAGAGCAGGTGACAACATTTTTGAATGATGACTAAGTATACATCTGTTTTGTTTCTTTCGCAGGAAATGTGTTCCAACATTCGTCGAGTCACAAAATGTTCCATTAACCTCGAGTTCAAAAAAAATAACAAATATGTGGCTGCTACCAGTTACTTTAATCTGTTCATTGACGAGGATATGAGTCACGTGACTTTGGTTGGTTCAACATTATTAGGACTTTGAACTAGCAGTCTTTCTGGAAAGAATGTAAGTAGGCAGCTAAGTACGTATGAATACAGGAGATTGAGGTACAATAATTGAACGCACGTAGGTACAAAACTGTGCGCCATCTGTGTTCTATATATTACTATTGAGCTTATTAAAACGCTTCATGGTGAGGTAGGTAGGTACTAGGTAAAACTAGGTTTTACTTGTATTTATTATTACTTGGTTAAATTGTTGGAAATAATACTCAGAAGCCAATAACAAAAAAAAAGAAGCTGAACTAAAACAATATTGAGAAGTTTTTTATTTTGCTGGCTTTTTGAGTAGGTAGGTATTATAGCGCCACTAACTTTTTGAGTAGGTAGGTATTATAGCGCCACTAACTTTTTGAGTAGGTAGGTATTATAGCGCCACTAACTTTTTAGTAGGTAGGTATTATAGCGCCACTAACTTTTTGAGTAGGTATAGGTATTATAGCGCCACTAACTTTTTGAGTAGGTAGGTATTATAGCGCCACTAACTTTTTGAGTAGGTAGGTATTATAGCGCCACTAACTTTTTGAGTAGGTATAGGTATTATAGCGCCACTAACTTGCCTATATGGGTGTTTGTGACTTCCCGCTGTCCACGTTGACGTGTACAAAAATAACGTGGACAACTGGAATAGACTTCGCAGTTGACAGTATGTATGCTAGTGAATTATAAAGGATAGAGTCATGTAGAATTATAGAAAAGGTAAGAGTATTGTAAGTAGTTCCAATTTTGTCCCTGAACAGAAACTCGTAACTTGGTGGTACTGTAGGTACTCATTTATTTAGCTCCAGTAGGTATCACCAGTATTACCAAACCAGGCGCTGATAAAAGTTATCAGCAACACAAAATAGGGATACCTACATTTGTATGTATGTATTAATTATATATGAGGAAATGACCATGATGACGTGTGTTGATGTACAGCGTGATCCACCGAGCATGCGCAGCTAGAACAGCAGCGTGCTAGAGGACTCTGTTCTCCCACAGAGTGATCCACCGCGCATGCGCAGAACAGCAGCGTGCTAGAGGACTCTGTTCCCCCTCAGAGTGATCCACCGCGCATGCGCAGAACAGCAGCGTGCTAGAGGACTCTGTTCTCCCTCAGAGTGATCCACCGCGCATGCGCAGAACAGCAGCGTGCTAGAGGACTCAGTTCTCCCTCAGAGTGATCCACCGCGCATGCGCAGAACAGCAGCGTGCTAGAGGACTCAGTTCTCCCTCTGAGTGATCCACCGCGCATGCGCAGAACAGCAGCGTGCTAGAGGACTCAGTTCTCCCTCAGAGTGATCCACCGCGCATGCGCAGAACAGCAGCGTGCTAGAGGACTCTGTTCCCCCTCAGAGTGATGCACCGCGCATGCGCAGAACAGCAGCGTGCTAGAGGACTCTGTTCTCCCTCAGAGTGATCCACCGCGCATGCGCAGAACAGCAGCGTGCTAGAGGACTCAGTTCTCCCTCAGTGTGATCCACCGCGCATGCGCAGAACAGCAGCGTGCTAGAGGACTCTGTTCTCCCTCAGAGTGATCCACCGCGCATGCGCGGAACAGCAGCGTGCTAGAGGACTCTGTTCTCCCTCAGAGTGATCCACCGCGCATGCGCAGAACAGCAGCGTGCTAGAGGACTCTGTTCCCCCTCAGAGTGATCCACCGATCATGCGCGGAACAGCAGCGTGAGAGAGGACTCTGTTCTCCCTCAGAGTGATCCACCGCGCATGCGCGGAACAGCAGCGTGCTAGAGGACTCTGTTCTCCCTCAGAGTGATCCACCGCGCATGCTTAAAACAGCAGCGTGCTAGAGGACTCTGTTCTCCGTCAGAGTGATCCACCGCGCATGCGCACAACAGCAGCGTGCTAGAGGACTCTGTTCTCCCTCAGAGTGATCCACCGATCATGCGTACAACAGCAGCGTGCTAGAGGACTCTGTTCTCGCTCAGAGTGATCCAGCGAGCATGCGCACAACAGCAGCGTGCTAGAGGACTCTGTTCTCCCTCAGAGTGATCCACCGATCCGCCAGATTAACTTATAGTGGGATACCTTGCACCCTGTCGAGTACCTCCACTATTATCTTTATTTATTACTATTACTATTTATCTTTATTTATATTACTATTACCCGCGTCTAGGGTAGCCGATCAGAATAGTAAAAAGAAAATAATAATTAATAAATAAATATAAATAAATAATCTGACGCGCTCGAGTACCTATTTCAAAACTAGTTGTCGTCCACGGTTTCTCCCGCGTTATTGTCCTTTAGAGCAGGTTTTGATCTTTCTATATACCTACCAAATTTCATCAAAAGCAAGACTAACAAATAAAACTAACCCTGCAGCCTGCTGCTTGCCTGGTAAATTGGATAAAAAGTATTTCGCATTGCTGCTGCGCCCCGCGGTGTTATCCGCATAGGTCTTGATTACTCCTGCTTTCTGCTGCTCGCCTGGTACATTGGATAAACTGTCGCCCCCATTTCACCGCTGTTCCAGATATTCTGTTGCCAAATTACTCCTGCATTCTGCTGCTCGCCTGGTACATTTGATAAAAAGTTTTCGCATTGCTGCTGCGCCTCTCGGTGTTATCCGCATAGGTCTCGATTACTCCTGCATTCTGCTGCTCGCCTGGTACATTTGATAAAAAGTTTTCGCATTCCTTCTGCGCCCCGCGGTGTCATCTGCATAGGTCTCGATTATTCCTGCATTCTGCATTGTCAGCGCCTGTACCTACTAGCTAAATGTTACTGTTGTCAGCGCCTGTACCTACTAGCTAAACTTGTGCTAAGTATTATTTATTCTGTGGCTAAACTATCAAAGAGCGCGGAACATTGATGGGCGTGAGTCATGTGGGCTATGAGGGTCTCTGCATCACCCTGTATGTATGAAGGTAGTTAAGTGAGTCATGTGGGCTATGAGGGTCTCTGCATCACCCTGTATGTATGAAGGTAGGTAATAATGAATGTGCCTATGGAAGTTATAATACAAACATAGATTAATTGAATCATGGGGAAAAATGATTATTATGGAGTTAATAAGGGTTATGGAGTTATGAAGGTTTACTTCGTATTATTATATGCGGTACTTACCTACAATTTAGATACCTACTGCAAGCCAATGTGTAGGTACCAGAGCTATGGATATAAGCCATTACGGTGGTCTTAATTAACAACCGGACAGGAGACACTTCTGATATAGGCAACTATAGGCCCATCTCGCTAGCTACTACTATAGCGAAGGTGCTGGACAGTATGCTTGACTAACAGTTGGAAAAACATCTCAAGTTGCACGACGCTCAGTTCGGATTCAGGTGGGTTACTATGAGCTCTTATTGCCATGCAGTTGTTAAACTATTCAGTACAAAATATTGGTTCCGTGATGTCCGTAACTATATTTGAAGGCACAATCGCAGAGGGTCTAAAGACTTCTGCGATTAAAGTTATTCAACGATGAAAAATGTCAACGATGAACCGATATTTTGTACTGAATAGTTTTTGAACTGAATGGATATATGAGCTCATAGTAACCCCCCAGGGCGGGGCTTTCCACAGAGGCAGCGGTTCTGTGTCTCAAGCAAACCGTCCGGTACTACACAGATACGAAAACACCAGTAGGTATATACGTGTTTTTTTGACATGTCGAATGCCTTCGATTTGGTGTGCTATAGTGTCCTGTGGAAGAAGCTGTCTGAAGACACAACATTGCCTTGTGAGTTTATTGATTTGTTTAAGTACTGGTACGGTCATCAGAGCAATGTTGTGAGGTGGGCAGACTCGCTATCTGAGCCATATGGGCTGGAATGTGGGGTGCGACAGGGAAGTTGGGGGTTGAGCTCGCCCCACCTTTTCAGCCTGTATGTGAATCGGCTGATTGTTGAGCTTAGAGGCGCCATGGTGGGCTGCTCTGTTGATGGAAAAATGGTCAATAATATCAGCTATGCTGATGATATGGTGCTACTGAGCCCATCAATCAGCGCCCTCAGCAGGTTGGTTGGCATATGTGAACGGTATGCGGTGGCCCTTGGCCTCGGGTATAATTCCACCAAGAGCGAAATGCTAGTTTTTAAAGCGGGAACAAAATATCATGTACCTACAGTGTCATTGAGTGGCACTGTTTTCAAAATGGTCTCGCATTTTAAATACCTGGGGCATTGGGTCACTGAGAGTCTCAAGGACGACTTGGACATTGAGAGGGAGCGAAGGGCGTTGGCAGTGAGAAGTAATATGTTGATCCGTAGGTTTGCAAAGTGCACGAAAAATGTAAAGCTCACCTTGTTTAGGGCTTACTGCCAATCTTTTTATACTAGCAGCCTATGGATCAACTTTACTCAAACAGCGAGGAAGCTGTTGGGACTGCCGCGTTTCAGATGTTCGCAGAGGCACACACTGACGGCTTCCACGCCATCAGGTCCGATCCTCAGTCACTGGACCAAAACGCATGTGCTGCCATGCCACTCAATGCGTTGTGTCAAATAATTAAATTAAATTTTAATAATTAAATTTAAGAATTGTGATTTGTAATTTTAGAAACACTATGTGATAATAAATAACAATTCTTTACTAACATAATATGGTGTAAAAAACCGAAATAAATGATATATAGTAGATTGTATCATAAGGGAGCAACATTAGTAGATTGTATCATAAGGGAGCAACATAATATTTTTACGGCGAGGGCGCTTTTTTGAATCCAGAGCGAAGTGAGGGATTCTAGAGTCGCTCGGGATTCTTTAGTAGAATCCTGAACGTAGCGAGGGATTCAAAGTACGTCGCCCGAGCCAAAAATATATGTTGCGCCCGTGTGATACACTCTGCTTTTCATCACCCACTATGAGAAAATAAAAGGCGCCTCGTATGTTATTGTAATATTATTATTTAATAAAACAAATGGTTGTTTTTTGTGTTTTTGTGTTTTTTTTTGTTGTGTTTGTGTTTTTGTGTTTTTTTTGGGTGTTTTTTTGTGTTTCGTGTTTTTTGTTTTGTGTTTTTTTGTGTTTTTGTGTTTTTTTTGTGTTTTGTGTTTTTTGTGTGTATTGTGTTTTTTTGTGTTTTTTGTGTTTTGTGTTTTTTTGTGTTTTTTTTTGTGTGTTTTGGGTTTTTTTGTTTTGGGTTTTGGGCCGTCGTACCAGCCAGTATTTATTCAAACAATATTTGCATTCGAATTATTTGGCGCTGGTTCCAAATTCAATAAGTGCGCCGCAATTATCTTTGCCGCGCACTTTTTGAATTAGGAACTTAATAAGTGCGCCGGAAAACTCATTACTGCCCGCTAAAAGTTTCTCATAGAAAACACCACCGTTGGGTGCACTTAAAGGCGAACCCAGTCGTCCTTTTCGAATAGATGGGATGAAAATAATATTAATTACAATTTACTTAGAAATTAAATGAAATTATACCAAAATGTGTCACCATATCATCACGTGAGGCACCGCGCATGCGCGCCGGGCGTGCGGCACACGCTTTATTCAATAAAAAATAAATAAAAAAAAAAGTAGGTACCTACTTTAATAACATTATATCAAAACTAACTTTTAACTATAATACCTACTACTTTTTACTTTTGTACGTTTATTACCTACATAAACTAAAGAGAATACAGCTATGTGATTAATATCTACTATAGGCACCTCACCTACATGTGTTGTAAAATAGAGATTGAGCTGGATAGATTTGGCAAGTGTTTAGACTCAAGAGTAGACTTTACAAGTTACAGCACAGAATATTGGTTACAGGCATCGACGTAAATAAAATGAATGGACGGGCCTTAGGGAACGATAGTTTTGAAGCTTCTAAACAGACCTAGCTAGTATACTTCGCTTCAGTCAGTCTTTGTCACGGCAACGAGTGACAGCTATGCTGAAAAATACCAAAATTAGATACCTTGGTAATACAATGCCTTCCTGTGCTTTTCTGCAAGTGCAAACAACACAAGAAATACAAATAAAGCTTCAGGCATCGCATTTCATTCGTAAGTAAAGGTTTTGTAATATAATTTTCATCAATTGATAAAAAACTTATAAATCGTCGTGTGGTAGGAAAACTACATAAGTAACACATTTTGCGAAATCGACTTTATTGCATGGTTATGATGGCCCATACATGTCGATGGACACGTCTTGCACTAGAGGACGAGCGACAAGGAGGACTACGCCTCAGGACATTATCTCAATGTTCCCCACTCTGAATGAAAGTTAACAGACACAAGTTTATACTCGTAGATAGTTTTAATTTTAGTCGACATACCTATTTCTTATTGATACTTAGAATTATTGTGTTCCACAATTTTTTTTCATTTTGTTGATTTTATAAGCATTAGTCGTATGATAAGTTTGTTATGTCACTTACTTTGAATTTATAAGTCAGCTAAAATAATGTAGGTGTTTCAGTAGTTTTCTAATATTCAGTCTTGATAAAAAGAAATGATTATAAGTTGGTTTTATTTTAAAATGTATTTTAATGTTATATAAATATATACCCATGGATAGGATTGTCATATTCAAATAAGTAAATAATAGATCATTTCAATTATTCAAAACTTTGGCGAGGGAAAAATACATAGTCGTTTTTTTATTTTTTTCTCTTAACCAAAAGAACTAAAATGTATTATCATTAAATTCGAAAATAGATACAGTACCAATCTATAACATATCAAAACACGGACTGAAAAATTAGTTACGATAAAAAAGCTATTGCCATTTTTGACGCAATAAAACAGTAAATCGCGTTTTTCTGGCGATGTTGGTTTTGTTGTTGTTATTACTTATTTAGTTTTCCAACTACAGCGACGAAATATTTGACAAGACTTCACGCATGACGGATGGTCCGGTACAGACTGCAAAAAAATCTGATGCCTAAGGGGTATCGAATTGATTTAGAATTGTAATTTGCATTATTTACGTCAAAAAATTGCTAAGCACGTCGCTTTAGGTAATTGCATATAATATGTAATGGCATGTTTATTAACCTTATAGCTTTCCAAAAAAAAACTAAGGTAAACAAAAATGGATAGAAGTCATAAGACGAGCAAGAACAGACGACTTTTGGAAGTGGAATACATTTTCCCGTATTTGCTCTGATCATTTTCTACACAATGAATTCTATACGCCAAAAAACGGTTAGTAGTAGTAGAGCTTTTTTGTAAAAGAGTTCGTCCGGGGAAGTACTACCACCATACCTGTTTCTGCCGCAAAGCAGTAGTGCTCGCATTGTTGTGTTCCGGTTTGAAGGGTAAGGGTGCCGATGAAATTACGGCCACATGGGACTTTTCATCTTTATGTTTCAGGGTGGCGGGCGCAGTGGAATGTCACATAGGGCGCGTCCTAGGTGGACGTGACCTCAGGTAATGCACTGTTCATAGGCAGAGGGTACCACTTAACATCAGGTGGGCCATCTTCTTGATCTGTCATTCCAAGTAGTATAAAAAAACTCATTGTGCAAAATTCTTAAAACTGCACTCTGCAGTTTCTTAAATACTGGAATTTTTATACATTTATGTTTCCGTACGATTTTTATGATATTTTCTTAGTTTATTGAGTGATGAAAAATATATTTTTCACAAATTGATTGAGCTGAAGACCTTAGGTGGACTTGCTTTTCTATTGATTTATATTGTGTATGTTTGAGAGCTGAAAAATAGATACGTAACTACATAAAACAGAAGGGAACCATGTATTTTTGTAAAAGTTTCATTCAATTATTGCATTTTTTTCGGCGATTTTTTGTACTATAAACCTACTGAAATAACTTTAGTAAACACATTGCATCTGTTAAAGTATTAAGTATTAAAAAAATACAGTTTTTAAGAAGTTTAATAATTTAATTTCACCTAGTTTATTTACAAGACCGCCAGGAGTGGCGCTATAGAGAAGAGGCCTTTACTCAGCAGTGGCTGGATAGATAGATAGATAGATAGATAGTTTATTTGTTGACCGTACCCTAAATCCGAATTGTCTTATTTTTCACGGACGTTTTGTATGTGTAAGGCCAGTCCATTTATTTTACTTTGGTCGAAGGTTACAGGCATCGACGTAAAATTTTACTTTGGTCGAAGGTTACAGGTATACACATGGTAGGTACTCAGGTAGGTACCAACTTACTGACAGGGTACTCGGTATCTTTGAGCTGAATAAGCCCTTATGAATCATCTGTCTAGCATTTGGATTCGAATATGCTTTGGCATATTAATATTATTCCAAATGCGTCGCGACGTGTCGGCGCTGTCTGCGGTATTTCAGTGCGAGGCGCGATCTATTCCGGGCCGCTGAGAAGAAGGTGCACTCAGTAACGGATACAGAAGCACACTCCGAATGTGTGACCTATATGTATATTTGTCATCGGTAATTCGGGTTCATCACACAAATATGAAGTACAGAGAAGTTACAGGCACATGAGACTTTTCATCTTGTCTTAGGGTGGCGGGCGCAGTGCAGTACCATGCCACATAGGGTGCATCCTAGGTGGACGTGACCTTTGAGGTAGTGCATTGTTAAAGGCAGAGGTTACCGCTTAACATCAGATGGGCCAACTGCTAGTTCCGTAATTCAATTATATAAAGGAAATATAATGTAAAATAACTGAAAAGTCACATATCTTTGACATATAATCATGAATTTTTGATTGAATGATTTAACGTAGTAAATACTTAACAATTAACCCACTAGTGAAAGAGTATGAGCAATTAGCTCATACTCTGGCGACCGCACCGCGCCGCCTGCCAATTCTCCTTACTCACATTTGTATGGGTTCAATGGTGTGATGTGGACGAAGGCGGAACTAATGTCCCTACAAGTGACTACACGAGGATAATATCGACTCCCTTTGTTTTTTGAACGCTACTAGTATACCTAAACCTATTTTTAAAATTAATATAACTTTTGAAACTATCATGGTTATGTACATACTTTTCACTAGAAACGGGATATTTACCATGATTTTGGAGTTTTTAATTGTTGAATGTATCGGGAACATTCAAAACTCAAAAATCATGGTAAATATCCCGTTTCTAGTGAAAAGTATTAATATTAATGTAAGTTATCATTATTGACTTCTTTCCCTTTCAAACCGGAAAATGCGGTACCTAATCACAATGTGTGAACTTTGCCATCTTGTTACATACATATATAATTATAAACTTACACAGTAGGCACTTTATCAACCTTATTTGTCATTTAAAATGCGGTACCTAATCACAATGTGTGAACTTTGCCATCTTGTTACATACATATATAATTATAAACTTACACAGTAGGCACTTTATCAACCTTATTTGTCATTTAAAACGACTCACAACTAAGTTTCCCCATTACGCTGGTTATTCCGTATAATATTGAAGCTTCTGTGTTCTTTGTTGTTCACCCTACGTTGGATAAGAGCCCAGCTGGAGGTGTTCCGAAAGAACAAGTGTCGTGAAAGGATGCAGTGCGCCACGCAGGGGCACCTTTCTACAAAACTTCCAATTGATTTTATTGGTTCTAACTCGTGCCTGTGTTCTCTTGATGTGTTCCATCAGTGTTTGAGAGCACGTCAAATGCTGCGCGACCAGGATTAAAAACGACGACCCTATAAACAGGAGTTGTGGTCCAACTAGACACCATCAGTGCTCCAACATTATTTGCGTAGGTAGGTACCTATTCACGTTTCACATTGCATTTCATGCGTTTACCAGATGGCGCTTCAATCCAGCGTCATTTTTAACCCCCGGCGCATAAACGACGGGGTGTTATAAGTTTGACGTGTCTGTGTCTGTCTGTGGCATCGTAGCTCCCGAACGGATGAACCGATTTCGATTTTTGTTTGTTTGAAAGGTGAATTTGTCGGGAGTGTTCTTAGCTATGTTTGATCAAAATCGGATCAGCCGTTTCATTGCGTTGAGGGTTTATTTTTTATTTTTACAAAATTAATTACTTGTCTCGTCGTTAGTTGAACAATTCACAATGAATCACAAAGCTCTAGAACGCACCTATTCACTCGTGCCTCATAGACCTAGAGTATAGGTCTCTATCAGGAAAGACAGACGACGGTTGTGTGTTCCTCTTCATAGCAGTTCGCATTATAAAGCTGGACCCCTCCTTCCCCTCTAGTCTCAGTAGTTCGGTTGTTTTGTTCGGTCCCGCACTAAAGTCTCATCTTCCCGTGCAAAGACAAATTAGCAGGTTGTATGTGAAATGCGCATTCCCCGCGCCCGCCGGCGCCGGCGCCGCGCCGCGCCGCATGACTCAGTGCGCGCTCCTCATATCACTCCGAGAGGCTTTTGATCCGACGAAACGGATTAATCAACTAGTCTGAACCCAAATAACTTTCAGGACTGTACTTTATTTAGGGATCCTTTACCTAAAAGGACTTTGTAGTCGCGGCAGGTGTGGTTCTGCCGCTACCACTGTAAAATGTAAACACAGTTGTAAAACTCTTTAGTCTTCATCTTTTTGGTTATTACAAAATCTGGATCCGTAATGGAGTTGGAATAAGGTAACAAATTAACAAGGTTGAGTAGGGTGTCGTATGAAAGGTTTGCAGAAAGATGGGTTTTCCCTAACAAACACAAAAAAAAAGCGGAAAACAAACATAAGTACCAATTTAATAAATCAGAAGAAATTTAAACGAAGTTTATAGTTAACCTTTTATAGTTTTCGAGAAAAACAAGTACCTACCTATGTATATTTTAAACGAAGTTTATAGTTAACCTTTTATAGTTTTCGAGAAAAACAAGTACCTACCTGTGTATATTTTAAACGAAGTTTATAGTTAACCTTTTATAGTTTTCGAGAAAAACAAGTACCTACCTATGTATATTTTAAACGAAGTTTATAGTTAACCTTTTATAGTTTTCGAGAAAAACAAGTACCTACCTATGTTTAAACTGAGGATTAAGACAGAGTTGTAATCCTCAACTTTTAGGCCACCTGTAAATATACAAAATGTGTGTTTGATAATTCCATAAGACAACAGAATACTCCGTGCGCGAGTCTGACTCGCACTTGGCCGAATTTATTATTTTATGGGAGGGAGATTCATCTGATTCTTTTTTATTATAAGGAAATACTTTCTTAGGGGACGGTTTGGGTGATTCATGAAGGGTTACTCAGCTCACTCAATGTGTCGCTCGAAGAGAGCAACGCAATCACAATATACTTTAAATGGAGCGCTAGTGTTCAAATAAAATAAATAATGATGTGTTAAACTCGTGTATTCGCTACCGACATAAAGGTATTTACATATTTTATATATCAATATAAACTTATTATAGTACTCAATGTACTTCTATTGACAAAATATATTAGCATCACAAATAAAAGCTATAAGTACCTACTTACCTAGTATGAGTTTAATGTCTACCGAAGCTTACACGAATGTTTCAAAAGCGGTAAATATACAAAATTATTCTCACTTTCACCAACCACTTATGGACCACCTAACATTAAGAGGCACTTAATAAAATAGTTGGATGGTGAAACTCTGCATACCTACATGTCTTAAACGATCTATTTATGTTTGTAGACAAATTGTGAAATCAGTCGAAGATCATCGCGTAAGCTCCTTTCGTTTACCGTTTACATTACGAAGATCATCGTGTGAGCTAACCGTACGCGCGTAGCTAGCGCCAGAATCGCTTGAGTTTTGAAATTGTTTTTAACAAGCACATTGTTAACTAAATCGAACGAATCTGTGTGCACCTTATGTTACATTATTCAATAGTTCTTAGATATTGTAATAGATCAGTGTGATAGTACAATCAAATGTTTTTATTTATTTTCTTCTATGTTAAGATTCTGTTTATTACACGGGGCATCATCATCGTCAGACGTCCAAAGCTGGGCCTACATCTCCCCGAACGTGAATGACACAAATCCCCCGACATCCCTGCCCCCTGAGTCAAAATGGAAAAAAGTACTTTTGAAAAAGTAAATGTCTGGTAAGTATTTCTTTTAATTCATAGCAAATTTATACCTTTGTACATAGTAAGTCTACGAAATAATGAAGTAAACGCAAGTCGTGTTAAAATGAAAATTATAGTTGAATAAAGAGGTGAAATATAAACTATGAATTATGAAAAGTACCAGAGTTATGGAAAGGTTAGCGCGGGAAAAGTCCTACTGTTTTATGTTTTTGGTCCCGAAACTTGAACGGGGCTCTTAACAATGTCGTCGGAGCATCGAGGGAGGGGCGGCGGCGAGTTAGCCACTCGAGAACCTTTCATAACACTTCTAGTTCACTTCTACTGAAAATTAAATTATGCAATTATGTGTAGAAGTCGCCAATTGTCGTTCAGGTCACGTAACGCGTAACTGCATGGCACTGGTCCGTGTTGCCGCATCACATGGGGTAGTTCTGATGTTCTATACGAGTATGCTGCAGGTGATGACGTGGTGACGACATATCTAAGTGTCCGACCTCGGAAGCACTCCGGATCATAGTTAAACACTTGAAAAACTATTAACATTTCATACTTATTTTAGTTTTTGGCCAAACCAGCCAAGTGCGCGTCACACCTCGCGCATGGGCCTTCAGGGTTCCATACCAAATATTCAAGATAATTCTCGAAATGTTTCAAGGAAGTATTATAAATATGTAATATTATTTTGGTAAAATATACAAAATAAGTAGCATATTTACAAAATTTCTAGTTCCTAGCTCAAATGGAAGTTAAAATAAAAAGCGGCCATGTGCGAGTTGGACTCGCCCATGAAGGGTTCCGTAGCAGCAAGTAACATTGAATGAAAGGTAAATTTCTGTTTACGATTTATGACGTATTAAAAAAACTACTAACTAGATCTCGTTCAAACCAATTTTCGGTGGAAGTTTACATGGTAATGTGCATTTTTTTTTTTAGTTTTATCATTCTCTTATTTTAGAAGTTACATTGTGTCCCCCACACATTTTACCACTTTGGAAGTGTCTCTAGCGCAAACTATTCAGTTTAGAAAAAATACACTCACAGGCACAATTAACCGCCCACCTATATTTTTCGTCACCCTGATTTCTTATATGTTAACTATCTAATGTGTATTTTCTTGTTAAATGGTTACTTTAGCAATAAACTAAACACCTATAACCATAATTATATGAATAATTTTGTGTAACCGAAGCCTTTTTGGTCGTTTGAAATTGTTGCAGTTACGTTCCCGTGTTTACATTTCTTGTTATTTTCTGGCATCGTGTGCGAATATTGTTTAATTTGAGTTTTTAGTATCATTATTGTTTGGGGCTGAAAAAAATGCCTCTCAATGCAACTGGTGCTGCTAGGGCAGTGGCCATATGTGCCATGTGTGGCCTGACGCTGGGTATGGCCAACGTCGCATCGCTCATACACTCGATGTATCTCGAACTACGGTACGGGATGCCATCAGACGCTTTCGGGAGACTGGTTCATACACGAGGAAGCCAGGTCAGGGTCGATATCCGTGCACTTCAGCTCAGGATGACCGCTTTGTTGTCAGTAACGTGCTAAGAAATCGCTTTAGCACCGCTACTGAAGCGCGTACACGTCATTTTGAGGTGAGAAATGTCAGTGTGAGTGAACATATAATTAGAAGAAGACTGGCTGAAAGTAATCTGAGGGCTTTACGTCCAGCTCGCGCTCCACAACTGCTCCCACAGCACCGTAGAGCTAGACTTGCCTTTGCGCGAGAATATGCTGACTTTACTATCGAGGAATGGTAGAACGAACTGTTCTCAGATGAGAGCTGAATAGCCTTAAGAGGTCCAGATGGACGCCAGCGTGTATACAGGCGCCAAAATGAACGGTTTGCTCCATGCGCAATAACTGAAACCGTAAGTTATCAGGGAGGGTCAATAATGGTTTGGGGAGGCATCTCTTACGAGGATCGTACCAATCTTGTGGTGTTTGATAGAGGCAGTGTGAACGCTCAAAGATACGTGGAGGAAGTTTTACAAGTCCACGTCATACCTTTCGCACCATTTATTGGTGAGAACTTCCGATTAATGCACGACAATGCTCGTTGCTATACCGCAAGATCTGCCATGCCATCAAGTTTTGCCATGGCCAGCACGCAGTTCCGATCTGAACCCGATTGAGCACATTTGGGACAACCTAAAGAGACGTACCTGAGCAAGAGTACCGGCCCCTACGACCCTACAAGAGCTTAAGACGGCTGCGGTAGAGGAGACAATATCCCTCAGTCGAATATTCAAGACATCATGGATGGATTGTCAAACTGGCTCCAAGAAGTCATTAGAGCCCGAAGTGGACCCGAACACCCATTATTAAAATTTAAAATGAAAAAATAAATGGTAGAATTTGTTGAAAATTAAACACATTACATTTTCATGCAAATTTTTCGCGATATCGATTTTTAGCCATATTTTTTTTAATAAACGAATTTTTTCAAGACTTTTTTATTTTATTTTATTCGTAATGGTTGCTATTAACATATCTTCCATCAAATATGGTCCTAATTTGACGATAACTGTTAGCTGAAATAAATACAAGGTGGGCGGTTAATTGTGCCTGTGAGTGTATATATATTAGAAACCTCAATATCATTTTTCAAGACCTACCCATAAATATACCAACCACGTATGGGTTTGATGAAAAAAAAAAATGAGTTTCAGTTCTATAAATTTTGGTCCCAAAAGTTATTGTTTTTTTCTATTTTTGTGAGAAAATCTTACTGAAATCAATTTGTTTTTCATCAAACCCATACGTGTGGTTTGTCTATGGGTAGGTCTTGAAAAATGATATTGATGTTAATGATAATGATATATTTTTCCTAAACTGAATTGTTTGCGCTAGAGACACTTCCAAAGTGGTAAAATGTGTGTGAGGGGGGGGCCTGTAACTTCTAAAATAAGAGAATGATAAAACTAAAAAAAAAAAGCGGCCAAGTGCGAGTCGGACTCGCCCATGAAGGGTTCCGTAGCAGCAAGTAAAATAATATAAAAGTTCTTGTAGTTCGTTGTAACTTTGATCGATGTTTTAATAATAGTGTATTAAAAAAAACTACTTGCTAGATCTCGTTTAAACCAATTTTCGTTGGAAGTTGACATGGTATTTTTTTTTAGTTTTATCATTCTCTTATTTTAGAACTTACGGGGGGGCACATTTTTACACTTTGGAAGTATCTCTCGAGCAAACTATTCAGTTTAGAAAAAAAATATATTAGAAACCTCAATATAATTTTTGAAGACCTATCCATAGATGGAGGGGTACACGTACGGGTTTGATGAAAAATATTTTTTTGAGTTTCAGTTCTAATTAACCCCTTTTTTTGTTTTTTTCTATTTTTGTGTGAAAATCTTAATGCGGTTCACAGAATACATCTTCTTACCAAGTTTCAACAGCATAGCTCTTATAGTTTCGGAATAATGTGGCTGTGACATACACGGACAGACAGACAGACATGACGAATCTATAAGGGTTCCTTGTCTTGTTGACTACGGAACCCTAAAAAACACATTACCATGTAAACTTCCACCGAAAATTAGTTTGATCGAGATCTATATAGTTAGTAGTTTTTTTTAAAACGTCATAATTCGTAAACAGCAATTTACCTTTCATTCAAACTATAAAGTTTCGGGAAAAAGTGGCTGTGACATACAGACAGACATGACGAATCCATAAGGGTTCCGTTTTTTGCCATTTGGCTACGGAACCTTAAAAACATGGTAAGTAATACAATTTTGGAAATATCTTACATTGACGGCCTGTTCAAAATCAGAACTATCTCATTTGATGCAAGCCAACTCCCCTTTTAGGTACCATTTCCATAGACTACATACATACAACATTTCGCGACTTCAATTCCCATCGAGAATATCCCTAATCAGATCAGTAACTCTTGATAAAAACAATATTTTAGGAACAAAATTCACAACTACGTTAAAAACATATCATTTATCCTATAAATAACTTTAAAAAATATTAATGTTTATCATAAATAGGTAGGACTGTATTATACAACATAAACTATAATACCAACTAGTAATATAGTCACTATATTACAATCAGTAATAAAATAACTATATTACAACTTGTAATATAGTTTACCGATGTTATTATTCGTATTAATAGGAAATAATCACTACTACATTTTTTGGTTATGTATTTTCACACCCATAACCGAAAGTGCAAGAAAATATGATCAGCGACGTTAGATGGCTGAGGGATGATTAGTTGCAGCCTTCGGTAGAGCCTGTGCACAAAGACAATGGCTATGGAGTATCAGGGAGTCAGCGTGTCAGCGTGTCAGGGAGTCATTCCGTTTTACGCCACGACCATACTCTGTCCGCACAGACCCTCGGCTAGTGTACTCTAATACTATAGTGTAGGCTTTACTGACATCGAAAGATAAAGCGTTTGGTAGCCTATCCGCTTCTTGTTAGTGTAAAGTGTAACTTCAAGAGTTTTGGACCGAGTTTAGACTGACACAGGCATCAAGCTATGTTTGACATACTATAGGCCTACAGGCCTTGCACTTTACGCTGACTTTTTCATGAATGAATTGTCTACGCCAGAGTCCAAACATCCACGTGTGTGTGTGTAGTTGGTAAGTGACCAAACGCGAACATGTGTCGTTTAGTAACGTGTGGATGTTAGGAATCTCGTTGATAATGATACCACTATCGCAGCCCACAGGAAGCGTACCCACATTTGAGGCCGATATTATGTACTGATAGTAATATTATTTCTACCAAAAATAAAGTGTACGTACCTACAACAACTACTGTAGTGTTTACAGCGTCCTATACAATTATATTATGTACATAGTATATTTGAATAGTTAAAACATTATAGAACACCCGTAGATAAATAAGTAATGAACACTTTTTCATTTTTTGAAAACTTTTACTCCTCTATCGTCTCGATACGTACGAGTTTTTTTAGTTTTCGAAACTATATGGAGTTTCGTTTCCTTCCATAGATTTAGTTGCAGCGCCTCTAGCGAAAACGAGGAGAAAACTAAGGACGCTGTCAGAAAATGTATAGAAGGAAACGAAACTTCATACAGTTTCGAATACTATAAAATTCTCGTACTAAGCACCCAGGTTTAGCGCTTAACTGAGTCAGTCCCTGAGGTAGCGGTACGGGAGGGGTGTTTTCGTTACGTCAAAATGAAGCGTGGCTTCATGTCATCTGATAACTTGAGAGACAAAACACCCCTCCCGTACCGCTCCCATACCTCAGGGACTGACTCAGTTAAGAGCTACACCTGTATATAACGGACTTTTGTAAAAACAATTGTTTTTTTCTCAAATAATGCGCGGATATTCATTGATACAACATGCCAGTTGGTTCCATATTTTAATAATTAAATTACCTTTTTTATCGGCAATGTTATGTTTATGTACGAAAATCTATATATGTCCTGGATATGTAAATATTTTGATTATATAAATATGTTACATCTTAGAAAAAAACGAGTTTCAATTTTTCAGTAGAAATCGGTAATTTCATACTAACTTTTTTTTCATACTTTTACTTTTTAAAATTTTGACTTTTGAAAAGAATTTAAAGAATTACGAATGCAACTACATTAAAATACGGTTAACACAAGTAAACGTCGTTGTAGGATTGTCTTTCAGGCACTACAGTGCTACGTGCTAATGCCGTCTATCTCTATCTTAGAGCACCGCAGGCTCCGCTCCGTACCGGAGATCTCTAATGAATCAATATCTCTTTAAGGTTAATCGGTTATCACAAATACTATAATATAATAAGCATACATCTCATGTAAGCCTAGCTGTGAATATTTACACTTTTTATAATAATCCTATTACAAAATAGGACACAATATTCAACTAATTTATCTATAAATAATCCCTCGGTGTCGTTTGTCTGTTGATAAACCTGAAAATAAAATATAAATCATTGTCTCACATTCTCAGCATTTTTGTTGTTTGGTGTCGAAAATTGGCGAGTTCTGTGTTGATTACAACAACAATACAAATATAATAATAGTTCTGTGTTGATTACAACAACAATACAAATATAATAATAGTTCTGTGTTAATTACAACAACAATACAAATATAATAATAGTTCTGTGTTGATTACAACAACAATACAAATATAATAATAGTTCTGTGTTGATTACAACAACAATACAAATATAATAATAGTTCTGTGTTGATTACAACAACAATACAAATATAATAATAGTTCTGTGTTGATTACAACAACAATAATTCTGTGCTTGGGAGGGCACGTTAAGCTGTCGGTCCCGGCTGTTATTGATTAATAGCAGTCGATAAGCCATGTCAGAGGCCCTCGGGCGGCTTGACAAACTCTGACACCAGAGGCCAGCACTACCTCATACGAAACGACGACGAACAACAATACAAATATAATAATAGTTCTGTGTTGATTACTACAACAATACAAATATAATATTAGTTCTGTGTTGATTACTACAACAATACAAATATAATAATAGTTCTGTGTTGATTACTACAACAATACAAATATAATAATAGTACTGTGTTGATTACTACAACAATATAAATATAATAATAGTTCTGTGTTGATTACAACAACAATACAAATATAATAATAGTTCTGTGTTGATTACAACAACAATATAAATATAATAATAGTTCTGTGTTGATTACAACAACAATACAAATATAATAATAGTTCTGTGTTGATTACAACAACAATAATTCTGTGCTTGGGAGGGCACGTTAAGCTGTCGGTCCCGGCTGTTATTGATTAATAGCAGTCGATAAGCCATGTCAGAGGCCCTCGGGCGGCTTGACAAACTCTGACACCAGAGGCCAGCACTACCTCATACGAAACGACGACGAACAACAATACAAATAAATTAATAGTTCTGTGTTGATTACTACAACAATACAAATATAATAATAGTTCTGTGTTGATTACTACAACAATACAAATATAATAATAGTTCTGTGTTGATTACTACAACAATACAAATATAATAATAGTTCTGTGTTGATTACTACATCAATACAAATATAATAATAGTTCTGTGTTGATTACTACAACAATATAAATATAATAATAGTTCTGTGTTGATTACAACAACAATACAAATATAATAATAGTTCTGTGTTGATTACTACAACAATACAAATAGCGGACTTTTAGCTACTGCATACAACTAAATAAATCAGAAATACTAGAAAATTAAGTGAATAAATGAATGTCACAAAATTTACAAATTAAAATCTATTTATGATGACTGATTTTGAATTAATATAATGCTTAATTTAATAATTGGTAACTTTGTATACAACTAACAATAATTATAAAATTTAATTTATTAACAAAATGGATGACATGTAAATTTTTTAATGTGTGAAATCTGAAAATAAACAATTATCTTATCTTATCTTATAAACCTTCATGGTGTGATTTTCGTGTGAAACTTTTTTCACATGATACCTATGAGGCTCTTCTTTTCAAATATGTGCATCATTCGATTTTCTACCTTATTTTTTTTTATTCAGCTTAGACATGAAAGATGGATACTACGAAAATCCGAGTCATTTTTGAATACGAGTTCCGACGCGGAACTAACGCGGCAGAAACGGCCCGCAATCAACGCTGCGTTTGGAGAGGAGACTGCTAATGAACGCACCGTGCGTTTTTAGTTTAAACGCTTTCCTAATGGAAACTTCTACTTGAAGAAGAAACCACGTGGAAGACCGCCCACACAGGTGTAATTCAATAACGCTGAATTGAAGGAGATGGTGGAAGCCGATCCGAGTCAAACTACCCAGGAATTAGCGGCATGGTTTAACGTTACCCCAACTACAATATTGACTCATTTGCATCAAATCAATAAGATAAAAAAATATGTGAAATAGGTGCCTCATGATTTGACTGATCTGCAGAAAGAAATGCGTGTTGAAACTTGTGTTGCCTCCTTAAATCGGTGCAGAAATTACGGCATATTGGATCGAATTGTTACATGTGACAAAAAGTGGATTGTTTACGTTAACCGTAAGCGAAAAATGCAATGGCTAACCCCAGGTCAAACGCCGCAACAGTGCCCTAAAGCAAAGCTTACCAATGAAAAGGTAATGGTAACTGTTTGGTGGTCTCGTCATGGTGTTATTCACTACAGCTTTATTAGGTCTGGTCAGACAATAACAGCAAATGTATACTGTGCCGAACTTCGTACAATGATGGTGAAACTGGCGGTGAAACAGCCCCGACTCGTGAATTGATCTTCAACATTATTGCTGCATGATAACGCAAGACCTCACACTGCACGAGAAACCGTTGAAGTCTACAGGAGCTGCAGTTAGACACCATTCGTCATCCTCCGTACTCGCCAGCCATTGCTCCAACGGACTACCATTTTTTCGTGATTTGGACAATCTTCTACGTGATAAAATAATTTCATCTCAGGAGGCAGTACAAAATGCTTTCACAGTTTGTCGAATCTAGATCTCCAAAGTTCTACCGTAAAGGCATAAATGTACTTCCGTTAGATGGCAGCAATGTATAGATAATGAGGGTAAATATTTTGATAATATGTTACATCTTGGAAAAAAACGAGTTTCAATTTTTCAGTACAAATCAGCTATACACATAGCTGACACAGTCAACTATTTCATACTTTAAACCCCTAATATACATTAACAAGAAGCATTGCAATGGACGCGCGGCACAGTGGGCACGCGGACAGCGCGCACGACACGGTCAGCGGGCGCACGGCACAGCGGGCACGCGGACAGCGCGCGCACGACACCGTCAGCAGACGTGCGGCACAGCGGGCACGCGGACAGCGCGCACGACACCGTCAGCAGACGCGCGGCACACCGGGCACGCGGACAGCACGCACGACACCGTCAGCGGACGCGCGGCACAGCAGGCACGCGGACAGCACGCGCACGACACCGTCAGCGAACGCGCGGCACAGCGGGCACGCGGACAGCACGCGCACGACACCGTCAGCGGACGCGCGGCACAGCGGGCACGCGGACAGCACGCGCACGACACCGTCAGCGGACGCGCGGCACAGCGGGCACGCGGACAGCACGCGCACGACACCGTCAGCGGACGCGCGGCACAGCGGGCACGCGGACAGCACGCGCACGACACGGTCAGCGGACGCGCGGTACAGCGGGCACGCGGACAGCACGCGCACGACACCGTCAGCGGACGCGCGGCACAGCGGGCACGCGGACAGCGCGCGCACGAGACCAGGTGGCCGCACGGGAGGAACACCACGCTCACCTGCAGCTATGGCTCAGGCGAGGTACGCGCGCACGAGCGCCTTGACGGGCGCGCGACACAGCGGGCACGCAGACAGCGCCGCGCCGCAGCGCGCGCACGACACCAGGTGGCCGCACGGGAGGAACACCACGCTCACCTGCAGACAAACAACCGTACACATATATCAGACTAGCGGAAGGGCAGGTCGAAACACGTGTAAACGAACACGTTGAGCGAACACCAACTACAGGCAGCCTATGAGCAGGCGTGGCGCACACCGCTTGTAGGTATGAAGCTACAAGTACAACTACAGGCAGCCTACGAGCAGGCGTGGCGCACACCGCTTGTAGGTATGAAGCTACAAGTACAACTACAGGCAGCCTATGAGCAGGCGTGGCGCACACCGCTTGTAGGTATGAAGCTACAAGTATAACTACAGGCAGCCTACGAGCAGGCGTGGCGCACACCGCTTGTAGGTATGAAGCTACAAGTACAACTACAGGCAGCCTACGAGCAGGCGTGGCGCACACCGCTTGTAGGTATGAAGCTACAAGTACAACTACAGGCAGCCTACGAGCAGGCGTGGCGCACACCGCTTGTAGGTATGAAGCTACAAGTACAACTACAGGCAGCCTACGAGCAGGCGTGGCGCACACCGCTTGTAGGTATGAAGCTACAAGTACAACTACAGGCAGCCTACGAGCAGGCGTGGCGCACACCGCTTGTAGGTATGAAGCTACAAGTACAACTACAGGCAGCCTACGAGCAGGCGTGGCGCACACCGCTTGTAGGTATGAAGCTACAAGTACAACTACAGGCAGCCTACGAGCAGGCGTGGCGCACACCGCTTGTAGGTATGAAGCTACAAGTACAACTACAGGCAGCCTACGAGCAGGCGTGGCGCACACCGCTTGTAGGTATGAAGCTACAAGTACAACTACAGGCAGCCTATGAGCAGGCGTGGCGCACACCGCTTGTAGGTATGAAGCTACAAGTACGGGGCGGGCTCGACTAGTCGAGTCATTTCAGTGAGTCAGACAAGGTAAGAGTTGCGCGATAGAAAGAGAGGTAACTTCTAGGTGACTTTGTGAGCGCTGTGCGACCTGATTGCACTTCATAGTGTGGGGGCAAGAGTCGCTATGGTTTTGCGGAGTCAACCTTCTGCACCTGTACTATTATGTATTCTGTGCTATGACTTGGTTCACATGCGAGCGATTAAGATTTTCACACAAAACAGAAAAAAAACAATAAATTTTGGGGGTTCCCCGTACCACGGGGTCTCATCCCATAGAAAAAATATATTGTTGTATTAAAGTTCAATAGATGGCGTTACAGGAATAGATTTGGTATTGAAGTATGTAAAAAAAAATATTAGGTCTTGAAAAAATATTTTCTGATATAAAAAAATACCCACAACACGGGAAAATTAAATAAATGTATGTACAATCAAGTTTAATAATTTTAACAAACATTTAATTTTGCCTTTTTTCTGATGGTAATAATTTGAACTAAATTGATGATGACACCAGTTTGTTTGTAGTACCACAGGTAGAACGGAATTGATAGATGGCGTTATTTAAAAAAAAAAACAGGTGACACGCCTATGACGTCATGCCCGAAATGAAAGAGAAAACTAGTATTTCCTTAATATTCTAAAATTTTCAAATAAAATGTCAGACATCATTTGATATCATTGTGTCCAAAGACGAATATATATATTATATAAAAGACAATGTCCTGAATGACTGACTGACCGAGTGCCAACGCACAGCCTAAACCGCGTAGAGACTTGAAATTTGAAGGGTGTGTTTGTCTTGATGCGAAGTATTGTAACTAAGAAAGGAATTTTGAAAATTCATAAGCTAAATGATTCTAACGTAATACAAAAATGCTCTGTATTTCTGAAAGCGTTAGCAGTAGATAGTTACTTGTAATTTCCGATTCGGCCGTCAAAGAAACCGGCGTTTCGTAACTGGTTCATATGTACTTTCCCCAATAAAATTAACAAACATATAAAAATTTGCAATATACGAAAAATGCCACGGGAACGAAATATGGCAGTGTATTTTTTTGTCTTTGTAAAAAAATACACTGCCATATTTTAGCGTATTTCGACGTAAAATATATTTTCACGGTATAGGTAGTTGTTGGGATTAAAATATTTTCAGGAGTGGGACTCCTAAATTGAAATACTTGAATGTTCGTTCGTTTCAAAAGTCATGTCACGGTGTGGTTGTTAACGTTAAAGTTGTTTTCTGCACGCCGGGAAAGTATTCTAACAACGCGCGGACGAAGTCACGAGCGGGTAATCTGTTAAGTTTGAAAAATCATAATCGTCATACAGGATGATTGGAAGATGGGTGCAAAGCTGTAAGGGGAAGGTTGTCTAGACCATTTTCAGCCATAATAGTTAGAAGACAAAGTCCGACTATTTCTTTTTAACCGTTTTTTTTTCCTAATACCCAGAAATTTTCAGTTAATTGCTAATAATTGCCAGTTTTATTGATTAATGTTTTCGTTTATTTTATTTTGTAATTTAAAGTAATGTGTAAGCAATCTAAGAATACATGGTCTATGCATCGGTGTCATCAGACATTTTCAGTACAGACACTTTATTAGTTCACAAAAAAATTAAAAGATTTAAGGAATCAGGTTTTTGGAAACTTAGTTAAAAAAAACAAATGGTGCTTTTTTGTTCAAACTTTTTTGAATAGATACATTAAAAGAAAGAATTAATTCAGCGTTTGAAACGATGAAGCTGGAGATGATGTTGAAAGTAACTACAACCGAAGTGAGACGACGGGTCCTTGCTTGTGTTGTTGGGAATCGTGGCAATCATTTTGAGCACCAATAAATTAATAAATTGAATTAAAATGTTGTATTATAAGAATGCCTAAAATTTAAAATTTTCTCCCTCAATCTGGTTTTTAGGTCCCAATTTTATTAATTTGTAATATTATATCCGCGTAAATGATACCTCAAATAAAAGAGTATGAATACCAAGCATGTATTCAAAAAGGTTTGAACAAAAAAGCACCATCCGTTTTTTTAACTAGGTAAGTGTCAAAACCCTGATTCTCTAAATCTTTGTTTTTTTTTAGCTGATAGTCGCTGCATGATGCCGAGTTCTTGGAGTATGGACTGATTGGTATGAAACTCAGTCCACGAAACCCCAAGCATTCTTCTCCAGCACCACATCTCAAGAGCATCTATGCTCTTTTTCTCGCTCTCCCTAAGAGTCCATGTTTCTGCAGCATAGAGGAATATGGGAAACATCAACGCTATAACGAGACGGATCTTAGTAGATTTCGTTATGCTACGATTTTTCCATATCTTCCTCAGCTTATCCATGGCGGACCTAGAAATCGCCATATTGCATATGCTTGATTTCGTCAACGCATCCACCATTGTTTGTGATCAAAGATCCGAGGTAAATATATGATTGAACCACATCACGATTTGCTTGACTTCCGGCAAGTTGTTATTGATACGGTCAACAATCATCACTTTCGTTTTGCTGCGGTCGATCTTCAGTCCAAACTCGAGGCTGATGTTTTATATCTTGAAAAGACTAGTTTTCCCTTACAGCTTTGCACTCATCTTCCAATCACCCTGTGTTCGTGTCTAAGTTTTTTTCACAAACGCCATCTATTGAGTGTGTGCGCGTTTTACGCGGTAATTACAGTTGCTGGAGCGAGGTGGCTCTAGCTATCATTTCCCTGCTAGCGGCATCTAGCGCCCAGGTAAGGAAACGAAAATAGCCCGCAGAATAGCCCGCAGAATAGCCCGAGTTATGTCGGTCACGTTTTGTTGTATGGCATGAGGTATCTGTACTAGTATAGTATTCTTTTATCTGTGCCCACACTTACAACTGAAACTCAATTTTTTTTCATCAAACCCATACGTGTGGGGTGTACCTATGGATAGGTCTTCAAAAATGATATTGAGGTTTCTAACATATATTTTTTCTAAACTGAATAGTTTGCACGAGAGACACTTCCAAAGTGGTAAAATGTGTATTACCCCCCCCCCCCCCCCTCCCCCCCCCACCCCCCACCCCCCGCCCCTCGTAACTTTTAAAATAAGAGAATGATAAAACTAAAAAAATATATGATGTACAGTGGCGGAATGAAAACGTTCGTCAGTTTTCAAAGAAATCCCCTTAGGTTGCCGCGAGCACATATGACCTTTTCCAACTATCCTACGGAGCAGACTGCTGTATAGAAAACCATAATTTAAATGTTTATTAATTAAGATCAAAATCGCACACCGCGCGATTGATCAGTTGCTTGTTTAAGTTTGGAACTACTTTTTTAGGGTCCCGTACCCACCCAAAGGGGCCGAACGGATTTCTATTGCTGTCGCTCATCCGTCCGTCCGTCTCTCTATCACACGGGTCTATAGCGGCTAAACCATTGAAGTATTCATATTTGTACTAATTACCTATGTATTTTACTTGACCCAAACCTAAAAATAATAACCAAAAACTATTTTGAAGGGTGGCTCCGGTACAAGTTAAAGTGTAGAGGGAAAAAGAAGTCTGTCGTACCCCAGCATGTAGAGTATCATTTTAGAGCTTATTAAGTAGAATAAGGCTGTATTTTTGCCGGAACCCTGAATGCGCGTGGTCCAGTGCGTACTTGGCCAGTCTTTTATTGAGTTAGCCAGAAGTTTTGTCATTTTATTCGTAGACAGTGTCTGTCATTCAATCGCTGCTATTATCCGTTGTCACGGTAACATGGTAACTGAAAGTAATTTTCGTAATATTGACACATAAGCAGATCCTAATAAAAAAAAATGAACTACTGTACTGTTTTACATTGAAAAATCAAAAATAGGCCCTAAGGTGACGAACAATTTCATTTTCCTATTTCAGCCGCAAAGCAGTAGTGCTCGCATTGCTGTGTTCCGGTTTGAAGGGTAAGGGTGCCGGTGAAATTACAGGCACATGAGACTTTTCATCTTTATGTCTCAGGGTGGCGGGCGCAGTGCAAACTTACTACTACCACCACCACTTACCGTCCACCTAGGACGCACCCTATGTGGCAACATAGGGTGCGTCCTAGGTGGACGTGACCTATGAGGTAATGCACTGTTCATAGGCAGAGGTTACTGCTTAACATCAGGTGGGCCATCTGCTTGTTCAGTCATTAAAGTAGTATAAAAAAAAAAAAAACAGCACTGTAGATTACCATGTAAATTTCCAACGAAAATTGGTTTGTAACGAGATCTAGCAAGTAGTTTTTTTTTAATACGTCATTCATCGTAAACCAGCCTATAACTTTTATATTATGTTACTTGCTGCTACGGAACCCTTCATAGGCGAGTCCGACTCGCAATTGGGCGTTTTTTTTTAAAAGTTTTTTTTACGCTTTCGTAATGTAAACATCCACTTGAAGAATGAACCACGTGGAAGACCGCCCACACAGGTGAATAACGCTGAATTGAAGGAGATGGTGGAAGTGACTTTAATTTTTTAAATTCAGCTTAGACCTACATTCATGGCTCAGACGTAAAAGATGAATACTTCGAAAATCCGAGTCATTTTCCGACGCGGAACTAACGCGGCAGAAACGGCTCGCAATGTCAACGCTGCGTTTGTAGAGGAGACTGCTAATGAACGCACTGTGCGTTTTTCTTTTAAACGCTTTCGTAATGGTAACTTCTACTTGAAGAAGAAACCACGTGGAAGAGCCACACAGGTGAATAACGCTGAATTGAAGGAGATGGTGGATGCCGATCCGAGTCAAACTACCCAGGAATAAGCGGCATGGTTTAACGTTACCCGTTGGGGTAACAATATTGAATCATTTTCAAAACCTGAATAAGATTTAAAAAAAAAAAGGTTTGTCATGATTTGACTGAAGAAAGAAAGAAGAAAGAAAGGAATGCGTGTTGAAACTTATATTTCCTTAAACTTGTGTTGGCATAAATTAACTTCCGTTAGATGGCAGCAATGTGTAGATAATGAGGGTAAATATTTTAATAAAATAAAATATTTCATCTTAGAAAAAAAAAATAGTTTAAATTTTTCAGTACAAATCCGCAATTTCATACTTTGGGTACATCATACTGGTACTGGTACTTTCATACTTACTATAGGTTACATTCAGGGGAATGTGCCCGGAGCTACACGATCTGATCCCACCATCTCCTTTTCATAATACGACAAGCAGGCGCACGGCTCAGTACCATCCTTACCTCTTCAGTATACCCGCAACTCGCACTATGCGTTTCGGTTCCACCTTTGTAATGCGAACTGCTAAGGAATGGAACAAGTTGCCGTCGTCTGTCTTTCCTGAAAACTATAATATGGGTCTCTTTAAGGCAAGAGTGAATAGGTGCCTTCTAGACCTTCGTGCTCCAATGTCGGCCGCATCATCACTTACCAACAGGTGAAACCGTGGTCAAACGAGGGTCTATAATAGATTTAAAAATAAAAAATACTTTGAACCCTAATATTATATACTTTCGCCTTGGACACAATAATAAAAAAAATTACCTCACTATCCATACACACTTTGCACATTCTAGACTCCTTCAGTTGCCTATTCTCCTCTTCCAGCGACATTTTTCTTTCCACTATGTGTTTCTCGCTATCTTGTGTGTCCCTCTCCGTCCTATGCCCGCCATTCGACGGGTCGGGCGTGTTTTGAGCAGACGCGCTGCTCTGGCCCGACGACCTGCCCTGGCTCGGCGATCTGTTACGATTAGGTGATCTACTTTGATTAGAACACCTGTTTTGGCTGGACGTGGTAGACCTGGAAGGTAACAGTAAATATAAATCACTCATCTACACTATACATATTAAAAAGAGGTATTGTTTGCGAGATTGTTTGTATGTTGGGGGTGAGATGTGCCTCTGAGCTGAGCCGCGCACGGACAGACAGGCACTCGAACAGGAGGTCGGGTATGACGACGGGTCGTTGACTACGAAACCCTAAAGAGCATTCAAATCGAATGTAGCTTAACATATATTTTTTTTAAAACAGGTGAATCTACGACATCCTCAACAACATTTGTTAAAAGTAGAATTTTTAATGAAATAGTTCGTCCGGGGAGGTACTACTGCCATACATACTTCTGCAGCAAAGCAGTTGTGCTCGAATTGCTTTGTTCCGGTTCGAAGGTGTGGTGAAATTACAGGCACATAAGACTTTCATCTTTAATAGTGTAATAATCTAATCTATCTTTATTATCTAGTGTAATATATAGGTGTGTGGGTATCATGCATAGTTTTATATACAATCAGTGTGCCCGGGTACACTGTACAGTACCCGTTTCGTTCGGCGGAGCGGGCGGGGCGCGGCGCAGGGCTCCTGTCCGGCGCGGGGCTCCTGTCCGGCGCGGGGCTCCTGTCCGGCGCGGGGCTGGGCGACGGCGAGCGAGTACTGTCCGACTGAGAACCTTGACCGTCTACTGATTCCGGGGGGATTATTAATCTGTAAATTAAACATTAATAATAGGGGTTAAAGTATATACTTAGAATTGACATAAAACCTTCATGGTGTGAGATTTTCGTGTGAAACTTTTTTCACAAGATACCTATGAGGTTCTTCATTTAAAAAATGTTCATTATTCGATTAACGACTTTAATTTTTTTTATTCAGCTTAGACCTACATTCATGGCTTAGACGTAAAAGATGAATACTTCGAAAATCCGAGTAATTTTCCGACGCGGAACTAACGCGGCAGAAACGGCTCGCAATGTCAACGCTGCGTTTGTAGAGGAGACTGCTAATGAACGCACTGTGCGTTTTTCTTTTAAACGCTTTCGTAATGGAAACTTCTACTTGAAGAAGAAACCACGTGGAAGAGCCACACAGGTGAATAACGCTGAATTGAAGGAGATGGTGGAAGCCGATCCGAGTCAAACTACCCAGGAATTAGCGGCATGGTTTAACGTTACCCCAACTACAATACTAATTCATTTGCATCAAATCAATAAGATACTTCTCTGTAAGTTTGTGTTGGTAAAATAAATATTTTTGTATTTGTATAAAAAAATATGAAAAACGGATGCCTCACTAGAACCTAAAAATAAAGACCTAAAGTTAACTTATAATCGTTATAAAAACTTCTGCAATAATCTCCTGCATAAAATAAAGGACAATTATGAGACCAAGCAAGTAACAGACAATAAAAATAACCCAAAAAAGCTGTGGAAGACCTTAAAGGCTATTTGCGAGATCCCAAACAAAACCAACGTTTCCAACTCTCTTCTACGTTCTGATCTTAGTCCACTAGACTCGACTAACTTGTGTAATACTCACTTTGCCACAGTTGGCTCCAAATTAGCTTCCAACATTCTCAATAACTTGCTTACAGACCAAAACTCCTTATGTGCACAATTAGAGCTGCAATCAAAATGCTCTAACTCCCTCTTCATGTTACCCACTGACTATTACGAAATTAATCGCATAATATCAGATCTAAAAGTAGACAGCGCCCCGGGAATAGACGAAATAGGATCAAAACTTTTAAAAGAGATTAAAAATTCAATACTTGAACCAATCACACACATATAAATAAATAATGCTGGACAGTTCACACAACATTGTCTAGCCCCAAGCTAAGCAGAGCTTGTGTTATGGGTACTAGACAACTGATATACTTAATACAATATATTATATAGATAGATATTTTTTATTATATATATATATATAGAAAATACCCAGAACACCCTGAACAAATATCTGCAGATCGCACAAATATTTGTTCCGAGGCGGGAATCGAACCCGCAACCTCCTGCGTCGCAGGCGAACGTTCGCCCGCCGCGTCACAGAGGTCGTCTTAGTAATGTAATATGTAATCTTAGTATGTCTTCTGGAGTATTTCCTGAAGCTTGGAAGGTAGCAGCGTCACCCCAATTCATAAGAGCGGTCCAAAAGACAGTCCAGACAACTACAGGCCAATATCTCTGCTCTGTATTCTCTCCAAAATCTTAGAGAAAGTTATCAACAAACGTCTAGTAGACTTCCTTGAGAAATACAAGCTATTGTCGGACAAGCAGTTTGGATTCAGAAGGGGGAAATCAACTTCCGATGCTATCGGTCATCTCATTGACATCGTGTCTACTCACTTGGATAACGGAAACCGCTGTATAGGCGTGTTCCTAGACCTTGCAAAAGCATTTGACACTGTGTCAGTCCCACTACTTCTTGGAAAACTTGAACAAATTGGCATCAGGGGAAGCGTCCTGAATTGGTTCAAAAGCTATCTTACAAACAGAAGACAACGCGTTAAGATCGGAAGATATGTGAGTGACGAGATAGGTATCAACTTTGGAGTGCCCCAGGGCAGCATTTTAGCACCGACTCTGTTCACCGTATACATGAATGATGTTCTCCAGCTCAATATTCCCAATGCAGAACTGATTTGCTACGCTGACGACACAGTAGCGCTATTCCATGGTCATAGCTGGAAAGAAGTCTTCCAGACAGCTTCAATAGGCATGTCCAAGATCTTATTGTGGTTGAACCACAACATTCTTGAACACTGAATATCAAAAAAACTAACTTTATACCATTCCACATTAGTAGAGCCTCGCTTCCGCAACAGGATAACATTAAAATTCATTCTGCTAGTTGTCCCGTCAATACGATCTCAAACCACATCTGTCACTGCATGGAAATCATCAAAGTTGACCATACAAAATACCTGGGAGTGGAAATTGACCAAAACCTGAACTTCAAAATGCACATTTCGATTCTATCCAAAAAAGCAAGGAAACAGATATACCTGATGAAACTACTTCGAGGCGCAACAAATCTTGAAGTTCGGAAAATGGTTTACACTTCACTGTGCCAATCTTTAATCCAGTACTGCATTGGAGCCTGGGGAGGCACCTGCAAAACAACTATGATAGAACTAGAACGAGCGCAAAGGGCAGTTCTCAAGGTAATGTTGGGCAAGCCTCGCCGGTTTCCCACCGCTCTCCTCTATCCGGAGGCAGATGTTCTTTCGGTGCGTCAGCTCTTCATCTGCCAGGCTGCACTCAAAGTCCTTAAAACAAAGCCAATATTGATCAGTGGTCGCCGAAGGGCTCCCAAATTACCGCTCCCTAAAACCAGAACTGTCTTTGTGCGCCGTTTCACTAAGTACCTTAACCCTCGCATATTTAACAAGGTGGCCGAATTCTGCGATCTCACCACCTGCAGCCAAAACGAAGCCAAAACAACTATCAGAAAATGGCTCAAATCTCTCACTTATGACGAGACTGAAAGACTGTCCTTCATCTTACAATGAAGCCCAAACCCCCCCGCCACACGCACCTTCACTTGCACCAATTTACACTCTTCACCTTACAATTACTGTTTTGAGGAATTACCATCATACATTTTGAGCATACCTAACTTTAAAATGTTTAATGTTTTAATGTTTTATTTATATTTTTCTTGCTGAGCTCATTTGTTTCTTTGACTCACGCATTATGTGTATTAGTAACTCAGTTGGTAACGAACGAGCAGCAAAGCTAACACAAACTACCATTATCTCTGACCAGGAAATTCAGTTCAAATTTATTTCGAAACAAACCTGTGTTTGTTTCGAAATAAATTTATCTTATCTTATCTTATCTTATCATGATTTGACAGATCTGCAGAAATAAATGCGTGTTCAAACTTGTGTTGCCTCGTTGAATCGTACAGAAATGAAGGAATACAAATACAATACATATAAAAAAATATTTATTTTGCCAACACAAACATACAGAGAGACTTCTAATGAAAAAATATACATTGTGACATATGACGAAAAGCATCGACGTAAATAAAATGAATGGACGGGCCTTAGGGAACGATAGTTTTGAAGCTTCTAAACAGACCTAGCTAGTATACTTCGCTTCAGTCAGTCTTTGTCACGGCAACGAGTGACAGCTATGCTGAAAAATACCAAAATTAGATACCTTGGTAATACAATGCCTTCCTGTGCTTTTCTGCAAGTGCAAACAACACAAGAAATACAAATAAAGCTTCAGGCATCGCATTTAATTCGTAAGTTAAGGTTTTGTAATATAATTTTCATCAATTGATAAAAAACTTATAAATCGTCGTGTGGTAGGAAAACTACATAACTAACACATTTTCCGAAATCGACTTTATTGCATAGTTATGATGGCCCATACATGTCGATGGACACGTCTTGCTCTAGAGGACGAGCGACAAGGAGGACTACGCCCCAGGACATTATCTCAATGTCCCCCACTCTGAATGAAAGTTAACAGACACAAGTTTATACTCGTAGATAGTTTTAATTTTAGTCGACATACCTTTTTCTTTTTGATACTTAGAATTATTGTGTTCCACAATTTTTTTTCATTTTGTTGATTTTATAAGCATTAGTCGTATGATAAGTTTGTTATGTCACTTACTTTGAATTTATAAGTCTGCTAAAATAATGTAGGTGTTTCAGTAGTTTTCTAATATTCAGTCTTGATAAAAAGAAATGATTATAAGTTGGTTTTATTTTAAAATGTATTTTAATATTATATAAATCTATACCCATGGATAGGATTGTCATATTCAAATAAGTAAATAATAGATCATTTCAATTATTCAAAACTTTGGCGAGGGAAAAATACATAGTCGTTTTTTAATTTTTTTCTCTTAATCAAAAGAACTAAAATGTATTATCATTAAATTCGAAAATAGATACAGTACCAATCTATAACATATCATAACACGGACTGAAAAATTAGTTACGATAAAAAGTTATTGCCATTTTTGACGCAATAAAACAGTAAATCGCGTTTTTCTCGCGATGTTGGTTTTGTTGTTGTTATTACTTATTTAGTTTTCCAACTACAGCGACGAAATATTTGACAAGACTTCACGCATGACGGATGGTCCGGTACAGACTGCAAAAAAATCTGATGCCTAAGGGGTATCGTATTGATTTAGAATTGTAATTTGCATTATTTACGTCAAAACATTGCTAAGCACGTCGCTTTAGGTAATTGCATATAATATGTAATGGCATGTTAATTAACCTTATAGCTTTCCAAAAAAAATCTAAGGTAAACAAAAATGGATAGAAGTCATAAGACGAGCAAGAACAGACGACTTTTGGAAGTGGAATACATTTTCACGTATTTGCTCTGATCATTTTCTACACAATGAATTCTATACGCCAAAAAACGGTTAGTAGTAGTAGAGCTTTTTTGTGAAAGAGTTCGTCCGGGGAAGTACTACCACCATACCGGTTTCTGCCGCAAAGCAGTAGTGCTCGCATTGCTGTGTTCCGGTTTGAAGGGTAAGGGTGCCGATGAAATTACGGCCACATGGGACTTTTCATCTTTATGTTTCAGGGTGGCGGGCGCAGTGGAATGCCACATAGGGCGCGTCCTAGGTGGACGTGACCTGAGGTAATGCACTGTTCATAGGCAGAGGGTACCACTTAACATCAGGTGGGCCATCTTCTTGATCTGTCATTCCAAGTAGTATAAAAAAACTCATTGTGCAAAATTCTTAAAACTGCACTCTGCAGTTTCTTAAATACTGGAATTTCTATACATTTATGTTTCCGTACGATTTTTATGATATTTTCTTAGTTTATTGAGTGATGAAAAATATATTTTTCACAAATTGATTGAGATGAAGACCTTAGGTGGACTTGCTTTTCTATTGATTTATATTGTGTATGTTTGAGAGCTGAAAAATAGATACGTAACTACATAAAACAGAAGGGAACCATGTATTTTTGTAAAAGTTTCATTCAATAATTGCATTTTTTTCGGCGATTTTTTGTACTATAAACCTACTGAAATAACTTTATAAAACACATTGCATCTGTAAAAAAATACAGATTTTAAGAAGTTCAATAATTTAATTTCACCTAGTTTATTTAAAAGACCGCCAGGAGTGGCGCTATAGATAGATATATAGATAGATAGATAGTTTATTTGTTGACCGTACCCTAAATCCGAATTGTCTTATTTTTCACGGACGTTTTGTATGGGTAAGGCCAGTCCATTTATTTTACTTTGGTCGAAGACGAAAAGTGGTTTGTTACGATAACCGTAAGCGAAAAATGCAATGGCTGACCCCAGGTCAAACGCCGCAACAGTGCCCTAAAGCAAAGCTTACCAATGAAAAGGTTATGTTAACTGTTTGGTGGTCTCGTCATGGTGTTATTCACTATAGCTTTCTTAGGTCTGGTCAGACAATAACAGCAAATGTATACTGTGCCGAACTTCGTACAATGATGGTGAAACTGGCGGTGAAACAGCCCCGACTCGTGAATTGATCTTCAACATTATTGCTGCATGATAACGCAAGACCCCACACTGCACGAGAAACCGTTGAAGTCTACAGGAGCTGCAGTTAGAAACCATACGTCATCCTCCGTACTCGCCAGCCATTGCTCCAACGGACTACCATTTTTTCGTGATTTGGACAATCTTCTACGTGATAAAATAATTTCATCTCAGGAGGCAGTAATAAATGCTTTCACAGTTTGTCGAATCTAGATCTCCAAAGTTCAATCGTGAAGGCATAAATGTATTTCCGTTAGATGGCAGCAATGTATAGATAATGAGGGTAAATATTTTGATTAAATAAATATGTTACATCTTGGAAAAAAACGAGTTTCGCTGTTTGTTTGTTCCTTGCTTAGAGTTTGGCTGGGTACGAGCTCGTGCAGTGTCTCTGCGAGCGTGTCGCACGCGAGGCGCCGGCTGCTCCTAGCTTACCTGCGGTAGTGGCTGGGTACAAGCTCGTGCAGTGTCTCTGCGAGCGTGCCGTGCGCGAGGCGCCGGTTGCTCCTCGCTTACCTGCGGTAGTGGCTGGGTACGAGCTCGTGCAGTATCTCTGCGAGCGTGTCGCGCGCGAGGCTCCGGCTGCTCCTCGCTTACCGGTAGTAGTGGCTGGGTACGAGCTCGTGCAGTGTCTCTGCGAGCGTGTCGCGCGCGAGGCGCCGGCTGCTCCTCGCTTACCTGCGGTAGTGGCTGGGTACGAGTTCGTGCAGTGTCTCTGCGAGCGTGTCGCGCGTGAGGCGCCGGCTGCTCCTCGCTTACCTGCGGTAGTGGCTGGGTACGAGCTCGTGCAGTGTCACTGCGAGCGTGTCGCGCGCGAGGCGCCGGCTGCTCCTCGCTTACCTGCGGTAGTGGCTGGGTACGAGCTCGTGCAGTGTCTCTGCGAGCGTGTCGCGCGCGAGGCGCCGGCTGCTCCTCGCTTACCTGCGGTAGTGGCTGGGTACGAGCTCGTGCAGTGTCTCTGCGAGCGTGTCGCGCGCGAGGACGAGCAGCAAAGCTAACACAAACTACCATTATCTCTGACCAGGAAATTCAGTTCAAATTTATTTCGAAACAAACCTGTGTTTGTTTCGAAATAAATTTATCTTATCTTATCTTATCTTATCATGATTTGACAGATCTGCAGAAATAAATGCGTGTTCAAACTTGTGTTGCCTCGTTGAATCGTACAGAAATGAAGGAATACAAATACAATACATATAAAAAAATATTTATTTTGCCAACACAAACATACAGAGAGACTTCTAATGAAAAAATATACATTGTGACATATGACGAAAAGCATCGACGTAAATAAAATGAATGGACGGGCCTTAGGGAACGATAGTTTTGAAGCTTCTAAACAGACCTAGCTAGTATACTTCGCTTCAGTCAGTCTTTGTCACGGCAACGAGTGACAGCTATGCTGAAAAATACCAAAATTAGATACCTTGGTAATACAATGCCTTCCTGTGCTTTTCTGCAAGTGCAAACAACACAAGAAATACAAATAAAGCTTCAGGCATCGCATTTAATTCGTAAGTTAAGGTTTTGTAATATAATTTTCATCAATTGATAAAAAACTTATAAATCGTCGTGTGGTAGGAAAACTACATAACTAACACATTTTCCGAAATCGACTTTATTGCATAGTTATGATGGCCCATACATGTCGATGGACACGTCTTGCTCTAGAGGACGAGCGACAAGGAGGACTACGCCCCAGGACATTATCTCAATGTTCCCCACTCTGAATGAAAGTTAACAGACACAAGTTTATACTCGTAGATAGTTTTAATTTTAGTCGACATACCTTTTTCTTTTTGATACTTAGAATTATTGTGTTCCACAATTTTTTTTCATTTTGTTGATTTTATAAGCATTAGTCGTATGATAAGTTTGTTATGTCACTTACTTTGAATTTATAAGTCTGCTAAAATAATGTAGGTGTTTCAGTAGTTTTCTAATATTCAGTCTTGATAAAAAGAAATGATTATAAGTTGGTTTTATTTTAAAATGTATTTTAATATTATATAAATCTATACCCATGGATAGGATTGTCATATTCAAATAAGTAAATAATAGATCATTTCAATTATTCAAAACTTTGGCGAGGGAAAAATACATAGTCGTTTTTTAATTTTTTTCTCTTAATCAAAAGAACTAAAATGTATTATCATTAAATTCGAAAATAGATACAGTACCAATCTATAACATATCATAACACGGACTGAAAAATTAGTTACGATAAAAAGTTATTGCCATTTTTGACGCAATAAAACAGTAAATCGCGTTTTTCTCGCGATGTTGGTTTTGTTGTTGTTATTACTTATTTAGTTTTCCAACTACAGCGACGAAATATTTGACAAGACTTCACGCATGACGGATGGTCCGGTACAGACTGCAAAAAAATCTGATGCCTAAGGGGTATCGTATTGATTTAGAATTGTAATTTGCATTATTTACGTCAAAACATTGCTAAGCACGTCGCTTTAGGTAATTGCATATAATATGTAATGGCATGTTAATTAACCTTATAGCTTTCCAAAAAAAATCTAAGGTAAACAAAAATGGATAGAAGTCATAAGACGAGCAAGAACAGACGACTTTTGGAAGTGGAATACATTTTCCCGTATTTGCTCTGATCATTTTCTACACAATGAATTCTATACGCCAAAAAACGGTTAGTAGTAGTAGAGCTTTTTTGTGAAAGAGTTCGTCCGGGGAAGTACTACCACCATACCGGTTTCTGCCGCAAAGCAGTAGTGCTCGCATTGCTGTGTTCCGGTTTGAAGGGTAAGGGTGCCGATGAAATTACGGCCACATGGGACTTTTCATCTTTATGTTTCAGGGTGGCGGGCGCAGTGGAATGCCACATAGGGCGCGTCCTAGGTGGACGTGACCTGAGGTAATGCACTGTTCATAGGCAGAGGGTACCACTTAACATCAGGTGGGCCATCTTCTTGATCTGTCATTCCAAGTAGTATAAAAAAACTCATTGTGCAAAATTCTTAAAACTGCACTCTGCAGTTTCTTAAATACTGGAATTTCTATACATTTATGTTTCCGTACGATTTTTATGATATTTTCTTAGTTTATTGAGTGATGAAAAATATATTTTTCACAAATTGATTGAGCTGAAGACCTTAGGTGGACTTGCTTTTCTATTGATTTATATTGTGTATGTTTGAGAGCTGAAAAATAGATACGTAACTACATAAAACAGAAGGGAACCATGTATTTTTGTAAAAGTTTCATTCAATAATTGCATTTTTTTCGGCGATTTTTTGTACTATAAACCTACTGAAATAACTTTATAAAACACATTGCATCTGTAAAAAAATACAGATTTTAAGAAGTTCAATAATTTAATTTCACCTAGTTTATTTAAAAGACCGCCAGGAGTGGCGCTATAGATAGATATATAGATAGATAGATAGTTTATTTGTTGACCGTACCCTAAATCCGAATTGTCTTATTTTTCACGGACGTTTTGTATGGGTAAGGCCAGTCCATTTATTTTACTTTGGTCGAAGACGAAAAGTGGTTTGTTACGATAACCGTAAGCGAAAAATGCAATGGCTGACCCCAGGTCAAACGCCGCAACAGTGCCCTAAAGCAAAGCTTACCAATGAAAAGGTTATGTTAACTGTTTGGTGGTCTCGTCATGGTGTTATTCACTATAGCTTTCTTAGGTCTGGTCAGACAATAACAGCAAATGTATACTGTGCCGAACTTCGTACAATGATGGTGAAACTGGCGGTGAAACAGCCCCGACTCGTGAATTGATCTTCAACATTATTGCTGCATGATAACGCAAGACCCCACACTGCACGAGAAACCGTTGAAGTCTACAGGAGCTGCAGTTAGACACCATTCGTCATCCTCCGTACTCGCCAGCCATTGCTCCAACGGACTACCATTTTTTCGTGATTTGGACAATCTTCTACGTGATAAAATAATTTCATCTCAGGAGGCAGTACAAAATGCTTTCACAGTTTGTCGAATCTAGATCTCCAAAGTTCTACCGTAAAGGCATAAATGTACTTCCGTTAGATGGCAGCAATGTATAGATAATGAGGGTAAATATTTTGATAATATGTTACATCTTGGAAAAAAACGAGTTTCAATTTTTCAGTACAAATCAGCTATACACATAGCTGACACAGTCAACTATTTCATACTTTAAACCCCTAATATACATTAACAAGAAGCATTGCAATGGACGCGCGGCACAGTGGGCACGCGGACAGCGCGCACGACACGGTCAGCGGGCGCACGGCACAGCGGGCACGCGGACAGCGCGCGCACGACACCGTCAGCAGACGTGCGGCACAGCGGGCACGCGGACAGCGCGCACGACACCTGTATACTGATATACTGTGCCGAACTTCGTACAATGATGGTGAAACTGGCGGTGAAACAGCCCCGACTCGTGAATTGATCTTCAACATTATTGCTGCATGATAACGCAAGACCCCACACTGCACGAGAAACCGTTGAAGTCTACAGGAGCTGCAGTTAGAAACCATACGTCATCCTCCGTACTCGCCAGCCATTGCTCCAACGGACTACCATTTTTTCGTGATTTGGACAATCTTCTACGTGATAAAATAATTTCATCTCAGGAGGCAGTAATAAATGCTTTCACAGTTTGTCGAATCTAGATCTCCAAAGTTCAATCGTGAAGGCATAAATGTATTTCCGTTAGATGGCAGCAATGTATAGATAATGAGGGTAAATATTTTGATTAAATAAATATGTTACATCTTGGAAAAAAACGAGTTTCGCTGTTTGTTTGTTCCTTGCTTAGAGTTTGGCTGGGTACGAGCTCGTGCAGTGTCTCTGCGAGCGTGTCGCACGCGAGGCGCCGGCTGCTCCTAGCTTACCTGCGGTAGTGGCTGGGTACAAGCTCGTGCAGTGTCTCTGCGAGCGTGCCGTGCGCGAGGCGCCGGTTGCTCCTCGCTTACCTGCGGTAGTGGCTGGGTACGAGCTCGTGCAGTATCTCTGCGAGCGTGTCGCGCGCGAGGCTCCGGCTGCTCCTCGCTTACCGGTAGTAGTGGCTGGGTACGAGCTCGTGCAGTGTCTCTGCGAGCGTGTCGCGCGCGAGGCGCCGGCTGCTCCTCGCTTACCTGCGGTAGTGGCTGGGTACGAGTTCGTGCAGTGTCTCTGCGAGCGTGTCGCGCGTGAGGCGCCGGCTGCTCCTCGCTTACCTGCGGTAGTGGCTGGGTACGAGCTCGTGCAGTGTCACTGCGAGCGTGTCGCGCGCGAGGCGCCGGCTGCTCCTCGCTTACCTGCGGTAGTGGCTGGGTACGAGCTCGTGCAGTGTCTCTGCGAGCGTGTCGCGCGCGAGGCGCCGGCTGCTCCTCGCTTACCTGCGGTAGTGGCTGGGTACGAGCTCGTGCAGTGTCTCTGCGAGCGTGTCGCGCGCGAGGCGCTGGCTGCTCGAGGACACGCTCCACGCCTCCTCGTTTAGCTGCTCGTCGAGCACCGCGTCTATTAACGACTCCGAGGTGGCGAACGGCGCGCCTGGAACAATCAAATCAACAAGAGATAGTGTGAGTTGAACAACAGGTGAGCCATTATGAGAACAGGTGGGGAATCACAAGAATGTGTGAGATGAAGCCGGATGGGTGTGACGCCGGCGCCGGGCTCGTAAGTGTACGTGATGAGTGTGACGCCGGCGTCGGGCTCGTAAGTGTACGTCATGAGTGTGACGCCGGCGTCGGGCTCGTAAGTGTACGTGATGAGTGTGACGCCGGCGTCGGGCTCGTAAGTGTACGTCATGAGTGTGACGCCGGCGTCGGGCTCGTAAGTGTACGTGATGAGTGTGACGCCGGCGTCGGGCTCGTAAGTGTACGTGATGAGTGTGACGCCGGCTTCGGGCTCGTAAGTGTACGTCATGAGTGTGACGCCTTCGTCGGGCTCGTAAGTGTACGTGCCTCTCCAATACAACTCCTGCAGGTTCCACTTTGTGTTAATGTTTATTGCACCCTGCTTCTTCTTTTAGTTGGCGCCGCGTCCAGCCCGGCGGACAGCGCGCCCATGCGCACTGTACTCACCGGTAGTACGAAGCCTCCTCGTGATCGCTCGCTTGACGCGCGCCGCGTCCAGCCCGGCGGACAGCGCGCCCATGCGCACTGTTCTCACCAGTAGTACGAAGCCTCCTCGTGATCGCTCGCTTGACGCGCGCCGCGTCCAGCCCGGCGGACAGCGCGCCCATGCGCACTGTACTCACCGGTAGTACGAAGCCTCCTCGTGATCGCTCGCTTGACGCGCGCCGCGTCCAGCCCGGCGGACAGCGCGCCCATGCGCACTGTACTCACCGGTAGTACGAAGCCTCCTCGTGATCGCTCGCTTGACGCGCGCCGCGTCCAGCCCGGCGGACAGCGCGCCCATGCGCACTGTACTCACCGGTAGTACGAAGCCTCCTCGTGATCGCTCGCTTGACGCGCGCCGCGTCCAGCCCGGCGGACAGCGCGCCCATGCGCACTGTACTCACCGGTAGTACGAAGCCTCCTCGTGATCGCTCGCTTGACGCGCGCCGCGTCCAGCCCGGCGGACAGCGCGCCCATGCGCACTCTACTCACCGGTAGTACGAAGCCTCCTCGTGATCGCTCGCTTGACGCGCGCCGCGTCCAGCCCGGCGGACAGCGCGCCCATGCGCACTGTACTCACCGGTAGTACGAAGCCTCCTCGTGATCGCTCGCTTGACGCGCGCCGCGTCCAGCCCGGCGGACAGCGCGCCCATGCCCACGGCGCTCTCCAAGCAATCGTTAATCTAAACACACCACAATCTTCAATAAATGACATAGTAGGGAAGGCCAGGCCGCCGAAATTGAATTCCCGTTGGACCGACGAGTCGCCCGCCGACAACCAGTATCATTGTGTTCAGCGTGATCTCTTGAACAAGAATACACCGGTTGTCGCAGTCTAAATATGTGGAAACAGGAGAGGGGAAAAATGCGAAAACCTGGTATCAGGTTTGGTTAATATCTCAATAACCGCTTGTCCGATTTCAATAAGTAAGGTGTCATACGATAGGTAATCAAGGTGATCAGGTTATCAACATACTATGTCTGACAATAGTTTTCGTAAATGTCATAGTTTATTAAATATTTAGAAAAAAGGCGAATATCAAACAAAACATGATTTTGGCTTTGGTGAAAATTACAGTAAATGACATCTTACTAAAAAGTAATGTATGACAAAAAAATTGGCGCTTTATTCACCTGTCTTACCGATTTTTTTTTAATTTCGAATAAAACTTCAAAACTGTGGCTAGTTTTTGTAAATACCATAGTTTATTTAGTTTATTAAATATTTAGAAAAAAGCCAAATTTCAAACAAAAGACGCTTTTAGCTTTGGAGGAAATTATAGTGTAAATCACACCTAGCTAAAAAGTAACTGACAAAGAACTGGGCGCTTTATTTGCCTGTCTTGAAGTTTTCCTTTATCTTAATAATGGCTGTATCTTTTGAACCGTAATAAATATAAACTTGAAATTTACACTGAATAAGTACTAATATAGTTTCTACAAGAAAACATAACAAAAATAAAATAACTTTTGTTTTTGCTCGATCTTAATAACGGCTGTATTTTTGTACGCCATCTGTCAACGCTTAATGAAGCTTACTGACAATACCTGTCCAAAAACTGCTCATTAAACAATACCAAAATCGTATTTTGTCTGAAATTGGCCTATTTTTGAATATACACACATCAACACGGTCTAGGGATATTTTTAAAAAAGCGAATTACTATCAATGTGTTAATTATTTATATGACATGTATATATTTAATAGATACGTTATATTAATATTCTACCATTTTTTTAATAATGGTTATAAGGTTCGATTAAAATTTCAGGATTTTATGGAAAAAAAATGAAGCATAGACGGAAACCGTATATGAATTAACTTTTAATTTATGAGGAAAAACTGACAAAAATAGAAAAATCATTTAATTTGTGTTTATAAACTTGAAGTTAGTAGTCTGAGAAAGCGCCCATGATGTTCATAACACATCGGCAACGATTCGGCATGCTCAGAACAAGGTTGTCAATGTCTTGCTGCGGAATATTGTCCCATGTCCTTCTGAGGTGCGCAAAAAGTTGATCTTCTGTAGCCAGATTTTCAGGAACTTCCTTCAGAGCTCTTCTTTGCAGCATATCCCACGCATGCTCAATGGGATTTAGATCTGGCGATTGAGCAGGCCAGTCTAAGGCCCTAACATTGTGTGTATGTAACCAAGCTGCTACCGTTCTCGCCGTGTGTGCCCGGGCATTGTCGTGCATGAGCAGGAAATCTTGCCCCATTTGTGTTCTGTGGGGCAAGATTACGGGCCCCAGCACCTGTTGGACGTATCGTTCTGCCGTCATATTGCCCCGCACCCAAACGAGATCCGTCCGTCCTCCAAGACGAATTCCTGCCCAATCCATAATTGTTCCTCCTTGGTATGGGTGAACTTCCTGAGGGTTCTGAAGACGGCTCCATCGTCCAGGAACTCGCCAAACACGCGTCCTTCGTGAATCTGGATGGAAGCCGAACCTGGATTCATCCGTGAACAGCACAGTGGACCATTGCTCACGGCCCCAGTCCACGTGGTTCCGAACCCATTCTAATCGTCGTCCACGATTGCCTCTCCGTAAAGGTGGGACCCGGAGTGGTCTACGAGAGCGTAGATTGCTTTCATGCAGTCGCCTTCTTACAGTTTGGCCACTCACAAGCACTTGGTGTTCCACTTTCAGCCTTTGGGCCAATTGAGTCGCCGTTGCATTTGGTTGAGCTCGCGCAGTAATTTGCAAAAATCGGTCTTGTCTGGGGGTAGTGATGCGACTTGGCCCCCGGTGCCTCTCCGCTACTTCACCTGTGGCACGATAGCGTGTCCACAATCTTGAAATTATATTTTGGTGGGTCCCTATGGCCTCAGCAACATTACGCTGAACAGACCTAGCTTCCAGCATTCCCACAGCTCGTAACATCTCCGCCCTCGTCAAATGTTGGCGTTGCATGGCTACAATACCTCAATTTTAACTTTATCTTTCGTTTAAAAATGAAAAAAAACTGTAACTAAACGTAATTCGTATTGTTTTCTAAATTTCGCACAAATGAAAATTCCCTCTCCTACACATCAAGACATTTTTATGCCACCGAAACAAAAGAATTTTCAAAAAATTTAATTTGGAATTAGTCTGAGATAAATTACAAACAAATCGGTGTATAAAAGATTCCAATGCGGCCAGTACTTTTCGAGTTATTTAATTGAGTATGAAATATCCCTAGACCGTGTTGATGAGTGTATAATAAAATATGGTATTTGCAAAAACCTGTCAAAGTTTTGTCGTTTTGCAAATTTAAAAATTTAAAATGTTAAATACCTACTGCTGAATAAATCCCCCAATTCTTTGTAAAACATCACATTTTAGTTAGGTGTCATTTACTGCCATTTTCAACAAAACCATTTTTTTTTTAATTTGCTTTTTTTTTTAATATTTATTAAAGTATGATATTTACAAAATATTGTAAGACACGATGTGTCAAAGATTGTATTACCTATCGTATGACACCTTATTTGTTTAAATCAGACAAGCGGTTATTGAGATATTAACCAAACCTGATACCAGGTTTTCGCATCTTTCCCCTACCCTAATCCGACTTTGTTATGCTGTAATAAAAAATAAAAAAACTTTCTTTTTTTTTCCCTCTCTCCCCCTTCCACCACTTAAGAATGCGACAACCGCTCTATTCTTGTTCAGGAGATCATGCTGAACACAATGATACCGGTTGTCGGCGGGAGGATCGTCTGTCCAACGGGAATCTAGAAGTGGCCTCTCTGCTAACATGTAATAGACAAAGTATTCTGGGTTGATATGGTATTTGATTGGGTTGGTATTTGGTTAGTTAGTTACTTATTATGTGTTTGTATTTACTTTTAAATGTATTTAACGCAATCTATTATCGAGTTTTTCTTTTCCTGGCAAGACAGAGATTGATTTGTTTAATTTGACTAGTAGTAACAATTGTATCTATTTCAATAATTTATGTTTTGATATGGTTTAGTTATTTAATATTTATATAAATATGTGTTTTTGAACTTATTTATTATTAGGTTACATCTAATTAGGACAACTTTACTTCTATTTTGTATCTATAAGTGAAAATTGTTCAAGGCCAATATGTTTCTATAATATGTATTCCAGTATCTTATATAAGTGCTGTTTGTTTTCCAAATATGTAAAAATAAAAATAAATAAAATAAAGTAGAATATGTAGATGCAGTCGGGATGAGAGCAATGATGGATGTGAGGGATGAGAAGCATGTGACTTTGAGAGATGAATGAATAATAGTGTGATAATCTCTTATCACACTATTATTAAAAAAAAGCGGCCAAGAGCGTGTCGGACTCGCCCATGAAGGGTTCCGTAGCAGCAAATAACATAATATAAAAGTTCTTGGATGGATTACGATTAATGACGTATTAAAAAAAAACTACTTACTAGATCTCATTCAAACCAATTTTGAGTGAAAGTTTACATGGTAATGTAATTTTTTTTTGTTAGTTTTATCATTCTCTTATTTTAGAAGTTACGGGGGGGGGGGGGGGGGACATACTTTTTACCACTTTGGCAGTGTCTCTCGCGCAAACTATTCAGTTTAGAAAAAAATGATATCAGAAACCTCAACATCATTTTTGAAGACCTGTCCATAGATACCCCACACGTATAGGTTTGATGAAAAAAAACTTTTTGAGTTTCAGTTCTAAGTATGGGGAACCCCAAAAATAATTGTTTTTTTTTATTTTTGTGTAAAAATCTTAATGCGGTTCACAGAATACATCTACCTACCAAGTTTCAACAGCTCTTATAGTTTCGAAAAAAAAAGGCTGTGACATACACGGACAGACAGACAGACAGACAGACAGACAGACAGACAGACAGACATGACGAACCCATAAGGGTTCCTTGTCTTTGACTACGGAACCCTAAAAGACGTAGTGACTAGGTTTGAGAGAGGTACGCTTAGATGGTTTGGGCATTTAGAAAAGATGAACGATAGTAGATTGACGAAACGGGAACATAAGACTCGTTCAGACGCCTTACAAAGAAGACGTGTGTACATTTTTGCTACAAAATCTAATAATCAGTGCCCTTCAAAATTCAATTCTACAGCGATTTAAATAAAGATCAATCAGTGCATTATTTGTGACTGCAATTACACTATTTTGCTTTTGCATCGTTATCGCCTCGGACAATGGATCGCTGACGACAACATCCTAGTGGCTAGTTTTCATCCACTCGCACAACGCATCGAGTCCCATTACCGCATTGCTTCGAACTCCGGTGTATACATTGCTGCGCTTGAGATCACTGAGGACAACGTCTGCATACCGGAGCCCGCATTGGTCCGATAAGTATCTACGATGAGCCTGCTTGAACGTTCGCCTACGAGTACTAGGAGCGGTGGATCGCAACCTGACTTATCCAACTAAGTAATTTGGCAGCAGACTCTCTTATTACTTCCTAGAAAATGCACTTACCTGGTCCTCAGTCACGGGCAGGTGCGGATTGCGACGGGCAACGCGACTTTCAGTAGAAAATACACTTACCTGTTCCTCAGTCACAGGCAGGTGCGGATTGCGACGGGTGACGCGACTTTCAGTAGAAAATGTACTTACCTGTTCCTCAGACACGGGCAGGTACGGATTGCGATGGGCGACGCGACTTTCAGTAGAAAATGCACTTACCTGTGCCTCAGTCACGGGCAGGTGCGGATTGCGACGGGCGACGCGACTTTCAGTAGAAAATGCACTTACCTGGTCCTCAGTCACGGGCAGGTGCGGATTGCGACGGGCAACGCGACTTTCAGTAGAAAATACACTTACCTGTTCCTCAGTCACGGGCAGGTGCGGATTGCGACGGGCGACGCGACTTTCAGTAGAAAATGTACTTACCTGGTCCTCAGTCACGGGCAGGTGCGGATTGCGACGGGCGACGCGACATTCAGTAGAAAATTCACTTACCTGTTCCTCAGTCACGGGCAGGTGCGGATTGCGACGGGCGACGCGACTTTCAGTAGAAAATGCACTTACCTGTTCCTCAGTCACAGGCAGGTGCGGATTGCGACGGGCGACGCGACTTTCAGTAGAAACCTGAACAAATTAAATTGAATTATTAGAGCTAATGGTAGAATTTACCTAAAACATTAGTATTGCAGTGAGCCTGAACAAACTCTGAGGAACCAATGTAGCGTGCACGAACTACTGCCCCTTGACTAGTAGCACGTAGCCGCAGGACGGGAACCAGCGCGCGTGCTCCGACCTCACGTGCTCTATCCCTGTGGGCTAGCACGTAGCACTACTCACGTGCTGCGGCACGGCGCCGCTCGGCTCGCACGCGTCCACGTACTCCTGCCCCTTGACTAGTAGCACGTAGCCGCAGGACGGGAACCAGCGCGCGTGCTCCGATCTCACGTGCTCTATCCCTGTGTGCTAGCACGTAGCACTACTCACGTGCTGCGGCACGGCAACGCTCGGCTCGCACGCGTCCACGTACTCCTGCCCCTTGACTAGTAGCACGTAGCCGCAGGACGGGAACCAGCTTGCGTGCTCCGACCTCACGTGCTCTATCCCTGTGTGCTAGCACGTAGTATTACTCACGTGCTGCGGCACGGCGCCGCTCGGCTCGCACGCGTCCACAAACTCCTGCCCCTTGACTAGTAGCACGTAGCCGCAGCTCGGGAACCAGCGCGCGTGCTCGCTCCAGGGCGCGTCGCCCGCCTCCCACTTGCCGAGCCCGCCGTCGCAGTAGAAACACCGAACCTACAAATCAACAAATTTAAGTTATTATTGATCGAGCCACAGATTAATTATTAATAGTTGTTCTGAGTGAGAGCAGCGAGCCAAGTACTTGCAACAACTGGCACAATGTTCTTTCATCTGTCCTGATGCAGGCATGTTGCACAAGTGCTTGCAACAACTGGCACAATGTTCTTTCATCTGTCCTGATGCAGGCATGTTGCACAAGTGCTTGCAACAACTGGCACAATGTTCTTTCATCTGTCCTGATGCAGGCATGTTGCACAAGTGCTTGCAACAACTGGCACAATGTTCTTTCATCTGTCCTGATGCAGGCATGTTGCACAAGTGCTTGCAACAACTGGCACAATGTTCTTTCTTCTGTCCTGATGCAGGCATGTTGCACAAGTGCTTGCAACAACTGGCACAATGTTCTTTCATCTGTCCTGATGCAGGCATGTTGCACAAGTGCTTGCAACAACTGGCACAATGTTCTTTCATCTGTCCTGATGCAGGCATGTTGCACAAGTGCTTGCAACAACTGGCACAATGTTCTTTCATCTGTCCTGATGCAGGCATGTTGCACAAGTGCTTGCAACAACTGGCACAATGTTCTTTCATCTGTCCTGATGCAGGCATGTTGCACAAGTGCTTGCAACAACTGGCACAATGTTCTTTCATCTGTCCTGATGCAGGCATGTTGCACTCGCGTACTAGTCCAGGAACTTTAGACGAAGATGAGCCAAACTTCGGAAAAACTCCAACCAAGCTTTTTTTTTTCCTTTTTTCGGTTATTTTGCCAATATCTTCGTTCCTGTCTATCTTACCGCTAAGAAGTACACATAAAAAGAAAGAATGGAAAATTCTCTACAAAAACGGTTATATAAAGTTTATTGATAGAGTCTGGCCAACGAAAGCTGTCCACGCATTATTTTCAGAAGTTTGGTATGGCAATGATTTAAGACTGCTAAAATTGATATTGGCTTTGGAATATATTTTTGATACTTTTTTTGAATATGGCTTCAAGAGAATAATATCCATTTTGAAGAATATCACACCAAAGCTGAATTAATCTGTTAGGTGAAAGATAATAAACCTGCAGTTGTTTACGAAGCAGAAGTACTTCACAAAAACATAGTCATATCCACAATCATGAAATTTTGCCACCGTATCATTGCGACCTCAATGCTATAGAGCTTGTATGGAGCCAAGCGAAGAGAAAAGTAGCAAGCAAAAATATAGGAAAACCAGGGTCTGAAATGCAAAACTTAATAAAATAATGCTTTCTATCCATAACTGCTGATGACTGGAAGAAGTACACTGATCATGTACTAAATGTGGAAAATCAGTTCAAATTAAGGGACCGTAATACTGAAAACGAACTTGAACCATTCATAATACATCTTGGGGGCAGTAGCAGTAGCAGCGAAGAAAGCAATGAAGCTGATTCAATATTATCAGGTGAAGAGTTTTTGGAATCCGATTTCAACTATGACTCATAGCCCCAATGTTTTGTACGGCTAAATTACGAATAGTGGCAAGTGCTCATCAATTAAAGTCCTCGACCGTACATAAAGTTATGGATTATTTGAAAATAATAAAAAGGCAGAATTAAAAGTACTCTTTTATTTAATATTCTTCATAATACACTCGAAAATTACAGCTCACAAAACATTTTTTAAAAAAACATGCTGAATAGAATAATAAAAAGTATCAACTCCGTTTAAGCAGTGTATAGCCAAGGTTAACAGCTCTTGTTTTTTTTTAAATTCCCGCCTTTTTTTCTTGGACAGCTTTCGTTGGCCAGTCTCTAACACTAATAGTTTTTTCGTAATCGGGAATTGAAACTCCGATAAAAAAAAAAAAAAATTCATTGATTAATTTTCACTAGAAACGGGATATTTACCAAGATTTAAGAGTTTTAAATGTTCACGATATTTCGGCACAGTTGCATGTGCCATGATCACGGGAGAACTAACTAAAGTCTTTGCGAGTAGAGGTTATTGGCAAATATATCGATCTACCCTCTTTCTCACTCTTTTATTACGAACGATACCGCTACCATCGGTTTCATTGTCACAATTCACACCAACTCGACACAGTCGACACACAACACTAACGGTGTCCGGACGCGTAACAGTGCCCGATCAGCTAATTATGTTGCAAACGATTTCTATCATCCGCTTGATGCTAACAAAATAATATTTCTATCGATGGTTTCCGATCAGCTATCTTTTCTTGCTCCGATTTCTATCGATGTGTTACAATCTGAAGTTTTTACGAATTATGGATAACCCAACCACTTTACAAAGTGCGATTACGCTATGGACCGTGTATAAACGTACTAACCATTTTTAATCAACCGTATGATACGACTCTTTTATTATTTGTCTATGATAGAAACATATTTTTACTCTGTGCTTTCTGACATGTGAGATAAGTTTGTTTACTTTTTAACAAATATATACGAATTATCAAATACTTAAAGTTTGGAATAGTTTGGAAGGAAAGTAAGCAACCACATTGAAGTGAAATGTTATTACATAAATACCCATTATGTGTCATTTTCTTTAAATAGCTTATTTTATTTTTAATTTCTTGATCATGATGTTACCGATCCAGCCTGGGCGTCCGCGTTGGAGGAGAGGCGCATCGGAGGCATGTCTCCCGAATAAACACCTCTACAACATTGGACCCTCAGACAGCCTGTAGAAGGTGTGTGACCGAAGAAGAATCAGCTGCCCAACAAATAATATTGCATAAAAATTGACCAAGTCAAATTAAGCCGTATAAAAACAAAAGTTGCCATCTTAGATTTTGTAATTTTTGAGTTAGTGTTCGGGGTAAAATAATAAAACTGAACGGTTTAACAAAAAAAAAACCGTGAATATTTTATTCAATAACACTGATTCACTCTTTTCTACGACTGCACTTCTGTACACTAGTCATTCATTACTCTAAAATCACTCCCAAGTTACTTGATTTATTCGTACTGAAAGCCAATTCCCTTACGACTACCCTGCCCACTCTTAAACCGAGCTCCACTTAAGCGTGTGATAGAGGGGCGACATAAAAGTGACCAAAAGAATAGATATAAATGTGTATAATACATCAATGTGCATGTCAGGATGTATTCTGCTGACGTAAACATGTATATAACGTGTAATGTCAGTAAGCCAAGAGGTGGATGATAACTTAATATCCTTGATTACTAAATACCACTCATTAAACACGTTCGACATCATTTGACATGTGGCATACCGAGTATCGTATTTGACGGCTATGTAACCACTAACTAACCGGTAACTACTAACTACTACTACTTCGTGTCACAGGCTCTTTCTTGGTTCAGTGACCAACTTGAGATATAGTGTCCCTGAAAGTGGCCTAGTGACCAATGGTGAAAGAACCAGTGTGGTAAAAGGATTAAATGTACCTCGCAGAGGTGTATTATATGATATGTCAACGTAAGTGTCATGTGAAACTATATTTAAAGAAATAAAATTAAATCACACTACTATTAACAACAAGTGTAACATCAAAAAGTTTGTACATTTGAGAAATTTGATTACAAAAGATGGCAAGCATGAAGATGATATTTAAATGAGTGTAAATTCTGGAAACCAAGTGAACTTAACGCCTTATTATCAGCCGGAACGTATCCAAAAAGGCACGACTGGATGTGCATAGAGGGGTGTTAGTGCCAACACTAATGTGGTGGTAGCGAAAGTTGCTAAGGCAGAATAAACATGAAAGTAGAATAAATGCAGTGAAGATGAGAGGTTTGAGAAGTATGTATGGTGGACTTTGAGAGACAATAAGAAACTGTGTGTTAAGAGAGCATTGTAAAATGAAAGAGCACGTGTATAGTGACAAGGATTGAGAAAGGTATGCTTGGATGGTTTGGGTATATATAAAGGATGAATGATAGTAGATTAACGAAACTAGTTCATAAGATGAGCATGAATGGGACAGTTGGAAGGGAGAGACCTCGGTGAAGGTATTCAGACTAGACCAGGGTCGATCTGGAGAATGGCCAGGCCAAGAGCGCTCTTAACCAATGAGCATATATGAAGAATGTGATGTGAGTGAATGAAGCCAAACAGGTATGCCAGGATCGTAGCAAGTGGAAATTCATGGTCTCTGCCTAATTCTCTGGGAAACAGGCGTGAGTTTACGTGTGTATGTTTGTAATATTATAAATGCTAAATTTTCTAAGGGTTGGATGAAATTTAGAACGGCGATAGCTGGACCACTGGAATAGTTTTAAATTTTATTTAGATGTCCCCATAGGATCAAAACTTATGCGAGTGAAATCGCGGGTTGCTTCTACTTTATAATAAGAATAAAATAAGAATAAATAATAATTAATTAATTATTAATTAATATTATTAATATTAATAATAAGAAGTACTAACTGAACCGATCACTCATATATGTAACCTAGCTCTTACAACTGGAGTTTTCCCTAGTGCTTTCAAAATATCTTCGATTAAGCCCATCCTTAAAGGTGGTGAGAGGGACCGTGTTGAAAACTTTAGGCCGATATCTATCCTGCCAGCAATGTCTAAGATCTTGGAACGCATTATGAATAAACGCTTATCAGCTTTCTAGAGTCTAACAACCTTCTCTCTCCTTCGCAATTTGGGTTTCGTGCAGGAAAATCGACCAGTGATGCCGTCCATCACCTAACAGACTCGATTGTAAAGAATACGGATGCGAAGAAGAAGTGTATTGCTATATTTTTGGATCTGGCCAAGGCTTTTGACACGGTCTCCCTTCCCCATCTTATAGGAAAGCTTGAGAGACTGGGAGTGAGAGGACTTCCACTTATGCTTTTCGTTGACTATCTAAGCAATAGAAAACAAAGAGTCAAGATCGATGACTGGATTAGTGATGAAGAGAACGTATGCTTTGGAGTCCCCCAGGGCAGCATACTCGGGCCTACGCTTTTTCTCACCTACATTAACGATCTATGTGACATGCAGCTTGAAAATGGTAAAGTCTTCACCTTTGCCGATGACACTGCACTACTGTTCAGTGGGAACAGTCGGGATGAAGTTTTCTCCAGTGCTCAAAAGGGTTTTACGAAGGTTTGCTCATGGCTAGGTAGCAACATTTTAACTTTGAATGTCTCTAAGACTAAATATATGGCATTTGCTTCCAGATCGAATCTTCTTTCACTGCCTTCATTCTCAATTACAGCTCATTCATGTGATCTTATGAACTCCAATTGTCCTTGCACTCCTCTTCAACGGACTGACACCATTAAATATCTCGGAGTAATTATCGATCAGACTCTTACCTTTAAAGCCCACATCGAAGTTCTAGTAACCAGACTGAGAAAGTTAATTTATATTTTTAAAATTCTTAGGCATGCAGCAGACAGAAAGACTGTAAAAATGGTGTATTACTCGTTGTGCCAACCAGTTGTAGAATATTGTATCACATCTTGGGGAGGTGCTGCCAAAACTCACATTATTGAACTTGAAAGAGCGCAAAGGGCTATATTGAAAGTTAGTGCTTCCTTATCGTTTTCCTACGGCGGTACTTTATGCTAAATGGTATGTACTTACTGTAAGGCAAAGCTTCTTGCTTCGTACTGTGATGAAGCAACACTCCCAGTTAGTCTATGATGTGAATTGCGTCAGGGATAAACGTCGTAAGGGGAAAGTCTGTCCCTCTCTGTTGTACCATACTAGCTTGGCGCATAATTTCTTTTGCTTTCTTGGCCCATTCTTATACAACAAGGTCAACAATCTTCTAACTATCTATCATTTACATGCATCTAGCTGCAAGAAGACCACTAAGCTTTGGTTAAAAACCCTCGACTACGAGAAAACTGAAAATCTCCTTCGCCACTTATCTTGATATCCAACTCGTTGTAGCTGAATCGCTACTTGCGCCAACTTCTCTAACTTCCTTGTAATTTTTCACTTTTTCAATTTCTTGTAACTTCACTCAACCTTCCCCCCTCATTTCCTACCTGTCTCATTCCTACCTTCCTATCGTTTATTAATTCCTTGATTATCTGTATAATAGTTTAATTGGGTGTGTTCTTTTCATTATGTCTTAATATTATTATTATTATTTTTGCCCGGTTCTTCGTTTTTCTTAGCTTTATTTGTATTAGGTCCGCTTCGCTTACTAATTTACTACTAAGTAATCAGTGGAGTGGAGTCCTGGTGACCTGTGGCACAGGTTTTTTTTATAAACCTATTTCAGGCACCAGCTCTTACAAAACTTGTTCAAAGCTTGTAATTTATGTAAGTTTACCTATGTAAAGAGAAATAAATGAAATTTTTATTTATAATTTTTATTATAGATAGTTGCCAACAGAATGATTGTTACATTTACCATATAAAGCACCCCACGCTTTTAAAAAAATAAAAAATAAATATTGATTGTTCGATCTTCTACTACTGTAATATAAACTCTTTGAAATTGAAAATTATTTTCTATTTTTTAGTTCGGTTAGCTATAAAAGCGTCTTTTTTATATTTAAAAAAAAATATTATTTACTTAATACCCATCCCCAATCTTGAGGGGAAGCACAGCTGCTATTGGCAATAGCGTAAACCTACAAAACTCAATCCGATGTTTCGCATCGTTTTCCGTGGAAATTACAAATTTTTTCGATGAACTTTATATAACTTTTTTTGTAGGGAATTTTCCATTCTTTTTTTTTTATGCGTATACATCATAGCGGTAGAATCGACAGGAACGAAGATATTGGGTAAAAGATATTGGGTGGTTAGGGGAATTTATTTTCACCGTTTTTTAGCTGTCAAAAGTTATGCACACCTCTGGACTCGTGGGACTCTTCAGAGGTTACTTGGGGAGCTAAAAGGTACGTGTACACAAATTTTCAGCTTGGTTGGAATTTTTCCGAAGTGATATGCTAAAGTTCCTGGACCATACACGTCACACGTCGCAGGCATGTTGCACTCGCGTGCACGTCACACTCACAGGTGTATTCGTCAGCCGTAACAGGAATATGCGTCGTTACCCCAATACCCAGCGACCCCGAACAAATATACGCACATCATACAAACATTTGTGCCGCAGCGGGAATCGTACCCACACCCTCTCGCATCTCAGCCGGCTACTCGCCCGCCGCGCCACAGAAGTCGACAGGCAGTTTATCTTTAACGGTGCTCCATTTACTATGGCATTAACGTGCTGCCCGCGCTCAGAATGTATCTACCTCGTCTACCTGGTCGTCGGTGCCGAGTGCGTCGCGTGCCGCGTGCGCCACGTGCTGCCCGCGCTCAGGATGTATCTACCTCGTCTACCTGGTCGTCGGTGCCGGTGTGGAAGAAACCAGCCTCGGCCAGCGCCAGCGGCGTCTGCGGGCGGTCCGCGGGCCAGCGCCGGAACGTGGCCAGGCGCATCGCCAGCGCCGAGTGCGTCGCGTGCCGCGCGCCGCCGCTCACCACGCCCAGCGCGCTCCACGTGCTGCCCGCGCTCAGGATGTATCTACCTCGTCTACCTGGTCGTCGGTGCCGGTGTGGAAGAAACCAGCCTCGGCCAGCGCCAGCGGCGTCTGCGTGCGGTCCGCGGGCCAGCGCCGGAACGTGGCCAGGCGCGTCGCCAGCGCCGAGTGCGTCGCGTGCCGCGCGCCGCCGCTCACCACGCCCAGCGCGCGCCACGTGCTGCCCGCGCTCAGGATGTATCTACCTCGTCTACCTGGTCGTCGGTGCCGGTGTGGAAGAAGCCAGCCTCGGCTAGCGCCAGCGGCGTCTGCGTGCGGTCCGCGGGCCAGCGCCGGAACGTGGCCAGGCGCGTCGCCAGCGCCGAGTGCGTCGCGTGCCGCGTGCGCCACGTGCTGCCCGCGCTCAGGATGTATCTACCTCGTCTACCTGGTAATCGGTGCCGGTGTGGAAGAAGCCAGCCTCGGCCAGCGCCAGCGGCGTCTGCGTGCGGTCCGCGGGCCAGCACCGGAACGTGGCCAGGCGCGTCGCCAGCGCCGAGTGCGTCGCGTGCCGCGTGCGCCACGTGCTGCCCGCGCTCAGGATGTATCTACCTCGTCTACCTGGTCGTCGGTGCCGGTGTGGAAGAAGCCAGCCTCGGCCAGCGCCAGCGGCGTCTGCGTGCGGTCCGCGGGCCAGCGCCGGAACGTGGCCAGGCGCGTAGCCAGCGCCGAGTGCGTAGCGTGCCGCGCGCCGCCGCTCACCACGCCCAGCGCGCGCCACGTGCTGCCCGCACTCAGGATGCGCGAGTTGTGCGCCGCACCGGACCTGAAGCACAATCTTGTGTTGTTGACTGATCGGGGCACTCGCTTACGTCGCTCGGGACGATGGGACGATGAACGAAGGCGATCACAGAATGGTGGCCAAGATGCTCGACGGCCGAGAAGCAAACCACCCGCCCGATGGGCGAATGACATCGTTCACTAAGTACATAATAATTTGATTATTATTATTATACACGATTCGACGATGCTTTTGCTGAAATATGTTGAGAATCATTATATAACTAAAATGTGATTTAGACTTTAGGACATGTACACTCTATATAATTTATTTGTTTTGATGACTTATCTAAGTACATGTGACTATGTCTATGGATGAATAAATAAATACAATACAATACAATACAATACTGAGCAGGAAAACAATGGACGAGACTAGCGATTGACCGAAAAGAATGGCGAAGGCCTATGCCCAACAGTGGATGCAGACGGGTTGAAATGATGATGATGGTGATGGAACAAGCAGGAGCTCCACCTGATATTAAGCTTTCGTCTCTTCCCGTGGACGTCGTTAAACCGACTAAGGGATTAAGCCAGGGGATGGACAGCATAATCCACCTGAGTACTCTACACTAACAATGCTATCTGCGAGAGGCCTCGTCCAACAGAAAGGCTGCTGATGCCGATGATGATGACTTATTACCATAAGGATGAGATAAGCTCGGGGTACTACGCATGTACACAGCGGCCGCGCGCGACTCGCACGCGCGGGCCCGCGTCCCGCCTGCAGCGCCACCTGCCGGAACCGACTGACTCTCTACTACGCATGTACACAGCGCCACCTACTGGGACCGACTGTGTACTACGCATGTACACAGCGGCGCCTACCGGGACCGACTGACTGTGTACTGCGCATGTACACAGCGGCCGCGCGCAACTCGCACCTGCAGTGCTACCTACCGGGACCGACTGACTGTGTACTACGCATGTACACAGCGGCCGCGCGCGACTCGCACCTGCAGTGCCACCTACCGGGACCGACTGACTGTGTACTACGCATGTACACAGCGCCACCTACCGGGACCGACTGACTGTGTACTACGCATGTACACAGTGGCCGTGCGCGTCTCGCACCTGCAGTGCCACCTACCGGGATCGACTGACTGTGTACTACGCATGTACACAGCGCCACCTACCGGGACCGACTGACTGTGTACTACGCATGTACACAGCGCCACCTACCGGGACCGACTGACTGTGTACTACGCATGTACACAGCGCCACCTATCGGGACCGACTGTGTACTGAGCATGTACACAGCGGCCGCGCGCGTCCCGCCTGCAGCGCCACCTACCGGGACCGACTGACTGTGTACTGCGCATGTACACCGCGGCCGCGCGCGTCCCGCCTGCAGCGCCACCTACCGGATGAACTCGTCCGTCTACACCATCCAGGGACCCACTCAAGAACACTCAATAAACATACAAATTGATCCTGCTGTTTAGGAGGAGTTCAGTCACAAACAAACAAGAAGAATAATTAGATACGATACCGGTACCTACAGTAACAACACGTTATATTTCTGACCAAGCCATCTCAATAGCTTCCATTCTTCTTCTTATCGTGTCGATACTATATATTTATATATTTATTGCTATTCGCCTATATTTTAGAGTAATTGATTCCGCCATTTTGATGTTTTTTAACTGTATACTTGCTATGTGCTATCCTATGGGCACGCGGACTGATGTTTAACTGTATACTTGCTATGTGCTATCCTATGGGCACGCGGACTCATGTTTAACTGTATACTTGCTATGTGCTATCCTATGGGCACGCGGACTGATGTTTAACTGTATACTTGCTATGTGCTATCCTATGGGCACGCGGACTGATGTTTAACTGTATACTTGCTATGTGCTATCCTATGGGCACGCGGACTGATGTTTAACCGTATACTTGCTATGTGCTATCCTATGGGCACGCGGACTGATGTTTAACTGTATACTTGCTATGTGCTATCCTATGGGCACGCGGACTGATGTTTAACTGTATACTTGCTATGTGCTATCCTATGGGCACGCGGACTGATGTTCAACTGTATACTTGCTATGTGCTATCCTATGGGCACGCGGACTGATGTTTAACTGTATACTTGCTATGTGTTATCCTATGGGCACGCGGACTGATGTTTAACTGTATACTTGCTATGTGCTATCCTATGGGCACGCGGACTGATGTTTAACTGTATACTTGCTATGTGCTATCCTATGGGCACGCGGACTGATGTTTAACTGTATACTTGCTATGTGCTATCCTATGGGCACGCGGACTGATGTTTAACTGTATACTTGCTATGTGCTATCCTATTGGCACGCGGACTGATGTTTAACTGTATACTTGCTATGTGCTATCCTATGGGCACGCGGACTGATGTTTAACTGTATACTTGCTATGTGCTATCCTATGGGCACGCGGACTGATGTTTAACTGTATACTTGCTATGTGCTATCCTATGGGCACGCGGACTGATGTTTAACTGTATACTTGCTATGTGCTATCCTATGGGCACGCGGACTGATGTTTAACTGTATACTTGCTATGTGCTATCCTATGGGCACGCGGACTGATGTTTAACTGTATACTTGCTATGTGCTATCCTATTGGCACGCGGACTGATGTTTAACTGTATACTTGCTATGTGCTATCCTATGGGCACGCGGACTGATGGCACAAATCCAAAGACACTACATTTCTCAAAACATAACCTTTCTTTTCTCGCAAGAATCGTAAAACTATCCAAGACACCACAAAAAGCAGGGTATATCCTAGGAAAACAGGACGGTTGGCAACCCTATGAGTACCAGAACAGAGAGTAGGAGCATATTGAAGAAAAGCTATACTCACGATTGAGTTTCATTATCGTTTGGAAGTGGAGACTGCACCGGTGCAGTATCAGATAGTGGAGACGACAACGACGAAGTCGAGGAGCGTAGAGATGCCATTATCGTAGCTGCATGGTCGCACCGAGGGAAGTACCTGACAACAAACAACACACAAAGGGATATAGTCTATCTGACGCAAACATTCACAGACACTTCTCAGGCGCTGGTCATGCCATGTGTACAGCCTAAGGCTGGATTTAGTGCTCGACCGACGATCAGTGCGTCGCTCTGCCAGATATCGCGTCGTCGACTGACGAGCTCGACCGACGATCAGTGCGTCGCTTTGCCAGATATCGCGTCAGTCGACTGACGAGCTCGACCAAAGATTAGTGCGTCGCTCTGCCAGATATCGCGTCAGTCGACTGACGAGCTCGACCGACGATCAGCGCATCGCTCTGCCAGATATCGCGTCAGTCGACTGACGAGCTCGCACCACGCACAGCGCGCGCAGGCGCCCGCCTCCCGCGTGGTAGAACCCCGCGTTCACAGCGCCTCGCGGGATACTTACATCCTGTGTATTTCAAGCGGAGACCCCAAGGAGCCCAGGTTGTTGTAGGGCGCCAGCTCGCCCCCGCACCACGCACAGCGCAGGCGCCCGCCTCCCGCGTGGTAGAACCCGCGTTCACAGCGCCTCGCGGGATACTTACATCCTGTGTATTTCAAGCGGAGAGCCCAAGGAGCCCAGGTTGTTGTAGGGCGCCAGCTCGCCCCCGCACCACGCACAGCGCAGGCGCCCGCCTCCCGCGTGGTAGAACCCCGCGTTCACAGCGCCTCGCGGGATACTTACATCCTGTGTATTTCAAGCGGAGAGCCCAAGGAGCCCAGGTTGTTGTAGGGCGCCAGCTCGCCCCCGCACCACGCACAGCGCAGGCGCCCGCCTCCCGCGTGGTAGAACCCCGCGTTCACAGCGCCTCGCGGGATACTTACATCCTGTGTATTTCAAGCGGAGAGCCCAAGGAGCCCAGGTTGTTGTAGGGCGCCAGCTCGCCCCCGCACCACGCACAGCGCAGGCGGCCGCCTCCCGCGTGGTAGAACCCCGCGTTCACCAGCGCCTCGCGGGATACTGATGCATCCTGAAATATACGTCTGACACTTACAATAAATAAGTACCTATGAAACACCCAACACGTGACAAATAAAGGGTATCTGGCGGCAGATTTACATTTTGAAAATTAAATAAAAAAATAACTATTTGACATAACGTTTTAATAAAAGTATTGAAAGCGAGAATAAAAATGCGGATTTTATGTTTTAAAGATAATGTTAGTTAAATGTCTTCCATTGAGTTGCACACACTGTTCAAAACGGAGCCGTGTGTTCCGCGCCACACGCTGCAGTAAGCTCGGTTCAATTGAGCTGATTTCTTGACGAATGTTTTCTTTTAAATCCACAACAGCTCGCGGATTGTTAGTGTAAACTCTCTCATAGAGGAAGCCCCATAAAATAAAATCTATTGGGGTCAAGTCAGGCGACCTCGGTGGCCACGAGATGTCCCCAAAGCGACTAATCAGTTTTCGAGGGAAAGCTTCCCGAAGCAGATTCATCGAAGCTCTGGCCTTGGGGTCACACCATCCTGTTGGAACCACGTCTGTGATGAGAACGATGGATGAGCTCGCAGGTTCGGCAAAAATAAATCCGTAATCATGTGTCCATCATTCTCACTATTGACATTCGTCCAAGGGTACCGAGCATTTAAAAAAAAAATGGTTTATTCATGATAAAGCGCACCAAATAGTTAACCTGGGGCAATGCAATGGTTTTTGGTGTTTCAGTCGAGTGTTACAGGTTCTTGGAGACCATTAACGGCAGTTTTGCTTGTTAACGTGCCTGTTTAAATTAAAATGAGCCTCGTCGCTCCAAAAAATGGAATTCAGTGTGAAAACGCTGCAACATCGTTTCACAAACATTTTTGCGTGAAACAAAGTCTGTTTCTTTCAGTTATTGACCGATTTGAATCTTAAAAGGATGGAATGTCAGATTCTTTTTTAAAATTTCATGGACAATCGCTCTTAGAAGTCTCAATGAGGTTGCCCTTTTCCGAATTTAAAGTCGTGCATTTTCACGTAAACTCCGTTCCACCAGTTCAATGTTTTTGGGGGTCCTTGATGATCGACTAGGCCCTGGCCGTGGGGTGTTCATAGCCGAAGCAGTTGCGCGGAACCTCTGCACCCAGGATCGAATTAAATTCACACTCGGTCCATCACTTATCCGTCGAATACGGAAGTGTGAACACAATTGTCAACAAGCGATTTCGAAAGAATCGTTACTCTTGAAAAATGCCTCGATGGCGAACGCGCGGTGCTAACCCGACCACTGCGTGAATGAGAGATCCGCACGACCAATGATTCTATTGACGGTTTGACGGTACCCTCAAGCCGCACCGTTTGTTACTTTTTGAAATATTAGATTTTTAAAACATAAATCTGCCACCAGACACCCTGTATTCACCTGCCTATTGCTAAATATTCAAATATCCAACATATTCAACGCAATAGCTTCTAGTAAGACCACATGTGTGAAAAAGGTTTTTTCCCGCATTTTCTTAATTTAATTCCAAAATTTGATGTGAAATAATAAATGTTTGAAGATAATAGAAAGACAATATACAACTTTTGTTGAAAATTATGATTGGAGTGGGCTTAGATTTCACAAAGTTCGACTTATATTTCCGCTGATACCCACAAAATTTAGGGAATTCTACCTATTATAAAGTTTCATACCTACTTAACCTCAAAAACTTCTTTGTTTTTCTCTAAAACACTAAGTTTCCACGTTTCCCCGCTCACGGGGAAGGTACACCCCACCCCTCACTAGATTTTTGAATACCTACTTCCAATTTTACATACTTAACCTCAATTTTTTTTTTCTCAAAAAGTAAACGCTTCCTAGGTTTACCATGGTACCGGGAGGTGGAACCCACGACACAGGGAGTCCTAGTGTGGGGTCAGGACTGTGTATGTGTTATGTTAAAATAATTAGATTGAGAACCTCCTTTTTGAATGTATATTTAAAATGACAGCAGTCATGCGGTCATTCATTCCAAAGACTACATAACACTCGGGTCATTCTAGCCAGATTGTAACCCTGCACAAAGACTACATAACACTCGGGTCATTCTAGCCAGATTGTAACCCTGCACAAAGACTACATAACACTCGGGTCATTCTAGCCAGATCGTAACCCTGCACAAAGACTACATAACACTCGGGTCATTCTAGCCAGATTGTAACCCTGCACAAAGACTACATAACACTCGGGTCATTCTAGCCAGATTGTAACCCTGCACAAAGACTACATAACACTCGGGTCATTCTAGCCAGATTGTAACCCTGCACAAAGACTACATAACACTCGGGTCATTCTAGCCAGATCGTAACCCTGCACAAAGACTACATAACACTCGGGTCATTCTAGCCAGATTGTAACCCTGCACAAAGACTACATAACACTCGGGTCATTCTAGCCAGATTGTAACCCTGCACAAAGACTACATAACACTCGGGTCATTCTAGCCAGATCGTAACCCTGCACAAAGACTACATAACACTCGGGTCATTCTAGCCAGATTGTAACCCTGCACAAAGACTACATAACACTCGGGTCATTCTAGCCAGATTGTAACCCTGCACAAAGACTACATAAGGGTTGGATTTAGAATCGTTTGGCAGGAGGAGGAGGGTGGGAGTAGGGGGAGAGGAAGGGGAGGGGTACCCCTTTGCCCCTGGTACCAGTCCCATAACAAGGTAACTTATAGTTTTCGAGAAAAAAAAAAAAAAAAATTGAGGTTAAGTATGAAATTTTTGTATTGGAAGTGTCGGATGTTACGGGAGTCATCGCCAACTTGCAGGGAGGGTGCAGGAAATTCCAGCCTCGGCCCCCTTGTCCAGGAAACTTGTGCTTTTAAAGAAAAATAATAACTAAAATTTTACAAAATCGGAACGTAAAATGATAATATTAATGATTTAATTTATGAGTTAGTGATTGATTATGATGATTATAATGATTTAGTTTATCTGTGGAGAAGGGATGTTGAAAGAAATAAGAGAGATCCTTTTGAGGAATTAATTAATGTTATAAATTATGGATTTTATAAATGAAAAATGAATGTAACTACCTGAGTTTTTTTATTGTTGACTGACTGTGTGACTCGACACAGAGCACCCCGACAATAGTTGGTTAGGTCCGAAAAGAGTGGCAGACCCGATACGGAGCACCCCGACTCCACGTGGTACTGTGCGTCACGCCCCTAGAGTGTATATAAAAACGCGGAGCCAGTAGCTCGCGTGGGAGATCTTGAGTGGTGCAAGCCCGCGAGGCCGAGCGGAGTGAAGGGGGGAGCTGGCGAGCGAAGCGAGCCGGTGACCTCCGTAGCGTAGCAAAGGTCGAGTGGGTGAAGCGACACTCAAGGGCGACCTCACGAGAGTACTGGCGGGAGCACATACCGGAGTCCGACATTCAAAATATCATACTTAACCAAAAAAAAAACTTTATTTTTTTCTCGAAAACTTAAGTTATTTTTGCATAGGAGTGGTACCAGGGCGAGGGGGTACAAATCCCCCACTCCCCCCCCCTCTCCCATCCTCCTCCTGCCAAACGATTGTAAATTTTTACCAAAATCTCATACTTAACCTCAAAATTTTCTTTATTTTTTTCCTCGAAAACTATAAGTTACCTTGTTATGGGAGTGGTACCAGGGGTGAGGGGGTACCCCTCCCCCTCCTCCACCCCCCCTCTCCCCCTCCTCCTCCTGCCAAACGATTCTAAATTTTTACCCTACATAACACTCGGGTCATTCTAGCCAGATTGTAACCCTGCACAAAGACTACATAACACTCGGGTTATTCTAGCCAGATTGTAACCCTGCACAAAGACTACATAACACTCGGGTCATTCTAGCCAGATTGTAACCCTGCACAAAGACTACATAACACTCGGGTCATTCTAGCCAGATTGTAACCCTGCACAAACTAGAAATCAACAACAGAATAACTAGTTCTATTTCACTGTACTTACTTCCCAATTAATGAATGAGAGGAGTCTCAATGCATCACTTCTGTACATTTCATCATCTTCAGTATGCCCATAATCTGGTGTAGATCTCGTTATGGCACTATCAGACTCAGTGTGTCCTCCCTCAGACCAGCTGGTTGACACGGGGAAGTTACTCAAGGAGATGTTACCCGACAAAGATGGATGCGCCACAAATGTACAATGCGGCTCCAAGAGACGATGCCTCCACATCACTTGATCACCATAGTTCCACTGTGATATTTTACCATTACAACTGAAACACTGAACTTCGGTCCCTTCCCCCGTGTAAAAAAAACCCCCCCTTGCCAGCCTAGGGGGATCTACTGGGGCTGAGGCCGGCCAGTTGGTAAAAGTATGCAGTCTATTCAATTCCAAATTCATATTGGAAAATCACAGAGATACCACCAACAATAACAACGGTAATATCTGCTTTCGAAAACGATTTACAGACACTATGAGAACAACTAAAGCACGGATTTTTTAAGGTAATATCTAGAAGTTTATTGTTCTATTGCATTTGGGTAGATATTTAAAATATTGGAAAACAAAACATGACGATGCCCGGAGGCGGCAGATGTACCAACTTTTCACCAATTTACGAAATACGAAATAAATAAATAAAATGTGAAAAAATAGAAGTCGGTCTCGCTGTCTCGCTTGCACTGCAAATATTTAAAAAACTCTATGCACTGCACGGTGCTACATGACTAATAGGATACTACGCATCGGTGCTGCACGGCCATGGATGTAGTAGTATAGTGCCACCAACTTATCTGTAGAACTGCCAAAATCATGGACTTAGTAAGTCCATGGCCAAAATGGAACTATTGAAAACGTCACTTCGCTGTCAGTGGTTGTAATGTGCTGCCGCCAATGACTATAGAAAGGGTTTGAAATCTGCCATTTTTGAAAGAAACGTCGTCATTTTTATTTTATTTAATTTTAATGTGTTTTTTCGAGTTATTTCGTGTAATTTTAGTGGCATTTTAACCGGTTTAACTTGGATAAATGGCACATGTGTGATGTTGTGAAATTTAAGTGTATTGCGAGTCTTTTCGAAATGGTGGATTTTTTCCTGTAAAAACTCAGTTTTTCTGCCACCGTTTAAACTGGGTTAGGACTTGACGGTTACTCTTAACGACTTGACTATAAAATTATAATAAATAAATCACTTGACATTGGCTAAATTGTTGCAAATAATGCACAGAAGCCATTACCGAAGCTAAGAAGAAGAAGACTATAGAAAGAAAAATAATCCATGGACCATGGACTTAGACTGAGCACTCTAAAAAAATGATATGATATGATATGATTGAAATGATAGCTTTATGATAACAAGGGTGACCATGACCATTGTATAGGTAAAAACTAAGAGGTCATCGATACTACAAATTTAAAAGTTGGTCGTCACGGTACGCCCGGCAGACGAGAAACATCACGGCATGGCTGCGTCACGAGTCACGCCGTTTGCCGACACTGAACACTCACTCAGTAGTCAGTAACAAGGTTCGATAACCCTTTTTATGAAATACGCAAATATTTTTTATCGTGTTTCTTACAAACGGAAGCCCAGCCCGAGACATCTACTACCTATGGGAGGTTGGGAGGTCAACATTTTGTTTGTAACGGTTCGCAAAACCTTATTTGTCTAAATTGCATTATTTTGCACCGCTGGGCTTATGAGACAAATGCGGGGGGACGGCGGGCGGCTGGCAACGAAACTGGTCTGCGAGGTATGGTATGAGACTGGTGACAGGCCACGCGTCGCTTGTCCATCCTAGCGCATGCACGTACTTCCTTGTGCTACAAAATATGAATACGAACGCTATTCCTTAAATTATACATACCTACTACTTGTGCTGGTAATTTATAATTAAAATCTGTGTTGTGTAAAACCCCAAATTGGGTGAGTGTTGCATTAATTACTTGTGTAGTTTTAGTCGGCGACGAATAAGTACCTACCTACAATTTAATGCTGTAACGGATTATTACTCAGCCGTTCTTTAACTTTGTTTGTGATGCTTAGCCACGCAGTTATGCTAACAGTAATGTGCTTAAACTTGCAATATGGTTAATGCAAACTATACTACTTTTCTTCTGCATTATTCTTTTTGCATTAGGCACATACTTACTGGCATTCCTTCATTAAAATCATTAGTACTACCTGTCTATCATTAGTTATACCATCTCTGTTTGACTGCCTCATCATTAATCTCTATTGTATGCAAGTTGCCATTGCGCTCGCGCTGTGAGAATGGGATGTCGCAGTCAGAAAGGGAAACTTGACATTTCCTAAAATATCTGGATGTGGGTTCCAGGATTTTCCTACTACCGCCGTGATCGTCGATCTCTCCTACACTGACGCGACCTACCGAACTACGCCGCCGCCACCTGTTTTATATACGTTCCGAGGGATCATCCGGACGACACCCTATCAATGATTGACTTCACTGCTGCTGTCCCTATACAGTGGCCTGCGCTAGCGCCATCTCCTCTCTAAGGCCAGTGGCATACTATTAAGCTCTGCAACGTGTTTCGGATATGAGTAAAACCCTGCCCTGATTTATCTCGCTCTTATATAAATACCTACTTACTAAGATTATAAAACTGTAAACATTTTAGCTTTTGTTTCATTTGCTAGTCTCCACTGTACTCACTAGGTGAGATTGAGACAACAGAGGGACAACGCTACATGTTTTATGATCTTACCAAAAAGTGATAACGATCCGTGATAAAAAAATAATAATAAAAATGTTTGTTCCACTCCATGTGTCTACCTACATAAGTGTCTCTGGAAAAAGTTTCCTGGACATGGTTTTTTTTATGGTCACCGTATTAGAAAGAGACACACTGTCTCTATTGTACATATCTTGCTCGGCTCGTTTTTCAGCTGCGAGCGCTTAGTCCTTTTGTATATTTTACGTCCATGGTTCCAACAGTTCCAATGTCTTCTGTCTGTCTGTGGATCTGTGTTTCCGTTTCGTTATCAAACAAAACAGGTGGTTGGTTATCGGATCGGAAGACCTCTTTAAAAACTACAATATATATATATATATTGTATAATTGTATCTCGTTGGAGTCGAAAGTTTTTTTATCACATCAACCAACCGGCATTATCGCCAACCACATCATGTTGTGGACGCTAATCATTGGCCTTGTTATTTTCACACTTTATGCCGCTCACGTATTATATACCAGGGATAAGAGGAAAGCCTCTAAAAAGCTACTAGGCAGACATGTGGTCATAACAGGCGGTTCCAGCGGTATAGGCAAAGCAGCTGCCTCCGAAGCGGCAAGCCTCGGTGCCCACGTTACGATTATTGGGCGGGACGTGAATAAACTCGAACAAGCTAGGAAAGAGATACTGGCACAGTGCGCTGACCCAGACAGCCAGATAATTGAGTATGCTGCTCTGGACGTGACTTCCGACTATAATGTAGTTCAGACATGTTTCGCCGATTTGGAAACTAAAGCGGGCCCGATATTTATGCTCGTAAATTGCGCCGGTGCTTGTATCTGTGGCCTGTTTGAGGAGATGAAGGTGGAGGATATCAAGGCGATGGTCAACTTGAACTATTTGGGCACGGCACTCCCTACTCGCGCTGTGCTCTCCACAATGAGGGAGAGGAACGAGGGCATTGTGGTGTTTGTGTCCTCTGAGGCTGCTTTAGTTGGTAAGTGTCATATTCCTAATAACGGCGGTGCAACCCACAGCGAAAAGAGGCCCTGCCTATGCCTACTCTTTAGGGGAAAAGGTGTGTGTCTATGTATATATTTAACATGATTGTTTGGCATAGCTAAACATAAGTACCTAACTAAACATGATTCAATTAGTTCCATGTGATAATCTACAAAGAGTTATCATCTTCAATGTCAAGTGACCAATGGCGGTCAGCGCAGCCCTCACAATCAACCAAATTATTAATTTAGGAACGGGTCCAAAAAGGGGGTACAGTCATTCTGTGGTACAGTATAACAAGATAACACCCAACAGTTACACAAGTCATGATAAAAATACCACAAAACCCAGACCTGAATAAATATTTACAGACCATAACATTATTAATGTATTGATGGATTAACTAAAAGAAACACCATAACAAATCTCTCATCACTGCCACCCCTAGATTCTATTAACTAAATGAAACACCATAACAAATCTCTCATCACTGCCTCCCCTAGATTCTATTAACTAAATGAAACACCATAACAAATCTCTCATCACTGCCTCCCCTAGATTCTATTAACTAAATGAAACACCATAACAAATCTCTCATCACTGCATCCCCTAGATTCTATTAACTAAATGAAACACCATAACAAATCACTCATCACTGCCTCCCCTAGATTCTATTAACTAAATGAAACACCATAACAAATCTCTCATCACTGCCTCCCCTAGATTCTATTAACTAAATGAAACACCATAACAAATCTCTCATCACTGCCTCCCCTAGATTCTATTAACTAAATGAAACACCATAACAAATCACTCATCACTGCCTCCCCTAGATTCTATTAACTAAATGAAACACCATAACAAATCTCTCATCACTGCCTCCCCTAGATTCTATTAACTAAATGAAACACCATAACAAATCTCTCATCACTGCCTCCCCTAGATTCTATTAACTAAATGAAACACCATAACAAATCACTCATCACTGCCTCCCCTAGATTCTATTAACTAAATGAAACACCATAACAAATCACTCATCACTGCCTCCCCTAGATTCTATTAACTAAATGAAACACCATAACAAATCACTCATCACTGCCTCCCCTAGATTCTATTAACTAAATGAAACACCATAACAAATCTCTCATCACTGCCTCCCCTAGATTCTATTAACTAAATGAAACACCATAACAAATCTCTCATCACTGCCTCCCCTAGATTCTATTAACTAAATGAAACACCATAACAAATCACTCATCACTGCCTCCCCTAGATTCTATTAACTAAATGAAACACCATAACAAATCACTCATCACTGCCTCCCCTAGATTCTATTCCTTTACTTTTTCCTAAATTTTCCGATTGTGATGTGAAGTTAACTTCTCCATTTCCAGCGGGACTTTTCCTTCAGTTTGGTCTTCAGTCATATCCATACTTACGCTTCTCTCTATAATTGTAGAACATATCCATACTTCTGCTTCTCTCTATAATTGTAGAACATATCACTACTTCCGCTTCTCTCTATAATTGTAGAACATATCCATACTTCCGCTTCTCTCTATAATTGTAGAACATATCCATACTTCCGCTTCTCTCTAAAGTTGTAGAACATATCCATACTTCCGCTTCTCTCTATAATTGTAGAACATATCCATACTTCCGCTTCTCTCTATAATTGAAGAACATATCCATACTTGCGCTTCTCTCTATAATTGTAGAACATATCCATACTTCCGCTTCTCTCTATAATTGTAGAACACTTAGTTCATGATCAATTAAGTACATTTCTTAGTAGATCCCTTATCAATCCTCTCCAATCCGGGTTCCACCGTGGTCACAGTACCACACACAACTGCCTTGACCACAATCACCAATGACATTCGGTAGGGTATGGACAATCAACTTGCGACTGTGCTGACAGTGTTACACTTTACACAAACCGAAATAAACATAACATCGTCTGTCACGTGATCCCCTGGGCCGCGACGCGTCGGCGATACACAATGACATTCGGTAGGGTATGGACAATCAACTTGCGACTGTGCTGACATTGTTGTGCTGTTGTTGTTGTTGTTGTTTCTGCCGCAAAACAGTAGTGCTCGCATTGCTGTGTTCCGGTTCGAAGGGTAAGGGTGCTGGTGAAATTACAGGCACATGAGACTTTTCATCTTTATGTCTCAGGGTGGCGGGCGCAGGGCAATGCCACATAGGGTGCGTCCTAGGTGGACGTGACCTATGAGGTAATGCACTGTTCATAGGCAGAGGTTACCGCTTATCATCAGGTGGGCCATCTGCTTGTACCGTCATTCAGTAGTATAAAAAAAAAAAAAAATTGTTACACTTTACACAAACCGAAATAAACATAACATCGTCTGTCACGTGATCCCCTGGGCCGCGACGCGTCGGCGATACACAATGACATTCGGTAGGGTATGGACAATCAACTTGTGACTGTGCTGACATTGTTACACTTTACACAAACCGACATAAACATAACACATCTGTCACGTGATTCCCTGGGCTGCGACGCGTCGGCGATACACAATGACATTCGGTAGGGTATGGAAAATCAACTTGTGACTGTGGTGACATTGTTACACTTTACACAAACCGACATAAACATAACATCGTCTGTCATGTGATCCCCTGGGCCGCGACGCGTCGGCGATACACAATGACATTCGGTAGGGTATGGACAATTAACTTGTGACTGTGCTGACATTGTTACACTTTACACAAACCGACATAAACATAACACATCTGTCACGTGATTCCCTGGGCTGCGACGCGTCGGCGATACACAATGACATTCGGTAGGGTATGGACAATCAACTTGTGACTGTGCTGACATTGTTACACTTTACACAAACCGACATAAACATAACACATCTGTCACGTGATTCCCTGGGCTGCGACTTGTCGGCGATACACAATGACATTCGGTAGGGTATGGAAAATCAACTTGTGACTCTGCTGGCATTGTTACACTTTACACGAACCGACATAAACATAACACATCTGTCACGTGATCCCCTGGGCCGCGACGCGTCGGCGATACACAATGACATTCGGTAGGGTAATGGACAATCAACTAGCGACTGTGCTGACTTTGTTACACTTTACACAAACCGACATAAACATAACATCGTCTGTCACGTGATCCCCTGGGCCGCGACGCGTCGGCGATCACACATGTGTTAAATAAAGTGTTCTATATATGTTAGTTTCTAAGGTATTTATGTTTCTATGGGCTTATTGTTTAGGGCCCCCGCGCACTAGGCAGCCATGACTGCGCAGCCAGGTTGCCTGGTGCGCGGGGTGCCTTAGGCACAGAATATTTGTTTAGGTTTAGAACAATTCTCAATAATCCTGAAATAAAGATTTTGAATTTGAATTTGAATAAAATCCCAATCTAACTTATAATACCTCGAAGACCTCTGTGGCGTGGCGGTCGAAGGTTTGCCTGCGACGCAGGAAGTTGCGGGTTCGATTCCCGCCTCGGAACAAATATTTTTGCGATATACACAGATTTAACAGATATTTGTTCAGGGTGTTCTGGGTATTTTGTATGTACCTATAATAAAAAATATCTATCTATGAAATGTATTGCATTAAGTATATCAGTTATCTAGTACCCATAACACAAGCTCTGCTTAGCTTGGGGCTAGATAATGTTCAAATCAAATCAAATCAAAATAATGTATTGCGTAATATGGGTTTGTTACAGAATGTTAATTGCAACTGTTTAAGTCCTGCCCCAATCAGCGTTTCACGCATGCAATTTAGTAGAGACCTATACAGGTGATATTATAATTAATTTCATACATCAGATTTACATTAATATTATACAAAGTACATTACATTAGAAAATTACATTAGTCCAAGTTCTTATCATCTAAATACTCTTTTGAATTATAATATGCCTTTTCTATTTAAGCAGTTTTTTCAATTTCCCTTTAAACACATTCAAGCTAGTGAACTGTTTAAACTGTTGAAGCTGTGTGAACTGTGTCCAGCATTATTTATTTATTATTATTTTATTTATTGTTTATGATTCTCGTCAATTCCACTCCATCCCAAGGTTATCTGGAAGAGATAGCTCTCAGCAATAAGACCCCTCCCCATTGTACTTATATTTTGATTATTTTGAATGTGTTTTTATGTGGTGTGCAATAAAATGTTATCTATCTAGCTGTCTTACATTTGTCCCGCAGCAGGAATCGTACCGGCAACCTTTCGCATCTCAGTTGGCTACTCGTCTGCTGCACCGCAGAGGTTTTCAGTTCTCGTATGATAATTATGAACAGTACAGATCATAAATATCTTCTCAACTGACGACCTCTGTGGCGCGGCAGGTGAACGTTCGCCTGCGACGCAGGAGGTTGCGGGTTCGATTCCCGCCTCGGAACAAATATTTGTGCGATCCGCAGATATTTATTCAGGGTGTTCTGGATATTTTCTACATATAATTAAAAACAAACTATCTATGTAATATATTGTATTAAGTATATCAGTTGTCTAGTACCCATAACACAAGCTCTGCTTAGCTTGGGGCTAGATAATGTTGTGTGAACTGTCCAGCAATATTTATTTATTTATTATAACTCTCATTGTAATAATAATACTAGATATTTAAAAGATGTTTTTATACATTCCAGGTATTTACGGGTACAGTGCATACAGCGCCGGTAAATGGGCTGTGAGAGGACTAGCCGAGGCGGTCGCCATGGAACTAGTCGGCACGAATGTGCGAGTCATGTTGTCCTACCCTCCTGACACCGACACGCCAGGTCTGCGGCTGGAGAACACCACCAAACCTGAGGAAACCAAGATTATATCCGGAACTGGGGGTCTGCATACACCAGAGTCTGTCGGCAGGAAGATGATACATGATGCACTGGTTAGCATTCAGTTCCTGGCTCCTGAATTTATTTTTCTAACGCTTCATTAGTTCGCTGGTAGACATACTATTGGACATAAATCAAGGAAGTGAAAAGGACTCAGCTTTGGGTTATTCGGACTACGAGTAGACTCCTCCATCTCCTCCCGTGGATGTGGTAAAAACCGATTGTGATTTCACCAGGGGATGAGCAGCAGCATCCACCTGAGTACTTAACCACCATTACTGCTATCACCAATCTGCATGCCAAGCGTGGTTATTATGGCAAATCCCCCCATTGCATTCTATGGGAACATCCATGGGACCTGGGGCATCTTATAGGGGACTTGCTGATGATGGTTATTAAACTCTGCAGTGTGATTCAGGGCTAAGATGATGAAATAGCCCTCCTCTATATACAATGACACAACAAATGTTTTCAACCTGCGTCCATCCACAGACTTCCATTTCTATCAACTTTTAGGCTCTCCTAAGTTTCACTAGCTAGGGTTGACGAATAGGAACATTCCATCTCTCATGAGAGGTCACCGATAGTGGTAGCACTGTAAATGTATAAGTTACATATATCTTATGTGGTAGTAGTAACACTTTTAATCTTTGTCTCAGGGTGGGGGGCGCAGTGCAATTCCACATAGGGTCGTTCTAGCTGCACGTGACCTGTAGGTAATGCATTGTTAAAGGTAGAGGATACCGCTTAACATCAGGTGGTCCATCTACTTGTTCCGCCAATAACCCAGTTATCACCCAAAAATATTGGCGTGATAAATGGCAATAGACGGTCCTACGCAGCGTCTTATTATTATTTCAAGTTCTAAGAATGTTTGTTGATAGAAACTGGGCACTTTGCCCCACCCGTGGTCCTGTGGTATAGCTGACATGCTTCTTTCTATTTCAGGTCGGTAAAATGTATTCAACCTACAGCTTCAGTGGAAATATAATGAACATTTTGTATGGAGTGTCGGTAGAGAGCATCAGTCAGGTTGTAACTCAGGTACTTTGCATGGGATTCCTACGCATTCTCATGGTAGGAGTAATGGCTTCTTTCCATAAAATCGTCCGGGATCAACTGAAACTAAAACAGGCTCCGGCTACTCTTGCTTGTGCTACTCAGGCGCCGGCTACTCAGGCTACTGGGCCGACCAATAAATAACCTTTTTTTTGTAACCATTTTTTTTCTTGTTGATTGTCGACTATGTCAATTCCATTGTTCTCTCTCACAAGTCACTCCATATGCCATATGCCATAACCATAACCAGCCCATATATGGACCGGTAGAGCATGATGGCTGCGTCTGAAGTTTGCGCAGACAACATGCTCTGAAACAGACCATATATGGACCGGTAGAGCATGATGGCTGCGTCTGAAGTTTGCGCAGACAACATGCTCTGAAACAGCCCATATATGGACCGGTAGAGCATGATAGCTGCGTCTGAAGTTTGCGCAGACAACATGCTCTGAAACAGCCCATATATGGACCGGTAGAGCATGATAGCTGCGTCTGAAGTTTGCGCTGACAACATGCTCTGAAACAGCCCATATATGGACCGGTAGAGCATGATAGCTGCGTCTGAAGTTTGCGCAGACAACATGCTCTGAAACAGCCTATATATGGACCGGTAGAGCATGATGGCTGCGTCTGAAGTTTGCGCAGACAACATGCTCTGAAACAGCTCATATATGGACCGGTAGAGCATGATGGCTGCGTCTGAAGTTTGCGCAGACAACATGCTCTGAAACAGCCCATATATGGACCGGTAGAGCATGATGGCTGCGTCTGAAGTTTGCGCAGACAACATGCTCTGAAACAGCCCATATATGGACCGGTAGAGCATTATGGCTGCGTCTGAAGTTTGCGCAGACAACATGCTCTGAAACAGCTCATATATGGACCGGTAGAGCATGATGGCTGCGTCTGAAGTTTGCGCAGACAACATGCTCTGAAACAGACCCATATTCAATTAAATAAGCTTAAAGCAAATTGTATTTTAAAAGAAAACTTTTTATTGTTGTAAGTCATTATAAAATAATGTCACAAAGAGAGGTACAGTCTTTTTACTTATACAGGCAACTTCCTTATTACATAAATAGTTACTCTACTCACGGGGTCTCATCCCATAGAAAAAATATATTGTTCTATTAAAGTTCAATAGATGGCGTTACATGTATAGATTTGGTATTGAAGTATGTAAAAAAACAATATTAGGTCTTGAAAAAATATTTTCTAATATCAAAAAATACCCACAACACGGGAAAATTAAATAAATGTATCTACAATCAAGTTTAATAATTTTTACAAACATTTAATTTTGTCTTTTTTCTGATGGTAATAATTTGAACTAAATTGATGATGACACCAGTTTGTTTGTAGTACCACAGGTAGAACTGACTTGATAGATATCAGATAAAATAATACTATACTAGTACAGATACCTCATGCCATACAACGAAACGCGACCGCCGTAACTCGGGCTATTCTGCGGGATATTTTGGTTGCCTTACCTGGGCGCTAGATGCCGCTAGCAGCGCAATTGATAGCTAGAGCCACCTAGCACCTGCAACTGTAATTACCGCGTAAAACGCGAACACACTCAACAGATGGCGTTTGTTAAAAACTTAGGCCCGTCTCACATGGAGCTACTCAAAAAGAACTAGTTACCAATGACTAACATGGAGCTACTCAAAAAGAATTAGGTACCTACCAATGACTAAAGTACAAACTCAAATACTAACGAGTTGCATTGAGGGGGGTCGTGTGCGAGGTACAGTTTCTAATTTTTCATTTTACATTTTCCTTTCTAAGTAGACTTTTACACCCTAAAAGGAATAGGACACTAGGGCACTAGGGTTCTAAGCCCTCTAAATTTCAAGTCTCAACGACCTGCGGTTTAGGCTGTGCGTTGTCACTCGGTCAGTCAGTCGGTCAGGACATTGCCTTTTATACATAACTAGTTCGTCTTTGGTTACAATGATAGATAGATAGATAGATAGATTAACTCTTTATTGTACACAAATAACACACAGAAATACAAAACATAACTCAATAACAAAAAAAATAACAGAAATGTACAATGGGCGGTCTTATCGCTTATAGCGATTTCTTCCAGACAACCTTAGGATGGAGAGGACTATATGGAAGAATGGGACAGTGGTGTTATCACCTTGACAAATACACATATCATTAAATATATACAAACCTACATTATAATACATAATAATATAAACACAACATAAAAACAGACAAGAACAAACAAGAATGAAACTCAACAGGACGAAGAAGACGATTGGAGATAAAACAGTTTGACACGATCTTTAAAAGAATGCAACGACGGAGCAAGCCGAATCGACAACGGTAATGAATTCCACAGCCGAACAGCTTGCACCGTAAAAGAGTCAGTGTAGAAAGAGCTGTGATGAATGGGGAACTTTAGAGCTAGATTTTCTGATGAACGAAGAGAATGAGGGTTGGAACAATGGAGAAACTCAAAGCGCTCCTTCAGATACGGTGGAGCAGAAGGATTAAACAATATATTATGGAGAAGCGAGAGGATATGAGTATTCCGGCGAAGGCGAATGGGAAGCCACTTGAGCTTAGCGCGGAACTGGGAAACATGGTCATATTTACGAAGACCGAATATGAACCTTATTGCAAAATTTTTAAGGCGCTCAAGCTTGTTAAATTGATCTTCTGTGAGATCAAGGTAACATATATCGGCATAGTCGATATGTATAGTATCATGATATGGTGACCTGCGATATTGTCTGTGAGATGTTTTTCAAAGTCCCATGAATGATTTTAAATTATTTTTCTCGTCGTAGAAGTCAATTTGGTTCAGTGACTTCTTTTATGAGTCCTTCCTATCTTAGCGAGCACCGAAGCCGGCAATAAATTCATGGCAAATATCAAGTTTGTAGGCTTTTTGGTTTTGGAGATCTGAGGATGAGTCTGCCCTCTTCTATTTAATCTTGATAAATATTGCATTTTTAATATTATTTGTATTTATGTACTTAATTTATATTATTTTCTAATTTAATAAGTAAAGTAATTTTTTGTTTACAATTTGCAAGTTAATTATTGTGTTGCTAAGCTGTTTATCGGAAACTACCTAATCCTAATAAGGATTAGGTAGGTCTCTCCTAATCCTAATAAGGAGTAGGTAGGTCTCTCCTAATCCTAATAAGGAGATTTTCTCAAAATGTACACTAAATTTAGTAGCAAAATGTACAGTGGCGGAATGAAAAGGTTCGTCAGTTTTCAAAGGAATCCCCTTAGCTTGTCGCGAGCACATATTACCTTTTCCAAAAATTCTACGTAGCAGACTGCTGTAAAGAACACCATACTTTAAATGTTTATTATAAAGATCAAAACCGCACACCTTTGATCAGTTGCTTGTTTAAGTTTGGAACGACTTTTTTAGGGTCCCGTACCCAAAGGGGCCAAACGAAGCCCTATTGCCCTCGCTCATCCGTCTGTCCGTCTCTCTATCATATAGGTCTATAGCGGCTAAACCATAGTAGTATTCATATTTGTACTATTTATGTATCTTACTGAACCAAACCCAAAAATAATAACGAAAAATTATTTTGAAGTATGGCTTCCGTACAAGTTAAAGTGGGGCGGGAAAAATAAATCTGTCGTACCCTAGCATGTGGAGTATAATTTTAGAGCTTATTAAGTAGAATAAGACTGTATTTTTGTTATTAAGTTCAATTTAATTTCCATTTATACCAGGAACTAGTTTTTTTTTAATATTCAACATACTTATTATCCTTATTGTCTTTATGTTAGTTGTGTGTATAGTCGTTGCGAGTGGTTAGCCGTAACGCCAACAAGTGGTTCTGCCGGAAGACCAGTGTTGGTTGCTAGCTTGCTGTCAACCAACTCATGCTGAGGCAGAACCATTTTGTTACTTGAGTTACACCTAGTACCTCCATATCTGTTTCTTCTTAGTGTGTTCTGTGTTTCTGTGTAGCTCTTGTATACAAATAAATATATGTTCTTTCTTTCTTCTTTCTTATTATGAATATTTTACCAAAAAATTATAATATTTTAGAAAATAGAAACATTTTGCGAATTTTCTCATATTTCTAATACAAACAGATTTAATTTTGCGTGTGGATTAACTAAACTTAGGCAATTTATAACTTCTACATTTGTTATGGAACCACAAATTATATAATAGTTTCTACGACGGAAACCTGAATGCGCGAGGTCCGATGTGCACTTGGCCAGTTTTTTATTGAGTTAGCCAGAAGTTTTGTCATTTTATTCGTAGACTATCTGTCATTCAATCGCTGCTAATATCCATTGTCATGGTAACTGAAGGTTATTTTCGTAATATTGCAATATTGACACATTGGCAGTTCGCGAGAATAGGTTCCTGTGTCGGTAAAACAGTACCAATGCAAAACTATGTCGGTAAAACAGCACCTATGCTTTTTGCATTGAACAACCAAAAATAGGCCCTAAGGTGACGAACATTTTCATTCCACCACTGTACACTGGAATTTTCATAAAATTTTAAACAATTTGTTGTTAATTAAGAAAGTGGTTTATTTGTAAAGTCTTTTACAATCTATGGCAATACTTTGTAAAGTCCCTTACAATCTATGGCAATACTTTGTAAAGTCCCTTACAATCTATGGCAATACTTTGATCTCATCTAGTTCTACACATGGATAAACTGTAGTTGCACTTTGTTTTTAACATCTTTTTAATAAAAATATTCTTATTGTAATATCGCTAACAAAATTATAATACCAGGGCTTTGACAATAACCCTGTATTTTTTTTATTTATTTTTTATTTATTTTTTATTTATTATTCGCCCCATAAGTTTGCTTCCAATCGTTTCTAAAATATTTGAAATATTATTCATGAAAAGACTAACTTATGAGATAGCTCTTACACAACTGATCCCTTCACATCAATTTGGTTTCCGTGCAGCCCACGGAACAATCGAACAAGTCCATCGTTTGGTTGCTAAGATAAACTATGCGTTTGAACACAAACAATACAGCTCGGCCGCTTTTTTGGATATTTATCAGGCCTTTGACCGTGTATGGCACGAGGGCCTGCTTTAAAAGATACTGAAAGACCTACCTATAAATTATTATCTTCTGATAAAATCCTACCTAAATCAACGGCATTTTTATGTGAAGCATGGAGAGGATCGAACTGGACTCCATTGTATAAATGCTGGTGTCCCCCAAGGTAGCGTTATGGGCCCAGTTTTGTACCTCATATACACCTTTGACCTACCAACAACAGAAAACGTCCTTGTGGGAACATTCGCTGATGACACAGCTCTCATTGCCACTCACGAAAACCCAGTTGTTGCATCGGCCATGCTACAAAAAAGCCTAAACGAAGTCTCTATCTGGCTAAGGGACTGGCGTATTAGAGCAAATTAAACCAAATCTGTGCATGTGACATTTGCTCTTAGACACGGTTCATGCCCCGTAGTCAAGCTGAATGAAATCCAGATACCACAATGCTGAGCGTTACCTGGGTATATATTTGGATAGACGCCTCACTTGGAAGAAGCACATTTTCACAAAAAGAAAGGCTCTTAGCCTGCAACTCAGGAAGTTGTACTGGCTAATGGCTCGGAAATCCAAATTATCCTTGGACAACAAACTCCTCCTCTACAAATGCATTTTAAAACCAGTATGGTCCTATGGAGCTGAGCTGTGGGGTACAGCGGCAAACTCTAACCTGGAAATTCTGCAACGCTTTCAATCTAAAATGCTACGCATGATAACGAATGCACCATGGTACATTACAAACTGTCAACTACATCGCCACCTAGAGATGCCAACAGTCAAACAAGATATTTGCAACAAGCTCAAATCCTATGCCAAACGTATGGAGCAACACCCTAACCAGCTTGCAAATAGTCTCATGAAAAAGTCCACAACTTTCAGAAGGATAAAGAGGAGAGCCCCTCAAGACCTCATCTAGTATCTAAAAGAATATGTACTGACTTAGAGTCGTGGATATGCCACTGGGCGTATACCATTCATGTCAAGCACGAAAGAAGCACAAAACTCTTGCTCAATGCCCGGAAAGGCAGATTACAAGAAACAAAGGAGACTTAATAAAAAAAAAATTTTTTTTTTTTTTATTTATTGAACATGATTTACAACATATGTTTCTTACATTTAGTGTTTAAAAAGCTATATTAGGTTTATCGTAACACTAGGTTCTCGATGATAGGTACATAAAAAATTACATTCGAGTTATAAGTAGTAGGTAGTTAGATAAACAAATGATGCACGTTCACTCGAGCACACACACACATGAGAGTCACAGTAACAACATCTTGATTGAGTGCTCGCGCGAACATAGGATGCTCCATTTTATGCCAAGCTCTTTAAATTGTTTAGCATATACTTTTTTATATTTGATATGGGTATACCTAGACCTATCTAGAACATTATAGTGTACCTACTTAAAGGTACACTATAATGTTCTAAATACGGATTAAATAGAAACGTACCTGCAATAAGTTTATTCCTAGACAGCTGGGCCCAGAATTGGTGATACCGATTATAATTGGGCCACACTTTAGGCAAGGTATAACAGTTGCGACGCTCGCTCGCATTCAGCGCTTGGCTTGTGGATGACAACCCGCCACGGCCGCGCCTCGTCCGCGCCGGCTTGTAGATGACAACCCGCCGCGGCCGCACTCGTCCGCGCCGGCTTGTGGATGACAACCCGCCGCGGCCGCGCCTCGTCCGCGCCGGCTTGTGGATGACAACCCGCCGCGGCCGCACTCGTCCGCGCCGGCTTGTGGATGACAACCCGCCGCGACCGCGCCTCGTCCACGCCGGCTTGTGGATGAAAACCCGCCGCGGCCGCGCCTCGTCCGCGCCGGCTTGTGGATGACAACCCGCCGCGGCCGCACTCGTCCGCGCCGGCTTGTAGATGACACCCCGCCGCGGCCGCGCCTCGTCCGCGCCGGCCAGGGTGTGCCTAAGGCCGCCTATGATAGAGCCTACCTAGTACCTAGCTCCAGTACATGGGTTCTGTTCATACTGCAGTCTGAATCCTCTTCCGACGTAGCCCTCGTCGGATCTAAACCACACCACTATTGGTCCAGCGGTGCTATCTAAACAAAATAGTTTTACAATTAAGCAAGTAGGTACGATTTTACACACTACCTTACCTGAATAATTAATAATTGCTTCACTGGTTATGATATTTTGTTGTTTGTATGAATAAATAACACAATAATGTTTATTAGTTATTTTTTTTTTCATTTTTTTTCTACATATAGGGTTTATAGGCCAGTCATATGTTAATTCGAAACTGCAATAATTGCGGTAAACTTGAGAGTGTTGAGAGCTTCTTGGCCATCTCCGCCATACAGAACAAATAAAAATGCCTCGCTTGCACTCTCGATCTCTTCTGGAAGGGAATCTGGCTGCAAGAACACTTTCAGCTGGTGAACGAGGTTAAGGTTTTGTATAAAAATAGAGAACATTGGGAACCCAGTATCTTGGGAGCTATGACCAAAAAAATTGTACTAGGGCTCAAACTGTCAGGAATTTTGATAACTTTAAAAAAGTAATAGTTACCTTTCTCGGCAGAGCCTTCCTATGTCGTTTATTTGTGGACAAAACTAAAAGAAGCGAAAAAATATGCGGTTTTTCAGCAATAACTCAGCGTGCTTACATTTTAGAATGCTGCAACCTACTATCTAGGTGGACCCAAACAACATACCAAAAAAGCAAGTTTACCGCAATTATTTCCATTTCAGCGTTTTTTAGGGTTCCGTAGCCAAACTACGGAACCCTTATGGATTCGTCATGTCTGTCTATCTGTCTGTCTGTCCGTGTATGTCACAGCCACTTTTTTCTGAAACTATAAGAGCTATGCTGTTGAAACTTGGTAAGTAGATATTCTGTGAACCGCATTAAGATTTTCACACAAAAATAGAAAAAAAAAACAATAAATTTTTGGGGTACCTAGAATGAAACTAAAAAAAAAACATCATACCCATACGTGTGGTAAATCTATGGATAGGTCTTTAAAAATGATATTGAGGTTTCTCATATAATTTTTTTCGGCATGTATTTAACGCGGCGACAAATTAATCTGATGTAGGGATTTATAAAAAATTAAAGGGGGTAGCAAAAATAATAAGTTGGCGACTAATTGCGGAGACTAGTATAAAGTAAAAAGTAGCAGCTAAGTAATCAATTTTCGGCTTTGTTTCAATATAAACTAGCATCGAGTTATTGTTTTGGCGACTGAATTAACTAATTAAGCGGAAACATGACAGCGGATAAAAAGTTGAAAATGGCCTACTCTAATTGTTCAATGGAGATTGCATATAAAATAAATCAAGGTCATAAAACAAATCTAACCTAACCTAACCTAAAGATGGAGACCTGTAGTTGCCACTAATATATAGTTTGTCGCCTATGATTTCAGTAATCTTGTTTATTATTTCTGCTACCTTAAAGTAGCTGCCATTATTTGAATTTTAAAATATCCTTAGTTTAAAGCTCATTTAATATTAATTATTGCCAAAATATTTAATCGCTGACAAGTTATTAATTTAGTTGTAAATAGTTTGCTGCTCTTTAATTTTTCTGTCGCCGCCAAAATAATAAGCCATTTTTTTCTAAACTGAATAGTTTGCGCGAGAGACACTTCCAAAGTGGTAAAATGTGTGTCCGCCCCCCCCGTTACTTCTAAAATAAGAGAATGATAAAACTAAAAAAAAAACATGATATACCATGTAAACTTACACCGATAATTGGTTTGAACGAGATCTAGTAAGTAGTTTTTTTTAATACGTCATAAATCGTAAACCATCCAAGAACTTTTATATTATGTTACCTACTTGCTGCTACGGCACCCTTCATGGGCGAGTCCGACTCGCACTTGGCTGCTTTTTTTTGTATGATATGACTGGCCTCATCATCATCATAACGAGCCATTAATTCAATTCATAAATTATTTTTTTTTTATTCGACCAACATAGTATCATTAGGATTAGGTACACAATTAGGCAATACACACAAGTTCTCGTAACTTCTTATTTAGTACAATTTTATATTTATCAACAGTTTTATCAACAGTAGGTACCTACTATACAACCCTTCGACCAAAGTAAAATAAATGGACTGGCCTTACCCATACAAAACGTCCGTGAAAAATAAGACAATTCGGATTTAGGGTACGGTCAACAAATAAACTATCTATCTATCTATCTATCTATCCAGCCACTGCTGAGTAAAGGCCTCTTCTCTATAGCGCCACTCCTGGCGGTCTTGTAAATAAACTAGGTGAAATTAAATTATTGAACTTCTTAAAAACTGTATTTGTTTAATACTTAATACTTTAACAGATGCAATGTGTTTTCTAAAGTTATTTCAGTAGGTTTATAGTACAAAAAATCGCCGAAAAAAATGCAATTATTGAATGAAGCTTTTACAAAAATACATGGTTCCCTTCTGTTTTATGTAGTTACGTATCTATTTTTCAGCTCTCATACATACACAATGTAAATCAATAGAAAAGCAAGTCCACCTAAGGTCTTCAGCTCAATCAATTTGTGAAAAATATATTTTTCATCACTCAATAAACTAAGAAAATATCATAAACATCGTACGGAAACATAAATGTATAAAAATTCCAGTATTTAAGAAACTGCAGAGTGCAGTTTTAAGACTTTTGCACAATGAGTGTTTTTATACTACTTGGAATGACAGATCAAGAAGATGGCCCACCTGATGATAAGTGGTACCCTCTGCCTATGAACAGTGCATTACCTCAGGTCACGTCCACCTAGGACGCGCCCTATATGGCATTCCACTGCGCCCGCCACCCTGAAACATAAAGATGAAAAGTCCCATGTGGCCGTAATTTCATCGGCACCCTTACCCTTCAAACCGGAACACAGCAATGCGAGCACTACTGCTTTGCGGCAGAAACAGGTATGGTGGTAGTATTTCCCCGGACGAACTCTTTCACAAAAAAGCTCTGCTACTACTAACCGTTTTTTGGCGTATTAAATTCATTGTGTAGAAAATTATCAGAGCAAATACGGGAAAATGTATTCCACTTCCAAAAGTCGTCTGTTCTTGCTCGTCTAATGACTTCTATCCATTTTTGTTTACCTTAGATTTCTTTTGGAAAGCTATAAGGTTAATTAACATGCCATTACATATTATATGCAATTACCTAAAGCGACGTGCTTAGCAATGTTTTGACGTAAATAATGCAAATAACAATTCTAAATCAATACGATACCCCTTAGGCATCAGATTTTTTTGCAGTCTGTACCGGACCATCCGTCATGCGTGAAGTCTTGTCAAATATTTCGTCGCTGTAGTTGGAAAACTAAATAAGTAATAACAACAACAGAACCAAAATCGCGAGAAAAACGCGATTTACTGTTTTATTGCGTCAAAAATGACAATAACTTTTTTATCGTAACTAATTTTGCAGTCCGTGTTTTGATATGTTATAGATTGGTACTGTATCTATTTTTGAATTTAATGATAATACATTTTAGTTCTTTTGATAAACAGAAAAAAAAAACGACTATGTATTTTTCCCTCGCCAAAGTTTTGAATAATTGATGCAGTTATTTATTTTTGCATGTCAATTGTTTAGTTTTCCTTCGTCAATGATCTCCACTGAGGTTCAAAAAGCTAATGATAAGTGCCATTATTTAATTTTCCCATAATAGTGAAATCATGAAATGATCTATTATTTACTTATTTGAATATGACATACAATACATGAATACATTTTAAAATAAAACCAACTTATAATAATAAATAAATATATCTGGACAGTTCACACAACATTATCTAGCCCCAAGCTAAGCAGAGCTTGTGTTATGGGTACTTGACAACTGATACACTTAATACAATATTAACATAGATATATATTTTTTATTATATATAGAAAATACCCAGAACACCCTGAACAAATATCTGCGGATCGCACAAGTATTTGTTCCGAGGCGGGAATCGAACCCGCAACCTCCTGCGTCGCAGGCGAACGTTCGCCCGCCGCGCCACAGAGGTCGTCTTCATAATCATTTCTTTTTATCAAGACTGAATATTAGAAAAATACTGAAACACCTACATTATTTTAGCAGACTTTTCAATTCAAAGTAAGTGACATAACAAACTTATCATACGACTATTGCTTATAAAATCAACAAAATGAAATAAATTTGTGGAACACAATAATTCTAAGTATCAAAAAGAAAAAGGTATGTCGACTAAAATTAAAACTATCTACGAGTATAAACTTGTGTCTGTTAACTTTCATTCAGAGTGGGGAACATTGAGATAATGTCCTGGGGCGTAGTCCTCCTTGTCGCTCGTCCTCTAGAGCAAGACGTGTCCATCGACATGTATGGGCCATCATAACCATGCAATAAAGTCGATTTCGCAAAATGTGTTACTTATGTGGTTTTCCTACTACACGACAATTTATAAGTTTTTTATCAATTGATGAAAATTATATTACAAAACCTTTACTTACGAATGAAATGCGATGCCTGAAGCTTTATTTGTATTTCTTGTGTTGTTTGCACTTGCAGAAAAGCACAGGAAGGCATTGTATCACCAAGGTATCTAATTTTGGTATTTTTCAGCATAGCTGTCACTCGTTGCCGTGACAAAGACTGACTAAAGCGAAGTGTACTAGCTAGGTCTGTTTAGAAGCTTCAAAACTATCGTTCCCTAAGGCCGGTCCATTCATTTTATTTACGTCGATGATACAACCCTACCTAGATTTGATTGTAAATAAATGCACCATACAGCAATGATTCAGATACTGACAATCAAACCTAGCAGCAAACATCTTCAGAATGTTGTTAGAGCTGGCCCGAGCCCTGCGCACCAGGGATGTGCAGCGCTTACGCATTACTGTGTAGAAACAGTTGCCTCGCGCATCAGCGAACATCCCCGATGCGCTGCAGAACCGGGGCAGCCCCAACAATACCCTGAAGGCATTATTGTACTGAACTCGCAGAGCGTTGTACTGCTTTTGCGTGTGATTCACCCACAGGCTGCTCGTGTAGAAGTTAGTGCAATAAGCTCGGAATAGAGTAAATTTTACTTCAGCGGAACAACGAGCAAACCTGCGGGCTATCATGTTCGCCCTTACAGACAACGCTCTGCGCTCCCTCTCCATGTCTGCATCATCTTCCATCATCATCATCATCATCTTCTGGAATGTCCATTTTTGGACGTAGGCCTCTCCCAATTTCTTCCACGCGAGTCGATCAGTTGCCTTCGCCATCCAGTGTTAGTAAAGACTTCAATTAAAACTGAGGTTTTAATAGAAGTCTTTGAGTGATGGAGCCTGCGTATCCTTTTATGTCATGACTGGCCTATTATTGTATATTTTTATATGAATTCTAATAGTAACACCATAGGGTAGGTACTAGGGGGTGCAGTTTCGATATTTTTCAATTTCGAAACTGGGTTACGAAATTCGGAAGCTCAATTTCGAAAGTTCGAAGTTCAGACAGAAAATATAACTTTTATTTTCAAGATCTGCGCGTCCTGTTACAGATAGTGTTAGAGTCAGATAAGTGATTTACCTAATCCAAAACATACGAAAATACTTTGATTACCTACCGACGCGCTCCCATTGCACGTGTATCAACGACGAAGCGCCCTTCCGGGTCATCGCTGAAGCCTGGCAGTGAACTACTAACCTAACTTAGTACTAACCTACTTCTATAATTTTACATTGATTATGATCTGTGATAATGGCAGATAATAAAAAGAACCATAGAAAAATCAAATAATATTCTGTATATATGTTTTTTTTTTTCATTTTGTGGATGAAATTTGTATGGCTCTCATGCAACTTAAAAAGGGAAAAGCCAGCCAAAAGAAATCTATAAATTGTTTTCAATGGTCATCACAAATTGTCTCGCACGAAGGCTAGTCGAATTTCAGCCACCAAAGCGGGACGTGTTTCGCAGCGACTACGTCACCGTAGACCACATTCACACAGCGCGGCAGATTGTACAGAAGTCTGAGGAGTATAATCGACCACTGTGCTTAGTGTTTTTGGACTATGAGAAGGCTTTTGACTCCAGTCAAAAGTTCTGGAATCCTTGCAGAGCGATGCCAAGTGGACCACCGTTTTATCGAAGTGTTGAGATGCCTTTATGAAAATACAACAATGAGCGTTCTACTACAGGACCAGCAGTCTAATCCTATACAATTCCATAGGCGAGTCAGACAGTAAAATCAACGAAACTGTTCACCAATGCATTGGAGGATCTGTTCAAGACGCTGGACTTGAAGAAGATGGGCATCAACATTAATGGCAACACTTGCGATTCTCAGATAACATAGTTCTGATGGCGGAGTCATTGCAGGAGCTGCAGTACATGCTAGATAGCCTAGCTGACTCCTCTCAACGAGTTGGTCTCCGGATGAACATGGATTAAACCAAGGTGATGTTCAATTGTCACATATACCCGGAACCAGTCGTCGTAAAAGGTCGTCCACTCGAAGTTGTTCATAATTGCGTATACCTTGTGCAAATATTGCAATTAGGTAGACACAACTTTGAGAAGGATTCAAGTGGAGGATTTACTTGGGCTGGGCAGCGTTATGAAAACTACGCCAAGTCTTCTCGTCGCCTCAATGCCTGAAGACTGGAGTTTTCAATCAGTGCGTCCTACCCATGGTGCCTAGACGTGGGCACTCATGGTAGGGCCAATCCACCAGTTCAAGGTTGTACAGCGAGTATATGTAATGAGTTGTATGAAACGGGCTATGCTCGGAATTTTTCTGAAATATAAAATCCGAAATGAGATTATCCAACAGAGAACTAAAGTCACCAAATAGCCACCAAATAGTCACATAGCCCACCAAATTAGCAGAACTGAAGTGGCAATTTGCTGGTCATATAATATGCCGAAGAACTGACAACCGTTGGGGTAAGCAAGTTCTTGAGTGGAGACCGCGTCTTGCCAAACATAGCGTAGGGCGCCCTCTGGCTAGGTGGAGCGATGACCTACGAAAGGCGGCGGGCAGAAAGTGGATGAGAAGAACCGAACACCGGGCTCCTCGGGCAAATCAATCAATCAAATATCTTCATTTCAGGCTTATTGGAAAATGTACAAAAACCTAAACAATAAGCCCACAGCAACATAAATACCTTAAAAACTAACATACATATAAAAAACACTTTTGGACTTTAATACACAAATGTAGCCAGCCACTGAGAAGGCTCTCTCAACTTCAACACTGGTCGATGGTATTGAAATGAGGTGTTGGTATACTTAAGATGCCTTATTTGCGTGGGTAAATCGTGGAAACTAAAAAATTCGAAACTTCGAAATTGTGGCCAAAAACTTCGAACTTGAAAAATGGTCAAAAAAGCCTATGAATTTCGAATTTACGAAACTTCGAAGTTTCGAAATGCACCCCCTAGTAGGTACTACTCAGACAGGCTCGTCTTTGACTAAAAATATCTAGGTATTAATCAATGGTACGTAGATCGTCTTTGACTAAAAATACCTAGGTATTAATCAATGGTACGTAGCTCGTCTTTGACTAAAAATACCTAGTTATTAATCAATGGCACGTAGCTCGTCTTTGACTAAAAATACTTAGGTATTAATCAATGGTACGTAGCTCGTCTTTGACTAAAAATACCTAGGTATTAATCAATGGTACGTAGCTCATCTTTGACTAAAAATACCTAGGTATTAATCAATGGTACGTAGCTCGTCTTTGACTAAAATACCTAGGTATTAATCAATGGTACGTAGCTCGTCTTTGACTAAAAATACCTAGGTATTAATCAATGGTACGTAGCTCACCTTTGACTAAAAATACCTAAGTATTAATCAATGGTACGTAGCTCATCTTTGACTAAAAATACCTAAGTATTAATCAATGGTACGTTACGTAGCTCTTTTTTTTCGAATTGTCTTTTTATACAGTTGATCTCGGACAATGATGATGATGATGATGTTTGTGTATTCTAAATTCTATGTGACATTTATTAATGTTAAGTAACTAATATTCAAACATGATTTTTCTTAAAATTGTTATCTGAATAAATGAAATGAAATCAATGCTTTTTAAATGCTTCTTTACCTAGGCGTAGCGAGCGCAGATAGTGGGTTAGGGCAACGAGCGCAGATGGTGGGTTGGGGCAAGGAGCGCAGATGGCGGGTTGGGGCAAGGAGCGCAGATGGCGGGTTGGGGCAAGGAGCGCAGATGGCGGGTTGGGGCAAGGAACGCAGATGGCGGGTTGGGGCAAGGAGCGCAGATGGCGGGTTGGGGCAAGGAGCGCAGATGGCAAGTTGGGGCAAGGAGCGCAGATGGCGGGTTGGGGCAAGGAGCGCAGATGGTGGGTTGGGGCAAGGAGCGCAGATGGCGGGTTGGGGCAAGGAGCGCAGATGGCGGGTTGGGGCAAGGAGCGCAGATGGCAAGGAGCGCAGATGGCGGGTTATTCAAGGAGCGCAGATGGCGGGTTGGGGCAAGGAGCGCAGATGGCGGGTTAAGATAAGTAAATACGCCCCGGAACTTGCGTGTACTCGTTTAAGGTATCTACTAAAGAGACTCGGTCGACCCCGCCCAAGACTGTTAGGTATTTTACCCGACCGGCGAGAACACAACACACAACAGTCACATAATACCTGCATAGTCCTGACCCCACACTAGGATTCCCTGTGTCGTGGGTATTCGGAACTACGAGTACTGTGGTACCTACCACAACTCCCAGACCAGGAACAAAATTTTTCAGAGGCCCAAGTCGGTGTTTCGTGACCTATGACCGTAACGACTATCGTCCGTGTATAACGTAATAACTATGTAGCTAAGAAACGGCTAGTCACGACGAAATACACGCACGATCGTTGTTACTACGCAATACACGCACGATCGTTGTTACGATCATTGTTACGATGGTGCTTGCAAAACTTGGGGCCTAAGATCATTTGTCCCGCAGCGGGAATCGAACCCACACCTCTTGCATCTCAGCTGGCTACTTGCCCGCCGCGCCACAGAGGTAGCCATCACAAAGAACATGTCTTGGTCTATGGAGGGAGGGACACCATTAGTGAACCTGGAGGAGTTTTATACCATTGCTAGTACCTAATACCTATATTACTAGCAATAGTTTACCTAGCTGGCTATTTTTATACTGTTAGGTAGGTTAGTTGTACTGTAGGTACGATCTATTGGCAGGTAAACATGAAGCAGTTAGGCACGTACCTGTTAGAGGAGCATTCAGTGAGAAGTCCTGAATGACTGCGCCGTCGTTGAGTCTGTCGCCACACAGGCGCGTTGCAGCTATCAGCAGCCAGTCGCTCGGGCAGTTGTATATCTCCACTCCGGCCTGTCCGGGGGGCAGCACGGGCAGGCCGTCTGAGCACACATTCATTATATAAGGGTTGAGTCTGTCGCCGCACAGGCGCGTCGCAGCTATCAGCAGCCAGTCACTCGGGCAGTTGAATGTCTCGACTCCGGCCTGTCTGGGAGGCAGCACGGGCAGGCCGTCTGAGCACACATTCATTATAAGGTTTGAGTCTGTCGCCGCACAGGCGCGTCGCAGCTATCAGCAGCCAGTCGCTCGGGCAGTTGAATGTCTCGACTCTGGCCTGTCCGGGAGGCAACACGGGCAGGCCGTCTGAGCACACATTCATTATAAGGTTTGAGTCTGTCGCCGCACAGGCGCGTCGCAGCTATCAGCAGCCAGTCGCTCGGGCAGTTGAATGTCTCGACTCTGGCCTGTCCGGGAGGCAGCACGGGCAGGCCGTCTGAGCACACATTCAGTATAAGGTTTGAGTCTGTCGCCGCACAGGCGCGTCGCAGCTATCAGCAGCCAGTCGCTCGGGCAGCACGGGCAGGCCGTCTGAGCACACATTCATTATAAGGTTTGAGTCTGTCGCCGCACAGGCGCGTCGCAGCTATCAGCAGTCAGTCGCTCGGGCAGTTGAATGTCTCAACTCTGGCCTGTCCGGGAGGCAGCACGGGCAGGCCGTCTGAGCACACATTCATTATAAGGTTTGAGTCTGTCGCCGCACAGGCGCGTCGTCGCAGCTATCAGCAGCCAGTCGCTCGGGCAGCACGGGCAGGCCGTCTGAGCACACATTCATTATAAGGTTTACCAGCTGACATACTACCTACCTACCTACGTCATCCAAGTCACGTTCCTAAAAACATTTAGTTAGGTATACTTAGAGCGATGACTTGGGAATCGAACGACCCGCGTGGACCTACTGCTACTGGTAGCGAACATTATTCAGTGTTCGAATTTATTTATGCAATAACAAACAAATGTTATTTTATAAATGATCGTAGTGCCCTTGCAGGGTTCACGTTGAGAACATAGAATACGTACCTACCTGCATCTTGTGCATCGCATGAAGCAGTAGGTAGGTACACTTTTAAGACTATGACTATGAATATATAAGACACACGCCTATTTCCCTCAAGGGGTAGACAGAGCCTCGACGGGCCTCCTTGGGTGGGGTTCTGCGTGCGAGCGTTTGTATGGAAAGTATGACCGGGTTGGCCGCTCTAAAACTAGTACCTAAGGGTAGGTACTGAACGTATACTCGTAGGTACCTATATGTGGGTAACATTAACCCGTTGAGTGCCTTATGAGCGGCATATGCTCATAAGAAAAATTCACACTGCGTGCCTTATGAGCAAGGTTTGCTCATAACAGATTTGTGTGATTGGTCAATATTTTTGGCTATGTTCGAATTCTTTGAGCTTTCCTATTGGCTGTATACAATATTGTTCATTCAGTGGAAGTTCACTCGTGCCTTTTGATTGGTAGAAAACCGAAGCAAACATACAGAAAAAAATATTTGAAGCCACCGATGTGACTCGCGAGCGAGTGACCAGTAATTTCGCGCGTGTCGACAGAGCCGGTCCGGTACGGCCGGTCATGAAAAATGACTTTCTGGAGGAATCAGTGACTTTTTTGGATATATTTTTGCATAAATTTACCAGAAAAACATTGTAGATTTAGTGTGTGTTCGTATTATTTCAAAAAGAGGTATAAATCAACGCGATAAATGGAACTAAGTTTTGACGACATGGAATTTCATGTCTTGTGGTCGCTCGGTGCAAATTGTATGGCGCGGCCGCGGGATGGTACCAAAATGGCGGTGCTTTTTTTCGAAGTTGTAAATTATCTTTTTCTTGTGTTTTATTTATTTTCAAAGTGATAAAGTTTTGTGAAATGATTACGTAAATATGTATGCTACATACTTACATGTGTAATTTTGGTGAAAGCTATTGTGAATGAGTGCAACGAGATAAAATATGTGTGTGAAATCACAATGTGTGTCTTCGAAAATAATAATTTACTACGAGGTCATGTAAGTTTTTCAAATATATTACTATTTATTATTAGGTAGGAAAATTCAATGCCATAACAATGATGTCATGAATTATATGACACTTGTCATATAATTATGCGTAAACACTTAAAATATTTTTTTCCGATAACATAAACAAAAAAAGAATTGCTAGAAAAAGTGCTGTCGCTTAGGGGCCATTTTTTTTTTGGGGTATCTTCGCTTGACGGGTTAATTACACTTCTCCTCGACGACCTTCGTATGTGACTGACTGTAGCGTTTTCATTCACGTAGGTAATCATAGTACATATTCTGTTTCGTAAAGACCACAGAGTACAGACAAACAGTGTACCTACTACGTGTAATTAGTCGTCTGATTACATGTAGGTAGGTACCTGCTGTACTGTGCACGTGTAGGTAGGTACCTACTGTACTGTGCACGTGTAGGTAGGTACCTGCTGTACTGTGCACGTGTAGGTAGGTACCTACTGTACTGTGCACGTGTAGGTAGGTACCTACTGTACTGTGCACGTGTAGGTAGGTACCGGCTGTACTGTGCACGTGTAGGTAGGTACCTGCTGTACTGTGCACGTGTAGGTAGGTACCTACTGTACTGTGCACGTGTAGGTAGGTACCTGCTGTACTGTGCACGTGTAGGTAGGTACCTACTGTACTGTGCACGTGTAGGTAGGTACCTGCTGTACTGTGCACGTGTAGGTAGGTACCTGCTGTACTGTGCACGTGTAGGTAGGTACCTGCTGTACTGTGCACGTGTAGGTAGGTACCTACTGTACTGTGCACGTGTAGGTAGGTACCTACTGTACTGCGCACGTGTAGGTAGGAACCTACCGTATTGCGCACGTGTAGGTAGGTACCTGCTGTAGGTACTGTGCACGTGTAGGTAGGTACCTACTGTACTGTGCATGTGTAGGTAGGTATCTACTGTACTGCGCACGTGTAGGTAGGAACCTACCGTATTGCGCACGTGTAGGTAGGTACCTGCTGTAGGTACTGTGCACGTGTAGGTAGGTACCTACTGTACTGTGCACGTGTAGGTAGGTACATACTGTACTGTGCACGTGTAGGTAGGTACCTGCTGTACTGTGCGTGTAGGTAGGTACCTGCTGTACTGTGCACGTGTAGGTAGGTACCTGCTGTAGGTACTGTGCACGTGTAGATAGGTACCTACTGTACTGCGCACGTGTAGGTAGGAACCTACCGTATTGCGCACGTGTAGGTAGGTACCTGCTGTAGGTACTGTGCACGTGTAGGTAGGTACCTACTGTACTGTGCACGTGTAGGTAGGTACATACTGTACTGTGCACGTGTAGGTAGGTACCTGCTGTACTGTGCGTGTAGGTAGGTACCTGCTGTACTGTGCAAGTGTAGGTAGGTACCTGCTGTAGGTACTGTGCACGTGTAGATAGGTACCTACTGTACTGTGCACGTGTAGGTAGGTACCTGCTGTACTGTGCACGTGTAGGTAGGTACCTACTGTACTGCGCACGTGTAGGTAGGTACCTACTGTACTGCGCACGTTTAGGTAGGAACCTACCGTATTGCGCACGTGTAGGTAGGTACCTACTGTACTGTGCACGTGTAGGTAGGTACCTGCTGTACTGTGCACGTGTAGGTAGGTACCTACTGTAATGTGCACGTGTAGGTAGGTACCTGCTGTACTGTGCACGTGTAGGTAGGTACCTGCTGTACTGTTCACGTGTAGGTAGGTACCTACTGTACTGTGCACGTGTAGGTAGGTACCTACTGTACCGTGTACGTGTAGGTAGGTACCTACTGTACTGTGCTCGAGTAGGTAGGTACCTACTGTACTGTGTACGTACGTTCTGCTTGCTATCGACGGGTTATGGCTAAAAAACAGTGTTTTTTCTTCTTGAGCAAAATATCTCGCTGAGCCATGGCCTTTTTGACGTACTGCAGCACACACAGTCATTTTACTTCGATTTTGTATATATTATTGTTTGTTTTTATTAGTTTACTGTATTTTATTGTTTATTTTTATTTGTGCACTGTACTATTTGTTGTAATTTGTATGTGTGTGTCTGAAGTTGTAAATAAAGACTTTATCTATCTACGTGTAGGTAGGTATAGTGCAAAATAGCTGCTTCTATGCAACATCTCGTAGGTTCGTTGCAATATTACGTCCCTGCACCTACATTTTGACTACATAGTTACGTAGTGCTTGTTACCTGAGTCGTAGTTGACGATCTGCATATACCCCGCGCTGTAGGTCACGCTGCATGTCCCGGGCGCCCTATCTATGCACATGGCATAGTGACGTAGTGCTTGTTACCTGTGTCGTAGTTGACGATCTGCATATACCCCGCGCTGTAGGTCACGCTGCATGTCCCGGGCGCCATCTCTATGCACATGGCATAGTTACGTAGTGGTTGTTACCTGAGTCGTAGTTGACGATCTGCATATACCCCGCGCTGTAAGTCACGCTGCATGTCCCGGGCGCCCTCTCTATGCACATGGCATAGTTGAGGTTGTTCTACAATTAATGTGGTTACAATTACAATTATACACATGTACCTAGATGTACCTACCTACAGTAGGGTTGCCATAATTGTCTAAATACTGGACCGGGACATTTAGCAATAGCACAGATAAAATAATACTATACTAGTAGCAATAGGTATATTTTGAGCCCTTGTAAATACACAAGTAGTAGGTATCCCAAGTAAAAGAAATAAAAAAACAATTTAACTTTAATAGCCTTAGCATGAAATAGGTAGGTATAATACCTAAGTACTAATTGTTTTCTTCACCTGCTGAAGCAGATTGGGCTGGGGTGCGTTCAGTGGGTACACTCTGAGTGTTGGTTGTCACCAGAGTGTACGGTTGTTCCGTTCACAGGCTCGGTTAGAGCGTTCGTTTAGCGTCACGTGACCCTAACCGAACAACCACCTCTGACAATTCTGACGTCTGTCAAAGTCAAATCATGTGCTTGTCACCAAAGCGTATGGGTTGTTCCGTTCGGAGGCTCGGTTAGAGCGTTCGGTTAGCGTCGCGTGACCCTAACTGAACAACCACCGTTTTGGGTGGGTGTTCGGTTGTTACGATTTTGACGTTAGATTGCTGTCAAAGTCAAGTCGATCCCACCCTTCCCCCCCAAAAATCCTGTTCCATCCATAGATGGAGAAATATTTTATGTAAGCCCAACAAGTAATATAGTAACTACGAAAGTTCCAGATTCCACGAGAGGGTTTTTTTATAAAGTGAAATAGGACTTGTTATCAGCTGCTGGATTACTTTGCTATTAAATGCTCTAAGACTTTGTTAATCAATCACGCTGTAACAGCTGAACCGATATTGATGAAATTACATCCACAGATATGTTCAGATGTCCAGTAGCGGTTTATGTTGGCTGATTGATGATGATGTTGCAAACAGTGCCAATATTTTTTCTGTGAAATATCAAGGCTAGCTTTTGACAAATTTGTCAGTACCTATCAAGGCTGGAAGGATCTTTGTTGTCAAGTGCACGTCGGATCACACGCATTCAGGGTTCCGTACCAAATGTACCAGAAAATTCTCGAAATGTTTCGAAAGTTTTTTGTATATATTGGTAAAATATAAATACACACTTAAATATGCTTTCAGCGATAATGCCGCCCATTTTACTGTTTTTTTATATATATTACGTTTATTTCTTGGTGTAGGTACAAGTTAGTATATCGATCTAAATACATAACAAGTACCATATTTACAAAACAAGTTCCTAGATCAAATGCAAAATAAAAAAATTGGTAACAAAATTTTGGAAAAAAAACTGACTTTGGCGGCTTTATTTTGTACTAGCGACTCGCCCCAGCTTCGCACGGGTAGCCCCGTTGAACCCCCCCCATACCTTTCCCCCTATGTCAATCTCCTGGTTCTAAGCTACCTCCCTACCAATTTTCATCCAAATCCGTCCAGCCGTTTCAGCGTGAAGAGGTAACAAACACACTCATTCACTATTACACACACAAACTTTCGCTTTTATAAAGTGTTTAAATATAAACGGTATTCGAACATTTTAGAAAAATTTAAAGAATTTAACCTTTCCGGATATTTTGGATGTTTCTCGAACATTCTCGAATTCTTCTTCATGAATAAGAGGGTGAGATTGGGGCGGGCTACCGTACCGTAAAACTTTCAGGCCGAGTTAGATTATTTGCGAAAAAAATCCCGAAAGTTCTATAACTTTCTGGAATTTTTGAACTTTCTCGAAGTTTCTAGAAATTTTGGAAATTTCTCGAAGGTTCTAGAACATTTAGAAATTTCTCGAAAGTTCTCGAACTTTTTATAACCTTTCTGGAGATTCTTGAACCTTCTAGAATTGCCTTGAACTTTCCAGAACCTTCTAGAAGTTTTGGTTGAGTTTCATGTCAAGTTGACCTCATTCTAAGCCGTTTTTCTCTAAACCTTAACCGCGCAGCCCAAAACCCAAACCACAGATTACTTAATAGTTACTACGCCCAAACCTTCTAAACCGTTTTTCTCTAAACCTTAACCGCGCAGCCCAAAACCCGAACCATCTTGATGGATGGGAGGGCTGGGGCTACCCTACGGTTAAACCTTTTTTGGGCTGCATTGGTTCGTTTTTGAGTTTTATCGGGCCGCACATTTTATCAACTTAGTTTTATTATATATATAATGATTACTATTGAAAATAAAAAAACTCTACTTCATGAGATCTAAAAATGATAAACCACATGAAAAAAAAAATTAAATGCCAATGTGAAAAAAAGAGTTAAAAATAAGGCTAATTGTTTTTCAGAAAAAAGGAGCTAAATAAACAATGCAGGTTATGTGATTCAACAAATCATTCTACTTCACTACACAGGTACAATAACAATAAGGCTTTGGGTTTGTCGTTCATTCATTCATACTATCTACTAACTTCTTTGAAAAAAAGTGGAGCTGACAATATTGAAATAGAGCTGAATTTAGCTCTAAAAGAGCTAAACTGGCAACACCGGGTGAATAAAGCGTTTGTTTACATCAAAAATTTACAGTGGCATTGACATTCCGTGTCAATCCAAGTCGTTCAGAGCCTCAGAGCGTGGTTAAAAAAACAGCTACACCCTTGGAGTGTACCCATTGAACGCACCCCTGGTTTGGGTGAATTGGGTGTTGTTTTCTAACCACGCTCTGAGGCTCTAAACGACTTGGATTGACACGTAATGTCAATGAAATTGTATTTTTTTTATGTACCTAAACAAACGTTTTCTGGACCCTGCAGTGCCGGCAATTTAGCTCTTAGAGCTAAATTCAGCTCTATTTCAACATTGTCAGCTCCACTTTTTTCCAAAGATGGTATGAATGAATGAACGAAAAAACCAAAGCCTAAATTAGGTACCTACAAGTTTATTTTACTTTGGTCGAAGCCTACAAGAAGCTTGAATTTAGGTAGGGTACCTAGTTATTGTTGCTGTGAAGCGAAGTAGAATGATTGAATTTTGAATTGAATGTTGAATCACATATATAACCTGCATTCTTTATTTAGCTCTTTTTCAATCAAACAATTGGGTCAATTAGCCAGTGGCGTAACTATACCATCTAAAGAAAAGAAAGAAAAATTCTTTATTTGTAACGGCACACATGGATAGGACAAAAAACACTCGACAAATAAAATAAAAAATAATAGGTAATACATAAAAAAGGCAAAAACTAAGTACTTCGACAATTAATAGAGTGTCTCTCTCTGGGGCCCGTGGCAAATTCTTTTGATGGGGCCCTACCTATCAGTAAAAATCGTCACGTTGTACTCAGTTTAATTTTAATAAACTTCGAGATTTTTAGCGTACTCAATTACACGTTGTATATGTCCCACTAATGACCATAGGCCTCCTCCCTTAGGCGAGAGGGAATGGTCTGTAGTCCCCACCCCACGCTAGCCCAATGCGTATTGGAGACTTCACATTCATCCATAGAACATAATAATTCTCTTCATTATAGCTTCATTTCTTTCATCGGATTTGCAATTGAACATAATTGTTTTCGTTGACGCTTTTTGGACTTCAACAAACCGAACTTTTAAAGCAAAAACGGCATCATAACGTTTGGCCATCTATAGTAGGGTTTAATGTTTTTAATGTTATTGAAGTTGAAGACTCACTTTCTTTATTAGATAAAAAACTTGATAAAATATTCCATCTTTTGATACTATGCCCAAAAACATTATAAATTAGTTAAATTGTTTCATAAAATTTTTGCATATCAATAACTTCTCTCACTGCATCATTGAGTACTAGATTTAAATAATGATCAGCACAGTGAACATATACGGCATTTGGCTCAACATCTTTTATGAGTTTTAAATAATGATCAGCACAGTGAACTTATACGGCATTTGGCTCAACATCTTTTATGAGTTTTAAATAATGATCAGTACAGTGAACATAATATACGGCATTTGGCTCAACATCTTTTATGAGTTTTAAATAATGATCAGCACAGTGAACATATACGGCATTTGGCTCAACATCTTTTATGAGTTTTTGAACTCCACCATAAGTCCCTTTCATTGTGTTAGCACCATCATATCCTTGTCCTCGACACTTATTTAGAGGAATATTTTTATCATTTATGGATTTAATAATTTGCTTGGACATTGCTAAGGCAGTTTGAAAAAAGTGAAAACAATATGGGGAATTCCCCGATTCTCAATGCTCACCCGCGCTGCCAACGTACCGCGACAAAATATGTAGAAACCAATGGATGCATTCTAAAATGAAAACATTACCGGTATTTTGATTGACGGTTTTTTGACGGTCATAAGTACGTAAAATTACTCGTCACGGGTAACGTGTACATCTCTAAACATGAATCAACATCTTTTTGTTTAGGTAGGTTGAAATGCATAACGATTAACTTGAAATTGTATTATGGTCTTTAGTTGTCTCACTCTTTGACTAAAGTAAAATAAATGGACTGGCCTTACCCATACAAAACGTCCGTGAAAAATAAGACAATTCGGATTTAGGGTACGGTCAACAAATAAACTATCTATCTATCTATCTATCCAGCCACTTCTGAGTAAAGGCCTCTTCTCTATAGCGCCACTCCTGGCGGTCTTGTAAATAAACTAGGTGAAATTAAATTATTGAACTTCTTAAAAACTGTATTTTTTTAATACTTAATACTTTAACAGATGCAATGTGTTTTCTAAAGTTATTTCAGTAGGTTTATAGTACAAAAAATCGCCGAAAAAATGCAATTATTGAATGAAACTTTTACAAAAATACATGGTTCCCTTCTGTTTTATGTAGTTACGTATCTATTTTTCAGCTCTCAAACATACACAATATAAATCAATAGAAAAGCAAGTCCACCTAAGGTCATCAGCTCAATCAATTTGTGAAAAATATATTTTTCATCACTCAATAAACTAAGAAAATATCATAAAAATCGTACGGAAACATAAATGTATAAAAATTCCAGTACTTAAGAAACTGCAGAGTGCAGTTTTAAGAATTTTGCACAATGAGTTTTTTTATACTACTTGGAATGACAGATCAAGAAGATGGCCCACCTGATGTTAAGTGGTACCCTCTGCCTATGAACAGTGCATTACCTCAGGTCACGTCCACCTAGGACGCGCCCTATGTGGCATTCCACTGCGCCCGCCACCCTGAAACATAAAGATGAAAAGTCCCATGTGGCCGTAATTTCATCGGCACCCTTACCCTTCAAACCGGAACACAGCAATGCGAGCACTACTGCTTTGCGGCAGAAACAGGTATGGTGGTAGTACTTCCCCGGACGAACTCTTTCACAAAAAAGCTCTACTACTACTAACCGTTTTTTGGCGTATAGAATTCATTGTGTAGAACAATATTGTGTGTAGCTAATACGGGAAAATGTATTCCACTTCCAAAAGTCGTCTGTTCTTGCTCGTCTTATGACTTCTATCCATTTTTGTTTACCTTAGTTTTTTTTTGGAAAGCTATAAGGTTAATTAACATGCCATTACATATTATATGCAATTACCTAAAGCGACGTGCTTAGCAATGTTTTGACGTAAATAATGCAAATTACAATTCTAAATCAATACGATACCCCTTAGGCATCAGATTTTTTTGCAGTCTGTACCGGACCATCCGTCATGCGTGAAGTCTTGTCAAATATTTCGTCGCTGTAGTTGGAAAACTAAATAAGTAATAACAACAACAAAACCAACATCGCGAGAAAAACGCGATTTACTGTTTTATTGCGTCAAAAATGGCAATAACTTTTTTATCGTAACTAATTTTTCAGTCCGTGTTTTGATATGTTATAGATTGGTACTGTATCTATTTTCGAATTTAATGATAATACATTTTAGTTCTTATGATTAAGAGAAAAAAATAAAAAAACGACTATGTATTTTTCCCTCGCCAAAGTTTTGAATAATTGAAATGATCTATTATTTACTTTAAAAACTTTCGTGAATCATATCAATTATATGTCGGTGCTTACATCGATTTAACGGTACGTGTAAATTTCCCGTTTTTATAATATAATTATTATTTACTTATTTGAATATGACAATCCTATCCATGGGTATAGATTTATATAATATTAAAATACATTTTAAAATAAAACCAACTTATAATCATTTCTTTATATCAAGACTGAATATTAGAAAACTACTGAAACACCTACATTATTTTAGCAGACTTATAAATTCAAAGTAAGTGACATAACAAACTTATCATACGACTAATGCTTATAAAGTCAACAAAATGAAAAAAAATTGTGGAACACAATAATTCTAAGTATCAAAAAGAAAAAGGTATGTCGACTAAAATTAAAACTATCCACGAGTATAAACTTGTGTCTGTTAACTTTCATTCAGAGTGGGGAACATTGAGATAATGTCCTGGGGCGTAGTCCTCCTTGTCGCTCGTCCTCTAGAGCAAGACGTGTCCATCGACATGTATGGGCCATCAGAACCATGCAATAAAGTCGATTTCGCAAAATGTGTTAGTTATGTGGTTTTCCTACCACACGACGATTTATAAGTTTTTTATCAATTGATGAAAATTATATTACAAAACCTTTACTTACGAATTAAATGCTATGCCTGAAGCTTTATTTGTATTTCTTGTGTTGTTTGCACTTGCAGAAAAGCACAGGAAGGCATTGTATTACCAAGGTATCTAATTTTGGTATTTTTCAGCATAGCTGTCACTCGTTGCCGTGACAAAGATTGACTGAAGCGAAGTATACTAGCTAGGTCTGTTTAGAAGCTTCAAAACTATCGTTCCCTAAGGCCCGTCCATTCATTTTATTTACGTCGATGGTCTCACTTTGGATTTTAAGCAGTTTGAAATAAAATAAAATACTCAGGTACAATGTAAAAAAATATTTTTGAGCTCGCTGCCTCTTGGGCCGGGGCCCTCTTGGGTCGGGAGCCCGTGGCATTTTGCCAGCCCTGCCACCCTATTGTTACGCCACTGCAGTTAGCCTTATTTTTTTCTTTTTTTTTCTCCCAGCATGTGGGCTACCTAATATTTTTAGATCTCATGAAATAGAGTAAGACTGTTTTTTTTATTTTCAAATAGCAGGTACCTAATGGAAAATAAAGTCAGCAGGCCGTCAAAGTCAGTTATTTTTTCTAAAATTTTGTGACCAGGTTTTTTATTTTCCATTTGACCTAGGAACTTGTTTTGTAAATATGCTACCTACTTGTTATATTAAGTATTTAGATCGATAGATTACCTAATAACACTTTATTGTGCACCAAAAAATAAACGTTAATAGGATTAGGTAACTAAACAAAATACAGTAAAATGGGCAGCCTTATCGCTGAAGGCGTATTAAGTGTGTTTTTATATGTTACCAATAAATTATAAAAACTTGAAACATTTTCAAGAATTTTCTGGTGCATTTGATACGGAACCCTGAATGCGCGTGGTCCGACGTGCACTTTAAAATAGGAAATGAAATAAAATAAAAGTAGACGACGTCTCTTCTCGGAAATGGCGGAAAGAAGATTGCGTAGCTGGGTATACATTATTTTGTTTTCAATTCTCAATTTCACTTGTGTACAGAAACGGTACCGACCGAATTTGAACCCCGACTGTGGGATTTTGCATTAGGCACAGTGTCGTCTTGTTCTAGAGTTTAGGAAGGAAAAACATAGTTTGCTGAAAATTGCATGCAAACTGAGCCAAACTGCATGCTGCAAACTGAGCCAAACAAACTTACCAAATAGCTCGACACTCGTGTGATTCCGATTTCAGATTTGTCAAGATAGTTGAAGGATTCTAAGTACCAGCTCGGCTCCGTGAAGTACTGCAGACAGCCCGCAGGCGCCGCCAGCGCGTCTGATGACGTCAACTGACTAACCTGAAATGTTAAACTATTATTTATTATACAGTGTGTTTTTTTAACTTGGACAGTAACAAAGGGCCTTCGATCAAGAGTTGTATTCTTGATCGAAGGTATGGGCATATCCGAATCCTTAAGATGTACGGGAAAACTGTCTTTGGAACGATTAGGTTCTCATTTTGTATGTTAACGATTTTGGCATACCTAGGTAGTTATTTTTATGGTGAAGCGTGAGTTCTCCATAAAAAATTGTTGTTTTGATGAAGTTTTTTTTAATGCGTATTTTTTTTATTTATTTTTTTATTTTATTAATCTAGGATTTACAGTTATCTTATACTTAGTTAAGTATAAGCTATACACTATATGCTATTCTGAAACCAATTTTAATCCACATTTTGTATTCAGTTCGTTTACAAAGTATTGTCTCAGTTTCATGTACCTAAGCATTGTATCATTGGAAGAAAAAAAAAGCGGCCAAGTGCGTGTCGGACTCGCCCATGAAGGGTTCCGTAGCAGCAAGTAAGATAATATAAAAGTTCTTGGATGGATTACGATTAATGACGTATTAAAATAAAACTACTTACTAGATCTCGTTCAAACCAATTTTGAGTGAAAGTTTACATGGTAATGTACATTATATATTTTTTTTAGTTTTATCATTCTCTAATTTAGAAGTTATGGGGGGGACACACACTTTTTACCACTTTGGAAGTGTCTCTCGCGCAAACTATTCAGTTTAGAAAAAAATATATTAGAAACCTCAACATCATTTTTGAAGAGTTGTAATGAGTTGGCTTCGTATAAACCTTCTTACACTTAATGTCTCGAAAACTAAGTTTATTCCGTTTGCATTCAACCAAGCCTCGAAACCACCAGTTTCCTTTTCTGTCCGTGCTCATGTTTGTCCAGTGGACGCTGCCTCGGTTGGGTGTAACTGCATTTCGATTGAACAGACTTCTTCTCTTAAGTATCTTGGGGTTTTTATAGACAGCGCTATGACTTGGGAGCCTCAGATTGAATCAAATGTTTCAAGAGTCAGAAAATTGATATTTGTGTTTAAAACATTGCGTTCCGTCTTGGATTTCAATAGTTTGAAAACTGTTTATTTTGCACTAGCCCAGTCCATCCTTTCTTACTGCATCACATCCTGGGGATGTGCAGTCAAAACCCTGTTGATACGGCTCGAAAGAGCACAAAGAGCTGTACTGAAAGTACTTTCTAAAAAACCTATTCTTTTCCCCACTTCTGATCTCTACTCTCTATGCCAAGTTACTTCAGTCCGAAAACTCTTTATTCTGCACACTATTCTTCGCAAACACTCCCAATTATATTATGTGCCTGTGGCTGTCAATTATAGAAGAAGATCAGACAAGGTTTGTACGGTCGAGCGATGCCGAACGGCCCTAGCAAATCGACATTTTTACTACTTAAGCCCGATGTTGTACAACAGAATAAATCTACAGCTAAATATATTCCCGCTTCCTCATTTTAAATGCAAATTGAAGTGTTTAGAATGGCTTTTATCACTATCGTATGAAGATACTGAACTTGTCTTAAAGTTCGCTGAATAATGTACCATTATGCTGAATAATATACACACACACTCACACACAAACTCACACCTACTCCCACTCACCCTCCCACTCACACACACCGCCACACACACATACACTCGCTCACACACACACACACACACACACACACACACACACACACACACCTATATACACACCCTCGCACACTAAACACTTAAAAACTTAAAATGTTTACCTGTAAGTAGTCAATAATCCAGTTTCATTTTTATTTGTACTCCATCATGTTTAGTCAGGTATCTTATCTTATCTTAATTTTTACTTTTTCCCTTTTATTACTTTATAAGTTTATAACTTTTGGAACCCTGTACTCCACGTAATTTTTTGAGGAGGGCGTTGGTACTTGCGACACAGTATTTTACTTCTGCGGGTATCATCGTTTTTCATTGTTTGTGTTCTAAGTTAATTGTTCCAAATAAAGATATTTTGATTTTGATTTTTTGATCATTTTTGAAGACCTATCCAAAGATACCCCACACGTATAGCTTTGATGAAAAAAACAAATTTGAGTTTCAGTTCTAAGTATAAACCCCAAAAATAATTGTTTTTTTGCAATTTTTGTGTAAAAATCTTAATGCGGTTCACAGAATACATCTACCTACCAAGTTTCAACAGTATATCTCTCATAGTTTCGGAAAAAAAAGGCTGTGACATACACGGACAGACAGACAGACAGACAGACAGACAGACAGACAGACAGACAGACAGACAGACATGACGAATCCATAAGGGTTCCTTGTCTTTGACTACGGAACCCTAAAAAACAGAGCAATATAAGTTAGACGGATTTAATAAAATGTTTTCTCATACAATTTGTACCTAAGTACCTAATCTGGTATAGGTATCTCCCTCTTGCTGAATAGGTACAAGTACGGGCAGTACAAGTAGTACGGGCACGTTTTAGAACACCTCTACGTAGTGATCTTAGACAAAGATGTGGTTGAGTCTCGATACAATACCGTACAAGAGTTAAAACATGAAGTCCTATAGTAATAGTAGGGGAGAGTTGGATATTACCGAGCCCCTAAGAGAAAATGCCAAAAACTAAGCGTAGGTTAGGGTTATTAAAATAAAAGATATGAATATTAGTAGGAAATATATTTGGCTTAAAGTATAGCTTCGCAAAACATTTAAAATTAAACATAGAAATAAGATATTATTGAAAAACCAAAAACTGTACAAGATATTATGTTGATATTATCAAACAGGTACGTTAATATCGTGCCCGTAACCTTAAAATTCGTGCCAGTTTGATAATACTGTGCTAATACAAATAACTCAATTTTTTGTTACATATTGTATATTATATTTATTGTAATATAAATGTATATTATGTATTATATAGTCTTCTAACAACATTCTATTCCAAAAAGTTATATCTTCAACAGTATCATAATTTAACCAGCCTCAATTTAAATCCTTATAAATAACGGCATCTTAGAAGTTTTTTTTACAAATATTCGTGTTAATATAAACTTTACGGTTGGTAAAACTATTATAAACCTAACCAAAACAACTTATTTGTAACTTCAGATCAAATAATCAGTCTCAAAACTGCTTAAAATTAAAATTCTTGGCAGCTGTTATTATTTTCCTGCCATTTACATATGGCTTTAATTTTTTATGTCTTCATGTCATTCAGATCCTACGACTTCTTCTTTTTCGGGGTTTTCCCGTTGTCCACGTTTTTCGGCATTGGATCTTTCATCCTATAAAGTAAATATAATTTTACTAAAGGTAGTAGTACATTTTCATACATGATAATACCGCGCCCTTGGCACGGAATTATCAAACACGGTCTTTTTTTTTGTAACCGCTAAACAATAAAGATAAGGAAAGAATATTGCTAAAACTACTTCATTCATGCAATTCTAAGTATTTTTGCCTTCTAAATGCATATAATAAATAATGCAACACTTATAAGTAAAGGGCTCACCTCTTAGGGAAGAATAATAGTCGAAGTGCCGAACATTTTAAAACAATTGTGGACTTTCTCTGGTGGCTCGGAACGGACTGACGATGTGCGCAGGGAGGGTCGTCTGCCTCGAGCTTCGATATTATTAGCACTATAGGCACTCGCTATTCGTAGTTTTGATATATGCAGGGGCGCGGAGATATCAGGCGCGCGGTAATATCCAACTCTCCCCTAACATCTAGACAACATTCGTAGTTAACACACTAGGAAAAGTATTTCTGAAGTTTGCGCCCGGTGGATTTTCTCCACAGGTAGGTAGGTGCCTATGTAGGTAGGTACCTAGATTTTACCTTTATAGAAAACAGTCTATTTTCTGCAGTATCAGTCTGGATCGTGAGATAAACAGGCCCTTCTGCATTGCCAACTTCAACATACACTGAAACATAAATAAAAGACAAATAAATTAAAAAAAATTGGGGGATTTATATTATGATTATATTTATAGTTTTCATAGCACTGCAAATATACTGTGACTCATATTTTAGCATTGGGTTGAACAATTAATATAATTGGTTGAACCGATATAAGTACCTACCTACTAAATGGGTTGAAGCAAAGGCTCAGTCGCAAAACGTCCACTTCTCATAATGTACACCGCCGTTTTTCTCAATATGACAACATCGCAAAATGTAAGTACACTCGATTTTTTCGCATAACTTAGGTACACCGTGCGTTTTCTCAAAATGACCACTTCGCAAAATGTACACTGGATTTTTTCTCAAAATGTACACTACAGGTATAGCGTTTAACTTATTAGCCTCCTGAGGTATGGGAGCGGCACGGGAAGGTGGTGATTTTCTTATGTCAAATGTCGCGAGACGTCACTTGACGTCAGTCCAGTCGGGCGGCGATCTCGCAGCCGTCAATACGTGTTATTTGGACCGGCCGCTTTAGTCAAGACGCACACGAGATTAGCAACCAAATCTGATCCAAATTCTGCCGAGCATGAAAACGATATAAATCTATATAAAACCGTTGCTAAGGCAACCGGACTGTCAAAACAAAGCGTACCTACGACGCATTGTTAAGGTGGTCGCTTTTCCATACAAACGTATTAGCACAAATATGGGCAAACAGAGTATAATTTTACACTGAAATGACTGTTGTTGGCTTTTATATTGGTCATTATTTGCGTCAACACATATTTGGTTGAAGAAAACAGTGGATTAATAGCGAAAATAACATCGAAATTTTAGTTCATTTATGTCAGTGTGTGGGTGTACACTGACAGTGTAACACACATAGCCGCAGATTAGACAACAGTTACAAGTCTCTTACACGCGACGTTGTCAGCTCGTGACTTACGCCGGCTAAGCGCTGTTGCCGCTTCGATCTGTCATATCATAATTAGCTCGGATAGAAAATATTAGAAAAACAAACATTTAGGATTGGACATGTGTATGCGAATCAGCCAGACAGCCGGAGGCCGCAATGCATTGCAAGGTCTCTACATATGAACTTTGTATAAATAATGGGAGAAAATTAAATTACAAACAACTAGACAGAAATTACAGACACATATAATATTATCTTAATTACGTAAAAATTAAATTAAATACTACTAGCTGATCATAATTACCTATATATTTACGCACAAGGTTTTTTGAACTGAGACCTCACGAATACACACGGTTTAGGAAGGTTACCTTATTTATTTCGAAAAAAATATCTATGTACATCCACATGTGGTTCGAAAAGTTAGACCTTCAACGTCGTTCAAATTCCTAGAAACGGGAGGTCAACAAAGAATGTTATACACTGGTTGTTATTTTATAGAGTATAGGTACCTACAAGTTTCAAGATTCATAAATTTTAGACTTTTCCCAGTATTTGTATCATAAAATCTACAAACGTAAAAAAAACAGCGTTGTAGGATTAGTGGAAGTACCCTAGAGGTTTTGTTTTTTTACATTTTTGATTTACCCTAACATCTCAAAAACTAAAAAAGTTTTGAAATGTCGAAGCGAGGAACTTTCATATGACACCACATTTGATCTGATATTCTCACTTTTTTTTACCTCCTCTTGGACCCCAATATCTCAACAACCCCCCGACCGATATAGCTCATAACCTTACCAACAAATTGTACCAATACTATCACCTCCCAATCAAATTTCATGAAGATCGGATTAACGGTTCGGAAGTTATGCTCGGACAAACATACATACATACATACATACAAATGCCAATTCTTCCAAGTTGAATCAGAGAACTCGCTTCGCTCATTCAATATTTAAAAAAAAAAAAAAATTGCCTTGTTTCAGTCGAAGTCAGTTCTGTGTAGGTAGGTGAAACTACAATCTTCAAACAAATTCGTTGAAATGATTCCTAGGGGTATTATTCATTATAATTGCGAGTTAGGGTCTTCGGAAGATTCAGATATGCAGGCCCAGGGTGGGTATTGAACATTTTGCCTCCTGCTTAGAAGACAAGAGTTCATCTTACTATGACATGTTATGTCTGTCCGTGTATGTCACAGCCACTTTTTTCCGAAACTATAGGATCTATGCTGTTGAAACTTGGTAAGTAGATGTATTCTGTGAACCGCATTCAGATTTTCACAAAAAAAATTAAAAAAACAAAAAAAAATGGGGGTTCAGTTCTAAGTATTAGTACTTAGAACTGAAACTCATTTTTTTTTTCATCATTCCTGTTGGTGTGGGGTATCTATGTATAGGTCTTCAAAAATGATATTGAGGTTTCTAATATAACTTTTTTCTAAACTAAATAGTTTGCGCGACAGACACTTCCAAAGTGGTAAAAAGTCCCCCCCCCAACCCCGTAACTTCTAAAATAAGAGAATGATAAAACTAAAAAAAAAATGTACATTACCATGTAAACTTCCAACGAAAATTGGTTTGAACGATATCTAGTTAGTAGTTTTTTTTAATACGTCATAAATCGTAAACCATCCAAGAACTTTGATATTATGTTACTTGCTGCTACGGAACCCTTCATGGGCGAGTCCGACTCGCACTTGGCCACTTTTTTTTTTAATTTCCATAATATTATTTGCATGCAATGCATATCAGCCGGCCTAGCCAAATGACATTCGCTTCGAAGCGATTCCATTCCTTTCTAGGCGCTAGTCCAGATGGTACGTTCCTAAGCACTAATTTATTACAAGTAGGTAATTGTGTTTATACTGTACTAGCCATTTCACCGCAGCTTGGCAAACAAACAAACAAACAAAACAACAAAGTTTACATATTTACAGGGAATTAATTTTGTAAAAATTAAAAAAAACCCGAACGAAATAAAACGGCTGAACCGATTTTGATCCAACTAAGCTAAGAACACTCCCGACAAATACACCTATCAAACAAAAACAAAAAACGATTTCGGTTCATCCGTTCGGGAGCCACGTTGGGACATACAGACACACACACACACACACACAGACACGTCAAACTTATAACACCCCTTCGTTTTTCGTCGGGGGTTAAAAAATACAAAATAATAGTGAAGATAAATAAAAAAACATAAAAAAGATAAATATTTTATACATAGTGTAATACAAATTAACAATCTTTTTTTTAAGGAGAATTAGCCTTTTTGAAATACAATCCTTTCCCTCATTGTCTCGCAAGTCGCAAAGGCCTCGAAATTAAAAATAATATAATTAATTTTTATTGAATGGGTTATCCTCTTTTTTAACCCCCGACGAAAAACGAAGGGGTATTATAAGTTTGACGTGTCTGTGTGTGTGTGTGTCTGTCTGTCCCATCGTAGCTCCCAAACGGATGAACCGAAATCGTTTTTTTTTGTTTGAAAGGTGTATTTTTCGGGAGTGTTCTTAGCTTTGTTTGATCAAAATCGGTTCAGCCGTTCAGCGTTGGGTTTATTTTTTTATTTTTACAAAATTAATTACTAACTCAACTATAATCTGGACCTCTTCAAGGCTAGAGTGAATAGGTGCCTTCTAGACCTTTGTGCTCCATCTTCGGCCGCATCGTCACTTACCAACAGGTGAGATCGTGCACAAACAAAGGTCTATAAATGTTTAAAAAAAAAAAAAAAAACTTGTTGAAAATAGGGTCAACTGCGGATTTCCTCAATGAAGAATTGTTACTTCGTCGGCTTTATTTCTCAAACTCAAGACATCACAATAATGGAAATGGAGCGCGACGAATTATTCCCATTTGTCACACTGATCTGTCCCCCCTAAGGTGACAGTTAGAACAAAAAAGTTGGATCTGTCCCCCTGTTGCGTGATTGGGTGATGGCTGGTACATTTGCGTGTAATTTTTATTTTTATTTTAGGTTATTGTATGGAACCCTTCGTGCTAGAGTCCGACTAGCACTTGGCAGTTTTTTTTTATTTTTTATGATACGAATTGGCAAACTAGCATACGGCCTGAAGCCCAATTCTCTTAATTATTTTATAACCACACTGCAAGTTGACCGAAACGAGATTGTATTGTAAATTGACTGAGAAATTGGTATTCTGCTCCCTCACAATAACAAGATAATCTACTTTCGGTTCTTGCGACCATATATTAGAGTAGGATAGTGCTATATAATAATTGTAAAGAGTGAAAGAGAGAATTCTCAGAACTTTGAAACATTCAAGTTACAGTCACATTTCGATATAATCACATTCCGTGTTGTATTGTCAGGTGAGCAGAATACCATTTTTGACGTTTGTGACATAGACACTCGATCGTAACATGATCCGAACTTTAATTTGACTATTTTTTATTACGAGAATTGGCTTTCTGATGTGAAGTGGTCACCGTCGCTTATAGACACCGGCAACACCGGGGGTAATTGTCGATGCGCTGCCTACCCTGAAGGAATTTATGACCATTTTTCATGAAATAAAACATGTCGTACGTAACCAAGCGTTAAAACCTCAGATGGAAGCTCATTCCATAGTTTGTAGGCACAGAATAAATAATAGTACTTTATGGGGAAGAAATGATCTCGAGAAACGACTCGTTCGAGAAACCCAGGGTTCTATGATGTGCGGATGAGCTTTGTCACGGTGCCGGGAAGAGCGATGGTAAAATCTCGATGCGAGGATGAGATCGGAAAGCTCGTCAGAACATTCCCCGTTGTAGAGGCGGTAGAACACGCAAAGAGATCCGATAGCTCTGCGTTGGCTAAGCGGTTCTAGAGTATCGGAGAGCTTGGGGTCACCGATGATGCTAATGGCTCTTCTCTGTAAGGAGTCAAAACGAAGCAGCTGGTACTTGGTTGCCCCGTGCCATAGATGGGAACAGTTTCTACGTGCGGCCTTACTTGTGCTTTGTAAAGCAATAGCCATTGATGCGGCGTAAAATAAAGTTTCTATGTGCATTATATTATGGGGGAGGCCTATGCCCAGCCGTGGACTTCAGTTGATGATCTATCAATAAAAGCTGAAAGTAACTAAATCTTTAGAAAAAAAAGCGGCCAAGTGCGAGTCGGACTCGCCCATGAAGGGTTCCGTAGCAGCAAGTAACATAACATAAAAGTTCTTGGATGGTTTACAACTTATGATATATTAAAAAAAACTACGTACTAGATCTCTTTCAAAACAATTTTCGTTGGAAGTTTACATGGTAATGTACACCATTTTTTTTTTTTTAGTTTTATCATTCTCTCTCTCGCAAACTATTCAGTTTAGAAAAAAATGATATTAGAAACCTCAATATCATTTTTGAAGACCTATCCATTGATACCCCACACAGGTTTGATGAAAAAAAAATGTGTTTCAGTTTTAAGTATGGGGAACCCCAAAAACTTATTGTTTTTTTCTATTTTTGTGTGAAAATTAGTTTCGGAAAAAAGTGGCTGTGACATACACGGACAGACAGACATACATGACGAATCCATAAGGGTTCCGTATTTTTTTTTTCGGAACCCTGAAAAACGACTTCATAGCTAGGAGTTTATACCCAATACAACATAAATACATACATAGACACACGCCTTTTTCCCCGAAAGAGTAAGCAGAGCCTCTCATGTGCCTCTTTTCACTGTGGGTTGCACCATCGTGGGAAATACACGTGACAAGTGGTGAGCTCATCGCCGCCATTGCTTCCCACGACTGACTCTGCTAATGCTTTCTTCCAGTATAATACATTCCTGAAATAAGCTAGCAGTCAGGAACTACAAGCTAACTACAAGTCCGGGTATAAGACTTAATAAAATTAGTGTGCTGATGAAAATGAGCCTAAACACGGCCAGTCTACTATTATCCATCGAGGAGTTCCGCTGTCCACGTTCCGTCTCCATCATCAGATCAGCTCGCTTTCACCATAGTATTGTACTGTCATCGGAACTAGATAGGTACGAGTATGCCAAATTTCAGCTCAATCGGATATCGCAGGAGACACCATTGTTGCCACCCATGAAATATAGTAGTAGTAGAGCTTTTTTGTGTAAGAGTTCGTCCGGGGAAGTACTACCACCATACCTATTTCTGCCGCAAAGCAGTAGTCCTCGCATTGCTGTGTTCCGGTTTGAAGGGTAAGGGTGCCGGTGAAATTACAGGCACATGAGACGTTTCACCTTTATGTCTCAGGGTGGCGGGCGCAGTGCTATGCCACATAGGGCGCGTCCTAGGTGGACGTGACCTATGAGGTAATGCACTGTTCATAGGCAGAGGTTACCGCTTAACATCAGGTGGGCCATCAGCATGTTCCGTCATTCTAGTAGTATAAAAAAAAAAACATTCTGAATGCAAATGCTTGACTTGTTGCTGAAAATACCGAAATTGATATATGTGTGCCTATAATATTTGAGGAGTTCCCTCAATCTTCATGGATTCCATCATCAGAATGAAAATGGCACCAATCTGGAAGTATATCATGTAATTTTTTTTCCTAATCGTTACGTAAATGGTATGAGGTAACAAACATAATAAAAAACTCTGGAATTGATAACCTCCTCCATTTTTTGAGGTCGGTTAAGAATCGAGTACCTACTTTTTGATTTGAAATAAGGACACACCACAACACTCACTTCACAAACATAATATTGGCTGAAGCAGAATCAGTGTATTTTGTAGATCATTACAAAAACATTTATAAAAAAAAATAGTCTGGTATCGAACCCAGTACTGTGGTTTTAGTGTCGAGAGATCTAGTCAATGGTTACAAAAAAAAAAGTAAAAATAAAAAAATACAAAAAATAAAGGCAGTATAGAATCGAACGCAGTAACGTGGGTTCAGAAGTTCTGAGTCGACAGTCCAAGCCGCTAATCCAACTATTTTGAAATTCGCGCGCCGAAATTAGCTTATAGTTCTAATACAATAATATCCTTGACTGTGTGCGTGAGTAGGCTTTCATATTGCTCGGAATTTGCTCGGCACAAGTATGTTAAAACTAGAGACTAAAATAACCTGAAATATAGCTAGGTACATAGCAAATGAACCACCATTTGCGTGAACGTTAGTGTTATGACATAATATGCACATTTTAATTCATAAATACATAAAATACTTCAAAATTTGGCAACAGCGCCATCTATTGACGTTGTCGTGCCTAGCTGACCACGAGGAACAACCTTAATGCTAAATAAAATATGGAAAGTAATGCGAAGTTTTCATCACCAAGACAACTGAAACAGACAAGAAAAAAGAAGATAGAAATTGTCGATTTTAGTAAAAACGTAGTAAGAAGAAAGATTGCAGAATTTTATACAGTAAGAAAATAAATTCCCACGATCAATAAACTTAGAGTAAGTTTTAGAGGATGATGGTGTTATCAAATGTGGATATACATACATGCGTCTTTTATTGCATGAATTAGGTTTCCGATACAAAAAATGCCAATCAAAGAGAAAAATGTTGATAGAACGCCATTCAATTCAGCAATGGATAGGCAAATATGTTACAGCTATAAGAAAATATAGATCGGAAGAGAGGCCAATATTTTTTCAAGACAAAACTTATGTCAATGAATCCCAAAACGTGCCAGCGTGTTGGCAATCAGATACTGAAAGAGGTGCATTGGCTTCTATTGGTAAAGGAAATAGATTGGTCATCGTGCATGCTGATGGGAGTTTAGGATTTGTTAATGGCGCTTTAACCATTTTCAAACCAACTACAAAGACAGAATAGTCTTCTGTCTGTCTTCATCGTGCATGCTGGTGGGAGTTTAGGATTTCTTAATGGCGCTTTAACCATTTTCAAACCAACTACAAAGACAGAAGACTATTCTGTCTTTGTAGTTGGTTTGAAAGACAGAAGACTATTCTGTCTTTGTAGTTGGTTTGAAAATGGTTAAAGCGCCATTAACAAATCCTAAACTCCCACCAGCGTGCACGATGGATGGACATGGAATCATGAATTACAACAATTTCAAAAAGTGGGTTCGCGAAAAACTTTTGCCTTCCCTACCATCTAATTCTGTAATAGTTATGGATAACGTGAAATATCATTGCAACGAGGTGGATAAAGTACCCACAATGTGCTCCTTGAAAAAGGAAATGCAGGACTGGTTAAAGCGGCATAACGTTGAGTACACTGAAGTTACGAAAAAGAGGGATTTGTTAGAATTAATAAAACGAAATAAACCAGAAAAACAATTTAAAATTGATGTCATATTAAAAGAAAATGGTCATACGGTACTTTATTTGCCACCGTACCATCCGGATTTAAACCCGATCGAATTAGTATGGGGAGATATCAAGGGCGAGCTGGCACGAAAACATATAACTCAAATTTAACTGAGAAAAAGCGAGCACTAGAAGAGTTATTTGCTAATTTTTCAGATGAGAAATGGCAAAAATGTGACGGTCACGTAAAGAAAGTTGAGGAAGAGTATTTCAAAAACGACCATCTTAGCGACGATATAATGGATCAATTTATAATAAGATTACGAGATGACGACTCAGATAACGAAAGTGATGCCAGTCATACTGACAGTGATTCGAGTCATGGGCATATGGACATAAGCTAATAAATTGAAAGTTCAGTTGAAAATATTGATATTAGTATTAAATATAATAGTTATTTGAACAAGTATTTTATTCTCTTTCGCAATGACTTAGATCGTACGATATTCATCACGTGTGTAGCCCGACAGTTCTTTACGTCACATAAATGTCACCCCTCCCGTGCCGCTCCCAGACCTCACGAGGCTACTGAGTTAAGCGATAGGGCTATAATTTTACTAGCAAAATGGACACTGGACTTTTCATACTTTTTTTTTCTACTTTTCTTACTCTGTTTTTTTAATTCTTTTTTTTTACTAGTTACTTTTATTTACTTTTTGTTATTTTTATTTTTACATTTTTCTTTTTTTCTTACATTTTCACCGTTTTTACTTTTTTCAACTGTTTATATTTCTTTACTTTTTACTTTTATTTATATTTATACTGTTTTACTTTTTTATTTTCTTTACTTTTTTACTTTTCAAATATAATATAATGCACTCAAATATAAATAAAATCATAATAATAATAAATAGTCCAGGTAACGAATACATGTGGATGGAAAAGTTGGAGCAAAGCCCTAGGGGGGGGTAGCCCAAAAAAGGTCCAGTTTTTTGTTTTTTTTTGCTTACATCTCAAAAACGATGCGTCATAGGAAATTTTGTTTTACTACATTTATATTTATTTATTTAAAAAACACACAGATCATACATAATTACACATGAAAAAAAAAAAACTAGGACAAAAAAAAAACTGATATGTACTACAATAATGGTGTTCTATAACATGTACCACAAACATTGTCTAAAAAAGCGGCCAAGTGCGAGTCGGACTCGCCCATGAAGGGTTCCGAAGCAGCAAGTAACATAATATAAAAGTTCTTGGATGGATTACGATTAATGACGTATTAAAAAAAAACTACTTACTAGATCTCGTTCAAACCAATTTTGAGTGAAAGTTTACAAGGTAATGTACATCATATTTTTTTTTAGTTTTATCATTCTCTTATTTTGGAAGTTATGGGGGGGGGGGGACACACTTTTTACCACTTTGTAGGTAGATGTATTCTGTGAACCGCATTAAGATTTTTACACAAAAATGTTGAGGTTTATAATATAATTTTTTTCTAAACTGAATATTTTGCGCGAGAGACACTTCCAAAGTGGTAAAAAGTGTGTCCCCCCCCCCATAACTTCTAAAATAAGAGAATGATAAAACTACAAAAAATATCTGATGTACATTACCATATAAACTTTCACTCAAAATTGGTTTGAACGAGATCTAGTAAGTTGTTTTTTATTTTTGGGGTTCCCCATACTTAGAACTGAAACTCAAAAATTTTTTTTTCATCAAACCTATACGTTTGGGGTATCTGTGGATAAGTCTTCAAAAATTATATTGAGGTTTCTAATCTCATTTTTTTCTAAACTGAATAGTTTGCGCGAGAGACACTTCCAAAGTGGTAAAAAGTGTGTCCCCCCCCCATAACTTCTAAATTAGAGAATGATAAAACTAAAAAAAATTTATAATGTACATTACCATGTAAACTTTCACTCAAAATTGGTTTGAACGAGATCTAGTAAGTAGTTTTATTTTAATACGTCATTAATCGTAATCCATCCAAGAACTTTTATATTATGTTACTTGCTGCTACGGAACCCTTCATGGGCGAGTCCGACACGCACTTGGCCGCTTTTTTAGTTTTATCATTCTCTTATTTTAGAATTTATGGGGGGGGGGGGGGGGGGACACTTTTTACCACTTTGGAAGTGTCTATCGCGCAAACTATTCAGTTTAAAAAAAAATGATATTAGAAACCTCAATATCATTTTTGAAGACCTATCCATAGATACCCCAAACGTATAGGTTTGACGAAAAAAAAAAATTTGAGTTTCAGTTCTAAGTATGGGGAACCCCAAAAATAAAAAACTATTACTAGATCTCGTTCAAACCAATTTTGAGTAAAAGTTTATATGGTAATGTACATCATATATTTTTTTTAGTTTTATAATTCTCTTATTTTAGAAGTTACGGGGGGGGGACAAACTTTTTACCACTTTGGAAGTGTCTCTCGCGCAAACTATTCAGTTTAAAAAAAAAAATATATTAGAAACCTCAACATCATTTTTGAAGACCTATCCATAGATAACCCACCCCACACGTATAGGTTTGATGAAAAAAAAAATATTGAGTTTCAGTTCTAAGTATGGGGAACCCCAAAAGTAATTGTTTTTTTTTTATTTTTGTGTAAAAATCTTAATGCGGTTTACAGAATACATCTACCTACCAAGTTTCAACAGTATAGCTCTTATAGTTTCGGAAAAAAAAGGCTGTGACATACACGGACAGACAGACAGACAGACAGACAGACAGACAGACATGACGAATCCATAAGGGTTCCTTGTCTTTGACTACGGAACCCTAAAAATGATAACGGTCCTTTCAAAAGATCAATTTGATTTTTAATAAGAGTTATAGGTAAATCATCATATCCACAAGATTTTTTATTAATCATGCCTCTAATAATTTTTCCAATTTATTTATCTTCAGTTAAAGCTATAACCGTTGCAGTCTCAATCCTGGCAGTATGTTCTCGCACAATTGTAATAGCATCTAGAGTATTAATATCCGATTTAGGACTTTTGTAGTCAAATGGCTCTGCGAAAATATCTGCAATTCTCAATTGGTCGTCAGTAAATTTATTATTATATGTATTTCAATGTCTTAGATTTCCCCTCGGCAGATTTTGATTTATTAGTATGTCGATTAACTACTTTCCCATGTTGGCCCGTATTGATAACTTACCATGTTGGCCCGTATTGATAACTTACCATGTTGGCCCGTATTGATACCACATAAAATTGGTACGACGTTGTTGATATTTTGGCCAGACACCACGAACTTGTCCAGTTGGCATACTCCTTCAGTTGGGGGAAGCAACTGTAATATAATACTATGGATATATTAATTTTAACTAGAAACGTTAAGCTGTCGGTCCCGGCTGTTATTGATTAATAGCAGTCGATAAGCCATGTCAGAGGCCCTCGGGCGGCTTGACAAACTCTGACACCAGAGGCCAACACTACCTCATACGAAACGACGACGACTAGAAACGGGATATTATGATATTATTATTAAATAAATAAATAAATAAATAATGCTGGACAGTTCACACAACATTGTCTAGCCCCAAGCTAAGCAGAGCTTGTGTTATGGGTACTAGACAACTGATATACTTAATACAATATATTACATACATAGATATTTTTTATTATATATAGAAAATACCCAGAACACCCGTAACAAATATCTGCAGATCGCACAAATATTTGTTCCGAGGCGGGAATCGAACCCGCAACCTCCTGCGTCGCAGGCGAACGTTCGCCCGCCGCGTCACAAAGGTATTATTATGTTTGTAGTGAAAATTATGTACATAACCATGATAGTTTCAAAAGTTATATGGATATATTAATAACATAAGTATGGATATTAGAAATATTTGTTCCAGGGATCGACACAGCGAATCCTAGTGGGATCAGGACCATGTACGTGACTGTTGGGTGTTATGAATAACGCGGGAGGTAGCTTAGAATCAGGAGATTGGCATAGGGGGGGGGGGGGGTTCACCGGGGGCTACCCGTGCGAATCCGGTGCGAGTCGCTTGTACTTAATACAATACATTACATAGATATTTTTTATTATACATAGAAAATACCCAGAACACCAGAACACAAATATCTACAGATCGTACATATATTTGTTCTGAGGCGAGAATCGAACCCGCAACCTCCTGCATCGCAGGCGAACCTTCTCCTGCCGTGCCACAGAGGTCGTCAACTACTTGTATATATACTCGTACCTAACAGTACCTACCTCTCACAGCGAAGCTAGAAATTACATAACATAACATAACACCCAACAGTCATATGCATAGTCCTGATCCCACACTAGGACTCCCTGTGTTGTGGGTATGAGAACTACCGTAGTACCATAACACCCAGACCCGGAACAAATATTTGCAGATCATACAAACATTTGTCCCGCAGCGGGAATCGAACCCGCAACCTTTCGCATTTCAGCCGGCTACTCGCCCGAAGCGCTACAGAGGTCGTCAAAATAATGATGAAGTACTACTATGCGGAGGGGGGGGGGGGGGGGGTGGGGGGGTGAGTTAAGGCTCCCACTCCCCCTGCATCCGCCACTGACTCTACCTACTAAACCCAGATGGGGCCAACGACCAAGGCAATTCGTGCAACTTACCTCAAAACTAGTGAAATCTAGTCGAATTTGAGTGACATCTTCAGAATATTTATTCAATGTGACTGCGCAGGACAGCCGCGCTGTGCTGGGGTAAGGGAAGTCGGGGTTTGTGAACCAGCCCATGGCTGCTGATGATTGGCTTTCACATTCAAGGAGTCCTGCAAAAATCTACATTTTCTTCTAGGTATTCGTGAGGTGTCTTTTACCATGACAACTATGTTTTGGTAAAAGTTGTGGTAGGTAATTCGGGGATTGAGCACTTGAAAAAGGCTCTTGGTTCAAAAAATCAATACAAAATTGGATCAACTTACTAACACAGCAAGTTCCGTAGCCATCGGCACAGGACCCCATTGCAGTGCCAGAAGTGCGACATTCCATCTCATGGAGACACACACCTTCCAGCCCACTGCTGGATGTGCACGACACATGCTCGATCTCTACCACCTCAAACACATCGAGAAACCTGGTCCTGTTCTTATTTGTTCTGGCATGTTCTTTCCGTGGGACTACCGAACAGTTCTTTCGAATCCTCTTTATTTTGGTCTCTACATATTTCGTAGCTGGATTGATATTAAGAGTGCTTGGTTTCCAGTCATTCTTATTTGGTATGCGTTCCTTGAAAAGCCATGAGCTGTTGTTTCTAAAGCCTTCATCCGCCCTTCCTAGGCTTAGCGGCAGATACTTCGGGTCTGCTTGTATGTAGTTTGTGACCCTATCCTTTGACACTCCGAACGGTTGTTCAGACTCTAAGACTGTGGCCGAGTACCATAGTTCACTATTAACTTGGGAAATACTAAAGAATACCGAAATATATTTTATTGAATTCATTGGTCTTGAGGCAGGATAGGTTCTTTGAGTTGTGAAAATAACGAACGAAGACTAGCGGAGCTCCTAAGTTCGCACTTGACACTGGAATTCACTGGATGGTTTTATTGTGGTGTGACAGCGCGCCGCAACGAGCGTGACCATACCGTGACAATGCATTCGGCCTATTAATTCTTTTAATTAGCAGATTCTATCTAGTTGGTGCCACGGTAAACCGCGTCGATCTGCTATCGGAGCACTGCCAGGTGAGTGCGTACTTTTACAATGTTATACGAAAATAATATAATTATGTTTGTTTTAATCTCTTTTGTTTGTTGCATAAATCATGAATCGTTACGATTAATTTAAAAGGCAAATTGCGTATCGCAGCACTCCCTGGTGCGAACTATTTAAATTGCGATTTAAGCAGTTCGTACCAGGAGCATATCGACGTCGTCTCGCAGGTGCGAACTATTGAAACACCTAGCGCATTGCCGTTCGACGCGTCTGTGCGAGCGTACAGCGCGCTTGAGTGTATTGTGTATTGTCCATCGTGCACGCGTATCGCTTATAGATGTGATGTCTGAAGTTATTAAATATAAATAATTGACCTCTCATAATATTATTTTGTGTGTACATTTAACAATATTATGTACATACATACATGTACACAATCTCTGAAGCAAAAGTACAGAACTACAATAATTTTTACGAAACTTTTGTCGTATTGTTTGTTTATTTTGTATGGACATGTTGTTATTTTAATTAAGATATTATATTTGTTTTAAACAATTCTGGTTTAAGAATTTATAGAACTTATGATTAACTAAATTTAATGCGCGTAATTTAATACGAGCGTGCTGTAGGTAAGTATACATAGAAAAACATCTTAAAATAAACTTAGTTCTACATGACAAATACAAAACAAATAACTAAAATAAAAGTTACAGTGGGTAGATTTGAAAGAAAAAAACCTATGAATGTATTATGAGCGACAGACAAGACCAAGCCAAGTGCACTGTTGACAAGTTTTAAAACAATTACTTTTTCATTCGTCTATTATTTCAATCGTTATAAATTCAAAAGGCAAATCGCGTCGATCGGCTATTGAAGAGTTCGCACCAGGCGCGCATGGACGGTGGCTCAGGTGCGAACTATGTATACGTTTTTATTGAGTTAGTCAGGTACGAACTCTCAAAGGAGCACTCTCAGGTTTTAACGAAATTTATATTGCGAACATTCAATTGGTGTTTTTTGGCGCACGGTGTTTCGTTCCAAGCGTGCAGAGTGGCGACGTGGCGGCAACGCTCGTCGCCGTACAACTCCCGCGTGATCCGGTTCGAGGACACTGCCAGGCGGGGAGTTTGAATGAGGCGGTACATCTGTCAAAGAATAACGCAGGTGTCCTAAGGCCAGCTCAGCGAGGACGGAAACCTCGCGTGGAGCAAAAGGGCAAAAGCTGGCTTGATCCAGATGTTCAGTACGCATAGGGACTGCGAAAGCACGGCCTATCGATCCTTTAGTACTAAAGAGTTTTTAGCAAGAGGTGCCAGAAAAGTTACCACAGGGATAACTGGCTTGTGGCAGCCAAGCGTTCATAGCGACGTTGCTTTTTGATCCTTCGATGTCGGCTCTTCCTATCATTGCGAAACAAAATTCGCCAAGCGTTGGATTGTTCACCCATCAAAAGGGAACGTGAGCTGGGTTTAGACCGTCGTGAGACAGGTTAGTTTTACCCTACTGATGGCTTGTCGTTGCGATAGTAATACTGCTCAGTACGAGAGGAACCGCAGTTTCGGACATTTGGTTCATGCACTCGGCCGAGCGGCCGGTGGTGCGAAGCTACCATCCGCGGGATTATGCCTGAACGCCTCTAAGGCCGAAGCCAGCCTAGCCGAATCCGGCAAGGATATGCTCACTGTGAAGCCCCGAGAGTCGGGAGGCTCTAAACAATGTGACTTTACTAGTTGCGCTTTACTTCGTAAGGTGTGACGTCGAAGCCCATTTGGACCACGGAGATCGGTGCGTACGGTTTAACACGTACACCACGGCTCCGAAAGTCTGGATTAAACTCAGTTCGATGTCGGGGCTCGGAATAGTCTGTAGACGACTTACGTTCCTGGCGGGGTGTTGTGCTCGGTAGAGCAGCGTCGTGCTGTGATCTGTTGAGACTCAGCCCTATGCCAGGTGATTCGTCCGAGGACGGATTTTTATTTTTTTTATATTTCGTTCAGGTGCGAACTCTCATGACTTGTCAATTTTAAGAGTTCGCACTTGGCGCAATTTTGATAGTTCGCATACTGCGCTACAGGTGCGAACTCTTTAAATTACGCCTGGTGGGAACTCTTAAAATTGTGCCTGGTGCGAACTCTTAAAGTCGCCTTTATTTCGCATGGTTAAAACTTAAGACAGACACACTCTTATGCATAATTTGTTATCAAGCGAGCACTCCCTGGTGCGAACTGTCTATATAACTTGCGATTTAGAGATGCGAGCATGGTCGTTGGCTAAAAAGAGCTTACTTTTACAGTGTTACGAAAACAATATGTTTTTTTTTTGCATTATCTTCTTTTTTTATCGAATACGTTAAAAATTCTATCTGGTTGGTGCCACGGTAAACCGCGTCGATCTGCCTATCGGAGCGGAATGCGTACTTTTACAGTGTTATACGAAAATAATATAATTATGTTTGTTTTAATATTTTTTGTTTGTTGCATAAATCGTTACGATTAATTTAAAAGGCAAATCGCGTTCCCTGGTGCGAACTATTTAACTTACGATTTAAAGAGTTCGCACCAGGCGCATATCGACGTCGTCTCGCAGGTGCGAACTATTGAAATACCTAGCGCATGTTGCCGTTCGACGCGTCTGTGCGAGCGTACAGCGCTTATAGATGTGACGTCTGAAGTTATTAAATATAAATAATTTACTACTCATAATATTATTTTGTGTGTAGGTACATTTAACAATATATGTATCATATACATGTGCCTCTGAAGCAAAAGTACAGAATAATAAATACTATAATCGCGATCGTCGACCTTCCGAATATGGCGTTGTGTCTTACGTACGAACTCTATCAATAGGTACGTATATTTACATCTATTTAGTTGTATTAAGATTGTGTATTATATAATTGTTGTTATTATTGTACCGATAATTCTTCATTTAAAATCATGGAGAACGAACTCCAGGCACGAACTCTTCAAATAGATCTATGGTGCGAACACTTTATTAATTATTTTATGAAAGTTATCTTTGAAGGGATTTTAAATATTAACGGTATTCAGGTACCGTACAGCCATCGACAAGTTGAAAATTATGAACCGTTGTTAATAATTCTAGTTGGTGCCACGGCAAATCGCGTCGATCTGCTATCGGAGCACTCCCTGGTGCGAACTATTTAACTAACGATTTAAAGAGTTCGCACCAGGCGGCATATCGACGTCGTCTCGCAGGTGCGAACTATTGAAATACCTAGCGCATGTTGCCGTTCGACGCGTCTATGCGAGCGTACAGCGCGCTTGAGTGTATTGTGTATTGTCAATCGTGCACGCGTATCGCTTATAGATGTGATGTTTGAAGTTATTAAATATAAATAATTTACATATACATATGTACATACGTACATGTGCCTCTGAAGCAAAAGTACAGAACTACATTAATTTTGGTCGTCGATCTTTCGAATATGGCGTTGTCAGTTACGTCGTATTTTTACGCAACTTTTGTCGTATTGTTTGTTTATTTTGTATGGACATGTTGTTATTTTAATTAAGATATTATATTTGTTTTAAACAATTCTAGTTTAAGAATTTATAGAACTTATGATTTATGCTTATTTTTAATGCGCGTAATTTAATACGAGCGTGCTATAGGTACGTGTACATAGAAAAATATCTTAAAATAAAGTTAGTTCTACATGACAAATACAAAACAAATAACAAAATAATACAAAAAGTTATAGTGGGTAGATTTGAAAGAAAAATAAACTATTAATGTATTATGAGCGACAGACAAGACCAAGCCCAGTGCACTGTTGACAAGTTTTGAAACAATTATTTTTTCATTCGTCTTTTATCAAAAATCATGAATCGTTATAAATTCAAAGGGCAAATCGCATCGTTCGGCTATTGAAGAGTTCGCACCAGGCGCGCATGGACGGTGGCTCAGGTGCGAACTATGTATATGTTTTTAGTGAGTTAAATTTGTTTTAATTTATTTATTTTGTTGTAATAGTGCGTGCATTCGTATACTGTTTATTTTGTTATCGAAAATAATGAACCGTTAAAAGAATGTAGTTGGTGCCGCGGCAAATCTATCGAATATGGCGTTGTCAGGTACGAACTCTTAAAGGGGCACTCCCAGGTGCGAACTCTTTAACGAAATTTATATTGCGAACACTCGATTGGTGTTTTTATAAATAGTTCATTTGATTTATTAAGCAATCAATGTAATACCTGAGTAATGTATATTTCGATTACAACGAAAAGAGTTTAAATAAAGGTATAATTTTTTTTTTTTTTTTTTTTATAAATATTTTTTTTTTAATAATTTCTACCAAATGTACGTATCGTAAATAAGCTAATAAAGCATTAAAATGAAAATGGTCGTCGATCTTTCGAATATGGCGTTATCAGGTACGAACTCTTAAAGGAGCACTCCCTGGTGCGAACTCTTTAACAAAATTTATATTATTGCGAACACTCAATCGGTGTTTTTATTAATAGTTAATTTGATTTATTAAGCAATCAATGTAATAACTGAGTAATGTATATTTCGATTACAACGAAGAGTTTGAATAAAAAATTTTTTTAAAATTTTTATTTTCTTATTTTTTTTTAAATTTTTTTTTTAATTAAATTATTTTTTAATCATTTATACATAATGTACGTATCGTAAATAAGCTAATAAAGCATTAAAATGAAAATGTCTAAAAACTTTTTGTTGTAACAATATTGCTATACGTAATCTATCGCCGGTATAATGTCGGTAGCAGACAAGATGTTGTGTGAGCGCGTGAGACGGCGCGCATGGTTCAAAACACGATGCCGTTCGACGCGGTCTGTGCGAGCGTACAGAGAGCGCGGGCGAGTGTGTTTGTGTTAATGTTTTACATTAACATGTACCATGTGTTTTTTTTATGTTTTTTTTTTTTGATATTCGATATCTATATTAGTTTTGGAGTTTTTTTTTCATATTCTTACGGGTATCACGTATACACTAGTTAGAATCTCTGAATTATAAACTCTAAAACTATAATCGTGGTCGAAGTCGGTCCTCTTCGAGGAATAATAATGTAGCGTAAGTCGTTTCATATCGGTCGTTCATGCAACATTTTTGAAATATATTTTTGGTATATCAACTTTTTGGAACTGAATTTGCAAATTTTAGTTTTTTCGCGTCCTAATTTTTTTCTTTTTGTTGCAGGTCAACTGGAGAGCGTCGGGGGATGATGTTTCGGCTACAACTGACGAAAAAAACTCACTCACGCAAGAAAATACACGCGAAAAACCGTCAAACCTAACCGTGGGTTAGGTTAGGTTAGGTTTGAACTTTAATTATTGTATAAAAATGGTCAAAAATGTCACTTATTTTAAGTCAAAACGCTGATAAAATACGTAGAAACTAATTAACAGGTGTAGATACCTATGCGCACTTGGAATTATTTTTATTCACAAAAACAACTCCAATAATTTCAAAATCAAAGGTAACTTCTCAAGGAAATTAGCTAGGGTATATCAACTTTTGAGAACTGAATTTGCAAATTTTAGTTTTTTCGCGTGCAAATTTTTCTTTTTGTTGCAGGTCGACTGGAGAGCGTCGGGGGATGGTGTTTCGGCTACAACTGAAGAAAAAAACTCATTCACGCAAGAAAATACACGCGAAAAACCATCAAACCTAACCGTGGGTTAGGTTAGGTTAGGTTTGAAATTTAATTTTTGCATAAAAATGGTCAAAACTGTCACTTATTTTGAGTCAAAACCACTGATAAAATACGTAGAAACTAATTAACAGGTGTAGATACCTATGCGCACTTGGAATAATTTTTATTCACAAAAACAACTCCAATAATTTCAAAATCAAAGGTAACTTCTCAATGAAATTAGCTTGGGTATATCAACTTTTGAGAACTGAATTTGCAAATTTAGTTTTTTCGCGTGCAAATTTTTTCTTTTTGTTGCAGGTCGACTGGAGAGCGTCGGGGGATGGTGTTTCGGCTACAACTAAAGAAAAAAACTCATTCACGCAAGAAAATACACGCGAAAAACCATCAAACCTAACCGTGGGTTAGGTTAGGTTAGGTTTGAACTTTAATTTTTGCATAAAAATGGTCAAAACTGTCACTTATTTTGAGTCAAAACCACTGATAAAATACGTAGAAACTAATTAACAGGTGTAGATACCTATGCGCACTTGGAATTATTTTTATTCACAAAAACAACTCCAATAATTTCAAAATCAAAGGTAACTTCTCAAGGAAATTAGCTTGGGTATATCAACTTTTTGGAACTGAATTTGCAAATTTTAGTTTTTTCGCGTGTTAATTTTTTATTTTTGTTGCAGGTCGACTGGAGAACGTCGGGGGATGGTGTTTCGGCTACAACTGACGAAAAAAACTCACTCACGCAAGAAAATACACGCGAAAAACCGTCAAACCTAATCGTGGGTTAGGTTAGGTTAGGTTTGAACTTTAATTTTTGTATAAAAATGGTCAAAAATGTCACTTAAATAATAATAAAATACGTAGAAACTAAATAACAGGTATAGATACCTATGCGCACTTGGAATTATTTTAATTCACAAAAACAACTCCAATAATTTCAAAATCAAAGGTTTTCAAGGAAGTTAGCTTGGGTATATCAACTTTTTGGAACTGAATTTGCAAATTTTAGTTTTTTCGCGTGCAAATTTTTTCTTTATGTTGCAGGTCGACTGGAGAGCGTCGGGGGATGGTGTTTCAGCTACAACTGAAGAAAAAACTCATTCACGCAAGAAAATACACGCGAAAAACCATCAAACCTAACCGTGGGTTGGGTTAGGTTAGGTTTGAACTTTAATTTTTGCATAAAAATGGTCAAAACTGTCACTTATTTTGAGTCAAAACCACTGATAAAATACGTTGAAACTAATTAACAGGTGTAGATACCTATGCGCACTTGGAATTATTTTTATTCACAAAAACAACTCCAATAATTTCAAAATCAAAGGTAACTTCTCAAGGAAATTAGCTTGGGTATATCAACTTTTTGGAACTGAATTTGCAAATTTTTTCTTTTTGTTGCATGTCGACTGGAGAGCGTCGGGGGATGGTGTTTCGGCTACAACTGAAGAAAAAAACTCACTCACGCAAGAAAATACACGCGAAAAACCATCAAACCTAACCGTGGGTTAGGTTAGGTTAGGTTTGAACTTTAATTTTTGCATAAAAATGGTCAAAACTGTCACTTATTTTGAGTCAAAACCACTGATAAAATACGTAGAAACTAATTAACAGGTGTAGATACCTATGCGCACTTGGAATTATTTTTATTCACAAAAACAACTCCAATAATTTCAAAATCAAAGGTAACTTCTCAAGTTCCCTATTACCCTATACATATGGGCCTTGGCCTGCTTAACTACAGCCCCGAAAATTCCTCCCCAGTGGGGGCAAACTGGGGGATCGAACGTCCAGGTTATGCCCCGACGAGAGAGGCTCGTGCCAATGTCAATCCTATTCTCAAACAAAAACTTAACTACATCTTGTAAATAACGGTCGGCGCCCTTAAAATTAGTGTCGTTATCCGACCGAATCAGAGACGGGAGTCCTCTGCGGGAAACAAATCTATCTAAAGCCGCAGTAAAGGCTTCCGTCGTAAGATCCGCAACAAGTTCAAGATGCACTGCTTTGGTGCAGACCGACAAAAACGCACAAATAGGCTTTCACAACCTTCGCGTTCCTATGAAGTCGCGACGTTTTTACCAAAAAGGGTCCCGCAAAGTCGGTTCCAACCCCAGAGAAGGGCCTAGCCTCGTTGACCCGGTCAGGGGGTAGGTCACCCATCTGAGGTTGCATTGTGGCTGCCTTGAGACGATAACAAGGCAAGCACTGAAACACAATGCCCCGTACTGTCCGTCGACCAGACAAAATCCAAAATTCGCACTGCAAAATAGCCATCAGGGCGTTGCAGCCAGCGTGAGAATTCTTGATATGGCGATCTTGCACCAACAATTCCACCAAGTGCGCCTTCTTAGGCAGCAACATAGGGTGGCGCGCCGAGTAAGGCAAACTGGCATTCCGAAGCCGTCCTCCAACCCGGAGTACTCCGGACTCATCAATGAACGGGTTGAGGCGTACAATGGCTCCTTTCAATTTGGGGTGGCCTTTTCGTAAGGCATCAATCTCTACCCCGAAGTGTTCTTTCTGAACTGCCCGAATCCAATGGTGAAGCGCGGCATTCCGCTCTTCGAAGGCGAGAACACTACTATGTGACCGGTTGTCAGTATGGCGACAATTGTGTACAAATCGCTTGATCCAAGCGGTCACTCCAACAAGCTTGTCGAGAGAGCTGTACCGATCCAAAAGCCAAGCGGTATCCAACACTGGAGCAGTCTCGACAAGGTGGACCCTCAAGCCCGAAGCTGGGGTCCCAACTACACAACTGGTAGGCCAGTGTGATTCAGGTTCCAATAGCCATTCTGGCCTCCACCACAGTGGGTGGGCAAAAAGCTCAGGTGCCCGGCATCCTCTGGAGGCTACGTTCGCTGGGTTCAATTCACCTGGTACTTGTCTCCAAACCAAAGCAATTTTTTTTTCTAAACTGATTATTTTGCGCGAGAGACACTTCCAAAGTGGTAAAAAGTGCCCCCCCCCCCCCCCCCATAACTTCTAAAATAAGAGAATTATAAAACTAAAAAAAAAATGATGTACATTACCATGTAAACTTCCAACCAAAATTAGTTTGAACGAGATCTAGTAAGTAGTTTTTTTTTAATACGTCATAAATCGTAATCCATCCAAGAACTTTTATATTATGTTACTTGCTGCTACGGAACCCTTCATGGGCGAGTCCGACTCGCACTTGGCCGCTTTTTTCTTATAAGCGAGAGTTACACATATTTGATGAGGTGACAAGAGTATTTTAAATGGAGGTACTATATATTGGATCAATAAAAGTAAAAAACAATAAAAACCATACATTAGTAGGTAGGTAACCTTATACCTTACACAAATGTGGCTCCAACTGGATCAAGATACATGTATTTTCGGTCTCAAATGAGCCTAGACGTTGATCAAATAAAATATTTAAAAAAAAACATGTGCTACCAATCAACGTAACGTAATCTGGGTCTCTTCAAGACTAGAGTGAATAGGTGCCTTCTAGACCTTTGTGCTCCATCTTCAGCCACATCGACACTTACCAACAGGTGAGATCGTGCTCAAACAAAGGTCTATCAATGTTAAAAAAATCAAAATAAAACGTGTTCTGTAACAATCGCAAAGTACAGAATTTTACTAGTCCAATACCTATGTATCTCCATTAACTTACGTGGCTCCACCAGTGAAAGTCCTTGCTTTTTACCTTGCGATTGTTACGGAACATGGTGCTTTAATTCCAATTGGCCCTATTTTATAAAATATCTTTTATTAAATACTTAATTACAAACCCATCTTATTTACCTATTCCTCTCGGGCAAGAACTAAGTTACATAATTATTTACCACAATCAACAAACATAACAAATTAAAACTTAAACATATCTAGGTAGGTAGTTAAGATGCGAAAAAAGACGGCCCGCGCGCGGCTTGTCGATTGATGTCCGTCCGTCCATTATGCTATCTCTTTTTATCAAGTTTCGTACTTGTCACACAAAATGCGACGTTGCCGCTTTGCCTTTTAGCACCCACAATGCATTTGTGGCTCCAGATCAACTTTATATAGGCCAACTTCGCGTATAAATTATATATGATATGGATCTAAAAATGACGCTTCAGTATAATTTTTTTGGCCGTTAGTGGATCAACGATAGTTGGACGATTCGAAAACGAGTATCTTGAACACCAATCAACGCAGATCCAGCGTTTCCTCGCGCACTATAACGTCAGATCAAAGTATATCCGTTAGCTCGATAGGGAGTAAAGTATACATGAGAAATATGTGGAACAACGTTTGTTCAGACTTCATACTGGATCAACATTTACCGTAAAGGGTTCATTGTATATATATATAAGTATATATATATATATATATATATATTTAAAATATATATATATATATATAGAGATAAACGGAGATATTACTGTAAATGTTGATCAAGCGCGACTTCACCCGAGCACTTTGTTGATCCAAAAACACAAGTTGATCCAGGCGACTTTTATTGATCCAATATGCATCTCCATTAACTAATGTGGCTCCAACAGGATCAACATATGCGATCATGTGGCACTGAAATCACGTAGCCACTTGTTGATCCAATATACAAATCCACCTTGCGGTGATTACGTAATATGTTGATCTGATTCAAATGGGCCAATCAGGTTGCAGCTAACTCTGTGATTGGCTAATGACGGCTGCGACGTTGCCGCTCTGAACCTTTCTAGGTGCGCCACTACAAATTAATCATTTAAATGGGTTTTTGTCCGACAAGTTGTACGTAATGTGTTTTTCTCATTTTTCCAAAGAGATTGAATTCACTTTGTTTTAAAAAAAAACGTAGATATAATTTTCAGAAATGATATAGCACTCAGTATTTCTAGCTTTCAATTCAAATAATATTCCCGTTTAAGGTGGGAAGTGGTTTTTATTTTAAAAGGAGTTGTTATTATTTGTAATTTAAATTTCAAACGCTGGTTAAATCTAGGTTAAGGTCTAAGGTTCGATAATGTTATCTTGCTTAGGTTAGGGTTTAGGTCAATTTGAAAGTTATAATAGTTACAGCCTTCTCGGGCCATTACACATGTTGCTAGGGGTAGTTGCTTTTTATACATTGCCATGCCTCTATTTAGCATAGTGCTTGTTTGTGCCTACGCGCATCCTTAGCTAATTAAGGATTTATTTTAGTAACTTGCTAGCTAGGCAATATTATATTTAGTATTTGCATGTTTTTTATGTTTTTGTATCTATCTACCTGAAATGAATGAAATGAATGAAATGAATGAAATGAATGAAATGAATGAAATGAATGATGAATGAATGAATGATGAATGAATGAATGAATGAATAAAATGAATAAAATGAATGAAATGAATGAAATGAATGAAATGAATGAAATGAATGAAATGAATGAAATGAATGAAATGAATGAAATGAACGAAATGAACGAAATGAACGAAATGAACGAAATGAACGAAATGAACGAAATGAACGAAATGAACGAAATGAACGAAATGAACGAAATGAACGAAATGAACGAAATGAACGAAATGAACGAAATGAACGAAATGAACGAAATGAACGAAATGAACGAAATGAACGAAATGAACGAAATGAACGAAATGAACGAAATGAACGAAATGAACGAAATGAACGAAATGAACGAAATGAACGAAATGAACGAAATGAATGAAATGAATGAAATGAATGAAATGAATGAAATGAATGATGAATGAATGAATGAATGAATGAATGGAATGAATGAATGAACTGAATGAATGAACTGAATGAAATGAACGAAATGAACGAAATGAACGAAATGAACGAAATGAACGAAATGAACGAAATGAACGAAATGAACGAAATGAACGAAATGAACGAAATGAACGAAATGAACGAAATGAACGAAATGAACGAAATGAACGAAATGAATGAAATGAATGAAATGAATGATGAATGAAATGAATGATGAATGAATGAATGAATGAATGAATGGAATGAATGAATGAAATGAATGAAATGAATGAAATGAATGAAATGAATGAAATGAATGAAATGAATGAAATGAATGAAATGAATGAAATGAATGAAATGAATGAAATGAATGAAATGAATGAAATGAATGAAATGAATGAAATGAATGAAATGAATGAAATGAATGAAATGAATGAAATGAATGAAATGAATGAAATGAATGAAATGAATGAAATGAATGAAATGAATGAAATGAATGAAATGAATGAAATGAATGAAATGAATGAAATGAATGAAATGAATGAAATGAATGAAATGAATGAAATGAATGAAATGAATGAAATGAATGAAATGAATGAAATGAATGAAATGAATGAAATGAATGAAATGAATGAAATGAATGAAATGAATGAAATGAATGAAATGAATGAAATGAATGAAATGAATGAAATGAATGAAATGAATGAAATGAATGAAATGAATGAAATGAATGAAATGAATGAAATGAATGAAATGAATGAAATGAATGAAATGAATGAAATGAATGAAATGAATGAAATGAATGAAATGAATGAAATGAATGAAATGAATGAAATGAATGAAATGAATGAAATGAATGAAATGAATGAAATGAATGAAATGAATGAAATGAATGAAATGAATGAAATGAATGAAATGAATGAAATGAATGAAATGAATGAAATGAATGAAATGAATGAAATGAATGAAATGAATGAAATGAATGAAATGAATGAAATGAATGAAATTAATGAAATTAATGAAATTAATGAAATGAATGAAATGAATGAAATGAATGAAATGAATGAAATGAATGAAATGAATGAAATGAATGAAATGAATGAAATGAATGAAATGAATGAAATGAATGAAATGAATGAAATTAATGAAATTAATGAAATTAATGAAATTAATGAAATTAATGAAATGAATGAAATGAATGAAATGAATGAAATGAATGAAATGAATGAAATGAATGAAATGAATGAAATGAATGAAATGAATGAAATAAATGAAATTAATGAAATTAATGAAATTAATGAAATGAATGAAATGAATGAATGAACTGAATGAATGAACTGAATGAATGAATGAATGAATGAATGAATGAATGAATGAATGTATAAAATGAATAAAATGAATGAATAAAATGAATGAAATGAATGAAATGAATGAAATGAATGAAATGAATGAAATGAATGAAATGAATGAAATGAATGAAATGAATGAAATGAATGAAATGAATGAAATGAATGAAATGAATGAAATGAATGAAATGAATGAAATGAATGAAATGAATGAAATGAATGAAATGAATGAAATGAATGAACGAATGAACGAATGAACGAAATGAACGAAATGAACGAAATGAACGAAATGAACGAAATGAACGAAATGAACGAAATGAACGAAATGAACGAAATGAACGAAATGAACGAAATGAACGAAATGAACGAAATGAACGAAATGAACGAAATGAACGAAATGAACGAAATGAACGAAATGAACGAAATGAACGAAATGAACGAAATGAACGAAATGAACGAAATGAACGAAATGAACGAAATGAACGTAATGAACGAAATGAACGAAATGAACGAAATGAACGAAATGAACGAAATGAACGAAATGAACGAAATGAACGAAATGACCGAAATGAACGAAATGAACGAAATGAACGAAATGAACGAAATGAATGAAATGAATGAATGAATGAATTAATGTATGTATGAATGAATGAAATGAATGAAATGAACGAAATGAACGAAATGAATGAAATGAACGAAATGAACGAAATGAACGAAATGAACGAAATGAACGAAATGAACGAAATGAACGAAATGAACGAAATGAACGAAATGAACGAAATGAACGAAATTAACGAAATTAACGAAATGAACGAAATGAACGAAATGAACGAAATGAATGAAATGAATGAATTAATGTATGTATGAATGAATGAAATGAATGAAATGAATGAAATGAATGAATGAATGAATTAATGTATGTATGAATGAATGAAATGAATGAAATGAACGAAATGAACGAAATGAACGAAATGAACGAAATGAACGAAATGAACGAAATTAACGAAATGAACGAAATGAACGAAATGAACGAAATGAATGAAATGAATGAAATGAATGGAATGAATGGAATGAATGGAATGAAAGAAATAAATGAAATGAATGAAATGAACTGAATGAATGAAATGAATGAAATGAATGAAATGAATGAAATGAATGAAATGAATGAAATGAATGAAATGAATGAAATGAATGAAATGAATGAAATGAATGAAATGAATGAAATGAATGAAATGAATGAAATTAATGAAATGAATGAAATGAATGAAATGAATGAAATGAATGAAATGAATGAAATGAATGAAATGAATGAAATGAATGAAATGAATGAAATGAATGAAATGAATGAAATGAATGAAATGAATGAAATGAATGAAATGAATGAAATGAATGAAATGAATGAAATGAATGAAATGAATGAAATGAATGAAATGAATGAAATGAATGAAATGAATGAAATGAATGAAATGAATGAAATGAATGAAATGAATGAAATGAATGAAATGAATGAAATGAATGAAATGAATGAAATGAATGAAATGAATGAAATGAATGAAATGAATGAAATGAATGAAATGAATGAAATGAATGAAATGAATGAAATGAATGAAATGAATGAAATGAATGAAATGAATGATGAATGAATGAAATGAATGAAATGAATGAAATGAATGATGAATGAATGAATGAATGAATGAATGTATGTATGTATGTATGTATGAATGAATGAAATGAATGAAATGAATGAAATGAATGAAATGAATGAAATGAATGAAATGAATGAAATGAATGAAATGAATGAAATGAATGAAATGAATGAAATGAATGAAATGAATGAAATGAATGAAATGAATAATTCCCGTCCGTTGTGCCCGCTCAGCTCGGACCCTAATGACCTGGAAACGTTGACTCCAGGCCATTTCTTGATCGGTCAGCCACTTGCAGCCCTGCCGGAGATCCCTCTACGGGACGTAACCTCCAGCCGTTTGTCGCGCTATCGGATGCTGCAACAAATGGGTCAAAACTTTTGGGCCCGTTGGTCATTAGAATATTTGCATGTTTTGCAGCAGCGCCTCAAGTGGACTGATCGACCCAATCCTCCCAGTGTCGGAAACCTTGTGTTAGTTAAGGATGCTAACCTACCGCCACTGCGTTGGTGCCGGGGGCGCATTGTTAACTTGTTTCCCGGTAAAGACGGGACCCCTCGGTTTGCTGAAGTCATGGTGGGGGATTCGGTCCTCAAGCGAGCGGTCGCAACTTTGTCACGACTCCCCGTAGTATAGCGGACAGGCTTAGAGGCCTGTCCGGGCGGGTGGTTGTTTGATTTCGAGTCAAATTCCATCGAGCTCGCCTCCGTATAACTATGGAACCGAGAGATTTGTTCTCTGTGGTTTTCGACTTTGACAGATACACGCTCAATGAGTTTTTGGTAATAAAAAAAGTACGTAGTATACTATTCATCTTGTCTTGGGTCGCGAAATAATTTGCGTGTTGGATCTCGAATTTGGAAAAAATATATAAATCAAGTGGCATCAGCCTGATCGGGAGTGAGATTTGGAATTTTGAATTTTGGGAGGGGTAGTTTTGAGTGCCACATTGGGAAGGTTAATTTTGTGAATTGTGGTTACTGGCAAAATCACCACGCGTCGAGGCCTACGGAGGCTATTGGTGCACCCTAACCCGTTTTGTTTCAGCTCAGCGAAAGGTACCAAGTAGCTAGCTGGACGGGAACCTGGACTCTCCCCGGACAAAACCGTGAGTAATCTTACTAAAATATTCCCGGTTAGGTTTGGTTCAACCTAAGTGGTTGTTTTGGTTTAGGCGCCGTGTATCACGGCCTACACCCTCCTCGCAGCCCCACACGAGGGCTTGTCAGCTCGAGGAGTGGAACAGTTAGGTTTGACGGTTTTTCGCGTGTATTTTCTTGCGTGAGTGAGTTTTTTTCTTCAGTTGTAGCCGAAACACCATCCTTCGTTTCTCTCCAGTCGACCTGCAACAAAAAGAAAAAATTTGCACGCGAAAAAACTAAAATTTGCAAATTCAGTTCCAAAAAGTTGATATACCCAAGCTAATTTCCTTGAGAAATTACCTTTGATTTTGAAATTATTGAAGTTGTTTTTGTGAATAAAAATAATTCCAAGTGCGCATAGGTATCTACACCTGTTAATTAGTTTCTACGTATTTTATCAGTGGTTTTGACTCAAAATAAGTGACATTTTTGACCATTTTTATACAAAAATTAAAGTTCAAACCTAACTTAACCTAACCCACGGTTAGGTTTGACGGTTTTTCACGTGTATTTTCTTGCGTGAGTGAGTTTTTTCTTCAGTTGTAGCCGAAACACCATCTACCGACGCTCTCCAGTCGACTTGCAACAAAAAGAAAAAAATAGCACGCGAAAAAACTAAAATTTGCAAATTCAGTTCCAAAAAGTTGATATACCCAAGCTAATTTCCTTGAGAAATTACCTTTGATTTTGAAATTATTGGAGTTGTTTTTGTGAATAAAAATCATTCCAAGTGCGCACAGGTATCTACACCTGTTAATTAGTTTCTACGTATTTTATCAGCGGTTTTGACTCAAAATAAGTGACATTTTTGACCATTTTTATACAAAAATTAAAGTTCAAACCTAACCTAACCTAACCCACGATTAGGTTTGACGGTTTTTTCGCGTGTATTTTCTTGCGTGAGTGAGTTTTTTTCGTCAGTTGTAGCCGAAACACCATCCCCCGACGTTCTCTAGTCGACCTGCAACAAAAATAAGAAATTAACACGCGAAAAAACTAAAATTTGCAAATTCAGTTCCAAAAAGTTGATATACCCAAGCTAATTTCCTTCATTAATTCATTCATTCCATTCATTTCATTCATTCATTCCATTCATTTCATTCATTCATTCCATTCATTTCATTCATTCTATTCATTCTATTCATTCTATTCATTCTATTCATTCATTTCATTCATTTCATTCATTTCATTCATTTCATTCATTTCATTCATTTCATTCATTTCATTCATTTCATTCATTTCATTCATTTCATTCATTTCATTCATTTCATTCATTTCATTCATTTCATTCATTTCATTCATTTCATTCATTTCATTCATTTCATTCATTTCATTCATTTCATTCATTTCATTCATTTCATTCATTTCATTCATTTCATTCATTTCATTCATTTCATTCATTTCATTCATTTCATTCATTTCATTCATTTCATTCATTTCATTCATTTCATTCATTTCATTCATTTCATTCATTTCATTCATTTCATTCATTTCATTCATTTCATTCATTTCATTCATTTCATTCATTTCATTCATTTCATTCATTTCATTCATTTCATTCATTTCATTCATTTCATTCATTTCATTCATTTCATTCATTTCATTCATTTCATTCATTTCATTCATTTCATTCATTTCATTCATTTCATTCATTTCATTCATTTCATTCATTTCATTCATTTCATTCATTTCATTCATTTCATTCATTTCATTCATTTCATTCATTTCATTCATTTCATTCATTTCATTCATTTCATTCATTTCATTCATTTCATTCATTTCATTCATTTCATTCATTTCATTCATTTCATTCATTTCATTCATTTCATTCATTTCATTCATTTCATTCATTTCATTCATTTCATTCATTTCATTCATTTCATTCATTTCATTCATTTCATTCATTTCATTCATTTCATTCATTTCATTCATTTCATTCATTTCATTCATTTCATTCATTTCATTCATTTCATTCATTTCATTCATTTCATTCATTTCATTCATTTCATTCATTTCATTCATTTCATTCATTTCATTCATTTCATTCATTTCATTCATTTCATTCATTTCATTCATTTCATTCATTTCATTCATTTCATTCATTTCATTCATTTCATTCATTTCATTCATTTCATTCATTTCATTCATTTCATTCATTTCATTCATTTCATTCATTTCATTCATTTCATTCATTTCATTCATTTCATTCATTTCGTTCATTTCGTTCATTTCGTTCATTTCATTAATTCATTCATTCCATTCATTTCATTCATTCATTCATTCAGTTCATTCATTCATTCATTCCATTCATTCCATTCATTCATTCATTCATTCATTCATTCATTCATCATTCATTTCATTCATTCAGTTCATTTCATTCATTTCATTCATTTAATTCATTTCATTCAGTTCTTTCCAACAGGTGAGATCGTGGTCAAACAAAGGTCTATCAAAGTTAAAAAAATAAAAAAAAAAAAAAAAAACATTTTATTCATTTCATTCATTTCATTCATTTCGTTCATTTCGTTCATTTCGTTCATTTCATTCATTTCGTTCATTTCATTCATTTCTTTCATTTCATTCATTTCGTTCATTTCATTCATTCGTTCATTTCATTCATTTCGTTCATTTCATTCATTTCATTCATACATTTCATTCATTTCATTCATTTCATTCAGTTCATTCAGTTCATTCATTCATTTCATTCATTTCGTTCATACATTTCATTCATTTCATTCATTTCATTCATTTCATTCATTTCATTCATTTCATTCATTTCATTCATTTCATTCATTTCATTCATTTCATTCATTTCATTCATTTCATTCATTTCATTCATTTCATTCATTTCATTCATTTCATTCATTTCATTCATTTCATTCATTTCATTCATTTCATTCATTTCATTCATTTCATTCATTTCATTCATTTCATTCATTTCATTCATTTCATTCATTTCATTCATTTCATTCATTTCATTCATTTCATTCATTTCATTCATTTCATTCATTTCATTCATTTCATTCATTTCATTCATTTCATTCATTTCATTCTCATAATTCATTTCATTCATTTCGTTCATTTCGTTCAATTCATTAAATTCGTTCATTTCATTCATTTCGTTCATTTCGTTCAAATCATTCATTTCGTTCATTTCGTTAATTTCGTTCATTTCATTCATTCATTCATTCATTCAGTTCATTCATTCATTCATTCCATTCATTCCATTCATTCATTCATTCATTCATTCATTCATCATTCATTCATTCATTCATTCATCATTCATTTCATTCATTCAGTTCATTTCATTCATTTCATTCATTTCATTCATTTAATTCATTTCATTCAGTTCTTTCCAACAGGTGAGATCGTGGTCAAACAAAGGTCTATCAAAGTTAAAAAAAAAAAAATTAAAAAAAAAAACATTTTATTCATTTCATTCATTTCGTTCATTTCGTTCATTTCGTTCATTTCATTCATTTCGTTCATTTCGTTCATTTCGTTCATTTCATTCATTTCGTTCATTTCATTCATTTCTTTCATTTAATTCATTTCGTTCATTTCATTCATTCGTTCATTTCATTCATTTCGTTCATTTCATTCATTTCGTTCATACATTTCATTCATTACATTCATTTCATTCAGTTCATTCAGTTCATTCATTCATTTCATTCATTTCGTTCATACATTTCATTCATTTCATTCATTTCATTCATTTCATTCATTTCATTCATTTCATTCATTTCATTCACATAATTCATTTCATTCATTTCGTTCATTTCGTTCATTTCATTAAATTCGTTCATTTCATTAAATTCGTTCATTTCATTCATTTCGTTCATTTCGTTCAAATCATTCATTTCGTTCATTTCATTAATTTCATTAATTTCATTCATTTCATTCATTTCATTCATTTCATTCATTTCATTCATTTCATTCATTTCATTCATTTCATTCATTTCGTTCATTTCATTCATTTCATTCATTTCGTTCATTTCATTAATTCATTCATTCCATTCATTTCATTCATTCATTCATTCAGTTCATTCATTCATTCATTCCATTCATTCCATTCATTCATTCATTCATTCATTCATTCATCATTCATTTCATTCATTCAGTTCATTTCATTCATTTCATTCATTTAATTCATTTCATTCAGTTCTTTCCAACAGGTGAGATCGTGGTCAAACAAAGGTCTATCAAAGTTAAAAAAATAAAAATAAAAAAAAAAAACATTTTATTCATTTCATTCATTTCATTCATTTCGTTCATTTCGTTCATTTCGTTCATTTCATTCATTTCGTTCATTTCGTTCATTTCGTTCATTTCATTCATTTCGTTCATTTCATTCATTTCTTTCATTTCATTCATTTCGTTCATTTCATTCATTCGTTCATTTCATTCATTTCGTTCATTTCATTCATTTCATTCATACATTTCATTCATTTCATTCATTTCATTCAGTTCATTCAGTTCATTCATTCATTTCATTCATTTCGTTCATACATTTCATTCATTTCATTCATTTCATTCATTTCATTCATTTCATTCATTTCATTCACATAATTCATTTCATTCATTTCATTCATTTCGTTCATTTCGTTCAATTCATTAAATTCGTTCATTTCATTCATATCGTTCAATTCGTTCAAATCATTCATTTCGTTCATTTCGTTAATTTCGTTCATTTCATTCATTCATTCATTCATTCAGTTCATTCATTCATTCATTCCATTCATTCCATTCATTCATTCATTCATTCATTCATTCATCATTCATTCATTCATTCATTCATCATTCATTTCATTCATTCAGTTCATTTCATTCATTTCATTCATTTAATTCATTTCATTCAGTTCTTTCCAACAGGTGAGATCGTGGTCAAACAAAGGTCTATCAAAGTTAAAAAAAAAAAAATAAAAAAAAAAATATTTTATTCATTTCATTCATTTCGTTCATTTCGTTCATTTCGTTCATTTCATTCATTTCGTTCATTTCGTTCATTTCGTTCATTTCATTCATTTCGTTCATTTCATTCATTTCTTTCATTTAATTCATTTCGTTCATTTCATTCATTCGTTCATTTCATTCATTTCGTTCATTTCATTCATTTCGTTCATACATTTCATTCATTTCATTCATTTCATTCAGTTCATTCAGTTCATTCATTCATTTCATTCATTTCGTTCATACATTTCATTCATTTCATTCATTTCATTCATTTCATTCATTTCATTCATTTCATTCATTTCATTCATTTCATTCATTTCATTCATTTCATTCATTTCATTCATTTCATTCATTTCATTCATTTCATTCATTTCATTCATTTCATTCATTTCATTCATTTCATTCATTTCATTCACATAATTCATTTCATTCATTTCATTCATTTCGTTCATTTCGTTAATTTCATTAAATTCGTTCAATTCATTAAATTCGTTCATTTCATTCATTTCGTTCATTTCGTTCAAATCATTCATTTCGTTCATTTCGTTAATTTCGTTCATTTCATTCATTCATTCATTCATTCAGTTCATTCATTCATTCATTCCATTCATTCCATTCATTCATTCATTCATTCATTCATTCATCATTCATTCATTCATTCATTCATCATTCATTTCATTCATTCAGTTCATTTCATTCATTTCATTCATTTCATTCATTTAATTCATTTCATTCAGTTCTTTCCAACAGGTGAGATCGTGGTCAAACAAAGGTCTATCAAAGTTAAAAAAAAAAAAAAAAAAAAAAAAAAAAACATTTTATTCATTTCATTCATTTCGTTCATTTCGTTCATTTCGTTCATTTCATTCATTTCGTTCATTTCGTTCATTTCGTTCATTTCATTCATTTCGTTCATTTCATTCATTTCTTTCATTTAATTCATTTCGTTCATTTCATTCATTCGTTCATTTCATTCATTTCGTTCATTTCATTCATTTCGTTCATACATTTCATTCATTTCATTCATTTCATTCAGTTCATTCAGTTCATTCATTCATTTCATTCATTTCGTTCATACATTTCATTCATTTCATTCATTTCATTCATTTCATTCATTTCATTCACATAATTCATTTCATTCATTTCATTCATTTCGTTCATTTCGTTCATTTCATTAAATTCGTTCATTTCATTAAATTCGTTCATTTCATTCATTTCGTTCATTTCGTTCAAATCATTCATTTCGTTCATTTCGTTAATTTCGTTCATTTCATTCATTTCATTCATTTAATTCATTTCATTCATTTCATTCATTTCATTCATTTCATTCATTCATTCATTCATTCATTCATTCATTTCATTCATTTTGTTCATTTCATTCATTTTGTTCATTTTGTTCATTTCATTCATTTCTTTCATTTCATTCATTTCATTCATTTCATTCATTCATTCATTCAGTTCATTCAGTTCATTCAGTTCATTCATTCATTTCATTCATTTCATTCATTTCATTCATTTCATTCATTTCATTCATTTCATTAATTTCATTAATTTCATTAATTTCATTCATTTCATTCATTTCATTCATTTCATTCATTTCATTCATTTCATTCATTTCATTCATTTCATTCATTTCATTCATTTCATTCATTTCATTCATTTCATTCATTTCATTCATTTCATTCATTTCATTCATTTAATTCATTTCATTCATTTCATTCATTTCATTCATTTCATTCATTTCATTCATTTCATTCATTTCATTCATTTCATTCATTTCATTCATTTCATTCATTTCATTCATTTCATTCATTTCATTCATTTCATTCATTTCATTCATTTCATTCATTTCATTCATTTCATTCATTTCATTCATTTCATTCATTTCATTCATTTCATTCATTTCATTCATTTCATTCAATTCATTCATTTCATTCATTCAGTTCATTCATTTAATTCATTTCATTCAGTTCATTCATTTCATTCATTCATTTCATTCATTTCATTCATTTCATTCATTTCATTCATTTCATTCATTTCATTCATTTCATTCATTTCATTCATTTCATTCATTTCATTCATTTCATTCTCATAATTCATTTCATTCATTTCGTTCATTTCGTTCAATTCATTAAATTCGTTCATTTCATTCATTTCGTTCATTTCGTTCAAATCATTCATTTCGTTCATTTCGTTAATTTCGTTCATTTCATTCATTCATTCATTCATTCAGTTCATTCATTCATTCATTCCATTCATTCCATTCATTCATTCATTCATTCATTCATTCATCATTCATTCATTCATTCATTCATCATTCATTTCATTCATTCAGTTCATTTCATTCATTTAATTCATTTCATTCAGTTCTTTCCAACAGGTGAGATCGTGGTCAAACAAAGGTCTATCAAAGTTAAAAAAAAAAAAATTAAAAAAAAAAACATTTTATTCATTTCATTCATTTCGTTCATTTCGTTCATTTCGTTCATTTCATTCATTTCGTTCATTTCGTCCATTTCGTTCATTTCATTCATTTCGTTCATTTCATTCATTTCTTTCATTTAATTCATTTCGTTCATTTCATTCATTCGTTCATTTCATTCATTTCGTTCATTTCATTCATTTCGTTCATACATTTCATTCATTTCATTCATTTCATTCAGTTCATTCAGTTCATTCATTCATTTCATTCATTTCGTTCATACATTTCATTCATTTCATTCATTTCATTCATTTCATTCATTTCATTCATTTCATTCATTTCATTCATTTCATTCACATAATTCATTTCATTCATTTCATTCATTTCGTTCATTTCGTTCATTTCATTAAATTCGTTCATTTCATTAAATTCGTTCATTTCATTCATTTCGTTCATTTCGTTCAAATCATTCATTTCGTTCATTTCATTAATTTCATTAATTTCATTCATTTCATTCATTTCATTCATTTCATTCATTTCATTCATTTCATTCATTTCATTCATTTCATTCATTTCGTTCATTTCATTCATTTCATTCATTTCGTTCATTTCATTAATTCATTCATTCCATTCATTTCATTCATTCATTCATTCAGTTCATTCATTCATTCATTCCATTCATTCCATTCATTCATTCATTCATTCATTCATTCATCATTCATTTCATTCATTCAGTTCATTTCATTCATTTCATTCATTTAATTCATTTCATTCAGTTCTTTCCAACAGGTGAGATCGTGGTCAAACAAAGGTCTATCAAAGTTAAAAAAATAAAAATAAAAAATAAAAACATTTTATTCATTTCATTCATTTCGTTCATTTCGTTCATTTCGTTCATTTCATTCATTTCGTTCATTTCGTTCATTTCGTTCATTTCATTCATTTCGTTCATTTCATTCATTTCTTTCATTTCATTCATTTCGTTCATTTCATTCATTCGTTCATTTCATTCATTTCGTTCATTTCATTCATTTCATTCATTTCATTCATACATTTCATTCATTTCATTCATTTCATTCAGTTCATTCAGTTCATTCATTCATTTCATTCATTTCGTTCATACATTTCATTCATTTCATTCATTTCATTCATTTCATTCATTTCATTCATTTCATTCATTTCATTCATTTCATTCATTTCATTCATTTCATTCACATAATTCATTTCATTCATTTCATTCATTTCGTTCATTTCGTTCAATTCATTAAATTCGTTCATTTCATTCATTTCGTTCAATTCGTTCAAATCATTCATTTCGTTCATTTCGTTAATTTCGTTCATTTCATTCATTCATTCATTCATTCAGTTCATTCATTCATTCATTCCATTCATTCCATTCATTCATTCATTCATTCATTCATTCATCATTCATTCATTCATTCATTCATCATTCATTTCATTCATTCAGTTCATTTCATTCATTTCATTCATTTAATTCATTTCATTCAGTTCTTTCCAACAGGTGAGATCGTGGTCAAACAAAGGTCTATCAAAGTTAAAAAAAAAAAAATAAAAAAAAAAAACATTTTATTCATTTCATTCATTTCGCTCATTTCGTTCATTTCGTTCATTTCATTCATTTCGTTCATTTCGTTCATTTCGTTCATTTCATTCATTTCGTTCATTTCATTCATTTCTTTCATTTAATTCATTTCGTTCATTTCATTCATTCGTTCATTTCATTCATTTCGTTCATTTCATTCATTTCGTTCATACATTTCATTCATTTCATTCATTTCATTCAGTTCATTCAGTTCATTCATTCATTTCATTCATTTCATTCATTCATTCATTCATTCATTCATTCATTTCATTCATTTTGTTCATTTCATTCATTTTGTTCATTTTGTTCATTTCATTCATTTCTTTCATTTCATTCATTTCATTCATTCATTCATTCAGTTCATTCAGTTCATTCATTCATTTCATTCATTTCATTCATTTCATTCATTTCATTCATTTCATTCATTTCATTCATTTCATTCATTTCATTCATTTCATTCATTTCATTCATTTCATTCATTTCATTCATTTCATTCATTTCATTCATTTCATTCATTTCATTCATTTCATTCATTTCATTCATTTCATTCATTTCATTCATTTCATTCATTTCATTCATTTCATTCATTTCATTCATTTCATTCATTTCATTCATTTCATTCATTTCATTCATTTCATTCATTTCATTCATTTCATTCATTTCATTCATTTCATTCATTTCATTCATTTCATTCATTTCATTCATTTCATTCATTTCATTCATTTCATTCATTTCATTCATTTCATTCATTTCATTCATTTCATTCATTTCATTCATTTCCTTCATTCATTCATTCAGTTCATTCATTTATTCATTCCATTCATTCCATTCATTCCATTCATTCCATTCATTCATTCATTCATTCATTTCATTCATTTCATTCATTTCATTCATTTCATTCATTTCATTCATTTCATTCATTTCATTCATTTCATTCATTTCATTCATTTCATTCATTTCATTCATTTCATTCATTTCATTCATTTCATTCATTTCATTCAGTTCATTCATTTCATTCATTCATTTCATTCATTTCATTCATTTCATTCATTTCATTCATTTCATTCATTTCATTCATTTCATTCATTTCATTCATTTCATTCATTTCATTCATTTCATTCATTTCATTCATTTCATTCATTTCATTCATTTCATTCATTTCATTCATTTCATTCATTTCATTCATTTCATTCATTTCATTCATTTCATTCATTTCATTCATTTCATTCATTTCATTCATTTCATTCATTTCATTCATTTCATTCATTTCATTCATTTCATTCATTTCATTCATTTCATTCATTTCATTTCATTCATTTCATTCATTTCGTTCATTTCGTTCATTTCATTCATTTCGTTCATTTCATTCATTTCGTTCATTTCATTCATTTCGTTCATTTCGTTCATTTCATTCATTTCGTTCATTTCATTCATTTCGTTCATTTCATTCATTTCGTTCATTTCGTTCATTTAATTCATTTCGTTCATTTCATTCATTTTGTTCATTTCATTCATTTCGTTCATTTCATTCATTTCATTCATTCATTCATTCAGTTCATTCATTTCATTCATTCATTCATTCAGTTCATTCATTTATTCATTCCATTCATTCCATTCATTCCATTCATTCATTCATTCATTCATTCATTCATTTCATTCATTTCATTCATTTCATTCATTTCATTCATTTCATTCATTTCATTCATTTCATTCATTTCATTCATTTCATTCATTTCATTCATTTCATTCATTTCATTCATTTCATTCATTTCATTCATTTCATTCATTTCATTCATTTCATTCATTTCATTCATTTCATTCATTTCATTCATTTCATTCATTTCATTCATTTCATTCATTTCATTCATTTCATTCATTTCATTCATTTCATTCATTTCATTCATTTCATTCATTTCATTCATTTCGTTCATTTCGTTAATTTTGTTCATTTCATTAATTTCATTCATTTCATTCATTTCATTCATTTCATTCATTCATTCATTCATTCATTCATTAATTAATTCATTTCGTTCATTTCATTAATTCATTCATTCCATTCATTTCATTCATTCATTCCATTCATTTCATTCATTCATTCCATTCATTTCATTCATTCTATTCATTCTATTCATTCTATTCATTCTATTCATTCATTTCATTCATTTCGTTCATTTCATTCATTTCATTCATTCAATCATTCAGTTCATTCATTTCATTCATTCATTCATTCAGTTCATTCATTTATTCATTCCATTCATTCCATTCATTCCATTCATTCCATTCATTCCATTCATTCCATTCATTCATTCTTTCATTCATTCATTCCATTCATCATTCATTTCATTCATTTTATTCATTTCATTCATTTCATTCATTTCATTCATTTCACTCATTTCATTTATTTCATTCATTTCATTCATTCATTTCATTCATTCATTCATTCATTCATTCATTTCATTCATTTTGTTCATTTCATTCATTTTGTTCATTTCATTCATTTCATTCATTTCATTCATTTCATTCATTTCATTCATTTCATTCATTTCATTCATTTCATTCATTTCATTCATTTCATTCATTTCATTCATTTCATTCATTTCATTCATTTCATTCATTTCATTCATTTCATTCATTTCATTCATTTCATTCATTTCGTTCATTTCATTCATTTCGTTCATTTCGTTCATTTCATTCATTTCGTTCATTTCATTCATTTCGTTCATTTCATTCATTTCATTCATTTCGTTCATTTCGTTCATTTAATTCATTTCGTTCATTTCATTCATTTCGTTCATTTCATTCATTTCGTTCATTTCGTTCATTTAATTCATTTCGTTCATTTCATTCATTTTGTTCATTTCATTCATTTCGTTCATTTCATTCATTTCATTCATTCATTCATTCAGTTCATTCATTTCATTCATTCATTCATTCAGTTCATTCATTTATTCATTCCATTCATTCCATTCATTCCATTCATTCATTCATTCATTCATTCATTCATTTCATTCATTTCATTCATTTCATTCATTTCATTCATTTCATTCATTTCATTCATTTCATTCATTTCATTCATTTCATTCATTTCATTCATTTCATTCATTTCGTTCATTTCGTTAATTTTGTTCATTTCATTAATTTCATTCATTTCATTCATTTCATTCATTTCATTCATTCATTCATTCATTCATTAATTAATTCATTTCGTTCATTTCATTAATTCATTCATTCCATTCATTTCATTCATTCATTCCATTCATTTCATTCATTCATTCCATTCATTTCATTCATTCTATTCATTCTATTCATTCTATTCATTCTATTCATTCATTTCATTCATTTCGTTCATTTCATTCATTTCATTCATTCAATCATTCAGTTCATTCATTCCATTCATTCCATTCATTCCATTCATTCCATTCATTCCATTCATTCCATTCATTCATTCTTTCATTCATTCATTCCATTCATCATTCATTTCATTCATTTTATTCATTTCATTCATTTCATTCATTTCATTCATTTCATTCATTTCACTCATTTCATTTATTTCATTCATTTCATTCATTCATTTCATTCATTCATTCATTCATTCATTCATTTCATTCATTTTGTTCATTTCATTCATTTTGTTCATTTCATTCATTTCATTCATTTCATTCATTTCATTCATTTCATTCATTTCATTCATTTCATTCATTTCATTCATTTCATTCATTTCATTCATTTCATTCATTTCATTCATTTCATTCATTTCATTCATTTCATTCATTTCATTCATTTCATTCATTTCATTCATTTCATTCATTTCATTCATTTCATTCATTCAGTTCATTTCAGTTCATTTCATTCATTTCATTCATTTCATTCAGTTCATTCATTCATACATTCATACATTCATTCATTCATTCATTCATACATTCATTCATTCATTCATTCATTTCATTCATTTCATTCATTTCATTCATTTCATTCATTTCATTCATTTCATTCATTTCATTCATTTCATTCATTTCATTCATTTCATTCATTTCATTCATTTCATTCATTTCATTCATTTCATTCATTTCATTCATTTCATTCATTTCATTCATTTCATTCATTTCATTCATTTCATTCATTTCATTCATTTCATTCATTTCATTCATTTCATTCATTTCATTCATTTCATTCATTTCATTCATTTCATTCATTTCATTCATTTCATTCATTTCATTCATTTCATTCATTTCATTCATTTCATTCATTTCATTCATTTCATTCATTTCATTCATTTCATTCATTTCATTCATTTCATTCATTTCATTCATTTCATTCATTTCATTCATTTCATTCATTTCATTCATTTCATTCATTTCATTCATTTCATTCATTTCATTCATTTCATTCATTTCATTCATTTCATTCATTTCATTCATTTCATTCATTTCATTCATTTCATTCATTTCATTCATTTCATTCATTTCGTTCATTTCATTCATTCGTTCATTTCATTCATTTCGTTCATTTCATTCATTTCATTCATACATTTCATTCATTTCATTCATTTCATTCAGTTCATTCAGTTCATTCATTCATTTCATTCATTTCGTTCATTTCATTCATTTCATTCATTTCATTCATTTCATTCATTTCATTCATTTCATTCATTTCATTCATTTCATTCATTTCATTCATTTCATTCATTTCATTCATTTCATTCATTTCATTCATTTCATTCATTTCATTCATTTCATTCATTTCATTCATTTCATTCATTTCATTCATTTCATTCATTTCATTCATTTCATTCATTTCATTCAGTTCATTCATTTCATTCAGTTCATTCATTTCATTCATTCATTTCATTCATTTCATTCATTTCATTCATTTCATTCATTTCATTCATTTCATTCATTTCATTCATTTCATTCATTTCATTCATTTCATTCATTTCATTCATTTCATTCATTTCATTCATTTCATTCATTTCATTCATTTCATTCATTTCATTCATTTCATTCATTTCATTCATTTCATTCATTTCATTCATTTCATTCATTTCATTCATTTCATTCATTTCATTCATTTCATTCATTTCATTCATTTCATTCATTTCATTCATTTCATTCATTTCATTCATTTCATTCATTTCATTCATTTCATTCATTTCATTCATTTCATTCATTTCATTCATTTCATTCATTTCATTCATTTCATTCATTTCATTCATTTCATTCATTTCATTCATTTCATTCATTTCATTCATTTCATTCATTTCATTCATTTCATTCATTTCATTCATTTCATTCATTTCATTTCATTCATTTCATTCATTTCGTTCATTTCGTTCATTTCATTCATTTCGTTCATTTCGTTCATTTCATTCATTTCGTTCATTTCATTCATTTCGTTCATTTCATTCATTTCGTTCATTTCGTTCATTTCATTCATTTCGTTCATTTCATTCATTTCGTTCATTTCATTCATTTCGTTCATTTCGTTCATTTAATTCATTTCGTTCATTTCATTCATTTTGTTCATTTCATTCATTTCGTTCATTTCATTCATTTCATTCATTCATTCATTCAGTTCATTCATTTCATTCATTCATTCATTCAGTTCATTCATTTATTCATTCCATTCATTCCATTCATTCCATTCATTCATTCATTCATTCATTCATTCATTCATTCATTTCATTCATTTCATTCATTTCATTCATTTCATTCATTTCATTCATTTCATTCATTTCATTCATTTCATTCATTTCATTCATTTCATTCATTTCATTCATTTCATTCATTTCATTCATTTCATTCATTTCATTCATTTCATTCATTTCATTCATTTCATTCATTTCATTCATTTCATTCATTTCATTCATTTCATTCATTTCATTCATTTCATTCATTTCATTCATTTCATTCATTTCGTTCATTTCGTTCATTTCGTTAATTTTGTTCATTTCATTAATTTCATTAATTTCATTCATTTCATTCATTTCATTCATTCATTCATTCATTCATTCATTAATTAATTCATTTCGTTCATTTCATTAATTCATTCATTCCATTCATTTCATTCATTCATTCCATTCATTTCATTCATTCATTCCATTCATTTCATTCATTCTATTCATTCTATTCATTCTATTCATTCTATTCATTCATTTCATTCATTCAATCATTCAGTTCATTCATTTCATTCATTCATTCATTCAGTTCATTCATTTATTCATTCCATTCATTCCATTCATTCCATTCATTCCATTCATTCCATTCATTCCATTCATTCATTCTTTCATTCATTCATTCCATTCATCATTCATTTCATTCATTTTATTCATTTCATTCATTTCATTCATTTCATTCATTTCACTCATTTCATTTATTTCATTCATTTCATTCATTCATTTCATTCATTCATTCATTCATTCATTCATTTCATTCATTTTGTTCATTTCATTCATTTTGTTCATTTCATTCATTTCATTCATTTCATTCATTTCATTCATTTCATTCATTTCATTCATTTCATTCATTTCATTCATTTCATTCATTTCATTCATTTCATTCATTTCATTCATTTCATTCATTTCATTCATTTCATTCATTTCGTTCATTTCATTCATTTCGTTCATTTCATTCATTTCGTTCATTTCGTTCATTTCATTCATTTCGTTCATTTCATTCATTTCGTTCATTTCATTCATTTCGTTCATTTCGTTCATTTAATTCATTTCGTTCATTTCATTCATTTCGTTCATTTCATTCATTTCGTTCATTTCGTTCATTTAATTCATTTCGTTCATTTCATTCATTTTGTTCATTTCATTCATTTCGTTCATTTCATTCATTTCATTCATTCATTCATTCAGTTCATTCATTTCATTCATTCATTCATTCAGTTCATTCATTTATTCATTCCATTCATTCCATTCATTCCATTCATTCATTCATTCATTCATTCATTCATTTCATTCATTTCATTCATTTCATTCATTTCATTCATTTCATTCATTTCATTCATTTCATTCATTTCATTCATTTCATTCATTTCATTCATTTCATTCATTTCATTCATTTCATTCATTTCATTCATTTCATTCATTTCATTCATTTCATTCATTTCATTCATTTCATTCATTTCGTTCATTTCGTTAATTTTGTTCATTTCATTAATTTCATTCATTTCATTCATTTCATTCATTTCATTCATTCATTCATTCATTCATTAATTAATTCATTTCGTTCATTTCATTAATTCATTCATTCCATTCATTTCATTCATTCATTCCATTCATTTCATTCATTCATTCCATTCATTTCATTCATTCTATTCATTCTATTCATTCTATTCATTCTATTCATTCATTTCATTCATTTCATTCATTCAGTTCATTTCAGTTCATTTCATTCATTTCATTCATTTCATTCAGTTCATTCATTCATACATTCATACATTCATTCATTCATTCATTCATACATTCATTCATTCATTCATTCATTTCATTCATTTCATTCATTTCATTCATTTCATTCATTTCATTCATTTCATTCATTTCATTCATTTCATTCATTTCATTCATTTCATTCATTTCATTCATTTCATTCATTTCATTCATTTCATTCATTTCATTCATTTCATTCATTTCATTCATTTCATTCATTTCATTCATTTCATTCATTTCATTCATTTCATTCATTTCATTCATTTCATTCATTTCATTCATTTCATTCATTTCATTCATTTCATTCATTTCATTCATTTCATTCATTTCATTCATTTCATTCATTTCATTCATTTCATTCATTTCATTCATTTCATTCATTTCATTCATTTCATTCATTTCATTCATTTCATTCATTTCATTCATTTCATTCATTTCATTCATTTCATTCATTTCATTCATTTCATTCATTTCATTCATTTCATTCATTTCATTCATTTCATTCATTTCATTCATTTCATTCATTTCATTCATTTCATTCATTTCATTCATTTCATTCATTCGTTCATTTCATTCATTTCGTTCATTTCATTCATTTCATTCATACATTTCATTCATTTCATTCATTTCATTCAGTTCATTCAGTTCATTCATTCATTTCATTCATTTCGTTCATTTCATTCATTTCATTCATTTCATTCATTTCATTCATTTCATTCATTTCATTCATTTCATTCATTTCATTCATTTCATTCATTTCATTCATTTCATTCATTTCATTCATTTCATTCATTTCATTCATTTCATTCATTTCATTCATTTCATTCATTTCATTCATTTCATTCATTTCATTCATTTCATTCATTTCATTCATTTCATTCAGTTCATTCATTTCATTCAGTTCATTCATTTCATTCATTCATTTCATTCATTTCATTCATTTCATTCATTTCATTCATTTCATTCATTTCATTCATTTCATTCATTTCATTCATTTCATTCATTTCATTCATTTCATTCATTTCATTCATTTCATTCATTTCATTCATTTCATTCATTTCATTCATTTCATTCATTTCATTCATTTCATTCATTTCATTCATTTCATTCATTTCATTCATTTCATTCATTTCATTCATTTCATTCATTTCATTCATTTCATTCATTTCATTCATTTCATTCATTTCATTCATTTCATTCATTTCATTCATTTCATTCATTTCATTCATTTCATTCATTTCATTCATTTCATTCATTTCATTCATTTCATTCATTTCATTCATTTCATTCATTTCATTCATTTCATTCATTTCATTCATTTCATTCATTTCATTCATTTCATTCATTTCATTCATTTCATTCATTTCATTCATTTCATTCATTTCATTCATTTCATTCATTTCATTCATTTCATTCATTTCATTCATTTCATTCATTTCATTCATTTCATTCATTTCATTCATTTCATTCATTTCATTCATTTCATTCATTTCATTCATTTCATTCATTTCATTCATTTCATTCATTTCATTCATTTCATTCATTTCATTCATTTCATTCATTTCATTCATTTCATTCATTTCATTCATTTCATTCATTTCATTCATTTCATTCATTCGTTCATTTCATTCATTTCGTTCATTTCATTCATTTCATTCATACATTTCATTCATTTCATTCATTTCATTCAGTTCATTCAGTTCATTCATTCATTTCATTCATTTCGTTCATTTCATTCATTTCGTTCATTTCATTCATTTCATTCATTTCATTCATTTCATTCATTTCATTCATTTCATTCATTTCATTCATTTCATTCATTTCATTCATTTCATTCATTTCATTCATTTCATTCATTTCATTCATTTCATTCATTTCATTCATTTCATTCATTTCATTCATTTCATTCATTTCATTCATTTCATTCATTTCATTCATTTCATTCATTTCATTCATTTCATTCATTTCATTCATTTCATTCATTTCATTCATTTCATTCATTTCATTCATTTCATTCATTTCATTCATTTCATTCATTTCATTCATTTCATTCATTTCATTCATTTCATTCATTTCATTCATTTCATTCATTTCATTCATTTCATTCATTTCATTCATTTCATTCATTTCATTCATTTCATTCATTTCATTCATTTCATTCATTTCATTCATTTCATTCATTTCATTCATTTCATTCATTTCATTCATTTCATTCATTTCATTCATTTCATTCATTTCATTCATTTCATTCATTTCATTTCATTCATTTCATTCATTTCATTCATTTCGTTCATTTCGTTCATTTCATTCATTTCGTTCATTTCATTCATTTCGTTCATTTCATTCATTTCGTTCATTTCGTTCATTTAATTCATTTCGTTCATTTCATTCATTTTGTTCATTTCATTCATTTCGTTCATTTCATTCATTTCATTCATTCATTCATTCAGTTCATTCATTTCATTCATTCATTCATTCAGTTCATTCATTTATTCATTCCATTCATTCCATTCATTCCATTCATTCATTCATTCATTCATTCATTCATTCATTCATTTCATTCATTTCATTCATTTCATTCATTTCATTCATTTCATTCATTTCATTCATTTCATTCATTTCATTCATTTCATTCATTTCATTCATTTCATTCATTTCATTCATTTCATTCATTTCATTCATTTCATTCATTTCATTCATTTCATTCATTTCATTCATTTCATTCATTTCATTCATTTCGTTCATTTCGTTCATTTCGTTCATTTCGTTCATTTCGTTCATTTCGTTCATTTCGTTCATTTCGTTCATTTCGTTCATTTCGTTCATTTCGTTCATTTCGTTCATTTCGTTCATTTCGTTCATTTCGTTCATTTCGTTCATTTCGTTCATTTCATTCATTTCATTCATTTCATTCATTTCATTCATTTCATTCATTTCGTTCATTTCGTTCATTTCATTCATTTCGTTCATTTCGTTCATTTCGTTCATTTCGTTCATTTCGTTCATTTCGTTCATTTCGTTCATTTCGTTCATTTCGTTCATTTCGTTCATTTCGTTCATTTCGTTCATTTCGTTCATTTCGTTCATTTCGTTCATTTCGTTCATTTCGTTCATTTCGTTCATTTCGTTCATTCGTTCATTCGTTCATTCATTTCATTCATTTCATTCATTTCATTCATTTCATTCATTTCATTCATTTCATTCATTTCATTCATTTCATTCATTTCATTCATTTCATTCATTTCATTCATTTCATTCATTTCATTCATTTCATTCATTTCATTCATTTCATTCATTTCATTCATTTCATTCATTTCATTCATTTCATTCATTTCATTCATTTCATTCATTTCATTCATTTCATTCATTTCATTCATTTCATTCATTTCATTCATTTCATTCATTTCATTCATTTCATTCATTTCATTCATTTCATTCATTTCATTCATTTCATTCATTTCATTCATTTCATTCATTTCATTCATTTCATTCATTTCATTCATTTCATTCATTTCATTCATTTCATTCATTTCATTCATTTCATTCATTTCATTCATTTCATTCATTTCATTCATTTCATTCATTTCATTCATTTCATTCATTTCATTCATTTCATTCATTTCATTCATTTCATTCATTTCATTCATTTCATTCATTTCATTCATTTCATTCATTTCATTCATTTCATTCATTTCATTCATTTCATTCATTTCATTCATTTCATTCATTTCATTCATTTCATTCATTTCATTCATTTCATTCATTTCATTCATTTCATTCATTTCATTCATTTCATTCATTTCATTCATTTCATTCATTTCATTCATTTCATTCATTTCATTCATTTCATTCATTTCATTCATTTCATTCATTTCATTCATTTCATTCATTTCATTCATTTCATTCATTTCATTCATTTCATTCATTTCATTCATTTCATTCATTTCATTTCATTCATTTCATTCATTTCGTTCATTTCGTTCATTTCATTCATTTCGTTCATTTCATTCATTTCGTTCATTTCATTCATTTCGTTCATTTCGTTCATTTCATTCATTTCGTTCATTCATTCATTTCGTTCATTTCATTCATTTCGTTCATTTCGTTCATTTAATTCATTTCGTTCATTTCATTCATTTTGTTCATTTCATTCATTTCGTTCATTTCATTCATTTCATTCATTCATTCATTCAGTTCATTCATTTCATTCATTCATTCATTCAGTTCATTCATTTATTCATTCCATTCATTCCATTCATTCCATTCATTTCATTCATTTCATTCATTTCATTCATTTCATTCATTTCATTCATTTCATTCATTTCATTCATTTCATTCATTTCATTCATTTCATTCATTTCATTCATTTCATTCATTTCGTTCATTTCGTTCATTTCGTTAATTTTGTTCATTTCATTAATTTCATTAATTTCATTCATTTCATTCATTTCATTCATTCATTCATTCATTCATTCATTAATTAATTCATTTCGTTCATTTCATTAATTCATTCATTCCATTCATTTCATTCATTCATTCCATTCATTTCATTCATTCATTCCATTCATTTCATTCATTCTATTCATTCTATTCATTCTATTCATTCTATTCATTCATTTCATTCATTCAATCATTCAGTTCATTCATTTCATTCATTCATTCATTCAGTTCATTCATTTATTCATTCCATTCATTCCATTCATTCCATTCATTCCATTCATTCCATTCATTCCATTCATTCATTCTTTCATTCATTCATTCCATTCATCATTCATTTCATTCATTTTATTCATTTCATTCATTTCATTCATTTCATTCATTTCACTCATTTCATTTATTTCATTCATTTCATTCATTCATTTCATTCATTCATTCATTCATTCATTCATTTCATTCATTTTGTTCATTTCATTCATTTTGTTCATTTCATTCATTTCATTCATTTCATTCATTTCATTCATTTCATTCATTTCATTCATTTCATTCATTTCATTCATTTCATTCATTTCATTCATTTCATTCATTTCATTCATTTCGTTCATTTCATTCATTTCGTTCATTTCATTCATTTCGTTCATTTCGTTCATTTCATTCATTTCGTTCATTTCATTCATTTCGTTCATTTCATTCATTTCGTTCATTTCGTTCATTTAATTCATTTCGTTCATTTCATTCATTTCGTTCATTTCATTCATTTCGTTCATTTCGTTCATTTAATTCATTTCGTTCATTTCATTCATTTTGTTCATTTCATTCATTTCGTTCATTTCATTCATTTCATTCATTCATTCATTCAGTTCATTCATTTCATTCATTCATTCATTCAGTTCATTCATTTATTCATTCCATTCATTCCATTCATTCCATTCATTCATTCATTCATTCATTCATTCATTTCATTCATTTCATTCATTTCATTCATTTCATTCATTTCATTCATTTCATTCATTTCATTCATTTCATTCATTTCATTCATTTCATTCATTTCATTCATTTCATTCATTTCATTCATTTCATTCATTTCATTCATTTCATTCATTTCATTCATTTCGTTCATTTCGTTAATTTTGTTCATTTCATTAATTTCATTCATTTCATTCATTTCATTCATTTCATTCATTCATTCATTCATTCATTAATTAATTCATTTCGTTCATTTCATTAATTCATTCATTCCATTCATTTCATTCATTCATTCCATTCATTTCATTCATTCATTCCATTCATTTCATTCATTCTATTCATTCTATTCATTCTATTCATTCTATTCATTCATTTCATTCATTTCGTTCATTTCATTCATTTCATTCATTCAATCATTCAGTTCATTCATTTCATTCATTCATTCATTCAGTTCATTCATTTATTCATTCCATTCATTCCATTCATTCCATTCATTCCATTCATTCCATTCATTCCATTCATTCATTCTTTCATTCATTCATTCCATTCATCATTCATTTCATTCATTTTATTCATTTCATTCATTTCATTCATTTCATTCATTTCATTCATTTCACTCATTTCATTTATTTCATTCATTTCATTCATTCATTTCATTCATTCATTCATTCATTCATTCATTTCATTCATTTTGTTCATTTCATTCATTTTGTTCATTTCATTCATTTCATTCATTTCATTCATTTCATTCATTTCATTCATTTCATTCATTTCATTCATTTCATTCATTTCATTCATTTCATTCATTTCATTCATTTCATTCATTTCATTCATTTCATTCATTTCATTCATTTCATTCATTTCATTCATTTCATTCATTTCATTCATTTCATTCATTCAGTTCATTTCAGTTCATTTCATTCATTTCATTCATTTCATTCAGTTCATTCATTCATACATTCATACATTCATTCATTCATTCATTCATACATTCATACATTCATTCATTCATTCATTCATTTCATTCATTTCATTCATTTCATTCATTTCATTCATTTCATTCATTTCATTCATTTCATTCATTTCATTCATTTCATTCATTTCATTCATTTCATTCATTTCATTCATTTCATTCATTTCATTCATTTCATTCATTTCATTCATTTCATTCATTTCATTCATTTCATTCATTTCATTCATTTCATTCATTTCATTCATTTCATTCATTTCATTCATTTCATTCATTTCATTCATTTCATTCATTTCATTCATTTCATTCATTTCATTCATTTCATTCATTTCATTCATTTCATTCATTTCATTCATTTCATTCATTTCGTTCATTTCGTTCATTTCGTTCATTTCATTCATTTCATTCATTTCGTTCATTTCGTTCATTTCGTTCATTTCGTTCATTTCGTTCATTTCGTTCATTTCGTTCATTTCATTCATTTCATTCATTTCATTCATTTCATTCATTTCATTCATTTCATTCATTTCATTCATTTCATTCATTTCATTCATTTCATTCATTTCATTCGTTCATGTATATAATAGGTTCAGGTTGTGAAAGAGAGTGGATTGGAGTGGTAGGATAAAGGGATAATGTTGTGTGAAAGTGGAAAGGTGGGTGTGAGAAGATGGGATGGGTGAGTGGGTTTGAGGATGAATGTATGTATGTATGTTTATCCACTACAATTGAAAATTATTGTTCTGGATTATAAAGTAAGTTTATTAACGCTTTTTTGAAGGTATTTTTACTGGTGTTGAAGATGTCAACACCAGTATATCTCTTGCTGCATTTGCATTTGTTCTCTCGCATGCGGCGAATTAGCATTTATAACTTCCACAAGGCCCATGAATCACATTGTTTTAACAATGTCGTAAAGACATGGATCCTGGTCGATTCGGGATCTCTGCACAAATCACCTTATCTACATTAATAGAGCTTCTAGCTCGTCAAACAGTGAGGGTGACATATTCAACACCAGCACAAGTACCTAAGCTTAGACGCTTGCTTAGTGATCCATTTTTTGAAGTGTAAGCAAAATGTATATTTAACTTTTTTTTTTTTTTTTTTTTAACGTGAGGAAATGTCTTTACGCATCCCCAACCGCTGGGTAAGCGGGCTGGGGTATGTCGGGCTCACCTAAAGACGGCACTACCGACTAAAACCTCACGATGTCCCTCTTCCACGGCAGGAGAAGAGGCCGCGGGTCCGTTTTCACACTCCGCGCAGCCCCATCCACCGACGTCCGCCTGGGCGGACCCACCTCGGGAGGGTAGAGCCCTCCATTTAGCTCCGGCGACGCACTGGGACATTCGGCGCGTCACCCCGCTCTTTGAGGGCCTTTACTCTAGGGAGCGACTGATGTCCCCACATCAATCGCCCCAGGCCCTCCAAGTGGAGACGGAGTGCGAGCTCGACTAGCTCGCCTCCGTGTCCGCGCCCTCCGGAGAGGGGGAGCGAAAGAATCTCTCTCCCTCTCCCTCTCCTCCGCCTCCCGCTGCGACATCACTACCTCGCAGAAAGAGACCACCGCCTCCCAGATGTATATTTAACTTAATTTAACTTAACTTATCTTAATTTTAGTTGTTTGTTAGTTGTTATTCAGTATTTTTCTTATTATTATGTCTAAGTTATTTCCAATAAGTTGTCAACTTACTTTGTATAATGAATTTTTTTTAAACATAGGTACTATCTGTGGAAACTTGTAATTAGCCGTCAACAAACATGCACTTGTCCATTCAGAGATGTTCTTTATATTTTATCTGATTTTTTGTAAACCTAGCTGTAAGATTCTCCAAAATAAATTATAACAATAAATAAATAAAGCATAAAGCAAAGCCCGTTCCGAATACTAAACCTGCGCCGGCGCAGCCTATATCATTAAGTGGGGCCAACACGCAACTTCTAAAAAATGGTCCAAATCTCTAATTAATCGAAAAAACTATCATTCGGTCCCTTTTTGTTTTTTTTCTATTTTTACGCGTGACTTTTGACTGACTATAGCCCGCGGCCCCCACCCTATTCTACAAGACTGCGGTTTCAAAAAAACAAAAGTGGCGCCGACGATCGCGTGCGCCGTTTCGGCGGGATGCTGAAATAAAAAGTCATTCAGAGCTGTCGACGTCACTCCCTATTGACGTTGAAAGCACACATGGCGGTGTAATAACGCTTCATCATACCTACCTATGTAGTTTGCTCTGAACTCAATACTGCAATAAACGCAATGTACCTACCTACAATACCAGTCACCCTGCTTGGTGACATTCATACATTATGAGCTGGACATCAAACTTTCATATTATTTCATTGGCTCGTAGAACCCGCAGATACTGAGTTCTACGACCATTTTAGTGGCAACATTACAATTACGTCTCTTACGAGCCCCTATTACGAGTATGTAAAAATGGAAGATGTGAATGGCTGGCGAAAAAGTTTCTTCGCATTTGATATGAAAACTCAAGAGATTTTTTTTCAAAGTGGGGTTTTGAAATTGCGGATTTGTACTGAAAAATTGAAACTAGTTTTTTTCTAAGATATAACATATTTATTTAATCAAAACATTTACCCTCATTATCTATAAATTGCGGCTCTAAACGGAAGTTCATTAATGCCTTTACCATAGAACTCTGGTGATCTAGATGCGACAAACTGTGTGAAGCATTTTGTACTGCCTCCTGGCAAGATTTTTTTTATCACGTAGAAAATTGAACAAATGACAAAAAAAATGGTAGTCCGTTGGAGCAAGATCTGGCGAGTATGGAGGATGACGTATGGTTTCTAACTGCAGCTCCTGTAGAGTTACAACGGTTTCTCGTGCCACACTGCACTGCAGGTCTTGCGTTATCATGCAGCAGTAATGTTGAAGATCAATTCACGAGTCGGGGCTGTTTCACAGCCAGTTTCACCATCATTGTACGAAGTTCGGCACAGTATATATACATTTGCTGTTATTGCCTGACCAGACCTAAGAAAGCTATAGTGAATAACACCATGACGAGACCACCAAACAGTTACCATTACCTTTTCATTGGTAAGCTTTGCTTTAGGGCACTGTTGCGGCGTTTGACCTGGGGTCAGCCATTGCATTTTTGGCTTACGGTTAACGTAAACAATCCACTTTTCGTTACATGTCGTTAGCCGTAACCTGTGAGGTATTAGGTAGTGCATTGTAGAGGCACTGTATTAGGCATTTTATTAGGTTAGCGCTAACATGGGCCATCTGCTTGTTCCATCATTACCTAAATAAAATAAGTTTTGGTTAAAATATATCAAAGTAGCTTACTTAGGTATACGAAATAAGTGATCAGAACCGTGAGCTGATCAACATGAGCCCAAACACGGCCAGTCTACTATTTACTATCTAGGGGTTCCGTTGTCCACCTTCCGTCTCCATCATTAGATCAGCTCGCTGTCACCATCATATTGTATTGTCATCGGAACTTGACAGTACAAAATTTCAGCTCAATCGAACGCTGGTTCACAAATTCAGTTGCAAGATTTGACGGACACATTATCAGTTAGGTACGGAAGCCGTAATGCTGTAAGACACACAATATATTGCAAGTTAAATAAAAGTCAACGTTAACGTCAGCAAGAGAATAGTAAAGAAAGACTTTCCATATTTTTTAAAAGCTTTTATTTATTTTAGAAAAATTACGACTATACACAGTCGTAATTTTTCTAAAATAAATAAAAGCTTTTAAAAAATATGGAAAGTCTTTCTTGTTCTATCAAAATAAACCGTCAAAGCCACACATAGGAGCTAAAAAATAGGGCTCAGTCGTAAGACGGTGCCGGCGCGGCGCCTGCGCCTGCGCCGGGGCCGGGGCCGGGGCGTGGCGCGACCACGGAACGAAGTGTCAGTGGCGCCAATGCGATCCGATTGACGTTTTAAACATTTTTTAAAACTTCTTTCTTTTTCCTGGACGTCCGCTGCCTTAGAGCATGCAGGCCTCTGACGCCCGCAGCCTTAGAGCACGCAGGCCTCCGACCGACGCCCGTGGCGACGCGGAGCGCGGCGCCGAGGCGCAGGCGTTAGCATTCAACCGTCTAAAAAGGTTAATTAGGTTATAAAATATTTCCTTTCCCGTAAACAGTTAAACAATATAATTTTCGGAGTTTATACGATTACCAGCTGGTAGATAGTGGAGCCATTTTTAGGGTTTCGTACCTTATCTTATCAAAAAAACTGCCTTTGCAATGTTAAATAGTTATTACCTACGTACCGTAGCCCGTTACGTTAGTCAGCGAAGCCGTGCAGCTCGCTGGCTACTCTTGACAACAGTTTCAATCCCAATTAAATCCCAATTCAATCCCAATCCAATCCCAATCCCAATCCAGTTTACACAAAATTTAGCACTCTTCAATTAAAATCGAGATTACAATTTAAATCGTGTACGCGACCGACTTCTTGTGATGATTCCTGAAAGAACAACATGACGTAGGTGTGGCTATACACAACGCAATAAAACTACCATTACATTTGAAAATAACTTGCATAATCCTTATCATTTCACCTAATTATTACTTATTATTTTCCCATATATCTTGGATTCGAGTAAAGTCAATTTTGTTTAGTTCCTTAAAATTCCACGGGGTTCGCATCCAATCGTGTGGCAGGATTGGATTCAAGAGTACCAAGTGGCACGATTTGACAGCAAATCCCAAATTAGGATTGCGATCAAGTGTCAAGGGTAGCCACCCTGATCTCACTGGCGCAACATCGTCCGGCAGAAAGTGATCCATGGAGGGGGTCACGACTCACGACCCTCAGCATTGAGGAATGCGACGCGAGGAGGGATTACCTATGTACTTGTTGTAGTAACATTCATCTTGAGATATCGTAGGGTTCCTGAGATCTCATTCAAAACGTGTACGGAACAATGATTTATCATATATTTTTTTATTGTTTTTTTTCGTATCGTGTTTTCATTGTTACAAAACCAATGAAAATATATCATAATTTTCATTATTCTAAAATATTTGACTCGTAGAATCCGTAATACTGGGTTGTCGGACGAATTTGGTGCAAAATTGCATATTACGGCCACTTATGTGTGTTGTGGACACAATCTAGGGACTACTTACCTGTAGTAGTCTCTCTGTTACTTACCTGTAGTAGTCTCTCTGTTACTTACCTGTAGTAGTCTCTCTGTTACTTATCTGTAGTAGTCTCTATGTTACTTACCTGTAGTTAGTCTGTTTCATATTCAATTGTAAGAACCAGTCTCGAACATTTTGCAATTTGGCGGCGCGGCGGAGCGCTCAGCGCCCCCTGGCGGCGCGGCGGAGCGCTCAGCGCCCCCTGGTGGCGCGGTGGTACACTCTTAGTATTGGTGGTCATTGAATTGAATTAATGCAGTTCAGCTTTATACAGTTAGTTTAAAAATAAATAGACTTAGTTTCTCGAAGCCATTAAGTTGTGCAAGGTCAAACCATTTCAAAGCCGAAAAAGCTGCCGCCTATAATTAAATTACCTCTGGAATACGTAAAACTGGCTCATAGCTATAATTATAAGAGGATTTAAAAATAAAAATATTTTAGTTAACGCGTGCGGCGCCCGCGGCGGAGAGCGAGTGAGTCAGGGGGCGCCACTGCTGGTTATAAAATGTATTCTTAAAAATAGAATTATCCCGGAATTAGGATAATTTGACAGAATACCCCTAGACCCTCTCCTATAAGGACAGCAAAATATTCGTCAACATCGAGGTCTAAGAACAGGCAATACCTACCTAAGTAATTCAAACAAAGTAGCAAAACGTATAAGTACCTACCTACAGAGGCTAAATTATCTAAAGATTTCAGGTATTGTGAAAGTTAAATAATACTGCAAAACAAAATCAAAACAGCCGAGCATTTTTCGCTATAACAGTCCAAGAAAAGGATGCCTGGCCAGTCGGGCCTTTCCGTTAGGTATTTTTTTACGAACGTGCCATAATATTAATTCTCGAACTTTTCTCATAGATTATTGACTCTCGAAACAATGTCGGAGGTTACGTCGATTTAACGGTTTGTGAAAATTTCCCGTTTTTATAAAATAATAGATTATTCTCATTAACAATTTATCTGATTCTACGAAATGCTATAGGTAGGTACCTAATATCGAGGTCTAGGTGTGTTCGATGGGGTGATATAAATAAATAAATAATGCTTGACAGTTCACACAACATTATCTAGCCCCAAGCTAAGCAGAGCTTGTGTTATGGGTATTATACTAGATAACTGTTATACTTAATACAATATATTAAATAGATAGATATAGAAAATACCCAGAACACCCTGAACAAATATACATATGCAGATCGCACAAATATTTGTTCCGAGGCGCGAATGAACCCGCAACCTCCTGCGTCGCAGGTGAACCTTCGCCCGCCGCGCCACAGAGGTCGTCAACCACCGTCCCAACCATACTGATCTAGAAAGCGTCCCAACATAAAAAAGTCTAATTTGGAGATCAATAATCGGGCCTAGAAACCCGGGCCCTTGATAGACACAGATAGGGCATAGTATTTGCATTCCAGGAAATGGTAAGTTTCAACTGCGTCTATAATACATCAAGCCAGAAGTTAGGATTTTAGGGATAATTCGACTTATAATAAGCACAAAAACTTGTCTCCGCTTCTATAGCGTATGTCTAACTTTGAAAAATCAATCTGACGTTTTACGTTTTCATTATGATTTGTCCACAGAAGATGTACTACTACATCATTGGATTTGTCCGATTTAATAATTAATCAGTGATAAAGCGAATACAAAAATGCGCACATATGTAGTACCGCGCGCATTTATTTGACGTGACCTAGTCTAATGGGATGCAAAATAAAAATAAAAAAGGTTCTTTATTTATCATAAGTAAGGTAGTAAAGGTTATTTTTTATCGTAAGTGATTTACACTAATACATAACATTACAATGTAGTTGTAAGGCAGACTAATACCTACGTAATGTAACATAGACCTAGATTTATAAATAAACTACAGGTATATATGTTGGTATGTAGGTATATGTATATAATGTATCCATTATCACTTTTCTTACTGTCTCTATTTATGGGGACGTCTTTTTTTATGCTATTATGTTATTATGTATTATGTTATTATTATATATATATATATATATATATATATTATATATTATTATGTTATTATTGACTAGCACTACATTGTTTATGCCGGTGTTGTCGAGAAGCTGGATTGCCTCGACGTTCACATGATGAAGGAATGTTCGTGATTTTCTGCATATTTCTGGATAACTTCATCATCAAATCGCTACTGTATAGCGTCTGGTATTGTGATTATAATGTCATCAAGGTGCGGTGCAGGAGGTGGAATATTCTGGTACCTAGCCCAGCCTAGGTCAATGTCGTGTTGATTTATAACTAAGTAACTATTTATTAAGAAAGGGTTTAGTGTTCTTAACTACCTACAAATATCTATACGGAGTAGGTTGGTAGGTACCTACTAAGGATACGGCGGGCTGAGTCCAACATATGACTCTCATTTACAATATTCAATTCATTGCAGTTTTAAACTTACTTGTCGCGGATTAATCCATTCCGAAATAACATCAAAGATGTGACTTTCCTGGTCAGAAATATTTCGTAGCTGATTGCTTCGAATGCGCAATAAAGATCTTCCACAGTGCACACAAACATGACGATGGCCAACCATAGGATGCGGTTCTGCTGGAATGTGTTCAATTAATAGTCCAGGTATTGATTGGTTAGCCAATAACCAAACAGAGTTGAATGAAACAGTTAATTATTAGCTAGTTATAGGTATATATACAGTCTGACCCACGGCCATGCTACATGGAAAACAAGTACTTTAAATATTGAAGTTAGGGACTTTTACATAGTAGAGACTTTCCTTTATTTTTGAAAGTAAGTAATTCTGCATTCATTCAAGTCACTTGCATAAGCCAGAAATAGAATACAATAAATAAATAAAAAAAAAAAAACTTATAATACCGATCGAAAGGATAAATTACAAGGATTTTGAGAAGAAATTAATCCTTGTAATTTTCCTACTTCTTAGATAGGTATATGTGCAACTTACGGGACGTGGAGTGATCCATTGTCTTACGACAGCTTGTATAGCTTCTGACTCTAGGCCATATCTTCGCATGCGACTTATTGCTAGGCCACAATTAAGCTGGGAAAAGCTTGTCTATAATCATGACACGTAACTGTTTTTTTGTTTTGACAACTACCTACAAAATAGTTTTTAATCACATGTTTTAATTCCACCGCTTATATCTACCATTATGGTAGAAAATAAATTCAGAAAACCAAGCTTTTTTTCTCAAAATATGATTGCAAACTGGTAGGAAGGATATGAAATGCTTTAAATATATAAAAAAATACGCAGGATTTTTTGATAACACTGGACACTCTGTCCATGCGGGCCCAGATCCAGGGGGTCCTATAAGAATTTTGAAACTTGTACCCTACTTAACGTAACCAATATAACATCCATTGTTGACCTCCCATTTCTTCGACGTGGTAGTTCAGTTAGGCGACCACAATATCTTCGATACAGAATGATGTCTGTGGTTTTGATCCAATACTGCCCTCACACACATCGAGACCCTAACAGTAACTGCACTCGTCTCTGGAAGCACATCCCTCCCAATTATCGTAAGCCTTCTTCAGTGGAGGTGTTCAGATCTAGAATCTATAATCATTTCCTCAGTAAGGAAATTTTATTTTATTTTATACATTCTCATTTTAACCCTTCAAAAGGGATAAAAGGGGGGCTTTTAACCCTTTTGAAGGGTTATTTTGCAAAATCCTCATGTACTTGTACATTTTATTCAGTATTTTAAGTACCCATACCAAGTTTCCAGCAAAAGGCACCACGCGATAACAAGTTCTCATACAAAAGGCACCACGCGATAAAAAGTTCCCATACAAAAGGCACCACGCGATAACAAGTTCCCATACAAAAGGCACCACGCGATAAAAAGTTCCCATACAAAGTTTATCACCACATTGCTGCACCCGCTTTTGATGGTACCTAGTTCGCAGAAAAAATATTTTACCCTTTTATGGTTTGTGTTGATGCATACTTGTGCAAAGTTACAAGTTTGTAAGTTCAAGAAATACGGTTTTTCATACAATGGATTTGTATTTACAGAAGTCCCTTCTTAGTGGGTGGTTTTGCTACAAAAGCAACCTACGCTCCAAGTTTCAGCTTTCTAGGTGCAGCGGTTTGGCTCTGCGATGATCGTCATCGTTTCGTATGAGGTAGTGCTGGCCTCTGGTGTCAGAGTTTGTCAAGCCGCCCGAGGGACTCTGTCATGGCTACGATGATGAATCAATAATTTAGTCAGTCAGTCATCAGTCAGTCAGGTTTAGCTCATATAAGAGCTCACTCAACCTATGTGTTACCCTACCTGTTACTTATTTAGTTAAGTTTAGTTGTGATATTACTTTATTTAGTTGTATATTTTAAAAATATAAATTTTATAAATACTTAGGTAGGTATATATAAATTTGTATAGCCATAGTTTAAATTTATAGATTAGGTAGTAATTTGTTATATTTATTTATTTTTAATTTAAGAGATTGTATTCCAGATTTTAAGCCACCGTTCTATGTCGTGCAAATAATTCCAGTCCATCCCAAGGTTGTCTGGCAGAGATCACTTATAGCGATAAGACCGCCCATTGTTCTTCCATGTTTAGTTTAATATTAATTCTTAATTAGCTTATTTTCTGTGTTGTGCAATAAAGTGTTTTCTATCTATCTATCTATCTGTTACCTACAGATCTACGCGGTAGTAAAGTGCGTACAACCTATGTGTTACCCTACCTGTTACCTACAGATCCATGCGGTAGTAAAGTGCGTACAACCTATGTGTTACTCTACCTGTTACCTACAGATCCACGCGGTAGTAAAGTGCGTACAACCTATGTGTTACCCTACCTGTTACCTACAGATCCACGCGGCAGTAAAGTGCGTACAACCTATGTGTTACCCTACCTGTTACCTACAGATCCATGCGGTAGTAAAGTGCGTACAACCTATGTGTTACTCTACCTGTTACCTACAGATCCACGCGGTAGTAAAGTGCGTACAACCTATGTGTTACCCTACCTGTTACCTACAGATCCACGCGGTAGTAAAGTGCGTACAACTCAATAAATAGTAACTGTAGATATATATATAATATGTATGTCAGTTTAAATTACATTAATGTGCATTTACACTACAGTGACGTGTCAGCGTGACTGTACGTCTCGGCGGGATAGTGCGCAGGCGCCGTGTACTGCGGGACAAACTAATTGGAACGTTGTGATTACTTTTTTCTGTTTTTTTATTAATGAGTAGTTACTAATAGACCCCTTGGATTTGATACATGGTACTAATTGATCCCTTATACCTATAACTTCATAGTGAAAAATCTAAAATTATATTTTTGCGATTAATAATTATGGACAACAATAAATGTAACTATTCTTAAGCTCAATCCTGGGGGGCTACCCCTCAAAACAGTTTCAATCCCAATCCCAATCCAGTTTTCACAAAATTTAGAACTCTTGATAAAAATCGAGATTCAAATGTAAATCGTGTACGCGACCGACTTCGCGTGATGACTCTTGTGAGAACAACATGACGTAGGTGTGCACGTGTGGACACACACACAACGCAATAAAACTACCATTCACTACATTTGAAAATAACTTGCATAATCCTTATTATTTCACCTCATTATTACTTATTTTCCCAAATATAAGGATAAGGATAAGGATTCGAGTATAGTCGATTTCGTTTAGTTCCTTAAAATTCCACCAGGTTCGCATCCAATCGTGCGGGTGGATTGGATTCAAGAGCAAATCCTAAATAAGAACTGCGATCGAGTGTCAAGGGTAGCCACCCAGGTCATAATCTATCTTTTACGCCGACTGTACTTCACCGTAACAGTCCTATAGAACAAATGGGCGTTACCGACAAAATCGACAAGGAAACCATCAGAAATTTGAAAGTTGCCTAAAAATTTGAATGGTTCGAACAGGACTATCAAAGTCCACAGGATCATTATCAATGGATCGAACAGGAACTACTCTATCTGTGTGCAAATTTTATTTTAATTGATAACGGTTTAGCCATTTTGGCATGATTGAGTAACAAACATACAAATATCCAAACATCCCACATCGAACGTATCTTATAATTAGTGTGATGGCGTTGCGTTGTGAAACTAATTATTTATCACGCCTCTGAACACTGAACACATCACATTTAATTATTTATCACGCCTCTGAACACTGAACACATCACATTTAATTCAATTGAAAACAGAGAAAGCATATTTCAAACCAAACCACAAATTAACAACACAATTTTAAATATAAGTGACGTAGCAAAACTATGTGTAGTCAGCGCAAGATGCATAGCGCACCCTAGTTATACAAATGTACAGACAAACAGGTGCAGAACAAATATGTATTAAAACTTACTTGATCAAGAATACCTTCAACAAAAAACTATGCAAATTCTTATTCAAATGAAAGAAGATGGAACAATTTATCAATAAAACGCTGCATATTTGAACACATTTTAGTAGAAACTACGAGTAGGTACTTGCGAAATGCACATCGAACACATACCGGAGTACGAACATACAGATTATTAATACTTATAGGTATTCAAGTTTATTTCCTTGTTATTACAGCAAATAAACATCTTGAATATTAAATATTAAATTCTTAGTTCAACATAGCGATTAACGTGAACAAAGTTAACTGACATAGCTCACAGAATTAGCGAGTTGAAGTGGCAATGCGCAGGCCATATAGCTCGCAGAGCTGATAACCGTTGGGGAAGAAAGATTTCGAGTGGCGACCACAAGCGACGACGCAAAAGATGAATGCCTCCCTTTCGATGAACCGAAGACACTATAGAGGTCGCAGGAATATGGTGGATGTTGGCGGCTGAAGACTCTGCATCTTGCATCCTCTGTCCAGCAGTGAGCATGTGTAGGCTGATGATGATGATGATGATGATGATGATGGTAACATGACTGCTGCGATGTTTGAGAGAAAACAAGCCGAGCCGAGCGCGCAGTCCTTAACTATATTATAATATGAAGAGCCGTAATCCTTTTCAAGCTCACTTTACATAAAGGTCATGGAATTAATTATGGATCCCCTTTTTTATATTATTGGCTATATCGGCATCAATTATATTATTTGTGAAGAATTTTTATGAATTTTGCCAGTTCTTTGTACTGTTTTGAATTAAAAAATTACTTAATACTTACTTAATGTTTACTTTTAACAGGCCAAGTCGCGCGATGTCGCTTTTATCTTAAAAAGGTTTAACAAACGTTTTCAATGAGTCTTGTCATTTGCATGTAAAATGTGAACACCCCCAAATATTAAATACCTTTGTATATAATTGTATAATATTTATATTATATACTATACATAGGTACCTCACATAATTATAAAAACATTCATAAGAACTTATGATGAATTTCCAAGTATATTTATAAAAACATATATTTTATTGTCCGCGTCCGCAAAATTACCAGTGTATCAATTCCGGCTTTTTTGTCTTCAATTTTTGGCACCCAAGATCTAATTCGTAAAATACTTTCAAAAAGTACACCACATTTATAAATTGCTGGTTTTCTACAAGCTCAGGAAGCTTGGAAAGCAGCCTGCCCCGACTCCAACCTGCCCAAAGTCCTTTCCTCCCAGAGACAGTGGGACGAGCCGCTCTGCGAGCTGGAACGGAATAACCTTATTGAAACGTCCAGTTCATCAGCGGAGTGCGCTCCACTTCTCGCTGTCTCTGAGTGGGAACCGGGACTATGGTTGCACACACTTCCATCAAAAAATTTAGGGACACTTTTGGACAACAATACATTTCGGGTTGCCACTTCCCTCCGTTTCGGTCATCACGCCCTTTCATGTGCCAGGAGTGCAGGGCGTGTACCCCGTCATAACTCCCTAAATGACATCATCCGTCGGGCTTTTTCCAGCGCTTCAGTGACGACTACTCTTGAACCGTGTGGCTTGATGCGTGACGACGGGAAAAGACCTGACGGTATGACACTGATCCCCTGGAGAATGGGACGACCTCTGGTGTGGGATGCTACCTGTGTCGATACTCTGGCGCCGTCCCATCTTCCGGGTACATCAGTGCGGGCTGGCTCCGCAGCAACAACAGCGGAGTCCCTCAAACGGCGCAAGTATGCACTACTCGACAGAGGGTACATATTTGAGCCGTTTGGCGTGGAAACTCTAGGCCCGTGGGGAACAGGGGCACATAAAATTTTCAAGGACCTTGCGGAGCGTCTTTTTGAGTCCACGCGTGACCGGAATGCTGGCTTTTATTTTGGTCAACGAATAAGCATTGCCATTCAGCGTGGCAATGCAGCCAGCATTGTTGGCACGCTGCCATCGGGTGACGGCTTGCTGATCTGATAGGTAGGTTTTTATTTTATTTTAGTTTTGCTTTAGTGTCTTAGTTTTAGATCAAATTTAATATTACATTTATTAGTATATATATACCCTCCCCGAGCTGACAAGCCCTCCGGTAGGGCTGCGAGGAGGGTGTTAGGCCGTGATACACGGCGCATAAACCAAAGCCCACCACCTAGGTGGAACCAACGTACAAATATGAGTTCAAATATCACTCACGGTTTTGTCCAGCCAATGTCCAGGTTCCCGTTCAGCTAGCTACTTGGTACCGTTCGCAATAGCTGAAACGAAACGGGTTAGGGGGTGCACCAATAGCCTTGTCAGGCCCTCAGCTCGTGGCAACTGGCCATCACAAATCACACGAAAGTCCAAACTTAGTCCATCCAAGGTCGTATTCCAACACAGACCTATCAGGAGGCACTCAAAGGTCCAAAAAACACTCCAGATCAGGTCGATACGATTCGATTTCAAGTATTTCCCAAATCCAAAAAACAACACGCAACTATTTTGCGATCAAAAAAAAAACCAAGACCTATAGAATACTACGTTTTTCTTCTATACCAAAAAACTCATAGAGTGTATATCTGTCGAAGTCAAACCCCACAGAGAACAAATCTCTCGGTTCCGTAGTTGCAAGGAAGGGAGCTCCCTGGAATTTGACTCGAAATCAAACAATATATGTTAATTATTATATATTTTATTGTTAGTTTATTTGACAGCTGCCTCAAACACAACCGTTATTAGGGAATGTATTAGAACAACTTTATTATTTATTATTTTTATTTAAAATACCAGTATTTTACCAGTTTAACGTATTAATACAATCCTAAACAAACAAATCAATTTAAAAAAAAGTTTTTTTAGCGTATTTTATTTATTTTTGCTATTCCTGACGTTTTAACGACGCGGACGTGTACAGTAATACTGTTTAACAATCGCAAAATATACTAAGAATGAACTTATCAATAATTATTTTGCACTGCAGTGTACTCACGCTTAGTCAGCACTTTATTTGTTATGTTCGACTAATATTTCCCACGACTCGCAACCCAAAACCTACCTTCCATACATCATGTAAGGTCTAAACTCGTATGAATTTGATTCCCACTGTATTTAATTGTGGCGATCGGCTATCAGCATCTCTGCTACCACATTTTTGTTTATTTTATTTATTTTGGGATCTCAATAAAAGTTCCTTTATGGATGAAGTGACGACAGGGTTTTAATGGATGAAGTGACGACAGGATCTTAATGGATGAAGTGACCACAGGGTCTTAATGGATGAAGTGACCACAGGATCTTAATGGATGAAGTGACCACAGGATCTTAATGGATGAAGTGACCACAGGATCTTAATGGATGAAGTGACCACATGATCTTAATGTATGACGTGACCACAGGGTCTTAATGGATGAAGTGACCACAGGATCTTAATGGCTAGATATAGCTTTATGAGTACACGCTACAGACCTTCAATTTACCTAAGCGCATTTCGTGTCATAATGTTGTCCTTAACCCACGTGAAAAGAGGCCCGTTTGAGGCTCTGCCTACCCTTTCGGGGAAAAAGGCGTGTGTCTATGTGTTGTCCTTCACGTAACCGGTGGCCGGGCCCGTCTCCTCCCGTGGATGTTGTAAAGTCCGACTAAGGGATTACCCGTAAGGCGGTTCGAAGGCGGTCTCCTGCACTCGGCACGCATCGTCGGGAGGGCCCTCTCTCTGCAGCCCTAGGGCTCCACAGTTTGGGCCTCGCTTCACGGTTGGTGGTTTTCCATTTTTTATTTTTTCACCATAATGTTTTTTATATTAGCTATGTTATTAGAGTTTATACATGTATATTTTACAGTTAAAAAAAAAAAAGTTTTTTTTAATATATCAATAAATGTTATTTCATATCAAAGACCCATATCGAGTCAGTAACATAAACATATTACGCTAGTACTCTCAATAACTTGTTTAAAACATAAGTCTTATTGACCGAGCGAGCGATGCGTCTCTGTTTCATGTTTCATTTAATTTGCTTTCGTCTATTCAGTTTGTTCGTTTCGTTTCGTATGAGGTAGTGCTGGCCTCTGGTGTCGGAGTTTGTCAAGCCGCCCGAGGGCCTCTGCCATGGCTTATCGACTGCTATTCATCAATAACAGCCGGGACCGACAGCTTAACGTGCCCTCCGAAGCACAGAGCGATGGAAATGTTGCTACACCTCTACAGCTCGTATTTTACAACCGATTAGCACGAAACTTGGTACTTATAAAGGTTTCCGATTTCAAAGAATAGAAAAAACAGAAAAACTTGGCTTTTCCTTACAGACAGACAGACACGGTAGAGCTCCTATAATGGTCGCGTCGGAACCCGACGTACTGCCTGTGTCATCGGGACACCTCCCTCACGGTGCACCGTCCGGGAATAGACTCTGCGGCCCCTCACTCATGAAGCAGTTTTACTAAGAAGCAATACTAATGTTGTGGCGGCCATGATCTAAGAAGCAATACTAATGTTGTGGCGGCCATGATCTAAGAAGCAATACTAATGTTGTGGCGGCCATGATCTAAGAAGCAATACTAATGTTGTGGCGGCCATGATCTAAGAAGCAATACTAATGTTGTGGCGGCCATGATCTAAGAAGCAATACTAATGTTGTGGCGGCCATGATCTAAGAAGCAATACTAATGTTGTGGCGGCCATGATATAAGAAGCAATACTAATGTTGTGGCGGCCATGATCTAAGAAGCAATACTAATGTTGTGGCGGCCATGATCTAAGGTTGAACTCGCACGGACTAGTTGTTAAGATTCGTTAGTATAAGATTTGTCCTGGCTGTTAGCTTATTACGGAATGTATTATTACTGGAAGAAAGCGTTAGCCGAGTCAGTCGTGGGAAACAATGGCGACGATGAGCTCACCACTTGTCACATCTATATTCTACGATGGTGCAAACCACGGTGAAAAGAGGCATATTGAGGCTCTGCCTACCTCTTCGGGGAAAAAGACGTGTGTTCTATGTATTATTGTAGAACTTTCTAACTTGGCTATGGTGGTCTCGGCTTGAGAATAGGAATCCTTTATATTCCCCCCCGCAGATTACACCAGGGGATGGGCAGCAGCATCCACCTGAGAACACGACACCAATACTGCGATCAAGGCACTGGACGAGGCCTGGACAGTGAAGGCAAGAAGGCTGATGATGATGACTTCATAGGTCACGTCCACCTAGGACGCGCCTTTCGTGGCCCGGCACTTTGCCCGCCACCCTGAGACGTAAAGGTGAAAAGTCTCATGTGCCTGTCGTTTCACCGGCACCTTCGAACACTGTACAGATATCACAGACATGACAGCAGTTTCCTCCTTTGATAAAATAAAATGATAGGGACCCCCTGATAGGTATAATGGATCGAACAGGACAATGGATCGATCTCAATGGATCGAACAGGAACTACTCCCTGTGTCGTGTGTATCAGGAACTATGAGTACCGTGTCGGTACCAACAACACCCAGACCCGGAATTTATATTTGCAGATCTTACAAACATTTGTCTCGCAGCGGGAATCGAATCAGCAACCTCTCGCATCGAGCCCGCCAGCGCCACGCCACAGAGGTCGACTAAATAAAAACAAATGTTATCGAAAAGCGAGTGCCACGAACTTGTCCCTAATTATAGATGTCTAGTTTTCCCGAACGAGCTCGCGTGCGTGCGCTAGTCGAAGAAAGTGAAATAATTCTATCGAGAGCTACAGGTTGGTCCGCGACGCCTCTGTCCGGTGTACAGTTGAGCCCACAAGTGTTTTAAATAATAAGTTGAGCTTTCAGGACTATACCACAGAATAAACAGAATACACAGAATAAATATTAGACTATACTCAGGCGTGAGAGTTATAGAACAGTGGTGTTAGGAGTTACAGGCTCCATTTAAAATATAATAAGATCTGAAGTAAAAAAATAAAGTTATACAAAAAAAAACCTATTATTTGTATTCATTGTTAGATCATCATAGATCGATGTGATGCATAATTCTATACAAGCTCGTGCTCGCGAGGACTACTGCTCGCAGAACTACTGGTTTCTCTGGAACTCTGGTACACGAAGAGATGTCTGCGTGACTTCAAGATTTAAGAAACATTTATATGCCTAAAAAGGAAATAACACACAATACAACACTTTTTCTACAAATATAATAAAAAAAAAAAAAAATTGTTTTCATGGTATATGTCCATATATGGCACTTGTTGTATGTCCATAAATGGCACTTCAAACCGATCGTGTAAAGATAACTCTTAATTAGTAGCTAATAGTGATGTGGTCTCGCCACAGCCCTTCAGACAAAAGCTGGGACTCTCCTACGGAATATAATACAATAGTTATATTCTTCAGGGACTGTAGATTTGACTTTGGTTTTGGATAACATAGGATTATCTATCGAGGAGTTCCGTTGTCTACCTCCCGTCTCCTTCATCAGATCAGCTCGCTGTCACCATCATATTGTATTGTCATCGGAACTTGACAGGTATGCCAAATTTCAGCTCAATGGGATGTTAAGAAGTGGTTCTAATTCAGTGCAAGATTTTACCAGAACATATTTACCTACTATAATATTTAAAGTTAAATAAAACCTTGTTAAAAAAGAGGCCAAGTGCGAGTCGGACTCGCCCATGAAGGGTTCCGTAGCAGCAAGTAACATAATATAAAAGTTCTTGCATGGATTACGATTTATGACGTATTAAAAAAAACTACTTACTAGATCTCGTTCAAACCAATTTTGGTTGGAAGTTTACATGGTAATGTACATCATATATTTTTTTTAGTTTTATAATTCTCTTATTTTAGAAGTTATGGGGTTATGGGGTTAGTTATTACTTTTTACCACTTTGGAAGTGTCTCTCGCGCAAACTATTCAGTTTAGAAAAAAATTATACTAGAAACCTCAACATCATTTTTGAAGAACTATGCATAGATGACACGTATAGGTTTGATAATTTTTTTTTTTGAGTTTCAGTTCTAAGTATGCGGAACCACAAAACTTTTTTTTTTTAATTTTTTTTGTGTAAAAATCTTAATGCGGCTCACAAAATACATCTACCTACCAAGTTTCAACAGTATAGCTCTTATAGTTTCGGAAAAAAAAGGCTGTGACGTACACGGACAGACAGACAGACACGGCGAATCCATAAGGGTTCCTTGTCTTTGACTACGGAACCCTAAAAAGGAAGTCTCCGTTTTTTTGAACAGACTTAAAAAAAGGAGGTTTTTAATTCGTGTGTGTATTTTTTGGTGTCGTATGTAGTGGTATCTCCCACGAAAAGGGGGCATGAAACGAAAATGCCGAGTTCATTGAGATTTTTAATTTCTTTTGCACTCCGTCCGCGGCTGTGGTTCCTCGTCAATAAAGTGAGCCAGCCGTCCGTCCGCGGCTGTGGTTCCTCGTCAGTAAAGTGAGCCAGCCGTCCGTCCGCGGCTGTGGATCTTCGTCAGTAAAGTGAGCCAGCCGTCCGTCCGTGGCTGTGGTTCCCCGGCAGTCGACTTCCAATAAGGTCATTCCTACAAAACAATATAGGAATGTTTTAGAGCTATTTTAGATAAAAACCGCGATGCTGCATCTGTAATGCTAATGAATATTAAATTTCCAAGCGGAGTCAATTTATTCGGCAAGTATTTTTAATGAAACAAATAAAAACACTAGTTCTGCGTGTCTTAGTCTTTGAGAGCTCCTTTTGGTTAAAAATGTTGAAGGTTGTGCAAAGCAGTAGTGCCCGCATTGCTGTGTTCCGGTTTGAAGGTTATGGGTGCCGATGAAATTACAGGCACACGAGGCTCTTCATCTTTGTCTCAAGGTGGCGGGCGCAGTGCAATGTCACATAGTACGCGTCCTAGGTGGACGTGACCTGACCTATGTGGTAATGCGTTGTTAAAGCTCATTGTGATCAGCACACGATTATGATCACTAATATTTATAAAATCTTGTATTCAAATTCAAATTCAATTTATTTATTTCAGACATTAGAATTTCAGATATTTTGTTAGTTGCGCTTATGATAATTTTTGTAGGGAGGCATATTTACAATTAAAAAATTAAATAAAAACATTTTTAGCAAAACCAACATGCAGACGCATCCAGTGGTTTGCTATAGGACAGTCCCACCTGTCCGACAACTCGTTCACGATGCTGCTCGCGCTTCCACGGACCCTTCCCCTCATTGACGCACACCTTTTGCGCATGATGCTATGGAAGCCATCAACTCTGCTTTCCGCAAACATGCCAGAGGCGCTGCAGAAACGAGGCCGCCCCACCAGCACCCTGAACGCGTTGTTGTACTGAACGCGTAAGGTATTGGGTATAAATTCCTAGCTTCGAAGTGGGTAATTTTGTAAAGAATTATTTAAAGTTTTTTCTTGTTGAATGTAATTTTTCGAGAGTGGTTTTCTCTGGTCCATTATATATTATTAATTCAATTATTATTATTTCCATAATATTTATTCTCTGGAGTGATATTACTTTAGGTAATTGTTTTTTTAACGAGTGTGTCGTCTTTCAATAAGTAGGTATGGCAGAAACCTGCTGTTTACTGTACGAGTTGTGTGTTGTGTGTGCGACTGTACGCACTAGACGCCGGATCACGTCTCTGAACGCGATTGTTGTTACGTCTCCGAGTGCCGTGGGCGCACACGGGGCATATACCATGGTCCTACTATGAGTATCCTGATAGTCTGTGGACCTACTACCCAAGGGCACCACGCGCTGCTATGACAAGAAACGAGCCGAGCGAGAGGCACCTTAATTAGTAGTTTGTCGCGTTCTAATTTGCATAGCGTAACAATAAGGTTCAGTTCATCACCATTTTTTTTAAACAAATGTTATTGTTTGGAGCTGCCATTATTGGCGATTATAGTTACCGTGAATTCGGTATTATTTTGGGGTAGTCCGGACAAGGATCTTGCAACATATTTGTAAAGTATTAGGATCAATCCCCCAGAGCATCCTTGTTAGCGGAGCCAAGTGGACGGAAGGGAGAAAAATAAATGGAAACATTCGCTATTCATGGAGATAGGTTCCATCCAGAGAAAGGAAATATAGGCTACCTTTTGTATCAAAATACAGTGTTTTTGTTTACTTGGACTTTTTAACTAAGTTGCATTGATCGAGTTTTTTTAATGCGTATCGACTCATTTTCATGTAAGAAGTGTTTCATTGTATTGGAAGAAAAAACGGAGCAGTAGAAGTTAGTAAATTTTAATTTTTAAAAATCTCATACAATTAGTAATTAATCATCTGATTAGTATGTTAGCTCGGTTGGTTTGCATTGGTTTTTAGAGTTATTTCGGGACTCGTGTAGTTTTGGTGGCATTTTAACCGGCGCGGCGTAACTTTTAGTTAAAGAGCACATGTTACCATCGTTCATAGGCAGAGGTTACCGCTTAACATCAGGTGGGCCATCAGCTAGTTCTGTCATTCCAGTAGTATAAAAAAAAAGTGAGGTGTAATTGAATTGCGCGTCTTTTTGGATTGGATAATTTTGTTCTTCAAAAACTTGGGTTCTCAGCCACCATCTAAACTGGGTATTGACTTGACGAAGAATCTTGACGACTAGAATAATAATACTACAATTATATCACTTGATATTGGCTAAATTGTTTGGTGTATTCGACAGAAGCCGTTATAATAAGAGCAGAAGAAGAATCTGAAGCTTTTGTTTGTACAAATGTGACCCCGTGTGTGTGCGCGACGCATGCGTGCTGCCCACTCTGTCATTACTGACCGGCACAAATTACATTACAGGCACATGGGCATTATGTACAATTATACAGCAGAATGCATAGCAGTGCTACGACTAGTTCCACTGCGGCGACACTGGTGGTGTCTTGGTCTCCCTGCGCTAGGTCTGGGCTAGGTCTAGGCTAGGTCTAGGCTAGGTCTAGGCTAGGTCTAGGCTAGGTGACCAGTGGTGGCTTGTGACCATACATTTCAAAAGCCAGATGCGGTCGGCATCGTTTTTTTTTTTTTTTTTTTTTTAGTTTTTTTGTGTTTTACCATATCAACAAACACTACCGATCGCGTGTGAACTAAGTCATAGACTGGTTGTCGTTGGTGCCAACCGATTTTGGCACCAAAATTTGTCAAGATTTTGTCATTTTCCTGTATTCCCAGTTCAGTTGTGCAGTTCAGATCACTTAACTATAGTGTTATATTACAAGCTTTTAATTAACTTGCAGTGTTTGTATGTTTGTGTGTTTGTGCATGATCGGGTCAAATCTTGCAGCTAAATTAGAGCCACTTCTCGATATCCGATTGAGTTGAAATTGTGCATACCTGTCAAGTTCCGCTGACAATACAATATGATGGTGACAGTGAGCTGATCTGATGATGGAGATGATGGTGGACAACGGAACTCCTCGATGGATAATAGTAGACTGGCCGTGTTTTGACTCATTTTGATCAGCACACGGTTACAATCACTAATTTTATAAAAGCTTGTTTTGAAAAATATATTATCACGAACCGGACGATGCAGAAGAAGAAGGTCTTGATAGATCAACGATATTATAGAGGTCGCAGGAAGGCGGTGGATGGAGGCGGCTCAAGACCGTTCGTCGCAGTGTACTATGTCCAGCAGTGGACTACTGTAGGCTGATGATGAGTACCAAGGTGTAATCCTTGAGTCGGCTATTACTATATCCACGTGAGGTGACGGAGAGTGGAGATACACCACGTGACGGGCTCTTTATTCTGTATTACTCGCATACCTACATAAATATAGGTCAAAGTTACGATATTTGTATGTTTATGACACAACCACGCGGAAACGGCTGTACGGATTTCGATGTAGTATAAATATAGATTATTACTTGTATTGTGAGCTACAGGCTACTTGTTACCCAGGTGTAACGCGAGCCAGGCCGCAGACGGACACTAGTACCTAATGAACATACACTTAGCGCGGTAAGCGAGCTGTAGAAGAGAGATTGGAGTGAAGTCTGCCTACTACCTGCCTCACGTACTTACCCAGGTGTAACGCGAGCCAAGCCGCAGACGGACACTAGTAATGAACATACACTTAGCGCGGTAAGCGAGCTGTAGAAGAGAGATTGGAGTGAAGCAAGTCTGCCTACTACCTGCCTCCTGTACTTACCCAGGTGTAACGCGAGCCAAGCCGCAGACGGACACTAGTAATGAACATACACTTGGCGCGGTAAGCGAGCTGTAGAAGAGAGATTGGAATGAAGTCTGCCGACTACCTGCCTCACGTACTTACCCAGGTGTAACGCGAGCCAAGCCGCAGACGGACACTAGTAATGAACATACACTTGGCGCGGTAAGCGAGCTGTAGAAGAGAGATTGGAGTGAAGTCTGCCTACTACCTGCCTCCTGTACTAACTCAGGTGTAACGCGAGCCAAGCTACAGACGGACACTAGTAATGAACATACACTTAGCGCGGTAAGCGAGCTGTAGAAGAGAGATTGGAGTGAAGCAAGTCTGCCTACTACCTGCCTCCTGTACTTACCCAGGTGTAACGCGAGACAAGCTGCAGACGGACACTAGTAATGAACATACACTTAGCGCGGTAAGCGAGCTGTAGAAGAGAGATTGGAGTGAAGTCTGCCTACTACCTGCCTCACGTACTTACCCAGGTGTAACGCGAGCCAAGCCGCAGACGGACACTAGTAATGAACATACATTTAGCGCAGTAAGCGAGCTGTAGAAGAGAGATTGGAGTGAAGCAAGCCTGCCTACTACCTGCCTCCTGTACTTACCCAGGTGTAACGCGAGCCAAGCCGCAGACGGACACTAGTAATGAACATACACTTGGCGCGGTAAGCGAGCTGTAGAAGAGAGATTGGAGTGAAGTCTGCCTACTACCTGCCTCACGTACTAACCCAGGTGTAACGCGAGCCAAGCCGCAGACGGACACTAGTAATGAACATACATTTAGCGCGGTAAGCGAGCTGTAGAAGAGAGATTGGAGTGAAGCAAGCCTGCCTACTACCTGCCTCCTGTACTTACCCAGGTGTAACGCGAGCCAAGCCGCAGACGGACACTAGTAATGAACATACACTTGGCGCGGTAAGCGAGCTGTAGAAGAGAGATTGGAATGAAGTCTGCCGACTACCTGCCTCACGTACTTACCCAGGTGTAACGCGAGCCAAGCCGCAGACGGACACTAGTAATGAACATACACTTGGCGCGGTATGCGAGCTGTAGAAGAGAGATTGGAGTGAAGTCTGCCTACTACCTGCCTCCTGTACTAACCCAGGTGTAACGCGAGCCAAGCTGCAGACGGACACTAGTAATGAACATACACTTAGCGCGGTAAGCGAGCTGTAGAAGAGAGATTGGAGTGAAGCAAGCCTGCCTACTACCTGCCTCCTGTACTTACCCAGGTGTAACGCGAGCCAAGCCGCAGACGGACACTAGTAATGAACATACACTTGGCGCGGTAAGCGAGCTGTAGAAGAGAGATTGAAGTGAAGTCTGCCTACTACCTGCCTCACGTACTAACCCAGGTGTAACGCGAGCCAAGCCGCAGACGGACACTAGTAATGAACATACACTTGGCGCGGTAAGCGAGCTGTAGAAGAAAGATTGGTGTGAAGTCTGCCTACTACCTGCCTCACGTACTAACCTAGGTGTAACGCGAGCCAAGCCGCAGACGGACACTAGTAATGAACATACACTTGGCGCGGTAAGCGAGCTGTAGAAGAGAGATTGGAGTGAAGTCTGCCTACTACCTGCCTCACGTACTTACCCAGGTGTAACGCGAGCCAAGCCGCAGACGGACACTAGTAATTAACAAACACTTGGCGTGGTAAGCTAGCTGTAGAAGAGAGATTGGAGTGAAGTCTGCCTACTACCTGCCTCACGTACTTACCCAGGTGTAACGCGAGCCAAGCCGCAGACGGACACTAGTAATGAACATACACTTGGCGCGGTAAGCGAGCTGTAGAAGAGAGATTGGATTGAAGTCTGCCGACTACCTGCCTCACGTACTTACCCAGGTGTAACGCGAGCCAAGCCGCAGACGGAAACTAGTAATGAACATAAACTTAGCGCGGTAAGCGAGCTGTGGAAGAGAGATTGCAGTGAAGTCTGCCTACTACCTGCCTCCTGTACTTACCCAGGTGTAACGCGAGCCCAGCCGCAGACGGACACTAGTAATGAACATACACTTAGCGCGGTAAGCAAGCTGTAGAAGAGAGATTGGAGTGAAGCAAGCCTGCCTACTACCTGCCTCCTGTACTTACCCAGGTGTAACGCGAGCCAAGCCGCAGACGGACACTAGTAATGAACATACACTTGGCGCGGTAAGCGAGCTGTAGAAGAGAGATTGAAGTGAAGTCTGCCTACTACCTGCCTTACGTACTAACCCAGGTGTAACGCGAGCCAAGCCGCAGACGGACACTAGTAATGAACATACACTTGGCGCGGTAAGCGAGCTGTAGAAGAGAGATTGGAGTGAAGTCTGCCTACTACCTGCCTCACGTACTAACCTAGGTGTAACGCGAGCCAAGCCGCAGACGGACACTAGTAATGAACATACACTTGGCGCGGTAAGCGAGCTGTAGAAGAGAGATTGGAGTGAAGTCTGCCTACTACCTGCCTCACGTACTTACCCAGGTGTAACGCGAGCCAAGCCGCAGACGGACACTAGTAATGAACATACACTTGGCGCGGTAATCGAGCTGTAGAAGAGAGATTGGAGTGAAGTCTGCCTACTACCTGCCTCACGTACTAACCTAGGTGTAACGCGAGCCAGGCCGCAGACGGACACTAGTAATGAACATACACTTGGCGCGGTAAGCGAGCTGTAGAAGAGAGATTGGAGTGAAGTCTGCCTACTACCTGCCTCACGTACTAACCTAGGTGTAACGCGAGCCAGGCCGCAGACGGACACTAGTAATGAACATACACTTGGCGCGGTAAGCGAGCTGTAGAAGAGAGATTGGAGTGAAGTCTGCCTACTACCTGCCTCACGTACTTACCCAGGTGTAACGCGAGCCAAGCCGCAGACGGACACTAGTAATGAACATACACTTGGCGCGGTAAGCGAGCTGTAGAAGAGAGATTGGAGTGAAGTCTGCCTACTACCTGCCTCACGTACTAACCTAGGTGTAACGCGAGCCAGGCCGCAGACGGACACTAGTAATGACCATGCACTTAGCGCGGTAAGCGAGCTGTAGAAGACAGATTGGAGTGAAGCAAGTCTGCCTACTACCACAGAATAAATGATAGTGCAAGTACTACTACCTGCCTCGCGTACTTACATACACGCAACCTTATATATTAGAACATGGATTTTACTTAGAGCTTTTCGTGGGAATAAGACGAAGGAAGCAGCTATTTATGATAAAAATATTACATAACGAAAGTTGACACTGTGAGCTATAGGGTACATAGAGGTTTTTTGGAGCCCTAGGGCTTTAGTTTATATATTTACTGTGCCAAGGGCACGGCTATAAACATGTTTTTGAATGAAAAATATATTCAATACAATCTTATATTATGCAATTAGTGATCGTAACCGTGTGCTGATCAAAATGAGTCTAAACACGGCCAGTCTACTATTATCCATCGAGGAGTTCCGTTGTCCACTTTCAGTCTCCATCATCAGATCAGCTCGCTGTCACCATCATATTGTATTTTCATCAGACCTTTCATTTTTAAAAGAAACGTCTTTATTTTGATGACGACCGCTGTGGCGCGGCGGGCGAAGGTTCGCCTGTGACGCAAGAGTTTGCCCGTTTCATTCCCGCCTCGGAACAAATTATTGTACGATCTGCAGATATTTGTTCAGGGTGTTCTGGGTACATTCTATGTATAATAAAAAATATCTATCTCTGTAATATATTGTATTAAGTATATCAGTTATCTAGTACCCATAACACAAGCTCTGCTTAGCTTGGGGCTAGATAATGTTGTTTGAACTGTCCAGCATTATTTATTTATTTATAACGGCTGTTCTCTTCATGTCGTTGTGTCAGTGTATGGGGCTCATGTCCCGCCGCGCTACCAGTGACGATGATCTGATACGTAGTACAGCTTCAATCACTCTGAGATATCCAAGAGACAGTATGTTTGTATGTATGAAGCTCCGGAAGCATTACTGAGATAAAACAGTAGTCAAAATCTAAATATAGGGCTATTGTTGTTTTTACAAATCCATTGTCCATTCAACCGTCCCTAGGGAGCGATCAGACGAGTAATAGTGTTAGTCCGATACAAAGCAGTTTTACACTTGACTTGATGGGTTCCAAAATACCGTACGGATTACTGTGGGACGGTAAATGGATGTTTACTTTACTATGGTTTAGTTGTGAACTCTTTCGTTATTTATTTATTTTATTTATTTATTTATTAAGAAACAAGTACAACACCAAAACAGAAAACCCAAAGCGCTGTTGTGTGCACATGATTGTATGCATTATGAGTCGCGTTAGCCCTAACTCCAATCGAAAAGGTCGAGGCTTAGTTTTTCAAAACAAACTATATAAGAAGCTGGCGCACGGCTCTAGATATTAGCTTCCACCAAAGTAAAACTTTGTTCGAAGGATATTAGTGTACTGATCACGTGTAAGTACTACATTTCATGGAGTTTTATGAGACAAGTATCTAACACTCAATATGGAAATAAAATAAAATAAACCTGCAGGTTGAACGAGGTAAGTACATTTATTAATGTCAACCATATTATGTCAACCATGGTTGACATGAAAATGGCAAAGTAACAAAGTGTTTATTCAATGATGATTTAAAGTCTCAAAATAAAGGACTACCACTTATTCTGAGTTTAAAGCACTCAGTTACAGATATAAACGAATATTGAGAGTATAGTACCTAGGTATTCATAACTGGAAGCAGACAAGTGTTTATAAAATAACTGATGAGAATCATTTAGTAGTTCCGTTGTCCACCTTCCGTCTCCATCATCAGGTCAGCTCGCTGTCACCATAATATTGTATTGTCATTAAAACTAAAAGTGTTTGCTAAACTTCAGTAAAATCAGTTGTGAGGAAATGGTTCAAAATTCAGTTGCAAGATACTAACAGGTGAAGTTATAAAACCTCGTAATAAGACATGCATGGCTCTTATTTCAAACAATGGTATGTAGGTAGGTACAGTAAATCAAAAACAATATTAAATTAGCAAAATAAAAGAACCGCTTTTGCAAGTTTTTTTCCCATTCGCCGTCTTTGAAAGCTTTCTCCGAGTGAAATGGGTCACAATGGTACCTGTCCGGCGCATGTCGGGCTTAGAGCCGACAAAGCATGGAAGATGATTGATGTGAATAATCGGATGATACGGAGTGGAGTAGGTACGGGTGGACGTTGGTCGTCGATGTAGACAGCTCTTGCGGTTACGAAATATACTACTATATACTAGTTTGCGACGGGAAGGTTGAAAATTCAAAACCAAAAAAAAAACAGAAAAAAGTAGTAAAATCATAAAATTGAGCGTTAACTACAAGTCTGTTGTGTTTTCCCTCTGCGCATCATAGAGTACCTATTCTCACATCTTATATCGAACTGGACTGGAGTAAACTCCAGTGGCGCGTTGGAGCTGCCACACACCATATTTTTAATACAAGTTGGTGTTTGCAACATTTTAAATATACAAATGAAACAGTTGAGGTACCTGAAGACCGTTGCAAAAGACCTAAAGGTACGAGTAGCTCAACGGATCCAAATCACTACCAAGATGCTGGCCGCATTACCACGCTGAATGGCCTTAATAATGCGTTGAGCCAGAGATAAAATCCAGCTCTCAGGTCACGCATCAATTCACCTTGAAAACGCGAAGGGCCCGGTACCTCACGGACCCAGAGTCGCGACCCCGAAGTAAGCTCTGTCGAGACTTGCATTTGCACCTTTTGAGGTCCTCAGACGAATCGGCCGCACCCAGGTGTCCCAGGGCCTTATTCTCGAAATCGTGAGATCGATCAAAACGGCGTGATGATGTCATATCTCGCTTAAAAAACTTACTTTACTTTTCCCAGCATCTCGCAGACAAACGTGTGGTATTTACCATGTGGGAAAGGTTTTATCATTCGAGATGCATCGAGTCAAAATTGCTTCTTTCGATTTGGTGTATGTAACAAAATAAAATTAGCACTCAACCAATCAATTACAATATATAACAATCTCATCATTAAGATCTCGTATGTTTCTTGCCCATCTCAAATGCAAAAATCTCGCTCATTCGGATAAATCTCGTTACTTGACGTGAAAGAATGTCAATTGATTACATAGTTTTTACATAAGTTCTAACACCACACAAAATCAAAACACAATATTATCACAATGCTATCTACAAATCTGTCTATTTTTTTGTGAAAAGTTTACGGCTCATATCACAAATCTGTGTTATTGTCATTTCACTTCACACCACACGTTAACTTTATTTTGCACACAAACACAGAATAAATAATAGTACAAGTAACACAACACAACACACTAATTTCAGTTGATTGACTGACGGAGTAAGTACGGACTTTGAATGACAGACAGAACTCGCATGATTTTTAGATCTCACATGCTAAAGACCACACGTTGTATCTCGTACGAATTTCTTTCGAGATATAAAACTGTGAGATGCCGAGAATATATGTGACGTCATCAAGTTGATTAGGTCGATCTCACGATTTCGAGAATGAGGTGATTAGTGGTTGATTTAGTTAGGAAACTAGCACTTGATTAAAACGATGAATTTATTTATGCTATTAAACCTTATTTTCAAAATAATTATGCCCTGTTTTTGGAAAAAAAAAAATGCGGATAGTTTTCTTCCGATTAATCGATGATCATAGCCATCTTGCTTGAAAAAACGCGTGAATGGAATGAGCGAGATTTTGCACTCGAGATTTCTAAGAATCAAGAGAGATGAAAACTGCGAGACTTTAAACATCTCGCTTGAAACGAGAATTAGGCCCCTGATGTCCCGGACAGATGAGATGGCGCAAGGGTATCATCGTCGAACTAGTTGGAGTAACCCATCTAAGATACCAACTGATGTTAGCCGTTTGGCGTGGAAATAGATGTTATAAGAAGTTGTTGATGTTATCTTAGGTATTCTCTCATGAGGGCAGTCTGTATCGGCAGTAGTAACCCCAAGTACTTTCAAATAAACATCGCCAAATTCAGGGCCATCTATCTGTGTATCAGGATAGCCTAGTTATATTTGCAATACTGCAACTCTTTATAAAGATAATAAATCAAAAATCCATATTATTTTGACAAGTTGAATTAGATATCGCTACCGAAACCCATTTGCTAAAGTGATGACAAGACACTATTTAGAAACATTTTAGAATGCATTAGGCGCGTGAGTTGCAGCTTTTGAGACATCTTATTTTGACTTTATAGTTTAATATTATATGGTTTTTACTTCCCTTGTGGCTGAGAATATTTTGGGTAAGAAGGTCCACTTGTCAAAACAACAGTGTCGAGTGAATATATCAAGCTTATTTTACCAGCTTTTAAATAACTTGCAATGTATGTCCGGGTGGAATCTTTCAACTGAATTTTAAAGCAGTTATCCTCAACCGATTGAGCTGTAATTTGGCATACCTGTCAAGTTTCAATGACAATACAATATGATGGTGACAGCGAGCTGATCTGATGATGGAGATGGAAGGTGGACAACGGAACTCCTCGAGGGATAATAGTAGACTGGCCGTGTTTAGGCTCAGTTTGATCAGAACACGGGTACGATCACTAATTTTATAAAAGTTTGTAGTATTGAAAAATATACTTTTCACAAAAAACTTATTTGAACTAGGTACATGAACGACGGAGCAGGCAGATGGCCCACCTGATGTTAAGCGGAAACCACTGTTACCTCACAGGTCACGTCCACCTAGGACGCGCCCTATGTGACATTGTACTGTGCCCGCCACCCTGAGACATAAAGATGAAAGTCTCATGTGCCTGTACGTTACCATATTACCAAACTAAGTCACAGATTGGTTGTCGTTGAAGTCTCGCATCAGATTTGACACCAAAAAATTGTCAGTCATTTGATCACATCATCCGCCTGTTCGTCATGCTGTCACACTAGTTTTTTTTTTTTTTTTTTTTTTTATTTATTGGATTTACAAAATAGATTACAATCAACTTAGCGTACACTTACATAAAATAACTAACTAATTGTCAAAGTTACGATGTTTGTATGTTTGTTACTCAATCACGCCGAAACGGCCGAACCGATTTCGATAAACTTTGTATCCAAATTCCAAATAGATATGAGCTGGATTGAGCTATAGGCTACTTGATATTCTGGTTAAACGCCGCGAGCGGGTACTAGTAATTATATAAGTCTTGGCCATATCCGACATTTTTGTAATTTAAAAATAAAAGTTTTATTCAAATTCAAAATTCTAATTTTAATTCATTTATTGCAATATATGGGTTTGGTTAGGTTCGGGTTAGGTTATTAACTTAATGCTATCATTATTTATTTCAGGTCTTCAGCATTCAGCATGACAAAGTTCATGCAAGGTTCCTTTCAGCTCACTGGTTCTTTCCCCATGTGTCACTAGGCATTAAGGGACGCCATGCCTCGAGGTGGCCCGTCATGTACCGTGGGTGACCATGAAAGAGCCGGTGTGGTAGCGTGCCGTGTCAGCATTTCAAGGTTTGAACGTTGATGACAATGATGGTACCATGTTTACAAATGAACACAAATTGACAATGACGATGACAAACTCCTCACGTGAATACAATTTGAAACGTACGAGTATCTATGTACGTATATATAATCACTGTTATTATCTGTTACATAACCTATACCTTCTTAATGCAATTTACTTATTTATATTATTGGAGATTTCATGGAAGCAAAAGTAAAATGTTGGTCTTTCTACCGAGATCATCAACGTCATCATCATCATCATCAGCGGCCTTTGAGACGTCCACTGCTGGATGAGGCCTCCCCTAAGTAACGCAATGGGGATAGACTACGTATGTCCCCGTGGCGTGGTGGCGAGTATCCGGCTGAGGCGAGAAGCTGAAGGGACGGGTGACAGGAGACACCTGACTTGAGTACGCGATTACCAATCCGCTGCCAAGCACGGTCATAATAGCAGATCACATATAATAGTCTATTTTGGACTGTCCGAGCGTTTGTGCAAATGTTTTTCTTACATTTTTTCCCGGCAGAAGCATAAGAGCCGTCGTTGATAGTGGTAGCTCTGATTGCATGGACATTAATGCTGGTGTCCCGCAAGGCTCTGTGCTGTCCCCAACGCTGTTTTTGCTGCATATCAATGATATGCTGTCCATTGACGACCTCTGTGGCGTGGCTGGCGATGGTTCACCTGCGACGCAGGAGGTTGCGGGTTCGATTCCCGCCTCGGAACAAATATTTTGAGCGATCGTAGATATTTGTTCAGGGTATTTTCTATGCAGAATAAAATGTCTATCTGTGTAATATATTGTATTAATTATATCAGTTATCTAGTACCCATTACACAAGCTCTGCTTAGCTTGGGGCTAGATAATGTTGTGTGAACTGTCCATCATTATTTATTATTTTATTGACGACGTTCATTGCTATGCAGACGACAGTACTGGTGACACTTTATACACGGGCGTGCCAACATCCCTCGTCAAATTGTAGAGGAAAGCCGAAGGCAACTTGTGTCTGACATTAAGGGTATATTAACCAGAATCTCCGATTGGGGAGGGCAAAACCTGATTCAGTTGAACTCTACAAAGACACAAGTTTGCGCGTTCACCGCTAAAAAAAACAATTTACTGTGGCTCCACAATTCCAGGACATACTACGAGCATTGGGAGTCTAGGCATCGACATCTCTAAGACGATAAGACCGCCCATTGTACTTCCGTGTTTAGTTTAATATTAATTCTTAATTAGCTTATTTTCTGTGTTGTGCAATAAAGTGTTTTCTATCTATCTATCTATCTCTAGCGACGTCCAGTACCGTAGTCACTTAGAACATAATGTCAAACTGGCTGTCAAAAAGCTGGTGTACTTAACAGAGCAAAGCTGTACTTCACCGCGGGGCAAAGGCTGCTTCTCTATAAGTCGCAAGTCCGGCCCCACATGGAGTACTGCTGTCACCTCTGGGCAGGAGCACCTGGCTACCAGCTTGGACCTTTTGACTCGGTTCAAAGGCGTGCAATGAGAATTGTCGACAATCCCAAGCTCACGAACGGTATTGAGCCCTTAAGCCTGAGGAGAGACTTTGCCTCTCTCTGCGTGTTCTACCGTGAATGGATTCATGAATTCATCCCGCGAATATTTATTTCCGGATTCTGTCCAAGATGTAGCTGCGTTTTAATGTATCTAAGTGTTGCGTGGTGAGCTACAGTCGCGCGCGCGCGCCGCTGCGGCATCTGTATGAGGTCGCGGGCGAGGTGCTGCCGCGAGTGACGCGAGTGCGCGACCTAGACCTTGAAATGGTACCAGATTTAACGTTTCGCCAACACATCATTAACGTATGCGCCAAGTCCTTCAGAAGTATGGGTTTTATTCTGAGGCAAAGTACGAACTTCAGGAATACTTTTACTGTAAAGACTCTGTACAATGCATTGGTGCGGAGCCATTTGGAAACGAATGCCTTAATATGGAATCCCCACGAAGCCAAGTACAGGCTAATGATTGAAAAAATACAAAATAAGTTTGCATGCTTTTTGTATCTGAAGGAGTACGGGGTATACCCTTACTACCCTCTGATGTACCCGAGTTTGTTCGTATTGGGTATGGTCGGGTACTGTCGACTGTCGGTGAGGAGGGATGTGGCGCTGGTGAAGTACGTGGTGCGAGTGTTGCGCGGGCTCGTGCATCACGAGGAGGTGCTGGCGACGCTGCGGCTGCGCGCGCCCGACGATTACGTGGGCGCGCGCCGCGCCGCCCCGCTATGCTCAGTCAGCCAACATCTAGTAGTAGAACTAACTTGTTCAAATTTGCCCCAATGTCACACGCCATCCGTTTAGTTAATATTCTCTCAGAGAACAATGTTGTCATTTTTTGTCATAGCTTGCCGAAGCTCATGGAAATGGCGCAGCTTGTTTTAGAGAATATTTAATGCAAGTAGTTAGTGTTAGTTATTATTGTATGTCTATCCTCGGTGGGCGTTACCTACTTGTTCTAAGCTTGGTTGTTTTTATTTTTTATTGTTATATAATTTTGTGCATGCAACATCGCTTTAGATTTCTGTTATGGTGTTGTACTTATTTCTTAATAAATAAATAATAAATGTAGGCCGTATTCATCTGTCGAAAAAACAATTGTCTTTGATGACAATGACAAATTTTTGAATCTAGATGAGTCGTTTTGGATCTTATTCGATACTTACCTTTTCTAGAAAGAAATTCTAAAAATGGTCCTTTAAAAATAACATTGTAGGTATATCGCTTACATTTTGGCATTAATTTTGTACTCACAGAAAGATACTTCAATTTTGTTATATTGGTATGTAATAGGTACCTACCTACCAATGTGATGTGCCGAGGTATTCCGGTCTAAGAATATGCCCCTCCGTCTCCTCTCGTCGATGTTGTCAGCTAAGGGATAGCAGTAGCACCCCCTGAGTAGGCTCAAAACCAATACTGCAATCACCAATCGGCCTGCCTGCCTGCCTGCCTGCCTTCCTGCCTGCCTGCCTGCCTGCCTTTCTGCCTGCCTGCCTGTCTGCCTGTTTCCTGCCTGCCTTCCTGCCTGCCTGCCTGCCTGCCTGCCTTCCTGCCTGCCTGCCGTGGGTGCAAATTTCTCCATCGCACTCTATGGGGAAGACCTCGTACAACAGTGCACATCTACTGTTGATAATTAAAGATGACCAACCAAGCTTTGGTCAACGGAGATGATAGCAAAAACTATACAAAATAACTGTTTGGTCAATTTGAGCCAACTTGACCGGAAACGGTCTAATATCAATAATAATTAAATAAGTAAGCGCCTGTCTCATATCCCACCGACGGCGCTAACATAACATTTTACACATTATACAAACGAAACGAACCCAAAGGCACCGCTGCACAAAGGTAAGCCGCTCTATTATATCAAAAAAGTAAATTAACACAGACTTTTAAATAATTAAAAACCGCCTTGTTAGCCCCGACCTCGACGTTTTTATAGCGCAACTAATATATTTCTACAGGTACAGTATTTATTCAAACTTTTAAAGTGTGTGGTATAGAGTTCTATTCTACTCAGCCGAGTTCGAACTGGCACGGACTCGTTCGTTTGTTACGAAATGTGCCGAAGGAAATAGAGTTTAAGATTTTATTGTTTATTTGATTGTGTTAAGGTAATGGCTCTCTGGCTACCAGTGTCAATATAGTTTGCACATCTGATACTAAAATAAATAAAACACGATGCCGACATGTGGGAAACGAACCCACTGCCGTACCTTTACTGCCAGTAAACAATCCATTTTTTAAAGTAATGTTATAAGGAAGTTGCTCACAATTATCCCAAAAGTCGGGCCTAGCTTAAGGCACACTTTAATGAACTATCTTAATTAATAACTTTTTGAACTTTGTGTTAGGTTAATAACACTAGGTTAGCAATAGGTAGGTTAGGTTAACAATAGGTAACTAAGTTAATCTAAGTAGGTTGATCTAAGTTGAACAAGCCTAGTTTGGGCAAGCCTAGATTATGTTCTGTCAAAAGTAGAATATTCGCTTTAAACCCATTTATGAATAGGTATTTATGGTAGGCATTTGTTTGGTAATTTATGTAGGTGAGGTGTTTCCGCTAAACTACAACATGAGCCGCTTAAATGTAAAAAGAGTCTTTAAGGGCAGCCAACGCATTGGCAATGCCCCTGGTGTTGCAGATGTCAATAGGCGACGGTGACCGCTTACCATCAGGCGGGCCGTATGCCACTAACAAGTTACCTTCAATTATTGAAATAACAAAAACCCAACTGTGTGAGTAATTTCACAGAGCGTGCCAAATAATTATACATACATACATACATACATACATAAGTAGTTACATACACTCGAGAAAAACCCCCCCTTTCACAGTCGGGTAACAGACACAGCTAGGCCACCCGGCCGGTCGGATAAACCCCGTGTTCTTTGATCCCTGAGTTACTTTTGAACCTCACCCCTTACTCAATATTTGCGCCAAGTTCGTATACATCGCAAGAGTTGAACCATAGGACAAACATTTACAAGGCAATTCATTATAAACTAAATAAGTTTATAGAAACATTTTCTAACAGGGGATCGATTTTTGAAAGTCACTAAGTGACTAGAAGTCACGAATGACAAAACGTCATCGATGTCTTTGAAATCACTTTTTACCAAATGTCGTATTTTTTAAAGTCTACCAACTTGCAAATATTTCACAGTCGTTGTCTTTGACTTACTACGTATCTGTCCATTATTAGTTTGTCTGTTCCACTATACTAAGTCCATGGTTCCACAGACATAACAGTGTACTACGTTCGGAACATAGATAATAATTATGTGTGGGTGGAATAGGAAAGCCACAAGATAAAGAGTAAAATTGAGTAAATACTATTCATAAATGTCAGTGCCAAAACAGTCACGGAGTGATTTCAAATCGAGTGGGTAGAGCCACTCGTATTGATATCATAGTATGACAATTTTAGTCAGCGGTGATTTCCAAAAATACGAACTTTTGGAAATCGGTGACTAATAGTAATTTTGCTGACTTCTAGTCACTCGCTGACTTTCAAAAATTGATCCCCTGATCATGTTATCAAATAAAACAAAAAACATATTTTCATTTATTTATTTTACAAATTATAAAGGCATAGGCGTAGGATGCATACAATAACGGGTTACAACAAACAAATAATCAGACATTACTCCACAATAAAAGATCATTTGTAACAATAATATTAGACCCTAGCACACGACTTAACCTGTGAGCAGGGGACAAGAAAAAAATGGCAAAGAGGCCTATTAGACCCCCCGTAACAATAGCTCAATAGGACCCCATTATTATAAAAAATTGGCAAAGAAAAGGCGGCACAATTCGCTTGTCATTTCAAGTGTAAGACATGATGTACAATGTTACACAGAAAGGAGCCGACTGGATTAATTTTGAATTGTTCGAGTGTTTTCGTAGGCGCAGGCGCATGGCGCATGGCGCTTCAATCTTCAAATTTGAGTATTTTTGACTACAGACAGAGAGAATAAAACAATTACATACCTACACACGACTTTGTCCTCGAAAGGACAAACAAAAAGCGAGCCTCTTCACTGTAGGTTTTATGACGGACCGCTTGTTCCGTCGTAGCTCACCTGATGTTAAACAGTACTACGTCATAGGTCACGTCCACCTAGGACGCGCCCTATGTGGCACTGCGCCCGCCACCCTGAGACATAAAGATGAAAAGTCTCATGTGCCTGTTATTTCACCGGCACCCATACCCATCAAACCGGAACACAGCAAAATCACTACTGCTTCGCAGGAGTAATAGGTATATGGTGGTTGTACTTCCCCGGACGAACTCTTTTACAAAAAAGTTCTGTACTAAAACCATGCGCTATCGTGGGAACATAGACGTGACTAGTGGTGAGCTCATCGCCGGCCACTGACTGCTTCTTGCGATGGACTCGGCTAACGCTTTCCTCCAGTACTAACACATTCCATTTTCAACTCCCGACGCAAAAACGACTTGGTTTGATGTTAGAGCATTGCAGGCCTCCGTACCGTTCATTTATTTCCAAATAAGACTTAACCTAGAACATTCCCAGTGTAAATTTAATCCTAGGGTGTAACAAACATAAATAATAAAAAAACGTAAATTAAGCCAAAGCGCTTATCAAAACATGTAAAATAAAATATAACTACTACTTATTAAGAAACAGATTAATTGTAAAGATTTTAACTATAAGATATGAGCAGAATAAACATGCAAGCTTTTATTTGAGCATTACATTTAGCAGCGTGTATCAATGCACTAATATCAGCACTACAGATCCACCAATTTATGTGTACAATTAAATGTATGTAGATGATAGAATACATACATTTAATTCTACAGATTAGTTAGTGGATCTGTGTTCCCGATGTTCGTAGTTCATAGTTTCTGATAACAGATTATACATGTCAAAAAAAATAGAGTAATAATAATAAGGAGACAATACATGAAGATGAATTGGTATATAAATATAGTAATTAATTAAAAAAACCAAAAAAAACATTTAAAATTAATAATAATAAGTTCCTATTAAAAACTACAGTAGGTCGGTAAGTACCTACATGTCCTGGAGTGGAGTTTAATTGTATCCAAACTAGGAGCAAACTAGGAGCAAATTAGGAGCAAATTAGGATCAAACTAGGTTCAAACTAGGCGCAAACAAGGCGCAAACTAGGAGCAAATTAGGATCAAACTAGGAGCAAACTAGGAGCAAATTAGGATCAAACTAGGCTCAAACTAGGCGCAAACTAGGCGCAAACTAGGCGCAAACTAGGAGAAAATTAGGATCAAACTAGGAGCAAACTAGGAGCAAACTAGGAGCAAATTAGGATCAAACTTTGTAGGCATACAAAAGGGTCTAAGTGCCCTATATATGTATAGCGGTAATTTGTATTTATTTATTCAACTAGAATGGCACAGGCCAATCACACTCATCAATTTACATAACATAGGTAGGTAATCATATTAAATTAACAATAACAATTAAAAAAAAAACAATGATTGGGTAAACATATTAAATTAACAATAAGAATTTCAAAATATAAACAATAATTAAATTACAGTCAAAATAATAAAATAGGACATGTATTAATCAAAAAATAAAAAGTATGTCAAAGTTTTTTTCACAAATACTTATCACATTCAAAAATAAAAATAGATGTCAAATAATAGGTAAACAGAACATGTCAACATTCAAGCGCAGACAATCACACATTCTCCTGACAGAACCCTCGGATTAAGAACCCTCCATGACAGAACCCCAGGCACTCACACAGAATCAAGTCTGTCAAGTAATAAGTCTGCCACTTGTGTTTGATGCATCCAACACGTACGGAGGAGTAGTTCAGTGGAGGCCTGCAATGCAAAGGTCTTAGGTTTGGTGAGGCTATTATCGATAACAACTATTTACATATTTTTTAAAAACGTTTGACTTGTCAGCGTTGGAGTCAGCAGAAAAACTGTATAAAAATTAGATATCACACTTCCGCGAACATCGGAAATTACACAACACTTTTAATTATTTTTACTTCTCTGATCTGATGACCCGCAGAGATAAGCCGGCGTAATTACGTGTAATTCCTAAGGTATACATTGTAATCCCTACGTTGAAGTTCAAGTGTCAGTGCTGTAATTACTTGCTGTTTGACACTTGTTGGCTGTTTGAACAAAATGTATGAGCAAGGAGAATAAATTGTTGAGCAAACTCATTTTTGGTTCATTTAATTTGAATGAGAGATGATTGAGCAGTAGACTTTAATCAGGTAAAGCGAAAACTGCACAAGATTTCTGACATACCTACATACACACGCCTTTTTTCCCGAAAGAGTAGGCAGAGCCTCAAATGGGCCTCTTTTCACCGTGGGGAATAGACGTGACAACTAGCTTCCCACGACTGACTCGGCTAACGCTTTCTTCTAGTAATAACACATTCCAACAGCACGCACAAATGTTGTACCAACGAATCTTACATGGAATGTTTGTGTATGAAAAAAGTTAATTTTAGGCACAGATAAAATAATACTATACTAGTTTTAGGTAAGTATTATTTGAAAACCCCCTAATTGTAAAAACAAACACTTACCTACACTTTGACATCGAAACAAAATGAAACGCCAAAAAATTATCAAGGTTCAAGTATTTGGGTACGGACCCTGAAATGTTATTATGACCTGAAAGTGGTTAGTCAATAAGTTTTACTTATACTTATGTTGAAAAATATCACAAACGATTGGTGATTGGAACTGTGAGCTGATCGGAACGAGCTCAAACACTGTGAGCTGATCGGAACGAGCTCAAACACTGTGAGCTGATTGGAACGAGCTCAAACACTGCCGGACTGCTATTAACTATCGAGGAGTTCCGTTGTCTCCATCATCAGATCAGCTCGCTGTCACCATCATATTATATTGTCATTGGAATTTGGCTGGTATGTTAAGGTATTGTAAAGTTCAGAAACAGTTCAGTTCAGTATGCACTCACCGCTAGGTAACAATCAATCAATTTGTTACCTCATATCTCCGTGATTAATGAAACGACTTGTTTTTTTTTTAGTTGACTCGATATTTCAGGTTGTTCTCGTTTTCATCAAAATCTGGTTAAGATGACGGGATCCATCAGGAATTGAGGGAACTCCTCACATATTATAGGCACACATATAGCGATTTCGGTATTTTCAGCAACAAGTCAAGCATGCGCATTCAGAAAGTTCCATTTGGTGAAGTGGAACTGATGAAGAAGACCAGAGATGGCCATGGAACTACTTAATGATAAGTATTTCACAGGTGGCGATAAGGGTGACTTTCCGATAACCGATTGAGCTGAAATTTGGCATACCTGTCTAGTTCATTGATGGTGACAGCGAGCTGATCTGATGATAGAGACGGAAGGTGGACAACGGAACTCCTCAATGTATAATAGTAGACTGGCCGTGTTTAGGCTCATTCTGGTCTGCACACGGTTACGATCACTCATATAATAAAATAAATATTTTACTGGGGAAAAAATCCTAACTGCGAAGGCGGTATTTTAACGAAAATAATTATATAGTACGCGATCTGTTAGTTACAACTTACAACTGATAAAAGAAGTGCGTTAAAAAACAAATGAGAAGCATCATTTTGAAAACCGAATAGTTTCAAACAGTAGCCAATAAACTAGGTTCTGTCATTATATAATGGCGAGTGACATTTATCGATTGTTACCAGTCATAAAAAAATAACAAACAGTTTTTTTCAATCTGTTGGCGCAGGCGTGAACACCTTTGAGAGTTTATGGTTATCTTCTGTTAGTGTGATTTAAATAGCAATAATAATAAATTGTATTATGAACCATTAATGGTTTTAGGTATAATAATGGTTATGAGATTTATTTTTATAATTACGCTACTGCCAGTAATTATTGAACCCCGTTTTAAACATTATTCAATGGGTCAATATAACAGACATGGAGCGGACACATTTTCATGCGAGTAATCTAAGATTTTGAAGCCCCTTATTTAACATCATAGGAACAACTTTTATAATAACCTACTGTTTAATAAAAACAAAAAAAAATAGAAAAATAAAAATTATTGACACGAGTACATGACATTGACATATTGACATTTAGTACCTACATTTGTAAACACTACTTTATTTGTTTTGTAATGCTCAATCTCCCCGACCTAGTTTTGTAATGCTCAATCTCTCCGACCTAGTTTTGTAATGATCAATCTCTCCGACCTAGTTTTGTAATGATCAATCTCTCCGACCTAGTTTTGTAATGCTCAATCTCTCCGACCTAGTTTTGTAATGATCAATCTCTCCGACCTAGTTTTGTAATGATCAATCTCTCCGACCTAGTTTTGTAATGATCAATCTCTCCGACCTAGTTTTGTAATGATCAATCTCTCCGACCTAGTTTTGTAATGATCAATCTCTCCGACCTAGTTTTGTAATGATCAATCTCTCCGACCTAGTTTTGTAATGATCAATCTCTCCGACCTAGTTTTGTAATGATCAATCTCTCCGACCTAGTTTTGTAATGATCAATCTCTCCGACCTAGTTTTGTAATGATCAATCTCTCCGACCTAGTTTTGCAATGATCAATCTCTCCGACCTAGTTTTGTAATGATCAATCTCTCCGACCTAGTTTTGTAATGATCAATCTCTCCGACTTAGTTTTGTAATGATCAATCTCTCCGACCTAGTTTTGTAATGATCAATCTCTCCGATCTAGTTTTGTAATGATCAATCTCTCCGACCTAGTTTTGTAATGATCAATCTCTCCGACCTAGTTTTGTAATGATCAATCTCTCCGACCTAGTTTTGTAATGATCAATCTCTCCGACCTAGTTTTGTAATGATCAATCTCTCCGACCTACTTTTGTAATGATCAATCTCCCCGACCTAGTTTTGTAATGATCAATCTCTCTGACCTAGTTCTGTAATGATCAATCTCCGCGACCAAGTTTTATTGAAAAACAAAAAGTCCTAATTCCTTTGCTAAAATTCATTAGATGGACTAAAATAAAAATTCTATAAATCAGATATTATATTTTTTTGACACATCGTTGTCTAAATATCAATTATTAATAACATTAAGAAATAAAACAAAAACATCTGCCTATTTCCACGAATTATACCCTCAGTTTACCACGATTAAATTTGAAGAATAAAGTTTAATTTCAATACGTATTGTATTGTACAATTACATCAAATAAAGTTAGTTCCTCAATTAATATAATTTTGATTTATTATTGATAATACCTTTATTTAATTAGGCACAAAAAAATACATAACATGGCTCTAAATTACAATAATTATATTTTTATAGTCAAGTCACCAAGAGTATCCGTCAAGTCATAGCCCAGTTTAAATAGTAGCAGAAAAACTGAGTTTTTACAGAGAATATCCAACATTTCGAAAAGACTCGCAATACACTTAAATTTCACTACATCACACATGTGCCATTTATCCAAGTTACAGTTAAAATGCCACTAAAATTACACGAAATTACTCGAAAAAACAAATTAAAATGTAATTCAATAAAAGACGACGTTTCTTTCAAAATTGGCAGATTATCTTCCCTGATAAACATTATTTAGAAGTGTAGAGCTTTTTTGTGAAAGAGTTCGTCCGGGGTAGTACTACCACCATACCTATTTCTGCCACAAAGCAGCACTGGTCGCATTGCTGTGTTCCGGTTTGAAGGGTATGGGTGCCGGTGAAAAATTACAATATTATATATGTTTTTTCACAATATTTTGATATTGATTCAGATTGCAGACTACTACTACTACCGTGGTGTCACCGCGGGTTCTGTCTCGATCACCGGCCGGGGCGTGACGTCGTATAGACCACGTGAGATGTGGTGCTCGTGAGAAGGGCCGAGTGATGAAAGAACCAGTGTGTTGAAAGGATTCAGTGCAGAATAGATCAAACAGGTGTACAATGTTGCTTCGTCATCGTGTCTTTTAATACAAACTTTTATTTAACTTGCAATGTATGTATGTCCGGGTGGAATCTTGTAAATGAATTTTAAAGCAGTTATCATCAATCGATTGAGATGATATCTTGCACACCTGTCAAGTTCTGATGACGATACAATATAATGATGACAGCGAGCTGGTCTGATGATGGAGACGGAAGGTAGACAACGAAACTCCTCGATGGGTAATGGTAGACTGGCCGTGTTTAGGCTCATTTTGATTAGCACATGGTTACGACCACTAATTTTATAAAAGCTTGTATTAAAAAAAAAACACAAAATACTTGTTTGACACTCAAGCGCACATGCATTATTATGGTCTTTGTACAGATTTATAACTTATAGACTTTATAACTTATAGACTTTATAACGCTTTGTACATGTTCATCATCACTACCATCGGCCTGCGCAAGTGCACGGCTAGTCATAGGACGACATCATTATCATAACTTATATTACTGTGACCTTACTAAATGTGTAACTAAATATGTAATTTTAACTTTAGTTACTTTATGTAACTTACATAATAATATTAAAATATAACTTTTCATATCGTTAATATTTCTGTAACCGGCCTCATTATAAAGCACCTGTCCGTCTCTAACATTACACTCGCCAAACATCATTATAGCTCATGATGAGCTAAACTTTTATTATCAGAAAGGCTACAGCTTTAACATAATAATCGGTAATAGCGTTTGCAGCGCCTTTATTGTGTCCTATAAAGCGCTTCCCAAAACCAGTGTTATTTTATGTTTTTATGTTATTTTAAAGTTTTCTGAGAAGCTTTAATAGGCGCGTCATGTTTTTAATAGTTTATTTATTTAATTCTACTCAGAACTGAGCTGTGGCTTACAATTATCGAGATCTCGGCACAAACCCGTTATATTCTAAATTAATTATGAAGGCGCGTGTGCGGGCTCGTTATTGTAGATTGGCGTTAAGTTATGTCAATGTTTATTGTTTAATTGAGGGCTTTTATTTAGGGAATTACCCCGTTTTTGTGATAAATCTATAGAATATTCAACAAACTCTTTAATTGTTCAATTGACTAAAACAAAAGATTGCAAAATGGCGGCGCTAGCTTGCTGTTCCTAATTTAAATTGCAAATCATAGACACAACATAATTGGAATTGACACGCGTGAATGTACCTTTGTATCGCAGGATTATTGTCAACGCCGCCGCCGTGGTATATGTTGTCCCACTGCTGGGCAAAGGTTCCCCCCTAATTTGTCCACTTGTCCCTGTCTTTGGCAGTCTCCCATTGTTATGATTTATCTAGTTCAATTATAATTTCACGTTATAGTTGGTATATATTTACATTTGCCTACCTATGCTGTTGCCGTGGTGTGTCAGAATAGACCTCTCCGTCTCCTCCCGTAGATGTCATAAAAGCCGACTAAGGGATTACCCGGACTTGTTAGTATGATTCATTGATATTGGATTTGTCCTGACTGCTAGCTTATTTAAAATTGACAAGTAAGCCCTTCTCCCATTACGATACGCACCGGCGATACAAGTATCCTGATGGTATCCTGCAAGTGTCGGAGACTAGTCGCCGCCAAGTATATCTCACGTACATTTGAATGTCAGGCGGGTGATGACGATGATGAGGTATAATACAAATCGAATATTAACAATTTCCCACTAATAGCATAAATGTTTGGATGTCTGTATGTTTGTAAAATCACGCCAAAACGGCTAAACTGATTTCGATGAAAGTTGGTACCTACGAGGGCTGTTTGATAAGTCGCGTCGTTATAAAAAGGTTTTTTTTGAAAAAACATTTTACATTTATTTCTCAACATAGTCTCCTTTAGTTCCCGTTGTCCACGTTGGCGTGGACGAAGCTAACGTGGACATTGGGAATAAACCGGCCAAACACTTGTTCCAGCGAGTTTCCAATGTTTTTATCCCCTCCAAAAAATACAAAAAGTACGAGGTCTTCAAAATAGCCGTTTACAACTGCGATGCAGTCCTCATTTGTCAAAAATGTTTGCCCTCCAAGCCATCTTTACAGGTTTGGGAATAGGTAATAATCGGACGGAGCTAGGTCCGGCGAATACGGAGCATGCGCAGCTCGAAGCACAACTCGTAGATTTTTGAAATTCGCTTTTGCTCGCGTTTTTGTTTGATTGTCAACAAACGTTGCACCCATCGTGCAGACAGCTTTGTCATACACCATACATAAATCATCATACAGGATTTTATGTACTCGCTCAGTGGAGATGCCTGTGTTCTCAGATATTTTCCGCACCTTCACTCGGCGATCGTCGAGTACAATATTATGGACTTCTTCAACAACATCCTCAGTAGTGTCTTCGATTGGGCGGCCAGAGCGTGGAGCATCAGATGTGCTTGACCGACCACGTTTAAAATCATTTTTCTAGTTACAAACAGTCTGCAACGTCGGTGCGTTAGTGCCATGAACATAATAGTTTTTATAGTGGCAGCACTGCAACCCTTCATAAAAAAATGTTTTATAACGGCACGAAATTCATATTTTTCCATAGTTGTTGAAAATTTACGAGTGATCACAGTTAAACAATGGTTAAACTGTCAAAAACTAGTTTTTTTTTGCTGAATTTTGGACTGTTTTCATATGAAAGATTGTGCCTGCCAGTGTTAATGCTATTTACCAGAAAAAAGGTTTTATAAATAGTTTTTAAAAGGACTTATCGAACAGCCCTCGTATACAGATAAAATATGACCTGAATTGAGCTATTGACTACTTTTACCTTGGTAAAACGCGAGCGAAGCCGCGGGCAGGCACTAGTAACTGAATATAAATTTTACTCTGCAATAGATAGATAATGGACCCAAAAAGCTCTGCAAAGAGTGTGACAGCTCTCAGTCCTATTTGATGTTGTCTCTCATGACAGGGCCGCCAATAGAATGGTGTAACAAGTAGGTACAGAGTAGCTAATTGTAAGAGCGCGCCGTGCCGTTTGAAAGGGCAGCGGTTCAATTCAATAATGTTGTGGTTTGATATATGTATATCAGTTAGATAATGTAATAGTAACCTGTTGTTTAAGACTTTTTCGATAGTGCCAGTTTAAACAACCCTTGTTTTCAAAAAGTATTGCTAGGGTTATGAAATTTTTATTAACAAAAGTGAAATAAAAAGACAAAAAGACTTAAGGAGAAGTAATTAATTTTGTAAAAATTAAAAAAACCCTCATCGCAATGAAACGGCTGAACCGATTTTGATCAAAATAGAACACAATAGAGGATTGTAAGAACACGCCGGACAAATTCACATTTCAAACAAAAAAAAAACTAACTCGGTGCATCCGTTCGGGAGCTACGAGCAGACAGACAGACACACACCCACACACACACACACAGACACGTCAAACTTATAACACCCCGTCATTTTTGCGTCGGGGGTTAAGAAAGAAACAAATTTTTCTTTCTTTATGGTTCAAAAAAGTGGAGTTAACTAAAATTGCGTATTGTGTGTGATTCAGTACGAGGTAACCTTCTACATGATTCTAAGCACTTTATGACTTGAGTTTCAGGTATGAAATGATCTTATTGTAATTTTAAGCAGTAAAATAATAAAAAAGCGGCCAAGTGCGAGTCGGACTCGCCCATGAAGGGTTCCGTAGCAGAACGTAACAATATAAAAGTTCTTGGATGGATTACGATTTATGACGTATTCAAAAAAAACTACTTACTAAATCTCGTTCAAACCAATTTTCGTTGGAAGTTTACATAGTAATATATATTATATACAGTTGTGGTCATATAATTAAGAACGATTTGAAGTTCAAGAAGTTTTTTATTTAAATCGTATCATACACAGAGATGTGTACCTTCTGAGAAGCAACTAGTTATGTTATATAATAGTCACATTAATAGAGCAACCTGACTTAAGAATAAAGTATGAAATCGCTAACTATTTTTTGCACATTTTATTGATTTTATCAAAGTAACACATTCAAATAGTACTGAAACTGGACAAATAATTAAGAACGATTTATTTAACTGCTCGGGAATTGTTTTGTATGACACTTAGATTTAAAAAATCACAATATTATGTGGCACAAGAAACATAAAAATAAATTTAATAAATATTTAACTAAAATTAATAGTTAATAGCATATCCACGGCTTTTAATTACAGCTTTACACCGGCGAGGCATTGACTCTATTAATTTTTGACATTTCGCAAGAGAAATATATTTCCATTCTTCTAAAAAAACGTCATACAGCTCTCTTAAATTTCCACACTTTGTATTTGAAACCTTTTTCTTTACTTCAAACCACAGATTCACTTTTGGGTATAGATCTGGACTGTTAGCAGGCCAGTCTAAGACAGAAACTAATTGCGCTGTAAGAAATTCCTTTACGGTGCGTGCAGTGTGCTTTGGATCATTGTCATGCTGGAATGTCCAAATGACCGGTAGAACGTCTTCAGCGTATGGTAACATTGTTTCTTCCAGTATATTTTTGTATTGGAACTGATCCATGTTACCTTCTATCAACTTTACAGGTCCTACACCATGTCCAGAAAAGCAACCCCAAATTTTCACATTTCCACCACCGTGCTTTAATGTAACTTTCGTGTACTTTGGGTCGAATGCTGTATTCGGGGGACGTCGTACATATCGTTTTCCATCAGAACATACTCTGTTTATTTTCGTCTCGTCAGAAAAAAATACATTTTTCCACTGTTGCACAGTCCAGTTTTCATACTTTCTCGCAAATGCAAGCCGGGCTTGCCTGTGGCAAAGTTTTAACATGGGTACCTTTCTTGCTATCCTACCGTGCAATTTTTCTTCTACCAAATGTCTTCGAATAGTGCGTGCTGAGATTGCTGAAGGGTTGTTTTCACCAAAATATTATTTTCTAAGCTCATTGGACCCTTTAAAAGGATTTTGTTTTGCCATACGAACGATGTTTCGGTCATCTAGAGGAGTTGTTTTTCTCTGTTTAGGTACACGTGGAACATTCGAAGTAGTTTGATACGTAGCATAATGCTTTACAGCGTGGAAAACCATCGTTTTTGAACATTGCAGATGGTCGGCTATCTTTTTATAAGACCAATTCTTCCGGCGAAGTTTTATTATTACTTCCCTTGTAGATTTATCACAACTTTTATTTTTTCCCATTGTTTTTTCTAAAGAAGCAATCACCTTTAATCTTTTACAGCACGTAATGGCGCCAAAATTATACAAACAGTAACAAATCGACTGAGTGTTCTCTATTTAAATTTGAATAAAGGTATAAACTACTTAGCGTTCTTAATTACGTGACCAACCAGCAATAAGGAATACTTTGTTTAAAAGTAGTGTAAAAAGTTTGCCTATTGATTTTTAGCCAATCATGTGTAGCAATGAATACAGTGGTAATATGGAAATGTTTTACGATACCGAGAGAAATAAAAACAAATGCATACAATTAGTTTTGCATCTTAGTTGGAAAAATCTTCCCTTTATATCAGCGTTCTTAATTATATGGCCACCACTGTATATAATACATCATATTTTTTTTTACTTTTATCATTCTCTTATTTTAGAAGTTATGGGGGGGGGGGGGGGGGGGGACACTTTTTACCACTTTGGAAGTGTCTCTCGCGCAAACTATTCAGTTTAGAAAAAAATGACATTAGAAACCTCAGTATCATTTTTGAAGACCTATCCATAGATACCCCACACGTATGGGTTTGATGTTTTTTTTTGTGTTCCTGTTCTAAGTATAGGGAACCCCAAAAATTTACTGTTTTTTTTCTATTTTTTTGTGAAATTCTTAATGCGGTTCACAGAATACATCTACTTACCAAGTTTCAACAGCCTAGTGGCTGTGACATACACGGACAGACAGACAGACAGACAGATAGACAGACATGACGAATCTATAAGGGTTCCGTAATTTTTAGTTACGGAACCCTAAAATCGAAAGAAAATAGAGATAAGCTAACATAAAAAAAGATTTAAGATAATTCAACCATAAATCACTAATAAAAGAAACGAAAAGCTAATATAGGAATTCCTATTCTTCTATATTTATTATATATATTATATATATTATTATATTATATTTATTATATTTTCTATATATTTCTTTTTCTATTTCTATATAGTTTTCAAACTTTTTTTGTAAAATTCTTAATAAATATTTATTTTTATTTACATGGCAGAAATAATAATACTGTGAACACAGACAATAACACAGGTACACGCTTTATAAACATTTAAGGTTACTTTATGATTTTTACTCTGTTAAGAGTTTTTAGATAAAACAGTTAGACTGACATATGATTATATAAGGAATTAGTTAAAAAGTTTTATTTTTATTTTATTTTCATAAGTTCTTAAGTAGGTCCGGGGTAGTTCGTCCGGGGAAGTACTACCACCATACCTATTTCTGCCGCAAAGCAGTAGAGTGCTCGCATTGCTGTGTTCCGGTTTGAAGGGTTAGGGTGCCGGTGAAATTACAGGCACATGAGACTTTTCATCTTTATGTCTCAGGGTGGCGGGCGCAGTGCAATGGGTGGTGCAGGGTGCGTCCTAGGTGGACGTGACCTATGAGGTAATGCACTGTTCATAGGCAGAGGTTACCGCTTAACATCAGGTGGGCCTCTTGCTTGTTCCGTCATCCAAGAAGTATTAAAAAAAAAAGGTATGTTACATAATTTTGACATTTAATTTTAATATTAAAATTGTCATTGCACGCCCTTAAGGGGTAGATTACATTGAATCCAACATTTTATCTGTAATATCTTTTTGACTTGTAATTCAGCAATAAATATACTTTGACTTTGAATGTTTGATTATGTTTAAATGTTAACTGTGTTCTTTGTTTTATTCTCCTGACGCTCAACTTGTTGGAACTTGTTTCATATTGTGTTAAGTTCAAAATTGACATTTGCGTAGATATACAGGATGGGGAAATTTTTTGGCCCCTTAAGGGTAGCTACCTTTTCTTTTGTAGTTAGAAGGTTTTGTTCTTTGAAACCTTCTTTTTTATTTCGAAGGAAAAAATATTGGCATTTTTCGATTTTTGAAAAAAATTACGTTTCGCCCATAAAATTACATTTATCAAAAAAACAAGTTTATCTTAATCGACTCTAATTCCAACCAGGAACACTTTTCCCAAAGTAACTTACCAAATCAAATCGTAAGTATTGGCAATAATTCAAAAAAACAATTCCCATACATTTTTCTAAGAAGCGCCGCAACAAATTCATGCATACCATTCGAACATGGAAAGCAATTTGTTCTAAATTCAAATTATTTATAGATATTTGTTATTAAACCTTATTGGTAGAATGATATACCACCTCTTTTAATGACAATACCGCTAGAAAAAATTGGCAGGAAACATTTTGTTTAAATTTTAAATCCAAAATGTCTCTTACGAATCAACAGCGGCTAAGCTTAATAAAAGTTTATTTTCAAAATAACTGTCGTGTTCAACCTGCGCTAAAAGCATTTCGTAGAGAAAATGAAGAAATACCACAACCAGACAAGAAAGTTATAAAAACCTCCCTTGCAATTTTTTTCTATGGAGTTACCTGAAAGATAAGGTATACGCTGTGCATTACGAAAGTCCCGCCGAACTGAAAGACGGCATTCTAAGTGCATTGCAAAATATGCATTACAAAGTGTGGCCAATCTGTGTAGTAAATGGTCTACATTTTGAACATATCTGGAATTCAATTTTAACTTATATATTATTATTATTATAAATCAATTTATTTACTTACCAAACAAGTATTTTTTTATTTAAACTCAATAAAATGGGTGTGTTTTGCTATTAACAAGTAACTAGGTATGTATGTTTCTAATTTTGGTATGGAGACATTTTTACGTAGGTATAAACCATCGTCGTTGGAGCGAACGTGGGTAGGGACATAAGCCTTCAAAATTAGCCTACCAACTTAAAAAAGTAGATACATACAGATTTAAATTAAGAACCATTGAATGAGTGACATTGTTGTTTTAACTTACTCGTTTTTTCATAGAAAATGTATGGGAATGGTTTTTTTTAATTATTGCCAAAACTTACGATTTGATTTGGTATGTTACTTTGGGAAAAGTGTTCCTGGTTGGAAATAAAGTCGATTAAGACCAACTAGTTTTTATGACAAATGCCATTTTTAGGGTGAAGCGTACTTTTTTTCAAAAATATAAAAATGGCAATATTTTTTTCTTCAAAATAAAAAAGAAGGTTCCTAAGAACAAAACCTTCTAACTACAAAAGAAAAGGTAGCTACCCTTAAGGGGCCAAAAATTTGCCCCATCCTGTATAGTATATAAGATATTTACATACACAAGAACAACTCGTTACCACATTATTGCAAATTAATACAAATCAAATAGTTGAGCTATCTAAAGACCGTTGCAAATGATCTTAAGATAGCTCAATGTGTGTGTCACTTTCGGCAGACAGAGGAATTCATAAAGATAATGTCCATTGGGTCACTCCACTGATGGTAGGTCATGCACACTATATTTGGGCTCCATACATTACGCACCATGCACCGTGATATAAAGAGCCCCTAGCTACCTTTAAATGCTCACGATTTATATAAGATTAGTGACACACCAATAGGAACGTACACAAGGAGTACATTAGGTAAGTAAAGCACGGGGACAAACACAGTTCAATAACCTTGAAACTGACACCACACAAAGACACCATCACGAACATTGAAAAAAAAATGCACTTTTATTTGGAAATAAAAAACGTAAGCCCACAGGCTGGGGCTGATAGCTGGTGTACAGTCTGCACGTATACCCGGGCGCGGGGGCGTGGCGGCATAACAGGTTACCAAAGCACGAAGCTGCGCCAAAAAATAGCCATAAAAACATTTAATGGTAACCCTGGCGCCTTCAATCGATCCCGCAGTGCCAACCCGCGCGCTTTGCACGTACGGACGAAAAAAAACGCGCCATAACTACCAACCAATCAAAACCAAACCCCGCCTTAATCAGATTCCTCCTCCGAATAGGCTCCCCCTACTGTGCGACACTAGCGCCGCGCGTCCTATACAAGTGGTGGTTGTAGGAACTAATTAGAAAGAGACGGAGAGACGCTGGGCCGTTCGTTTCTCGGACAATTTCCTCCAACCGATCATTAAGTGTTTAAATTCATCGGGAGTTGGTTGTGTCGGATTTCTTCGGAGGGGTACGCTATTAAAATATCCACAAACATTATCTTTAATTGGACAGAGGTTTGTGTCTGTGTGCGTTGGCGGCTGTTTTTTTTCCGCGCTCAGTGACGATTGCGTTTTTTCGAAGTTTGATGACTGTTATCAGTTGTGTTTAGTGCGCGGTGTTCGTCTGATTTGATTGTGTCGCGGTTAGACGTTTCATTAACTCTGCAAGTGAAGTGCTAAAATGACCTCAGTGACGTAGTATAACTACTTTTAACCGCGAAATTTGAAATCGGTACGTCTAAATCGTAAATGGGAATATGCTGCCACGTGCTAGTGATTGCTGAATCGTTGTGCATGGATCGTTAATTGCTGGTCAATTATAATTATCTCTGTCCTGTTCTTTCTAATTGCTGCCAATCATAATTTCGATTGCTCCGCCTCAGTAACTACTCATTGTCTCTCTCGTTCCTAAATTTAAAAAATTAAAAACCTTTCAAAACCTACGACCAATTGGAAAAGTTCCTCAAGTGCTAAAAACAGAAAGTGTGTTTGAAAACTAAACTGTGTAACGAATTTTTAGTGTTGTTTATGAAAATTGTGACAAAAGTGATGCTGTGCCTGACATATTGATTTTTCCCAAAACCGTGAGTTCTTTTTTATACATTACCTATAAGTTAAATCCGAAGTAACAATCACAATGCAGACAGATTGTATTTCTACAACGGAAATTAAGATTCCAAAACTGGCAACCCTAAAAATGGACCAAACATCAGCAACAGACATACCGACTATGAAAATACAAAGCTGTGTATGCTAATATTTTAAGAATAATGTAGGAATTCTTGTCAAAGAGGGATATAATGGAATGGCCATTTAGGCCTATAAGACGCTAATGAGAATCCGTTTACTCTGTTACTTTTGTATTACCTACTATTGGAATAAAATCCATTAGAGGCAAACAAAATTAAAAAGACCCAACATATTGACAAATCTTTCTAAACATTTAGTTATGAACACAATATTTTTCTTAATTGTGCCTATGATGAAATCATCCATATAACTTTGTCCATATTAAACACAATAACTTGGTTCCTTTAATAAAATTTAATATTTTTTTATGGTTATGTAACATTTTATTTCTCTAAATCCTAAATAATGCGAAACATCACAATAAAATGTTCTTATCACTATTCCTTCCTTAAGTAATCATTTGAAAACTAATGAACCTTAATTGACATTCATTTTAATTTGGCTAAATCTCGAAGTTATGTCAAAGTTGTAAATTATTATTTATTTTATAGCTTTATTCTCAATGATTTTAATTCTCCTGGCACAAAGATGTGACTTTAAAGCCTAAACTGAAACCATTTTTTATTTACAATGTCAATCAAAAATTTCGTTTTGATTTCAAAATTTTACTAATACGTTTCTACCATGGCTTTCTTTTATCTAAGAGACTGGAACTCAATTTATTTCCTACTACTAATTTACTTAACTACTAATTTATTTAATACTACGTTAGTATCCACATTATTATGAATTAGTACTGATATTATATTATTCCAACTTATTATAATAGGTAGTCCTCGGTCCAAAACTAGCAACGACATCCGAAAAACTAACTCTATTATCCATAGTCTATTCATTACTTGAGTTAGATGTGAACATTGTAGATTACTGTATGTTGATTACTCAATTTCCAAGTCATTAGTTATTGACAGAAATAGGTTAATCTTGATTAAGGATATGACAGATTCGATTAAAGAACGAATTTACTTATAAAAGACAACAACAATGGTGTATCTAACACATTATGAAGTCTCTACAAAAAACTGATTGAATTAGCCTATGGACAAGGAAATAATGTAAAAACTTGTTTATTTATCAATCATAACGCTGTCTTGTCGATTATAATGACTGTCTGTGAACGCATGCAAGTAATATTAAATCAAGTATTTTTTCCTCATTTATAACGATACCTACCTATACAATACAGATGTACAAGTACAATTCATAGATACATATACATACTCAGATAATATATCAGTAGATGTATACCTACCATACTAGTGGTTAGCCGTAACGCCAACAAGTGGTTCTGCCGGAAGACCAGCGTTGGTTGCTAGCTTGCTGTCAACCAACTCATGCTGAGGCAGAACCATTTTGTTACTTGAGTTACACCTAGTACCTTCATATCTGTTTCTTCTTAGTGTGTTCTGTGTTTCTGTGTAGCTCTTGTATACAAATAAATATATATTCTTTCTTTCTTTCTTTCTTTCTACCGAGATTGTAATCAGCATGGTCTTATTACACGCTCTTGGTTTACGAGGAAAATTGCTTCTTGGAAACTTATAAATTATTTAAAAAATAAGAATTCTAAAGACAATTGTGTAACGAAACGCTATGCGTGCATGCAGAAAGTAAAGTAAAAGATGTGGCGGCGAAAGAAATAACATTGAAATCAAATACGTAAGAAGTTAGCCCAAAACATACAGTTTATTATTTTTTATAGTGTATGACATCACAGTTATGAAAAGCATTAAATTTTAATGTACCTATCCCAAGTAAATATCACTCGAACTAAGACTTAGACATTGCGCAAGGTTTTGAAAGAATCACCTGTAGATATCATCCATCGGAGTTGATAGTGCCCACAAATTGTCAGAAGCTCTCCATAGCCGAATTTATCAATACATACATAGACACACGCCTCTTTCCCCGAAGGGGTAGGCAGAGCCTCAATGGGCCTCTTTTCACTGTGGGTTGCACCATCGTGGGATATAGACGATTGCCAATTAGAGGGGAAGATGGTGGTTCGACTCCTGCTGGAGCTGAATTTTTGTGTTCCATTTAAATTGAATTATTGATGCTTACCCACAAATAGGTGTTAGACATGTTACGGCATATAATGATACTAAAACATGAAAGATAATCGCATAATTCTTGATGAAGCTAGCTTTGCCAATTTCACAGCCACTGAGAAATACTTAAAAACAGTAACTTAATAAAAAAACTAAGCCCAGTACTAGAACCAGTCTACCAGAATTTAAAGTAGAGATATATTCAGAGGTTTCGTATTCTGGGAACTGTCACCACAAAATGGACTCCTCCTATTATTAATTTAGGGAAATTACTAATATTAATTATGTGGTGAAATCTCAATTATTTAAAGAACTAACTCCCAAACGGATCAGTGGAGATTCGTCATCAGATGATGAATCGCAAGTTCAGATAATTAGCCCTGCCTCATGCACAAGCAATGGAACTCTGACGGCAATAAGTTGGCGAAACTGGGACCACACAAGAGCTTGATATTTCTGTCAAAGCTAATCGTAAATTCGTAATGTCCAATCGCCATATTGGTTCGTAGCTGGTCACCATGACTCCACGTCGGAAATTAACCTGGTTGTTTGTACCTAATCTGATGAAAGCTGGTCAGCATTGAGGGTGTGTGGGAGTCGCTGGGAGTGAGTACTTTATAAAGATATCGAAAATGGAAACCAATTCACATTCCATAGCAAAATAGCAGGCAGAACTGAAAAATAAACCCTTTTTTGAAAGTATTTAACATATTAAAGATAAAGATAGAGATACATTTATTTGCTTGAACATAATTTCAATATGAAAGGTCTTAAAAATAAGTATGTAAGTTCTAATTTAATGTAAACTTACCGGTTATCGGAAGATAACTTCTGAAATGATAAGTACCTACCTACGTTCACATACATTTTACTTTTCAACGTCACGTATACCTATTATGTCAGTCTTTTTATACATAAAACACAATATAAATCGACGGTAACGTTGCTACTACCATGGAGCCTGCCTGGGCTATGGGCTACGGGATGTTCTATCGAACTGTCTAGGAGCTCTTCTCACGAGTGCCTATCGGCTTGCAAACTAAAGTAATAGCGTAGACTTTATTTTGAATCGACACTTGACAAAGTGAAATATCAATCTCGTCTTGAGCTGTAATAACGCTGGTGACTTAAAGCTTTGGAGCTTATTGTCAGCGCGAATGCAAATCTATATCCGGATCCATCTCATTGGAGTGATTGTGCAGTAGTACCCCCATGTCCTTATGTACCGCACTCCACAGATCAAGGACCAGCGTATCGCACATTAATGTCCAGTAAGAAGCCTTTATCAGATAAACTATTCTTCAGTCTTCTGCTTGTACTGAGACGGCTTCCATGTATCAGGTTCTGAAGGCTTGTCCAATATCGGAGATTTACTTGTATAGACATGCTGAAACCAGTGAATTCACACTTCACACTGAGGCCTGACTCACTGAATCAATTTCGGAGTTTTATATGGGAGAATTGTATTATTCTTATTTTTTCTTCTATGTTGCAACTATATTTTCAAATTGACAAGTAAGTCTATATTCGTCAATTCACATCCAAAGGTCAAAGCAGTTCGATTCCTTCCTTTTACAATCGCAAAATGGTTTGCCAATTATTTTAACCCCTGACCCCAAATCTCAAACACCTTAAATCCAACCAAAACTTCAAATTTGATAACCGATTTCACGAAATCATAAACATATTTTATTACAGCAATTATATAAAAGCACCGGTTCTAGACAATGGACACAAATCGATAGTGATTAAACATTTATTTGTAACCCGAACGATTGGTTTTAACCTCTGTAATTATTAATGTGACTGTCTGCGACACTAGTGTGTTAGCTATCTATGGTTTTGTGTGACTGTCACTTTAAAAGCTCCATGTTTTTGTATTAGCTTCATTTTCCTTTGAGTCTGACAAAAAGTTAAACTTTATCGGTTATAAAACACCACTGAAAACATACAATTGATGGAATATAGAGCGGTATGTATGTATTCATTTATGATTTACAAACGTTATCGAAATTTAAGACAAGTATATCTAGACAGAATAAGCAATGCATAAAAACGTGCGAGAAGAGGCAGTTTTTGCCACAGTAACGTGCGAGAAGAGGTAGTCTTTGCCACAGTAAAACGTGCGAGAAGAGGCAGTCTTTGCCACAGTAACGTGCGAGAAGAGGTAGTCTTTGCCACAGTAAAACGTGCGAGCAGAGGCAGTCTTTGCCACAGTAACGTGCGAGAAGAGGTAGTCTTTGCCACAGTAAAACGTGCGAGAAGAGGTAGTCTTTGCCACAGTAAAACGTGCGAGAAGAGGTAGTCTTTGCCACAGTAAAACGTGCGAGAAGAGGTAGTCTTTGCCACAGTAAAACGTGCGAGAAGAGGTAGTCTTTGCCACAGTAAAACGTGCGAGAAGAGGTAGTCTTTGCCACAGTAAAACGTGCGAGAAGAGGTAGTCTTTGCCACAGTAAAACGTGCGAGAAGAGGTAGTCTTTGCCACAGTAAAACGTGCGAGAAGAGGTAGTCTTTGCCACAGTATAAGTAAAAGCCAAAGAAAAGACGGTAAAGGTTCACATAAATTTAGCCAGAAGGTAAGTAATTAATTTTGTAAAAAAATTAAAAAACCCTCAACGCAATGAAACGGCTGAACCGATTTTGATCAAACATAGCTAAGAACACTCCCGACAAATTTCAACCTTTCAAAAAAAAACAAAAAAAACTAAATGGGTTCATCCGTTAAGGAGCTACGAGGCGACAGACGCACACACAAGACACGTCAAACTTATAACACCCCGTCGTTTTTGCGTTGGGGGCTAAAAATACTAACCATGTAGGAATGCGGTGAGGAAAGAAAGAGCGAGTCCAAGTCTCAAGTTCAATATCGTTGCTTTCTATGTAGAATCAAATGAAAACGTAACATTGAACTAATATTTGATGTTACTTTGTATGAAATTCGAATCCAAACTTTTCTCGGTCAATCGCAAAATAAACCGCCATAAACTCCAATCTTATCTCAAAGTGTAGTCTTTGCAGGCCTACATCTCACATTGGTCTAGTGCCTAGACTAATACTAAACGTGAATGCCTGACAGCTAACAGCCGATATTCTAGCACATAATATACATTATGAGAGCTGACATGTTTTAACTTAAATGCTTTGCCAACAAAGCTAATTTGACTCATTATTCATGTGCCAACAAAATGGGTATTTAACCGATTGCAACAGTCAGCCGCAAATAAAATAAGATTTACCAAATAAATCTCAACCATAAAAACATTTATAGTTTGGTATATAATACGTATGACAGCATGGTTAATGCAGTGACAATACACTGACACTAATTAAAGGACACTATAGATTCTTGTCTGACAGTCCCCTCAGTAGTTTCCATGTTAACATAGAAAGTGTCAAAGTCTTGAACCTGTCACTTACAGCAACATAATACTACATTGCCAGTATTAACAATTAAGTGTCAATGTATGTACGTGAAAGAAAATAGTATTATTCAAAATGCCTTATTTTCAAGGCACTTATATTTTGACTTTATTATCCTTTGTTTATGTGTTTTATGTATTCATATTCTTTGTAATTTGATGGAAACATCAATTGACAAAAAACCTTATCGAAGTGCAACCTTTATGTTCCCTTTGATCAACCTTTCGGCACCAAGAAGTGTGATTGATTTTTTGTTGTTGGTCGTTAGTAGACTCCGAAGGTGGCGGATCTCATCTTTGTTACTTTTTTTAAATTAGAGATTCTTCAAGGGACTTCCGATAGCTTTTTTGGTATCATTCGACATACTCAATTTATTTCTTCTTTATTCTTTTCTAAAACTGTTTTGTCAATCTAAAGGGTGTTCATAAGACTCTTTTAGAAGTTTTGCACAACTTTGAACTTGCATTTTTTATGTAGGTTTGACTATTTTGCTAGTTTTGACCCTTTATGGATAATATCCCTTTATTATCCTAAATGGATAATAGGCATATAGGGTTCGAAGTTTGACAACGTTATCTTACCTAATACCTAGTTACTCTGTACCTTTAGTTTTAGTTTAATTATAACTCAGGCTGAAACTGTAGTTACAAGTGTTGTTGGCACCAGCATCACAACACTCGATCTATTAGCTTATCAGAGACGACTCAATCGACGCCAGTAATTGTATCACTTTCCTTCTACGGCTAATAAGACAAAATGGCGACGGCGGCTTTGACAAATGATTGATGATTGTCGCTGCAGCAAATGTCATAACTCCCTCCTGTTTTTCCTCGTCTACAGTACACTGCCGCCATTTTCTGTTTTTTTACTGGCAAGAATTTGTACGTTGCCGGCCTTTTTTATGGTGACAGCTGATGAAGTTCCTTTTGTCATTACGGTGGTAGCTTAGTGGGAGGCGACCCGCCTTCTGTTCGCAGAGGTAACGGTTTCAAACACCGCTAATATTATAATATATGTGAAAATTCGGTTGTTTGTTTATTAGGTACCCAATCGATTTCTTTGAGTTACAAATAATGGAATATACCCTGGATCCTGCTACTTATTATGGCAATATGGCTATGATCCTAAGCGTGGATATTGTAAAAATCTCAGTGATATGTTGTCTCGGGGCTTAGTACTAGTTTGGATAGTTTTCGAAACTATATGAAGTTTCATTCTGGAGTTTTTGCTACTTGGGCGAATTGATTAATTCTAAATTACTTACAAATTCGAGTAATTTATCCTGTATTACTTGTTGTCTCTGTGACCTGTGAGGTTTCTGATGATACATTGTCTTCATTACTTCCATCCTGCTTCTCACAGGCATTGTCTTGAAGAGCCTATCTGGAGGACTGACAGATTCCTCTGTTTATTTTATTTTGTTCTTGTTGGAAGACTTAGAGCTAGGTACACAAATAAACACGTACCTATATATAAAATGGAGAGACAATTAAAAGTTGTTTTATTACTGTCTACCTGCGGCTTTGTTCACGTTTTACCAGGATATAATTAACCTATAACACAATCCAGGTCATAATAATCCACCTGTGGACCAAATTTTATTGAAATCGGTTTAGCCGTTTTGGCGTGATTGCGTAACAAACATACAAACAGCCAATGAAAAACCCAGTCACAGATGTCAAAACTAAGATATTAAAGCAAGCTGGGGATTAAATCCGGCATTTTTGAAAATATCATAGTTTTCGTTGTGTTTTTAAAGTTATATCGTGTTATTTTGGTGTTATTTTATGGATGAAATATAGGTATATAAAGTGCACCGTGTGGTGTAGATAGAAGTGTATTGCGTGTCTTTTCGGAATGTTGGATGTTGTCCTCCAAAACGTTGGTTTCTCTGCCACCATTTTAACCTGGGTCATCCGTTGACACTTCCGTATGTTCTCCGCGCAGAACCCCCTCCACTGAAAGAATCCTTCCATCCATCCACAGACAGGCATCTCAACCAGGGTTTGCGTCCAGGAGGGCACCGAGCCAGTGTGTTCGCTGCATGGGACACTGGGCGCGTGCTACTGTTCGCTGCATGGCAGACTGGGCGCGCGCTACTGTTCGGTATTGCCTCTGCAATAGTTACTGTGGATAAGAAACCGCAACAGCTCATAATGAAAATAAGGGTCTTCCGTCTTTCCATGAAGAAAGGCGACGCGTTGATAGACTACATTCAAGATATTTATTTGCATACATTAGTATAACATAATTGCCCGATGCAGGATCGCACATCGTCGCTAATCTGACTAAGTGACGTAACCGACATTTTGGCGTAACTGACATTTTTGATGTTGGTTTTATCTACTTTTGAAGACGCACCGATCTGTCTAATCGCCGTTGCTGTATCTCCTACCAGTGTCTAGAAGTATGGTTGACGTATCTACAGTTCTTAAAAATTAGATTTATTCTAAGTGCCCTAAGTTACACTTACGACTTTTAGTAAGATTTTTATCCACGCAAAATGTACTCAAACAAGTTGTAAGTGTGAAATTTCCTCTTACGACAGACATCAAGAAAAAAAAACTGTTACCGGCGAAAAGAGCCGAGTGTAAGCAGCAGTCAAAAATAACTCCGGAAAATGCACAGTGTGCAATTTTCTATCTACAACAGGTAATAAACTTGCTGCAGGGGACAAAATCGTTATTCGATTGTAGCTTCAACTTTGATGTATTTAATATTTAAATTGGCTAGAAGAAGCAAAATATATCATGTCATCGTCCTCGAACACACATCATCATTGTCTTACCCTTTTCCCAATTGATTTGTGGTCGGCGCAGTACGTCTATTTATTCCACTCTGCCCTATCAGCCGTCACTTCATCATTCACTCCCTTCTTATTCATATGATCTCTCATGCAATCCATCCATCTTTTCTAAAGTCTTCATCTTCTCTTCCATCCACTAACATTAGTATTCATAACTTTCTTAGTTACATGCGTTTCATCCCTCCTCATAACATGCCCATACCAAGCTTAACGATTTCCTTTCAACTTTTCTATCTTTGGTGCAATTTTCAAACTTCCTCTTATACTTATTCCCTTTTTTAACCATTGTTGTCACTCCACACTTTCATCTCAACATTCTCATCTCTGCTGCATGCAATCTTTTTTCATTCTTCTTCTTCATGACCCAGTATTCCGATCCTTACCTACATAACGACCGGTCATATTACGGATTTGTAAATTTTACCCTTAAACTTGAGTGGCATCCGTGGGTCACACGTTGTTGCTGTGACCTTTCGCCATTTCATCCACCCTGAGTTGATCCAATGCGTTACGTCCCAGTCAATCTCACTATCCCCCTGTAAGAGTGACCCTAAGGTTACAAAAATCGAAAGAGACCGGTAAGGACATCTCGGCAAGTGTTAATGTCACAGGATTAGAGAGACCGCCGAAATAGCAGAACACGTACTCGGTCTTGGTTCTGATGATTTTCATTGATCACTCTCCAGTCTTTGCCGCCATTCCTTCAGTCTACTCTGGACCTCGAGGCCTTTCTCGGCAACCAGCACAATGTCGTCGTCATCGGCAAACAGCAGGTACCAGGGAGCCTCCTCCTGGATGTCCGACGTAAGAGCGTCCTCACCAGGTAATAGCAAAGAGCTGACCCTTGGTGCAAGGCTTGCACCAAGGGTCAGCTCTTTGCTATCACCCCCTAGTGCAAGCCTACAGCTACATTGTAACTGTAGTGCCAACTGTCGGACTTGGATACTGCATCGAATGTACATTGCTCGGATCAACTCCATGTACTTCAGAGGCACACCTTTCTTCTTTAGGACCCACCACTAAACCTCTCGGGGTACCTGGTCGTATGCCTTCTCAAGATCAATGAAGACAATGTGCAAGTTTTTATGTGCACCTCTGTATTTATCGCATAGTTAACGCATTGCGAAAATGTTTGTACGGGTATTTTGTTAGTATGGAGTTAAATGTTACGATAATCAATTAAGTACCTACTCAAAGATTACCTATCTTAAATAGATCTTATTTCGATTTATGATAAAAATTGTTCCAATAATAATATTACTAATTAGGTTATAACGTATCAAGTACGACATTGTGATTAATTAACCTACCTTTAATGTTCGAGACAGATACTTTAACAAATAAAAAGTAAACTAAGCGTTTTTTAAATATTAAACTGTAATTGATTTAAAATCAACGAATTTAACTTCAAAAATACCCAGACCTATCTGAAATTTGAAGCCAAACATTTCAAAATAAAGTTCTAACGAGGTGTCGTATCTGCTTTAAATTGATTTATTGAATTAACTAATTATTCAAATAATATCAAAAGTACGTTATCAGGAAGGCCTTAGTTTGAAGTATATTGGTGTGCATTTTCATTTTAATCGATTCATATTTAAGCGTGTTACAGTCAAAAATCAGTCACAATTGTACGCGACGCCAACAAAAAAGCTTGTCCTGTAAAATTACCAAAATGTCGGTTACGTCACTTAGTAAAATTAGCGACGACATGTTGAGGGCGTTATAACAAAACAGCAACATGCTTTAACTTAGTTTCTTACTTATGTATTACAACTAAAACATCTAGACTTCCACATTTTAAATAATAAGTACAAAGTTTAGATAACATTAGATAGATAAACGAAAGAAAAGTTAGGAAATTAAACCATAAAGACAACTTAGCTCAAAGTTGGTACAAGTTGACATTATTCTTTCCAAGTATTCGCCAACAGTATCGAAACTCTTTTGGGTAAGGAATGTTTTTAGCGTTCCGGTAAATAATGTCACTGTAGTTTCATTTTATATATTAGATTGGTAGCTTGTTAAAAATACTGCTTCGTATATAATAATGGGCTACATACTTATTCTAGAATATGGTAGAAGAGACCGTCTTTGTGACGAGTGTTTCTGTTGTATTTCATTTATTTTAATGAAATGTTTATAATTTTTATGAACTTATTAATTTTCTTCTAATTTTTAACGAATTTAATTTACTATTGATAAAAACACAGTGCTTTTTTAAAACATTAAACATAATTAAATACAGGAGCCTAAAATAAATCATTAAAAAAATAGTCTTGGCTCAAGAGCAAGTCTTATAGTCTTGCAAATATCTGAAATAGGTACCTAGTTTAGACTTGAGATTAAATATATTATATAGGTTAATAAATAATACATATACAATAAAATTTTAGGCACATTTTCCTTGAAACTTGCCCATGCACAAGCGATGTTTTCATTAGGCTGGCCTCTAACATCCAGATTGTCTTTCTGATTTCAGAAACGGAATTCAGAATATGAAACCCGGAACCTTGCCTCACGCATATCTTAAAAATTGAGATTGATGAGTAGTCTCGTGGATCACATTACAGCACATGCAAACGTCTACTATGGAAGAGGAAGTAATGCTAATCGCACTACTTTTGGCTATATACAACTGAATATTCAGAATCTGATTTCAGTATGTGTGTGTCACTCTATTCAAATGTATGGAACTAGGCGCGTTCTGAATTCAGAATCTTAATATTCCGGAATTCAGAACGCTCGTCAGTATCATTCTTACAGATCGATCTGATAAATTCAGAATCTTACAAAATCAGAATGTGTGTGGAGAATGTATAAATTGTATGGATTCCGGGCTTTCTGAAGTCAGATTCTGAACTCCGTTTCTGAAATCAGAAAGACATTCCGGATGTCTGACGCCAGCTTTAGCGCGGCAGGTTTGGTCATTTCCTTAGCTTCCCAGGAGGAACGTTGTCGGCTGTTAATGTACGCAGGGTGTGTGGGCAGGCACGACTCGCCTTCCTTGCCAAAACGACTTGAATTAGACTCCTCACTCACTGTACCCACTGCGTTTACAATAATACAAAAGAAAAAGATAAGAATCTCATTTAGCAAGTAGGTACACAGTGGCGTGTGAGATTTGCGTGAGATACCGACAGACAGACGGACTGACAAAAAGTTAACATTGTTTCTGCGTTTTTATTTTTCATTGCGGTCGCATAATTTGGTTTAGAATTAGGTATTGGGTACACTACCTACAGACAAACTGATATTCAGAATAAAAATTACGAATTGTAATCTACGTAATTTTTGAAGAAGGCGTTACAGGCGACACAGTATTTTATCATGGTTATTCATTGTTTGTGTATTCGATAAATTAGTAGTTCCTTTTATCGAAGGTTTGTGTTCTAAATTAATTGTGCCCGATAAAGATATTTAATATGCGTGTAACGTAACGTTAGGCTCGTTGAGTGATTGCACATAACGCCACGGTGGGTATATCGATACTTATTTTAGGGCATGTAACATACTCGTATATACATTCATTTTTGTACAACACCACAGAATAAATAATAGTTCAAGTAACAACAGTAAATGTTCGTGGTACCACAGAATAAATAATAGTGCGTGGCACTAACAGGATAGTGAGGCGCACCTCGTTTTCTGACGGATACTAAAATGGCTGCCACCGCCACATTGCACAAATGTTGTAACAAAAACAGACATTTCTGTATTTTTTTATAATGGTTAGATGTAACCCATTATGTTTAATTGCGTTTTTTTAAAACAAGAAAAAAAATATTATCGATAAATGTAAAAAAAAAAAGAGATTTTCGAGATCGTTTTCGATAAAATTCGATTGAATATTGTCACTTCCCGTCCCGTGACACTGACAGCGCTGTCATCCGCACCGAGCTACAACGTTGACTCTTCCCGCCATGTTCGAAAAGAGACGTCGTCTACTTTTATTTTACTTCATTTCCTAGTGATTTTGAGTTTTTTTGTGTATTTTTGGTGGCAATTTAACCAATGTAGCTCGTCTATAGAGCACAAGTGTAGTGAAATGAAATGGAAGTGAATTGCGTGACTTTTCAAATTGGTTGAAATTGACTACAAAAGTTTTATTAAAACGGCTACCTTTTTACTAAAACATGACTTGACTGTGACTTTGACGACATGAAAGGAGAACAACGTTTCGAAGTATATTGAAATTACAATAAATAACTTGAAAATGGCAAATGCACAGCACAAGCCGAGCAAAGACAATTATAAAGAAAAAAAAGAATATTACCTGATGGATCCCTTGAGTTCGATCCCTTGTCCTGATCGATCCCTTATACCTATAATTTTGTTCCTAATCGATCCTTTCTCCAAGGGATCAGTTTAAAATGATTATTTTACTAAAACACAAATAGTGTAGCGACTTTGACGTCTGTGGTAAAACTTCTTAACCAACTGCGCCTAAAGATATAGCCTATATCAAATACCAAACGTAGATTTGTTTTGTTTGTACCAAATCAAGTACAATAAACATGCATCATCAGGCCTTTAGACGTTCACTGGTGGACGAGCCCTCCCCCCTAGAGTGCAATGGGGGGGGGGGGATTTGCCATGATCACCACGCTTGGCAGGCGGATTAGTGACCGTAGTTATTGGTGCTACAGACTAAAAATACAATAATATTTTCTGGATAGAAAATAAAAAATAACTGATATGATGCAAGTTAAAGGTTAAAGTTAAATTTAAGGTCAAAAATTATAAATGGCTGTGTTTTAATGTATGAAAAAGTACATGTTAATTTATAAAGGTGAAGTTTTCATGAAATTAGTGATCGTAACCGTATGCGCTGATTAAAATGAGCCTAAACACGGCCAGTCTACTATTATTCATCCTCTCCATCATCAGATCCGCTCACTGTCACCATAATATTGTATTGTCATCGGAACTTGAGCATCATTTGGGATGTTGACACCCTGGCTCATGAATTCTTGTCCCACATTCTTGATGCGACAGCGTGGCCCACATGTAAAACCTTCTGTCAACCCGGCCCAAACTTATCGTAGACACAGATTAAGTAATAATGATTATGGTAAACTGGAGAAGGTACAGTCAGTAAAATAATTTCTTATCACAAAAATATGTTTTATTATTAATCAACACACATCATAAAGTATACATAGCACATTATAATTATAATATAATGATATATAAGAACAGAACTTTCATTATCAGTGTCCCTACCCCACAAACAAAACCCCAACTATCTGTCTTTCAGCGAGATTAAATATTAAAAAAACTAAAATCCCCAAATCTCAAAAATATCCATAATCAAAAAATCTCCAAATCTCAAAAATCTCCAGAACTAAAATAATCCCCAAAATTAAAAAAACACCCAAAATATCAAGAAAAAAATCTCAATAATCCCGAGTCTAAAACCAAACCCAAACCCAGTCTCTCAAAAATCTCGAAAATCCCCAAAAGCTCAAAAGTATCTATGGATAGGTCTTCAAAAATGATGTTGAGGTTTCCAACATTTTTTTTTCTAAACTGAATAGTTTGCGCGAGAGACACTTCCAAAGTGGTAAAAAGTGTGCCCATAACTTCTAAAATAAGAGAATGATAAAACTAAAAAAAATATATAATTTACATTACCATGTAAACTTTCACTCAAAATTGGTTTGAACGAGATCTAGTAAGTAGTTTTTTTTAATACGTCATTAATCGTAATCCATCCAAGAACTTTTATATTATGTTACTTGCTGCTACGGAACCCTTCATGGGCGAGTCCGACACGCACACGACGCGCTTTTTTTCCAAGGACATTTCACGCTCATGATGCTATTGTCCTATTATACAGGTGGGTTGTTGCTTCTTAGAATAATGCTACTCAGATGACAACGAGCTGTTGCATTTTTTAAAACTAGTAGTTCTACACATTTTATAGAAGCAATAGGTATATTAAATTAATTATAAATGCATTAAGTTTTTGCTCTGACTGTACTTACAATGTACGTTTGTTCCCACAAAATGGAATGGGCCATGTAGTCAACGAAAAACTACATATTTTGGCTATTAATATCCTGGCCCATCGCCGTGGGCCAGGTCGTCAACGAAAATAATGAAAAATGGGACGCGCTGTCGTTGGGCCGCGTAACGTGGGCCAGGCTGTCAACATCCCCATCATTTCAGCTCAATCGGATGTCAAGAAGTACCTTAATATAATTCAGCTTGCAATATTTGATCTAAACATGTTTGTTTGTTTATTTGCCAGGATCCGATGTAGGTATGTTTACCTACATCGAATCCTGGCAAATAACATTTTGTCGATACGTAGGTAATTAATTTGATAGCTGTCACAATCGATACATTCCAAATTCAAATGCAGCGAGTATAATGGAGATTGGTTCGTGAATTCGCTCATATAATTGTCCTAACGATTGAGTTTTTATTTGTTTATTCGCATGCCTGCTTCGTGCGTGTCACCTAGAGCATCGCGGCCTCCATACCGGAGCGTGACGCCTAGAGCATTGCAGCCTCCGTACTGAGCGTGGCGCACGGCAGATGAAGATCAACAGTCACATCATTAATCATTCGTATGCAATCGATACGAAGAAGTATTGAAATGGCAACGAATAAATTAACAATAATGTCACAAAATAGGTGATAGTTCTCTCTGAGAGGGTGGGATCAGTATAAGTACGAGTATGTTGGTGATTTCTTACGCCATTTCTTAAACGTTTCTAGTGTTTTTTCAGTAACACCTAATGTGTACAATTTAGTGTTTCTTAATTTGTTCAAAGCAGAGCTGTAAATAAGCAATAGGTGCGCTAAAGTATTTTGTTAACGGCTTGAATGACGGAACTAGCTGATGACCCACCTGATGTTAAGCGGTAACCTCTGCCTATGAACAGTGCATTACCTCATAGGTCACGTCCACCTAGGACGCGCCCTATGTGGCATTGCACTGCGCCCGCCACCCTGAGACATAAAGATGAAAAGTCTCATGTGCCTGTAATTTCACCGGCACCCATACCCTTCAAACCGGAACACAGCAATGCGATCACTACTGCTTTGAGCCAGAAATGGTATGGTGGTAGTACTACCCTGGAGGAACTCTTTCACAAAAAAACTGTGCAACTGTTCCACGGATTGATAAGATCCTCCTATTCTGAATTTGGTTAAAAAAATATGTCTCCCTGAAGTCGCTGTTACGTTGTTAGGTTCTATAACTCCCTATAAACGACTTAACTAATAAACAACTGACCAACGGACAAGTTTTCTCTTACGCTGATGACACAGCATTACTCTTTCATGGCAATTCTTGGTGCGAGGTGTATGCTCTGGCTGAAAAGGGACTTAGTGAAGTAATTCAATGGCTAAACATAAATCTTCTATCGCTAAATATTTCAAAAACAAATTATGTTGCTTTTTCAATCAGAGACTCCCTACAACCTGACCCCAACCTAAGTTTAACTGCCCACTTCTGCGAAAATATAAATACTAATCATTGTAATTGTCAAAAACTAGTTAAAGTAAATTGTACGAAATATTTGGGTGTTGTGGTGGATCAAAATCTTACCTGGTATCCCCAACTAGAACTAGTCTCCAACAGACCTCGTAAACTAATCTGGATATTTAAGTACTTGCGGAATATTACGGATAAGCAACTTATTATATATATTTACACTACATTAGTTCAGTCGATCTTGTTATACTGCATAACAATCTGGGGTGGCACCTATAAAATAAACTTTATTAGCATAGAACGCGCAAAAAGGACCATTTTAAAAATAATGCTTCATAAGAAAAGAAGGTTCAGTACCGTCGATCTCTACAAAGAAGCCAATGTGTTATCTGTTAGACTATTGTATATACAACAATGTATCCTCAAAACACACAGAAGCCTATTAGTTAACCCTCTGACTATCTCTAAAAGAAATCAAAGATCTGTAATAAAACATCATATGACAAGAACCGTTATTGCATCGAAACAGTTTAGCACTCAATCAGTCGAACTATACAGGGTGTAACATAATATCCCTATAAGCCCGGGAGGGGGTATTCTAAACATCATAGTGAATAACTTTAATTCTACGACTTTTTAAATTTCGAACTTTTTCATTCATGAAGTGACTCGTAAAAATCCAGAAATTCCTCTAGAAATTCCTGAAATTCCTCCAAAAATGATGCGTAGAATACCCCCTCCCCGGGCTTATAGGGATATTATGTTACACCCTGTATAACAACGTCAACAGGAATCTGAAAATATACAAAATGGCCTATTTGCAATGTAAAATAAAGCTAAAATCCTTAACCTACCAAGAAACAGAAGACCTATTCTAAGCTAAACAACCTACCTGCCTTTTGAAACACATTTTCCAAACAGGAAATGCTCGCACCCGCGTATTCTCTCTCGCATACATTTATCTGCACATCCTCTAACACCACACACCAACTCTCGCTCTTACGTCATCAGTCATCAAACTCGATCAAATGCAAAATGCACACAGCTACTTCTGTTTAATTACTTTATTTATCTATTTACCTTGTTATGTATGATTTATAATATTATATAAATATATATATATATATTTATTTTAGCTTATTTTGCATATTTATCTATATTAGATATATTATATTCCTAATCCTAAGTTCTTTACTCAAGTAATTTTTGAAATTTATGTTTAGATTTAGACCACCATAATTAAAGAGGGGACTCCTCTAATACAGGTTTTGTAACTTAACAGAGGAGATCCCAACCCTTGTTACCCATAGTTTTGTAAGGAAAATAAAGAATTTTGTATTTTTGTATAATTTAGTAACATTGGCTGTAATTTGACACACTGATTGTTATATATGTAGGTACTTATAGGTAGGTAGATGAGCTGATGGGTTATAATGACTTAATGATCCACATAAGGCATTACGTATCTTTATTGTGGAATACTAGCAACATTATCCCTAAAAATTAAGTCTGTGAAATTATTAAACACAATTCGTCATTTTCGCGCCCTTTCCATTAGAATAGAACTAAACGCCATTACGCAACTGTCAATGTAACAACTAGGTAATTCAAAATGGCCGCGGCCACGCGACGCGACTGTTTGATTTGTATTGTAATTATAATGTGTATCGAGGGTTGGTTGGTGAGGTTAATCAGCGGAATTAGTCTAATAACTATTTTTGTATGTCATGATTGCTTACTTCAATAATAATTTTATTGACATTTAATCATTGAAAGTCACTTCAAATCTTCCCAACAACTTCAAGTTTTCTTTTAAAGATGAATGGAAATTTTGGAGTCGTGTAAGGCCGCTGGTGTGAGACGCTACTTTGTGTGTACACGCGGTGGTGGCCTCACACATAGTGGCCACTGCCAGGACCGCCGGCGTGGTGGCAAGCCGACAGAAACCCTCAAGAGGCGTGGAAATATGCATCCATCAGCAATGGACACATACATCGGCCTTTTGCGGTAGAAACCTTTTGTCCGTGGGGCCGTGATGCGTGGGAGTCTTCTTCAAGGAGTTGTCCAAGAAGCTGACAGATGAGACCACTGGCCACTGACCGCTTACCTCGGTCAGAAAATCAGTATTGCCATCTAACGAAGTCACGTTGCCATGTTGTAGGTGTTTGAGGGTGCCTAAAACACTTATAGATTTACACCTACACCTAATAATACACTTACACCTAAGTCACCTCTAGATTGATTTTAAATATGTAGGTTTAAATTGTTCTAGCTTATCTTGTATTAAACTTTCTTTAAATAAAAATTACACATAAAAATTAATACGGGGTTTTTCTAATATTGCTATAAGTACCTTTGTTTTACGATCTCACTTGTTAGTGAGTGACGATGGAAGATGGAGCACGAGGGTCTGGAAGGCACCTTGCCTTGAAGATACTTACCCGGATTAAAGTTTTCATGTTAAAAATACGAAAATAGTAAAAAAATATAAAATACTAAAACATAAAAAAAAATAGATTCGCTGCGTTATGGGTTCATCTTTTCGATATCTCAAATTAATAAATAAAACAATCACAGTAATAATAAAACACCTGAGTGGGTACTACTTACTTATCTACTGTTACAATGATAATGTTTTAAAGTTATGTAAGCAATCAAATTTCTTGCAGAACCCTGTCACCCCCACAGACACAAGACCAAGAAACTCGCGACGACTAGAAACTTGTCCCTTAGCATTATTTAGCTTACCCATGAATTTTCTTGCCGTTTTCTAAACCTGTTCATTAATCAATGCAAAAACGGCGAAGTACTGTCACTCTCTGCTCTGACGTATTGCCTTACCTTGGACCCAATCATTGCATACCAAGTAGCAAGTAGAATGGCACAGACTTGATGAAGCTGAATATTGAACTGAGTATCCTACACAATATAATGATAGACTTTTTGGTTATTGTATAAGTAGCCAGAACGTGACATGACAAACTGGACGTGATGCCGGACCTTAGAGCACTGCAGGCTTGATTGCAGGCCTCCGTACCGTGCCAGACACGTCACCAGTGTGTCTCCGGGGCTAGGCTGCGGGCCAGCATCATCAGACAGGCAATCGATCATCACCAAGGAAAAGCATCACGTGTTGGGTGGAGTGTTTTATTTATATATCAAATCAAATCATTTATTTGCTAAATAGGGTTTATAAGATTCTTAACATAGTTATATACAGTACCATTCCATTTTACGTTTTTAGGTAAAGCAAATCACAGGTAGGAAGGTATAAACACATTGTAGATTACAATATTATTAATTAAACACACACATTATATTAATAAAGGAATACTTAAAATACAAAACTAACCACTATGTGTAACGATTACTCTAAAAATTGATCCGTCAAAATTTCATTTATTGATTACTAGCAGCGCCCCGTGGTTGCACCCGCGTAAGTTTCGATCCCGTGGGAATATCGGGATAAAAATTTGCTTATGTGTTATTCCGGGAATCCAGCTATCTCCATTCCAAATTTTATTCAAATCCGTCCAGCCGTTTCAGCGAGAAGAAGTAACAAACACACTTTTCACACATTCGCATTTATAATATTAGTAGGATAGGATAGGATAATATGTCTTTATGGCAAAAAAACAAAAATACTCTTTTAAAAATTATGTTATTTTCGATTCCTGCAATTATACTTATTGGCGTTTTATTGAACAGTTTTGGTGCCATACTCAGAATACTTTTGTGGAACATAGATGTTTTATGTGAGGGCATAGCCATATGTTTTATGTGAGGGCATAGCAATATGTTTTATGTGAGGGCATAGCCATATGTTTTATGTGAGGGCATAGCCATATGTTTTATGTGAGGGCATAGCCATATGTTTTATGTGAGGGCATAGCCATATGTTTTATGTGAGGGCATAGCAATATGTTTTATGTGAGGGCATAGCCATATGTTTTATGTGAGGGCATAGCCATATGTTTTATGTGAGGACATAGCCATATGTTTTATGTGAGGGCATAGCCATATGTTTTATGTGAGGGCATAGCCATATGTTTTATGTGAGGGCATAGCCATATGTTTAATGTGAGGGCATAGCCATTTTATTATTTAATCTCGTACTACATAATGGAGAAAACTGATTCCTGTTTAATCGTACAAATAATAATTAATTCAAATATAATTATATATAGAGGGAAATTTCAAAATGCGCAGTTTTTCAATATATAGGCTACTTAAATAAATAAATAAATAATGCAGGACAGTTGATACAACATTATCTAGCCCCAAGCTAAGCAGAGCTTGTGTTATGGGTACTAGATACATTTAATACAGATGGGTGATATACTTAATACAATATATTATATAGATAGATATTTTTTATTATACATAGAAAATACCCAGAACACCCTGAACAAATATCTGCGACAAATATTTGTTCCGAGGCGGAAATCGAACCCGCAACCTCCTGCGTCGCAGACCAAGCTTCGCCCGCCACGCCACAGAGGTCGTCTGTGGCGGAGAACATGAGTGAGTTTAACGTAATTTACACACAGATCTAAGGCACTTTTTTTGTGCTTTAAACACGCTTTCTCTCTCAGTACAGTTGCCCCAAAATATTATGCCGTATCGAAGAGTGGACGTAACGTACGCAGTTTTTAAAACAACATTGCTAAAGTAAGTATTTTAGCAAACACTATGATGATCAAGCTGTGGTGTGCCCGGAATTAGAATAAACCCCTCCGTCTCCTCCTATGGATGTCGTACAAGCTGACATAGGCATTACATCAGGACATGGCCAGTAGCATCATGGGTACATGAGTGCTCCAATACTGCAATCTCCAATCCGTCTGCCAAGAGTGCTGATTATGGCAAATACCCCCCCCCCCATTGTATTCGATGGGGGGGGGGGGGGGGCTCGTCGGCTATGTTAAAGATGAATGACTGATGGCGACATACAAACGGTCAATTGACTAAAACACATCCGTCTAAATTTCCAAGAAATTAAATTCAAAAAGAAAACGTTCCTAAACCGGATAATCTAGCGGTACACAAAGCAGAGACAAGATCCAAGATCCATAGACTATAGATCCGTGACGAATCGACTATTTAGGATCGTAAACCAGCACGCGATCATCTGAATATTCTTAAAGTTTTATTGTCCAATCATTATTTTTTACGGCGTCTTATTGCAACATTGTTTCAACATGTTTTCTATTTTGTTTGCTCGGAAAAGTACCTGGATGTTCTTACATATACCTTACACATACCTTACACATACCTTACACGTACCTTACACATACCTTACATTCTAGCCGTGTTAATACCCGTATATAACGCGAATTATTCTTGGAATAGTTACCAGCTGCTTCGCTTTGACTTCCTACAAAGAAGAGCCGTTAGAATCGTCAACGACCCCAAGCTCTCCAGTACACTAGAGCCGCTGAGCCTGCGCTGAGACATCGGCTCGCTCTGTGTGTTCTATCGGCTCTATAATGGGGAGTACTCTGAGGAGCTGTTCAATATCATACCCGCATCCCGGCTCTATCATCGCAATTCTCGATAACGCAAGGGAGCTCATCCACACATCATCGACACGTGGGTATCTCGTACTGCTCGCTTTAATATAATTATATAATAATAATAATAATAATATTATTATTATATCACTCATTTATTAAAAATCTCGTAAAAAAATATATTTTTCACTACAAAGCAATACTATCTACAAAAAAATAAATAGTAAAAAACATTATAGTAAAAAATATAAATCAAAACGGGGAACCACCGACCGCGGAGCGAGGCCCAAACGGTCGGGGGCTAGGGCTGCAGAGAGAGGAACCTCCTGACTATACGTGCCGAGTCCAGGAGTACCGCCTTCTGAATCTGACCCTTGATCCAACTATTTAGCGAGAGCTTCTTAAGGTACTGGTCGAAGCTCTTCGCAATCAGTCCATTCACTGAAACGACTATCGGGACGATAATCGTTGAATCCACATCCCACATGGCGGTAATCTCGTGAGCCAAGTCAAGGTACTTGCTTAACTTGTCTTTCTCGGCCTTCACGAGATTAGCATCATGCGGGATAGTGACATCAACAAGTATCGCCCGGCGTTCCGACCGGTCTACCAGCACGATATCAGGCTTATTGGCAACAATAGTCCTATCCGTGATGATAGACCGGTCCCAGTAGAGCGTGGCACGGCCATTTTCAAGAACCGGCTGAGGCACGTACTTATAGTACGGCACCTCAGGTCCCACAAGGTCGTATCGGAGGGCAAGTTGCTGGTGAATGATCCTGGCTACTTGGTTGTGTCTGTGCAGATACTCTGAGTTAGCAAGATAAGAACTTTACCCCGCTCTCCTTAGCAAAAGAGAACTGGCGTAAACCATCAGCCCTGAGCACTCAGGAACGCAAGACCGTATGGGAGAGCAAGGAACTGCACGGGCGGTTTTACAAGGCCCTCACAGGGCCCGATGTAGATCTGCTCGCTTCAGTAAACTGGTTACGTTTCGGTGACCTCTTTGGGGAAACCGAGGGTTTTGTCTGTGCGATTATGGATGAGGTTATCAAGACGAACAACTATCGAAAGTACATCATGAAGGATGGGACGGTTGATATCTGTAGAGCATGTCACCGTCCCGGAGAATCCCTCAGGCATGTGCTTTCGGGTTGTTCGCATCTTGCTAACTCAGAGTATCTGCACAGACACAACCAAGTAGCCAGGATCATTCACCAGCAACTTGCCCTCCGATACGACCTTGTGGGACCTGAGGTGCCGTACTATAAGTACGTGCCTCAGCCGGTTCTTGAAAATGGCCGTGCCACGCTCTACTGGGACCGGTCTATCATCACGGATAGGACTATTGTTGCCAATAAGCCTGATATCGTGCTGGTAGACCGGTCGGAACGCCGGGCGATACTTGTTGATGTCACTATCCCGCATGATGCTAATCTCGTGAAGGCCGAGAAAGACAAGTTAAGCAAGTACCTTGACTTGGCTCACGAGATTACCGCCATGTGGGATGTGGATTCAACGATTATCGTCCCGATAGTCGTTTCAGTGAATGGACTGATTGCGAAGAGCTTCGACCAGTACCTTAAGAAGCTCTCGCTAAATAGTTGGATCAAGGGTCAGATTCAGAAGGCGGTACTCCTGGACTCGGCACGTATAGTCAGGAGGTTCCTCTCTCTGCAGCCCTAGCCCCCGACCGTTTGAGCCTCGCTCCGCGGTCGGTGGTTCCCCGTTTTGATTTATATTTTTTACTATAATGTTTTTTACTATTTATTTTTTTGTAGATAGTATTGCTTTATAGTGAAAAATATATTTTTTTACGAGATTTTTAATAAATGAGTGATATAATAATAATAATAATTATATAATAGTATTGCCTATATAATTATTATCATTATTAATACTTATATTTCTTATTATTATACCTATTTATATAATTATTATTTTATTATAACACCTACGTTAATTGTTAATTATTTTCTTGTAATTCTTATCCAATTAGTTTTGTTTTTCTTTTTATATTGTATATTTTTATTTTATTTTTGTTCAAACTTGTGCTAAATTAATATACCTATTGTTATTGTTAATTGTTATTGTTTGTATCATTAAACGTATCATGTACACGTCTGCTATTTTTTATGTTTCTCTTGGTTAGAAAAAGGCTCTAACGGAAGACCAGCGAAGGTTGTTTACAACCTGCATATGCTGAGTTAAGAGACCTTTTTGTAACAGCAAATGTAACTATAATTTTGTGTATTTTCATGTTTTATTTTGTTTATACCTGTGTTGTTACAAATAAAAAAATATTCTATTCTATTCTATTCTATTCTATTCTTTACGAGATCTTTTCCCCCCCATACGTGCAAGTTGTGGAATGAACTGCTTCAAAAATCAAATAAAAAGAGACCTTGGGCAGGCAACGCATTGGCAATGCCCCTGGTGTTGCAGATGTCAATAGACGACGGTAACCGCTTACCATCAGGCGGGCCGTATGCCAGTTTGTCGAGCCAATACATCAAAAAGCAGTGTTTTGTCTGTTGTACTGACAGGCAGTTTCAAATGGTATCGAATGAGACAAAACACGGCGTAACTATTCCAAGGATGTTTCACGATAATTAGCAGCACGGCAACACCAATAGTTGTGCGAGCAGTAGACCTTGCGTTCTTGACAACCTCTTCATCGATTTTACTCATTCAAAATTCTTAATCGTTCTCGTCAATTCCAGTCTATATTATAGTTGTCTGAAAGAGATCACTCTCAGCGATAAAACCACTTATTGTTCTTCCAAACATATATGTTGATTCTTTTTGTATTGTGGGGGAAACGTGTCTATTCGTGGTGATTATGACAAATCCCTCATCGCTTTGTATGGGCAGGGCTCGTCGTCGCCGTCACTTTGCTGATGATGATGATGAGGTATAATCGTACCCTCATCTCGTATGCACAGACATGGTGTGGCGCCAAGTTTCTCGCTTATTCCAATCACTCGTAACATTGTGAGAAACATTACTTTTTTTCTGTATTGTAATGATTTGCGATTGCATCAATAATGATGAATCACTTGTTATATCGTCATCGACAGTTGATGTCCACTGCTGGACCTCCCCATAGACTGGCACGGTTAGTCTTGAGCCGCCTCCAGCCGTTGACTTTATGCAACCGTTAAAACATCATCAACGTGTGGTTTCAAGTAAAGACGTAGGATTTTTGTTTAGGTTTTTCTATAAACTAAAGGCCCTCATTTTTTTTTTAAATCGCCCAGGTTCCCCCCTTGTCGTTTTTCACATATTATTGTCCGTGATATCTTTGAGACCATGTATTTTAAAACTAAGTACCTATACAAAAAATATCTTTGTAATCCCCGTAACGAGTCCTTTCATTTGTTGTCACATGATGCAAGTAACTAAACTATTTTAAAGTTCTCATGTTCAGGTTTGCCTCCAAAAATGAACCACCCAAAAATGAAAAATGAACCTCTTTTGAGTGTAGTAACCCTACAAACTAATTTTAGGTAAATACAAATGGATGACATCTCTTTTCGAAGAGGCGAGAAAAAGCACAGTGAAAATGGGAATAGGTATTTTCACCAACCAATTTTTATTTTACGGGACACTTTAACACTTGTTTGCACTAAACATAAGAATCGCCTAAGTTCTTTCCCAACTTGTTTAGACTACTCATTACGATAAATTTGCTTGCACTAACCCTAAGCCATTTTTACTCCACTTAGGCTAGACTATTCTTAGGCTAAGGTGTATCTTAACTAGGACAAGCGTAACCTTATGTTTAGTGCAAACGGGCATACGTCTACGTACGTAAGAGTGGTTATCACTAAATAAGTAACCTATAGGTTAAGTTTCAGAAAGCAGGTACAAAGGTATCCTTCCGTGCGTGTATTCTACAAATGAGAAGGCAAGCTACACTTTGTTATTCTGCCAGCATTCATAAATACGCCATTATTATGCGGTAAAAAAGCAAATTGAAGAGGAAAGCTGACTGAACCGTAGAGACATGTCCATTTATATACATGGCACACTTCTAATTAGATCGGACAAGAAAACTTGAATTAATGGCGCTTTGCCACATCACAGTGGAGTATGAGTGCAGACTGCAGTGGGTTGCCAATATTAAGACATGTTAAAACTATTCATACTTAGCTTCTATAAATACTGCTACCCTGACTTGGGAATTAATTGCTTTTAATTATTTGAATTTCGAACATGTTTGTTTTATATTTTAAATATCGAATTCGAAATTAGCATGTCGTAACTCACCTGTATATCTAGACAACCTATTGAGAGATTTTAATCATATTAGAAATTCTTGTTTAGAATTGGCCAAATATTACCAAAATCGGCTGGTAAATGGGGTGCATCCGTATTGCTCCCATAGAATGGCGCCGAAGCCAAACTTCCCTTTTATGAAGGAAATATACCTCTTATCAAAAATCGCCGACGACAATCATGTTTCGTCCAGATCGGTTGTACAATACGACCTGTAGAGGAGTACCAACAAACTGACAGACGAAAGCAAATAGATCTTGAAGCGGAGACGCTTCGCTCGCTCGGTCAATGAGCGGTTTCACGGCCGACTCGGAACATGCTTTCAGCGTTGACAATAGATGGCGCATCAAGAATAAACTCTTGGATAAACTCTCAGAAGAAAGTTTGACTTTGTGATAGAAAAAACAACCAATATAAATCATTTAAGAATTTTTGTCGTTGAATGTTCAGTCAGCGCCATCTATCAAGCCAGTTGGAATTACATTTTATATTTTATCTAAAATATAAAGCCCTCATTATTCGCTTTGAATGATTCACGCACATGTTTGTTTTCTTTTTAAATATTGCAGTTTGAATTTCGAACATAACTTTCAAAGAGGTTTGAATAAACAGACATGTCAAGGAATATTTTTTAGCATATGTTATTATTCCCAAACTATCGAGTCGTAAGCGCTCAAGCATTGCGCCTGTCTTTAATGAATACTTAATGCATTTTATGGGGCTCCATATATTTATGGTGCTTATAGTTTCCCATGGCCCCTCGGTCGCGGTTCAATGGTGGCGTGATACCAGAATGAAGATATTGATAAATTTATCTATCCTTTATAAGGGGCTGTCAGGAGTCAAATACGCTTCACAAACGTATTTTTAGCAAAATCTAAACAATTTATGACAACAAAATGTATAAATTTAACGATCTGTAACGAGTTCTCGGTGGTTGTCCTGCTATTCCTTGTTTTTTCAATCATAGTTACATTGTTTTAACTATTGTTTGGGAACAGCGGATAGCTACCGAGTATCATGGCTGCTGTGACGTTATTTTTTACTAACTTATATCCTGTGTTTGTTAGTATAGTGTAAGGAATAAATGCCCTTTTTTTTAAATGTTAATCTTCTTCATATTTCCAAGGGCATGATCGAGTCCAAAACACGATTCCGATAAATTTCGTCACTTTCTAACTTATTAAAATTCAGGTAAGTTAGAAAGCGACCGAACAGCGCTCGTGGAACGAAAAATAAGTGAAAATCACGAAAATTTAAGACGACTGAAAGCCATTGGGAACTCCATCATCATCATCATGCAATAGAGGTCCACTGTTGTCCTTCCCCCATTGAATACTAACGGTCTGAGCCACCTCCGTCTAACGCCTTCCTGACCGATACGTCATCAATCCATCGAGAATCCTACAATGCATCTCCAGTTTGTGGTCGCCATCTTTATTCCCTTAGGACCATTGGTGCAAGCGAGTTCTTGAGTGGAGACCGCGTAGCGTGGGGCGCCCTCTGGCTAGGTGGAGCGATGACCTACGAGAGGCGGCGGCAGAGTGGATGAGAAGAGCCGAACACCGGGCTCAGGGACGCGTATTGGGAGAGGCCTATGTCCAGCAGTGGACTAGGGTGGGCTGATGATGATCTTTATACCCTAGCGGTTTCGGTTCTTCGAGCTTTATGACCTGTTCTTAGAGTTCTGTTCTTGTTCTTTGTTGTTCTTTTTCTGTTCTGAGAGCTATGTCGAAGACTTTGGTTCTCTTTTGGCTTTCCTCGTCACCTCTAGTTATTGCAACTCTGCAAGTTTTGTTACGTATCACCAGGCGTGGCGCACTCCGCACTTTAGGTATGAAGCTACAACAAGATAAGAGTTACGCGATAGAAAGAGAGGTAACTTCTAGGTGACTTTAGCTGTAGGTAATTAGCGCTGTGCGATCTGAATTGCACCTTATTGTGTGGGCGCAAGAGACGCTATTTACTAAAATGATTTTGCGGAGTTTACCTTCTGTATTTGTACTATTATGTATTCCGTGCTATCACTACGAAGTTGTCGGATTCAGAATAAGATACGGAGCTTAAAAGTAGAGATCAAAAACCTTGTGATGACGTCATCTGCCGGCGTTTCCCCGATCTAAAACATTTATTGTTCCTATTCATTAGAAAAAAATAATTGGATATCGCCCAAGCAGTCCATCTTTATAACAATTTCTCACAAACGAACTCTGGGTATTAAAACAAATGACCCGAAGAGTTGAGACTAAAAACTCTTTTCGGCAACCTCTTTGTGTTAATTACCAATACCGCTGTCCTTTTCACACTTATTGGCTCTCGAATTAAGCTATCCCGTTCACTCATTAAGTTCTTTTTAGTACGCCGGCGCTTGTAAAAGGTCGGGTCAAAACGTTTTGTAGTTTTGTTTTTTGTGTTTGTTTGTTTGTTCGTTGATTGCTCGTAGTAATAATAATGTTTAGGGCGAACTAATTGGTGTACATTTTTATTGAAAATTATTGACCTCTTCTGTAAAGTGATCTTTGAGTGAGTTGTTGCGAATGAGGGGCTTAGCGGCGACATTACTACTTATTACATTATCTTAGACACCTTACTCTCGATATGATGATATTCCTTTTTTTAGTTGTATATTTTAATTTATATATTATAGATAATATAAATTGTATAAATACTTAGGTAGGTATATATATAAATTTGTGTAGCCATAGTTTAAATTTATAAATTAGGTAGTAATTTGTTATATTTATTTATTTTTAATTTAAGAGATTGTATTCCAGATTTTAAGCCACCGTTCTATGTCGTGCAAATAATTCCAGTCCATCCCAAGGTTGTCTGGCAGAGATCGCTTACAGCGATAAGACCGCCCATTGTACTTCCGTGTTTAGTTTAATATTAATTCTTAATTAGCTTATTTTCTGTGTTGTGCAATAAAGTGTTTTCTATCTATCTATCTATCTCGACCTACCGGCTCAAGCTTGCGTTTATTTAGGTTAGAACGTGGTAGGACGACAGAATCGAACCACAGGAATCGACAATTGTAGTCCTATTGTAGAACCAACAAAGTAGGACCAAAATCACCTGAAGACTTATCTGTCGTCGTCGTTATTTCCACGGTGTCATTGATTTTGCGGAAATCTAGAAGACTTAACACATAATCATGAGCAAAAACACCAAAACACTTGAACTTCGCGCCACAACCGTGAGCATCCACCAATACTACAATAGAAAGATTGTGTAAAACCCCTTACCTACTTAGGGATGCTAAAATTCGCGTAGTCACCAAATAAAATAATAATATATCCTCGCAGTAAAACACAAGAAGTCGTCCATCTTGGTAATTTATTTAACTTGAACTTAGTTTACGAGCCCACGCGATTGAAATCGATTGATCAAACGGACAATCGAACTTACAATCGAAACGACATTGTAAGAAAACGCTGACCCCTGCGACCTCGTGGGAGTGCTTCTTATTTTTAAATTTAAAGAAGTTTTCTTGGGACCGTTACGCGTGATTGGTCAGATATTTAAAATGGAATTCGATTGAATTTGAATTCTTCGTATTATTTTATTGGTTTAAAAACAAACTGGCCAGTGACAGCAGCTCATTGTATATGTTTTGTCGTTAGAAACGTCTGTCATTCTCTTTATTAACTCTATGAATATGTTATGCGCTAACTTTCATACAAAAGACATGAACGCGCTCTTGACTCTTCTCTCAATAGATATTTGTCAAAAACTTGCATATCTACGTAGTTTAGTTATATCTCTATCCAAAAAATAACTTAAGAACATTATAGCTCACTTATTCTGAAAAAAACCGGACAAGTGCGCGTCGTGCTTTCCAGGTTCCGTACCAGATGTACGAGAAAATTCTCGAAATAATTGAAGTTTTCTAAAATATTATTATTTGTTGGCAAAATATAAATAATCAGTACTCAGCATAGTAACAAATGTTTTCGTTCCTAGATAAAAATAAATTAAATAAGTATAAAAAACTTTGTAGTAACAACATTTAGAAAAATAAATTCATAGTTTTGTCATTATAAGCGCGTTCTCTGATCGATTGTCCTCTTGTTTAGAAGCTCGTCCAAATCATCGTTAATTATTCAGTACTAACCTAGAGCCTTATCTCTTAGATAATATAGATCAACAATTCCGTATCTGATAATATAGAATACCTACCTGGGAAGCGACTTCAATACCGGGGTGATAGGAATTGTTTTATTAAAATGTTTTAACTCTTGTTGTCTGAATCAATAAATATTCTATTCTATTCTATTATTATTTGTTCTCGTATGTCGCTTGTGACATTGTGTTTCCTTGTTGCAGGCTCACCAAGCGGCGCCATCTTCACCAGGATCCCTCAAAACCTCAAAATTACACGAATTCAATCACCAAGCAACAAACCCTCCACCCTGAGTTTCTCAGATCCATTTGGGCCCCCTTCAGAAGGGGGGGGCCCGTCCACCCCCCAGCCAGCCATGACCTCCCAGGAGATAGACCACCATCACCACTTAGGAGGGAGTCAGACACCCCACGATCAGAACTCTGCGAACTCTACTCCGACCAACTCCTCAAAGTCTGCGTTTATTGAGCTACAGCAGCATGGTTACGGGGCTTTTAAGGGGGGTTACCAGCACCCCCATCATTTCGGGTCGCCGGGGGGTCAGCAGAACCCCCACGAGGCGTCAGGGTTCCCCAGTCCTCGCTCGTTAGGTTATCCCTTCCCCCCCATGCACCAGAACACGTATGGGTACCACTTAGGCTCGTATGCCCCCCAGTGCTCGAGTCCGCCTAAAGATGGTGAGTGATATACGAGTACTTTGATTTGCCTTTAAGGAGGATGCTTCGCTTGAGGCGCAAACTTAAATTTTTTAGTGTTTTTTGCCCATTACAGCTCATCAACACTTCTTCAGATAGCATAAGTTGATTTCGCGAGAACTTAGACTCTTAACACACATGTATCTCATAAATATCATCAGTTTAGCTACGATAAGCCTAAACAAAAAAAAACTGTTAAAATCTTGATATTTATGAGATACTATCAATTAAAACATGTGTGTTAAGTCTCCTAGTTCTCCTGAAATCAACTTTCGCTACCTGAAGAAGTGTTGATGAGCTGTAATGGGCAATAAATACCGAAAAAATTGAATTTCGCGCCTCAAGCGAGTGTCATCCACCTTAACTTATTTTGTGTATTTCAGACAATGTTTACTATTTAGACGTGAGTTCGATGAGCGTCCCCCGAGGGGCGCCGCCGGCATGCGGCAGCCATTCCAGAACAATTGCGAAATAAAAACTGTATTTTTGAAAGCTGCATACTTCTAAAGTATCAAAGTGACTTTTTTTTTTTTTTTTTTTATACTACTTGAATGACGGAACAAGCAAAAGGCCCTCCTAATGTTAAGCGGTAACCTCTGCCTATGAACAGTGCATTACCTCATAGGTCACGTCCACCTAGGACGCACCCTATGTGGCATTGCACTGCGCCCGCCACCCTGAGACATAAAGATGAAAAGTGTCATGTGCCTGTAATTTCACCGGCACCCTTATCCTTCAAACCGGAACACAGCAATGCGGGCACTACTGCTTTGCGGCAGAAATAGGTATGGTGGTAGTACTCTTTCACAAAAAAGCTATACTACTACTAAACATAGTTATATAGTTATAAGGATCCATCTGAAGACAAAACAAAAATAAATGTTTAACCCTTCCTCCACGCCCCGCGATGACGTCATAGACCGGGGTAGTGAGTACTGATCAAATCTTGCAATTGAATTTTAGCGACCTGTGACGACCTCTGTAGCACGTCGGGCGAATAGCCGGCTGAGATGCGAAAGGTTGCAAGTTCGATTCCCGCTGCGGTACAAATGTTTGTGTGAAAAAAATTCAAAAATATTCGTTCCAGGTCTGTGTATTGTGGTACTCGTAGTTCCAGATACACTCGACACAGGGGGTCCTAGTGTGGGATCAGGACTATGTGTGTGACTGTGACGTGTTATGTAACTTTGTATGTCCGGGTGGAATCTTGCTACTGAATTTTAGAGCAATTATCTTCAACCGAACAAAAAAAAACACAAAAAAAACCCAAAAAAGCACAAAACCAGATCTACCTAACCGATTGAGTTTAAATTTGGCACACCTGTCAAGTTCCAGTGAATATGATTATACTAAATATGATTTGCCGCAAATAATGACCAATATAAAAGGCAACAACAGTCATTTCAGTGTAAAATTATAATCTGTTCGCCCGTATTTGTGCAAATACGTTTGTATGAAAAAGCAACCACCTTAATGACTGAGGTTTAAGGGGTGTAGGGCACGGCGTGAGGTATCGGGGGCACCTCAACACCATCCAAAGAGATCTCCCAATAAACCTGATAAACCTACTTGAAAAAAAAAACTAGCGGTATTAGCCCAATTTCTAACTATCTAGTTTTTTTAAAATTTCAAATGTGGAATCGCATTGCTTATTAGATGACTCAAACGAAGTTACGATAATCATGTGTTTTTTTATGATAAGTGGCATTTTTCATGTGATGTTCCGATGGCTTTATCTAAGGATTCTGCCAGTCTAAAGCAAACGAAAATACTTTTCAATACTTCTGATGTCGGAGTTGATCAAAAAGTCTAAAAAGAGGGTTCTTGTCACACTATTATTACCGATAACACCTACCGTTAGCTTCAGACATTTTCAAAAAATACTTTTCACACCTTCAACCTCTTATTACCTCCAAATTTCTCATTATTATCCTTTTTATTCTAACACAAAACTATTTGTCTAACAAAAATGGACGCAATTTGACTTTACCAACTTTGTTTGTTACCCCCGTATTATCTAAAGTGTTATATCGTCGTAGGCGTTAACATTATGGAATACGATTGCGGAGTTCTTCTCTTTTTGAATTTGAATTTCGAAGTAAAAGATTAGACTATTATTTATTCTGTGGTAAAAGTTTGTGACGCTTAGATATGGCGATATTTTTTATCGAATTAATTGGCCGTTTTACTTTTGGTTTAACTGGTATGACTGTAGTACCACAATCTCACTAGTGGCGCGTTTTTTTTTTTGGTGTTTCTTGCCCATAACATGGTTTTCAGCTGATGAACATTTCTTCACATTGCGAAAGTTGATTTCGCGAAAACTAGGAGACTTAACACACATGATTTAATTGATAGTATCTCATAAACAACATCAGTTTAGCTACGATACCCCTAAATAAAAAAGAATGTGTTTAGGGGGTTCCTAGCTAAACTGATGGTAGGTATTTATAAAATGCAATCAATTAAAACATGTGTATTAAGTCTCCTAGTTCTCGCGAAATCAACTTTCGCTATCTGAAGAAGTGTTGATGATCTGTAATGGGCAAATAAACCAAAAAAAAAGAATTTCGCACTACAAGCGAGAGCAACCACCTTAAGACCTAACTAAATCATTTGAACGTTCGTCGAGTGATGGTTTCTTAGAGCGGTGTTCTTAGAGCGGTGTTCTTAGAGCGGTGTTCTTAGAGCGGTGTTCTTAGAGCGGTGTTCTTAGTCGTTCCTCTACCGTCCCTCGACTCGACTCAACCTCACTCGAGGATGATTTTTATTCTAGATGAATGTCATTTTCGAAAATGGAATAAGAGTGAGATAGTGTCGAGTCGAGGAGTGTTGGAGGAATGACTAAAAACACCGGCGTCAGTCAGTCTATGAGTTAGGTCAGTGACCGAGGAGCTATGAAGAGGGCCGGTAGAAGGTACAACAACCAGTGTGATGATAAGATTGAGAGGCTCCTTTCATTCACATTGTATTAAACTATGTTGATTTAATAAAACATATGATTTAATATTTCCTAGAACTTGTTGAATCAAAACTGGAAATGCCTTTTTATATAATTGTGTCCTATCACGGTAGGTACGTTTCTTTTTTACACAACTATACACGATACTACATTTTGTATAGAAAAAGAACGAGCGAGCCTTACAGTTGTCGCATAATTATGATGTGTAACATCTGACATCTCACCTCCTTGATAATAAGCAACATGGCTGATAGTCCAACCTCTTGCAATAATGCGCGCTTCCTGTTACACACTTCCATCCCTTGTCACGAAATCACTCCCACAGATAGCAGGAAAGCGAGAGGAAAGATGTCACACATCAAAAACAAACCTTCATAGATAAAACACCGCTCGCGATGACTTTAAAAAGATTCAACAAATCTTGACGTGTAAGGAGGCTCATTTCGCCGCACTCGTAGCTCTGTCGTACAAACGATGGCTGTACCTATACTACGTGTAAATAACTAATAGGAAGGCTCCCTTTGCCCTTTGCCTTTCACATTTAGATGTTTTTTTTAATAGTGCCACCTATCGGCGCCACCTCGCCGCATTAAACTTTCACATTTCCCTCCAACTTAGATTTGAATAAAGAATTTTACTTCCAACATTATTTGAATAAAGAATATTCGGAGTTTCAATTTTCAAATAATATATAATTTCTTCATTCACTATTGTTATGCGATAATTTTGATGTTTGCTTGTTACTTAATCATGCCGTAACGGCTGAACCGATTTCTATGAAATTTTGTACGCAGACAGATTACGAACTGGGCTACCATATAGGGTACTTTTTAATCCGTTATCTCATGTGCGAAGCCGCGGGCCGACGCTAGTAGATTAATGCATAATACAATGTTATCTATTCTCTGCGTCGATTTCGCCTGCAAAATGTCGGTCTGCGCACGCAACACTAACTGATAACTGTTTCAGTAACCGCGCAAAGGAAACTGACCATTAAGTTGATGTTTCCGACACGGGTTTTCCTCTGACTCGGTATGTTCGCAAGGTCGAGTTTCCTGTGCCAGAGATTTCCCAAATGTAGGATTTCTCTACGCTTTCCCATCTCAAGGATATAGGTTTTTGTTCTAAATTGTTTTTCTAGATATCTGTTTTAAAATGAATACAGTGGTGGAATGAAAACGTTAGTCGCCCTTAGAATATAGAATATATTCTAAGTAGTCACCTTATGGTCTATTTTTGATTGCTCAATGCATAAAGAATACTGTTCTAACAGTCTTTGGCCAAAACGTAAACAAGCAACCGATCTAAGGTATGCAATTTTGATATTAGTGTTAAAGCAGTTAAGGTATGGTTTTGTTTACAGGAGTCAGCAGTAGGATGGTTAAAAAAGGTAATATATGTGGTCGCGACATGCTGCAGGGAATTTCTTTGAAAACTGACGAGCATTTTCATTCCTTCACTGTACATTCTATAAATTTCTAGTATTTATAAATGTCGGCATACTTACTCATATAACGAAACTTATATTACTTACTCATATAACCAAACTTATATTACTTACTCATATAACGAATCTTATATTACTTACTCATATAACGAAACTTATATTACTTACTCATATAACGAAACTTATATTATATGAAAAACATCTTACAAATCTTCGAACATAGATTTGCTCGATTTTACTTTACCATTTTTCTTTGGTCGAAGATAAAAATTATAAAATTAAAACCAAACTACCAAAGTCATATATTAAAACTCTCTAAATAATATTTTACTAGACCCTTCCGTCTCCTCCCATGGATGTCGTAAAAGCTGACTAAGACTTGTTAGTAATATTCGTTAGTATAAGATTTGTCCTGGCTGCTAGCTTATTAAGGAATGTGTTATTACTGGAAGAAAGCGTTAGCGTGGGAAGCAATGGCGGCGATAAGCTTACCACTTGTCACGTCTATGTTACCACGATGATGCAACCCACGATGAAAGGAAGCCCATTGAGGCTCTGCCTACCCTTTCGGGGAAAAAGGCGTGTGTCTATATGTATTCGGCAGCCTTTAGACGTCCTCTATTGGACGGGCCTCCCCCATATCGTACAATGGGTGACAAGGGGGGGGATTTGCTATAGTCACCACGCTTGGCGGGCGGATTGGTGATCGCAGTTGTTGGTGTTGAGTACTCAGGTGGATGCCTACACCTCCTGCGCAGGAGGATGTTGTAAAATCTGACTAAGGGATTACACCAGGGGTGGTGTAATCCCTTAGTTGGATTTTACGACATCCACGGGAAGAGACGGAGGGGTCTATTCCTAGGCTGAACACACCACAGCACACATCATACAAGAACACCACAGAACGCACTAAAAAATACACTACTAAAAATACACTACTAAAAATACACTACTATAAATACACTACTAAAAATACACTACTAAAAATACACTACTAAAAATACACTACTAAAAATACACTACTATAAATACACTACTAAAAATACACTACTAAAAATACATTACTAAAAATACACTACTAAAAATACACTACTAAAAAAACACTACTATAAATACACTACTAAAAATACACTACTATAAATACACTACTAAAAATACACTACTAAAAATACACTACTAAAAATACACTACTAAAAATACACTACTAAAAATACACTACTAAAAATACACTACTATAAATACACTACTAAAAATACACTACTATAAATACACTACTAAAAATACACTACTAAAAATACACTACTAAAAATACACTACTAAAAATACACTACTAAAAATACAATTCTAAAAATACACTACTATAAATACACTACTAAAAATACACGGATGTTATTGATTTAATTGATTTAAATGACTTTAATTAAAAGTGCTCCCACATACAATAAATTAAAGTAAAACAAACAGTCAGACCCTACAATTATCTAATAGTGACAAATTTAACTATCTCAATAAATTTTAATCCAAATGCAAATGTTCATTATAATCAGACCCCTCCTAACCTGCATTTATTTAGACAACAGAGGTCAATTTATTATAGTGTGTGCTTAGCTGTTTGACATAGACCATTTATAAAAGATCTATGAGACTTGAAATTTGCTTAATATCTATAGACCTTTCTATGATGGTGTTTTTTAATATAGGTTTAAATAAGTTTTATGTAAAAAACTTTTTTTTTCAATACAAGCTTTTATGAAATTAGTGAAAGTAACCGTGCGCTGATCGAAATAAGCTTAAACACGGCCAGTCTACTATCGAGGAGTTCCGTTGTCCACCTTCCGTCTCCATCATCAGATCAGCTCGCTGTCACCATCATATTGCATTGTAATCGGAACTTGACAGGTATGACAAATATCATCTCAATCGGTTGAGAGTAACTGCTTTAAAATTGAGTTGCAAGATTCCACCCATACATACATACATACATACATACATACATAAACATTGCAAGTTAAATAAAAGCTTGTAAAAAACGCGTAGTGCCGCCCGTAAGAGCCATTTTAATTGAATATCTCGTAAACTATAGTTCATTTTATAACTCTCACAGTAAGTAGATTTATTGAATTGATTTTATATACATAATTTTATAACTCTCACAGTAAGTAGATTTATTGAATTGATTTTAAATACATAATTTTTGATTTGCGCCTATAATCTGCACTACATTGAGAAACAATCGTATCTAGCGGAAAGTTAGAGGTAACTTTGAGATTTTTTTTCTTTCGAGAAAATATTGTCCTGCCTTGTTTCTGGTACAGTGATCCCTCAAAATTATGATGTAGTATCCATGCATATTTATAGTTTGAATATTGTACTTGATTTAGTTATTTAAAAATCACATGTGCTATCTGAATTTAGTTATTTACAAATCACATGTGCTATCTGTAATTTAGTTATTTAAAAATCACATGTGCTATCAGTAATTTAGTTATTTAAAAATCACATGTGCTATCTGTAATTTAGTTATTTAAAAATCACATGTGCTATCAGTAATTTAGTTATTTAAAAATCACATGTGCTATCTGTAATTTAGTTATTTAAATATCACATGTGCTTTCTGTAATCACATGTGCTATCTGTAATCACATGTGCAATCTGTGATTTCAAGTAGTTCCTAACAGATCCCTTGGCAATGATCTTTTGGACTTTGCTCTTACTAATAGAACCATTACATTTATAGACCAAATATAAGCCTTTATAGGTTAGGTTTTTCAAATAACTAATAGATCTTGAGGTGGGGTATAACGCAAAATTACCAATCTTAGATTAGATTTTTAACAGACTAAATCAAGTACAATATTCAAATCATAGACATGCATGGATACCATTCTAATGACGGGGTTTTATTTTTTCTGGTTTTTTGTGCGTCGTGACGCGTTTTTTTTTGTATGAAGATTTGAGCGTGGGGTTGGCGCAGTCTTAACCTATTTTCTTAACTTATACTTAGCTACAATTTTAGAGAATTATTTTATCAACATCTAATATAGTATAGAATCATCATCAGCCTGTATCAGTCCACTGCTGGACATAGGCCTCTCCCAATGCGCGCCATTTATTTCAATTTCCATTGCAGCTCTTCCCATCCACTTTCTACCAGCCGCCTTACGCAGATCGTCGCTCCACCACGCCAGGGGGCGCCCCACACTATGTTTACCAAGCAAGACGTGGTCTACACTCTAGAAAACGTTTACCAGCGGTTGTCGGTTCTTCGGCATATATGCACAGCCCATTGCCATATCAGCTTGCTAATTCTCTGAGCTATGTCGATGACCTTAGTTCTCTGTCGGATTACTTCATTGCGGATTTTACAGAAAATAGTACCTTATGTAATTCAGTTCATAATCTAGGTGTGTCCGGCCCAAGAATAGACCCCTCCATCTCCTCCCGTGGATGTCATAAAAGTACTAAAACTTTATTTGATTGTTCAATAGCAATATTTGTGCTGGACAGTATTCACTAATGTTGTATACTTGTACAAGCGACAAGAAAAGGTGATGTTCGGTACATTCGTATTAAAAAGTGCTTATCAGCTCCGTCCCGAAGTCGGGATAGCCTCCCACTGACTGATACGCCGCGCGGGACGCTCTACTTAATTATTTGTAGAAAGATTTTTAAAATAAACTTTAAGTACTAAAACTATTCGACATTACGTAGTTATCACATTTATCACGTCTTTTTAGGGTTCCGTAGCCAAATGGCAAAATACGGAACCCTTATAGATTCATCATGTCTGTCTGTCTGTCAATCTGTCTGTCCGTGTATGTCACAGCCACTTTTTTCCGAAACTATAAGAGCTATGCTGTTGAAAATTGGTAAGTAGATTTATTCTGTGAACCGCATTAAGATTTTTACACAAAAATAAAAAAAAACAATAAATTTTTGGGGTTCCCCATACTTAGAACCGCAACTCAAAAATTTTTTTTTCGTCAATCCCATACGTGTGTGGTTTTTATGGATAGGTATTTCAAAATGATATTGAGGTTTCTAATATTATTTTTTTCTAACCTGAATAGTTTGCGCGAGAGACACTTCCAAAGTGGTAAAATGTGTGTCCCTCCCCCCCCCCCCTGTAACTTCTAAAATAAGAGAAAGATAAAACTAAAAAAATATATGATGTACATTACCATGTAAACTTCCACTGTAAATTGGTTTGAACGAGATCTAGTCAGTATTTTTTTTTAATACGTCATTAATCGTAAACCATCCAAGAACTTTTATATCATGTTACTTGCCGGACTCGCCCATGGCCGCTTTTTTATTATTATTTTAATTTTAATGTTAAACCTTTTTGTGACCGCGATCCGCTTTAGTGGTAATAGAGCTTTATTGTGAAAAAGTTCGTCCGGGGAAGTACTACCACACCTATTTCTGCGGTAAAGCAGTAGTGCTGGCATTGCTGTGGCACATGAGACTTTATTTTTTGTCTCAAGGCGGCGGGCACAGTGCAATGCCACTTAGGGCGCGTCCTAGGTGGACATGACCTATGAATGAGGTAATGTGTTGTTAAAGGCAGAGGTCACCGCTTAACATAGGTGGGCCATCAGCTTGTTCCGAAATTCCGATAAATGTTTTTATTTAATTTTTAATTGTAAATGTGTCTCCCTACTACCATTATCATAAGCGCAACTAACAAAATATGGACAATGTCCGAAATAAATAAATTGAACTGAATTGAATTGAAATTCACGCCGTTAAAAAAAACCGAGAGAGAACTAAGGTCATCGACATAGCTCAGAGAAGTAGCAAGCTGAAGTGGCAATGGGCTGGGCATAAATGCCGAAGAACCGACAAGCGTTGGGGTAAACGTGTTCTAGAGTGGAGACCACGTCTTGGTAAACGTGTTCTAGAGTGGAGACCACTTCTTGGTAAACGTGTTCTAGAGTGGAGACCACGTCTTGGTAAACGTGTTCTAGAGTGTAGACCACGTCTTGGTAAACGTGTTCTACAGTGGAGACCACGTCTTGGTAAACGTGTTCTACAGTGGAGACCACGACTTGGTAAACGTGTTCTACAGTGGAGACCACGTCTTGGTAAACGTGTTCTAGAGTGGAGACCACGTCTTGGTAAACGTAGTGTGGGCGCCCCCTGGCGAGGTGGAGCGACGATCTGCGTAAGGCGGCTGGTAGAAAGTGGATGGGAAGAGCGATGCGCCAATGTGCATTGGGAGAGGCCTATGTCCAGCAGTGAACTGATACAGGCTGATGATGATGATGACGATGAAAAAAAATCGACTAACGACTAACGAGACGTAGGTACACAATACTTATCTAATAGTAGGTAGGTACTTACCTCGCTGATGAACTAATTGATTATTTACATCCTTTATCAGTCAGGTAACATCTGAAAATAATCTAGCAAGTGTTATCATGATGGCAGTATTGCAAGAAAACCATAGGCATCAGTGTAACGTTTCATGTATCAAATATTAGAACTACATCATCGTTCAAATTCGTTGAAATGGAAGGTCAACAATCTATGCTATATTGGTTAATAATTTATAGGGTACAAGTTCCGAAATTAGCATGACGCAGTGAAGATTACCGATGACTCGACGACATTCAAAGGTCTCAGGCATTACGTTGATGGAGGCTACTTTAAGGTGGTAGCTTTCGCTTGGGGCGCGAAATTCAATTTTTTCGTGTTTTTTGCTCATCACATCTCATTACCACTTATTCAGATAGCGAAAACTAATTTGCCGGTAATTATATGACCTAACACACAAGTTTTAATTTATAGTATCACATAAATATCATTTGTTTAGCTACGATTGTGCTTCAATGGTTTTTACAGTGTTTTTTTTATTTCAGGCACATTCATAGCTAAACTAGTTATATTTATGTGATACTATAATATAAAACTTGTGTGTTAGGTCATATAATTACCGGCAAATTAGTTTTTGCTATCTGAAGAAGTGTTAATGAGCAACGTCACTAGCGAAAGCTACCACCTTACGACCGTTTTTGTGCGGCATTCTATGGAGAGGCCTATGCCCAGCAGTGGACTTCTAACTGACGGTGGTATTGTGTCATTCTATGGGGAGGCCTATGCCCAGCAGTGGACTTCTAACTGATGGTGGTATTGTGTCATTCTATGGGGAGGCCTATGCCCAGCAGTGGACTTCTAACTGATGGTGGTATTGACGTTGAATAGTAGTTAAAGCAATAAAAGACACCCCAAAACATTATACCTTTCCTATTTTTTTAATCCCGGAACCAGACATCAAGCAACTGCTGCCTCGAGGCGTCACGCGGACATAGCCTCGAGGCGTCACGCGGACATAATGACAGTACTCGTCCTTTTAATTATAGCTTAGTTTTACAACGAAACTTATTTTTTAACTTATATTTTTTTGTGTCGTAGGACTTGTTTAGGGCGTAACATCACTCATAGAATGGGCAAGAGTTTGTATGGACGTATGGACAGTTATGTAGAAAAGTGCTAAAAATATAGAAATATACAAAACAAGGAATAGTTTTTAATAATCCCACTAATGTCATAAATGTCAAAGTGACGATGTTTTTATGTTTGTATGTTTGTTAGTCATGCTGAAACGGCTGAACCTAATTTAGATTAAATGTGGTACACAGATATATTATGAGTTAGATTGAGCTAGGTATGGGCTACTTGTTATCCTGCGGTGAGACGCCTGCGAAGTCGCGGGCGGTCACTAGTTTAACTTAAATTAAATCAGTAAACATTTATTTAATTCACTATTAAAAAAAAAAAAAAAAAAACCGGCCAAGTGCAAGTCAGACTCGCGCACGAAGGTTTCCGTACCATTATCTATAAAAAGGGCAAAAAAAATACGTTTATTGTATGGGAGCCCCCTTAAATATTAATTTTATTCTGTTTTTTAGTATTTGCTATTATAGCGGCAACAAAAATACATCATCTGTGAAAATTTAAAATTTTTAAATTTACGGTTCATGAGATACAGCCTGGTGACAGACGGACATACAGACAGCGGAGTCTAAGTAATAGGGTCCCGTTTTACCCTTTGGGTACGGAACCCTAAAAAGTATATTTTTGATTGATTTAGCATATCCATTACATATTAATATATTATGTATTATTACAAGCTGACCCTCTGCACGTGACCTGTTCGCATTCTCAGAGATGATCCTATGCAAGTGGATAGAAACGTGGTGTCGTTCTACAGACATAGTTCAAAGTATGTGTGTGTCATACCAATTACATTCCAGCACATGTGCTATAATATAATATAATGGTTGCATAAAACATGAGCATTCCTATTCAAAATAGCACTCGTACTTACACAATACGACATTTAAAATTATTTAGAAACAATTTTAATAAATTTTATGATAAGATCATTAAGACTCGTTAAAACATTGTTCTCGCAAAAACTAGTTCACTTATTTATTACAATATTATTCAATAGTTGGTTGTAAAAAGAGCAATAAGTCATCTTGGCAGCATGTCCAATCAATTATTAAAAAACAAGACTATTCACACGTATTTTTGGCACCAAAATGAAAAATCAACTGGTGTCACTTTTCGACTCGAGTATTCTTGACGTGTATTTTCTGAGATGTGTGTTTTTACTTCCCGCCATTTCAATTAAAACAATAATTGATCGCGGAAAGTAGTAGAAAGAAAGAAGTAGCTCGTAAAATATTATTGTCGGACGGACGCCATTGAACTGCGTTCTAATTATAAAGAATTTGGTTTTTAGTGACAGCCGTGCAGGTGATAGACTCTTGTGAAGCGATACTCCATATAAAAGTGTATTTTTTTATTTATTATTGTATGATAATCTTTCTTGGAATACGGCGTACATTTTAAACTTGAGAAAATGCTGTTTTATTTGAATGAGAATTTTGCTGGAAGTAAATGCTCTTATACCAACTATTTGTATACCTACTTAACACATAAATATACTTGTGTCAGGGTCTTAGCAAGTGAAAATCCGTGGTCTCTGCTTACCCCTCCTGGAAACAGGCGTGAGTTTATGTATGTATGTTAATAAACTTGACGTGTTTGTTTTCTTTTAGTGTATTAGTTGGTGATATCAAGAAGCTTAGACTTCGTTACTTGTTATGTTTTGTACTCCGAATGTCATGACAGGTTAGCGATTTCGTTCCTGGGTTTATGTAGCGTTGCCTGACTATGACAAATTATTGTTTTGAGGATTGAAGGGTCTTTAGTTTCGGTTTGGTAGCCAACAGACCATAATGTTTTATGCAACCGATGCAAGAAACTGACGTAGAAAATGACGTTTAAAACGAAAAATCTACAGCTTTGACGTACTGAGCCCATTTCTTATTATTTCAATGAGGGGTTTTCACGGCCGTTTCACATCATCGTTTTTTTAAACCCTTGAAAATAGATGGCGCCAGCTCTGCACTTAAACGTCAAAATAAAGCGAAATGTCAAAGTCAACAACGTAGTGATATATTTTCGTGGTATTTTGTTACTATCACACAGAAGCACAGAGAATGCATTTGTTAATTTTGAAAACCATAGTTGAGTAAGCGCCATCTATCGAGCCAATTTCAACTACTTTTTATTTATATTCGAATATGAAAAGCCCTCATTGTCACTCATTAATATGAATAATGATTTATTGCATATTCTTCAGTCGTTTTTTAATCTATTTTGTAATATTAGATTATAGTATTCATTAACGCTTTTATACGCGACTGTATATACTCCTAAGCCAAGTTCGAGATCTTGTGATACCGAAAGGTTCCTCAGGCGAAGTGTGGACCCCGCCCCCCCCCCCGCCCCCTGGCTCTACGAAATGATAACGTTTTTGGTAAAAAGGTTCTTAAAGGGTATTTTTGAGAATTCGTAGATATTGAATAAAATAACATTTTATTCGTTGAATAATAATAATAGTTTCATGTGACTAACAAGCTCAGTTTCCATGAATTGGTAAAAAGGTGAGGATCCGCCATTTTATACAGATGCCAAGGTATTAACATGTCGACCATTATATAATGGCACCAACAAACTAGTCGAATGAAAATGTTTTATTTTTATTCATAGTATAAACAATAAAGGTATTAATGTATCTTTCTCGTTATTTTGTACGTCTGGATTGAGAGATATGCGTTGTAGAGGTTAGTTATTTTGTACGTCTGGATTGAGAGATATGCGTTGTAGAGGTTAGTTATTTTGTACGTCTGGATTGAGAGATATGCGTTGTAGAGGTTAGTTCACGATTTCTTATCGAGAACATTTATCGAAATTGTGTTTTAAATAATATAATACATAATTTATTTATTAAGTCGGACATTATTGGGTCCATTATTTGTTAGTATTATTCTTAAAAACTATGCTAGAAATACATTAGTAATAACTATAAGTTTAGGTGAAAACTCTCATCCGAATCCCGACCAAACAGACTCCAGCGAGAATACCTACCTGATCAGGACCCGGATAAAAGCCTTCATTACTGGCAGGTCATAGCGATCGGGAATGAGCTGCAGGATGCCGTTGGAACTGCTCCGCACTCTGCTGAGCAATGAGGCAGTTTTATTACGGATGACGGCGTGAAAACCATCAACCCGAGCCTCCGCAAACATCGCTGATGCACTGCAGAAGCGAGGAAGTCCCATCAGCATCATAAAACCATTATTATATTGTTTTTGGCTCGGTAATGCCGTTGGGGAATATGATGAAGACTAATGTATTTTTTCGTTGTTATCATAAACAAAAAAGACTACTAAGACCACGCTTTTCAGAGCTTACTGCCAAGCGTTTTATACGTGCAGCCTTTGGGTCAAGCACACCAAAAAATCTTGGAATGCCTTGAGGATCCAGTACAACAACTCGTTCAGGGTGCTGATGGGGCTGCCGCGCTTCTGCAGCGCATCAGGAATGTTTGCTGACGCACGAGTAGATGGATTCGCGGCGATAATGCGCAAAAGATCTGCGTCCCTGATGCGCCGGGTGCGCGACAGCTCCAACAGCTACCTACACCTGATCGCACAGAGGCTGGACACTGACTGTCTATTTATGGAACACTGGACAAGAGCGTATATTGTGCTATCTTGACCAGTGTTCGATAAATATTTTAAATATTTGAATATGAATTTGAATTTTTCTAATTTATTTGAATTTTTGATTTTGAATTAATTGTGAATTCTATTTTTAATTATGATTTTGCTCGAAATATGGACACTTTAACTTATTTGTATTATAATGTATTGTTGTCTGAAATAAACATTATTGAATTGAATTGAATTGAATTGAATAAACTTTGAAAATTTTGCTAAAAATACGTTTAATTGAAGCCTGTTTGAATCTTGACAGCCTTTAATGTGACAATATAATATTATAAAGATAAAGATAAAGTTAAGAATAGGTACAACAAAACATAATTTAATATTAATTTTAAAGATCTTCGTAAGTATAAGAAATAAGAGAACTTTGCCTTCCGTGCTAGTTAAAAAACTGTGTTACGGCAAGGTAACGCTTCTCACCCCATGTAGAATGGTCCATACTGGACATGTAGCTAATTTATACCTAAACATTAAGCCCATATAAATATATACCTTGTATAAGCTAACATAGAGGGATTTGGTTTCGATGAGGCTTCCCTATAGCGTCGGTAAACAATGCCAGCGCCAGAAGTGCTATAACGATTGATAAACAGTAACTATACACAATGCCAGCGCCAGAAGTGTTATAACGATTGATAAACAGTAACTATACACAATGCCAGCGCCAGAAGTGTTATAACGATTGATAAACAGTAACTATACACAATGCCAGCGCCAGAAGTGCTATAACGATTGATAAACAGTAACTATACACAATGCCAGCGCCAGAAGTGTTATAACGATTGATAAACAGTAACTATACACAATGCCAGCGCCAGAAGTGTTATAACGATTGATAAACAGTAACTATACACAATGCCAGCGCCAGAAGTGTTATAACGATTGAGAAACAGTAACTATACACAATACAAACAGTTTAAATGTCAGTTAACTCTATCACAACTTTATCACATTAAAAGTGAAAGCTAAGTAATTATAATAATAATTAGATTCCCGTAATAACTGCAGTAAACGTTCACTTTTAAATTCTAACTTATTTTTTATTTTTAGTTGATCTTGCTTTCATAGCGGGCGCTTAGACTTGATACATCACGGTGAGACAAGATGGTTCAAGCAACTGACACCCGAGATGGACAGTCATAGTGATAACAGTTTACAGAAATACAGAAATACAAATAATAGTACAAGGTATAACGCAAAATTACCAATCTTTAGATTAGACTTCTAACTGTTTCGGCTGTCACTAAAAACTAAATAAATATTAAAATTAAAAATATGCATGGATACTACATTATAATACCGAGGGATCACCCAGACAAAAACACGATAAGACAACATTTTCTCGATAAAAAAAAACACAAAGTTACCTCTAACTTTTGGCTAGATTCGATTGTTTGTCAATATGGTACAGATTATTGGGTCAAAAATTGGATAAATAATATCAATACAATAAAACGGAGGGATTTTTTAATATTATCTATATTTCACGAGATATTCAATAAAAACTGCTTTTTTGAGCGGCGCGTGTCGTTTTTTTTGTATGAAGATTTCTGCCTGGCGGGAGCGCTGTCATCCACCTAGGACGCACCCTATGTGGCATTGGACTTCACCCGCCACCCTGAGACATAAAGATGAAGAGTCTCATGTGCCTGTAATTTCACCGGCACCCATACCCTTCAAACCGGAACACAGTAATTCGACCACTACTGCTTTGTGGCTGAAATAAGTATGGTGGTAGTACTTCCCCGGATGAACTCAGACTATTGTTGAGTCATAAGTCGGTAGTCAGTAATAATATTGGATCCTGTCGCTGGTTGTCGCTCGTCTGTACGTACCGCAACCTTTTTAACCTTTTTACCGTCGAAAGGGGTATATTGTTTTTTAGTTGGCTTTTTACGTTGAGTTTCGGGAGGCGTTGTGTGAGGCGGGGCGGCCCAAAGTGATGCGGAATGTATGTGGCTCTACTTGGAATTGTTTAACTGATTTTCGATTTTTGTACTCTTATACCTAGACAAATTTCGATAATTTCGGCGTTAACATAATATTCGCGATACAGTTTAAAAAATAACTTCCCTGATATTATCAACATAGGTCATAGGGTTGGTTAATAAAAAACGTAAAATAAATACTTTATTTGCAACAAAAACATGATGAACATGACAAAAACATGATGAACATGACAAAAACATGATGTTTTTGTTGTAAATAAAGTATTTGTTTTACGTTTGATTATGTTATACACACCTGTTAAAAAGCGTTTAAGGCTATCTTCTCGTAAAAAAACATATTGTGTCAATCTAGATCTTAAATAATGTCTTTTCCAAATTCCATCGAAATCCGAACCGATTTCGAACAAAATTTGGCGTAAATTAAACAAACTATCGCATAGTTGGTGTTTATTGTAGTTTACTCCGTATGAATCGATTATAAGGCGCTCGCTACGCTAATAGGAGGAGAATCAAACTGTAAAATGAAGCGTTAACAAAAAGTGAAGTCCGTTATGTTTTTCCCTCTCAAACATCTCTAAACATCTTTCTGACTAAACACCTCATTTTTAGACGCGGAAGCTGAACAATCTTTTTTTTTAACTCTCACATGTCACATCTTATTACGATCTGTCACATTGACAGTTCCATATTGTATCGATAGCCGCCAGCACTACAATCGACATGTCCCATCCCTAGCTAGGGGTGTGTCAGTACCTCGGGCGAGCATTGTTTTGTCTGTTCAACTGACGGATGCCGACACAAAGTGTGTGTATGTCTGTATGTATGTATGTATGGGAAGTTTCTCAGAAAGTCTCGCGCGATGAGTTTCGAAATGGGGTTTTTCTGTTTTAAAAACGCTTTTGTTCTTACGAAAGCATTTTTGTAAATTCACAACTTGTTTAATCAGTCGTCTTTTAAACTAGCTGAACCGCTCCCGATTTCGACGTCACTTAGGCTAAACCTTCTCAAACAAGTAAACAGCATTGCGGCCTCCGTATATTGCTCGCTGTCCGCGCACACACTCGGATCATATCAACGGATGACAAACTGCGAGCACTAACGAACAAGACTGGCATCGAACGAATGTGATTATGTTAGTATTACTTACGTATTAACTATTTAGTAATCTGAGGTATTACCATGATACCTAGATCGTGATTAAGTAATTACATTCTAAAAAAAAAAAACAGTGTTGATATTATCCTGTCAATTATTATTGATGTATAACATCTTTCCTCTCGCTTTCTTGCAATCTCTGGGAGTGATTTCGTGAAAATGAACGGCAGTGTAAAACAGGAAGCGCGCATTTTCCGAGAGGTTCGTACTTTCAGCCATGTTACTAAAAACCAAGGTGAGATGTCAGAAGTTACACACTGAGTATATTATTATCCAACTCGCTCGTCTGTATTATTTTACATAGTATAATATTTATGTATTATAAATATTGAAATACATAACTGTCTATTGATAGCTGTCCCACTAATATCATAATTTCAAAGTTTGTCTGTATGTTAGTTACTCTATCACGCCAAAGCAGCTGAACCAATTTCGTAGTAACTTGGTATACAGGTAGACTATAACCTGGATTGTGAGCTACATTTTATTCCGGTAAAAAGGAGCAAAGCCGCGGGCTGGCAGTTTTTTTTTAATTTTTTTCTATTACTCACCTAAATTGTTTTTAAACTAATGTTACTCATACATTAGTTTAAAATATATTATTTTTTTATTTTTATTACTCATTCTGTCTAAATAATCGTCAATGTAAATAAAACTTTAAAAACTTCATTGGTCTCATCAAAATTAAGTTGATTGATTGAAAAAACTATACAACTCTCTACCTCATAAACGCAAAAAGAGCCGCACTCGTTTCTAAATTCAAAAATTATCCACGCTCGTTCGGAAACTAACTTGAAGTGCGTATTCAAAGGAGGTTTATTAATATTCGAAGCAAGTTACCGCCGAAAACTGACCGTCGGGTGTCGGTACAGATCTGATGTTGCGATACCGAGTACGAACCCAGTAATTACGACTTACCACTGACTATTATCAAGTAGCGAGTTGCTTTCATATATTTTACAAAATGGATGGCCAGTATCCACGAGTCACGAGGCATGCTGGAATATTTATATTGTAGATTTATTGCGTTGTGTGTACGATGATTTACTGGAGGTGTGTCCAAATATTCTGAACGGAGTTTGTGGCGCGACTTTTGGGTTTGGAACGATTCGGATTTGAATTTGGAACTCATGCATAGATTTCAGGATTAGCTACAGGGTTGTCAATACCGATATACTGTATCTTGTTATCGATATAGTTAAATAAAGCGACACTTTTAAAAAAGTAAGAAAAATAGAGTAGTTCCCGTTTCTCCCCGAATTTCATGTCAACGAAGATTGAACGAAGAACGAAGGTGGATAATGGAACTCCTCGATGGATAATAGTAGACTGGCCCTGTTTAGGCTCATTTTGATCAGCACTCGGTTACGATCACTATTTTATAAAGATTGTATTGAAAAAAATATTTTTCTTATAATATATTATTGCTGTTCGTTATTATTGTTTATTATTATTATTATATTTTTTATTATTGTTGTTATCTTGATAATAGAAAACAAACTCTGTGTAAATTTAATCAGTTTTCATGAGATATGCCCGCTGACAGACAGACATACAGCGGAGGCTTAGTAATAGGGTCCCGCTGGTACCCTTTGGGTAAGAAACCGTAATAAGGCTCTATTTTTTACAACAGTGACATTTAAAACTACCCTCTTTTACAGAAAAATGCGGTCTTTCCGACGACCCCGGTCTGCGCGTCAACGGCAAGGGCAAGAAGATGCGGAAACCCAGGACCATATACTCCAGCCTGCAGCTCCAGCAGCTCAACAGGAGGTTCCAGAGGACGCAGTATCTGGCGCTCCCGGAGCGAGCTGAACTGGCCGCCAGCTTAGGGCTCACGCAGACTCAGGTGAGTCCCCCATTCTCACCAACTAATTACGGCATGACGGCGTCATGTCGTTTGAATTATGAATTCTAATATTAACAAAAGTGAACCACAGCTGCCGGGCACCAAAAAAACATGACGAAAAGGGATTAAAAAAGTTAAAACATATATAATAAAACAAGTAAAAAGTAAAGAAAAGTAACAAAAAGAAAAGAACTACATACATAGTAAAAAAAAAAAAAAAAAAAACGGAACCCTAAAAAGACATTTTATGAAAAGCCCAGTGTACATTTTGCCAATAAATTTTGTGAGAAAATGTACAGTTTTCATTTTGAGAAGTGTACATTTTGCGAAGTGGACGTTTTGCGAATGAGGGAATTTCCACATGACGGGCAACTTTTAAAAAAATCTTAATTGTTATCAGTGTTAAAGTTTTTTTTATTAGTATTGTATGCTTTCAATTGTTTTCTGTAACTTGTCGTTGTATTTCTAACTACACTAAAAGCGTTTAACACTTCATTAATGTGGATCATTAACAACTACCTTAACTAGTAGGATCAACTTTTAACGTGTTATTTTTCGCCCTGCATCAGATTTAGACATCATAAATATTAATCTGGAGCGTTCTTATTCCAATAATGATTGACTATTAGTAAAAAATACTTTTCAATAGCACCCGAAAATTAAAAGAAAAAATAAAGACACGAGCTGGCGTAGTAATTATGTCACAAACCCTGTAATTAGTGGCAAGTGTGTCCGTTCACTTTATTTTTTATCTAAAAATCTGTGGTGTACAAATAAAGACTTTAAATCTAGGTTAGTTTAATAGGAAGTCTCTTGGCACGCTGTTGTCGGTAGATTGCAAGCACTATAATTAAAAGACAAGGAGTTTTTTTATCTTTGCCGACTGTCGTTTCTAGGCGGTAATTGTCTGTTTTACTATTGAACACAATTTATTTTAGAATTCTAAACGAACTACAAACATGCTGAAGTCTATGTAGGAAACCTATGATCCATCACGCAAGGAAGTAAAGAAAAACAAGATCAAAAACAGTCGAATTGAGATCTTCCTCCTTTTTGTAAAGTCGGTAAGAAATACTCCATTCTTTTGTTAACAACCCTAAAGGATAAAGGAGTTTCCATGAACAAGGTAGAGTTGTTCTCTTCCCGCCATTTTGGAAAGGAGACGTCATCGTCTACTTTTATTTTATTTCTTTTCCTGGTGTTTTTTTAGTTATTTTGGTGGCGTTTTAACCAATGTAGCTTGTTTAAAGAGCACAAGTGTATTGAAATGAAATGGAAGTGAATTGCGTAACTTTTCAAATTGGTGGAAATTGTCTACTACGTTTTACTCTAGGTTTTACTAAAACATGACATGACTTTGACTTTGTGACGACTTGGAAGGAGTGTAGCGTTGCAAATTATACCAATTGAAAATACACTATCTTACTAATACAAATTAAAAATAACTTGAAAATGGCAAATGCACAAGCCGCGCGGAGACAATAATAAAGAAAAAAAAGGTATACTTTACTAATACTTTATTTCTAGGTGAAGTTAGACCATACATACAACCCTATTCATATATTTGTGAGAAAAAAAAAACACCGATTTCCATAGTTTTGTACCGTATTATTGAACTCATTGATGTCTAAATGATTTAATTAATAATTTTAATTGATATGCATGTTTGTATTGTAATATCATTCAAAGAAATTGCCAAAATACAAGTTGTATTGTCTTAGTTTGGTAAATAGGGCGACGTAAAATGACTTGATTTAGGTTTTTTTGATGAGTTTTTTTTAATGTTATGTTTCGACAAACTGGCTTGCGGCGCGCCTGATGGTAAGCGGTTACCGTCGCCTATTGACATCTGCAACACCAGTGGTATTGCCAATGCTTTGCCTGACCTGAAGGACTCTTTTTACATTTTTTTTGAAGCAGCTCTTTTTGTAATTTATCGGAAACACCTCAGGAGGGAAGCGTTTTATCGTAAGCGGGGAAACCTAACCTCAGAAGGTAGCTCATTGCACAGCTTGTAAGTATGGGAAGACTAGATCTCTAGACACAAGTAGTACCTAATCGTGGGCATATGACGAGTGTATAATCAAGAAAGCACATGAAGCCGGTACGTAGCTGATTGATTCGTCATAATGTCGCCATAAGAAATGAATAATCGTCTGATCGACCCGACGCGAACAGAGCGCAGAGTGCGCAGAGCTGTCAATATAAACGAAAATGTCAATGTCAACAAGCATGGTTGCTAGTGTAGCACGGGGATTCAATCTGCCATTTTTGAAAGAAATGTGTGTTCTTTCGAGTTATTTCATGTAATTTTAGTGGCATTTTAACCGGTGTAGCTTGGATAAATAGCACATTGTGTGATGTATGTAATTTAAGTGTATTGCGTGTCTTTTCGAAATGGTGTATTTTTTCATACTTATTATAGGTTGAATTAGTGGAACTGGATAAATATGAATTACATTTGTAAACCCTTTTTCTGCGAAATAAATCATTCATTCATTCATTCATTCCTGTAAAAACACTGTATTTCTGGCATTATTTAAACTGGGTTATGATTTGACAGAAACTCTCAACGACTCGGCTATAAATATAATTATATAACTTGACATTGGCTAAATTGTTTGGAGCACTCCTCAAAAGACATTAAATGAAGAAAAGAACAAGAAGTACGTTAGCACTTTCGTGATTTACAATACTTTAAGACTTCAATCCGCCATGGAACGGCTTAATTTTTATCTAATTTCATTTTATTTTGTTTTTAAAGTTATATCTTTAAGTATTTTTTTTTAATGTGTGTTGTTGTTAGATAGAATTTTATTGCGTGGCTTTTAAGAATGGTGTTTTATTTCCTGCAAAAACTTGTTTTTTCCGCCACCATTTAAACTAGGTTATTTATGACTTGGCGGAGACTCTTGACGACATGACTAATATCATTTTACAATGAGGGCTTTTCATTTTCAAATAAAAAAAATAAAAAGTAGTTCAATTTGGCTCGACAGATGGCGCTGACTCAAGTATGCTAGTAAAAATTAACAAATGCATTGTCTGTGTTTTGTGTGATAGTAACAAAATACTACGAAAATATATCACTACGTTGTTTACTTTGACATTTCACTTTATTTTGAAAGCTAGATTCAAAGCCGCGCCATCTATTAGCGCATGATTTGAAACGTCCGTGAAAACCCCTCATGGCGAAATTGTTTGGAGTATTCCTCAGTAGCCATTTTAAGAAGAGAAGAAGACATTTGAATTAACTTTTGACAGATATTTGTACCTACAGCTCGTTCACAGTAAGATGTCCCCTGTCTTGTATGACGTGCCAACCACGGCAGGGGCCATCTTACGGTGAACGAGCTGTAGGTACAGAATATTAGAAGATTTTATTTTTAGTCCCATAGAGCTCTGCTCTAATAAATAGTTTTGTAAATAGAGTGGGCTCTATCTGTTAGTAACTCTTCATTACGGTAACTCTATAAAAAGTGCGTCTGAGTTAATTTTATTATAATTTAATATTTCTCAGTTATTGTCTGTGGCACCGCACTTTGATGAGCCCGCGTCAGTGTAGGGATGGGCGGCAGTCGATGAAATACCTATCGATATTATTTAACTATATAATATATAACTGCTCAACATATTCAACGCTGAAACGATCAATCCACCGACCGACCTACGGCTGGTCCATCTAAATCATTTTTATCATCTATTTCCTTCGGGATACTGGTTCTTTCCTTGGTGTCAATATTTAAAAAAATAACATACTTTTATTTACAGAAGGAATAATACAACAAATACAAGGTATGTACAAATATAAACAAAAAAAATAAAAAAATAAACATTATGAAACAGTTGTGCTGCCTGAAGACCGCTGCTAACGATCTAAAGGTAGCACAACTGATCCAAATCATAAAAAATACCGAACTGAAAAAAGTTGCAAGGATGAATATTTATTTTAACAAATGATTACTGCCCAAATTAAATATTGTAAGCCTAAAGTGCTGACGATGACCGAACCTGACGAAACATGATCACAAATCAAAAGTGAAAAGCAGTCATAGTACCTTTGAGCGCACCATCATAGGGATAACCCTATCCATAAATAGGATAATACATAGGGATAACCCTATCAATAAATAGGATAATACATAGGGATAACCCTATCAAAAAATAGGATAATACATAGGGATAACCCTATCCATAAATAGGATAATACATAGGGATAACCCTATCCATAAATAGGATAATACATAGGGATAACCCTATCCATAAATAGGATAATACATAGGGATAATCGGGTGCATCCATATTGATCCCATGGATTCATCCCACGAATATTGATTACCGGATTCATATACCAAAATGTAGGCCGTATTAAGATAAGATAAGATAATTGTTTATTTCAAATTTAACACAATAAAAATTCACATGTCATCCATTTTGTTACTAAATTAAATCTTATAATTAATGTTAGTTAGCATACAAAGTTACAATTATTAAATTAAGCATTATATCAATTCAAATTCAATCATCATTAATAAATTTAAATTTGTAAATATTGTGACATTAATTTATTTAATTTTGTAGTATTCCTGATTTATTAAGTTGTATGTAGTAGCTAAAAGTCGATGTGCAATAATGTGTTATGTTATAAGAGTTTATAAAACCTGGAATAAATGAACAATAGTAACAAAAAGTCAAGTGGAATACATAAAGTCAAGTATACGTATTGAGTCACAAGCTGGGCGACTGGCGGATGTTTTGAAAACCAGTGTGCTATGATGCCAGAATTAAAATTAAAAAAAAACACGTATTCATCCCATGAAAATCCCATATGTCATTTCAAGAAAAAATATCATATATTCCTTGAGGGTAGGCAGCTCATCGACAATCCGGTGTTGCCAGTGTCTATAAGCGACGGTGACCACTTTACATCAGGTGGGCCGTAAGATAGTTTGTCTATTAGTTTCATAAAAAAAAAACTTCTATCATTTTAGGATAAATAAAAGCGATACTAGGTAGGTGTCATTTTCTTTCAGCGCTATATTAAAAGTTTGGGTCAATGACCGCTTTGCGTTCTCTTTTTGAAATAAGTTATCTGTACCTATCACTACTAATTTGTTACTACGTAACTATTAGTGTTGTACTGCAGATAGTTCCCATCACTAGTGTATCGCTCGGTTTGATTCCTCATTAACAAACATCGGAACAGAACTCGCTGTAAACATTATATTCCTTTCTCTCCAACAAAAAGCGACATCTAATTTACGACAAACGACATTCTGCTTTACGAAATTAAACCTTATTTATAGACTAGTATAACTGCTAATGTAGTGGAACGCCCGTGACTTTGTGCGTGCACATTTCAACAACCCCCAGTAGCCCCTTAGGGGGCGAATTTTAGAAATTCCTTTCTTAGAGCTCCCCTGACTCCCTTAACCGTGGCATCCGGTCTAAGAATGGATCCCTCCGTCTCCTCCCGTGGATGTCGTAAAGGCCAACTTAAGGATGTTGATATTTTCAACAGCTCTATGGTTAAGTTAAAACGTATGCTTAATGATAATTTATTTTTGGGCTGCAATGTGTCTAGTCAGCGTAGTGCGTAGTGTGTAGTGTGTAGTTACTTATTTATTTATTTTTCTCCTCTAAATTCAACTCAACAATGTAACTATGTAAGTATTATTATTGTTTAATATCTTGTAGCTATGTAAGTATTTATTGATGTTTAATATCTTTGTGGTTTATTTTTCTTTTGTCGTCTACTGATTTTTAGTTATATTTTATCTATTTAGTAGTTTATTTGTAGAAACTTATAAATAGCCTTCTGCTTTTTAACATGTTTAAACATGTTATTTTATACATAAATACGTTTGTGCGTAGCTGTTAGTTTCTCTAAATTGTAAAAATAAAATAAATAAATAAATTACACCAGGGAATAGGCAGCAGCATCCACCTGAGTACTCAGCATCAATACAGCGATCATCAGACCGTTGACAAGCGTGGTAAAATATATTAGGGCTGATGATAATGATGATGAATAACTATAAAACCTACGATCAGCTGAGTGATTGCTCTGACAATGAGTACCAACAGATTTGTTGTACCAATTACCGTAAAAACGCGAGCGAACCCGCCGCAAAAAGCTAGTCTCGCCGTAAATTATTACATTTGTCTTGACGTGCTATTTATTAGCTATTGTGTTCTACCTCCGAGTAGTAAGAGCGAGCTATAGCGCATTCACTGGGAGAGGACCCTTTAGCGTGAGTACGAACCGTTCGTGTAAGCAACAACGTAGTATTCTGGACGTTGTGTTGGCTTTTACGACATCCACGGGAGGAGACGGAGAGGTTAATTCTTATTGTTATTGTTATCATAGCTCCTGTATTCTGACTTTTAACTTGTTGTTATCAATAAAGATAGATATATAGATAAAACGTTTATTTGCATCTCCAATCACAAACGCACACACACGTACATTCTAAACAAATAAAAAACAGTGCACTAAAAACTAGATAATAAAACTAACATACACAAAAACAAAGCAGTGCACTAAAATAAACATTTAAACCATATAAAAACTATAACTAAAAGTACGTGTGTGTTACAGCATCACAAATGGGTCATAGCTCAGCGAATTAACTTGCTCAAAGAGCAAACACTGATTGTCAGCTAGTACCCTCAAGGTGACAAGTCGAGACGAGCGCCATACATGTACATTTCAGCGAGTACCCTCGAGGTGACAAATCGAGACGAGCGCTATACATGTTCATTTCAGCTAGTACCCTCGAGGTGACAAGTCGAGACGAGCGCCATACATGTACATTTCAGCGAGTACCCTCGAGGTGACAAATCGAGACGAGCGCTATACATGTTCATTTCAGCTAGTACCCTCGAGGTGACCAATCGAGACGAGCGCTATACATGTTCATTTCAGCTAGTACCCTCGAGGTGACAAGTCGAGACGAGCGCCATACATGTACATTTCAGCGAGTACCCTCGAGGTGACAAATCGAGACGAGCGCTATACATGTTCATTTCAGCTAGTACCCTCGAGGTGACAAGTCGAGACGAGCGCCATACATGTACATTTCAGCGAGTACCCTCGAGGTGACAAATCGAGACGAGCGCTATACATGTTCATTTCAGCTAGTACCCTCGAGGTGACAAGTCGAGACGAGCGCTATACATGTACATTTCAGTGTGGGAACTCCTCCGATAACACCAGTCTCATAAGAGTCCGGGTACCAGAGGAGGCTCAAGTACGAGAGTAGGGTGTTAGTATATATTCAGCCCTAACTAGCGTCTTAAGTACAGTTAATAACAATAACTGAGAGGGTGTATCTATGCGAGTCAGTAAGTGTTAGTATTGATATTGTACTGTATAGTATTGTTACTCTCAGGCTGCTTACATACAGTTTCTCAGTAGTACGTTATTTGTTTTTACGTTCTATGCGATAGGATTAAGCTTATAAGGTCAAGAGGGTTGTGCGTTTACAATTACAGAGCATCGATAAAAAGAGTCGATAAATACATTTCATAATTGCTTAGACTCGGACGTTGCAAGCGGTGACAAACGTATTCATTTTGTCGCACTCAACCTGACGAAGACACCAAGAGTCAAGAATTGATTGCGAATATGTTACGTACACCGATTCACTGTACCTACATACATCAACAATACAATTTACAAAATTAATTACATTTACGATACTTTTTAAAGCAAAATGCATAACCTTGCGATCCATGCTAATTCGTTTAAAATTATTTTTGCTCTATACTACGTATGGACCTATGTTTTTAACCAAAACCATTTTCATAATCCACTACAATATTAAAAGACTCGTAAAATGAACATGGAATACATTTTGTATGCGCATGTCATCGATTCCCACGTCCCGTACAGTCGGTCACGCCACTAGCCTTACAAATTAAAAAGAAATTCTAATCAAGTTTAACAATTTACTTTTTATTTTATTTTATATTTTTATTGTGGTTCAAAGTTTATGTTTCGTAACCTAATGTAACGGATGTTTTTGCTTTCGTATTTTTATTGTTTTCTTTTATATACGTACATCAAACTATCTCAATGTAAAAATAAGAGTACAAGAGGCTTGTCCTTTTTATGCTTGTAACTGCAATGTTTTTGTAGATAGGCAACTCCAACTCCTGAGCAGGGGTTCTAAAAGGAACGGTGATTGTCCATAGATCCCACCCCCTCCCCCCCGGGGGCTCGAAGAGGGGTGAGTAGCAAGATCGGTCGGACCGTGGTGAGCTGGGCCGCGGCCGATCGAGCTATTGGCGACCTCGAGACGATTATCAGGAGTTTTGACCTGATTTTTCGTTCGAGATATTTCATTCGACATTTTGCATTCGACATTTTTCTTTCAATAGACTAAGAAAAAACCAGTGAAATAAATAGATGAAAAAACCTACTCACCATAATTCCCATTAATTTATATCGCTGCTAGTACCGTCGACTGGCGCCGTAGTAACTATATTGTAATCTTTTTCGGGGTGAATTGAACCTGGGGTGACATGAACCTAACTCACTTGGAGTTGGTGGCACGGTTGGTTAGCTATCCACGTATTTAAGGAGTTCACAGCTAGTATAAGGTATAGGTACAAGTTTTTATTTAACTTGCAATTTATGTATGGTCATCTGGGTGGAATCCGGGTGAAATCTTGCAATTTAATTTTAAAGCAGTTATCCTCAACCGATTGAGCTAAAACTTGGCATACCTACCTGTCAAGTTCCGATGACAATACAATATGATGGTGAAAGCGAGCTGATCTGATTATGGAGACGGAAGGTGGACAACGGAACTCCTTGAGGGATAAAAGTAGACTGGCCGTGCTTAGGCTCATTTTGATCAGTACGCGGTTACGATCACTAATTTTATAAAAGCTTGTAGTAAAAATATATTTTTACAAAAGACTTTTATATATCAAAATTTCTTAGAGTCTAATTGCTGGATGCGGCGTTTGTATGTATGTTTGTAAGTATGTGTGTTTGTCCGACTGTAACTGCAGAACCGTTGAACCAATCTTGATGAAACTTTATGGGTAGGTAGGACAAATGGAAAATGGAATTTTGAAGTTCGAACATGAGCTTGATCGGTGCAGGGGCTTGTGAGCTACGGGGGTGCAAGAGGTACCCTAAAACCACTCATCCTTATCTATCGCTATGCGATGCCTTGCGATGTCACGTTCGGGGTGAAATAATCTCAGACCCCATATTAGCTAATGGCCAAACGTGAAATAACGCGGGCTCGTTACGATATCTGCGTGGAATCATCATTTAGAATACATTATGACGTCACACGTTATTGGTAAGGAATCTTCTATGATCATAGCGACTAAGAGCCCAGGCTTCAGTTTCCAGTCCTCCAATAAAAAGCTAGCGGTACACAATACGCCATTCGTCACACCACAATACGAATTAAAGCGCGGTAGTCACATCCATCATCGTTTCGTTCTGTGCGACTGACGCGCTGATCGAAATGAGATTTGTAACCTTTTTTCATTGGCTGTATGGATGTGTGCGTTATGTTTACTTTATTTGCTCTATGGTTTTCGTTCATTGGAATGAATGATTTGGTTTTTGTAACTATAGTTTTATTTATTTGAACATAATGTTGAAACAAATCAGTCTTTTTCAGTTATAAAGCCATCTTCAATGCAGTTTCTCTACGACGTACAATTTATGTTGTAGAAGTGAAGAACATTTTTGGTATAGAACACTTTGGAGTACTTTTCAAACTTTAAAACTAAAAGTAAAACTATTCTGTTGTATTGTGTTATATACCTATAGATATTATTCTCATTAGAGCGGCGGGGGCGCACGATGCACATCGATAAAAAAATATCTAAATCATCGACACAAAAATCTCAATCGTATCTCTGACAGGCGTCAGTGACTCACAAAGGCTGACCGAATGTAACACACAAAAAAAAATGCAAGAACAAAAAGACAGAAGCAATGCCACTTTAACAGAAGCCGATTTTTTTAATATCCCAAGACAATTGTTCTAACCGCAAGTCATGACATTTGACGAGCGGGCATTGGTTGACGGTTGGAGTTTGACAGCCAATCAGAGCCGTTATTTCGAAAATGGAAAGTCATCTTTCTTAACATTTGAGATGGTGACTCGTAGAATCGTCTGGCGTCATTGGTCGGCGCGGGATATAATGTGTTTAGATAGTGTCGGGTTTCAGTCGGAAGGTGATCTCTTAGTGACGATGTAACATAAATAACAGCCTGTATATAATACAGAAGACATGAGGGTAATTAAGTCATGCAAATATTTTAACGACATATAATTCTATATGGCGTAGGGGTTTGTTTAAAACATATTTCGCTCGATAGATGGTAATAATAGTTCAATAAGCGACGTTGGGTTTGCACCTTGTCAAGTTGTCACTAAGGAACAAGTAGACATTATGACATAAAATTATGTACCTATTTTTAAATTTTGAACTTTTCTCTGATTACTCTATTAAAATGTCCCCCATAGATTTAAATATCAAGATGCGTTCGATCTACAAAATGTGTTTTTTTCATAACTCCAAACACAACCGATCGCGAGCGAACTAAATCATGTACCTACTGGTTGCCGTTGGTGTGTAAAATCCGATTTTGACACCTTAAACTTGCCAATTATTTTTTTTAACTTTGAGAATACTGAGCAAGCAGATAGCCCGCCTGATGTTAAGAGGTAACCTCTGACTTTAACAATACATTACGACATAGGGCGCGTCCAGGTCACGTCCACCTAGGACGTGCCCTATGTGGCATTGCACTGCGCCCGCCACCCTGAAACAAAGATGAAAAGTCTCATGTGCCTGTAATTTTACACGTCATCCGCCCTGTTCTTACGGTAGTCATCATCATTGTCTTGCCCTATCCCAATGTATTTGGGGACGGCGCAGTACGTCTGTTTCTGTCCTCACGGTAGAAATATACATTATTATATATTTATATGTGTCCTACACAGACTTCAATGAGATATAAGGATATGCCCCACACAGAGAATACAGTCACGATTCTATTTATATGTATAGTATCCCCGCAGGCAGATGGTATCATTATTTAAAAGAATTAAGAGCAAGGCAATGTCGTTCGATTAATCCCAATTGTTGACAATTGGAAACAATTTTCCAATTAAAGTCACTTTTGTTTTATATGTTTCTGTTAAGTTGTACGCAGCGCCTATGACCAAGTTTGTGCTATTTGTTTTCCTTTAGACTGATGCTCATTATACCACCTTACACCGGGATACCTGCGTTCAGCTCGCTTAGCTCCTGTCAGAATGGCAGGTTGCTCATCTATCGGGTCATCAGCAGCTTGTTCCTAAGCTGGTAAGGGCCTCTAACTGGCGCTATGTACCCTAGCTTCAGTGTGCGAAATTTGTTTACATTCTGGTAGAAATGGAATGGGGAACTAGCATAATACTCTCTGAAGTAATAAAAACTATAAGTACAAGCTTCGCTGCGGCGTTGAATATTAAAACGTTTAAAACAAACTTCATTGCATTAAAAGAGACAGATAAGCGCAAAACTCTTAGATGCAAATCCACGTGAGAACCACTTTCACTTTAAACCGTATCATCAAACAGAATTATGGATACAGGATTTGATTCTGATTGTATTATGATTAAAATGGAGGTCTGAGAGAATGAACGCATAGTTCACAGAGTAAAACGACGTATGACGGTGTATGACGCGTCATTTGAATAAACAAGCACCAGTGGTGTGGTGTACTCTTCGGGTGAACTCAAACTGGTAGCGGTGAAGGAAAAACTGTTTTGACATTTCGAAAAAGGTGTTTATATTTCCAGACAAGACTTTTACATTTAAAGAAACTAAGATTTTTTTTTGTTATAGTAGACCTTTAAATAAATTTATGTATTAATCAACTTTTTCTAAGTGCAGTTGAGGAAAAATAAACATCGGTAGTTTTTTTTTATGTAATGGCTCGACAAACTGGCATACGTACGGCCCGCCTGATGGTAAGCGGTTACCGTCGCCTATTGACATCTGCAACACCAGAGGCATTGCCAATGCGTTGCCTGCCCTGAAGGACTCTTTTTATTTATTTTTTTGAAGCGGCTCATGTTGTAGTTTATCGGAAACACCTCAGGAGGGAGCTCATTCCACAACTTGCACGTATGGGGGAGAAAAGATCTCGTAAAGCGAGCTGTACGAGATACCCATGTGTCGCTGATGGGACGACGAAACCTACTTACGAAGGCAACGACTAAATAACATGAGGTTATTGTTACAATAATGCCTTTAAAATACGCATTTGTTAATGAAGAAATTTATGTAAAAATTTTCATACATCTGAATAAATTATATAAACGCAGTAGATACGCAGAATAAAAATGCGTTTAAAGTAGTTTGGAAATAAATAGTTTATCTATAACCAGAACATTATATTTATTGCACGCATAACCATCCCATTAATTACATACAAGTAGCATAAGAAGTAGTTTAAGATATTAACAAGCAATTCTTAATTAGATTTGAAAGCACTTCTGTCAACAACAGTACCCGATCCATTTCCAGTAGTAAACTAACGAGGTCCCGGCAGGTGGCGCCGTACATATATTACTACCATTTATGCCGTATATGCCAATTATAGCAAATAAAACCTTATTGCATTACAGCTAAGTATTACTTTGGAACCGGAGCAGCGCTACGCGGTAGCTTCTGATGTTCATTTAATCGATAATTGTGTTGTTGATGTCGCATCACTAATCCGTTTGAAAGTCGAAGATAAAATGCGTTCCGGAACCGGCGATGGAAACTGGAGTTCTTTTTTTTGAAATTCGAAGAATGAATGTTATCTTTTTTATTAAAAAGTTACGCATAAAATGTGCCAGTATTCATCATAAAATAAACCAGAAGGTGCGTGCGATGCTATTAGTACGGGGAGCTGCGTCGCCAAAACGCAATGCCTGCCCCGCGCCTACCATACTTCCCACCAGTAGGGTAATGTTTTGGCGATGTTGGCAACAATGGCAATATGGATGCTTGACTTTTATGCAAAGAAACAAAATTCATTATTTAAACCAAAATATATTGAAATGTAATACATTCGTATGAAATGTGATTCTATCCTTTTCCTTTTTACGCGTTTTTTACATGTGGGAACGACACGCGACGGCGTATTCACAAGAAAATATTTCAAGTTCGACACGACTAGCCGCACGGCCGACCACAGACAGACCGGGTGAAACTATTCTCATTGAGACTAGTTTGCGTGGTGACAGTTTTTACGCGTGAGACGGGTTCTGGTTTGTTCTATATTCTAAGCATTCATCACGTAGACAACTTTTACATAAATTCTCAAATAATTTATGCATTTCGTCCTATAAATGGAATACTATAATTGTTTCTACTACGTAGTAATTAAAACTTTCAACTTTCAAAAAGTTTTGAAAACTTTTCAATAATTACCCGGTGCAATTCAACAATTAATTTAACTAAGTTTCGATGTAGTTAGCTCATTATTAATAGTTAGCTCATCATTAATGCGTAGCTATCTCTATTAATATTACACATATTCTTACTTCTCTACTTTAAACTATTAAGTACTTAATTAAGTATTTTATGGATTCCATAGTTCTTACTTCAACAATTAAAAAAAAGGCCCTTTAAGCTAATGTTCCATTAGAGCTTTTTGTAGAACTTTTTTGTCTAAATCAGTTCAGCCATTTCGGCGTGAACGAGTTACTACTATACACACATCCAAATATCGTTACTTTGGCATTTATTATATTACTGGGATGGCAATTCTCGTAATGGTTACTAGTACCTACTATTATTATTATTATTACTAATACCTAGTATTATTTTATGTAATGGTGCTCGCATAATTCCTGTTATTATTTAAAATATCAAACAATAACAAAAAAAAATAAAAGTAAATAAATTGATTCTAGTTTTTTTTGCATCAGTTGAGAATTAGTTGTTTCTATAAAACTACAAACAAAAACCATGAAGTGATAAAAACAATATTTTTCTGATTTTATTCTCGAAATTTCTAAAGTTTTTTGTTTTATTTAAGTAAAACGCTGTCAAAATATAATAAAAAGTAACGGTAAAGTTCACTTTGATCACGAGCGACCTCTGCGGGGCAATATAAACAAGTTTCGGAACCAATCAATGTATTCACGCCGCGAGACGAATTATCACGGAGTTGAGTGTTCAGATCTTACCTAACATGTGGAAACTTGAGTACAATATTGTGATGGATTACAGGCACTGTAGCACCATCCAAAGTCAAAGTCAAAAAGTATTTTATTCATTGAAATCACGAGGATCATTTTGAATCGTCTTAAAAAACAAATTTACATATACTCCTGTTCCAACGCAACCAGACCTAGAAGAATCAGGCAACAAACGCACGGTCTGTTTTTTTTGATGATCCTTCTTACTACTAGGTGGGGAGCGCCTGTGTGTTGCCTCGAGAACAAGTTGAAGCTGATTCAAAGAAAAAAGGAAAACCAACTTAAAAGCCATACTTATTAGGTAGGCAGTCAAAAGTAAGATGATAGAGAGAATCAGCAAAAGTTCATTCAATTGTTACCTACTCATTATATTATACTAGACGAAGGTATATTTGTCATAAAGAATATGTACATTTTTCAGCAATATTCTCGGCCGAAAAATCTACATACCAGTTTTTTTTTAACTTTGATAGACCTTTGTTTGCGCACGATCTCACCTGTTGGTAAGTGACGATGTGGCTGAAGATGGAGCACAAAGGTCTAGAAGGCACCTATTCACTCTAGTCTTGAAGAGACCCAGATTATAGTTTTCAGGTAAGACAGACGACAGCAGTGTATTCCACTCCTTAGCGGTTCGCATTATAAAGGTAGAACTGAAACGTTAGAAAGAAAGCTAATGTTCAGCTAAACTCTGCTCCAAATTAAAAAAAAACTACTCCGGTCCACATGATCTAAAGATAAAACCATTATTTCACACCAAACAGAAAAATAACAAGGTAAAAGAACAACAACAATAACAGTAACGTACAATGGACAGTTTTATCGCTAAAAGCGATCTCTTCCAGACAATCAATACAGACAGCAAACTTACAGATAGCTCAACCGATCCAAATCACTTACAGACAGAAGCATCTCTAAGAAGCTGGCTGCATTGCCAGGGTGAATGGCATTAATTCGTTGAGCCAGATAAGAGCCAGCTCTCGGGTCACGCGTCGGGTACTCCACGGACCCACAGTAATAAACTATCGCAATTTGCAATAAAATATGATATAAATCATTAGAATAGGGTCAAAATGTCCGGTAGCGTGGCACTATAAACTCCCGGCGTACATCCTGTCATACTCGTTCTATGACTCATTTAAATAACACTTTGATACAATATTTCAAGACCTTGGTTTGTATAAAATCCATTCTAATATTATAAATAACTATGCACAACAAATATGTCGTAGGAACAAAGTAGGCACATGCCGTGTTTTTCCTGTGGTTCACCCCATACTGCGAACTCGCAAATATACACGCAATGTTTTAATGATAAGTATACATAATAGATACTTACTCTCGCTTATATATTATGTGCTCTCGCGTACTATAAAACGGAAAATTAAAATTCTTAGAGAACCGCGAGTCAAATGGCGGTTGCTTTTTCATACTAATATATTTTTCAAATATGGATCGGAGACGTTCTGGAGAAAGGCCAGGTCAAGAGTACCCTTAACCGACGAGCATGTATGAAGAATGTGATGAGAGTGAATGAAGCAAAAGAGGTGTGTCGGGATCGTAGCAAGTGGAAATCCGTGGTCTCTGCCTACCCCTCCGGGAAACAGGCGTGAGTTTATGTATGTATGTAAGGGCGAAGAGAGTATATAATTGTACACTGAAATGCTTGAATATTTAATGATTCAATGAACTTACCTGTACGTGAAGTTCTATCATAATTATGTGAAGTTCTATCATAATTATGTAAAGTTCTATCATAATTATGTGAAGTTCTATCATAATTATGTGAAGGCTTCATTATTTGCGGTAAATCATATTTGGTTGAAGAAAACAATATATTAGCGAAAATAACATCGTAATTACTTGTATGCATCGACGTAAATAAAATGAATGGACGGGCCTTAGGGAACGATAGTTTTGAAGCTTCTAAACAGACCTAGCTAGTATACTTCGCTTCAGTCAGTCTTTGTCACGGCAACGAGTGACAGCTATGCTGAAAAATACCAAAATTAGATACCTTGGTAATACAATGCCTTCCTGTGCTTTTCTGCAAGTGCAAACAACACAAGAAATACAAATAAAGCTTCAGGCATCGCATTTCATTCGTAAGTAAAGGTTTTGTAATATAATTTTCATCAATTGATAAAAAACTTATAAATCGTCGTGTGGTAGGAAAACTACATAAGTAACACATTTTGCGAAATCGACTTTATTGCATGGTTATGATGGCCCATACATGTCGATGGACACGTCTTGCACTAGAGGACGAGCGACAAGGAGGACTACGCCCCAGGACATTATCTCAATGTTCCCCACTCTGAATGAAAGTTAACAGACACAAGTTTATACTCGTAGATAGTTTTAATTTTAGTCGACATACCTTTTTCTTTTTGATACTTAGAATTATTGTGTTCCACAATTTTTTTTTCATTTTGTTGATTTTATAAGCATTAGTCGTATGATAAGTTTGTTATGTCACTTACTTTGAATTTATAAGTCTGCTAAAATAATGTAGGTGTTTCAGTAGTTTTCTAATATTCAGTCTTGATAAAAAGAAATGATTATAAGTTGGTTTTATTTTAAAATGTATTTTAATATTATTTAAATCTATACCCATGGATAGGATTGTCATATTCAAATAAGTAAATAATAGATCATTTCAATTATTCAAAACTTTGGCAAAGGGAAAAATACATAGTCGTTTTTTTATTATTTCTCTTAATCAAAAGAACTAAAATGTATTATCATTAAATTCGAAAATAGATACAGTACCAATCTATAACATATCAAAACACGGACTGAAAAATTAGTTACGATAAAAAAGCTATTGCCATTTTTGACGCAATAAAACAGTAAATCGCGTTTTTCTCGCGATGTTGGTTTTGTTGTTGTTATTACTTATTTAGTTTTCCAACTACAGCGACGAAATATTTGACAAGACTTCACGCATGACGGATGGTCCGGTACAGACTGCAAAAAAATCTGATGCCTAAGGGGTATCGTATTGATTTAGAATTGTAATTTGCATTATTTACGTCAAAACATTGCTAAGCACGTCGCTTTAGGTAATTGCATATAATATGTAATGGCATGTTAATTAACCTTATAGGTTTCCAAAAAAAATCTAAGGTAAACAAAAATGGATAGAAGTCATAAGACGAGCAAGAACAGACGACTTTTGGAAGTGGAATACATTTTCCCGTATTTGCTCTGATCATTTTCTACACAATGAATTCTATACGCCAAAAAACGGTTAGTAGTAGTTGTTAATAAAACTAACAAAAACACTTTTATTAATTTATTTACTTGAGCACACTGTTGTCGATTCGAGATACAGGAAAAAGAGGCCGGGACACAGATAATATAATCACTCCTAGAGATGCACAGATGATTAAACTAATCTAGCTCTTATGTTTTATGAACATAAATTCCCCCCATTGATACATCAATATTAAATTTTACAACAATTTCTAATCATCATAATATATCGGTAAAACAGCCACCTTATTTATGGCTCTCGAGTGCACTGACCCACTTTTTGTTTTTACTTCAACTGACCTGACCAAATTATCTTTACTTTTGAAAACCCGAGTTACCCTAGCTACAGGCCATTGCAAAGGAGATACATTTAGCCCTATGAGAAGCACCAAGACACCTTCTTGGATGTTAGGGGAAGCCTTGAACCACTTTGGACGGCTTAACAATTGTGACAAATAACTTTTGTGCCACACATGCCAAAAATCTTGCTGTATCTTAGTACATCTTTTCCAAAAGCTTAAACTATTTATATTCCTAGCTGTTATCTCAGGTTCAGGAATAGCTGTCATAGACTGATTTATCAAAAAATGACCCGGTGTCAGGAAAGAAAAATCTGTTACATCTTTGTTGATTGGGGTGATTGGTCTAGAGTTTAATATCCCTTCTACTTGCACTATTATGGTATTGAATTGCTCATAAGTAAAGAGCAACTTGCCAATGATCCGCTTAAAATGGTACTTTGCTGACTTCACTGCAGCCTCCCAAAGCCCGCCCCAAGTAGCCGAGTAGCTGGGAATATACCTAATGTTCACTTGCTTATCGTTACAGTAGTCTATGACTGCACCCTGATGACCCTGAGATTTACATAGGGTATACAATCCTTTCAATTGATTGTTGGCACCCTTGAATGTGGATGCATTATCACAATAGATAGTATGAGGCAAACCCCTTCTTGAAATAAATCTTTTTAATGCAGCCAAAAAACATTCAGTGGTTAAATCGGATACCAATTCTAAGTGAACACATTTAGTGATAAAGCACACAAAGATACAAACATATCCTTTGGATACTACAGATCGTCTCATGCTAGACTGTTTAATATGAAATGGCCCACAATAATCAATACCTACTTTATTAAATACTCTATCTTGCACAACTCTATCCTGTGGCAATGATGCCATCAGCTGTTGTGTATTCTGTGTTCGAAACCTAAAGCATGGAACACACTTGTTTATAATACTTTTGACAAGAGTTGTTGCACTAATTACATAATATTTTTGGCTCAGATTGGACAATGTCAATTTCAATCCCCCATGCATTAAAGCATTGTGTTCATGCCTGATAATTAATTTGGTAAAATTGCAGTCTTTTGGCAATATTATAGGATGTTTTTGGCTGAAAGGTATGTTGGCATTCTCCAATCTACCGCCCACACGTAATATCTCATCTTTATCTAAGAAAGGACATAATTTCCTCAAATTAGATTTGATAATTTGATTTCTTTTGATGAACAAAATCTCTTCAGGAAAATGCAATGTCTGTACATAGCTTATAATTGTTTGCATTGATCGCCTATATTCACTTGAATTTAATTGTTTGGAACTTATACGGTCCTCCTTTTGTATTCTACAATTATTGATAAAACGTAGCATGTAGCATACAATGCGTTGAATTTTCAACAATGATGAAAACTTAGATATTGGTATGACCTCATCGAGTATATTACAATTGACAGCTTGCCCATTCTCATCATTAGCTATACAACTTAATTCCGTCTTACCAAAAGGCTTTGCTGAGAAATTGTCATTTTGCAAATCTGGGGGACCGTGCCACCATAAATCCATTACATGAAGCTCTGATGGCAATAATCCTCTTGATAGGCAATCTGCTGGGTTGCATGATCCACTCACATGACTCCACATGCAATCTTTTGTCTGTTCATTGACTGAAACAACTCTGTTTCTTACATAGTTGTCTTTTGTAGGTGGATTTAGCAACCAGCAAAGTGCCACCTGCGAGTCACTAAACAAAATTGTATTTTTAAAAGAATGATCTTGCAATATACACTTTAATTTTGTATACAATTTGGCAAGAAGCAGACATGCATTTAATTCTAACCTAGGTATGGTTTGTTTTGTTTTTAATGGTGCAATTCTTGATTTACTACACAGTAAAGTTACACATACATTATTGTTTTGGACTGTTCTGATATACATACACGCACCATAGGCAATGCTAGAAGCATCACAATACCCAATCAAGTCCATATGCTCAGCGTTCGTTATATTTAGACTACGGTTAACATATATAGGCTCCATACACATTAAATCATTGAAGAACTTATTCCAAGGCAGTAATACCTCTTCAGGGAGCAATGTATCCCAATCTAAATTTTGTCGCCATACTTTTTGCATGAATTCTTTGGCTCGAGTTACTATTGGGCCAGCCAATCCCAAGGGGTCAAAAAAGGTACCTATAAAGCTTAAAACAGTACGCTTAGTCCATGTATTATACAGCTGGCCACATGGTCGTGAAATTACAAATTGATCTGACTTGATATCTAGTAAGAGGCCCAAGGCCTTGATGGTCAAACTGGCATTATTTAAATCGATATTCTGAAAATGACGCTTGTGATCAGGTATTCCATCCAAAATATCTGGGTGACTGGCACACCATTTATGAAGTTCAAAACTACCCAGACCAGTTAGTTGTATCAACTCTTCGCAGACTCGCTTCGCGTTCTCTATCGTAGAGGCTCCAAATAAACAGTCATCGTAATAGCTGTTATTGCACAGCACTGATGAGGCCAACGGATATTGCTCTCCATGTCGATAGGCCAGTTCTATCAGACAGCGAGTAGCCAGAAAACTGGAACTGGTCACTCCATAGGTGATGGTTTGTAGCTGAAAACACAACAATGGATCATTTAGATTTTCTTTCCACAATATTAATTGTAAGTGTGTATGGGCAGGGTCCACAATCACTTGTTCATACATTCTTTTGATGTCGGTTAAAACAACATAATTGTATGTACGAAAGGATATGAGAATATCGAACAGTTCTTTCTGCACTACTGGACCAGAATGCAAGATATCATTCAAACTCCTATTCAAGTTGGTTTTCGCACTGGCGTCAAACACAACCCTGAGTTTAGTTGTCCTACTGCTGTCTTTTATGACGGAATGGTGAGGCATAAAAAAACATGAATCAAATGCTTTCCCTAGTTTGAATAACTCAACCTTTCTGGAGTGCCCTTGTGCCTCATACTGGTTGATAAAGTCTGTGTATCTAACCTTCAGATCATGATTTTTTGTAAACTTTTTGCACAAAACATTTAGCCGTTGCAATGCTACATTGAAGGAGTCGCCCAACTTGATTTCTTCTATTGGGACCTTCAGAGGCAGACTCACTTGAAATCTTTTGTTTTTTAATTGAACAGAATTTTGAAAACTAGTTTCACAAATATCCAGCCTGTCATTTGTATTCTCATGTTTTATTTCGGGGGTATGTTGTTCCTCCCAAAACTTTTGTATGAGAGAGTCTACTTTGTCCTCATTCACAGTAGCATGCAATATAACACTTTCACTTGAAATATTTTGGGATGAAAGACAAACATTGCCTTTTTCTATATTGCCAGAAACAATGTAGCCGTACTTGGTTGCTAACAAAAATAACTTGTGCCTGGCTAAATTTATTTTGTCTGGTAATATAATATTAAAAATTATATCAGCAGAAATGAGAAATGATATCTCACCAGGCTTGTTAAACTCGCTGTCAGCTAACACCACATTCTCTGGTATTTCAATGTCGCTCACATCAAATTTTGTCTGTGGCAGATAGCTAGTAATATTGTCTACCACAGAAAACAGCGCATTGCAACTGTAATTGTTGTGCATTGAGTGCATTGATAAATTGACAGCCTTAGCAACAGTTTTCTGCTTTTGGCCAAGAGCTGTGACGTTCACATTGTAGTTAAATGTAGAAACATTTAAATGCTGAATTAAGTTATCTTTAATAAATGAGACTTGGCTACCACTATCAACCAAACCTCTTGCTGTGACAAAGGATCCATTGGTTGCCCTAAACTTGACCATAATGGTAGGCAACAGAACCATGTCTTTTGACACCACTTTATGAGCGGATTTTGCAAAGTTACAGACACTGTCTTCTAAGTGTAACAATGAATTATGCTCTTTACTTTTGCATAGCGAACATTTGAAATGGAAGTTACATTTTTTAGTATGTATATTAAGGCAAATTTTACACAACTTTTCTTTTGTAACAAAGTTAACCCGATCTTGTGCACTCAATACCTGAAATTCCTTGCATGAAAATATTTTATGACCAGGAGCATTGCAATATTTGCAGGTATTCACTTTATTGTCACGTGCATTGACCAAATTAACTGACTTGTTCATGCTAAAATGTTTGTTTGACGGAGACTTACCAGTGGATATTTGTGATTCCTCGAAGCTCATTGCTCGCTTTTCCATATAATTTAAAAACTCTTCCAACGATGGTAGCTTTGAGGTATCTCGATCTGCGTGGTATTCCCTACAAGAAAACACATCTAATTTTCTCAACAATATGGGAATGACTAGCCTGTCCCAATACCGAGTTTGCTCACCAAGACCTTTTAGTGCTCCTAAATGCTGTCTAGCTATCGAAACTAAATGCCTTAATTCTGATGGGGTACCCTTAGAGATTGGCTGATAGTCTAACAATGCATTTACATGATGAGTAATGAGTAGGCACTTGTTGTCATACCTTTTTTCTAGTAAGTCTAGTGCTTGCACATACGATTCGCTAACCAATGGTAAACCATCTATTAAAAGTAAAGGATCGCACTTTAAATATTTCCTTAAATAGAATAGTTTTTGCACTGGCTTTAGGCTCTCCTCCTTATCCACAACAGCACGGAAGATGTTGATGAAGGCTGTATACTCGGTGATGTCTTTCCCATCGAATGAAGGTATGTCCAGCTGCGGTAGCTTGTTGTGCTGCCTGGCAACAACTGGTTCTCTGCAATCCTCACTAGGGGTTGATGCTTCAGCTTTCTTTAATACAGATTTTAGCCTTGCCATCACCTCGAAATAACGCTCCTCTATTTCTCCATCTTCATACTCTTCGTCTCCGGTTGCCAACATTAAATCCAGAATACATTCTTTGTAGTTTTGGAGACCGGTGTACAACTCCTCCATCCGAATTCTGAGGCCTTCCGGGTCGAATAGCACCTGTTGCTCTTGTTCATTTGCAAATTTTGCGGCTCGCGACATCCGACCTTTAAATTGCCCAATGTTCATCTTGAGTCTTTTGATATTGGTGGGGTCGTCACCTCCCTTCGCAGCATGAGCCATTTTTTGTTACAAACGAATTGTTTCTTTCTAATTTGCAAAACCAAATTGTATTTTTCCAATGCAAAACGTGTTGTTTATTAGAGTTCGGCGTAGAACAAAAAATTGTGACAGTTTGCTTAGCTTGATTGATTGTATTGCTTGTTCCGATTGCTTGTTTCTCTATGGTCGGTCAGTCGCCGTTGCAGATAGGAGTGAATGACATGTTTGGAACTCGCCGCAACTTCGTTATGCTTGTGCATACAGCGATGTTCTTCTGTCTCCCTCGCACGAGTAAGAGAAAAACGGAAAAAAATGGCCGCTGCAATCGTGCAGGGCAATGTGGCGAAACAGCAGCAACTGTTTTCGAGCCAAAAACAAACGACCGCTCACTGTCTATACGTATGCACTTTCCCCGAACTTTGTTCCATATGTTTCGGCACCAATTTTGTTAATAAAACTAACAAAAACACTTTTATTAATTTATTTACTTGAGCACACTGTTGTCGATTCGAGATACAGGAAAAAGAGGCCGGGACACAGATAATATAATCACTCCTAGAGATGCACAGATGATTAAACTAATCTAGCTCTTATGTTTTATGAACAGTAGTAGAGCTTTTTTGTAAAAGAGTTCGTCCGGGGAAGTACTACCACCATACCTGTTTCTGCCGCAAAGCAGTAGTGCTCGCATTGCTGTGTTCCGGTTTGAAGGGTAAGGGTGCCGATGAAATTACGGCCACATGGGACTTTTCGTCTTTATGTTTCAGGGTGGCGGGCGCAGTGGAATGCCACATAGGGCGCGTCCTAGGTGGACGTGACCTGAGGTAATGCACTGTTCATAGGCAGAGGGTACCACTTAACATCAGGTGGGCCATCTTCTTGATCTGTCATTCCAAGTAGTATAAAAAAACTCATTGTGCAAAATTCTTAAAACTGCACTCTGCAGTTTCTTAAATACTGGAATTTTTATACATTTATGTTTCCGTACGATTTTTATGATATTTTCTTAGTTTATTGAGTGATGAAAAATATATTTTTCACAAATTGATTGAGCTGAAGACCTTAGGTGGACTTGCTTTTCTATTGATTTATATTGTGTATGTTTGAGAGCTGAAAAATAGATACGTAACTACATAAAACAGAAGGGAACCATGTATTTTTGTAAAAGTTTCATTCAATAATTGCATTTTTTTCGGCGATTTTTTGTACTATAAACCTACTGAAATAACTTTAGTAAACACATTGCATCTGTTAAAGTATTAAGTATTAAAAAAATACAGTTTTTAAGAAGTTCAATAATTTAATTTCACCTAGTTTATTTACAAGACCGCCAGGAGTGGCGCTATAGAGAAGAGGCCTTTACTCAGCAGTGGCTGGATAGATAGATAGATAGATAGATAGTTTATTTGTTGACCGTACCCTAAATCTGAATTGTCTTATTTTTCACGGACGTTTTCTATGGATAAGGCCAGTCCATTTATTTTACTTTGGTCGAAGCTTGTATGTACAAAAATTACAATGTTATTTTCGCTATTAATCCATTGGTTTCTTCAATCAAATGATGTACCGCAAATAAAAACCAAATATAAAAGCCAAAAACAGTAATTTCAGTGTAAAATTATACTCTCTTTGCCCGTATTTGGAAAAATACGTTGGTATGTTTTTTTTTTTTTTTTAAATATATTTTTCAATGCAAAATTAGTGATCGTAACCGTGTGCTAATCAAAATGAGCCTAAACACGGCCAGTCTACTACTCGTATTATCCATCGAGGAGTTCCATTGTCCACCTTCCGTCTCCATAATCAGATCAGCTCGCTGTCACCATCATATTGTATTGTCATTGGAACTCAAATTTCATCTCAATCGGTTGAGTATATCTGCCTTATAATTCAGTTGCAAGATTCCACCCGGTCAAACATCGCAAGATTCCACCCGGTCAAACATCGCGAGTTAAAGAGAAGCTTGTAGAATCAACCAAGATCGGTGTTTCTTTCAAAACTCATTTCTCTGCTAATTTTGGATTAGCAGTGGTTTTGTTACAAGCTTTTATTTATCTTGCAATGTATGTTATGTTTGTCCGGGTCGAATCTTGCAACAGAATTTTAAAGCAGTTATCCTCAACCGATTGAGATGATATTTGACATACCTGTCAAGTTCCGATGACAATACAATATGATGGTGACAGCGAGCTGATCTGATGATGGAGACGGAAGGTGGACAACGGAAATCCTCGATAGATAATAGTAGACTGTCCGTGTTTAGGCTCATTTTGATCAGCACACGGTAAGATCACTAATTTTTATAAGAGCTTGTATTGAAAAATATATTTTTCACAAAAATCTTATTATCTTGTAACTGAGGAAGGTTTCGACTGAATAATACGTTGGTACCTACTCTGTTGAGAATTAGCAAAATAGGAAAACGATAAAAGATAACAGTGAGACAAGGACGCAACGCTATTGTATGCTAATCTGAGGACAGACAGAGTGACCAAACGTTTTTAAATATATAACTTTTAGACGTGCACTGCTGGACCCCCCCCCCCCCCCCCCCCCATAGAATGCAATGGGGGGAGGTATTTGCCATAATCACCACGCTTGAGCTGGATACTGCTGCATAATATCCCGTGGTATACCTCATGCCTTAGTTAGGATTAACAACATCCACGGGAGGAGACGGAGGGGTCTATCCCATTCTTAGCCCGAGCACCCCACAAGACATCCTACTAATATTATAAATGTGAAAGTTTGTAAGAATGGATGGATGGATGTATCTTTGTTACTCTTTCACGTAAAAACTACTGAATGGATTTGGATGAAATTTGGAATGGAGATAACTGGACTCCTGGAATAACACATAGGCACATTTTTATCCCGATATTCCCACGGGATCGAGACTTACGCGGGTGAAACCGCGGGGCGCTGCTTGTTATACTATAATTTATCATCAAATAAAGCCGAGCCGTGTTTGTTGCCTGATTGTTCTAGGTTTGGTCGCGTTGGAACAGGAGTCAATTTAGTTTATAAGACGATTGAAGATTATCCTTGTGATTTCTATGAATAAAACACTTCTAGATTTGTTTTTTTGTAATTGTTTGCACTTGTGTAGCCCCTAGTCCATGGCCACAGTACTGGTTCCACTGGCTGGTTTAGTAGGTGCCTAGGAAAGCTTATAAGAACTAGCCGCGTCGGCCAAGGTGACACGCCATGTCTATGTATAGATGTAGACAGTAGGTACCTGGGGCGATAGGACTTCGCGCATCTTTTTATTTAATGGTCTATTCCCGATGTCCACGTTACTTTGTCCACGTTAACGTGGACAGCCGGAAGTCACACAACCCCTTCCCGATGTCCACGTTACTTTGTCCACGTTAACGTGGACAGCGGGAAGTCACACAATCCCTTCCCGATGTCCACGTTACTTTGTCCACGTTAACGTGGACAGCGGGAAGTCACACAATCCCTTCCCGTTGTCTACGTTAATTCGTTTTAACTAAGTGTATCGCTACCCTTATCGTGTTTAGTAAGTGTCTACCCTTACAATCTGTAATGTCTGTCTTCAGCCAGTATTGGTAGTTTCGAATTTGGAATTCGTTCGCTCCGCCACAGATAAAATAATACTATACTAGGCTCCGCCGAGAAATAACAAACTATTTGTAATTATTTTCTGTTCCCGAATGGGGACAGATTGGGGTACAGACAGGAACTACTCAACTACTTTTCAATATTCTGTAACTGACACACAAGCGAAAAGCGAATCGTAAAATAAATATATTTTTGTGGAACAACTAATTTCCCTCGATATAAGACCAAGACAGATCCACATGCCACATAGGGCGCGACCTAGGTGGACTTGACCTGTGAGGTAATGCATTGTTACATGTAGAAGTTACCGCTTAACATTAGGTTGACCATCTGCTTGTTAATCAATCAAACAAATATAATAAGACCTCTCCGTCTCCTCCCGTGGATGCTAAAATAAGGAATTACAATCATATGGGTATACATCTGAGTATTTACAGAGCAATACATACTGCGATCACAATCCGCCTGCCAAGTGCGGTGATTATGGCACAACCTCCCCATTGCATTCTAGGGGGGAGGCTCGTCCAGCCGTGGACGTCAACCGACTGATGATGAATGCTTTTCTTCATTATTTCAAACCTCACAGCGTTATCTTTCAATCACAAATTGATACAAAGATTAATTGCAAAAGGACAGGAATACATTATAATGTTAATTAAATACGAGTAATACGGGTAACAGCGAAACGACAGAGTTCTTGTAAAATATGGTGTCTATTTACATCTATATTGGAATCCTGAACACGCCGATGAGTATCGTGTAACAATTACATTATACCATCATTTTTAGGGTTCCGTACCCAAAGGGTAAAACGGGACCCTATTACTAAGGCTCTGCTGTCCGTCTGTCTCCAGGCTGTATCTCATGAACCGTGATAGTTAGACAGTTGAAACTTTCACAGATTATGTATTTCTGTTGCCGCTATAACAACAAATACAAAAAAATAGAATAAAATAAATATTTAAGGGGGCTCCCATACAACAAACGTGTTTTTTTTGCCGTTTTTGTAGATAATTTTACGGAACGCTTCGTGTGTGAGTGTGACTCGCACTTGGCTGGCTTTTGTCTAATTGGTTCTCAATTGATAGAATATCGATGAACATAAAAAATACATACAGACGAACATAACACATCCTTCTTTTATGAAGTTGGTTAATTAGACGCAAGAGGGACAAATTCTTGCCTGATCTGCTAATATTAGTTCCGTGTCTGTGTGTTGGTACCATGGTACTCGTAGTTGATACCCACGACACGGGGGGGTCAGGACTATGTATGTGACTGCAGGCTGATATTTGTCATTTATTCATAATTTTACTAAGTTAATAGGTATTTTATGCCTTAACCTACTTCGCAAGTTCCCATATAAAAGGTGTACAATGTTTTGAGTCATGCGCAGTAGGGCGTAACATTTTTTGTTCAGTCGTCGACATTTCCGCTGCAAATGATATGAATTTAGAACAATAATTTGCTTTAGAGCCCTGAATAGTATGAACACCGAATTAGAGACTATCCAATCAAATCAACTTGTTACTTTCTGTCAAAAATCCGAGGGATCCTTTTATATTAAGAGGCTTTCAAGAGTAAAATAGGCTTCTCTTAAAACACATGTTTATCAAAATCTGCTGTTTATGAAAATAAAAAAAATATTAATCTTCATCATAAAAAAAGAATTCATCGTAAAGGTATGATAGAGCCCAAACACTATTTCTATATATTTTCTCGATAAAAATCTATTATCGCATAGATTGTACTCTCCCTATAGCCTTATTCTATTAATTCTTATTAATATTAATAGCACTACCACCCACTCTACATTACACAAAGGTTAGCTGGAAGAAAATGCTAATTAGCATTAAGTTCGTTGCTTTTTGTCTTGTGCAATAAAGAATTTTCTATCTATCTATCTATCTATTCTTCTTTAGGGGTAGGTACTAAAGTACTCTCACCCTTTAGCGTATTCTACTGCTCCTATACCTAGTCTATTCTTTCCTATGACTAATTCTCGGCCAATACTCATACACATTTCACCGTAGGATCGTTAGAGCACACTCTAAGTTATATCTAAATAACACAATTATATGGTCAACTGGTCAACACCTCAGTAAGCCCGCGGGCCGAAATGTCCACTGCGAAATTTATTTATATACGCAAAGTACAATAAAATTTTAACAAAATAAATCCACACAGTTTAATCAGTCTTATTTACAAAAAAGGTTTCACTTTTATAAATGCTTATTCTAGCTCTTCTTTCCCTATAGTCCGCTCTTTCCCTAAATGTTATTACCGCCCTAGAGCTTCTCGTCGAATAGTGTATTCTCACCGTATAGGTTATTCTCGCCCTACACCTTATTACAGCTCTGTTATGAGTTACGGATGTGTGTCGTGCGAGGTCGAGGTTTGAAGATACGTCGAGAGATAACGTCTCGGGAGTGTTGAGAATTCGGCGGTACTTAACTACGCACACACTACTGTTTGGGTTTAATTTATCGTTCTGAGCTGTTAGATTCTGACGCTGTTATTAGATACTAGTGCAGCGTTACCTGCGTTTTAATCCCTAGACTGAATTTCGGGATAAAAAGTAGACATTATTGATCTCTTTGGTGTAATTTGGTGTAGTAGTAGAGCTTTTTTGTGAAAGAGTTCGTCCGGGGAAGAACTACCACCATACCTATTTCTTCTGCAAAGCAGTATTGCTCGCAATGCTGTGTTCCGGTTTGAAGGGTAAGGGTGCCGGTGAAATTACAGGCACATGAGACTTTTCATCTTTATGTCTCAGTGTGGCGGGCGCGGTGCAATGCCACATAGGGCGCGTCCTAGGTGGACGTGATCTATGAGGTAATGTACTGTTCATAGGCAGAGGGTACTGCTTAACATCAGGTGGGCCATCTGCTTGTTCCGTCATACGAAGTCGCATATATAGAAAAAAAACGAGACTTCCCGGCATTTTCAAAAAGAGACTGTTTTTTTGGGTTGTTTTGTGTAATTTTGGTGTCATTTTAACCAATGTAGCTCGTCTATAGAGCACAAGTGTAGTAAAATGAAATGGAAATGTATTGCGTGACTTTTCAAATTAGTGGAAATTGTCTATCAAAGTTTTTGTACAACGGCCACTGTTTTACCAAAACATGACTTGACTGTGACTTTGGAAGGATTTTAGCGTTGCAAATTATATTGCAAATACAAAAAATGAATTATACTTGAAAATAGCAAATGATCAAACTGAGCGACGCCAATTATAAAGAAAAAAAAGATATCGATTACTTATAGTTTACAAATAGCCTCAACACCCATTACACAACTTGTGATAAAATATTGTAAGATATTCTACAAGATTAGTGTAATTAACAAAAACGCCTTCATTGATGAACAAATTAATGAAATCTTAAGACAAATCGCATGAAATATGTATCGTATATATATAGAATGCAATTTTTATTGTGCGCTGACATTTAATATTGCCTTGTTTGTGCTCGTAACAAGGATTAATGTTCATTAACACAATTTTTAAGGCGCGATAGGTTCTCAAATGTCTCTTGAATTTTAAAGTTTTTGATAAGAATTTTCATAGTTTTCTATGAAGAAAAAAATATATGATATTCTTGAGCTTTTTATCTAGTGAAATCAATAATTCAATACAATATTTGAATTACTTCACTCGATAAAAAAAATAACAAAGATACCTCCTTTTTAAAATTTAAATGCTATATTTTTCACTCACTTCTCTCACGTTTTAATTTTTGAAACATTTGGTTACATGTTAGTTTTTATTTGAGTTAGTGAATTCATCAACAAAATTCATCAATTGCCATTCAGCGTGGCAATGCAGCCAGCATCTTAGGGACGCTTCCGTCTGGTAGTGATTTGGATCAGTTGAGCTACCTTTAGATCGCTTGCAGCGGTCTTCAGGTGGCACAACTGTTTCATATGTATTTTGTACATACCTTGTATTATTCTTTCTGTCAACAAAATTAAACAAAACTTTGAACGACATTTTTATATAATTTTTTTATACATAAAAACACGGTATCAGAGCGTGCGCTCGCCTTCTTCGCCTCATACAAAAATGTTCGTTGAACCTATAACGCCTTAATACCGATATTGTATTTTCCATTAATAATACATTCTTGTCAAATCAAGGATGTACATCAGCCTTACATCACTTTTCCAAATATACCATAAAAAAATAACTGGGTATTACGTATTCGGTACAAATTTAATCTGCGTAAAGTTATGTTTTTTTCGAATGGAATTAAAAAAGATAGTAGTATTTGTTTTCTTGAAAAATTCTAATTAATTTATGGACATATTACTCGTGCTAGAGTGGTGACGCGTGACGCGTCGCACATAATCACTTGGCAGTAATCTATGGCGCATGCACTATTGTACTGTATTATATTCTGTGATATTATATAGTTTTGACCAATTGTTCCCAATTTTTATGGATATTCCTGGAAATTGTTATTTACTAACTTTTTTTGCGTAGATTTAATCTTTATCGAATACTGATTATACAGGTTTATTTTATGGTAAATGAGGAATAGTGGTGATTAGTTCCATATAGGTATATCTATTATGTTGATGATGATGATGATGATGACCATCACCATATGGTATCAGCATATGGAAGTCCACTGCTAGACATAGGCTTCCCCCATAGAATGCCACGCATGCGTGTTTACAACAATATTGGGTGGGGCTGCCATAATCACCACACTGGTGTACACAGGTGGTAGGTAGTTGGCTTCTACGACATCCTCGGGGGGACAGGAAGGGGCCTATTGCAGGCCGGGCACACCGCGGCAGTTACAATACATACCTACCTAGAAATATGATTTTGTTGGATAGGTACTTCTGATTGAGCTGATCGAAATGACGCACTACCAAGCTACTAGTCTCCATCGAGGAGTTCCGTTGTCCACCTTCCGTCTCTATCATCAGATCAGCTCGCTGTCACCATCATATTGGTTGAGGTCACAGTCCTACAATTACACTAGATAACGCAAGTGCACCTCCTGTGCGTGTCCGAGGTAGGTGCAGTGCACCTATTAGCGAACCTCAAATCAGTTCCACAGAGTTCCTTTTATACAATACGGGAAATCAGTTCACTCTCGGCCGTCTTCGCGATAGCACGTCGGATGTTAATAGAAAAATTTCTAATTGCGCCACAGTGAACAGTAAAAAATCCTTCGAAATCAGCTAGCCGTGCGAATGGAAATATGTCGTAGCAAAGTAGGTAGAAAAAAACGGCACGATTGGTTTTCTAAAAAATTACGTGTTTGGCGTATCTATCTTGATATATGATCTGTGGTTGACATGTTTGCGAAATTTCAGCTGAGTCGGTTTGGGTAGAACTGGGTTAAAACTCAGTTGCAAAAGTTTGTCCACGATCTCACCTGTTGGTAAGTGACGATGTGGCCGAAGATGGAGCACAAAGGTCTAGAAGGCACCTATCCACTCTAGCCTTGAAGACAGAGGACGGTAGTGTATTCCACTCCTTAGCAGTTCGCATTATAAAGGTAGAACTGAAACGTTTAGTACGAATAGAGGGTATACTAATGAGGTAAGGATGGTACCGAGCCGTGCGTCTGCTCTTCCTATGATGAAAAGGAGATGGTGGGATCAGATCGTGAAGTTCCTGGGAGCATTCCCCGAAATGTAATCAATAGAAGATCGAAAGGCACGCGACCTTACGGCGGTGCTCGAGACTCTGGATCGTCTCCGCCATATTATGTTGCTCGCTTATAAGCCTGAAAGCTCTGCGTTCGATCAAGTCCAAGGCAGCGAGTTGGTGTTTGTCCGAGCCATCACAAACTTACTTAGCCATTACTTGGAGCTTTATTTATTCACCTATAATTTATGGAATCGTTTTAGACTCGTAGTTTTAATGCAGTTTATAATGTATATCAAATGTAAATCGTCAATGAATCAGAGCTGGCGTCATTTCCTGTGGTCTCTCCGCACACCTGCAGTTTTTTTTAATCAATGACTAATATCAGAATTTTCCAATACCTTATAGTTATATTCATAATACTATATAAAGAACCTACTTTATTATGTGCCATGACGTGTCTTAAATATACCCTCCGTCTCCTCGCGTGGATGTCGTAAAAGCCGACTAAGGGATTAGACCATGGGTTTGAATTCACCTGAGTACTTAACAGTTACCAATCCGCCTGTCAGCATGGTGATTATGGAAAATCCCCCCCCCCCCCCCCCCCCCCCCTGCATTATATGGGGAGGGCTCGTCCAGCGGTGGACGTCTAAAGGCTGCAGCTGATGATGATGATGATGACCATAGACAACGCACCAACAAAGCCCGGAGACTTGAAGAGTGTTCTTCATGGGACATAACAGTGTAATTTGAAAGGATTTTACAAGAATCATCCCCTTGAGGGGGTGATAATGGTTGGCGCAATAGGTTCAGAGTATGAGCTCTAGAATTTTGAAGTTTTTGACAAGTGTTCTTATAGTTTTGAAGAAAAAAAAAAATGGTATTCTTTAGGTTTTTATTTAGTGAAATCATAAATTCAATACACTATTGGAATTACTTACGATATTTTTAACCCCTGACGCAAAAACGACGGGGTGTTATAAGTTTGACGTATCTGGGTGTATGTGTGTGAGTCTGTCTGTGGCATCGTTGATCCCGAATGGATGAACTTTTTTTTTATTTGAAAGGTTAATTTTACGGGAGTTTTTTTAGCTATGTTTGATCAAAATGGATTCAGCCGTTTCATTGCGTTGGGGTTTTTTAATTACTTGCATTTTAACAAAAATACCATTTTTTTAAAAATAAAATACCATTTCAGACTTACTTCTTACACGTTTTATTTTTTGTAACATTTGGTATCGTATTAATTGTTATTTGAGTTAGTGAAGTCATCAACAAAATTTAACAAAACTCTAAAGGACATTTATATTTTATTTGTTATATACAAAAACACGATATTAAAACGTGCGCTCACGTACTTCGCCTCATACAACACTGTTCGTTGGAACTGGTAGAACCAAAGTTTGTATGACAAACCTTATAGTGTATAACTTGAGGCCGCCAAAGGTACACTTGTTGCGGTCTACATTCGCTATGGCTTACGACGTGTTAGGTATAAGCGTAGTAAGAATAGTACGCGGACGAAATCGCGGGCGTTTGCTATCTATCGTCATCATCATTAGCCTATATAGACCACTGCTTCTTCTTCTTCGTGTCGTTGGTTCCCATAGATAATTAAATTGTTTAGCCACGTCGACAGCATTTGCAGTGTCTTCGCACAGGTCATTTAGGGTGCAGGTGTTGGTGCACAGTGCACAGGACAGCAAGTGAGACATCGTCTGAGGAGTGAACCCACACTCACATTGTGCCGCGGGTAGAACATAGTATTATATAAAGACAAAAATGTACGAACCTAAAAACATTAACTCTTGTTAAAGATCAATATTCTGACTACATGTACGCTATTTACTTTTTTTATAGAAAACAAACATCATAGATAAAACCAGTGTGGTGAAAGGACGCTTTGGTATTAGTTTTAAAGAATAATGATAATAATTAACCTAGTTATCTTGCTTTTAGGAAAGTACGGCTTCTGTACTTAGCGATCATAAATAAGTTTTACAGAAACAATAAAATAATGCTTTAAATTAAAACTCCGTCTACTACAAGCCTTTTGCGTAATGGAGACAGAGACAGGGATACTTATAGCACACGAGTGCGAGCGTGATAGAAAGTCCATGCAGGTTTCAAGGCAATCAACGTTTACCAAAGCCGTTTTCCATTTCAAATACTAAGTCAATTAATGCCTTGGAATTTTCGACTCTATAACATTTGGATTAGGGTGGATTTTCGCCTGCATTGGTAGGTTTTCTTGAGTTCCAAGTACTAGGTTTTAGCTTCTTGTAGGTTATGAGCTCCTGGTATTCGTATTGTGCGAATATCCTTTGTATTGTGCAATTATCCTTTTTGCGATTAAAAAATCCAATAAAAAATATTTATTTTCAGTTTAATTTTTAACTGTATTATATAATAAAACAACTAATACAAGTAGGTATGTCTAGTTTATTTTGTTTATATATAGGTAGATATATTTTGGATGTCGTAAAAGCCGACTAAGTGGTTACCCGGACTTGTTGATAAGACTCGTTGGTATAATTGGTAAGATTTGTCCTGGCTGCTAGCTTAATATGGAATGTGTTAACTGGAAGAAAGCGTTAGCCGAGTCAGTCGCGGGAAGCAATGACGGCGATGAGCTCACCACTCGTCACGTCCGTATTCTACGATGGTGCAACCCACTGTGAAAAGAGGCCCATTGAGGTCTGCCTACACCTTCGGGGAAAAAGGCGTATGTATGTATTTTGTATAGCAAACTCGCAACTGTAGATTTATTTATGTGAAGAATTTAGGAAAGACGACAAACTCAGAAACTTATTTAAATCTAGGTAATTGTACTATTATTTATTCTGTGACTACACTTAAAATAAAAAAATAAAAAACAAATAGTTCTCAGGTAACCTTAGAACAATAATTTTACAAGGTGTAGAACGCGCGTTCATGTCTTTTGTTCGCAAAAACATGACGAGATTTTTTTTATATTTTTATTTTTTACTTGTATTGAATGTAACTTGTATGTTAGTTTGTCAACAATAAGGTGTCAATTGGATGTCATTTCAGGCACATGAGACTTTTCATCTTTATGTCTCAGGGTGACGGGCGCAGTGCAATGCCACATAGGGCGCGTCCTAGGTGGACGTGACCTGTGAGGTAATGCACTGTTCATAGGCAGAGGTTACCGCTTAACATCAGGTGGGCCATCGGCTTGTTCCGTCATTCAAGTAGTATAAAAAAAAAAAACTATTTCGAAATAAAATGTGAAAAGATTTTTCACAACCATTTGGTGAATGCACAATAATCAAATAGTGAATCAAGATTACTTTGATTATGTTGCAATTATGGTCCATAGTAATAATATGAGAATTAGTATGCTCTGGGTATTTTCCTCCAATTTACTTTTATTACTTTTTTTTTAATGAAGTTATGTTTAATATCAGACCTAATTACTTACTTAAAAAAAAGTTTATTTAACTAGTAGTTCTCATTAGTTTTGTGAAGGAGTGGTGGGAGACTGCCGAAGACAGGGACAAGTGGAAGAGTTTGGGGGAGACCTTTGCCCAGCAGTGGGACAAGTTCTGCGTGCAGTAGACCTCGCGAACACAAACTTGTCTAAAACTATGCATCATGTCGCTCAATAATGATCCAACAAAGAACCCATTTTTTTTTATAAAAACTTTCTTTTTCAGTTAATCTAAAAATGCGGAAATTATTATGGTTTTGTAAATGGAGTTTGGAACTCTTAACATCACTTTTCTATAACTCTCACGGTTTCATAATACGCCTGACTCATCAAAATGGCGCCGCCGCCAACATACCCATTTTGGGGCAATACCATTCCAATCAAAATGGCGCCGCAGCCAACATCCCTATTTTGGGGCAATACCATTCCAATCAAAATGGCGCCGCAGCCAACATCCCTATTTTGGGGCAATACCATTCCAATCAAAATGGCGCCGCAGCCAACATCCCTATTTTGGGGCAATACCATTCCAATCAAAATGGCGCCGCAGCCAACATCCCTATTTTGGGGCAATACCATTCCAATCAAAATGACGCCGCAGCCAACATCCCCATTTTGGGGCAATACCCTTCCAATCAAAATGGCGCCGCAGCCAACATCCCCATTTCGGGCAATACCCTTCCAATCAAAATGGCGCCGCAGCCAACATCCCCATTTTGGGGCAATGCCCTTCCAATCAAAATCACAGACGACAACAAAAAATAGTATACAATTGTAGAACACGTAATTATACTTATACCAAGTTTTATCCAGAACCGTTGTAAAATGTAGAGGAGTACCAACAAACTGACAGAGGAAAGCAAACTAAACTTAGAGCAGAGACATTTCGCTCGCTCGGTCTATAAAAAGCGTGAAATAAAACAAACGAACAAACATTGATACTCTTAGTTTAGTCAGTATAAAGCAGGATTACTTGACGCGTAGGTACTATAAGTAAGAGACACACCTGCTAGATCGTCACTCAATATAAACGAATTTAAATATATTTATAGCTTCGTAAAGGAAAGGGCGGATCTTCTTATTATTTATTAATTTCGCGTCCCTACACTACACCGGTACTTACAGATACATTCACACGTGAGGCTGCGCATCACACCGAAACGAGCGTACGAACTTGAAGGCGTTCGTGGGACCCCAGCCATTAACTTACGAACTTGAAGGCGTTCGTGGGACCCTAGCCATTAACTTACAAATTTTGTAAGGCGTTTGTGGGACCCGAGCCATTAACTTACGAACTTGAAGGCGTTCGTGGGACCATAGCCATTCACTTACGAACTTTGTAAGGCGTTTGTGGGACCCCAGCCATTAACTTACGAACTTGAAGGCGTTCGTGGGACCTTAGCCATTAACTTACGAACTTTGTAATTCGTTCGTGGGACCCTAGCCATTCACTTACGAACTTTGTAAGGCGTTCGTGGGACTCTAGCCATTCACTTACGAACTTTGTAAGGCGTTCGTGGGACCCCAGCTATTCACTTACGAACTTTGTAAGGCGTTTGTGGAACCATAGCCATTCACTTACGAACTTTTTAAGGCGTTTGTGGTACCCCAGCCATTAACTTACGTACTTGAAGGCGTTCGTGGGACCCTAGCCATTAACTTACGAACTTTGTAAGGCGATCGTGGGACCCTAGCCGTTAACTTACGAACTTTGTAAGGCGTTCGTGGAACCCTAGCCAGACCCGGAACAAATATTTGCAGATCGTAAAAACATTTGTCCCTCAGCAGGAATCGAACCCGCAACCTTTCGCATCTCAGCCGGCTACTCGCCCGACGCGTTAGAGAGGTCGTTAAACATCTAAACTTTCGTGTATGTAAATAATAATATTGTAGTGAGTTTGCTAATTACGGTATTATTAATGATTACTTTTACATTAATTTAATATAAACCAATAACTATGACAATAAAAAACTATCATGTAAATATTACCGGAGTTTTCCTCAAATAAAGATTTAACGTATTTTATTTCCATAAAGCCGTCATATTGTCACATTCAGTTGTCAAGTTGTTATCACAAGGATAACATATTTAAAAACATTTATGTTTATCCTTTTCCGTCAATATATTTTAATTCAGTTTTAAGTCAACAGTCAATTTCGTATACAACTATTGTAGCATAATAATATTTTCAACACACTTGCTCATAAAGTGGCTCTAATTTCACCGCAATTAGGCACATAATGACACCTGTAATCAAACTGTGACTTGTTCATTGCTATTATTCACTAGTGAGTTATAGAGACAGTTGCATATTTACACAGAGTGTGTATTTCTGTTTTAAACCTGTAATCAAACTGTGGCTTTTCATTGCTATTATTCACTACTGAGTTATAGAGACAGTTGACATTTACACAGAGTGTGTATTTTTGTTTTATTATTATTTTCTTCACTAGTGTGTTTAAAAAAAGTGTGCTGTGTGTGTGTGTTCGTATGATACACGTGTGATTACCGTCCTCGGCTCTCTTAAGACCCTCACCTAACGACCTTGGGTCTCAATGGCGCCTCAGCGGTAACCACCATTATTACACACTTGTACCATAATGTACTATTAATTAAGCATTTGTACTATACTTCAACTATTGTTATATTTTATTGTGATATTGGTATTTGTGCCTGATATAGTTGTATCGGTGTGATGGAGGTCCTACGGTACGAACGCTGGGTGTGGTCATCATATTTATTAAAATATCTTAATTCGAGAAAAATAACTGCGTTATCTTCAGCCGCCTCGTTTAATAATTTATTTAAATAAAAACAGCTTTCATATTCATTAACACAGTTTAATGCCTTGTTGCCAAATATTTTGTAAGTCTTTGCTTGTAGGTATGTATGTCAAAGAATAATTAGACAAAACAAAACACAAGAATGAAAAAAAAAAATTGGCTAGTTATTATTTGCACCAATGAAAACTTAAAATGAGTGTACCGCTTAGAGCGCTTGAGCGGCATACAAACGAAATTTGCAACTATTACCTCATCAAACTACAAGAACTATGCTCCTATTTGGGGTATTACCTCATCAAACTACAACACATTTACTCCTATATGGGGTATCACCTCATCAAACTACAAGAATCTTGGAAGACATAATCATTACACTAATATCTAGGCCCCTGGTTTGACAGTTTCTTATAAAATTATTTGGCTTTCAAATCTTACTGACTTAAAGATTTGTAAATAGAAGTCTTATAACCCGCGCTATTAGTTTGATTCTATACAATTGAATGTGAAACTGACAAACCACAGGTCTAGATACTAGTCTCCACATTGTGTCTACAAAGTTTCATTGACTTGGATTAATTGATATCCAAATTAGGATTAAACTTCGTTTTGTATGGGGCGGCCACAGACAATTAACTTTTTTTTCTTTTTTTTTTTTTTTAACATTGATAGACCTTTGTTTGACCACGATCTCACCTGTTGGTAAGTGACGATGTGGCCGAAGATGAAGCACAAAGGTCTAGAAGGCACCTATTCACTCTTGACTTCACTTTAACTTTAACTTTGGATTTAACTTTCATTTAATGTTGTCTGCGGCTAGAACCACGTAGTGTAGCACACTCAGACACTTCGCGTCTATACAACAACAGTCAACAGTCTGTCCGGTAGAGACTTTTGAACCTTATAAGAAACAGCATCAATTGGCATTAAAAAAAGATTTTGTGTAAATTTACCATTTTCTTGTTGATGTTAATTTTTTACAAAATCTGTGAATGCAGATCAGAATATCTCAAAAAGTTATGGATAGTCTCCTAGGAACGTTTCACTGTAACTATAACAGTTAAGGTACCTGCCTCTACTGTCCCGTCTCAACAATCCATCCTGTATAGCCAATGTACCTATTCAAGTAATACAAACTAAGTCAAGTCGTCAAGAGTCTCCGTCAAGTCATAATCGAGGTTAAAATGGTGGCAGAGAAACCAAGGGTTTGCAGAACAAAATCCACCATTCCGAAAAGATACAATACACTTCTATCTATCTACACCACACAATATGTGCTCTTTATATTGGTTACACCGTTTAAAGTGCCACCAAATTACACCACCATTACACGATATAACTTTAAAAAACACAATAAAGTTACATTAGATAAAAATGAAGTAATTTCTTTCGAAATGGCGGATTGAAGTCCAACGAGTTTAAAAACTTGACACTTGCAGAATGCAACAGCGATGCGTTGCCATCCATTGCTAAAACAAATAAATCAAAAGAAACCGTTTCGTTACACGTAAATAGCTGACCTTGCGTATGTTTGTTCTACTTTTGGTGTTGTTATGCCTGCCTCAATGCACAGAGTTATTTATTTACACAGATAACATAATTTTTATTAGACATATGAATTACTATTTTTGACAAGTTATTTTCAAAATACAAACTTAACAAACTTTATTTATTGTAACAAAAGCTTGACTATTGCAGCACTGTGCACATATGCTTACTCCGAGGCACACCCGCAACCTTTCAACACAAAGGTTATCCTCCTTCTTCTTCTTCTTCTTCTTATAATGGCTTCTGAGGAGTGCTCTATTAAATTTCGATTCATAACTCAGTTTAAATAGTGGCAGGAGAACTGAGTTTTTACTGGGAAAAATCCACCATTTCGAAAAGACACGCGGTACACATTTTCATTACATCAACAATGTGCTACTTATCAAAGTTAGACTGGTACCAAAATTACACGAAATAACTCGAAAAAACACATTAAAATGTAGTCAAATTTAAATTAAAATGTTTCTTTCACAAATGGCAGATTGTATCTATCAAAGGCTTATTTCTTCTTCTTCTTTTACTTGTGGCTACTGTGGCTTTAGTTTCCACAATTTTGCCAAAGGTTTATTTCACCTCAGACAGGGTGACATAAGACACCTCAGGGTGTGTCAAACTTGACACTGGTAGAATGAATAGCCTTTGCCTTGCCAAAACAAAACAAAATGACGTTCCGTTACACGCGACCTTATACCTAAAAATTCTCTTAAAAATGAATATTTGGTTGCTATGTTGTGTAGTGCCGTTAGTTTGCGCTTATATCAGCACAATCAGTGTACATGCTACGCAACGGGCGGCCAAGCGTGCCCATCTTTTTTGTTACTCAGCGAAATTTTATTAATTACTCTATTTCGATTAACTTCTTTTGCTAATTAATGATTTGACTAACTGGGTTTAATACCCGCTCTGGTTGTCTTGTTTCAATGAATGTTTCATTAAATGGTTAGTGTTAGTTAAATGGGGGTATTCCGATGAGCCACAATGTGACTGTGGGTTCACTCCACAGACGATGCCTCACTTGCTGTCCGTCACTGCACCAACACTATGACCTGTGCGAAGCCACTGAGAATGCTGTCGACGTGGCTAAATTTTGGTCTAACACAATTTAGTTATCTATGGGAACCAATGATGGAAAAGAATGAATGTTTCTTTCTAGTGACAATGTTTTGAGATGTCTCTTAATAAGTTTTTTGTGAAAAATATATTTTTCAATACAAGCTTTTATGATATTAGTGATCGCAACCGTGTGCTGATCGAAATGAGCCTAAACACGGCCAGTCTACTATTATCCCTCGAGGGGTTCCGTTGTCCTCCTTACGGTCTCCATCATCAGATCAGCTCGCTGTCACCATCATATTGTATTGTCATCGGAACTTGACAGGTATGCCAAATTTCAGCTGAATCGATCGAGGATAACTTAAAATTGAGTTGCAAGATTCCACCCGGACATACATACCATACATTGCAAGTTAAATAAAAACTTGTAAAAATTAACCATCAGTTTATTCCATGAACCATCATCATTAGAGTTTTTATCCAGCTCTCCTCAGTTAGCAAGTAACTAAGTATTCATACATTTTAAATAATAATCTTGCATTTATTTGCATAAGTCAGCGCCGACGAGAGAAAGTGGTACATTTGTTTCAATGTGGGGTAAGGCAACCTGTTGCGCTGACTTTTAATTGACATTCATAAAAAGTGAACTCGGCTAAAGGTCCGACTGTCCGTGAACACAAGTTTCAGCTTGTTTTGTTGCTAAATAAGATTTTACTTGCATATTTAGATTTACGAAAATATTAGGTAGGTAGGTACCTATATTGTTGGCTATGGTAACAACTATGTTGTGTCCGGCCTAAGAAAGGACCCTTCCGTCTCCTCCCGTGGATGTTTGAAAAACCGACTACCTAAGGGATTACCCGTAAACTTCGTTGGTATAAGATTTATCCTGGCTTATTATGGAATGTGTTATTACTAAAGAAAGCGTTATACAGTCTTGAAAAGTAATGGCGGCGATGATCTCACCACTTATCACGTCTATATTCCCTGACGGGTGCAACTCACGGTAAAAAAGGGCCAATTAAGGCTCTGCCTACCCTTGATGTTACATTGTTTCTAGTTGCGTTAATTAGTGACTTAATTGTTAGATTCGCTTCGTGCATTAATCGTCTTAATTTGTTTTTAACTTAGCTCTAAACTGGATAAAATAACAAAAGAAGCGCACTTTAAAAAACACTGGAATGCTCTTTTTATATAGCACGTGGAATTAAAATTATCTTCATATAGAAAATGCATTAAAAAGAGCCAAAGTTACGCGAAACCTCGTTAACGCAACCGTACTTGTATCGGGGCCGAGAGACCCGCCCGCTTCATTCAGTACTTGTATACCTAGTACTAGTACTGTACATGTAGGTACGAGTATGACTGGAGGTATAGACTCGGACACTTTCGATGCGCGATTCATTTTTAATAGCGTTCTGATAATCCAACTGAGACTGACACTATATGGCCAGCATTCATAAATCAAACACAAGTGAGCTATGAGTGTTCCAATTTCAAAATTCACACACAAGAATTTGGCCAAACATTGACCTCAAAGTAAATGCACTTCGGGTCAGCGCTCAAAAAGTATCCGAACCAAAGGAGAGACAAAAGGCATAAAAACGGGTCAATTTTGACAAATTGTATCGTATGCCGTATGACAAATGTAAGCCGTGGTGTGTCCGGCCTAAGAATAGACCCCTCCGTCTCCTCCCGTGGATGTCGTAAAAGCCGACTAAGGGATTACCCTGACTTGTTGATAAGACTCGTTGGTATAAGATATGTCCTGGTTGCTGGATAATTGTAGCCTACTGTACCTACCTATAATTGTAGGCTCTGCCTACCCCTTCGGGGAAAGAGGCGTGTGTCTATGTATGTATGTACCCGTCCATTGCTGCTTGATTATTGAACTCATTTGAAGAACTAAAGCGTGAACCGGAACTGTATCGATCTCATTTGTCAGCCTTCAAGGTATCAAAGGTGCTATCGTTTTTGCGTTGATAAATAAATAAATAAAAATAAATAAATAATGCTGGACAGTTCACACAACATTATCTAGCCCCAAGCTAAGCAGAGCTTGTGTTATGGGTACTAGATAACTGATAGTCTATGGAATGCTTAGTCCATCGTCGAGTTAATTGAAAGTGTTTGTTTTTAGAAGGCAAAGATCATTCTCAGAGTTGAATTCGATCTGGCCTATGTATCTAATCTACCAATAGGTGTAAATGGAGTGTCGACCACAGACCTGATACCTAATGTATTTCTGGTAGGAATGGACATCGCGACTAATTCAAAACTTAAGAAAATAGTGTCCTGAGTTTACCTTTAGATTGCCTTTAGAGTACGTGGACAAACTAAAACATTTTAATTTAAGTCTTACTCCATTACTAAAAGGCCTAATTTTGTATCAGCTTATGAAAACGGGCGATTGTTTCTTCTTTGCGTTCGGACACTTTTGAGCGAGGACTCGAAGTACACGGTGAAGCGATGTATACAGGCGATGTATTTAGTAGTAGTAGAGCTTTTTTGTGAAAGAGTTCGTCCGGGGAAGTACTACCACCATACCTATTTCTGCCGCAAAGCAGTAGTGCTCGCATTGCTGTGTTCCGGTTTGAAGGGTAAGGGTGCCGGTGAAATTACAGGCACATGAGACTTTTCATCTTTATGACTCAGGGTGGCGGGCGCAGTGCAATGCCACATAGGGTGCGTCCTAGGTGGACGTGACCTTTGAGGTAATGCACTGTTCATAGGCAGAGGTTACCATCAGGTGGGCCTCTTGCTTGTTCCGTCATCCAAGTAGTATAATAAAAAAAAAAAAAAAAAAAAACAGGCGACTAACGATAAATAGGGGCCTTGGTCCAAGCCGTTTTTTTTTTATACTACTCGAATTACTGAACAAGCAGATGGCCAACAAGCAAGTAAACTCTGCTGATTAATTCAATTTCATATATTTTCCTCAGGCGTCTGGGACTACTCACGATATGAGCAAAAAATCCTTGCTTCTACGTCAATGGTGGCTGGATGCGCGTGCTCAGGCGTTTTCCTTTGCATTATCAACAATAGGTTTAACTGATCGCTATTTCAAGGGGCTGGCGTTTTTTTTTTTGGTAAATTAGGTTTTTTTCTTGACATTTCGGGAAAAACTGTAGTCATTATGAAAAGTGACGTTTTTGGTAAAGGAAACATTATGAACCTAAGCCTCACGTTGGCACGATATACTCGTACCTACGCGCATTTTCTATACTAATCTCAAAAAGTGGCAGAATATTATGTCCAGAGCGCGCTTTGATCTCCATTGATGGTGATGCTTTTAAGGGTCACATGGAAGCATTCATCGTCATCATCCTCATCAGCGTAATAATTCCACTGCTGTGCAATGACTTCCCCCATTTAACGCCACACTGATGGTCTGCCCGTTTCCACCGACTGCCTGCCTTCGCCTACTGTCGGAAGCTCTTAGTTTAAAAAGTAGTAGGTATTACCTTCATATTGAACCTTTGCTGCGTAGAAAGTGGTACGGGGAAGTGTTTGAGGAAAATTAATGGTTAAAAAAGCGCCCTAGGTCAACGAATTTATTGTATGAGAAGAAAAAGGCGAGCACTCTCTCTGGGACCGTGTAATGTATATAATAAAATGACCTTCAAAGTTTTTTTTTTTTTTTTTGATGAGTTCTCTATCTTAATTAATAATTGCAACAGTCTTCAGGTAGCTCAAAAGTTCTATTAGTATTGTAAATTTTAGTAGGTGCATAACTTATTATATTAGTTGTATTATTATTTCTGTAAATAAATGTTTTACATCACTAGAATAGTCTCAAAACAAGATTAAGATGTGGAAAATCCTAGAGATTTTTTGCTCTGTTTCTCGACGTGTTGACGTCACTCAGATTTATAAAATGAATCAGTATGAATATAATTTTTGTAGCTGAGTCTTAGGTATTCCGAAATTTAATAAAAGTCATAGAATTTCAAAGCATTTACATTTATGAATTGCATTATACAACATTTACATAATCATGAATACAAACATGCATGTCTACATGATATCTAAGTATCCTAGTTTTATATTTGTAAGAGTCTGATGAATGCAAGTTAACATCTCCCTTTCCTTACCACACATAAACGAGGTCGTCACATCATGTTCTCTTCTTCCATCCTCCCCTATCTCCCGTCATATCAGCACTGTTACCTTTCCTTCACATGACGTCTTACACTTCGTTCTACCACCGCACTTCTCGACAACGCATAAGAAGTCGACACGTGGGTCTCTCGTACTGCTCGCTTAACGAGATCTTTTCGCCCCCATACGTGCAAGTTGTGGAATAGGCTCCTTCCTGAGGTGTTTCCGATAAAATACAAAATGAGCCGCTTCAAAAATAACTGCAGGTGTTGCAGATGTCAATAGGCGACGGTAACCGCTTACCATCAGGCGGGCCGTATGCCAATTTGTCGAGACATTACATTTTTTTTAAAACACACGCACAGTCTATCCATCTCTTTCTAGGCCTGCCTCTACTCTCGTCTCCATCTACATTTATATTCATCACTCCTCTTGTAACATGTCTTTCTTCCCTCCTCATAACGTGCCCATACCACTTTATCCACGTTACTTCTCACATTTCCTGTTACTGGTGCTACTTCAAACTCCTATAAACTCAAACACTTTCTAATAACTGGCCCATGGACTAATCATTCCATAGACTATCAACGCCAAAATGATGGTACCTCTGAAAATTACAATGCTGTTAAATGAGTTCGATACACTGCCGGTTCACACTCTAGTCCTTCAAATGTGTTCAATAGTCAAGCAATGAACTGATAAAACTTGACAGAATTTGCGTCTTGCTTCAATTTTGGTTCAGATATTTTTTGGGCGGCTGACCTGAAGTCCATTTTCTTTGAGGTTAGATACTCATTATACTCGACACTCCACACATCCATTACTAACACTCGCATCTTCATTTCACTTCTCGACCTTCTTCTTCATCTTCTCCTTTCATTTTCGACTCAATCGAACGTAGAGCTTTCAGGCTTATAGGTGAGCAACATATGGCGGAGACTAAGATCCAAAGTCTCGAGCACCGCCGTAAGGTTGCATGCCTATCATCTATAGGTTACATTTCGGGGAATGCTCCCATGAACTGACGATCTGATCCCACCATCTCCTTTTCATCATAGGACGAGCAGGCGTACGGCTCGGTACCATCCTTACCTCATTAGTATACCTTCTTCGTACTAAACGTTTCAGTTCTACCTTTGTAATGCGAACTGCTAAGGAGTGGAATACACTACCGTCGTCCATCTTTCCTGAACACCATAATCTGGGTATCTTCAAGGTGAATAGGTGCCTTCTAGACCTTTGTGCTCCATCTTCGGCCACATCGTCACTTACCAACAGGTGAGATAGTGGTCAAACAAAGGACTATCGACGTTAAAAAAAAAACTTCATTTGATAAATTCAAGTTATTTACAGTTAATCTTTTTGAATATTTAGAATTGTGTTGTTGAAAACAGGGTTATTAAAAATACCTTTCTGTGTAATTTCTACGTCAAGGTCTGTTTGTTTCATTTCGGTGTCATTCGTGGGACTGAGTACTAAAACGGTGGTAAAAAATATTTAAATTATCTTAATGCGTACTTACCATTGTATAACAAATTATGCAGCTTACGTAAAAACATTACAAATGAAGATTTTTCACAATAACCTTAACTCATTTTTATTCATAATTCATAACAATAACCATAGCTCGTATACCAACGGATTAAGAGCTAAATTAGTAGTTGAGATCTTACTACAAGGAAGTATTATTAAGATGTTATGTCAATACAAATACACATGTTTGTTTTTGGAAACAATACTCGGTTGTGGTATTAATAGTAGCTATCTACTTTTATAAGTAGGTAGTATTATGTTTGTGAATAGGGAACATTTCTACAATATGTATGTAAGCTTCGACCAAATTAAAATAAATGGACTGGCCTTACCCATACAATACGTCCGTGAAAAATAAGACAATTCGGATTTAGGGTACGGTCAACAAATAAACTATCTATCTATCTATCTATCTATCCAGCCACTGCTGAGTAAAGGCCTCTTCTCTATAGCGCCACTCCTGGCGGTCTTGTAAATAAACTAGGTGAAATTAAATTATTGAACTTCTTAAAAACTGTATTTTTTTAATACTTAATACTTTAACAGATGCAATGTGTTTTCTAAAGTTATTTCAGTAGGTTTATACTACAAAAAATCGCCGAAAAAAATGCAATTATTGAATGAAACTTTTACAAAAATACATGGTTCCCTTCTGTTTTATGTAGTTACTTATTTATTTTTCAGCTTTCAAACATACACAATATAAATCAATAGAAAAGCAAGTCCACCTAAGGTCTTCAGCTCAATCAATTTGTGAAAAATATATTTTTCATCACTCAATAAAGTAAGAAAATATCATAAAAATCGTACGGAAACATAAATGTATAAAAATTCCAGTATTTAAGAAACTGCAGAGTGCAGTTTTAAGAATTTTGCACAATGAGTTTTTTTATACTACTTGGAATGACAGATCAAGAAGATGGCCCACCTGATGTTAAGTGGTACCCTCTGCCTATGAACAGTGCATTACCTCAGGTCACGTCCACCTAGGACGCGCCCTATGTGGCATTCCACTGCGCCCGCCACCCTGAAACATAAAGATAAAAAGTCCCATGTGGCCGTAATTTCATCGGCACCCTTACCCTTCAAACCGGAACACAGCAATGCGAGCACTACTGCTTTGCGGCAGAAACAGGTATGGTGGTAGTACTTCCCCGGAAAAAAATAAAAAAAACGACTATGTATTTTTCCCTCGCCAAAGTTTTGAATAATTGAAATGATCTATTATTTACTTATTTGAATATGACAATCCTATCCATGGGTATAGATTTATATAATATTAAAATACATTTTAAAATAAAACCAACTTATAATCATTTCTTTTTATCAAGACTGAATATTAGAAAACTACTGAAACACCTACATTATTTTAGCAGACTTATAAATTCAAAGTAAGTGACATAACAAACTTATCATACGACTAATGCTTATAAAATCAACAAAATGAAAAAAAATTGTGGAACACAATAATTGTAAGTATCAAAAAGAAAAAGGTATGTCGACTAAAATCAAAACTATCTACGAGTATAAACTTGTGTCTGTTAACTTTCATTCAGAGTGGGGAACATTGAGATAATGTCCTGGGGCGTAGTCCTCCTTGTCGCTCGTCCTCTAGTGCAAGACGTGTCCATCGACATGTATGGGCCATCATAACCATGCAATAAAGTCGATTTCGCAAAATGTGTTAGTTATGTAGTTTTCCTACCACACGACGATTTATAAGTTTTTTATCAATTGATGAAAATTATATTACAAAACCTTTACTTACGAATTAAATGCGATGCCTGAAGCTTTATTTGTATTTCTTGTGTTGTTTGCACTTGCAGAAAAGCACAGGAAGGCATTGTATTACCAAGGTATCTAATTTTGGTATTTTTCAGCATAGCTGTCACTCGTTGCCGTGACAAAGACTGACTGAAGCGAAGTATACTAGCTAGGTCTGTTTAGAAGCTTCAAAACTATCGTTCCCTAGGGCCCGTCCATTCATTTTATTTACGTCGATGTATGTAAGTACCTTCCACTTGTAGGAAACCCGCATATTATTATAAACGACTAGGTACTAGTGTTTTATTTGTGATACGACGCACGTTCTGGTGACATTCCATTTTACAATGTAATACATTTTGTTCCTTAAATGTTCTCTTTGTGATCTAAAGAAGGAAGAAAGAAAGAAAATAAATGTATATTTGTCCCCAAAAATATACATCCACCAACTTATCTGTAGAATGTATGTAGATGATAGAAAACACCTACCTACCTACCTACCACCACCTATGATATACTATATATGATATGATGTACTATGATACCTACATTTCATTAAATTTTGTTGGTTCTTTTTTTATTAATTTTTTAATTTTTACAGATAAGTTGTTGGATCGGGATCGATTTTTGAAAGTCACTAAGTGACTAGAAGTCACGAATGACAAAACGTCATCGATGACTTTGAAATCACTTATTACCAAATGTCGTATTTTTGAAAGTCATACCCTGTCTACCACTTGCAAATATTTCACAGTCGTTGTCTTTGACATACTACGTATCTGTCCATTATTAGTTTGTCTGTTCCACTATACTAAGTCTTTGGTTCCACTCACCACAGACAAAACAGTGTACTACGTTCGGACCATAGATAATAATTATGTGTGGGTGGAATAGGAAAGCCACAAGATAAAGAGTAAAATTGAGTAAATACTATTCATAAATGTCAGTGCCAAAACAGTCACGGAGTGATTTCAAATCGAGTGGGTAGAGGCACTCGTATTGATATCATAGTATGACAATTTTAGTCCGCGGTGATTTCCAAAAATACGAACTTTTGGAAATCGGTGACTAATAGTCATTTTGCTGACTTCTAGTCACTCGCTGACTTTCAAAAATCGATCCCCTGTACATGCCATTTTATAAACAAGAAAAGTAGATACAAAAAATACACAGTAAAGAAAAGTTATAAAACAAAAATGCTTCATACAATGCTATGTGTTGTGTGAGGTCACAAAGGTCTCGTCTCATCTCGCTCTGATCTCGGAAACGGCTCTAACGATTTTGATGAAATTTGCTACATAGGATTTTAGTTGGAAAACTAAATTTTAGTAATTAACTATTCTGATATTAGTGATCGGAACCGTGAGCTGATCAAACTGAAACCAAACTCTAGCAGGCTACTATTCATCAACGAGGAGTCCCGTTGTCCACTTTCCATCCTTTTTCTCCATAAAAAATATAAAATATAAATATAAATATTTTTTCTCTTTTTTTTCATCTGATCTGCTCGCTGTCACCGTAATATTATATTGTCTTCGGAACTTGATAGGTATGCCAAATTTCAGCTCAATCAGATATCGGGAAGTAATAGCAAATTCAATCGACAAATTTGTCCCCACAGACAAGGAATTCTATTGTCCAGCTTCCGTCTCCATCATCAGATCAGCTCGTTGTCACCATAATATTGAATTGTAATCAGAACTTGACAGGTATGCAAAATTTCAGCTCAATCGGTTGGGAAGAACAGCTTCAAAATTGTGTTTCAATATTGGTCCCGCACATACGTAGTTCCCAAGTTTCAACGACGAATCGGAAAACGCTGCTAACAGCGACAAGATTTCTATGGGGGGTGGCTAGGTCCAGTACTTACGTCTACCGGCTGATGATGATGACAGATAACAGGCTTGTGCGTGCGCGGGTGAGTCAATAAAGTAACTTAAAATATGTAGTACACCTGTTCCACTGCGAGTGCTTTAACTTTTAATGTGTAGGTTAACTAGGTAGGTTCATTATTGAATGTCAAGGAAAACGTCCACGTGGAAATACGTTTTTTCTCTGCTTTAAACATGTTCTTACAAACTTGACACATGATTTTAATCGAATGAATGGGTACTATCGATATTGTTGTGTGAGTTTAATACATATCAGAAGCTTTTATTTAGTTTGAACAACAAACAACAAACAACATAATTGGAACTTACATACTTATTTTTAAGACCTATATGACATTATGTTCAAGCAAATAAATATATCTTTATCTTTATCTTTCTCCTGTCCCGGAATAATCAACAAGTTAATTCTAACTTCCCGGTGTACAATTGAGCTGAAATTTGTTATACCTGTCAAGTTCTGATGACAATACAATATGATGGTGACAGCGAGCTGATCTGATTATGGAGACGGAAGGTGGACAACGGAACTCCTCGATGGATAATAGTAGACTGGCCGGCATGTTTAGCAACACACGGTTACAGTTTTAACCTTTTTAGAGCTTTTTCTGGGTATTTTTTTATAAAGAGTTTTTTTAATTATCCTACTTCCTATCCTACTAAGTAATATTATAAATGCGAAAGTTTGTGTGTGTGTGAGTGTGTTTGTTACTTCTTCACGCTGAAACGGCTGGACGGATTTGCATGAAATTGGGAATGGAGATAACTGGACTCCTGGAATAACACATAGGCATATTTTTATCCCGATATTCCCACGGGATCGAGACTTACGCGGGTGAAACCGCGGGGCGCAGCTAGTTTTAAATAAGATTACTAACCATGTGAATAATATGGGGTTTATATGAGCCCATAATATAATAATCTAAATAAATACCGATACATGTTTTTTTATCTAATAAAACCGCACAGCATTTTACCAGAACTTACTAAGAATTTTCCCTTTTTTTTTTTTTTTATATGTTTTTGAAAACATATTTGTCGTTCGTGGGAAGTGAAACTAGTAAAAGCTGTATCTCGTTATGCGAGTGCGTAATGTCGTTTTTATGCGCCCTTATATTATTATTGCTTTTTAATCAACTCTGCGTGCGGCCTTCCAAGTGTTATAGAGTAGGTACACTTTAAACTTTTGAAAACTTCTGTGTTTTGAAATTAGGACATACCTTTTCGTATTTGATAAAAATATAAATACTTAGAGACAGAATACAAAATACGTACAAAAACTTACATAGGTACTGTACGTATACTGAAAAATCACGCTCTAAAAATTAATTTTTCCTTATCCTATTGTGCCACTGCTGGGCAAGGTCTCCCTTTTTCTTCACTTGTCCCTGTCTTCGGCAGTCTCCCACTCCTTCTCAAAATTCACAAGATCGTCCCGCCAACGCTTTCTAAACCCAAACATGATGTTTTTTGTGAAGTGGTCATATTGAGAAAAAGTGCGGTGTACATTATGAGAAGTGGACGTGTTGCGAATGAGCCGTTTGATATGATTGTCTCGTCCGACCCCGAGGTCGCCGTCCTTCAGGTGACCAGAGTGTGCTGACGTTCGCCCACCTGTTGAGAAGCATTCGACTCAAAAGGGCATCAAACAAAATAGCCGAGAAAAAGTTATGGAAGTGTTCACACATTTTTATGAAACCTTGTAGGTACTCAGATAATAAAAAATATGAAACATGAAAATATCCTCATGATAGTGATGTTTAGAGGATAGCCGTGGTCACCGGCTGGCCATCAGCATCCACCGGAGTACTCAACAATAATACTGCGATCTCAAATCATCCCCATTCATCGAGAATTCCCCATCTCCTTCAGGGAGGCCTGCAATGCTCTAAGCCTTCAGATATTGCGATATGAGTTACAGTTCTTCTTCTGTTCTTAAAATGGCTTCTGAGGAATACTCCAAACAATTTCGTAATAAAAGTAATAAAATTAAAATTTGCCAAGTCATAACTACTTGTTCTTATTATTTATTGTGTCCTAACCCAGTTTAAATGGTGGCAGAAAAAATAAGTTTTTGTAGGAAATAATCCACCATTTCGTTAAGACACGCAATACAACTAGTTATATTTAACTACATCACACATGTGCTATTTGTCTAAGTTACACCAAAGACTTCTCAGTTACATCGGTTACATGAGCTATTCAATTCAATTAATTTTTTTATGAGTGGCTTGGAGTGGTGCTGCCACTAGTTCGCCAATGTCACGTAGTAAGTAAGGCTTGCAAACGATGTAGAATGATCGGTGATTAAAAAGATAGTCGATGAAAGATTTGAAGACTCCGAGACATTCTAAGCATTATTTTTATATTATAAATCTGAAAACCTAAAACCAATGAAACAACACAATACAAACTACACATATAAGACAGCACATATTTTTTACAATGTTAACAATTACAGATCTACAATTTTATTTTGTTAATATATATATACAGGGCGTCCCACGGATATGCCACTTGTAGATGAAACATTTTACTGAAAGAAGACATTATTTGAATTTAAAAAACAACTTAAACTGCATTCATAGATATTTAAATAATTACATGGTTGAACCGGGAATCGAACCCGTTACACGAGAAAAATAATCAGCCTGTAGCTTTATCATACTGATCGAAAGGCTTCATCATAAGGATTATTTTTTGCTAAATAACATAGTGTCAGAAATAAAAGAAAGACCAAGAATTTTAACATTTGCTGTGAAATTTTGTTCAGAAAAATGAAAAGCTGACATTGCCGTAAGGACATACAACTGACATTGTCATAAGTACCTATTACTAATAAATATTCCCACTTGAGAAGTACGCATCATTTCCCTATTAATAATTTAAGTTCATGATAAAATGATAAAGAGATACGTAATTAGTAAGTACCTGGTTGTATGCAACAAATAGAGCCGTATCCTGAGCCGAAAGACGCGTAAATTATTTTGTCCATCGCAATGCGGCTGGCTGATTATAAAGAAATAATTCAAAAATGTGTTCCATTTTCAAACTTTTATTCTTTTGTATCTGTGATTTTCATTGTAGGATTTTTGCATTGTATTGTGAATTTTTTACATAACCATGGCGTATCAAAATAATTTTGATTTAATGGAAGCAAACTTTTTGAACCACAAAAACATAACGTTAGCCTTACAATGGCACCGCGAAAGATATCCTGATAGAAATACACCATCTCGATTTATTATGAAACGGTTGGTGGACAATCTGCAAAATTTTGGACAATTCGATCATCGCGTACTACAACCGCGGCACCAAATGATAAATACTGACGATGAACTCGACATTTTGATATACTTTGAGGCAAATCCTAAAAGTTCAGTGAGGGAAAGTGAAGAAGTAATCGGAATTTCGAAAAGCAAAATACTTAAACACCGTGTACTAAAAAAATACAAATTCAAAAGTTACATTAAAGGGCGATTAGTACAAAAATTACTGCCTGGTGATGCTGAAAGACGACTTATTTTCTTCCATGAAATCGAGAGGCTCATCCTAGAGGATCAGTATTTTCTAAATAATATTATCTGGTCAGACGAGACAAACTTCAGCAATAATGGTATGCACAACCGACACAATAATCGCATTTAGTCCAGGGAGAATCCCTTACGTATCCGCGAGACTAATAATCAAGTGCGTTTTTCGTTCAACTGTTGGTATGGGATTGTAAAAAACCGGGTCCTCTTAGTAAATTTTTACGAAGGGCATTTGAATACGGAAAGGTATTTAGAAATACTTGAGATTTTGAGAAATGAGATAAATAATCTTCCGGTTGCTGAACGACAAAACCTAACTTTTCAGCAAGATGGGGCTCCGGCTCATAACAGTCACAGAACAAGGGACTATCTCAATGAACACTTTCATCCCTGGATCGGGACATATGGACAAATAAGATGGCCGCCAAGATCCCCAGATCTAACCCCGTTAGATTTTTTTATATGGGGTTATGTAAAAAATTAGTTTACAAGAACCAGTATGAAAGTGTCCACGAGCTACAAGCAGAAGTTAAACGTATTATTCTAAATATCCACCACAACAAGATCAAAAAATCAACAGGGAGCGAAATAATCAAAAGATTGCGACTTTGTATTCAACAGGAAGGGACCCATTTTGAGCATTTGATAAATTGATTAATTTTGTATTAAAAATGTTAAATTTCATGTTCTTCCTTTTATTTCTGACACTATGTTATTTAGCAAAAAATAATTCTTATGATGAAGCCTTTCGATAGGTATGATAAAACTACAGGCTGATTATTTTTCTCGTGTAACGGGTTCGATTCCCGGTTCAACCATGTAATTATTTAAATATCTATGAATACAGTTTAAATTGTTTTTTAAATTCAAATAATGTCTTCTTTCAGTAAATTGTTCCATCTACAATATTCAAGGTACTTTCCCTCCATGTGGCATATCCGTGGGACGCCCTGTATATGTCTACAAAGTTTAACTACAAAAGGGTTAAATACAAGGGAGAGGAGACATTTTGAGGAAGTACATGAGCTATTCTTTGAGTTTGCGAAGTGTCAGCAGAGTCACTTACGTCAACGTCACACGTCAAATTCAAACGTAGAAACCAAAATCAACTTTTGAAATTGGAACAAATCTCAGCCGCCGTGCGCGCGGCTCTGTAAGTAGGAAGTCCCGATTAGCCGTAATACGCTCAAGTGACGTTCGTCCTAACCAGGCACACTTGACCCCGGTGTCTCTTGAACCCAGGTGGATTTTAGGCGGGTTCCACTGGCATCGGGGGTCAGGATGAGCTGGTGATTATATTGGCTCGATTGGACCACCGGATGCTTGCCCAAGACGGTTGCCGTGTTACTAGTCGGTGAGTTTGTTATTTGTAATACCTATATTGGTATGCATTATCGGTCAAGTACAAATCCTTCTTGCAATGGCCGCGTTGCCGTAGAAAAAAATCGCATTGCGATCGGTTCAGCCAGCTTCGAGTTATTTGATAATAGAAAAATGAACAGACTAGCAAACAGCCTTTTACCCCAAACATGAAAAGAAAATTCTTCCCTGACTGAACTGCATCAATAGATTTCTTCCCTGAGTAAACTCTATCATTAGTTTTCTTCCCTGTGTAAACTATATCATTATTTTTCTTCCCTGTGTAAACTCTATCATTAGTTTTCTTCCCTGAGTAAACTCTATCATTAGTTTTCTTCCCTGTGTAAACTCTATCATTAGTTTTCTTCCCTGTGTAAACTCTATCATTAGTTTTCTTCCCTGAGTAAACTCTATCATTATTTTTCTTCCCTGAGTAAACTCCAATAGTTTTCTTCCCTGAGTAAACTCTATCATTAGTTTTCTTCCCTGTGTAAACTCTATCATTAGTTTTCTTCCCTGTGTAAACTCTATCATTAGTTTTCTTCCCTGTGTAAACTCCATCATTAGTTTTCTTCCCTGAGTAAACTCTATCATTAGTTTTCTTCTCTGAGTAAACTCTATCAATAGTTTTCTTCCCTGAGTAAACTCTATCAATAGTTTTATTTCCTAAGTAAACTCTATCCATTTACGTTGAGGTCATTGTCCTTCATAATTAATTTTGATAAAATTAATTCTGTTAATAACACATGACTTATTTTTGTACACACCGCGTAAAATCTCAGCTCCAAATCAATCCGAATAATAAAATGAATGCACTAAACCCGGATTACCGCCATAGCGTTCGTTATCGAGACTTGATAGTGTTGCGCCATCGATTATTACTATCGAATCGTACCAATTAGTATGATCGATTTGTTTTGGTGTTGCCATAAATCATAATTTGTACCACCTGCTATTCGAATGAATGATCCCTTTAGAGGTACGAATAAAGCGGAGGTGGTAATTTAGATATATCTTCGTACACTCTATTTTAATTTTATTCTAGTATTTAGTATATTTAAAAGCTCTATAACAAAATGGATTGTTGCTGTCTGACATAAAGGCTTTTAGATTTTTTAAGCCCCGACGCAAAAAAGAGGGTGTTATTAGTTTGACCGCTATGTGTGTCTGTCTCTTACACGGGTGAACCGAATTGAAAGCGTTTTTTTTTAAAGCAGGTTTTCTAGCGTTTGGTTCTTATACATGTGTTATCAAAATCGGTTCAGCCATTGCAATGCATTAGGTCTTTTTTATTTAAATTGTTTTCTTGGCTTGAATAAAATTATGTGATGAGAACTAATAATAACTTTATTTAGGTACCTACATCTAAAAATACAGACACGTTCGCTGCTGGGAAACACAAACGTGGTGTTTTATTCGTATAAATGGACTGTATTCATACAAATTTACATTGATAATTAAATCCGCAGCATAAAGTAAAACATTTAATACCGTTTTTTATATGTAGGTTTGGTACTTTTTTATATAACTACCTAGATTTTTTGATACAAAAGTATTAAACTTTGTAGTGTTAGCACCAAGATTAAATAGGCTTACATTTGGCGGTCACATAGGTTATAATGTCAACAGTCAAAAATTTAATTAATCATTCTTCAAACAGAAAGTTAGAATAATTTGCATAAATAGTCAATAAATAAATGTAATATTTATGTTAATGATGCCACATCCACAGAAGCAAATATTCACAGCTCGCACACAAGAGCACAACTGAACGACTTCACAAGTAATTAACTTCTAATGACCTACACAAAAAAGACATCAAAACTTTTCTATCAATCATTTCTATAACGAAATTATTCTACGGAACGAATGGAAGAATAAAACTCACTTGGACTGGCCACTTGCCTAATTCCAAATTTGAATTTGTGTTTACTTCGAAATTTGAATTTTGTGACCGGGGTCATGGGCTTTTGTTTTGTTTAATGAAAGGGTTTCTGTCATTAATAAGTTAGTAATGTCAATTTTAGCAATTTTTCGTGTTTTTTTTTTAAATTGCCATGACTGTGTATTTTTGAATTATTTATTGAATAAATACATCGGTAATATATAAAATAGCTGAGTGCGTTATGTAGGAGTTCTACAAAAATAATTAAATTTTATTATAAACCTATGCAACTGTTGAAATTACAGACAAAAGTAGTAATTTTTAATACATTTTGTTGGTGAAATAACAGACCCAAATCAAAATATACGACGGCGCCTTTATGATGAAACCTGTGACTTACCAAATTATCTCTACCATCGTGAAATCATTGTCATCATAACTTAAACCTTATTTTATAGAGATAAGAGTTATATTGACGGAGTTAGTTAATTTATAAAATGTGTCTGCTGTCAATTTTTTAGGAACCGGAAATGTCAAAACGTTATTTTTCGACGTTCGCGTGATGCGCCCGCGCCGTGAATATTGTAACTGTTCTTTTATTATTTTATAATTCTCCATTTTTGGGTTCTGTTTGAGTGAAATTTATTTGATAAAAAAGCTTTACTACACCAATAATAGCTTTATTTAGTAGAATAGCGACGAAACCTAAGCCATTATTTGATACTAAGACAACACTAAGTTTCAATGTAACTTAACTAAACTTAACTAAACTTAACTTTTTTAACTTACTTTTCTCTTTTTATTCTTCAGATAGTTTTGTTATGATAGATTAGTTTGTTATTTTTTACATACCTTGTATTAGTTGTATTATTCTTCCTGTAAATAAATATATATTTTAGAATATCTTATTTATTATTTAAACACCGATTGACATGTTGAAACAAAATGTCAAACTTTTCCATTTGTCATTATCACGCTACTACCTATTTAAATAATTGCAGGGTCTAACAGCAGTATGCAACAGGTTAAACTTAAAAGAACTTCACAAAGTATTTTTGATAATAAAACTACGTGCGAAACAAAAGAGTATCGATAATCTCACGATAGTGGAGATATAACATTTGTGCACAGAGCGTGGTTACCGAACGATGACGTCATGCTTCCATGCCCCCGACGCGCAAACTTAAGCTGACCCCCCATCTCTCCCTTCTCCAAAGAAAACCGAAACAACTTCTTCCGAACACGTGTCATACTAAAGTGGTCGTTAGACCAACGATTTCGAGTAGATCTTTTCAAAGTTCGAATGTTTTTTAAATTGCTTTTTTATTGGGCTACAATTTATGGCGGCCAGTTCCCTTTTGGCGCCAAACGTCTTTTGTCTGTGGATTGTGTTGTAACCTTTTTTCTTTTCTTTTTTCAGGTATGTTTTACAAGCTTGTTGACACTTCTGTGGCTCGGTAAGATTTGATCTGATTTGTTTATTGCTTTATACAATAAGTGATTCGTAATTATTATCTTTGATTTGATGGTAGAATAACCTCAAGAGAAGGATAAAACATTACAGTTTTTGAATAGGTTTAAAAGTAGGTACCTACTTTTAATGTCGTCTGTTCTACATAATAGCAAAGAGCACTATTGTCATTATAATATTTCCCATCATGTAATATTATCACACATCCTGCCACAAAATTCAATTCGTCCGTGAATTCTATTCAAAAAATATAAAATATAATTTCGCTATAGTTTTCCCTGCGGTTTCCCACTATTGTGCTGGCGTAGTTAATAGACAAAATGGCGGCGTTACGGGCGACACACACGGTAATGACGGGCTATCTTAAGTGTGGCATCGGCCTTAGGTGCATCCGCGGCGATCTTGGCCTCAGCAAATTGTTTTTACCTCCATTGTTTATACTGCTGTGTATTAAGGCGACGCTGTGATCAACTATTATTATTTCGTATAGGGTCGTACACGACAAAAAGGGTTTTTCCTCTAATAAAATGTTGATTAATTGTAAAAATCTAACTACAATGAAAAACTAATTAAATATATACCTAATTTTATTAAGAATTGAAACTATCGTGGTTCGGAATGATTTTAAATAAATAACGGCTAATTACCATTGTATTTCGTTGCTTTGCTTTGCTTTGTATTCGCCGGTCCACCATCGAACGCGGTCGCGGGCGATGCTCATGATGAAGAGGTTTTTGAATTCAGTCTCGAAACGCCAGCAAAGCGAAGAAATAAAGTGTAAACTAGTCGTTATTTATTTAAAATAAGTTCAATTAATTTATTTAATTTAAAAAACGGTCAATTGCAGGTGTACAACTTGTTTGTGATATTTCAGAAAGTACTACCAGTATACATATTTTTGCCGCAACCAGTAATGCTTGAAAAGAGGCCCATTGAGGCTCTGCCTACCCCCCTTCGGAGAAAAAGAGGTGTGTCTATGTATGTATGTTTTTAATTTCATTCTAAATCTCTGTTGCCACATTGCAGAGGTAAGATAAGCTGAAAATGTCCCATATAGGTACAGTTTACGTACAAAAACAAGTCCCGGTTGGACACTACATTTTTGTCCTATCCTGTAGGTTCCATCCAACTCTCCCGCATGTCGAGTGGCGACTATTGCGCACGCTGTGTCCAACCGCCTGTCGACTGTCGATGCAACAGATGTCGCCGAGTGACCTTATTTATTGTTTTATAATGACTGATCGAATGTGCCACGCGCATTTATACACATGGGCCGACGCAATTCTTTTTGTGTTTTTTATTACAAAATACGGGTGAATCCCGGGTAAGTCTTTGTAAAAAGTCTAAAATTGAAGGATTTTGCCTTTTAACCGCTAGAATGGGATGGTGAAAGTAACAAAAAAAACTCAACAAAATCACTCTAATTCGGCATGGTCGGACAAAAATTACAAAACAAAGATATACGGAAGCCTTAGGGTGCGAGCTACTCGCACGTGTTTGGATTACGAAACAAGCAGATAGCCCACCTGATATTAAACGTATTACCTCACAGGTCACGTCCACCTAGGACGCGCCCTATGTTGCATTGCACTGCGCCCGCCACCCTGAGACATAAAGATCATGTGCCTGTAATTTCACACAGCCTTCGAACAGCCTTCGGAACACAGCAATGCAAGCACTACCTACTGCTTGCGGTTGAAATAGGTTTGGTGGTAGTACTTCCCCGGACGATCTTTCACAAAACAGCGCTACTACGGCACTTGTCCGTATTTATTTATTATCATTTTAATTCAAACTCACTATGTTTTTATTAGTTTTAAATTACAAATAGCTATAATTAATTTTACGAGCGAGTGTTTCATAAAATTGAATTTAAGATATATTTTTACGCCATGATAGATTTCGTTGTCACAGCAAATGCTTTGTTTTTACATTTATTACATTTAGTTTGCAATAAAACCAGTCTTTACCATATCTAGCCAATAAAGGGAATCTATAAAATAGATTAAACTTAAAGGTTAATCCTGTTTTACAATGTTAGACACATTTTTACATGGTTTTTTTAGAGGCAGACAACATCCACATTCCGTTACTATCTATCTCAGTAAAGTTCAGGTAAGTTACAAAGTGACAGACAGCACGCGTGCCACGAAAAGTGACCGAAAATCACGAAAAACAGTATAGGGATTAATCAGGAATATAGCCAAATTAATCAGGAATATAGCCAAATTAATCAGGAATATAGCCAAATTAATCAGGAATATAGCCAAATTAATCAGGAATATAGCCAAATTAATCAGGAATATAGCCAAATTAATCAGGAATATAGCCAAATTAATCAGGAATATAGCCAAATTAATCAGGAATATAGCCAAATTCCGTCACTTTTTAACTCATAAAATTTCAGGTAAGCTAGAAAGTGACAAAATATCGCTCACGGAACAAAAAGTAAGTGAAAATCACGAAAAACAATTATTTGCCACGTGAAAAACACAGAATCCTACGTTCAACTTGAAGATAAAGTCATTGCCGCCATTTAGGTGAAAAAAAAAGTAGGTTCTACCTAAATTCTGAATCGTTTAGAAGTTGAATCCAATTTTCAGGCAAAAACAGCTGCACTTTGTTTTTTTTTTTTTCACATGTTTATTGAACAGGTAGAACATTTTTGTACGTTATTTTTACAGATAATAGGTTAATGAAGAATGACATATTTTTTTGTCAGCACATAACATTGACTCCTATGAGGAGAAAGCCTCCAAATAAGGCCAATCAGATGATGTATGCGCCTTAAACAAATGTTTGTTGCGTTGTGTAATATGGTCCTAAAGGAATCAAAAATATAAATCTAAGTACTACGACCTTTAAAATTAATTAATTAAATGAGCAAAATCGACTGTCGCGCGACATCTTGGCAGACCAACCGGTTAATTTAAATTTTGTCACTCTTTTAGTAGGTAATAGTTATATTTAAGTTATAAGCGCATTGTTGAGGTTAGTTCACGATATTTTTTCTCGAGAAAATGTATCGAAATCGTATTTTGGGCTCTATATCATAATACTCTTGGAAATATGATGAAAATTAATATTACATATATTTTTGTTGTCATAAACTGGCTCTTTTTTTATACAACTTGTAATGACGGATCAAGTTGATGGCCCTCCTGATGTTAAGCGGTACCCTCTGCCTATGAACAGTGCATTATCACATAGGTCAGGTCCACCTAGAACGCGCCCTATGTGGCATTGCACCACACCCGTCACCCTGAGACAAATGAAAAGTCTCATGTCCCTGTAATTTCCCCGGCAACCATACCCTGCAATCCGGAACACAGCAATGCGATCACTACTGCTTTGCTGCAGAAATAGGTATGGTGGAAGTACTTCCCCAGACGAACTCTCTCAAAAAAAGCTCTACTACTACTATTACTACCAGTGTCTGTGCCATTTATGGGCCACCATGCCTCAAGCTGGCCGCTGATACATCCAATAAATACCAAAGCAACGTTGAACGAAAGGCACTTGCATGCAACGGACTTGAACCCACAACCTTTGGATTCAACAAAAAACAGAGATTCAGAATAAAAATAAAAGTCACGTTATCTATGTAACAAAGGACCTTGGCCTCCCGCGCATAATTACGTACACAACAAATATTAATTTCTAACCCTAGTATTACAATTCATTGTGAAAAAAGGCCTAATAATACGCAACCACAAAAGAAAAATTGACAATCGCTAGACACAATACGGACAGGAATTATGTTTTAAAATAACAGTTTTGTCGGTACAAAATTTATTTCCGCGCTGTTGAACGCGTAGTGTGTCTGTGTGTGTGTGAGGATGTGTTGTGTGTGTGTGTGCCCGATATAGGATGCTTGTTCGTGATTGATTAATAGTACTTAGTTGCTTTCTAAATTTATGATGTATGTATAGCACGGTTTATTTTTATTTGTTTTTTAATGGTCGCTTCGTCTTCATTAGTTAATTTTATAATTGTTTGAATTTTATTGCTTTTTGTATCAAATATAGGAACTTGATAATGTCTTGCAATATTTTTAAGGCAAATAAATACTGTTTAATAAGTTTTTGTTAAATTTCTGTCTGCCAATTTTGTTTTATCATTTTTATTAAAATTGTATAACGTAACGTAACATAACACCCAACAGTCACATACACAAACCACATTTTTTCAGTCCACATTAGGATTCCCTGTGTCGTGAGTATCAGAAACTACGAGTACCATGGTACGAGTAGGTAAACCCAGACCTAGAACAAATATTTGTAAGTATTTGTCCGCAGCGGGATCTGAACCCGTAACCTCTCGCATCTCAGCTGGCTAATCACATGCCACCACAGAGGTCGTAAAAAATAATCATCATTTTTAATACAGCAAACACGTGTCCCATTTATCCTACACGATGCTAGAGTGCCTCTACTATTTTGCTTTGTTGATTTTTTGTGTGGTAAGTAAGTATTTTTTATTTACCCATAGATCAAAAAATGATTGTTTAATTAAAATGTAGTAAGAACACCCTGTAGAAGGTATGTTTATGCACATCCATTATAGAGGCAGCGCGCGGAACCACGTCCATCCGAGGGCGAGCGAGCACCAACATTCGGAGGTCATGCGTCTTGCTCACACATTTACCTAAAACACACCTTACTCTATGCGACTTACGACATATTTTACAAAGATATAAGGCATAGAAAAGATTAAAATTAAATTTCGAAATTCAAACTTTTGCGTGTAACAGTCATAGTCATGGTCATTGTGGACGAAAATTACGAATTTTGCAATGACATACTTATTTGTAGGAGTTCTTTGTATAAAAACTCTTGTTAAAAAATATATTTAATATACAGACTAGTGTCCGCCCGCAGTTTCGTTTGAGATTTACCAGGATAATAAGCAATCCAGATTCCAGGTTGTACCAAATTGAATCGTTGAATCGCCGTTTTTTTTTATACTACTGAATGTCAGATCAAGCAGATGGCCCACCTGGTGTTAAGCGGTAACCTTTGCCTATGAACAGTGCATCCTCAGTGTACCTCATAGGTCACATCCACCTAGGACGCGCCCTATGTGGCATTGCACTGCGCCCGCCACCCTGAGACATAAAGATGAAAAGTCTCATGTGCCTGTAATTTCACCGGCACCCTTACCCTTCAAACCGGAACACAGCAATGCGAGCACTACTGCTTTGCGGCAGAAATAGGTATGGTGGTAGTACTTCCCCGGACGAACTCTTTCACAAAAAAGCTCTACCACTACTAAAATATGAAAAATGGCGTGATTGAATAACAAACATACATAGGTACAAATATGGTACACATATCGTTATCGTTACATTTATGATATTATTAGTGAGACTAAGATCTTCTCCAAATTATATCAGACTTATTAATTACCTAGAACAGATTTATTTAGCAGATAAATGGAAATTTGCTTTCAAAATATATTTTTAAGGAATAAGTTTCTTTGAACTTGGTCTAACGGATAATGATGGTGATGAAGTTGCGCCCACTCAAGACCAGTCTAGGAACTGCTATCCGTCGAGCTGTCCGTTATCTACCTTCCGTCTCCTTCATCAGATCCCGTAACAGAATTTTCATCGGAACATGACAGTAAAGATCAAGATTTGACATCCACCATACATCTACACTATCTAGGTACAGTGGTGGAATGAAAATGTTCGTCACCTTAGGGCCTATTTTTGGTTGTTCAATGCAAAAAGCATAGCTAGGTACTGTTATATCAACATAGTATTGCATTGGTACTGTTTTACCGACACAGTATTGTATCGGAACTTATTCTCGCGCTACGTATCGGAACTGCCAATGTGTCAATATTACGAAAATAACCTTCAGTTACCATGACAACGGATATTAGCAGCGATTGAATGACAGATAGTCTACGAATAAATTGACAAAACTTCTGGCTAACTCAATAAAAAACTGGCCAAGTGCGCATCGTACTTCGCGCATTGAGGTTTCCGTCGTAGAAACTATTATATAATTTGTGGTTCCGTAACAAATGTAGAAGTTATAAATTGCCTAAGTTTATTTAATCCACACGCAAAATTAAATTTGTTTGTTATAGAAATATGAGAAAATTCTCAAAAAAAAAACTATTTTCTTAAATATTATAATTTTTTGGTAAAATATTCATAATAAGTATGTTGAATATTTAAAAAAAATCTAATTCCTGGGTTAAATGGAAATTAAATTGAACTTAGTAACAAAAATACAGTCTTATTCTTCGTAATAAGCTCTAAAATTATACTCCACATGCTAGGGTACGACAGATTTATTTTTCCCTCCCCACTTTAACTTGTACGGGAGCCATACTTCAAAATAATTTTTGGTTATTATTTTTGGGTTTGGTTCAGTAAGATACATAAATAGTACAAATATGAATACTACTATGGTTTAGCCGCTATAGACCCGTGTGATAGAGAGACGGACAGACGGATGAGCGATGGCAATTGGGCTTCGTTTGGCCCCTTTGGGTACGGGACCCTAAAAAAGTAGTTCCAAACTTAAACAAGCAACTGATCAAAGGTGTGCGATTTTGATCTTTATAATAAACATTTAAACTATGGTGTTCTTTACAGCAGTCTGCTCCGTAGAATAGTTGGAAAAGGTAATAAGTGCTCGCGACAAGCTAAGGGGATTCCTTTGAAAAATGACGAATGTTTTCATTCCGCCACTGTACATCCACGTAGTGACTACTTCCTCAATGGGTACATCTACACTAATATTATAAAGAGGAAAGATTTGTATTTTTGTGTGTATGTATGTTTGTAATGAATAAATTCAAAAACTACTGTGCCGATTTTAAAAATTCTTTCACCATTGGAAAGCTACATTCACCCTGAGTGACATAGGCTACCAGGGGGAGGGTCGGGGGAGGGGGGGGGGGGGGGGGGGGGGGGGGGGGGGTTGTTTTTCATCCTGAAACTACCCGTGCGAAGCCGGGACGAGTCGCTAGTATACAACATTTCATAGTAATTGATACTTAGTATTTTTTCAACACCTAGAAATTATAGACACAAACCAATTAAAAGTATAAAGGTACCCAAACTTCAAAACTACGCAGCAAGACTTAGTAGTATTGATGTAGGTTGTCTATCTGTCCTAAAAATGCAAAACAAATAAAAGAAGGTTGCAAAAAGTTTTGACCCCGACGTGATTTGAACACGCAACCTTCTGATCTGGAGTCAGACGCGCTACCGTTGCGCCACGGAGTCAGATGAACGTATACGCGAAATTACCGTACACATATTGCGCTATAAAAATATTTAAAAATACATAGCATAACTATTATTGTGTGTGCTATATTTTTACACTGTGTGCGAGCTCTCCCATATTTACTAGAAAGGAAAGGTCATAACCTACACTTTTAAAAATTACACTATTTTATTTTTTTGTATTTCGTGGGCATGTTAAAATAAAGCAGAAAATCTCAAAAATCCTCGGAACTGAAGCTGCATTTAACAAGAAATTCCAAGACTCAGTTGAAGAATGTGAATATTTGCGACGCAAGGCTGAGTGGGAAGGAAAATGTTTTAAATATTTAAAAGGTATTTGTTATTTACAAATCTGACCACTTTTGGTCTTGAATAAAATTACAATTTACAATTTAAGATATTTTTCTGTTTAATGATTTGAAATAACGAAGTAATATTATATTTTATGACATAAACAAGAACTGATTGCCATAGCTTTACTCAGTAGCTGTAACTAAGTATAGTTGATAGCCTTTACTCAGTAGGTGTAACTAAGTACAGTTGATAGCCTTTACTCAGTAGGTGTAACTAAGTACAGTTGATAGCCTTTACTCAGTAGCTGTAACTAAGTATAGTTGATAGCCTTTACTCAGTAGCTGTAACTAAGTATAGTTGATAGCCTTTACTCAGTAGGTGTAACTAAGTACAGTTGATAGCCTTTACTCAGTAGGTGTAACTAAGTACAGTTGATAGCCTTTACTCAGTAGGTGTAACTAATTACAGTTGGTAGCCTTTTCACCATTTTACGAGACGCTTATCGTGTGTGTTCAGATTAATCATCCATAATTTACATTTCGATAAATGTAATTAACTCAAAGTCAAAGTATATTTATTATATATAATAAATATACATAGGTGTCGATTCTGTGCAGCATTCTCTAATTTTTAACCGCATTAAAATGATCGCGGTATCTTTTATTTCAGTCTATTTAGAAAGGGCGCGCGACAACTTTACTTTAACGCGGCCTGTTTTATTTCAGTTTATTAGAAAGGGCGCGCGACAACTTTAACGCGGTTTAAAATTAGAGAATGCTGCACAGAATCGACACCATTATTATATACATATTATAGATAAAATGTTGGATTCAATGTAATCTACCCTTTAAGGGCGTGCAAGTGTCTCTTTTGAATGAATGAAAATACTTTATTGCACACCTTACAAACTAGTTAAATAAACTCACAACAATTAAACAAAAACTAAATGTACAATGGGCGGTCTTATCGCTAAGAAGTGATCTCTTCCAGATAGCCTTTCGATGGAGAGGAGCTAAACTTATATGGAATTATTTTTGTAATTTATAATAAATATTTGGTAAAGTTAATATTATGTGTGTGTATTAGTGTTATTACCTAATCGATATTTTGCCGCCATTGGATGGCATCCAGGATTATTTCCCATTTGTCAAACGTGTAATAAACGGTAAGCGTTAGTTGTTCCTATAATGGTCAGTAAAGATGATTAAATCGGTAAGCGTTAGTTGTTCCGATAATGGTCAGTAAAGATGATTATTATAAACGGTAAGCGTTAGTTGTTCCGATAATGGTCAGTAAAGATGATTATTATAAACGGTAAGCGTTAGTTGTTCCTATAATGGTCAGTAAAGATGATTATTATAAACGGTAAGCGTTAGTTGTTCCGATAATGGTCAGTAAAGATGATTATTATAAACGGTAAGCGTTAGTTGTTCCTATAATGGTCAGTAAAGATGACTATTATAAACGGTAAGAGTTAGTTGTTCCGATAATGGTCAGTAAAGATGATTATTATAAACGGTAAGCGTTAGTTGTTCCGATAATGGTTAGTAAAGATGATTATTATAAACAGTAAGCGTTAGTTGTTCCTATAGTGGTCAGTAAAGATGATTATTATAAACGGTAAGCGTTAGTTGTTCCTATAATGGTCAGTAAAGATGATTATTATAAACAGTAAGCGTTAGTTGTTCCTATAATGGTCAGTAAAGATGATTATTCCGAAAATGATCCAACACACACAACATTTAAAATCGTATGTTTGTATCTATAAGGTCGAAACACACTTTTTGACTTCTTGAACCATGGTTCAACATTTATTATGTATGCATTTTTGCAACTTTTCAGATATAATTTTATCTGATTGTATTACTGACACCATTTAGAGTGTAAAGCGACAGGATAACAACAATATAACTATTACACAGCTCGTTGAATATGCAAAATTTCACACAAATAAACCCAAAACTGACAATTTGTTACAATTAGTTACAATTAAGCTCCGAGATTACAATCAAACATCATAATCTACGCTATTAAAATACTTAAAATACCACGTAAATTATGAACAGAGATTCGTTAGGACTTTAGTTATCTATTGTTTTAACATTTTTATGGCGTGTAATTTAAATTTATTAAATATTTTTAATTTGACGGCTTCAAAAACTTTGTTTATTAGTTATGTTTAGTCATTGATATTAGAGTCATTCTCATCTGTATAACGCGTCTCGCAGATCTGAGATCATTAATAATTATAGATTATAATATATTATATTAGTTTATTATATAGCATTATTTCATGTAAAAAGTTATCTATGTGTCAGGTGAATAAGGCAAAATGCACTTTTCGTATTTCTTACATTATATAAGAATTATTAGTATCTGACAATGCAAAATAAATAAATATTAAATATTTTTCACACATTAATTCCACAAAACAAACTGGCAGGTGCCTCGCTTGACAGTTAGCTGTTACTTCTGTCAATTACAAGTTAATAAATTCCATGCAAGACGTTTATTTGCAATTACTTAGGTTTGAATTAATAAGTTTTTGCTGTCCTTACAATAGAGCAATTATTATCGGGCAAAGAAAATTATAATTTATTAAAAGGCCGTAGGGTATGGATTTCTTTGTTAGATAAAAAGGTTGATTTGTCCATTAGACGTCCAAAAGCTTGCGCATTGAAATTTAGCATTTATTGCCATCACAAACATCATACTTTTCTTTGTATATCTAAAGAGATAATTGCAAACGTCCTTCGATAAAAAATAATCACCCTGACATATAAATTTAAAAAAACCTCCTTTTCGGGACAAAGTAACGCAACGTTAGAAAAATAACAATAAAAATTCTTAAAATCTGCATAAAATAACAGAATTGTGACAATATAACAATTAGCTTTACGACATAATCGCTAATCGAACAGTATATAAATTAATTAAATTTACATGCTCAGTGTTGCCAGACAAACTTGTATGAGTTTAGTTCCATTGTGCTAAGAATGCCAGTCGGTAATTTTAAGACGTTTTTTAAGGGTTAGTAATTTGGGACCAATCGGATTCACGTTCGTATTGATCCCATGGATTCATCCCACGAATATTTATTTCCAGATTCTGACCAAAATGCAGATAACTAAAACCGAATTCAGAGTCTAAATGTCGTTTTTGTATGCAGAAAATGACAAATGCCCCTAGCAGACCCTTGGGAAACTCATTAAAATAATACATAACAACAAATACCGACTTGCAATTTGATAGTTGGGATACCGAATGCTAAACTTAGACAAACCTGTACAAGGCCCTCTGTCATACTGTAGAATACTGTAGATACTCCCAAATAATCCCTGAGATCTTTTAATTTTAATCGTAAGTATCAAAAATGTTCTATTTATGTAGTTTACACATGATGCCAGTAATGAAGGCTTTTATCCGGGTCCTGATCAGCCGTAGTATTCGGGGCCGCGTGAAGCCTCACCGTGATAATTCACGGTATGCGCATTATGAAATCTGCACTCGGTAAAGTTCGGCGTGTAACGCGTATCGCGCAACGCGTGAATTAGATGACACAAAATATGAAGTGAATTGGCTCAACTCACGGTACCCCGAATACCATAGTAGATAGGTAGTAGCTAGTCTCGCTGGAGTCTGTTTGGTCGAGATTGGGATGGGAGTTTTTGCTTAAACTTATACCTGTAACTGATGTATTTATAACATAGTTTTTAAGAATATCATACGAACAGATAATGGAAATATAATGTCCAACTTAATAAATGAATTATATTATATTATAATTATGCGCTGCTCGTTGAGTGCAATGTTATGCCATAGCACTCCACGTGTGAGAGCCCTTAAAAGGGCGTCCAAAAACTGGTGGTATAAGGAAATTTCAAAAAATTGCACGTGAAAACCCAAACGCACGCTGGCGTGATTTTGAGACTATATTGACTGATAAATATTGACTATATAAGTGAAGAAGATTTTTCAACCTGGTTAGCTCAATAAAATTATCAGTTGCGGCACAGAATAGTTAATAGTACACATAGGCAGTTTATTTATTTTTAGCTACTGAGCTAACAAAGTCATAAGCACTTGTGCTCCTCTTTTTACATCGAGAGTTAAAAAAGAAGTCAACATCAAATCACATACTCGATTCGAATATAATCCAATATACCATCGTTAGCATAGAACTTTATAACTTGGAATAAAATTCCTCTTACTCTAGAGATACGGCTTTTGGGTTAAGAAGGGCAGTTAAATTATCGTGAGTCAATGAAAACGCACCGCAATCACTCATGCGCCTGAGAAACGAGTTACGCACACAATGTGTGACGGTGTGACGGTCACGCACACAAACACGCATTCCGTTGCGTCACTGCCAATTGACTGTCAGTGTAAAATGAGCTTTATCGCGACGGTTTAAGATTTAAATTTCCAATTAATTTTTTTCAAACGTAAACAAACTGTCCCGCATTGACTATATAGGCCTCGTATTACAGAACGAAAGCCCTAACTGAATATGAAATGAAATACGATATCAATGAATAAAAATTTGAATGAACTAAACTTTTAACTAAAATTTCAATGAATTAAAATATTTAATTGAAAACTCAAAAAGTCTCGTTTCAGGCTATGCAACATTCTATTCTCGAATATGAACCTAACCCAGATAATTGACAGTGCGAGCGTAGCGAGTGATCCTTGCAACAACTGGCAAAATGTTCTTTCATCTGTCTGGATGCAAGTACCTATGTATGTTGGTACTCGCATACAGGTCTATGTATGTTGGTACTCGCATACAGGTCTATGTATGTTGGTACTCGCATACAGGTCTATGTATGTTGGTACTCGCATACAGGTCTATGTATGTTGGTACTCGCATACAGGTCTATGTATGTTGGTACTCGCATACAGGTCTATGTATGTTGGTACTCGCATACAGGTCTATGTATGTTGGTACTCGCATACAGGTCTTATTTATGAATGAACTAATCTTAACGAAACTTGATAAACAAGTGCTACAATTTTATAGTTTATTTGTCGGCGATTTTCGATTGTAAGGGTTTTCCCCCAACTAGGGGGAAGTATTCTGCGGCGCCATTTACCGGCCGATTTTGATAATATTTAGCAACATTCGGTACTCAATTTTAAACTAGAATTAAAATATGAGCAAAATCGGTTAAGAAGTTATCAAGATATAGATTAGGCAAGGAGGTACTCGCCTGTCTCGCTGACTTAAACCCTGTTAATATTTGCAGTAAGGCTGGCAGTCAGTAACAATAAAATTATTATTTGTAAAATTGTACATATCGTGAGGTTTTTTGAAGTTAATTTTTGAAATAGTAACTTTTTTCATTATATTAAATGCTACAGGTCTAGCGTTTAACTGAGTCAGTTCCTGAGGTATGGGAGCGGTACAGGAGGGGTGTTTTCGTTACGTCGGTCGTTCGTACATTATGTAACTGTCATCTGATAATTTGAGAGACGAAAACCACCCCTCCCGTACCGCTCCCATACCTCAGGGACTGACTCAGTTAAGCTAAGTAATTCTAGAATACAAGTTCACAAGTTCTGAGTGTAAATATATGATCTGTGTTTGAACCTGTCATTTGAGTGAAACTTTGTATTTAACAGGTACTATTGTTTGTTCTGTGCGCATGCGCACACTAAACAGACCCTGATATGCATCGACCTACCAAGTAATTATATGTTTACAAACAACCGCTATAGTGCGGCGACGACATACAGCTAGTACAGTACGTAGTGATGCGATCGAAGACATCGATAGTTCTACACAAGAGACAGCTGTCAATCGATACCTTGCAATATACTTTGGATAAGGATCACATGGCGAGCCTCCACTATTATAATAACTTATTGGATCTAAATAAAAAACAACGAAATAGCATAAGCATACAGGGACATCATCATTTTCTTTCCCTTCTCCCAGTTTATTTGTGGTCGGCGCAGTTCACTCCCTTCTTATTCATATCATCTCTCACGCAATCCATCCATCTTATCTTTGGTCTTCCTCTTCCCTTCCATCCACTAACATTCATGTTCGTAACTTTCTTAGTTACTGCGTTTCATCCCTCCTCATAACATGCTCATACCAAGATAAACAATTTCCTTTCAACTTTTCTGTCACTGGTATTTACACATAATATTTGCCCTAGCTCATGTAGGTACCAACATATAACTTAGTAAAAATCTTTGCATTATCTTGACCTAATTTTTATAACGTGAAGTTTTCGTCAAAATCTTTACCAATACTTATCTATATTTTAGCCAAGAGCATCGATAAATATGAACTCATCTACTCGACCCCATCTCTTTACCGGGACGTCTCTAGCACGTAGACAGACAGTGCTATCAGAATAATGACAGATCTCAGGTCTCGACCACGCTACGTGAGGCTAAAATACCGCAAGCAAAAACAATCTTGTATTTTGCTGCCAGTTTTTATGTGATTATGAACCTTATTTTCAGACTTGATGTAATTTAATATCGAATTCACGAAAAAGAAAGAAATACTACATAGTTCTACGTACTATCTGAAAGGTTGTAAAAGTGCGGATGTGTCATTATGCCGTTGAAGTCTAAAGAAGATTGACTTAAAATCTTGCATATTTACAAGCAATGTATGTTCGGGTGGAATCTTACAACTGAATTTTAAAGCAGTTATCCTCAACCGATTGAGATGAAATTTGGCATACCTGTCAACTTCCGATGACAATATAATATGATGGTGACAGCGAGCTGATCTGATGATGGAGACGTAAGGTGGATAACGGAACTCCTCGATGGAAGATAGGACTGGCCGTGTTTAGGCTCATTTTGATCTGCACTTCATAAAAGCTTGATCGTTAAAGATATCTTTTAAACAAAAACTAGTTTTAATTTAGGTACCCTTAGAACCTACCTTTGGTACCTCCCTGGGAGTTTAATGTTAGTAACCTTTTCAACTATGTTACAAAGAAAACAAATTTTACAAATTACCATACCTGCTGTTTCTACCGCAAAGCAGTAGTGTTCGAATTGCTGTGTTCCGGTTTGAAAGGTATGGGTACCGGTGAAATTACAGGCACACGAGTCTTTTCATCCTTATGTCTCAAGGTGGCGGGCGCAGTGCAATGCCGCATAGGGCGTGACCTATGAGGCAAAGGCAGAGGTTGGGCGGACCATGTTCAGTCGCTCACAAAGTTAAAAAAAAAAGAAGTTTTTTGTGTAAAATATATTTTTCAATACTAGTTTTTACAAAATTAGTGATCGTATGATGATGAATGAACATTACAAAAATCCATACAAACTCTCACCACGCAACATCATCAATCATACAAAAGTACCAGGCGCTCATAACATCCCAGGCGGTAGACAATCATTCTAGTGGCCTTGTGAATCATCCAGCCACAGGTTACACAATATTAACTACTACACAGAATAGATAAATCTCTAACAAACTATTATGTAATCTGTGGCAACATTAGCATATTCTGTCCAATATAAATAGAGCTCACCTTCTTTATCTAAGTTTGTTGCAATGCGGGTTGAGGAGGGGTCAGTGTTAATTGGTGAAATTAGATTTTCTAACGCTATCTAGTATAGAATGGGGTTTTTCCTGTTTCAATGAAGCTGTTTTTACCCGCGAGATGGAGCCTCTTTGAGGATAAGAGGTGGTATTAGTTTTTTACCAACAAAACGAACACACAGTTATCGGATGTTACTATTTGGATGCTACTATTCGGATGTTACTATTCGGACATTACTATTTTTAGTTACTAACAAGAAAATTCAAATAAAACTTTTTGATTGTGCCATCGTCAATTTTCATAGAAATAAAACCGCAATAAAATTGGAGCACCTGTTTCACCCTAGAGTGCATCAAGTGCCGGTCATCATCAGACATCATCAATAGTCCCACAGCGGGAATCGAACCCGCACCAGTCGGCAACTCGTTCGCCACGGCCGCGATACTAAGTCCGCCATAAATATAAAACACACAATCAGCTTCCAGCTAGTGAAAATGGCCATAATACTTGTGAAACTTGACTTTTTGTTGCCTGAGCAAAATATTCAGAATCTATGCTACCTATACAGAATTAGAACACGCTTCATCACATGAAATGATTTATCAGGAAAACTCACGTCAAAGTCTAAATAGAGCACAGCTGCCCAAGTTCTTACACAGGTATTTTTATTTGTTAAAATTAAAAAAAACCCTCGATGCTATGAAACGGCTGAACCGATTTTGATCAAACATAGCTAAGAACACACCCGACTAATTCAACTTAAAAAAAAAAACAAAAAAAAAGCAGTTCATCCGTTCGGGAGCTACGATGCCATGCCACAGACGGACACACACACACACACACACACACACATAGACACGTCAAACTTATAACTCCCCTTCGTTTTTGCGTCGGGGGTTACAAACCGAAAATGGGAGAATCAGCGTAGAGTTTCACATATCATCGTCATATTAAGCCTGTTGAAGTCCACTGCTGGGCGTAGGCCTCTATACGACCTTTCAAATATGAATTAAGTTAAAATTTATTTCATGTATAAAAAAATACCTATATTATCCCTTTGCTGGGCAAAGGTTTCCCCCAAATTTTTCCACTTATCAAGATCGTCCCGCCAGCGCTTTCTCGGGCGACCCCAAGGTCGCCATCCTTCAGGTACCCAGGATGTGCTGATCTTTGTCCACCTGTTGGAAAGCATTCGACTGACGTGAACTACCTTACCTTATCACACTATTTCTTCATTCTATCTCTCAAAGTCACACCACACATACTTCTCAAAGTCACACCACACATACTTCTCAAAGTCACGCCACACATACTTCTCAAAGTCACGCCACACATACTTCTCAAAGTCACACCACACATACTTCTCAAAGTCACGCCACACATACTTCTCAAAGCTCTCATCTCCACTGTATTTATTCTACTTTCATTTGACCTTTTCATTTGAACTTTTTTTTGACCTGAATAAAACATAAATAAATAAATAAAAATATAGCCTTTATTATTCCATAACTTAAATATATCGAAATACTCGTAAAATAATGGAATAAAAGCATATTACAGTTCTAGCGCTTAACTGAGTCAGCTCCTGAGGTATGGGAGCGTACGGGAGGGGTGTTTTCGTCTCTCTAATGATCAGATGACATGAAGCCACGCTTCATTTTGACGTAACGAAAACACCCCTCCCGTACCGCTCCCTTACCTCAGGGATTGACTCAGTTAAGCGCTAAACCTGTGGGGTAAGCACAAATAATTAACGCTAGCGAGACGCTAGCGAGACGATAGTCAACGTCAGATGTTAACCAATGACATTGAGGTGACTAGAAATCTCAATCATTTGATTATCGCCTCGTTAGCGTCTCGCTAACGTTAATTATTCGTGCTTGGAACTGTAGCCGTTGTCAATCTCACCTGTGCCTCGCCTGTCGCCTGTCGCCTGTCGGCCGTCGCAGGGAAACTAGTACAGCTTGACTTCTCAAGGATCAAGTCGAGATTGATTACCGCGTTGTGTTGTGGTTCTCACGGTCGAAGCGTTATGTGCCTTGCAGGTAGGTAGTTGCGAATTGTGCGTGCGAGGGGACAAATTATCAAATTATGTGGTAACTTGCGTCCGTATGTCGTTAACGCCATCGCATCTGTGTCTGTCACTCTGGGCTATACATATTATTATTATTAGAGCCTGTGGTGTCCCACTGCAGGGCAAAGGCCTCCCTTCGCTCCTTCCATTCGTCTCTATTGTTGGCTATTTGGGAGCAATCCTTCAAGTAGGAGTCTAGCTCATCTCGCCATCTCCGTCTGGGCCTTCCACGTGGCCGTCGTCTGTTTGGGATCCATTCTGTCGTGGTCTTCGCCCAAGTTCTTCTGACATACGGCACACATGTCCAGCCTAGTCCCACTTACATTTAGCAGCTTTTTGAGCGACGTCAGCTATCTGTGTTTGGGAGCGTATTTTCGAGTTCCTCATTCGGTCCGTGAGTTTCACTCCTAGGATACTACGCTCCATAGCTCGTTGGCATACCCCGAGAGAGGACTTTTGAATATTCGTTAGCGACCAGGTTTGCGAACCGTAGGTGAGGATGGGGAGAATGCACATGCCCATGAGTTGAAGCGGTCCCTTCATTAGATCGTGCATGATCTTTCTATACATATATGTATATGCCGCAAAATTCATAATCGTAGATTTGATTTTTAACTTAGTAAATCAAGCACAATATTCAAATTAATAAGTTTTTTGTGAAAAATTTAAATGTTGTATTTTTCAATATAAGCTTGTAAAATTGGTGATCGTAACCGTGTGCTGATTAAAATGAGTCTAAACACGGCCAGTCTACTTTTATCCATGGAGGAGTTCCGTTGTCCACCTTCCGTCTTCATCATCAGATCAGCTCGCTGTCACCATCATATTGTATTGTCATCAGAACTTGACAGGCATGCCAAATTTCAGTTCAATCGGTTGAGGATAACTGCTTTATTTCGTTGCAAGTTTCCAAGCTTCTAAAAATATTCATGGATACTACATTATAACTCCGAGGGATCACTGTATAAGAAACACGATAGGACAATATATTCTCGATATAAATAAATCACAAAGTTATATATAACTTTTGCCTAGATTCGATTGTTTATTAAAATTGAGCATAGTTTAATAAAATCAATATAACATAGCCGAGGGTTTTCTGTAGGGGTTTTGTAAGATTATTTATATTTTTCAACATATTCAATAAAAACTGATTTTTCGTGACGCGCGGCTGTTTTTTTTGTACGAAGATATCTGCTTTTTGTTGGCGCGGCCTTAAAGTCTGTCTAATCTTAAGTTAAGGCCCAAATTGATTCAATGTTTCGGACTTTTCCCGCTTTTTCGAAAAGAGACATCGTTCATTATTTTAAGTAATATCGTGGGTTTTTTCAACGTTATAGCTTATTTAATTAGCAAATGTAGTGATTTGACGAGTTATGTAGCGCGTCGGGCGAGTAGCCGGCTGAGATGCGAGAGGTTGCAGGTTCGATTCCCGCTGCTGGACACTACCATATCGTACTGCTGGGCATACGCCTCCGCCCTCAAACGCCACTCGAGTCTGTTCTGATGGGCAGTGTGCATCCAGGTCTTCCCCTGTGCAGCATCAATGTCACCCAGCCACCTGGCTGCCAGTCTGCCGAGGACCCTCGGGTATCCTCGGAGCCACCATTCAGGGCCTCACTCCACCTGCCATTACTAAGTCTAGCCAAGTGTCTGCCCAGCTACACTTGAGTTTCTCAATACTATGTGGTAAATAAGTGTTATCTATCTATCTATCTACGATCACCTTCGTTCTACGTCAAATTTCCGTAACACAGTCATGCCAAGCATGGCGCGCTCCATAGCCCGTTGCTGTGTGCCGGGAGCCGTTCTTGTGCTAGATAATATTTGTATCTCTGGGTCTGTGTGTTGTTGTAGTACCATGGTACTCGTAGTTCTTGATACCCATATTTCCCAGGAACTTCGTCATCTGATCCCACCATCTCCTTTTTACCATAGGAAGAGTAGACGCACGGCTCGGTACCATCCTTACCTCATTAGTATACCCTCTATTCGTACTAAACGATTCAGTTCTACCTTTATAATGCGAACTGCTAAGGAGTGGAATACACTACCGTCGTCTGTCTTTCCTGAAAACTATAATCTGGGTCTCTTCAAGGCTAGAGTGAATAGGTGCCTTCTAGGCCTTTGTGCTCCATCTTCGGCCGCGTCGTCACTTACCAACAGGTGAGATCGTGCTCAAACAAAGGTCTATCAATGTTAAAAAAAGACCCACGGCAAAGGGAGTCCTAGTGTAGGATCAGGACTATTTGGTGAATGTTGAGTGTATTATAAATGCCAAATCCAATAAGTTTCATAAAGTCACTAATATATTTGAATTGAAGATAATAATGTATTTGTTTGTTTATCGGCTAAAGGCTATTGTAGATCGTAAGTCAATTCCGTAATTTGATTAAGGGTAGTTTAACCCTCTCATTGGGGAGAGAAGAGTCGTGTGGCAAAATAATGATCGTAATGCGAGCAGCTTGTTTGTGCTTTGTGTTACTGTACTGAATTATGTGACGCTTCTGCAGAACATTCACAAGTACGAGTAGCTATACTACTACTATCGGCATTAGGCTAGATAATATGAAACTGCAACCAAAAATCAATAAAAGAAGACGTCGGCGGCGCGGCGGCGGCGCGGTGGCGGAGTGGCGGCGGCGCGGCGGCGGCGCGGCGGGCTGCTAATAATTATAGGTATAGCGTTTATCTTAGTAGCCTCCTGAGGTATGGCAGCGGCACGGGAGGGTGGTGATTTTCTTATGTCAAATGTCGCGAGACGTCACCGGCCGCTTTAGACAAGACGAGAGATAGCAACCGAAGATGGGTCCTCGGATTAGAGCTCATACTAAAGATGTTGTTTATAATGTATATAATTTTTTCAAGGTTAGGTAATCTGATCTAAATTCTGCCGAGCATGAAAACGATATAAACGACTCCGACAACGAAAATGATTCCAGTCATACTGGCAGTGATTCGAGTAGCGATATGGACATAAGCTAATAAATTGAAAGTACAGTTGAAAATAATGATATTAGTATTGAACAAGTATTTTATTCTCTTTCGAAATGACTTAGGTACCTACTTATTTGTAAATATCGTAAGATATATCTTCACTAATTTTCATCACGTGTGTAGCCCGACAGTTCTTTACGTCACATGTCACCCCTCCCGTGCCGCTGCCATACTCAGGAGGCTACTAAGTTAAACGCTAGGCCTATAATAACACTAGGTATATGTGATCAAATTAAGTCAAGTCGTCAAGAATCTGCATCAAGTCATAACCCAGTGTTAAATGGTGGTAGAAAAACCAGCCAAGTGCGAGTCGGACTTGCACACGAAGGGTTCCGTACCATTATCTATAAAAACGGCAAAAAAAAACATGTATGTTGTATGCTAGCCCCCATTAAACGTTTGTTTTATTTTAATTTAATTATTTATTTATAAAGTGAATATATTTATATATATTTTTTGTAGTAGTAGAGCTTTTTTGTGAAAAATTTCGTCCGGGGAAGTACTACCACCATACCTATTTCTGCCGCAAAGCAGTAGTGCTCGCATTGCTGTGTTCCGGTTTGAAGGGTAAGGGTGCCGGTGAAATTACAGGCACATGAGACTTTTCATCTATGTCTCAGGGTGGCGGGCGCAGTGCAATCCCACATAGGGTGCGTCCTAGGTGGACGTGACCTATGAGGTAATGCACTGTTCATAGGCAGAGGTTACCGCTTAACATCAGGTGGGCCTCTTGCTTGTTCCGTCATCCAAGTAGTATAAAAAAAAAAACAAAAGAAATATATACTTAGTAACTAAATATTCTGTAAATATTTCAAGAATCTACTTGTTGCCGTTATCAATATCGAGAAAAACCAGCAAAAAAATTACGTTTAAATATTACGAGCCCTCTTAAATATTTATTTTATTCTGTTTTTTTAGTATTTACCCTAGTTACAGACCGTTCATCGTAAGATGTTGCCATAGAGTATTTATTTCTTCTATTGTTGGCAGTATTCCCAAGGCACAGACTAAGAGTAAGTATATAACTCAGGGGACTTCTTACGGTGAACGGTCTGCAGGTAGCCTTGTGAGCTTGAGAAATATACATTATTTGGTCGTAATAAGAAAAATGTGAAGTCACGGGAAAAAATACCGTTCTTTTTTCATTGACATTGTTTTTCTGACACGCAACGCTGCAATTGTGTTTTTGTGGTCCTCTGGCGGAAGACGCAATTATTTTCGTATTAGTTACAATGAAATTCGGCTGTCTGTCTGAACGTGAGAATGCAAGATGACAGTTTTTTGTTATCTGTGGAACATGACATGTGAAGTTGAAACAATGAATCTTCAAGCACATAGGCTTTTATTGTTTTACATAATATACTACTGTCACAGATAAAATAATACCATGCTAGTACTACTGTCTTATATAACTATAGTTTCTAAATTTGTAATGCCTATTGTTGTAAAGTTGTCATCAATAGAACTAGGTAGGTTATCAAACTCACAAAACGGTCAAGTGCGAAACGGACTCGCCACCTTATTAACCACTGTTTCCAGTACTTAGGATTTACGCCTGCATGCATTTACCATCTTTGAACGGAGAGGTTCGGGGTTTGGGGGTGAATGGTAGATTTTCGTATATATCCTTTGACGGCGGCGGCTGGCGCAGAGCGGCTTGCTTGGCTGAGGCACCATGTCCCACATATTGTCGTCTAATAACTGAGTAATGCACGCTCCCAGACAAACATACAATCCATCCCGTCTAATTTGCTACTTATTACATTTTGCTTTGATTGCGGTTTTGTCATTTCTTTTTGGTTTATTTACCTACTGTTTATATAAATCATCTGACAGACCCTCTAGCTACATCTTTTTGTAATTCTGTATAAAACTAACATGTGGAGAATGTTGTATTGTGGACTACATTATTAAGGTGGATGCCCAAGCTTGAGGCGCGTTTTTTTTTTTTGTGTTTTTTGCCCAACACTATGTGACTTAACACACGTCTTAATTAAAATTATCTCATAAATGTTGGTGGTTGTTTTCGCTTGTGGCTCGTTTTTTTTTTTTTTCGTGTTTTTTGCTCATCGTCAACACTTCTTCAGATAGCGAAAACTATGTTGCCGGTAATTATATGCCCTAACACACAAGTTTTAATTTATTGTAAGTATCACATAAATATCATTAGTTTGGATATGAATGTGTTTGAAAAAAAAAACACTGTAAACACCATTGCAGCACAATCGTAGCTAAACTAAAGATATTTATGTGAAACTATAAATTAAAACTTGTGTGTATATAATTACCGGCAACATAGTTTTCGCTATCTGAAGAAGTGTTGACGAGATGTGATGAGCAAAAACACGATAAATATTGAATTTGGCGCCACAAGCGAAAGCGACCTTCTTAGCAAGTCTTACATACATTTATGAATTATTATAAAGTACCTACATACCTATTATTATAAAGTAGTTGTTTGTTTTTCCTAAATAAAATAAAATCTAAATAAAATTAAAAAGCCATAATGTACAAAAAGAATCAGATAAATGTATTTCCTCCCTTATAAACAACAATGAAGATTTGATGAACCCCTAATAACAAGGCCAGGGTTGTAAAGGATAATTGTATGCGATTTGGCAACCCTGCTGGGCTCGTTAGCTAACACAGAGCATATGCGGGGCGCTGATAGATCTGTCAAAACTCTTGACAGGTGTAAGAGGGAGTATCTATTAGCTTATAGATATGAGCAAAGCAAAGTAAGCAAGTTAAACTGGCAATGGGCTGGCCATATAGGTCGTAGAACCATCAACTGTTGGGAAATAAAGATTCTAGAATATTGACCACGAATAGACTATACAGAGGTCCCCACTCGCAAATGTCGGTATGTTGACAGCCTGGCCCACGGTACGTGGCCCATTGACAACGAGTCCTCTATTTTCATTATTTTCTTTGACGACGTGGCCGACGACGCTGGGACACGATATTAATAACCAAAACAAGTTGTTTTTAGTTGACGACGTGGCCCATTCCATTTTGTGGGAACAAACGTACATTGTAAGTACAGTCAGAGAAAAAAGTTAATACATTTCTAATTTATTTGATTTATTGCTTCTATATAATGTGTGTTGTGACATACATAGATACACGCCTTTTTCCCTGAAGGGTAGGCAGAGCCTCAAATGTGCCTCTTTTCAACATGGGTTGAAAAAAATCCTTGAAGAAATGGGTCGTCGCATTGTAAAAGGCGCAAATGGGTGGATGGAGGCGGCTCTAGACTATTCGTCATGGCATTCTAAGTGAGAGGCCTATGCCCAGCAGTGGACTTCTAACAACGCCAGATGACGATAAAAAATAAATTTTCTGAAAAACACATTTTCCAATTGAAGTCAAAGCATTCAAATGCCAAATAGTGATGTCCATGTCGATCGACAAATTTAAAATATCGATAAAAAGTGTATCTCTGCGACAAGCAGCACATACCTACCCGCTCGTCTCAGCGCGGTGTCGGCGAGTATAAAGACATTCGCGGGAGGCTGCGGCTTTCACCGACACCGCAAAAAGCGGTTATGTTTTGTCACAGTAGAGTTCTTAAGCAGTAAGGGCACTTCTAAGGTACTATTACATCTAAGGGATAGGCAGCAGAGGGCCTAGTGCAGAGGCCTTAGTTAGACAAAGTAACAATCTATCAGCGATGACGCTTGTAGAAAAGCCAACAATTTATGAGATTGACGTAAGCTATCAAAATGTCACGTGGTCAATGGGGAGGCACAGGCAAAACTAATCTCAGATGGCGTCACCATCGCTGGTGCTGTTTATTTACTAAAATTATCCATTGATATTTGACACTTTTAACAGTTTTTTTTAAAAACATTTTTAGACCTTTGTTTCGCTACGAAACAACACCAGCAATTATGCGCCACCTAGCGTGATAAATAAGCAGTGTGTCTCCCCATTGCATAGTATTGCGAATGTAGAAATGGAATCACTTCGTAGCAAATGCCGCTTGGCTAGGCTGGCTGGTGTGTCGGTTAAGACCGTTAGGTATCTAGACCTGAGGAGGGTTTGTCTAAGTTTCGCATTCGGTATCCCGACTGTCGAATAGCGATTTGATATTTGTTTATATGTATGGTTTTAATAAGTTTATCAACAAGTAGAAACTCCTAGTGAGGTGCGCTCATCATTTAATAAGTTTATCAGCAAGTAGAAACTCCTAGTGAGGTGCGCTCATCATTTAATAAGTTTATCAACAAGTAGAAACTCCTAGTGAGGTGCGCTCATCATTTAATAAGTTTCTCAACAAGTAGAAACTCCTAGTGAGGTGCGCTCATCATTTAATAAGTTTATCAACAAGTAGAAACTCCTAGTGAGGTGCGCTCATCATTTAATAAGTTTATCAACAAGTAGAAACTCCTAGTGAGGTGCGCTCATCATTTAATAAGTTTATTAACAAGTAGAAACTCCTAGTGAGGTGCGCTCATCATTTAATAAGTTTCTCAACAAGTAGAAACTCCTAGTGAGGTGCGCTCATCATTTAATAAGTTTATCAACAAGTAGAAACTCCTAGTGAGGTGCGCTCATCATTTAATAAGTTTATCAACAAGTAGAAACTCCTAGTGAGGTGCGCTCATCATTTAATAAGTTTATTAACAAGTAGAAACTCCTAGTGAGGTGCGCTCATTATTTAATAAGTTTCTCAACAAGTAGAAACTCCTAGTGAGGTGCGCTCATCATTTAATAAGTTTATCAACAAGTAGAAACTCCTAGTGAGGTGCGCTCATCATTTAATAAGTTTCTCAACAAGTAGAAACTCCTAGTGAGGTGCGCTCATCATTTAATAAGTTTCTCAACAAGTAGAAACTCCTAGTGAGGTGCGCTCATCATTTTTTACATACAAAAACGACATTTCAACTCACAATTTTGTTGCGGACCAAAAAATAACTCACAACCATTTCATTTCAGAGTTTATTTCTGACTGACAAAACAAAATCATTTATTTTTAAACATAACACAAAACGGAACTAATTTTAAAATATCTACTATTTTCTCACCAGCCAGCCTCCCTCAAGTTCTGAAGGAGGCTGGCGTGGTAGGTAGGTACTACTAAAATATACTACCCCCAGAGACATGTAATTATCGTTGACTACCCCGTCATATTTGACATCTCCTATCGTCTCGATAACGTTATCTATTCGTGCGTACCCCAATACTTACCTACCTTAGGTAGTCAAAAGTAAAGTGTAAAGAGAATCATCAGAAGTTGTTATTGCACATGCTAAGTTGTTAGCACATGCTAAGTTGTTATTGCACATGCTAAGTTGTTAGCACATGCTAAGTTGTTATTGCACATGCTAAGTTGTTAGCACATGCTAAGTTGTTATTGCACATGCTAAGTTGTTAGCACATGCTAAGTTGTTAGCACATGCTAAGTTGTTATTGCACATGCTAAGTTGTTAGCACATGCTAAGTTGTTATTGCACATGCTAAGTCCGCCGTCTCACCTAAAAGGTCTGTAATGCAGACACGCAATGCATTGTGTAAGCTATATGGCCTGCCCAATGCCACTTCAACTCGCTAGTTCTGAGAGCTGTCAGCTATGAAGGCCTCGAGGGCGCCCACGAACCGGACACGCAGATAGGAAGGCTCTGATGGATCAAGGACACCGATGTTGATCATGACGTGTGACAGAGAAGCGACGGTGTTGAGGTTAGGAATGCGTTTTCCTATCTTTAAAACTTTAATACTAGTGTTACCACGTGTTACGTGGGGGAAGTTTCCTTCCCAACCATCACACCAGTGTGACAGAGCGGTGTGAATGTGAGTCGGTCGCGGAAATTTTTCATATTTCATTTGCATTCCAAGAACAAAATGAAGGTTGTTATTCATTTCAATTTTTAAAATTCTAGAAAACTTCTAATTTTTCCTGTATCCCTGATAGAAGGCCTAAATTCCTGTCATTTTAGGAAAATTCCTGTCGTTTGGTAATCCTAACATGTCATGTCAGTGTCGTTACGGCATGTCACGTCGGTGTTGTTACTGCATGTCACGTCATTGTCGTTACTGCATGTCACGTCGGTGTCGTTACGGCATGTCACGTCAGTGTCGTTACTGCACGTCACGTCAGTGTCGTTACTGCATGTCACGTCAGTGTCGTTACTGCATGTCACGTCAGTGTCGTTACAGCATGTCACGTCAGTGTCGTTACTGCATGTCACGTCAGTGTCGTTACGGCATGTCACGTGAGTGTCGTTACTGCATGCATGTCACGTCAGTGTCGTTACTGCATGTCACGTGCATTGCTGGTCCTGTTTTGAACGGGTTCGAGTGACCTTGTCAAATTGCAAATTATGTCGTAATCAGTATAATCAAGTGTAATGGTGTTATTGGGCTTTAAGCAGCCATTTTGATTTTATTGAGAAAAATGAAAGTGTTCAAGTAAAAAGTGTTGGAGTTTTTGACTGACATCTCACCGGGCCAGTTCTCGGATTGAAGACATAAAGTCAAACTTGACGTTTCTTTGAGATCATTCTGTTAGTTTTGACAGAATTTTGACAGTCTTGTATCAAAATATCAAGTTCAACATTATGTCTACGATCCGAGAATTTATGTAGGTATTAATAAAATGTGTAGTTTTTTTCTTAATTTTAATTAAAATCAGTTTTTTTGTTTCTGCATACTAATGAATAATGGAATATTGATCCTTGTAATTTCGATCGGTATTATTAAAATACGGCTTATTTTGTAACATAGCGTGTTCGAGTCAAACACACTATGTTGTGTTTGCTCAGGCAAATGACTCTTAAAATCCTTGAATGCAGTATTACTGACTTTAAATAATAAAGGAAAGTCTCCACTAAATAAAACTCCCTAACTTCAACATTTAAAGTATTATAGTGTAAAAAGTAGTAGTGGGACACACTGTATATTGTCAGCATGGCAGTGGGACACACTGTATATTGTCGATTAAAAATGCTAGATAATTAAGGCTATAATCCTGACTATTTTTCCGTCTGTCCCTAGTGACATAACATGTCATTGCAAATGTTATTTTAGCAACAACATTTATAAAAAAATTGTGATCATTGAAGGTTGAGTACAAAAAAAAACTCCTTAATAAGTAGCTGGTTGTACACGGGTACGATGGCGGAAACTCTATTCTTACTTGGAAACTGGTGGAGTTATAAGGAAAAGCATTATTCTTTTGCAACTGGTTGCCAACAAAAAAGACAAACAACTTTATCACCACAACTAGTTTAGAGACTTTGTTGTCAACGTGGACGAAAGGGTTTTACGTGTGTTTTAGAGCAGTCGTGTAGTCTTATTGAATAATGTAGAGTAGTAGAGCTTTTTTGCGAAAGAGTTCGTCCGGAAAAGTACTACCACCATACCTATTTCTGCCGCAAAGCAGTAGTGCTCGCATTGCTGTGTTCCGGTTTGAAGGGTAAGGGTGCCGGTGAAATTACAGGCACATGAGACTTTCATCTTTATGTTGAGACATAAAGATGAAAGTGAAGTGAAGATGAAGATGAAGTCGCCTGAGGGGTGGCGGGCGCAGTGTAATGCCACATAGGGCGCGTCCTAGGTGGACGTGACCTATGAGATAATGCACTGTTCATAGGCAGAGGTTACCGCTTAACATCAGGTGGGCCATCTGCTTGTTCCGTCATTTAGTAGTATAAAATGCGGTCAAAAGCATTGTATCAACAAAGTAGCAAAAAATAAGGACACTCTGTATTTTTTCTAGGAATATCTGTAGTGACGTAGGTATTTGAGGTAGGAAGTCTAAATATTTTATTTTTACAATCTTTTATTTTACTTACTTTGTATCTATGTTCGGGTCAACGCTTGCACTGAATTAGAACCACTTCTCTTTGCATACCTGTCAATTTCCCATGATAAAACAGTAATAAGGTGACAGCGAGCTGATCTGATGATGGAGACTAGAAGGAAGGAAAACAACGGAAGGTGGACAACGGAACTCCTCTATGGATAATAGTAGACTGGCTGTGTTTAGGCTCATTTATCATCAGTCAGAAGCACTTCTTAAAAGCTTGTTTTTAAAAACAGATTTTTCAACAAAAAAAAATATTTTTGTTTGTAACTTAAATACTTACAAGATCATATAGCACTCAGAATCAAGTTGAAGTGGCAATGGGCTGGCCATAAAGCTCGCAGAACTGACAACCGTTGGGAAATAGAGGTTCTCGAGTGGCGACCTCCAACCCGACGAGCGACGCAGAGTAGGAAGGCCCCTCTCTATGGACCATGGACATTGTAAAGGTGGCAGGAAGGCGGTGGATGGAGGCGGCTCAAGACGGTTCGTTGTTGCATTCTATGGGGGAGGCCTATGTGCACCAGTGAAGTTGAGGCTGATGAGATAATAAATAATAATAAATAATAAATAAATGATGCTGGACAGTTCACACAACATTATCTAGCCCCAAGTTAATAGAGCTTGAGTTATGAGTACTAGATAACTGATAAATACAATACATTACATACAAAGATATTTTTTATAATACATAGAAAATACCCAGAACACCCTGAATAAAATATCTGCAGATCGTACACATATTTGTTCCGAGACGGGAATCAAACCCGCTACCTCCTGCGTTGGAGATGAACCTTCGCCCGCCGCGCCACAGAGGTCGTTTCCAACGCAACATAGTGAACGTATCTTGTTGACAAATCGAATACAGATAAAATAATACCGACATTACCTTATTAAAATGTCATCAACAGTTTTTTAACTTCATTATTTTTCTTTTACGTTGCTCTACCGGTCGGCCGTGACTTTATGTCTTTCGAAAGTACTTTTACGTCATCAAAGAGTATTTTCCAACAGTTAAAGGTACTTACCCTGACCTTAGAGCACAGGTAACACAGCCGAGGTATCTCCGTCCGTAATAGACCCTCCGTCTCCTTCCGTGGATGTCGCAAAAGCCGACTATGGATGGCAGGATGGGGAGCATGGTTCACAATGAGTATTCAACACCAAAAAAAACGTGTCTGACAGTGTCGCATATGATGTGTAACATCTGACATCTCACCTCCGTGGTAATAAGCAACATGGCTGATAGTACCAACCTCTCGGAAAAATGCGCGCTTCCTGTTACACACTTTCATTCGATTTCACGGAATCACTCCCACCGATTGCCGGAGAGCGAGAGGAAAGATGTTACACATCAAAAATGGTTACCAACATTTGTCCCGTTACGGGATTCGAGCCTAGGACCTCAAGTTCCTCAGTCAGCTACGGCCTTTCTTGCTAAGATCGTCTGTCACGCAAAGAATCTGTCGTCTGAACGTGTTCTTAAGTCTGGGTTACGTAAGATACAGTGGTCGTCATATAACGGTCGCTTACATTATGTTACGTTACGTGAGATACAGTGGTCGTCATATGACGGTCGCTTACATTATGTACGTTACGTGAGATTTAGTGGTCGTCATATGACGGTCGCTTACATTATGTACGTTAAGTGAGATACAGTGGTCGTCATATGACGGTCGCTTACATTATGTACGTTACGTGAGACACATTGGTCGTCATATGACGGTCGCTTACATTATGTACGTTACGTGAGATACAGTGGTCGGCATATGACGGTCGCTTAAATTACTAACTGGTCTAGATTGATAAGCAACAGAAAAAAAAACAGTCACAAATGGGTTGGTTTGTTTCCAGAGACATGCCTGGTGAAATCGCAAACACTGCTATCAGTCTTACTATAATAGACCTGAGGCCCTGCCAATGTTTTATTAACACGTTTTTAATGAGATAATTTCTGTCTGTCTGTCTGTCATTCCGGGTGGAATCAGTGTAACTCAAATTCTCAGAAACTATCAGAGTAGCTCACAACTCGATTATAATAAATTTAAAAAAAAACTTTAAAACACTCATCTCGTAAAGGAAGCGAGATGGAGTAAAAATAACACGTTTTAGGGGCATTGCAAAATAGGGAGTTATAGGGCAAAATAGTATGCGAATTACGGTTACAAAGTAACAACATAGATATTTAAGCATGATAAAACAGCATCGTCGTCAAACACAGCCTTCAGCTCATCCCCACTATACAGGGCGTTCCAAGACTGTGCGACTTGAAGGGTTAGTACCTTAAATATTGTAGGTAGGATATTTTGCGTATAGGAGACTTTATTTTATTAAAAAAAGTTAGTAATACTACATTCAAAAAAGTTCCAATTTTTTTTTGCTTCGTCCTGAATCTAACTTAAATGTGAAAAAAAACACCCGTGTTTTTATGATTCCAATCGAAAGAATGTATAAAAAAAACTTCTCTAGTAACATTCTAACATTCTATCCTAAAATAAAGGAATAACGTAAAATAAATCATATTAATTTTAATTTTTCATTTGAGTCGGTTCGATTCCTTCTAAGTATGAAACGCCAGTACAAAGAGAACTTAGATTAAAAACAAGAAGGAAAGATTTAGAGGCCCCTCTGTGTCCTAGATTAGGAGTTGCAATGCATGGCTGTCGGTATCAGGCATTTAAATTATATAACTCGCTACCTGTTGTAATGAAGACCATTGATAGTCCAAGTGTATTCCAAAATAGACTAAAAAAGCTTTTGTTGGAAGGGTGCTATTATTCTTTAGATGACCTTGTCCTAACTAATGTAAATATTGATAGCACCTGACATTATATTTTTATTATTCTGACTTTAATTATTATTCTGACTATTTGTGAATTTATATGACATTTTGAATAGGTACAATACTTAATTATCTTTAAAATTTAATTGTATAAAGTCCTTATTGTATGTTATTTTATTATGTAATTTCAGATACAATTGTAAATTGTTATTGAATTAAATGAACTGAACTGAACTGATTCCTGGAACGGACAAAGCAAGTAATTTTAAGAACATATTTAAATGCAGTATTACTAAGTTTTAAAAATAATATAAAGTCTCCTTTCAGCAAAATATCCTATCTACAATATTTAAGGTACTTTCCCTTCATGTCGCATAGTCTAGGGAGGCCCTGTATTACGTCCATCATGGCGGCCGCCAATATTTAGAAACCCTGGTTTAATTCCTCGCGAAGTATGCAGTAGAGCTACCGTCCTTTTTTAAACCAAACGAACCGCTTCATGCAATACCGAGCAATGTATAAATATTAATGTGTTTTAAATTATTTATTATTTCTTGCCAAATTGAGTCGTTGCTCTGATTGATACTTTTTAAAGTTGGATATGACGTGAGATAGGGTTGTGAGTGTTGGGTTGTAATGTGGTGACTTAATTAGGAGGTTTAGCATTAGGTTATAGTTTGTTGAAGCTTATGTGTAGCAATCTATCATGTAGGTAATTTAAACCTTATTTATGGATGCTAGACATACGTATTCAGGTACGCGTACACTGGAACGCGCGGTCCGTACCTGCAGCCACGCGTACACATGAAGACTACGCGTGTCGCGCGAGTCGGGCTCGCGACGATCCATCAGCAGTCGGTTTTTTGATGCGCGTCAACGGAGACGTATACAGTTGGACGGTAAAATGGAACACGCGTTCCCACCGAATTTAAATAATGAAAATTGAATGCAATACTACGCGCGAGTTTGAAAGGCTCGATTCACCCGCGTTCAGACTCGCCGTAGTACACACAAGTGATGTGCATGTATCCATTTGTACGCGCGTTCAACGTACTGTTGATTACGCGTACACTGGAACGCGCTGTCCGTACGCACCTTAAGATTTCTTGAGTGCACCTACCTCAAAAGTTAAAATAACAGTTTTAATTAAAAAACTGTAATGAAAATGCAGCGAGAAACCTTATGGATCTAAAAATAACAGTTTTCTATCAAAAAATGTCAGGAAACGAATTCGTTAAACTCAACTATGCATATATTATGTAGTTGGAGCAAGTGGATATTTATCAATAACAAGAATCACACGCAAAAAAGGCCAGTCAATAAAACAGGAACAACTTCTATTTCCAATGAATGACAGTTCGAGTTCATTTTTAGGGTTCCGTACCTCAAAAGGAAAAACGGAACCATTATGGGATCACTTTGTTGTCCGTCGTCTGTCAAGACCCTTTTTCTCAGGAACGCGTGGAGGTATCAAGCTGAAATTCATATCAAATACTCAATTCTACTGTCTCTTGGAGCTATGAAAAAATCAAACTTCTAAGCCAACGAAATCAAAATATACAGCCGTTTATGCTGCAAATTTTTGACACTTCCCGTGAACTCAGAATCTTGAAATTTGTTATAAAGCAACGTCATATAGCATAAATAAAGGAAAAATTGCGAAAAGTACTCATTTTTAGTTACATCATATAATTAAAATATTTTTAATTATTTTAAACTTACTACCCTTTTCCTTGTGATTATTTCATTTAGCAATAAAAATACCATAACTTTTACTTATATAACTACAGGTTTGTACGGAACCCTCGGTGCGCGAGTCCAACTCGCACTTGACCGGTTTTTTTCTTCATAAATGCCGTCGCACGGCTTGTGCATTTGCCGTTTTCAAGTATAATTATTGTATTTTCAATAGAATTTCAGCGTTACCATCCTTCCAAGTCGTCAAAGTGACAGGCGAGTCATGTCATAGATAGCTCTCGCATAAACCCGTCCGCGGTGACGGAGTAGTGGTCGAGGGCACCGGGTTCTTGGTGCTATGCGGCCTATGCCCGAGATCTCTTTGTAGTCGCCGACCGGCCGCCGCATGCTCGCTGTGGCATGCCTCCATCCACTGACCAAATATTTGTGTGGGAATCGGACAATCTGATTTTTTCTTGCAATCGTGTAAATAAATAAAAAATGTACAATCGCAATGAATTTATTTTTGTAACTGGCAACATTTAGTTACCCCACTCGAGGACTAGATATGGAATAAGGGATAGTATTATTGGATCCTCTAGAAATCTAATTCTAAGTACCTACATACATACATACATACATAGATACACTTCTTTTTCGCCGAAGGGGTAGGTAGAGCCTCAATGGGCCTTTTTTCACCGTTTTTTTTAATGTAACGGCTCGACAAATTGGCATACGGCCCGCCTGATGGTAAGCGGTTACCATCGCCTATTGACATCTTCAACACCAGAGGCATTGCCAATGCGTTGCCTGCCGTGCCTCTTTTTTTTTTAAACAGCCACCAAGTGTTGCACCTTCGTAGAATACAGACAAAACAAGTGGTGAGTTCATCGCCGCCATTATTTCCCACGACCGAATTGGCTAACGCTTTCTTTCAGTAATAACACATTCTATAATAAGCTAGCAGCCATTAGCCAGGACAAATATTATACAAACGAATCTTATCAACAAGTCCGCATAATCTCTTAGTCGGCTTTTACGACATCCACGGGAAGAGACGGTGGGGTCTATTCTTAGAACAGACACACCACGCCATTCTAAATTTATGAATCCGGAAATAAATATTCGTGGGATGAATCCATGGGATCAAAACGGACGCACCCAAAATAATGTTCAGTTCAGTTCAGTTCTTGAACAAGTGGCCCTTGCGGAATAGACCACAATTTCGCCAATGTCACGTTTTAAAACAAGTTCAGCTTTTGCACGAAGGTTATTCCGGTGTGTGGAAAGTGGACGGTGTGCCAAAAAAAAAAACCCCAAGCAAAAGTATCAAGTTGAACTACCTACCAATTCAATCTAAACAACACAACTAAAAATAATGTTTGATCTTCAGTCCGGTCTACGGAGCCATACATGAGCCATACATGAGCCATACATGAGCCATACAACGAAAATCTAGCACGAGAAGTTTTCGAGATATGACTATTTCAATTTTGACAGCTGTCATCCAAAAAAACAGCTAGTTGTGATTTGCCGGTTGCCGCAACTGAGAGATCAAAATTGTGTTGAGTTCTGAGCGCCTCAGAGATTGATAAAACTATGTGATCACAAAAAAGTCAACATTATGGGAATACAACTTTTAAATAATTCAACACTCTAAGAATTCAACATTTTGCGAAACAAAAAATTATCAACATTGTGGGAAATTGAATGAATGAATGAATGAATGAAAATACTTTATTGCACACCTTACAAACTAGTTAAAAACAAGACATAACAATTAAAGAAAAAACTAAATGTACAATGGGCGGTCTTATCGCTAAAGAGCGATCTCTTCCAGACAACCTTTGGATGGAGAGGAGCTGAACTTATATGGAAGATTGGTACACACAAAAAAAAAAAAAAAAACAATTATACATTTTGGGATTTCAACATTTTGCAAAGTCAACCGAATAGTCCTAAAGGGATTTAAAACACTACAGAACAGTGTTCTCGAGTGCCTACCTGCACGCCTGCACGCCTGCACGCCTGCACGCCTGCACGCCTGCACGCCAATACACTATAGCCTATTAATATTGGAGGATCAGACAATCTATAATCTAGTAGCTGAAAACCAATTAAAGTATCGATTGACTTGATTTATATTTAACTAGCAGCGCCCCGCGGTTTCACCCGCGTAACTCTCGATACCGTAGGAATATCGGGATAAAAATGTGCCTATGTGTTATTCCGGGAGTCCAGTTATCTCCATTCTAAATTTCATGCAAATCCGTTCAGCCGTTTCAGCGTGAAGAAGTAACAAACACACTACACACACACACACACACAAACTTTCGCCTATATAATATTATATATATAATATATATTAGTGTGATTATAGTGGGATGGGATGTCTTTTTGAATGATCATACATGCCTTTAGAATAATAGTTAGTATAAAACCAGTGTGACAAAAGGATCTGAACACCGATACAGTGATCACCAACCCTGATGATGATGGTGATGATGAAGGGCATCTGCCACGAAGCCATCTGTCAGTTTGTCAACATAATTGCGTTTTTCGTCCAAATACCACAAAGAAAGCTGCGCGTGAGCAACGAAATTTCAATAAAAATGCCTCAGGAAGTACTTTTGCGGTCAGACCGTATGGCAGCCATGTTTATTAGTTGTAAAACTTTTATTAAAACCTAGTCTCCGCCCGTGGCTTCCCTCACATTTTACCAGGATAAAAGTAGCCTATATCTCAGTCCAAGTCATAAGCTATCTGTGTAGCAAATTACATCGAAATCGGTTCAGCCGTTTCGACGTGATTGAATAACAAACATCTAAACATCGTAACTTTGACCTTTACCTTTCTTTGACCTTTCTTTTCGACGGTAAATCACGCGGCAAATCGTTATTTTTCATGATTTTCACTTACTTTTCGTTCCGCGAGCGCTGTTTTGTCACTTTCTAACTTACCTGAACTTTAATGAGTTAGAAAGTGATGGAATTTGGCTGTTGTATGCGCCTTAAGCAACCCACGTGGTTTATGGACGCTCCTTAGTCACTATCTATCCACAATGTGATAAAACTAATCTACCAGCTTGTACCAATCGAACCCAACCCGCGCCCGCACATACCACACCAATATTTCAATAACGAACAGTAACTGAATAAGATTGAATACCCATGATAGTACCTACACTACAACAGAAAGCTAACTTCGACATAAACCTTACACCCTCGTGATAGAGTTCAATATGAGGGTGAATTGGTAGGTTAAGCTATAGCGCGCCCTGTGACCCGGCTAATCGTGGGGTGAAGGTGGTTTAGTGATGGGTGAGAGGTTATCGAAAGAGCGGTTATCGATATCGATAAATTATAATATCCTTATCTAGTTTTCACCGACTCTACTGAATTCGTGACAAACTATACACATAACTTAATTACTAAGACTTTTTTGATAATATTTTTTAAATACATTTTGACTTCTTTGTACGAGCTACCTAGTTTAATTGTAAAAAATAACTTTAAATGACATAACATGATGCTTTATTACACGACTAGAAAAATTCTCAAGTAATTACGTAATAACAATGATCTATACATAATAGTATTATTACCTTTATTATTTAAATTTTGATTCACGTAACAAGAGTCAGATATCTACTTAGTACAAACTAATTTTGTTAAATAACCATTTTGATACTTATTTAATAAATTAATAACGACATTATTTACAACAACTGACTTATATAACAAATTAATTGCTTTAGTTCAACGTCAAAGTTATTATTACACAAGTTATTAAATAACTGGTTTATTTAGAGTAACAATTAACTAGAGAGCGCGTTTATGAAGATACGAAAAATGAGCACCGTTATAAATACAGCGGAATTATCGCAATATGTATCTTTAGTTTGCAGACATTTATTTTAATTCCTCAAAGCGATAACTGATCTTTAAAAAAATGAAGTATAATCATTGATACTTAAAAAAAAAATATGTGAACAAAATTAAAAACATCACATACATAATCCTGATTCCACACTGGGATTCCCTGTATCGTGGGTATCAGGAACTACCAGTACCATGGTATCACAACACCCAGACACGGAACAAATATTTGCAGATCATACAAACATTTGTTCCGCAGCGGATATCGAACCCGCAACCTTTCAAATCTCAGCCGGCTACTCGCCCGCTGCGCCACAGAGGTTTTATTAGCTCGTTCGTGCTCTATAGTACATTGCTCCTCTGAACTGGTATGCTCCATACTCGCATGACAAGTAGCATTACTGATAAGTGATCAATTTATAGCGAATTCGTGTAATCAATGCATAACCGGTATGCGACACGCGGTCGGGCAACATCTTGTATTTTATTTGCTTTTATTAATTTTACTTGGGATTGTGTTAATAATTTATGTATAGAATTATGTTTTATAGTTATATTAATAAAACAAAATTAAATTATGCATAAAACTAGTACTTGTCTATGATTATGTGGGTTCAAATGAATACTATGATGGCCATCTTAGCAAAAGGCGTTCGATAGTACATAAACAAGGTCGTTTTTGTTATAAAAACTTTCATGAACTACACAATTCTGACTCTTATTCACATGACTTCAAACCTGTCGGTACCCACATCAATATAACGATACCTACTTATACAAATCCTATTTTTAATTAAATTAATTAATAAAGTTTTTTAAATCTTATAATTTTTTAAACTATCGTGATCACTTAGAACTTTCTTAGATAAGTTATGTCTTAGGTTTAAGTTTGTTAAACATTGTAAATGAAATATTATCTAATTCAATAAGTTTATTTAATAAGTGCTTACTTTCGAAACAAACAATTTGTTATAACGTGAACTTCAAATAATGGATCATTTGTCTTTTATCGATAACTTATAATCGACACATCCCCTGCCTACCGCGTAACGGCCGACTAACGGTAGTTCGCACCCCTGGCTCCGCCCACTCACGCTACCCCTACACATACATACATACATAACATTTGTGTATTTTCGCAGAATTTTCGAGGCATTAATATTTTTTTAGAAGTTTGTGGTTTATGTTCTTGTTATTTATGAATAACATTCTAAAGCCTGTTTGTAACATCTGTAATAGTGTTTGTTTTAAGCTTTTATTTAACTTGCAATGTATATATGTTTGTCCGGGAGGAATCTTTGGAAATGTTTGTCCGGGTGGAATCTGGCAAATGAATTTTAAAGCAGTTCTTTATCCTCAACCGATTGAGCTGAAATTTAGCATACTTGTCAAGTTCCGAGGACAATACAATATGATGGTGACAGCGAGCTGATCTGATGATGGAGACGGAAGGCGGACAACAGAACTCCTCGATGGATAAAAGTAGACTGGCCGTGTTTAGGCTCATTTTGATCAGCTACGATCGATACGATTTTGATCAGCTACGATCGATACGATTTTGATCAGCTACGATCGATACGATTTTGATCAGCTACGATCGATACGATTTTGATCGGTTACGATCACCAACATTATAAAAGCTTGTATTGTAGAATATAATGTTCACAAAAAAATTATTATTCATTTATTCTGATTTTGATGTCGTTGACAGATTTCCATGTGGATACAATTAATACATACAATTGCTGTACAAGAATGACGTCATGTGTGTTTTTGTTATGTAGTTGTTATGACGTCCTCATACTAAAAATCGTTTTGTACCGCCACATAATTATACATGACGAGTGGTGAAATCATCGCCGTACCGCCGCGTACAAATAAAATAAGTTTTTTGATGTAAAATATATTTTTCAATACAAGCTTTTATAATATTAGTGATCGTAACCGTGTGCTGATCACATTGATCCTAAACACGGCTTGTCTACTATTATCCATCGAGGAGTTCCGTTGTCCACCTTCCTTCTCCATCATCAGATTAGTTAGCTGCCACTATGATATTTTACTGTCATCGGAACTTGACTGGTGTGCCAAATATCATCACTGAGGATAACTGCTTTGAAATTCATTTGCAAGATTTGAGCTGAGCATATATTGCTTGTAAAAACATACGTAGATAATAGGACGCTGGTTACAGAACACACTTGCCATGGTGCTGGCGGCCGAAAGGGAATTTTCACTGGAGTTAGCTCAAATATAATTAATTGGACAGGGGTGGGATATGCTGCAAAATTCCTAATCTTACATTTGATTTTTAACTGACAATCAAGTACTATTCAAATAAGAAAAGGTCATGGATACTAGATTATAATTCCGAGGGACCACTGTCCCAGAAACACGATAGGATAATATTTTCTAGATAGAAAATAAAACCATAGTTACGTCTTTTTTTTTTTTTATACTACTTGGATGATGAACAAGCAAGAGGCCCACCTGATGTTAAGCGGTAACCTCTGCCTATGAACAGTGCATTACCACATAGGTCACGTCCACCTAGGACGCACCCTATGTGGCATTGCACTGCGCCCGCCACCCTGAGACATAAAGATGAAAAGTCTCATGTGCCTGTAATTTCACCGGCACCCTTACCCTTCAAACCGGAACACAGCAATGCAAGCACTACTGCTTTGCGGCAGAAATAGGTATGGTGGTAGTACTTCCCCGGACGAACTCTTTCACAAAAAAGCTCTACTACTACTAAGCCCCCTCTATTTTAGCGAGATTCGATTGTTTATTAAAATGGTACATATTATTGGGTAAACAATTATATAAATAAAATTATTAAAGGTTAATAATTAACCTTTAATAACCTTCTAAATTAATAAATTAAAGGTTTCACGAGATAATCAATAAAAACCTCTTTTAGGAGAGCGCCAGGCCTTTTTTTTGTATGAATATTTCTGCCTCGTGTTTGCGCAGATCTTAAGATCGTTTCGTTTGCAGTCTGCCTTGTAAATATCATTGTAGCTTTAATGTTTGTACGGTTTCATTCTGTCCAACATTCATGATCAATCAATAATAAATAATAGTTTTGTCACAGGATATAGTACCTACAAGGTTTTGTCCCATTTTGGTCTGGTCCTTAATAACCTCAATTTTCTTTACAGGTCAAGATCTGGTTCCAAAACCGGCGGAGTAAATACAAGAAGATGATGAAGGCCGCCCAGGTGGGCGCCCCACCGCCCAGCCTGGGCCTGCCGCCCGGCAGCCCGCCCACCAACAACCAGCTCCTACACGGTAAGTTAACTGCCGGCCGCGGCGTGTCCGACCTACGAGATAACCCTTCCGTCTCCTCCCGTGGATGTCTTAAAAACAAGGATTACACCATGGGATGTGCAGCAGCATCCACCTGGGTACTCAACAAAAATACAGCGATCACCAATCTCCCTGCCAAGCGTGGTGATTTATTTAACATTTATCTTTATTTACCTATATATGCGGCTATGGACTGAGCTATGCATAGAGGTTTACTGCGTGATATAAGTCGCGCGGCGGGCTATGGACTGAGCTATGCATAGAGGTTTACTGCGTGATATAAGTCGCGCGGCGGGCTATGGACTGAGCTATGCATAGAGGTTTACTGCGTGATATAAGTCGCGCGGCGGGCTATGGACTGAGCTATGCATAGAGGTTTACTGCGTGATATAAGTCGCGCGGCGGGCTATGGACTGAGCTATGCATAGAGGTTTACTGCGTGATATAAGTCGCGCGGCGGGCTATGGACTGAGCTATGCATAGAGGTTTACTGCGTGATATAAGTCGCGCGGCGGGCTATGGACTGAGCTATGCATAGAGGTTTACTGCGTGATATAAGTCGCGCGGCGGGCTATGGACTGAGCTATGCATAGAGGTTTACTGCGTGATATAAGTCGCGCGGCGGGCTATGGACTGAGCTATGCATAGAGGTTTACTGCGTGATATAAGTCGCGCGGCGGGCTATGGACTGAGCTATGCATAGAGGTTTACTGCGTGATATAAGTCGCGCGGCGGGATATGGACTGAGCTATGCATAGAGGTTTACTGCGTGTTATAAGTCGCGCGGCGGGCTATGGACTGAGCTATGCATAGAGGTTTACTGCGTGATATAAGTCGCGCGGCGGGCTATGGACTGAGCTATCCATAGAGGTTTACTGCGTGATATAAGTCGCGCGGCGGGCTATGGACTGAGCTATGCATAGAGGTTTACTGCGTGATATAAGTCGCGCGGCGGGCTATGGACTGAGCTATCCATAGAGGTTTACTGCGTGATATAAGTCGCGCGGCGGGCTATGGACTGAGCTATGCATAGAGGTGATATAATTCGATGGATTTTCGTAGAAGAACTAAAATGATAATAATAAAATTGTGTATGAATTCCCTGACTTCTGAGCGAGGTTCAATGACCTGTGTTACAGAGGTCAGTGTCTCCTCGCATTCATCAAATAAACGAAGTACATTTAAACTTAGTAGTATAGCTTTTTTGTGAAAGAGTTCGTCCGGGAAAGTACTATCACCATACCTATTTCTGCAATTATAAGTAATTCGAGGTAATGCACTGTTCATAGGCAGAGGTTACCGCTTAACAACAGGTGGGCCATCTGCTTATTCCGTCCTCCAAGTAGTATAAAAAAAAAAAAATAAGAGATAGAAAATATCACCGACATAGCTCTTAGAATTAGCAAGTTTAAGTGGCAATGAGCAGGCCATATAGTTCGCAGAAACGTCTACCGCTGGGGAATTGATGGGGAGGGGGGGAGGCTATGGGGGAGGCCTATGTCTAGCAGTTGATGTTTTATATATATTTGGTGGATGGATGGCTGATGATGACATGTTAATTACATTTACAATGTCGTGCGTAAATATGTGATGAGCAAAACCTGATCTGACCATATCGGTGGCACCAGTTCGGACCAGTCAGTCTTCACAAAGACTGGCAACAAATACTAGGTGACATTCCGAGTAGGCCACACCATTTAGGATTCCCTAACTCAATGCGTACCAACGGAATTAATAAAGGATCACTCTTCTGTAGCTTTTGAAACTATCATGGTTATGTTACATACCTTTTTCGGATACCTACCGTTAGTGTTGTGTATCGAGTTTTTTTTAACTTTATGATTGGCAGAACAAGCAGATGGCCCACCTGATGTTAAGCGGTTAACCTCTGCCTTTAACGATGCATTGTCTCATAGGTCACGTTCACCAAGAACGCGCACCCTATGTGGCATTGCACTGCGCCCGCCACACTGAGACATAAAAATGAAAAGTCTCATGTGCCTGTAATTTCATCGGCACCCCATACCCTTCAAATCGGAACACAGCAATGCGAACACTACTGCTTTGCGGCATAAATAGGTATGCGATAGTACTTCCCCGGACGAACTTTCACAAAAAAGCTCTACTACTAACTAATGTGAAGGAGTGAAGTGTGACAATGAAACTTATGGTAGTGGTATCGTTCGTAATAAAAGAGTGTGAAAGAGGGTAGATCGATATATCTGCCAATAACATCTACTCGCAAAGACTTTAGTCAGTTCTCCCGTGATCATGGCGCATGCAACTGTGCCGAAATATCGGGAACAATCGAAACTCAAAAATAATTGTTAATATCGCGTTTCTAGTAAAAAGTGTTCTTCAAAAGCTTTTGTTACTTGCGTCATGTAACATAGCAAATGAAAGGGCTCGTTATGGGGAACACAAATATATATTTTGTATTGTTTTAAAATTAATTGCTTAAAAGATTTAAAATAAAATATATGAAAATAAACCATTCCCCCTCCCCCCCATATACTTTTATCTCGGAAGCTACCGACCTAAAAATAAAGAATATAGGACCTCTCTTATAGTTTACAGGAACTAAACAAACAAACATCCGCAGGTCATTCAAATGGCCACAGGAAACAGATACTATTCATAGAGAAAATAACACACGGAACACTCTCCACGCAAGTCTGACTCGCTCTTGACCTGTTTTTTAATAAAATATTACGACGTCCCACGGCCTTAGTTTGTAACATTTTATTTATTTATTTATAGATGAACAGCTTAACAACAGTGTGGAATGTCTATTTTTCGGTAACTTATTTTAAGTTCTCCTTTCGTAGCCAGTTGTTGGGCTTGTTTTTGAATGCGTTCACAGACGTGGCAGAAACAACATCGACTGGTAGTATGTTCCAATTGTGGACCACTTTGTTACTGAAGTGATGTACAACAAGTGCTTTTGATCTCGAGCCAGTTTTAATTGGTATCATGTAGCTCTGGCAGGTTGTATGGTAGGTCAGGATTTTATACGTTTCTATAAGGTCAACGCGAAGGCGTCTTTCCTCAAGGATAGCAAGGCGTAACACATGTAATCTCTCATATGATTTGTGCCGTACAGCCTGGTATATCTTGGTTTAGCGACCAGCGTTTTGCCAGCGGCTTTGAACGCGTGTTGTCGAGATAAAAACAGTACCGCCAACCTTCCAACTTTAACTTTTATTCTCGTCCTTAGGAGGTGGAAGTTCCAGTGGCTCCCAGCACTCCCCCTCGGCGTACCAGAGCGGGGGGGCGGCGCAGGCGCACTCCCCCACGCCCAGCTCGACGCCGGTGTCGGAGCTGTCCCCCGGCCTGTCCCCCACCGGCACCCCCTGGGACGTGAAGCAGCCCCCACAGCAGCCGTGGGATGTCAAGGTCGGATATGTAAGAAACGTCATGCAAATTCAATGATTCTCGGAGTACACAAACTCATTGCACTCTCGATCACATCAACCCCCTTATTCCCTATGACCAAACGTGACATAACGCGGGCTCGTTACGATATCTGCGTGGAAACTTCGTTTTGCTTCTAAAGTAGCAGATATAAAAATAAATTATCTTGAATTAATCTAACTAATGTGATGACCTACTGAATAGTATAAAACAATAATTTAAGCTAAGTAATTTTCTCTATGTCGAAGGAGAGACCTAACACGGGTTTTAGGAGGGCCAATTTCAAAATAAAACTATCTTGAAAAGTGTTACCAATCGTGTTTCTTGTCTATAATTTATTTAGATTACATCCTCAAGTAATTACTGTATTAACATCAAGTTTGTAACCTTTACTGTTACTGAGTGAGCGTGTAACGCAACGACTCCAAAATGTTAACATAGCGTCTCTTGTTGCAGCCGTCAGCTGGTCGCTCGCCGGACGGCAGCTCGTGTGACGTGAAGCCGCCACACCAGCAAGCGTGGGACCCGAGGGTGGGATACGTAAGTCATCATTAGCATATAGTCCACTGCTGGACACAGGTGCAGCCGTCAGCTGGTCGCTCGCCGGACGGTAGCTCGTGTGACGTGAAGCCGCCGCACCAGCCGGCGTGGGACCCGAGGGTGGGATACGTAAATCATCATTAGCATATAGTCCACTGCTGGACACAGGTGCAGCCGTCAGCTGGTCGCTCGCCGGACGGCAGCTCGTGTGACGTGAAGCCGCCACACCAGCAAGCGTGGGACCCGAGGGTGGGATACGTAAGTCATCATTAGCATATAGTCCACTGCTGGACACAGGTGCAGCCGTCAGCTGGTCGCTCGCCGGACGGTAGCTCGTGTGACGTGAAGCCGCCGCACCAGCCGGCGTGGGACCCGAGGGTGGGATACGTAAATCATCATTAGCATATAGTCCACTGCTGGACACAGGTGCAGCCGTCAGCTGGTCGCTCGCCGGACGGCAGCTCGTGTGACGTGAAGCCGCCGCACCAGCCGGCGTGGGACCCGAGGGTGGGATACGTAAATCATCATTAGCATATAGTCCACTGCTGGACACAGGTGCAGCCATCAGCTGGTCGCTCGCTGGACGGCAGCTCGTGTGACGTGAAGCCGCCGCACCAGCCGGCGTGGGACCCGAGGGTGGGATACGTAAATCATCATTAGCATATAGTCCACTGCTGGACACAGGTGCAGCCGTCAGCTGGTCGCTCGCCGGACGGCAGCTCGTGTGACGTGAAGTCGCCGCACCAGCAGGCGTGGGACCCGAGGGTGGGATACGTAAGTCATCAGCATATAGTCAACTGCTGGACACAGGCCCCTCCCCCCATAGAACGCCATGACGAGCGGTCTAAAGCTGCCTCCATCCACTTGCTGTGACCTCTACTGGATTGGAGATTGTTAACATCCCGTGCTCTGGTGTTACCATGGCTGCTACCAGCACAAGGAATAGCGGAGCCACCGGGGACTAAGGTTTTGTGCGTGTTTCTTTAGGAGGGGGGGGGGCTCCATAATCCCCACGCAACCTGGTATAGTCCCTTAGTCAGTTTTTACGATATCTAGGAGAGGAGGGATAGTAAGTGTTATTTATGGCATTCATCAACTCTCTCCCACTATCCCACAAAGTGTGGTGCAAAATATGTTCGTTTTCCAACTCCCTCCATCTCTTGGAAGTGCTACCGCGAGCTCGTTGCTACGAGTGTATTGATGACTAGCTGTGCCCGCGACTTCGTTCAGTATTCAGTATCTATAATTAATTAATCTTTATTTACACTTGGTTTTTACACTTTAGCGGCTGTACATAGGCCTTGTCAGTTTATTAGAACATAAACTAAATCGTTAAATTTTATAAAAATATACAAACAAAAGAAACAATCAGTCTAAACAAAGAGTAAATCAAATTAGCCAACATCAAATCAAAACATGTCACAGCTCATCAGTCCGCGAAGTTCATATCTTTTTATTCTTATTTTATATTCTTGAATTGCGTGATAATTATGTATTTTATTAAGTTTTGACATGCCAATGTTAAAACAATGTTTTCGTTTTCGTTTTGTTTCACGTCAATATAACGCCATGGCTAAATAAATGAATATCTGAATATACTATATCTTCAGAGGCTATATGAAGTAAAAAATTATTCTATTTTTTACAATATTTATCAAATAAATAATTTTAAAATTTATTTATTTAGACTTATTTTATGATTATTAATTTTTTTATTTATATTTATATTAATTTATTTAAATAGCTTGTATATAGAGTATAATATTGAAGATATTAAGGAAAAATAAAATATAAAGTTCCAATATCTTTATGATTTGTTGAATAAATGAATGAATGGTATCCTTCTATAAATTTAGTTGCAGTGTCCCTTAGTTTCTCGTTGTTTGCGATAGAGGCGCTGCAAGTAAATTTATGACAGGAAACGACTCTTCATATAGCTTTAAAAACTACCCAAACTTGTACTAAGGGCCCTGAACCCTGCATGTTATCGAAATAGAGCATACACGAAAAATCCCTGAAATTTTCATCAATATCCGTTGAGCCGAAAAAGTTTTTGGTTTACTTTAAGAATAATGCTTTTTATTTTGGGATTGGGTTCTGCTTTTTGTTATAATTTGTTAAATATTGTAAGATTGATGGAAGCCTCTCTTTTCTCGTAGGAGGGTTATTTCGGGCCCACGGAGGACAACGACAACCCCTCCGAGAGACGACCCATGCCGTGGATGTTCAAGGTGAGGAGACTAGGAGTGACTTTAGTTTCTGTTAAACGTCTAATGAGGCCACATAGGTCGCAGAACTCATATCCGTTGGTCGAATAGTTCTCGAGTGGCGACCACAAACCGAACCAAGCCATAGAAGAATGTCTCTTTCGAAGAACCAAGAGTCCGAACCAAAAGAAAGAAGAACAATTGTGTCAAGTTGTCTCCGTCCATTGCTGCTTGATAATTGAACACATTTGTGTGAATCGGCAGTGCAGCGACCTCATTGATCATTGTGTGTTTTTTTAGCGTTGATAGTGTATGGAATTCAAAGTCCATCGTTGAGTTATTGGAATCTCTGGTAGCACAGAAATAATACTTGCACATCCTGTAATCGAACCTGCACCCATCGCGTTCCAGCCAGCTACCTTGTTGGTCACCTATAAATGGACATAACGGTCAATATTTTGCAAAACTAATAGATTAGATGTACGCCACGTGTTGCGTGCTGACGAATTATAAATGTTTTAGCGATGACTCCGGCAGAGGGCGTGGCGCCGCGCCTCGCACCACTTTCATTAAATACTTTTTAACACGTTTATGGAACTCCTGTGTATTTTTATTTACTTAGAGAATTAATAATACAACTAATAAAATTATTAATATACAAAATATTAGTAAATTAGTTTACCGTTGCAACCTACTTAAAGATAGCTCAACTGATCCAAATCACTACCAGACGAAAGCGGAAGATGCTGTCTGCATTGCCACACTCCAATGCGTTGAGCCATATAAGAGCCAGCTCTCGGGTCACGCATCGAAAGAATGTTGTAAACGCGAAGAGCGTCTTTACCCCGCGGACACAAAGTCTCAAACCGATATAAGTTATATCAAGAGTCTATTTCTATCAAAAACTATAATGAAAAGTTATCCCTAAAAGACAGCTTTGGCCAAAACTAGCTCGGTGCTATAAACTTCAGACAAATATTATTATAAGGCATCCAAACTGGGCTCTGTGCTCTAAATCAGCTTCAGTGAAAGTAATACGTTCTACGAGCAGTAGACCTTGCAAGCACAAACTAGTCTAAAACTATGCATTATGTCGATGCATAATGATCAAACAAAGAACATAAAAAGTCATTTTTATAAGTTCTTGTTTTTTCCGGAAAACTAAATATAATTTTTAACTTTTTATAATGCAGAACTTATTGTTTTCAAAATCGAGTCCGTAACTCCTAACATCACTTTTCGGTAACTCTACCGGTTTCACACTTCGCCTAAGCGGCCCGAAAAAAAACTTGATTGCATGGACTTCGCTCGTTTGCTCACTATATATGAGTAGGATTGTCCAAAACAGTTTCTGAAAAACAGAAAATTTTCAGTGACAGAAAAGTTGAAAGGAAGTAGTTTAGCTTGATTTGGGCATATTATGAGGAGGGATGAAATGCGTGTAACTAAGAGAGTTATGAATATAAATTTTACCGGATGGAAACGAAGAAGAACTGAAAAAAGATGGATGGATTGCGTGAGAGATGATATGAATGAGAAGGGAGTGAATGATGAGGTGACGGCTGACAGGGAGAGTGGAAGATAAAGACGTACTGCGCTGACTAAACGCCATACTTGCCCTTTTCCAAATAAATCGGAAAAAGGGCAAGACTGTTCAAAACAGTTTCTGCAGTCAAAAATCGCTGTAATCATTTTTGTATTCCAATACCTCATGTTTGTTGTCTAGGGCGCGCCAGGACCCTGGGACATGAAGGGCGCGCACTCCCACCCCCTCCACCACCAGGGGGCGCCGCAGCCGCACCCCCCCTACGTGCCGCAGTACTCCTGGTACCAGACGGACGCCAACCCTGGACTCCTAACGTAAGTAAGAACACCCCTTTTTATTACTAACTTGCAATGTATGTCCGGGTGGAATCTTGCAACTGAATTTTAAAGCAGTTATCCTCAACCGATTGAGATTATGTATTGCATACCTGTCAAGTTCTGATGACAATACAATATGATGGTGACATCGAGCTGATCTGATGATGGAGACGGAAGGTGGACAACGGCACTCCTCGATGGATAATAGTAGACTGGCCGTGTTTAGGCTCATTTTGATCAGCACACGGTTACGATCACTAATTTTATAAAATACTGTATTGAAAAATATATTTTTTACATAAAATTATCATGTTGTCGTGGACAACGAGAAGCGATTATGTGACTTCCCGCTGTCCACGTTAACGTGGACAAGATAACGTGGAAATTGGGAATAGACCATATCAAGCACAGGTGCCATACTCATGTTTTTGAGACATATTTAATGTTTGGAATAAGAATAAATATGTGCCAAACTGATATCATGTCTCCATATCTCTATTTCTGTAATGTCCTCTAACACATGATATCGCTATGGCACTTAATTATTTGTATGCCAGACATTAGACATTAAACATGTGTTATACACATTTTTTTACACATTTAAAACATTGCGCACGGCAACACCGACACCTAGGCCGCCATAGCACTAATATTGGACATAGTTGGAGGGTAGTTTGAGATTATTGTCCAACTATTGCATGAATTTAATTAATATCTTCCTGACCTACTCATTATGTTAAAATTAATTGTGGTATTTTTTTATTTGTATGCCTTGAAAAGGCAAAACATGGTGATACTTTCTCTTTTATAGCATATGTATGTAAACCTGTGTTTCGGACAAATAAATGATCGTATCTTATCTTATCTTAAACTAATGATAATGTTTATCTTTCGCAGGGTGTGGCCAGCAGTGTAACAAACTTCGCAAGAAAATGATTTAAAAGTGAGTGTAATATAAAAAAGCATGACAAAGCGGACAGACACATGACAGCGTCCTCTTCATAAAGACGTATTCACGTCAATATATCGGCACAACCAACTGTAGTATTAAGAAAAATATTTAATAGATAATTATAAAAAATGTACATTTTTATAATTAATTAAATATAAATAGATATAGGCGTTGTTCATAATGGTTAATGTAAATTTTGAATTGTAATAAAGTTTAGAGAAATTTATTGGGTCAAGGAATTTGGAGAAATAAACTACAAAAACCGAATTGATACAAATGTAAAAATTATTGTTTAATCGATTTTTGCGAGAATTTCCGCAAATTTTCAAAATACTTCTTTGATCCATTTTGTTTCGTCAAAAACCTCACAAAAGAAAATACAAATGATAAAAACGCTATTTTCATTCACTTTCAAAATCCTAATAAAATTTAAAATAACTTTAAGCTAATTAATAAACAAAAACAGCGTTTTAATCAGTTGTATAATCTACATTTTGCTTACGTAAGTCGAGCTTGCGACGCATTGACCAATCAGAGAAGGAAACGTCATTAAGTTTTTGCTTTTGACTGGTCCTTGATCACGTGATACTTGGCAAACCTCGCAAAAACCAAGTAAAAGACCAGATACACATTTTTAACTATTACTAACTTATAAGAACAATATTGTAAATTAATAAAAAACAAAAAAAATTGCTGTTGGTACTATTTATGGTGTGAATGGTTTTAGTTTAATTTCCCGTCCATAGCCTATGTTGATTTCTAGCCCTGAAATTAAATCATTACCTCGTTTCATTTACTGCACAGTTGGGTAAATTGCAATTTTGTTTACAAAATTGGTAGCTATTTTAAGTTAAAAAAAAATTGTATCCGTAAAGTAAGCTTTAATTGATAATTTTTATTTATATAGATTTTATAATTCTTAATTAAACGGGAACACAAACCAGTATTGTGATAAAATACTTCTTTCGTAGAACAGTTAATGTTGAAAGAAATATTCAGGTATTTATTTTGTTTACTTGCAAAATAATGTGTTCTATTAAACATTCCTTTGTAAAATTATTATTTTATATAATTCCTACTGCAACTTATTTAGTATTTTCCATGAAGATACACGTAACACCCAGCAGTCACATACAAGGTCCTAACACACTAGAATTCCCTGTATTGTGGTTTGTGTATGTACACGTATTCACGTAAAACACACATCATATTTTGTTCATATTTTTTTGATCAGTTTGTCAATTTTCCTAACGCTGTTAAATACCAAACTATGTATTATTTGATAAATAAAAGACTATGTAAAACATTTTACTTTATTATATGGGTCTCTACGGGAAGAAAAAACTTGTAAATATTTTTTTGTAAAATATAGAGGAATAAATATACATATACATATAGTTAGATAGTTTAATTACTTAAATTACAGTGTATTATAAGGAAACGGAAATAAAAAAGTGAATTAATTTCTTTTGTCAAATAAAAAGAGTAAAATTGAGTTTGTTTTATTATTTGTTATTCCAACAAGTACATAACTTCAAGCACTTAAAATATATTTTTCAAAACAAGCTTTTATAAAATTAGTGATCGTAGCCGTGTGCTGATCAAAATGAGCCTAAACACGGCCAGTCTACTATTATCCATCGAGGAGTTCCGTTGTCCACCTTCCGTCTCCATCATCAGATCAGCTCGCTATTACCATCATATTGTATTGTCATAGGAACTTGATTTAACCCAATCTGATCCATTCCAATCTGAAGGTTTTTTATATGTGGATGAGTGACTGAACAAGTAGATGGCCCCCCTGATGTTAAGCGGTAACCACTGTCGTTAACAACGCAGGTAGGTCCTCATAGGTCACCTCCACCTAGGACGCGCCCTATGCGGCATTGCACTGCGCCCTTTACCCTGAGACATAAAGATGTAAAGTCTGCCTATCATTTCACCGGCACTCATACCCTTCAAACCGGAACACAGCAATGCGAGCACTACAGAATATAAACAGGTATGGAGGTAGTATTTCCCCGGACGAACTCCTTCACCAAAATGCTGAACTACTAACAAAGCTTGGTAAGAAGGTATAAAACTTCATATGCACAGAAGAGACTATACAGGTGTAACAAGATTTGTAGATCATCGGATAGTCATTACTCCTAAACTATCCTAAATCGTAGAACATAGATGGGGGTGATTCGGATGTGCCATGAGGTCTCACCCCCCTGCCACCGATGATCCACCCCTCTTTGTTACATCCTGTATAACAAACAAAAGAACTGATGATGAAGCTAATGGACCCCACCTTCCGATCCTGAGGTCGTGGGTTCAAATCCTGATCCAGCTTGGATTATTCCACTCGCACGGTAAAGGGAAATATCGCGAGGAAACGGCATCTCCTGAGCAATCAATGACGAAAGGAGTCTAGATTGTACCTCAAGCGCTTTCTGACCTAAGTAAGACCAGAAAAGTACCAGTGATACGAAGAAGAACACTTTAAATTACACCCTATGTGTAAGTACTTATATTTAGGAACCAAATTCACCGATCTAGCTCAGAATCAGAAAGTTGAAGTTCATTAGCATTTGTAGACACAATAGATAAGACCAATATCTTAAGACCTGTGTTTTGCAGCCCCTGGGTTAACTGGACGCTGAAATCTATCAATGCCCTGCGCGTCCAGTATAATAATGGCTTGAGGATGCTTTTGGGGCAACCTCGTTTCTGTAGCGCTTCAGGAATGTGTGCAGAATCTAGTGTAGATGGATTCCACGCAATCATGCGGAAATGAGTTGCCTCCTTGTTGAGCCGCGTGCGAGGTAGCACCAATAGCCTCCTCGTCACCATCCTGGACAGGGTTACTGTCCCGTCGTGACGCACTGGAATGCCATACATATGGCTTCCAAAGCCGCTATGTTTAATGTGCGTTAGGTGTGTGCTTTTGTTTGGGCTCTTTTAATATTGTATTTTTTGTACCTATGGATTTTAACTGGAATAAATAAATTAATAATATTAATTTGACAGTTTCCCATAGAGGCTTCTTATTATCACTCATTCCCGTTGTCGGGGTCGGCTTTTCTAACCATGCGGCACCATGTATTTTGCTGGTTCGTGTCATCTTTGGCTAGGCCAAGTATTTTCATGTCATTCTGGACATTTTTGTCAGCCATGTGGTTGTAGGTCTTCCTGTTTCCCTCCTTTTAGAGGCAATGGAAAGGCACTTTTTGACGACTTGGTCTTCTGGTCTACGCATAACATGCTCGTACCATCTCAACCTTGATTCTGATATTTTAGGTTCGATAGTTTCCCATAGAGGCTGTCAAGAGTCAAATAACTTATTTTGAGTAAAATCTTCACTACAGTTTATGACAACAAAAAACGTTAATGTTTATTTCCAAGAGCATGACAGAGACCAAAAAACTAATTGAAAAAACTAGAAAAAAATCGTGACCAAAAATGCGCTTATAATGTAAGTTATCTTTAATAGCTAGCAATGTAAGTATGTACATTGATAATATTAATAAGAAGTTACGCATAATATTATTTTACATAATTTATTTTAATGTGTCACTCGGAATAACTATAAAAAAACAAAATGGCAGATTTTGGCGCCAAAAAAGATTTGATCAAAATTTATTTTGAGATAATTTTATTATTTGTTAAAAAAATAAGGCACATATTCTAAATATATGGGTATATATCAAAAATTATAATGTTTTTATTTCTTATCAAATGGTCTCAGAAGCGTACCATTCAGACTTTTCAGTAAATATTTTCCGTAGGTGGATTTTGGTTTTTTAAACTTGTATCTTGTTTCATACAAACCTACATACATATCATACATAACATCTTTTTATTTGTAACACAACTGTTTTACACCGTTTTGTAATTAGTTTATACGTATATAAAACACACTATGACTAACTATTCTATCTGCAACATTGTTAAAAACGCGTTGAAAATACGGACGTATCCTTTTCCAATTAAAGAGATTATTGAAGGACTATAAACAATCAGGAAGCTATTCAAATGCTATCCATCCATCGACCAGCTCACGTGACATACCATTCCGCCGAACGCAGAACAAAAACAAAATATTCTTTTGCAAACGCCGCTGGAGTCTGTAACATGGCCACTATATACCCTACAGCTGGACATTTCAATACGACAAGTGTAATTGGTAGACTATAGGCGTTTTAATTGTGAGTTCTTTCGAAGTGGCGAGATGTTGCTATCCCACACTTTGTATGAACAAACCGACGAATTCAACTTAAATGCGCAAAGTTTAGAAAACTCGGATATCTAACTGAGATATGGCCGCTAAACATAGGAACAGGCCACATAGGAAAGCGAAAACTTACGCAGAGGGCTATGGAGAGAGCTATGCTCGGAGTTACGTGCATGTTGAGAGTAGAGGGGAAGCCCTGGAAGTTAGCCTCGATATCGCTTAGGCTATTGATCGGGTTTGGCTTGGGGCACTTCTTACAAAATTACCATCTTATGGCCTTCCAGAAGGGCTATGCAAATGAGTTGCCAGCTTTTTATAGGGGCGGAGCATCAAAGCTGTTGTTGAAGGATCATGTTCAGATCTGAAGCCTATCAATGCTGGTGTTCCGCAAGGATCAGTGCTTTCCCCCACGCTATTCATTATGCATGACAATGATATGCAGCAAAGCACCGGTCTTCATTGTTATGCAGATGATAGCACGGGCGACACCTTTTATTCTGCTGGCCATCCTAATGCCTACTTCACATCAGGTGGGTCGTATGCTAGTTTGCTTATCTGTTTCATTAAAAAAAAAAAAAACATACGACCTCAAGGGCGTACGTTCGCCTGAAATGGCTGACTTATGAAAACTCAAAAATCATGGTTAATATCCCGTTTCTAGTGAAAAGTATGATTTATTAAATACAACTGTGCATCACATCACATGTCTCTGCGTTCGAGCAAATTGTTGTATTCATAGTTGCATTTCGTCAACTGATGGTCCAATGTTAGCAAGTTTTAGTTGGATCTTGATGAAGGACTCATCATCACCTAACTCGCAAGTCTCAGGCCACGTACCATTGTAGTTCACTAGTATAGGTGGTGTGGAGATCACACAAAGTGATCGAGGATCGTACTCTCCAACATTCGAAGGTCATTACGGCAATACATATGCATTCTTCAGTCAATGGCAATTAAAGTAAGCATTCAAGGAGTTATAGCGTCGATGATCTTATATTTACGGTTATTGGGACTTCATTTGGTGTGAAGAGATTGGGAAAGGTGACGTAATCGATACTTAATTAAAATTACAAAATAAGGCATACGAATGAAACTAGTTAAGGCGCTATAGGTTCAACGAACATTTTTGTATGAGGCGAAGAAGGCGAGCGCACGCTCTGATACCGTGTTTTTATGTATAAAAAAATTATATAAAAATGTCGTTCAAAGTTTTGTTTAATTTTGTTAATGAATTCACTAGCTTAAATAATAACTAAAATGTAACCAAATGTTTCAAAAATTAAAACGTGAGAGAAGTGAGTGAAAAATAGCATTTCAATTTTAAAAAGGAGGTATCTTTGTTATTTTTTTTATCGAGTGAAGTAATTCAAATATTGTATTGAATTATTGATTTCACTAGATAAAAAGCTCAAGAATATCATATATTTTTTTCTTCATTGAAAACTATGAAAATTCTTATCAAAAACTTTAAAATTCTAGAGACATTTGAGAACCTATCGCGCCTTAATACATGAATGCTGTGGTGTGTCCAGCCTAAGAATAGACCCCCTTCGTCTCTTCACATGGATGTCGTAAAAGCCGAATAAGGGATTACCCGGACTTGTTAGTAAAATTTGTCCTGGCTGCTAGCTTATTTTGGAATGTGTTATTTACTGGAGAAAGTGTTAGCAGAGTCAGTTATGGGAAGAAATGGCGGCGACGAGCTCACCACTTGTCACGTCTATATTTCCACTATGGAGCAACTCACGGTGAAAGGCCACCTATAGACATTTTGGTCGAAGCCTATACATCGACGTAAATAAAATGAATGGACGGGCCTTAGGGAACGATAGTTTTGAAGCTTCTAAACAGACCTAGCTAGTACTCTTCGCTTCAGTCAGTCTTTGTCACGGCAACGAGTGACAGCTATGCTGAAAAATACCAAAATTAGATACCTTGGTGATACAATGCCTTCCTGTGCTTTTCTGCAAGTGCAAACAACACAAGAAATACAAATAAAGCTTCAGGCATCGCATTTCATTCGTAAGTAAAGGTTTTGTAATATAATTTTCATCAATTGATAAAAAACTTATAAATCGTCGTGTGGTAGGAAAACTACATAACTAACACATTTTGCGAAATCGACTTTATTGCATGGTTATGATGGCCCATACATGTCGATGGACACGTCTTGCTCTAGAGGACGAGCGACAAGGAGGACTACGCCCCAGGACATTATCTCAATGTTCCCCACTCTGAATGAAAGTTAACAGACACAAGTTTATACTCGTAGATAGTTTTAATTTTAGTCGACATACCTTTTTCTTTTTAATACTTAGAATTATTGTGTTCCACAAATTGATTTCATTTTGTTGATTTTATAAGCATGATAAGTTTGTAATGTCAGTTACTTTGAATTTATAAGTCTGCTAAAATAATGTAGGTGTTTCAGTAGTTTTCTAATATTCAGTCTTGATAAAAAGAAATGATTATGAAGACGACCTCTGTGGCGCGGCGGGCGAACGTTCGCCTGCGACGCAGGAGGTTGCGGGTTCGATTCCCGTCTCGGAACAAATACTTGTGCGATCCGCAGATATTTGTTCAGGTTCTGGGTATTTTCTATATATAATAAAAAATATCTATCTATGTTAATATTGTATTAAGTGTATCAGTAGTCTAGTACCCATAACACAAGCTCTGCTTAGCTTGGGGCTAGATAATGTTGTGGAACTGTCCAGAAATATTTATTTATTTATTTATTTATAAATTTATTATAAGTTGGTTTTATTTTAAAATGTATTTTAATATTATTTAAATCTATACCCATGGATAGGATTGTCATATTCAAATAAGTAAATAATAGATCATTTCATGATTTCACTATTATGGGAAAATTAAATAATGGCACTTATCATTAGCTTTTTGAACCTCAGTGGAGATCATTGACGAAGGAAAACTAAACAATTGACATGCAAAAATAAATAACTGCATCAATTATTCAAAACTTTGGCGAGGGAAAAATACATAGTCGTTTTTTTATTTTTTTTTCTCTTAATCAAAAGAACTAAAATGTATTATCATTAAATTCAAAAATAGATGCAGTACCAATCTATAACATATCAAAACACGGACTGCAAAATTAGTTACGATAAAAAAGTTATTGCCATTTTTGACGCAATAAAACAATAAAACAGTAAATCGCGTTTATCTCGCGATTTTGGTTTTGTTGTTTTTATTAGTTATTTAGTTTTCCAACTACAGCGACGAAATATTTGACAAGACTTCACGTATGACGGATGGTCCGGTACAGACTGCAAAAAAATCTGATGCCTAAGGGGTATCGTATTGATTTAGAATTGTAATTTGCATTATTTACGTCAAAACATTGCTAAGCACGTCGCTTTAGGTAATTGCATATAATATGTAATGGCATGTAAATTAACCTTATAGCTTTCCAAAAAAAATCTAAGGTAAACAAAAATGGATAGAAGTCATAAGACGAGCAAGAACAGACGACTTTTGGAAGTGGAATACATTTTCCCGTATTTGCTCTGATCATTTTCTACACAATGAATTCTATACGCCAAAAAACGGTTAGTAGTAGTAGAGCTTTTTTGTGAAAGAGTTCGTCCGGGGAAGTACTACCACCATACCTGTTTCTGCCGCAAAGCAGTAGTGCTCGCATTGCTGTGTTCCGGTTTGAAGGGTAAGGGTGCCGATGAAATTACGGCCACATGGGACTTTTCATCTTTATGTTTCAGGGTGGCGGGCGCAGTGGAATGCCACATAGGGTGCTTCCTAGGTGGACGTGACCTGAGGTAATGCACTGTTCATAGGCAGAGGGTACCACTTAACATCAGGTGGGCCATCTTCTTGATCTGTCATTCCAAGTAGTATAAAAAAACTCATTGTGCAAAATTATTAAAACTGCACTCTGCAGTTTCTTAAATACTGGAATTTTTATACATTTATGTGTGGTGTGTCCGGCCTAAGAATAGACCCCTCCATCTCCTCCCGTGGATGTCGTAAAAGCCGACAAAGGGATTACCCGGACTTGTTAGTAAGATTTGTTGGTATAAGATTTGTCCTGGCTGCTAGCTTATTATAGAATGTGTTATTACTGGAAGAAAGCGTTAGTTGAGTCAGTCGTGGGAAGCAATGGCGGCGATGAGCTCACCACTTGTCACGTCTATATTCCACGATGGTGCAACCCACTGTGAAAAGCGGCCCATTGAGGCTCTGCTTACCCCTTCGGGGAAAGAGGCGTGTGTCTATGTATGTATGTATGTATGTTATGTTTCCGTACGATTTTTATGATATTTTCTTAGTTTATTGAGTGATGAAAAATATATTTTTCACAAATTGATTGAGCTGAAGACCTTAGGTGGACTTGCTTTTCTATTGATTTATATTGTGTATGTTTGACAGCTGAAAAATAGATACGTAACTACATAAAACAGAAGGGAACCATGTATTTTTGTAAAAGTTTCATTCAAGAATTGCATTTTTTTCGTCGATTTTTTGTACTATAAACCTACTGAAATAACTTTAGAAAACACATTGCATCTGTTAAAGTATTAAGTATTAAAAAAATACAGTTTTTAAGAAGTTCAATAATTTAATTTCACCTAGTTTATTTACAAGACCGCCAGGAGTGGCGCTATAGAGAAGAGGCCTTTACTCAGCAGTGGCTGGATAGATAGATAGATAGATAGATAGTTTATTTGTTGACCGTACCCTAAATCCGAATTGTCTTATTTTTCACGGACGTTTTGTATGGATAAGGCCAGTCCATTTATTTTACTTTGGTCGAAGCCTATAGACATCTTTGTACCTTTCGCACATTTAAATTAATAAAAAGTCGATGTTTTGACAAAAAACTAACATGTGCGCTAAAGTGTCATATTAAACTTAAAAAGTACCTAAGAATTAAAAGCGACCCCTAAACTGGTGAATACGAACGGAAGCGAACGCCCACAGAACCCTTTAAAAAATAATAAAACAGTCTTTTGTGAGCGCATAATGCCAAACGATACAAAAGAATTTAAAAAGAATGAACGTTTTTTTCTGGACATCTGTTGAGTGCTTTACAATGCTCTGTGGAAACTCGCCGATGTTTTTACGGAAAAATGGAGTGTTTCTAGTAGTATAAGAAATACAGAAATAATACTACAAGAATACACAATACTATAGGGCTTTCATAGGAACATACATACATAGACACATACCTTTTTCCCCGAAGGGGTAGGCAGAGCTTCAATGGGCCTTTTTTCACAGTGGTTTTCACCATCGTAGAATATAGACGTGACAAACGGTGAGCTCATCGCCGCCATTGCTTCCCACGACTGACTAAGCTAACGCTTTCTTCCAGTAATAACACATTCTATAATAAACTAGCAACCAGGACAAATTGTATGCCAACGAATCTTATCAACAAGTCTGGGTTATTCCTTAGTCGGCTTTTACGACATCCATGGGAGGAGACGGAGGGGTCGTCTATTCTTAGGCCGGACGCACCACGGCAACATCTGTAAAAAGTTAAGCATTGCACAAACAATGCTTTATAAAATTGGGCAAAAAAAATACAAATAAAACATAAAAACTAATTAAAAATATTTTTTTGTTTGAATGTGTATATTCCCCGGAGGTGGTCTCATCACCAAGTCAGGACCTGATGATGGAATCTCAGAGAAATCGATGGAAATCTTCAAAAGCTAATGGCACGTACAGTGTGTTTGTTAATTTTCATCACTTATTCAGGTGTTTGCGTCTGGGAGTCATCACCTCGTGCTCGTGAGCTGATGATAAAAGCCGCAGCACTCCTTATAGATTAGGAGTTAGGAGATAATACTGAACTTCAGACTTAATTACAGACAAAAGTGTTAGGTATGTATGTCTTATTACTGAAATCGGTTTTTTGGTTTTTAAATGTATACCTACTTATTTTTGTTTATTTTTTTACTTTAGATGACGGATATAGCAGGTGGTCCACCTGATGTTAAGTGGTACCCACCTAGGACGCGCCATATGTGGCATTGCACTGCGCCGGCCACCCTGAGCCATAAAGATGAAAAGTCTCACGTGCCTGTAATTTCACCGGCAGCCATACCCTTCAAACCGGAACACAGCAATGCGAGCACTACTGCTTTTCAGCAGAAATAGGTATAGTGGTAGTACTTCCCCGGACGAACGTATTGATTGCACACATCTGGATAATGCTCCCCTCCCCCTTTCTTGCCCCCCGAAGTGACTTGCGGTCACTCACTCTGCTCCGGGTGCCAAAAAGCGAATTGCTTCAAAGCCCAGAGCTTACATGACAATGGCGGCATTCCGCCGCACTCGCGGCAAAAACACACATACTTGTCCCTTCCCGGCCGCGGCCGACAAGAATAAGAAAAGTTATTTTTGTGCTGAAAAAAGGATGGATGCGGCGAGCTCAAAGCGCGCCGAGACCGGACGGAGCTAGGAAGCTGTGGAGGTGGCTTACACAATTTTCATTAGGTATTTGGCTTTCATCATTTTTAACCCCGATGCAAAAACGACGGGGTGTTTGTTATAAGTTTGAAGTGTCTGTGTGTGTGCCTTTGTATGTGTGTGTGTTTGTGTGTGCCTATGGATGTATGTGTGTGTGTCTGGCTGTGTGCCTGTGTGTGTATGTGTGAGCCTGTAGGTGGATGTGTGTGTGCCTGTGTATGTGTCTGTGTGTGTGTCTTTGTATGTGGATGTGTGTGTGTCTGTGTGTGGCATCGTAGCTCCCGAACGGATGAACCGATTTTTATTTTTTTTTGTTTTAAAGGTGAATTAGTCTGCAGTGTTCTTAGCTATGTTTGATCAAAATCGGTTCAGCCGTTTCATTGCGTTGAGTTTATTTTTTATTTTTACATAATTAATTACTTGTTCATTCGAGAGCTTCCTTTTGATGCTTCATTCTAGACCGTCGCTATGCATGCATAAGGCATAAATTAAATTGGTTATGGTACGTTTAGAGTGTGTGGTGTGTCCGGCCCAAGAATAGACCCCTCCATCTCCTCCCGTGGATGTCGTAAAAAGCCGACTAAGGGATTACTCGGATTTGTTGATAAGATTCGTTGGTATAAGATTTGTCCTGGCTGCTAGCTTATTATGGAATGTGTTATTGCTGGAAGAAAGCGTTAGCCAAGTCAGTCGTGTGGGGCAATGGCGGCGATGAGCTCACCACTTGTCACGTCTAAATTGCACGATGGTGCAACCCACTGTGAAAAGTGTCCCATTGAGGCTCTACCTACCCTTTCGATGAAAAAGGCGTGTGTTGTGTGTTATTTCTGTTTTTGTATGGAAGTGATAACTATTATCATAGACTAACTAAACACAATAGACTGCTAATCTCATACAAGAAAACGTGACTCAAAAAAGGTCAATTCCAGGCTATTTCTAGATGGCGCTCGCAAATTAATTCAATCAGCATTTGAAACCAATTACCTAATCTCTTTAAAAATTAACATTTAAAATCGAATGTATTTTTTAATTATGAAACTCTGGTCGCAAAACATGTTTTATCGATCTATTCGAAATACATGTACAAATGATTTCAATCGTTTATAGCAGATTCAAAACAGCGGCATCTAGCGTCATTGTAGGCATTCATCGATGCACGTTTTCTTGTTGAGATTAGCAGTCTATTGTGTTTAGTTAGTCTATGCTATTATGTAGTAACTAGGATACAATTCTCGGACCTCAAAGTAAATGTACTTCGGGTCATCGCTCAAAGAGTGTCCGAACCAAAAGAGAAACAAAACGCCATAAAGAGAAACAACTCTGTCAAGTTTTATCCGTCCATTGCTACCTGGTTATAAGACACATTTGTGAACCGGCAGTGTAGCGAACTCATTTGGCATCGCTGGTACTTTCAAAGTTGCCGTATTTTGGCGTTAATAGTTTAAGCACGGAAAAAAATGGGTCGATTTATCGGTATGGCTGAGCCGTGTAAACCCGGTACAGCTGTTGCAAACGTGTCAACACGGCAAGAGTTGCCGTGTGTCGCTGAAACGGCTACGGTGGACACACGGTTAAAATGACGGCTGAAAAGGAAGATTTTGTTTTGCACACGGCTTGTTGGGCCGTTTAGAACGATTCCAATGCCAGGTTTGTTTGACATCACGGCCCAATCTTCTGTGTCAATACCGCTCCTAAAACCGTGTTTGTCCGTAACCGTGCATTTTTCCACGGCTAGGGTTTTGAAACGGCTAGAAAAATATTCTACAAGTTTAACGTAGCCGTCTTTAACCACTAACGCAGCTGTGTAAATGGTAGCCGTGCCAAATGTCTAACCGTGTACACGGCTTTACACACGGCTGCCAAACTCGGTAGGCAAAGCCGTTTACATGGCTCCGCAAATGGTAGCCATGTTCGAAAGCTGTGTTTTTTTCCCAGTGTGGGGTGCTAACTCCATCGTAGAGTAATTACAAAGTATTTGATGTAATTGTACCATCGTATCGTGTTGTGTAACTTGTTCATACAAATGTACTTTTCCATATATGCGCGAAGGCAGTACCTATAACTTGACACTGAAATTACTGTTGTTGGCTTTTACCTATATTTGCGGTAAATTAGGTTTGGTTCAATTTTAGTTCATATAAGTAATTTTGAGGACGAAATCAGGAGATTCGCAGAAGGTCCAAAGTCACGGACATTGGGAAACGCATCTCACACTTACAGTGGCAATGGGCGGAACACCTCATGCGCTGCACGGATAACAGACGGAGCCGCAGGATAACCGAGTGGAGACCTTGGGTAGGAGGCCGGAGACCAGGCAGGCCGAAGGCACGATGGACCGATGACATTACAAACGTAGCTGGCCACCAGTGGAGTCATGATACTAGGAACAAAGCCGTCAGGAAGAAATGAGGGGAGGCATATATCCAATATTGGACGGAAAGATGCTGATTAATGATGATGATTATGTTGAAGTCATTTCGTTGTTATTTTCGCTACCAAATATGATTAACCGCAAATAATTTGTTTTTTTTTATTTATTTTATATTTTATTAGGAAAACAAACAGTAGGTTATACCTATAATAATATCTAATAAATCACAATTATAAAAACTATTAACCTATGTAAAATTATACTCTCTTCGCCCATAAAATATGTAAAAGTACATTAGTATGTAAATGCAACAACCTACGAGTCACGTCTTTCTTCGTAGCTCTGTGTCAGATTGTTTACTAACTCAGTACGTAGGAACTCTCCACAATAAATTGAGTACTGCGCTCTGCCCTGAAATTATATCTCAGCTAGTCTCCATGGGTTACTGCCCAGCCCCTGACTGTAATAGCGTGATGATACACGGCCAGCTTACTGAACCTGTGATGAAGAGACTGGTACTTATTGTGATTGAACGGCTTGAAGTCAATGTTGCCATCAGCCTCATAACATACAGTGGGGGGGATTTGCCATAGTCTCCACGCTTGGCAGGTGGATTTCCATAGTCTCCACGCTTGGCAGGTGGATCGCATAGTCTCCACGCTTGGCAGGTGGATTGCCATAGTCTCCACGCTTGGCAGGTGGATTGCCATAGTCTCCACGCTTGGCAGGTGGATTGCCATAGTCTCCACGCTTGGCAGGTGGATCGCATAGTCTCCACGCTTGGCAGGTGGATTGCCATAGTCTCCACGCTTGGCAGGTGGATCGCATAGTCTCCACGCTTGGCAGGTGGATTACCATAGTCTCCACGCTTGGCAGGTGGATTGCCATAGTCTCCACGCTTGGCAGGTGGATTGCCATAGTCTCCACGCTTGGCAGGTGGATCGCATAGTCTCCACGCTTGGCAGGTGGATTTCCATAGTCTCCACGCTTGGCAGGTGGATCGCATAGTCTCCACGCTTGGCAGGTGGATTGCCATAGTCTCCACGCTTGGCAGGTGGATTGCCATAGTCTCCACGCTTGGCAGGTGGATCGCATAGTCTCCACGCTTGGCAGGTGGATTTCCATAGTCTCCACGCTTGGCAGGTGGATCGCATAGTCTCCACGCTTGGCAGGTGGATTGCCATAGTCTCCACGCTTGGCAGGTGGATTGCCATAGTCTCCACGCTTGGCAGGTGGATTGCCATAGTCTCCAGGCTTGGCAGGTGGATTGCCATAGTCTTCACGCTTGGCAGGTGGATTGCTATAGTCTCCACGCTTGGCAGGTGGATTTCCATAGTCTCCACGCTTAGCCGGTGGATTGCCATAGTCTCCACGCTTGGCAGGTGGATTGCCATAGTCTCCACACTAGGCAGGTGGATTGCCATAGTCTCCACGCTTGGCAGGTGGATTGCCATAGTCTCCACGCTTGGCAAGTGGATTGCCATAGTCTCCACGCTTGGCAGGTGGATTGCCATAGTCTCCACGCTTGGCAGGTGGATTGCCATAGTCTCCACGCTTGGCAGGTGGATTGCCATAGTCTCCACGCTTGGCAGGTGGATTGCCATAGTCTCCACGCTTGGCAGGTGGATTGCCATAGTCTCCAGGCTTGGCAGGTGGATTGCCATAGTCTTCACGCTTGGCAGGTGGATTGCTATAGTCTCCACGCTTGGCAGGTGGATTTCCATAGTCTCCACGCTTAGCCGGTGGATTGCCATAGTCTCCACGCTTGGCAGGTGGATTGCCATAGTCTCCACACTAGGCAGGTGGATTGCCATAGTCTCCACGCTTGGCAGGTGGATTGCCATAGTCTCCACGCTTGGCAAGTGGATTGCCATAGTCTCCACGCTTGGCAGGTGGATTGCCATAGTCTCCACGCTTGGCAGGTGGATTGCCATAGTCTCCACGCTTGGCAGGTGGATTGCCATAGTCTCCACGCTTGGCAGGTGGATTGCCATAGTCTCCACGCTTGGCAGGTGGATTGCCATAGTCTCCACGCTTGGCAGGTGGATTGCCATAGTCTCCAGGCTTGGCAGGTGGATTGCCATAGTCTTCACGCTTGGCAGGTGGATTGCCATAGTCTCCACGCTTGGCAGGTGGATTGCCATAGTCTCCACGCTTGGTAGGTGGATTGCCATAGTCTCCACGCTTGGCAGGTGGATTGGTGATCGCAGAAGGTGGTTGCTTTCGCTTGTGGCGCGTTTTTTTTTTTTTCGTGTTTTTTGCTCATCACAGCTACTAATGATATTTATGTGATACTATAAATTCAAACTTGTGTGTTAGGTCATATAATTACCGGCAACATAGTTTTCGCTATCTGAAGAAGTATTGATGAGCTGTGATGAGCAAAAAACACGACAATAATTGAATTTCGCGCCACAAGCGAAAGCAACCACCTTAAGTACTCGGATGGATGCTGCTGCCTATCCCCTGGTGTTAACCCTTACATAGCTTAACGAAATCCACGGGAGGAGACAGAGATATATTTTCATATGCCAGACATGATACTACATCCCCATATAATAAGGGAATTATAATTTTGCTGTGTTTTTCAAACAGTTAATTGTATATAACTAGTGGTTCGCCCCGAACTGAGACCTCGCGAATACACGTGACTCAGGTAGGTTTAATTATTTCTTTCGAAAAAATATATGTTACGTGTGTTTCGAAAAGTTAGACCTACAACGTCGTTCAAATTCCTAGAAACGGGAGGTCAACAACGGAAGTTATACCGGTTATTGTTTTTATAGAGTATGTTTCGAAATGCTTCAATTTTAGATTTTTCCCTGTATTTGTGTCATAACAGCTACAACATACCACAGCATTGTAGGATTAGTGGAAGTACCCTAGAGGTTTTGGTTTTTTACATTTTCGATTTAACTAAGTACAAAAACAAAAACTACATAAGTTAAAAAATTCAAAAAATAATTTTGAAATGTCGAATTGAGTGGCTTTCATATGACACCCCATCTGATCTGATATTCTCACCTTTTTTTTTATCCCCTCTTGGAGCCGAATATCTCAACAACCCCCCGAGCGATATAGCTCATAACCTTACCAACAAATTGTACCAACACTATCTGCCCCCAATCAAATTTCATGAAGATCGGATTAACGGTTCCGAAGTTATGCTCGGACAAACATATATACATACATACAAACGCTGATTCTTCCAAGTTGACTAAGAGAACTCGCTTCGCTCGTTCAAATATAGTTAGGTAAGCTCTGTTTTCATGAAAACAAGACAAACTATCATTTTTATAATAATAAATTAAATTAAAACTACTTAAAATTAAATGTAACAGTACTGAGGGTGCAGATACAAATTGCTATAATTTACCAATAATCTCCACAGCGGGATCGGAGCACCCTGTATGGCACGCGTCATGACGCGCCAACTAATTGGGAGCACCCTATGTTGAGCTCAGCTAATTACATTATTTGAACAAATCACAATAAAACTAATTGTGTTATAAGTATGTAGTTTGTCTTTTAGTTCAAGGTAACCTGAACAAAAAAAACTAAATAAAATAGTGTTTAAGGGCCGTTTTGAGAAAGGGGCATTTTAAGAAAGGGACGTTTGAGAACGTGCCATTTTAAGCATGCGGGACATTTTGCGAATGGGACATTACCGTCCGAATGGGACATTACCGTTCGAATGGAACATTACCGTCCGAATGGGACATTACCGTCCGAATGGGACATTACCGTCCGAATGGGACATTACCGTCCGTATCCTTTGCAACTGATATATTTGTAAACAAAAGACACCATGTAATCTTCATTATGGAAATGGGCTTCTTCAAATATTTTCATAAATTGCTAAAATTAATAGAATCTAATGCTAAACTAATGCTATCAACTGTAAGAAAAACAGACAAGTGCGAGTCGGACTCGCGCACGATGGGTTCCGTAACATAATCTATAAAAACGGCAAAAAAAACACGTTTGTTGTATGGGAAAACCCTTAAATATATATTTTATTCTGTTTTTAAGTAGTTTTTCTTATAGCGGCAACAGAAATACATCATCTTTAAAACATTCTACTGTCTGACTGTCACGGTTCATGAGATATAGCCTGGTGACAGATGGACAGACGGACGGACAGCGGACTCTTATTAATAACACCCCCCCCCCCCCCCCCTCCCTTTTTACCCTTTGGGTACGTAACCCTTAAAATGGGTGGAACCAATATAAATACTAATGGATTGAACATAATACTGACTTAAGAACTTCCTACTAAAGAAAAAAAATCTTCGCTTATGGTGTTTATTAAAGTAGGTTCATACTGAACGTCATTGACATTAACAAACAAACAGTATTTATAAGCTCACACTCACTCGGATTAACATATTCTATCCCAAAATGCACTATGGGAATCGAACCCCAAACACCCGTACAAAGCCCTTAGCGGTATCAAAAACTTTGTATGGAGTGACCACACCCACTTAGTAACAATGGCGTAGACGGAAAAACGGTATACTGTTACACTTTTGATGGTGTTTGTATATACCTGGCGAATTTGTTAAGAATCTTTGGTAAAAACTGGTATTTTGCGTTTGAGTTTATTAGATTTTTTATGAAATAAAAAAAATATTTACAAAAATAACAACAGCTAAAATAAAAACATTTCAAAAATACAAATGTTACAGTTAAGCTTTCTCAGGACCTCTTATGTTATTATCCAAGCTATGTCTATTGTTAGTAGTAGAGTTTTTTTGTGAAAGAGTTCGTCCGGGGAATCATCATACCTATTTCTGCCGCAAAGCAGTAGTGCTCGCATTGCTGTGTTTCGGTTTCAAGGTTATGATTGCCGGTGAAATTACAGGCACATGAGACTTTTCATCTTAATGTCACAGGGTGGCGGGCGCAGTGCAATGCCACATAGGGTGCGTCCTACGTGGACGTGACCTATGTGATAATTAATTCACTGTTCATAGGCAGATTAACATCAGGTGGGTCATTTGCTTGAACTGTCATTCCAAGTTGTATAAAATAGGACCGTTACAAACTAAAGATTGCTCAGCTGATCCACATCAGTACCAGACGGAAGCGTCGCTAAGACGCTGGCTGCATTGCAACGCTGAATGGGCAATTAGTACTTATTCAGACGTAAGTAAATATGTATCATCGAAGTACATAGCATTATTCTCAAGTTTTTGTTTTCTATTTTAAAATACTCATCCACCGATAGTTTTACATAATTAAAAAAGCAATGATTTTTTTTTAAATTCATCATCATCATGAGCCTGTAGATGTCCACGGCTGAGCATTGTCAGCCACATAGAATGCCTCGACGAACTATCTTGAGCCGCCTCCACACACTGAATACCTGCGACCTTTAAAATATCTTACAAGATACAATATCAAAATTTGCTTAAACATTATTACTTTTACAAACGGGATATTTACCATGATTTTTGAGTTTTGATTGTTCCCGATATTTCGGCACAGTTGCATGCGCGATGATCACGAGAGAACTAACTAAAGTCAATCAGTCCCGTGATCATGGTGCATGCAACTGTGCCAAAATATCGGGACAAACAAAACTCAAAAATCATGGTAAATATCCCGTTTAGTTCCCGTTAGTAGTGAAAAGTATGTGTTAACATAATATAACTATGATGATAGTTTCAAAAGTTATATTAATCATTAGGTACACAGTCCATACAAGAATGTCCAATGTCCTTTGAAAATTTCTCTCACTAACAAGCTAAAAAAACTAAAATAAAACAGTTCCGCGTTTCATACATTTCGCATAAAGCCGATCATTATTTGGAACCCCACACCTTACAATTAACTTCATCAAAAGCGGTGCAGTAAACGTAGGCGCGTGCCAAAATCGGATACTTAAATTGCTAGACCGTTTTTATTGAGGGTGAAATTAAATCAGATATAGGTTTTAAATTCAATTTACTTTTAGTGACTTGCCTTTGATAACTAACTGATTAAAATATGTATGATTATGGCATTCCTTCTTGGGCTATGTAATTGAACGAGCGAAGCGAGTTCTCTTAGTCAACTTGGAAGAACCGGCGTTTGTATGTATGTATGTATGTATGTTTGTCCGTGCATAACTTCCGAACCGTTAATCCGATCTTCGTGAAATTTGATTGGGGGGTAGATAGTGTTGGTACAATTTGTTGGTAAGGTTATGAGCTATATCGGTCAGGGGGTTGTTGAGATATTGGGGTCCAAGAGGGGGTAAAAAAAATAAAAGTGATAATATCAGATCAAAATGGGGTGTCATATGAAAGTCCCTTGCTTCGAAATTTCAAAACTATTTTTTAACTGGTGTAGTTTTTCAAATATTAGGGTAAATCGAAAATATAAAACCCAAAATCTCTAGGGTACTTCCACTAATCCTACAACGCTGAAAATTGGTATGTTTGTAGCTTTTATGACACAAATACTGGGAAAAGTCTAAAATTTAAGAATTTCGAAACATGTACTCTAAAACAAAAACCACTACAGTTGACCTCCTGTTTCTAGGAATTTGGACGACGCCACGTTGTAGGACTAACTATTCGAACCGACAAGTACGTTCATTTTATGTGGGTGTTCTGACGTACATCGATATTTTTTCTAAAGTAATAAGGTAACCTACCTAAATCACGTGTACTCGCGAGGTCTCAGTTCGGGGCGAACCACCAGTGGTTATATGGATTTTCCCGAACTTACTAGTAGAGCACTATGTTTTTGTACACCAACATGTCGAACTAGAATCACGAAGTTGTTTGCTATCTCGCACTCTTCAACGAACTATGCACAGTGTTCGATAGTTAATAGACCACATAAAGTTTATAACGAGGAATTCAATCTGATATTTTCATAGTAGCAAGGGAACTTTTAAAAGAGAAATTTTGAAAATAATGGAGGGTGATCATGCATTGTGAATGCAACACTCTTAAACCCCCTGTAATTTTTCCACATAGTTAATTTTATATTTATACTTTATTTTTACATATTCTTATTGAATATTATATGTACCTACATTTAATTGTTGTTATTACTATGTTAGGTTAATGTTACTTTTCACACTTTGTCTGTTACCTCAAAAATGTATATTGTATAAAATGTAAATCCGTTATTGGCCTTAAGATTAGCATATTAAGAAATTACTGTTTTTATATAAAGGGCTGTGGATTTTGTTCAATAAATAAATAAATAAAATGTAGAGTTTATGGATAAATATATTGTCCGCTCGCGGCTTCGCTCCCGTTCCGAACGTGTCTTTTTTGAAACAATACACAAAAACATTGAAACATACAGTTTACTGTATTTCGTAATGTCTGGATTGAGGGATGCTTGCCTGAACTGAGCTGTCGCTGAGTTTCAAGCCAATTCAAGCAAGGATCCCTCAATCTAGACTAGACGGACGAAACAATGTGAACGGTTCAGGTTTTATAAGCTTTAATAATTAACTTAATATTTATCTATGTTTGTATTGAATATGTATGTCCAGGTGGAATATGTATGTCCGGGTGGAATATCTGTCTGGAATCTGGATGGAATATCCGGTGGAATCTTGCAACTGAATTTTAAAGCAGTTATCCTCAACCGATTGAGCTGAAATTTGGCATACCTGTCAAGTTCCGATGACAATACAATATGTAGGTGACAACGAGCTGATCTGATGATGGAGACGGAAGGTGGAAAACGGAATGTATGTTTGCCGGGTGGAATCTTGCAACTGGATTTAAAAGCAGTTACCTATCCTCAACCGATTGAGATGATATTTGGCATACCTGTAAAGTTCCGATGACAATGCAATATGATGGTGACAGCGAGCTGATCTGATGATGGAGACTGATGGTGGACAACGGAAGTCCTCGATGGATGATAGTAAACTGGCCGTGTTTGGGCTCATTGTGATCAGCAGAGCACACGGTTATGATCACTAAACTTAAAAACTTTTTACAAAAACGTATCAATATTTATTAAGGCGCTATAGGTTCAACGAACATTTTTTATGAGGCGAAGAAGGCGAGCGCAAGCACTGATACCGTGTTTTTATGTATAAAAAAATTATATAAAAATGTCGTTCATAGTTTTGTTTAATTTTGTTGATGAATTCACTAACACAAATAATAACTAATGTGTTACCAAATGTTTCAAAAATTAAAACGTGAGAGAAGTGAGTGAAAAATAGCATTTAAATTTTAAAAAGGAGGTATCTTTTTTATTTATTTTTATCGAGTGAAGTAATTCAAATATTGTATTGAATTATTGATTTCACTAAATAAAAAGCTCAAGAATATCATGTGTTTTTTTCTTCATAGAAAACTATGAAAATTCTAGTCAAAAACTTTAAAATTCTAGAGACATTTGAGAACCTATCGCGCCTTAATCTTTTTTGACTAGAGAAAACCAGTACTTAATTAAATACGTGTATATGTAACAAATTAATTTTAATTGGTTAAACAGCCAATTACATTAATGATGTCACTTTTTATTAATTTTTCATTTCAAAACAGATAATAATGACAGTTTATTTTATGCTTAATTGGTTGTCAATAAGTAAATTATACAATTATTAATTCCAATGATTATATGTGGTTCAACACAATGTGACGAGAAAAAGTTGATAATTACTAAATAACAACCTACTTATGAAGGAAACAGGGAAATAAATAAATACATAAATAATGCTGGACAGTTCACACAACATTATCTAGCCCCAAGCTAAGCAGAGCTTGTGTTATGGGTACTAGATAACTGATACACTTAATACAACACATTACATAGATAGATATTTTTTATTATACATAGAACACCCTGAACAAATATCTGCAGATCGCATTAAGCTTAGATGATACTGTTAAAATATAAATTAGATACATTATTGTGTTTACACCTTTACAAGAGTGTACTATGAACTCAGTGGGGTATCAAAGGTGGGACATAATGGGACATTAGGGCCACCGCGTTATAAGGCCGTGTGCACAAAAAGATCAACGCTTGTCCTTTTTTAAGTGGGACAGTTTGTAAGAGGTAGCGGTTTTCAGTGCGGATGTGAAAATATTTAAATACAGCAAAGTGCCTAGCTGACTTTTTCATATATAGTTATTTACTATGTGACAGGAGGATGTTTATAAGTAACGTCAAATCACAACTAGACCATTTTTTTTAAATGTGTAAGACTGTTTGGCCAATGGGAAAAATAATTCCCGTTGGCCAGACCAGTCCGACCACCAATCTGACCACTGGGAAACACTCGTTTAAATCTATCAATTGCGTAAGAGCCCCATGTAGTACTACATTCCCATACAAAACGAAGTTGCAAGTTATTTTGGAAACCACAAGTCTAATTTAAAAAAAACCTTGGTAAATATAATTGAATAGCAAGTATCTAGGCTTGTAGTGTATTAGTTTTTCGAAAAACGGAATTTAAATCAAATTAGAGCAAAGTTAATTTTCAGTGGTTTCACCATCTAACGAGTCTCTTTAACCTCATTCTATTTATATGATAAACACTTTTAATAAAAAAACAGGCACGCTACAAGCCTCGGTAATATAGTCATTTAAAATAATAACTAAAAATAATTAAAAGAACTATCGTGAACTCGAAATAAATGAACAAGTAAGAGAAACTATTAAAATACGGTGAAATATTGAATAGTTTAGTTTTGAGTTGTCATTGTCTTGCTTATTATTGTATATTATTATCCAGCTAGATGCGCTCTCTGGCTCTTTACGCTTTCCGTCTCGCTCGAAGTGAAACAGAAACAATATTTGCCGCGCCGAGCTCGCGCCATCGTCGAGTTTACGAGTACCGAGTACTGCATGACATTAAGGTGATAAACTTGTAACCTCTAATTTTATTCGGTCTTATTACAAAAGATGGTTTAAACCTAATTTAGACCAGGCTTACCAAGACTAGGCTTATACATCAACTTTAGGGTTATAGATTATAGACTGAAGTTCTGTCATTTTTGACATAGCTTCGGACTATCAAGCTCGAGAGTTTAATTCGCAAAAAAAAAAGAAAATTGAAGAAAATTGTATTTACTAATTTATTTTACTTCTGGGTTGATATGGTTTTGTATTTAGTATTTGGTTAGTTAGTTACTTATTATGTGTGTTAGTATTTACTTTTAAATGTATTTATCTCTATCTATTATAGTGTTTTTATTTTCGAGGCAAGGCAGTAATTGATTTGTTTAATTTGATAAGTAGCAACAAATGTACCTATTTAATTAGTTTATGTTTTGATATGGTTTAGTTTACATCTAATTAGGACAACTTTGCTTTTATTTTGTACTAGCAGTGCCCCGCGGTTTCACCCGCGTAAGTCTCGATCCCGTGGGAATATCGGGATAAAAATGTGCGTTTGTGTTATTCCGGGAGTCTAGTTATTTTTAATCTAAATTTCATGCAAATCCGTCCAGCCGTTTCAGCGTGAAGAAGTAACAAACACAGACACAAACTTTCGCATTTATAATATTAGTGGGATCTATAAGTGAAAACTGTTCAAGGCCATTATGTTTCTATAATATGTATTCCATTATCTTATTTAAGTGCTGTTTGTTTTAAAATATATATAAAAATAAATAAAATAACATAAAATAAACCATCTGCTCTTGTATTAGAGTCATATATACTACCATCCGTACTACCACCATACCTTTTTCTGCCGCAAAGCAGTAGTACTCGCTGTAGTAGTGCTGGGTTCTCGTTTGAAGGGTGCCGATGAAATAACAGGCACATGAGTCTTTCATCTTTATATCTCAGGGTGGCGGGCGCAGTGCAATGCCACATAGGGCGCGTCCTAGATAACTTAGAAGACATGCATTGTTTAAGACTGCGCGAACACCAGGCAGAAAAGTTCATACAAAAACAACGTCTCGCTCGTGCCGCATGAAAAAGCAGTTTTTATTGAATATCTCGTTAAATATAGATAATTTTACACAACTCCTACAGTAAACCCTCGGCTTTGTTGCACTGATTTTATTTATCTAATTTTTTACCTCATAATATGCTCCATTTTAATAAACAATCGAATCTAGCCAAAATTTAGAGGTAACTTTGGTTTTTTTTTCCTATCGAGAAAATATTGTCCTATCGTGTTTCTGGTACAGTGATCCCTCGTAGTTATAATGTAGTATTCATGCATATATTAATACGAATATTGAACTTGATTTAGTTAGTTAAAAATCAAATCTAAGATTACCGTAACACACTGTTAACTGTAGCCCGTCATTTGACCGCGCTGCCGCTCGTCGCTCGCACCCCACGTAAGGCGCTGTTCACACGTCTCCAGCGGCGACATCATTGTGTCGATAAGCCGGCGCCCCGCTGTCTCATTGTAGCCGCGCCTTAATCTGACGCTCCCTCGGGGACGAGGGTTCCGCAGATAAACAAGACTAAAAAGAGCATTACTTGAATCTAACTTTTAATTCGTGTCGGTTCTTTCTCGGTTACTGCGTAAGACTAGCTTGAGGTATGGTGAAATAAAATAAAAAAATTATTAATGCTGGACAGTTCACACAACATTATCTAGCCCCAAGCTAAGCAGAGCTTGTGTTATGGGTACTAGATAACTGATATACTTAATACAATACGTTAATTTTTTTTTTATTATACATAGAAAATACGCACACCACACTGAACAAATATCTGCAGATCGCACAAATATTTGTACCGAGGCGGGAATCGAACCCGCAACCTCCTGCGTCACAGACAAACCTTCGCCCGCCACGCCACAGGCCACAGAGGTCGTCATAAACGTCGTCGGTGAAAGGACCAGTGTGGGGAAAGGAGTCACTGCGCCTCTCAAAAACTCCCTTCTAACTTCTTGCAAAAATCCTAGTTAAGGAAATAGTTCCAAGGCACGTGAAGTTATTTCCTTTGTCTTCAATATGGAGCACTTATCGCTTAAAAGCGATTTCTTCAAGACAATTTTGGATGAAGAAGAATCTATAAGATTTCTGAATTACAAATGCGAAGAAAACCAAGGTTTATGCTTGTTCCGTCATTCTCAAAGCTAAAAAAGAAAAAAAAACTTGCACCCTGAAATGAGAACCTCCTTGTTAAAGTTAATTAAAAAATCGGTAGGAATTTGTTTGATAGAGATTACCAAAGGAAGTGGATTAAAAAAAACTTGTTTTAAGGTTCACACCTGCTTCATCATGAACTTTTGCGACATCAGGGAACTCCAAAAGGCAATAAAAGTTATAAAAACCCGGATCCCTTCCTGTTTGCCACTGCACTTTTAAATTATGATGGATCTTTCATTGGAGTTATTTTGCGAGGTCCCGTCGAGAGTTGAGATAGGTCGCGTTTGGAGGAGATACGTTAGGCTAGTTCTTAATACACCTGCTGATCGAGTGTAATGGAACTTACAAAAACTTAGTAACAACATTTTGAAAAAAAAACTTATTTTGACGGCATGTCATAGCTTTATTTTCCATTACTTTTGAAAATTAATAATACAGTCGTACCAATAAGGTCTTAAAAAAATATTCCCCACATGCTGGTTTAGGATTTATTTTCATGCCCCCCTTTAGGTAACTGTACAAGGAGCTCCTCACAAAAAAATTTAAATAGTTTTTAGATCTATATTTAGCTTTGGTTACAGAATAAATAATAGCTTTGGTTTAGACACATAAATAGTGCTAATATAAAGACTGTAACAAATATATAAAAAATCATGAATTGAGAAACTCCTCTTTTTTTTGAAGCAGTTTAATAAATTTTGCTGCATCTGCGGAAAGTCTTATGTTGATTATCTATGCAACAAAATGGCTATTTCTTGCTTCTGAAAAAAACACTAAATGTTCTTGTTATACTTAGTTTTTAGGAAATATACTTAAGTTTGCATGTTTGTTTGAAATAATTACATTAATTGAATATTCTGTGAAATCGAATGAAATTTGGTACACATACAATAGATTTTGACCTGGATTTAGATACCTAAAGGCTATATTTATCCGGTATACGCGAGCCAATGATTAAATTGAATTGAGAATTCTATAGTAACTTATACTGTTAACTCGTAACTCACCTTTGTTCGGTGTAGAACAAACAGTTGAAACATTAAAAAAAGACAGACTTTTTTTTTACTATTATAGACCCTCGATTGACCACGATCTCACCTGTTGGTAAGTGACGATGTGGCCGAAGATGGAGCACAAAGGTCTAGAAGGCACCTATTCACTCCAGCCTTGAAGAGGCCCATATTATAGTTTTCAGCCTTAGAGCATTGCAGGCCTCCGTACCGATGTTTTCAGCAGACAGACGACGGGAAACTTTTTGAAGTTTTTTCTAAATATGAATCAATTTCGGGTTCTCGAGCTTTTACCAAATCATCATCATCACAGCCTATAAAAGTTCACTGCTGGACAACGGCCATATTATGTCACGACGACCGGTTTTGAGCCGCCACCGTCCACCGACTTCCTGCGACCTCTATAATATATTTGATCTAATTAAGACCAAATGGTTTTCACAACTTTCTACCTCTATTTTGTCGATTCTCAAAAAACATTCAGATGTAGATTAAAATTCAGTTATTAATTAGTAGAACTTGTGGGTGCAACCGGAACAACCCCTTGCAAGGTCGTTTCTTACAATCAAATATGAATTGGTGAGGTGTCGGTTTGTCTGTTTGTTTTCTTGTCACTGTTAATGGAGTGCCAATCCGTGAATCCGGTAGCGAGAGGTTTTTGTTAATTATTACAAGCTTATATTTAACTTGCAATGATGTCCGGGTGGAATCATGCAACTGAATTTTAAAGCAGTTATCCTCAACCGATTGAGATGATATTTGGCCTACCCGTCAAGTTCCGATGACAATGCAATATTATGGTGACAGCGAGCTGATCTGATGATGGAGACGGAAGGTGGACAACGGAACTCCTCGATGGATAATAGTAGACTGGCCGTGTTTAGGCTCATTTTGATCAGCACACGGTTACGATCACTAATTTTATAAAAACTTGAGTTGAAAAATATTTTTTTCACAAAAAAAATATTACCTTAGACATCCGAAGATGCACCTAAATTAGGATAAAACATTTAACACGCGATTTTTCCTCTGAAAGGGTAGGCAGAGCCTCAATGGGTGTCTTTTCACCGTAGGTTGCACCATCGTGGGAATACGTGACAAGTGGTGAGCTCATGGCCGCCATTGCTTCCCACGACTGACTCGGCTAACGCTTTCTTGCAGTAATAACACATTCCACAATAAGCTAGCAGCCTGGACAAATCTTATACCAACAAATCTTACAAACAATTCCGGGTAATATGTTTAATACTAGTGTCCTCCCGTGGTTTCGCTTGCTTTTTACAGGTATAAAAGTAGCATATGCAGGTTTTAATAGTAGCAGAGATTTTTGTGAAAGAGTTCGTCCGTGGAAGTACTACCTCCAAACCTATTTCTGCCGCAAAGCAGTAATTCTCGCATTGCTGTGTTCCGGTTTGAAGGGTAAGGGTGCCGGTGAAATTACAAGCACGTGAGACTTTCCATCTTTACGTCTCAGGGTGGCGGGCGCAGTGTAATGCCACATAGGGCGCGTCCTAGGTGGACGTGATCTGTGAGGTAATGCATTGTTAAGAGCAGAGGTTACCGCTTAACATCAGGTGGGCCATCTGCTTGTTCCGTCATTCATGAAATTTCATCGGAATCGGTTCAGCTGTTTTTGTGTGATTGAGTTACAATTAGAAACAACAAAACAACATTATATCCCACTATAATATATAGATATACGGTGTCTGGAAGTATGTATGTTTGTAACTCAATCACGCCCAATCAACTAAACTGATTTTGATGAAATTTAGTACACAGATAGATTATGACCTGGATTGAGCTATAGGGTACTTTTATCCATGTACAACGCGAGCGAAACCGCGGGCGGCCATTAGTCTCTTACATATGTATATGTTCCGTACGATGAGTTCCTACGTCACTATGCCGATAGCAATAAAAGTTTTACAAGTTGTTGTCCGCACGCACGGACTACGTGCGGACTACGCGCGGACTACGCGCGGGCTACGCGCGGACTAGGCGTGGACTTTACGCGGACATAGTCGCGAGCAAGCCGCTAGTTAATAATATTTAGCTAATATTTGCTACAAATCGGTTTGATGCAAAATACAGGATACTCTGTCCTTTTGTGGGTAATAGGATCGAGTCACAGGGAGTCACTTTTACAAGTAGATGTACTACGCCAGGGGATGGGCAGCTGCATCCATTTGAGTAAAGATAAAGATAAAGATATATATATTTGCTTGAACATAATGTCAATAAGGTCTTAAAAATAAGAAGGTAATTATATTCTACCTTATCTAGCATGCAAATTACAAAAAATACAAAATAATGTCAGAATTAAATAGGTATTACATCAAATTAAAATTAAAGTCATAAGTAGCCCTAAAATCACAAAGTGTCCTCCATAAATTCACGAATATTGTAATAACACTTACTTATTAGTAATTGTTTCAACTTAGATTTAAATAAATTCTCATTTAGGATTTTAAAGTGTTTGGTATTTTATTGTAAATACGTGTTGTCATGTAGACTACACTCTACAGTGTTGTCATGCAGACTACACTCTACAGTGTTGTCATGCAGACTACACTCTACAGTGTTGTCATGCAGACTACACTCTACAGTGTTGTCATGCAGACTACACTCTACAGTGTTGTCATGCAGACTACACTCTACAGTGTTGTCATGCAGACTACACTCTACAGTGTTGCCATGCAGACTACACTCTACAGTGTTGTGCATGGGCACACTACACTCTTCCGTAACAATGCTGTTTTGTAGCCGGGTATAAATAGTCTGTTGCCATCTCGTCTGTTTCGGACTGCGACGTCAGCCATACGTGGAAATAGTACAGGATTTTTTCTCACATCAATGCTATTTCAGAAATATATAGCGACGGAAGTGTAAGAATTACAAAACACAAAAGGACATAAAGAACTTCATTGCCAAACTTTTATTTCAAATGGTTTTGTAGCATTTCTTATAAGGTCGAGCTAAAAACGGTTTTCCGCATTAAAATTAAACACCACGAGTAATTTAAAAAAATCCTTCTTTAATATTAAGTTAATATTTTATTTATTGTGTTTGGATAAAGATACCTAGAAAATTAAGAGGCTTCAATTGGTCCCGTTTTCCTGTAAATTAGAAATCTCTGGTTTATAAGAGGTGTCTTTGATAAATTTTTATCTGCTATAAAAGTTAACCATTCGTGAAATAAAAAAAAACCGTGATATGAAGAATCAGGTAACCAAATATAAAATAAATAAATAATGCTGGACAGTTCACACAACATTATCTAGCCCCAAGCTAAGCAGAGCTTGTGTTATGGGTACTAGATAACTGATATACTTAATACAATACATTGCATAGATAGATATTTTTTATTATGTATTGCAAACACCCAACAACCAGAACAAATATCTGCAGATCGTACAAATATTTGTTCCGAGGCAGGAATCGAACCAGCAACCTTCTGTGTCGCAGGCGAACGTTCGCCCGCCACGCCACAGAGGTCGTCAAAATATATACGTGAATATAGACGAATGGTATATAGACGTGACAATTTGCGAGCTCATCGCCGCCATTGCTTCCCACGACTGACTCGGCTAACGCTTTCTATAACAACACATACATACACGCCTTTTTACCCGAAGGGATAGGCAGAGTCTCAATAGACCTCTTTTCATAGTGGGTTGCCCATCGTTGAATATAGACGTGACAAGTGGTGACCTCATCGCCGCCATTGCTTGACTGACGACTGACTCGGCCAACGCTTTCTTCCAGTAATAACACATTCTTTAAGCTAACAGGCAGGACAAAAATTATACCATGTATGTCTCAGGGTGGCGGGCGCAGTGCAATGCCACATAGGGCGCGTCCTAGGTGGACGTGACCTGTGAGGTAATGCACTATTCATAGGCAGAGGTTACCGCTTAACATCAGGTGGGCCATCTGCTTGATCCCTCATTAATAGACAAAAAAGAAAATAAAACTCCGTAGGTACAGTCATAGGGAAAATACAAAAGTAACCAGTGTGTTCCGAGAGCACAGGTAGCGGGTACTATTATGAACAGAAGTGCACAATATGTGTTCAGTGGCTCGTGGAGCTATTGTGTATGATTTGCAGAGAAAAATCTAACTGATGGCCATTGAGGGCTGGTACAGGCGTCATGGAAAGTATTAACATTTTAAAATTGATAGGTCGTGCAACTATAATACTTGTTTGTAAAAAGAGTTAAAAAACATATAACAAATTAACAAAAAAAGCTCCATATAACCAATTTTGAAAAATACGCGTAGGTTTTATACGTAGTTGAACTGACTGATATTGTATGAGAACTACTTATGAACCGTTTTTCTGCGACATAAATAATTTGTTCATTCATTTATTCACTAATTCTTATTTACAAAGCATTACACTAATTCTTACTCACAAAGTAGTACACTAATTCTTACTTACAAATATGCATTTATTTACAGAAAGAATAATACAACTAATACAAGGTAAGTACAACATTTCAAAAAAACATATGAAACAGTTGTGCTACCTGAAGACCGCTGCTAACGATCTAAAGGTAGCACAACTGATCCAAATCACTACCAGACGGAAGCGTCCCTAAGATGCTGGCTGCATTGCCACGCTGAATGGCAATACTAATGCGTTGAGCCAGATAATAAAATAAAAATAATACTTACAAATTGATATTTAAATTTAACTGGCGTCAACTCATCGACATGTGTATCCTGCCCGTCCTAACCTACAGTGCGCAGACATGGTCGCTGACCGAGTTACAGAAGTCCAGGCTCAAGATTTGCCAGAGAGCAATGGAACGCAGCATTCTCGGCCTTAGACGCATCGACCGAGTGCGGAACACCATGCTGCGTTCAATAACTGGCATTGCCGATGTGGGGTGCAGGACAGCAAAGCTCAAGTGGGAATGGGCTGGCTTCGTAAGTCAGATGCACCCCGAGAAGTGGGCGAACGTGGTGACCCCTCGGGTGCCTGAAGACGGAGAGACGACGGGGCCGGCCGAGAAGGCGTTGGCGGGACGATCTCGAGGCTTACGAGGAGTGGTGGGAAACTGCCAAAAACCATAATCTGGGTCTCTTCAAGGCTAGAGTGAATAGGTGCCTTCTAGACCTTTGTGCTCCATCTTCGGCCACATCGTCACTTACGAACAGGTGAGATCGTGCTCAAACACAAAAGTCTATCAATCAATATTAATAAAAAAAACGGGATTATTTGAAAATTTTGGAGGAGACCTTCGCCGAGCAGTGTGCCACAATAGAAACATTAAAATTGAAATAAAAAAAAAACTTTGTATGTGGAACGTTGTGTTTTAAACTTTTCGATATAGGTTTTGAATGTTTTTCCTAGTATAACTTCTGTACTCGACTGTACGTTGGATTGTGAACAATATTGGTCAAACAGATTATGACAGATTTTGAAATAAATAATAGCATGTTATGCTTCTCTATTGCTACACGGTTTTTGTACACTCTGTGGTGGGATTGAGGGATTCACCCTTTATATTGCGCCCTTGAAACGTGGACTAGGGCACATTGTGGAAGGCTCTATGGATTCGTTGTTACACATCGACATACCTACGTTAAGTACTTTATTAAACTGTATATAACATACAATGCAGCTTTATTATTGACTAGCTCCCACCTGCGGCTTCGTTCGCGTTGAGTCATCTTTCCATGAAATTAAATGAAAATATTTATTTTCCTTTATTTTGTTTATTTAATGACGAAACAAGCTGATGGTTTCTAACCTCTGCCTTTATCAATGCATACCACCCTGAGACAAAGATGAAAAGACATGTGCCTGTAATTTAACCGGCAACAATAACCTTCAAACCGGATCACAGCAATGCGAGCACTACTGCTTTGCTGCAGAAATAGGTATGATAGTAGTATTTCCCCAGACGAACTCTTTTCACAATACTTAATGGCAATACCAATGCGTTAAGCCAGATAAGAGCCAGCACTCGGGTGACGCGTCGCTTCGATCAGACGCCCTGAAAGACCCCTCGGAACCAGCCTCGACCACGAAAGGCTGAATACGAATGAATGTTGAAATGAATCAGTAAACACTGGAAATAAATAAAAAAATAAAAAAATAATGCTGGATAGTTCACACAACATTATCTAGCCCCAAGCTAAGCAGAGCTTGTGTTATGGGAACTAGATAACTGATATACTTAATACAATACATTAAATAGATAGTTATTTTTTTATTATACATAGAAAATACCCAGAACACCCTGAACAAATATCTGCGATCGCACAAATATTTGTTCCGAGGCAGGAATCGAACCCGCAACCTCCTGCTTCTCAGGCCAACCTTCGCCCGCCGCGCCACAGAGGTCGTCAAATAACCAGAATGTTTTAAAAAATTATTAAATTAATTGTGAACTAAGTATTCAAATTATATGATAACTTTTTGAATCGTAGAGTTATATTGAAGTGCCCTTATTCATAATATAATATCCAACAAACAATATAATATTCATAACAGATGTACAACTTATCTCAAGTGGACAAGGATACTTGAGAACTCGTCATCAAAACCAGAAAACTCCTGATCAAAACCATTGCAATTTCACCCTTAACCTAAAGAAATAAGAGTTATTTTAAAATAGTTTAAAGGTCAGTTTTTACGGTGACATGTAGGACTTAGTTGCAAGTTAAGAGCTCTTGTATGGAAATGTACGAGTGTTATAGTTAATTGTTAACAAATAAGTGTGTGGAGTTTGAAGAGACATCTAGTGGCGTTGAGTTGAACTACTTATTTGAATCAAATCTTTCTTTATAGGGAGAATATACAACTAATAAAAGTCTACACAAAACAAGTAGATATACATTTTTACAACAAATAAGTTTTATTGTAAAAAATATATTATTAAATACAAGCTTTTATAAAATTAGTGATCGTAACCGTGTGCTGATCAACATGAGCCTAAACACGGCCAGTCTACTATTATCCATCGAGGAGTTCCGTTGTCCACCTTCCGTCTCCATCATCAGATCAGCTCGCTCTCACCATCATATTGTATTGTCATCGGAACTTTACAGGTATGCTAAATATCTTCTCAATCGGTTGAGGATAACTGCTTTATAATTCAGTTGCAAGATTCCACCCGGACATATATTGCAAGTTAATTAAAAGCTTGTAAAAAACAACCTACTTTAAAGTTTTTTATGTGTGAAATTTAGTAGGGATATAATCCACTGCTGGACGAAGCCTCGATGAGGCAAATCCCCCCCATATAATGCGGTGGGGGGGGTTTGCCATTATAAGCACGCGTTGCAGGCGGATTGGTGACTGCAGTAGTGGTGTTAGAAGGTAGTGTTAGCCTGGGGAAGCCACACCTTCGACCAAAATATTACATTGGTCGAAACTCAACACCAATAATGCGATTACCAATGCATGACAGTAGTTAGTAGAGCTTTTTTGTGAAAGAGTTCGTCCGGGGAAGTACTACCACCATACCTATTTCTGCCGCAAAGCAGAATAGTGCTCACATTGCTGTGTTCCGGTTTGAAGGGTAAGGGTGCCGGTGAAATTACAGGCACATGAGACTTTTCAACTTTATGTCTCAGGGTGGCAGGCGCAGTGCAATGCCACATAAGGCGCGTCCTAGGTGGACGTGACCTATGTGATAATGCACTGTTCATAGGCAGAGGTTACCGCTTAACATTCAGGTGAGCCATCTGCTTGTTCAGTCATTCAAGCAGTATAATTTTTGTTTTACAAAGTATCCATTATATAGCTTTTATGACATCCACGGGAGTTTTGGTTTTATTTATCTAACATGGTGAGAAAACTGAACTGAACGAATGAACTGAACCTCAGGTTGTCCACGTTGCCGTGGACGCCGCCAACGTGGACATCGTTAATAAACCAAAACTAACTGAACAACTTAACTGTTCAAAAAAAACTGAACAACAGAACCGAATAACTGATCAACATAACTGAACAACGGAACTGAACAACTTAACTGAAAAACAAAACTTAAGGCGCTATAGGTTCAACGAACATTTTTGTATGAGGCGAAGAAGGCGAGCGCACGCTCTGATAACGTGTTTTTATGTATAACAAAATTATATAAAAATGTCGTTCAAAGTTTTGTTTCATTTTGTTAATGAATTCACTAACTCAAATAATAACTAACATGTAACCAAATGTTTCAAAAATTAAAACGTGAGAGAAGTGAGTGAAAAATAGCATTTAAATTTTAAAAAGGAGGTATCATTGTTATTTTTTTTTATCAAGTGAAGTAATTCATATTTTGTATTAAATGATTGATTTCACTAGATAAAAAGCTCAAGAATATCATATATTTTTTTCTTCACAGAAAACTATGAAAATTCTTATCAAAAACTTTAAAATTCTAGAGACATTTGAGAACCTATCGCGCCTTAAGAACTGAAAACCATAGGTAGGTACTTACCAGGTCTGGTAGAGATTGCTCAAATTCAAATTGGAATTGGAATACACTACCCTCGTCTGTCTTTCCTGAAAACTATAATCTGGGTCTCTTCAAGGCTAGAGTGAATAGGTGCCTTCTAGACCTTTGTGCTCCATCTTCAGCCACATCGTCATCACTGACCAACAGGTGAGATCGTGCTCAAACAAAGGCATATCAACGTTAAAAAAATAAAAATCCGTCTTCATACCAATTATTGTACACTAGGAATGGTCTTCTCCCTTGGGGTGGTACCTACCTACTTATTGTTCACATTATGATATGGCTCCCTCATCCGTTACCTATTACATCAAATACTTGATTTTTTTATTTTTGCTTATTATCCTTTTTTATTTATCCTGCTTTGCCTACGCAACTTGCATTGTTTTGTTTAATTTATAATCTATCATAGCAAGGTGTGTGTGTGTGTGCCGTGTCCGTGCGTCAACCGAGGTCCGTGCTGAAAATCAGCGTTGCAGTTCACTGCAGCATTATGCTGAGCACGGACCTTTTTTGGCCGCACTATACACACAGCAACAAATATTTTATTTTTTTGACTGTGTGTATGCTGCTGTTCAAAATAAATTATTTCTATTCTATTCTATTCTATTCTATTCTATTCATATTTTACATAATTAATACATAATATTCTAAAAATGCTGAATTGAACAAAATAATGAACACCGATAATTGAACAAAAATTCAAACATTCATACACTTAACCGGTATGACTACATACTAAAGTCATCAGCTAGAGCTTCGTCAATGTTATAGTAAGATTTTAATAGTAAACAAAAACTGATTTGAACAATAAAATCTTTAAAATTTGAATTTCTAATGCCCAAGGGCAATTTATTAAAAAGGTTTATGTTTATGCATTAAAAGCTATTAGCTACTTTAGCTTGTCTGTGCTGTTAGCTATAAGGCTGCACATTGTGTTTCCCTAAGATTTTTTTTGCAAACTTTTTGATCTATGCAATAATCTTACAAGAACATCTCAATCTAATCTGATTTATACGATTTGCACCCTTTTCCTGCTTCTGAGATCAAACAAAAAACGCACACAAAAACAAACACTATTACTAATAATCATACGGATCAGTATCCTTTGTAGGAACCTGCCTAAATTTTGCTTCAATAGGTAACAAGAACCACAAAGTTTGATAAGGGATTATGTGTCTTGATGACTTCGAATAGGGTTGATTTTGGTGAGAGGAATGTGATATGCAATCGGTGAAGGAAGGTTCAATTACACCCAATTGACGATTTAGTTTGTCAGTGGGATTTCGGTGGTCATTGTCTACGAAAGGAAGCGGCTGCCAAGTGCGTGTTAGACCACGCGCAATGAAGGGTTCCGAAGTCAGCACGGTTTTGTTTAATATGAAAAAAAAAGAACGGCGTTGGAATTTTAATAAACCAATTACAAACCCTGTGTAGTATTTTCTTAAAAAATTAGCTGAAATTGCATTGGCAATTCAGCCAATGACTCGTATTGACGTGTAAATAGCTCTTTCCAATAAGAGTTTTTCTAATAAGGAACTACAAAAAAAAAAAAAAAACATTGAAAAAGAAAAAAAATGTCCTGCGGAAAGGCGTTGGCTATGTTTATAACTTTTTCTTTCAAAATTAGGGAATACTATACTCATTCATTTAGCATAGCAATTATTAAATGAACAAGTAATTAATTTTGTAAAAATTAAAAAACCCTCAACGCACTGAAACGGCTGAACCGATTTTGATCAAACATAGCTAAGAACACTCCCAACTAATACACATTTCAAATAAAAATAAAAAAATCGGTTCATCCGTTCGGGAGCTACGATGCCACAGACAGACACACCACCAAACACACAACCCACACACACAGACACGTCAAACTTATAACACCCCGTCGTTTTTGCGTCGGTGGCTAAAAACTTAAGTTATTTACCATTAAGTATTATGTTCCAGCAGCAGAGATGAGCATGTTAAGATGGATGTGTGGAGTGACAAGAATGGATAAAATAAGGAATGAGTATATAAGAGGAAGTTAGAAAACAGCACCAGTGACAGAGAAGTTGAAAGGAAATCTTTTAGCTTGGTATGGACACGTTATGAGGAGGGATGAAACGCATGTAACTAAGAAAGTTATGAATATGAATGTTAGTGGATGGAAAGGAAGAGGAATACCTGAGAAAAGATGGATGGATTGCGTGAGAGATGATATGAATGAGAAGGGAGTGAATGATGAGGTGACGGCTGACAGGGGAGAGTGGAAGAAGCAGACGTACTGCGCCGACCACTAATAAACTGGGAGAAGGGCAAGACAATGATAAAACCAATATGTATTATCTTCCATAATTTCAGCCATTTCCATAATTAATCGATGGTGCAACTCGTGATGAAAAGAGGCCCATTAAGTTTTGACTACGGGAAAACGGGGTGTTAATGTATGTATGTATTTAATCGGGATCTGAGTATGAGGAATCCTAATCTAGGAAAAACTAAACAGGTTGCTTATGTAGTAATTATCGCCTAAAGCCAAGAAAACAATATTACACAAAATTCTTACAAGATTATTACGTTCGAGAATCCACTCATTTGAAGTGTTATAGCGCCATCTATCGGCACTGTGGGTAAACATAATATTGTTGAGGGCTTCGAGAAATAAAGTACAAAGTAGCTCTTCCCGCCATTTTTGAAAGGAGCAGTTGTTTACTTTTATTTTATTTCATTTATAGAGTTTTTTGAGTTATATTGTGTAATTTTGGAGGTATTTTAACCAATGTATCTCGACTCTAGAGCACAAGTGTAGTGAAATGAAATGGAAGCCAATTGCGTGACTTTTCAAATTGGTGGAATTTGTCAACCAAAGTTTTTTGTAAATCTAAAACATGACTTGACTGTGAAAGGATTGTAACGTTGCAAATTAAAAAATACATTTATTAATTATACCTACTTGAAAATGGCAAATGCAAAAGCCGTGCGACGCCAATTATAAAGAAAAAATATGTACGTACTTAGTAATATTTAATGTAAAAACGCAAATACTGAATGTGTTATTTATTTGATGATAAAGTAATTATTATCGAGATTATAATTTTCGCATAAGTTCCTAGTATCGTCCACGCACACCTCCAATTTCGGTAACAAATGGCAATGGAGAATTTGAAACGGCGATAATTTGTACCCCAGAACAAGGAGTAAAGCAATTTCGACAGTATCAATGTCCAAAACTTCTCTTTTACTTTCGGCTAGTTTCGGCCTACTGACCCCTACTGACCCCGTTTTTGACAAAGTTTTTGACATTGCTACTGTAACAATGCTGTTTGCCACCATTGCAATTAGGGGGCAGTTCAAAGATTAACTATAAGCGCAGAATAAATAATAGTAACTATGAGTAATTGTACTTTTTAACCGACTTTAGAAAAGGAGGTTCTATGTTCGTCTGTTTTTTTTTAACTTTGATAGACCTTTGTTTGACCACGATCTCACCTGTTTTGGTAAGTGACGATGTGGCCGAAGATGGAGCACAAAGGTCTAGAAGGCACCTATTCACTCTAGCCTTGAAGACACGCAGATTATAGTTTTCAGGAAAGACAGACGACGGTAGTGTATTCCACTCCTTAGCAGTTCGCATTATAAAGGTAGAACCGAAACGTTTAGTACGAATAGAGGGTGAATAGGGGTAGAAGGTTCACGATCTGAATCTGATCGATCGTTCTATGATGAAAAGAAGATGGTGGGATCAGATCGTGAAGTTCATGAGAGCATTCCACGAAATTAACTTAAATGAACCAATGAACCGAAATTAAACTTATTGAGGTGTTTGCGTCTGGGAGTCTTCATCTCACGCTCGCGAGCTGATGGTGAAAGCCACAACACGCCTTATAGATTAGGAGTTAGGAGATAATACTGAAAAAGACAAAAAGCGCATAAGTCTTTTTAATGAGACTTTTGAAGTCAGTTGTTTGTTTGTAAAATTATAGAGTTTCCTTATTTTATCATGTTATTATTTTCATCAAATTATGTAAGTGAACCTACTTTTTTTAATTAAACTACTGTATTTTTAAACCCCGACGTAAAACGAAGGGGTGTTACAAGTTTGACGGTCTGTGTGTGTGTGTCTGTCTGTTTGTCCCATCGTAGCTCCCGAACGGCTGCACCGATTTCGTTTTTTTGTTTGTTTGAAACGTGTATTTTTCGGGAGTGTTCTTAGCTTTGTTTGATCAAAATCGGTTCAGCCGTTTCTTTGCGTTGGGGATTTTTTAATTTTTACAAAATTAATTACTTGTGTTTATTTTTATCAGGTAAAAAATTTTTATATAAATCTTTATTATTATTTTTATTATATTTTTTTACAGAAAGAATAATACAAGGTATGTACAAAATACATATGAAACAGTTGTGCCACCTGAAGACCGCTGCTAGCGATCTAAAGGTAGCTCAACTCAACTCAGTATCTTTATTATTAACCCCCGACGCAAAAAACAAGTTATAAGTTTGACGTGTCCGTGTCCGTGTGTGTGTGTGTGTGTCTGTCTGTCGCCTCGTAGCTCCCGAACGGACGAACCGATATCTTTTTTTTTGTTTGAAAGGTGAATATTTTCGAGTTTTCTCATCTATGTTTGATCAAAATCAGTTCAGCCGTTTCATTGCGTTGAGGGTTTTTTTCTAATTTATACAAAATTAATTACTTGCTTGTGCAAGCAGTTTTCTAACGTGGACAACGGGGAGGTATTTAGTGACTTCCCGCTGTCCACGTTAACTTGGACAAGGTAACGTGGCCAACGGGAAGGGATTTAGTGACTTCCCGCTGTCCACGTTAACTTGGGCAAGGTAACGTGGACAACGGGAAGGGATTTAGTGACTTCCCGCTGTCCACGTTATGTTGGACAAGGTAACGTGGCCAACGGGAAGGGATTTAGTGACTTCCCGCTGTCCACGTTAACTTGGACAAGGTAACGTGGACATCGGGGCATCGTGCTTTCTAGCATTAAGTTCGCCTTTGTACTTCTTTGTTTTATGTGCAATAAAGAATTTTCTATCTATCTATCTATCGGGAATAAACCTTTATTTGTTAAAATAAATGGTTAAATTAAATGTAATTAAAGTCTTGGACTTCAATACGCCATTTTTGAAACAAACGTTTTAATTTTTATTTAGTTTTATTTTATTGTGTTTTTATATCGTGTAAGTTTGGTGGCAGTTTAACCGGTGTAACATATTTATAGGGTTGTAGATAGATAGAAGTGTATTACGTGTCTTTTCGGAATTGTAGATTTTGTCTCCAAAACCCTGGTTTTTCTATAATTTTAACCTGGGTTATGACTTGACCACTTGACTTAGTTTTATAACTTGAATGTATTCTACTTGACTTTGGCTAACTTGTTAGGAATATACCTTTTATAATAAATAAAAACAAGTATGCACTACTCGACAGAGGGTACATATTTGAGCCGTTTGGCGTGGAAACTCTAGGCCCGTGGGGATCAGGGGCACATAAAATTTTCAAGGACCTTGCGGAGCGTCTTTTTGAGTCCACGCGTGACCGGAATGCTGGCTTTTATTTTGGTCAACGAATAAGCATTGCCATTCAGCGTGGCAATGCAGCCAGCATTCTTGGCACGCTGCCATCGGGTGACGGCTTGCTTATCTGATAGGTAGGTTTTTATTTTATTTTAGTTTTGCTTTAGTGTCTTAGTTTTAGATTTAATTTTATAAATAAATAAATAAATGAAAGTCTAAAAACTATCAAACCATATAACATCACACTCATATTATAAATGCGAAAGTTTGTGAGTGTGTGTGTTTGTTACTTCTTCACGCTGAAACGGCTGGATGGATTTGGATGAGATTTGGAATGTAGATAACTGGACTCCCGGAATAACACATAGGCGTATTTTTATCCCGATATTCCTACGGGATCGAGATTTATGCGGGTGAAACTACGGGGGGAGAAATCGAGTTTTCTAAACAACAGGCAAAATGCCTTCTTTCATTTTTACATCCATTTCTGTCGAGTACAAACAATAACTGTAAATGCATTTCGAAACACGGAAAAGAGAAAAATTACGTCTGTCCCATTCTTTGTGAAATAGCGTGTGTCGAATGGCGGCTCCCACGGCTGTTGAACAGGGACGCACTATGAGGCAAGCCACGGAGAGCACGAAGCCATCAGCCGACGTAATTTTTGGAGTCCGTATTTATTCCACCTAAAATCTACCTAAAATATTTACCTACATCTAAAATGAGTGTATTGTCTCGCTCGCTATGCATGTTGACAAATATAAACAAGTTTGTAAATAATTTTGTTAAAATTCAAAAAACCCTCAACGCAATGAAACGGCTGAACCGCTAAGAAAATTCCCGAAAAATTCACATTTCAAACAAAAAAAAACGAAATCGGTTCATCCTTTCGGGAGCTACGATGGGACAGACAGACACACACACATACACAGACACGTCCAACATATAAAACCCCTTCGTTTTTACGTCGGGGGTTAATAAAGACAGACTTCTCAAAGTTGTTCGGTCCTTGAGTTCGTCTCTGTTCTCTGTCCCGTGACATTTGTATTCGTGCACATTCCTTTCACAACTACTATGTACAGTTTATTATGTACGCTATTATTTTACCGAAAATAGGTTACAGCTCACGATAGTTCGACACAAAATGGTTTCTCGAGAATTTAGTATTTGGGATAAAACATAATGTAGATAGCAAATGAGACCAAACACGGCCAGTCTACTATTATCCATCGAGGAGTTCCGTTGTCCACCTTCCATCTCCATCATCAGATAAGCTCGCTGTCACCATCATATTGTATTGTCATCGGAACTTGACAGGTATGCTAAGTTCAAGCTCAATCGAACACCGTAAAGTGGGTCAAATTTAACTTTTAAGATTTGATCACCTGCGGACACGGGACAGATGCGACTAAATAAAACCTTGTAAATAGAGTTCCGTTGGACCCTTAGGGTAAGGAACCCTATAAAGGCTAATGACAAAACCCATACAAAAGGCTTCGCATTTTGAATTTTAGGAAACACAGCAATCAGCATCTTATGGACGCTTCCGTCTGGTTGTGATTTGGATCAGTTGAGCTACCTTTAGATCGCTAGCAGTGGTCTTCAGGTAGCACAACCGTTTCAATTATGTATTTTGTACATACCTTGTATTAGTTGTATTATTTTTTCTGTTATCAAATGTATGGAAACATGGATGGTAAAACATCATTTTTGAAGACCTATCCATAGATATCCCACACGTATAGGTATGATGAAAAAAAGTTTTTTGAGTTTCAGTTCTAAGTATGGGGAACCCCAAAAATAAAAAACTACTTACTAGATCTCGTTCAAACCAATTTTGAGTGAAAGTTTATATGGTAATTTACATCATATTTTTTTTTTAGATTCATCATTCTCTTATTTTAGTAGTTACGGGGGGGGGGGGGGGGGACACTTTTTACCACTTTGGAAGTTTCCCTCGCGCAAACTATTGAGTTAAGAAAATATTAGTAACCTCAATATCATTTTTAAAGACCTATAGATTAAAATATTTTCAGGACTTCAAGGTTAAAATGGGACCCTTGAATTTTAAAAACTAGAGTGTGGTGTCGTTTCAAAAGTCTGTTGTCTGAACGCCGCCGCCGGGAAGTTTTCTGACTACGCGCGGACGAAGTCACAAGCGGTCATCTAAAAATAAAATAAAATAAAAGGACATTTATACCTTACACTATCAATACATGATCAATACTAACAAACAAAGAATATGTATCTAAGTATTAAAATAATAATATCTAGTACACAATAAATACATTGTATACTAAACAAAGTCAAAGTCAAAATAAAAAATCAAGGATTATTTGGAGGACTCCTGTTCCAACGCGACCAAACCTACAAGAATCAGGCAACAAACACGGCGTACGCTTTATTAGATGATCCTTCTTACTACTAGGCAGGAAGCGCCTGTGTGGTGCTTGGTACACACGCTTTATTCCCCCAATGGGTAGGCAGAGCCTCAGTGGACCTTTTTGCACTGTGGGTTTCACCATCCTGAGAGTATAGACGTAATATATGCAGGTAAGCTGGTCGCCACCATTGCTGCTGCTGCGCTGCGCAGAGTGCACGCCAGCCGCAACAGCCTCCTGGCTGTGGTAGCCGATAGGCCAGATTCCCACCTCACTCAGCACTGGACCAACATGCATTCAGATAAGGCCAATTACACATATTACTGAGGGCATTTTGGCCTAGGTAGTCGTTATAATAAAAAAGCGCCCAAGTGCGAGTCGGACTAGCCCATGAAGGGTTCCGTAGCAGCCGAAACTATAAGAGCTATGCTGTTGAAACTTGGTAAGTAGATGTACTATGTGAACCGCAAAAAGATTTTCAAACAAAAATAGAAAAAAAAAACAATAAATTGTTGGGGTTCCCCATACTTAGAACTGAAACTCAAAAAACTTTTTTTCATCATACCCATACGTGTGGGGTGTCTATGGATAGGTCTTTAAAAATGATATTGAGGTTACTAATATTTTCTAAACTAAATAGTTTGCGCGAGGGATACTTCCAAAGTGGTAAAAAGTGTGTGTGTCGTCCCGCCCCCCCCCCCCCCCCCCCCCCCCGTAACTTCTAAAATAAGAGAATGATAAAACTAAAAAAAATATATGATGTACATTATCATGTAAACTTTCACTCAAAATTGGTTTGAACGAGATCTAGTAAGTAGTTTTTTTTTAATACGTCATAAATCGTAATCCATACAAGAACTTTTATATTATGTTACTTGCTGCTACGGAACCCTTCATGGGCGAGTCCTGCTCGCACTTGGCCGCTTTTTTTATTGATTCCCACGACTGACTAGGCTAACGCTTTCTCCCAGTAGGTAGTAACACGTTCCAAGCCAGGACAAATCTTATACAAAGTAATATTGCCAACAAGTCCGGGCTACTCAATAAATAAAAGTAATTTATTTTGTAAAAAATAAAAAACCCTCAACGCAATGAAACGGCTGAACCGATTTTGTTCAAACATAGCTAAGAGAACACTCCCGACAAATTCAACTTTCAAACAAAACAAAAACGAAATCGTTTCATCCGTTCGGGAGCTACGATGCCACAGACAGACACACACAGACACGTCAAACTCATAACACCCCGTCGATTTTGCGTCGGGGGTTAAAAAAAGCAAAATAACAACACACGAGCTAAGGTACATTTACTTATAATAGTAAGTACCTATAATAGTAGGTACCTACCTAAACCAATTTGTTTTATTACAATATGGATTACTTTTAATTGAACCAAAGTAGCTCCGGCGACAAAAATGTAGTATTTAGCGCGTTAAGTACACAGTAACCGCACAAATAATACTTAATAGCTTGTTAACATCAATAAATCTATTTAATTTAAAGCAAATTGTTCCAATTATGGCCATTTTGATTGACGACGCGATTAGTTCGGCAAGCCGCCGCGGCGTGACGGAGCGCTGGACGCTACTCGCCGGTAGATGGCGCTGTGGAAATCGATCGGGTTCGTGTTTGGGCCGGATGGTTCGAATATGTTTATATGATTTGGTTCTTACACGATATATGTATACAAAATTAGAAGAATACTTTTTTTTTTTTGGTTTTTATTTATACTAAAATTACATATTTCGGTTACGTATAAATATTTGTGGTGTGTCCTGCCTAAGAATAGACACCTCCGTCTCCTCCCGTTGATGTTGTAAAAGTCGACTAAGGGGTTACCTGGACTTGTTAGTAAGATTTGTTTATATGAGATTTTGTCCTGGCTGCTAGCTTACTAAGGAATGTGTTATTCACTGAATTAATTAATTAATTATTTATTTGCTTAGAATGTAGGTATAAGTAGTAAAACATAGATGGTAGGTATATATAAAAACAGAAAGAATAAAATAGAAGAAGTGTTAGCCGAGTCAGTCGCAGGAAGCAATGGTGGTGATGAGCTCACCACTTGTCACGTCTATATTAATCTTTGAAATTAATGCAAATGTTAATTGTTTTATTGTACCTATGTGAAATAAACTTAGGTATCTTTCTCTATCTTTTTATATTCCAACGAGTTTTTTTAAATCTCTGCCTACCCTTTCGCGGAAAAAGGCGTGTATATAAGCATATAATATGTATGTATGTTCTCCAGACATGCGTTTCCGGGACTCCGCAACAGAACACTGTAAATCACCTTATTGAAAAACGCTTACAAAATAAAGAACAATTTGTAAAAATATTTTCCCATAATTTAAAATGAGTGTTCGATTATAATTTTTTATGAGAATGTTACCAAAAATATTAGACATCGCTCCACTGAGAGCTATATACAGGGCGTCCCAAGACTATGCGACATGAAGGGAAAGTACCTTATGTATTGAAGATAGGATATTTTGCTGAAAGGAGATTTTATTTTATTTTTAAGAGATAGTAATACATAGCATTCAAAGATTTTCTAAAAATTACTTGCTTCGTCTGGAAATCGAACCGACTTAAATGTAAAAAAAAACAGCCCAGTATTTTTATGATCCCAATCGAAAGAATTACAAAAAATAATAATTTATCTTGAGTAACATGGTATCTTAAAACAAAGGAATTACGTAAAATTAAACATTTTAATTTTAATTTTTCATTTATGTTGGTTCGATTTCCACACTAATCAAGTAATTTAAAGAAAATCTTTGAATGCAATATTACTAAGGTTTAAAAATAAAATAAAGTCTCCTCTCAGCAAAATATCCTATCTACAATATTTAAGGTACTTTCCCTTCATGTCGCATAGTTTTGGGACGACCCGTATAATCAAGAATATTGGAGAACTTTGAGATGACGGCAGATAGTCAACAGCTAAGAGTGTAGCGAGTTCCATTACCATCACTACAGCCTGCATCTACCAACGCTGAGCAGGGTTCTGTGAGATGACGGCAGATAGTCAACAGCTGAGAGTGTAGCGAGTTCCATTTCCATCACTACAGCCTGCATCTACCAACGCTGAGCAGGGTTCTTTGAGATGACGGCAGATAGTCAACAGCTGAGAGTGTAGCGAGTTCCATTTCCATCACTACAGCCTGCATTTACCAACGCTGAGCAGGGTTCTTTGAGATGACGGCAGATAGTCAACCGCTGAGAGTGTAGCGAGTTCCATTTCCATCACTACAGCCTGCATCTACCATCGCTGAGCAGGGTTCTTTGAGATGACGGCAGATAGTCAACAGCTGAGAGTGTAGCGAGTTCCATTTCCATCACTACAGCCTGCATCTACCAACGCTGAGCAGGGTTCTTTCAAAAATGGCAGATTGAATTAAAAAAAATAAAAATTTAATTAAATTTAGCAAAAATTAACACTCCGAAGTTATGTTCAAAATGACAGAACCTCTGAATAATATTGCTAAACTTCGTTAGTCGTTTATCTTTGATTGATTGAAAGATTATCTCTGGGTTTTCTCAAACGAATAACGAAGTTTAGCAATATTCTACAAATTGATAATTGACCTCAATAATTGATTTGATTGATTGCTTTTTGGAGGTTACAATTTCGGTTGTGATACGACACTGTCAGTTTGAGACGTTGTGATACGACACTGTCAGTTTGAGACGTTGTGATACGACACTGTCAGTTTGAGACGTTGTGATACGACACTGTCAGCTTGAGACGTTGCTAGCGAGAGAATGGATTTCACAAAACAAACCATCTGCTTTACAGTAGTCTACATCTACATCTATACTAATATTATAAAGAGGAAACATTTGTATTTTTGTGTGTGTGTATGTTTGTAATGAATAAACTCAAAAACGAATGTGCCGATTTTAAAAATTCTTTCACCATTGGAAAGCTACATTCACCCTGAGTGACATAGGCTACCAGGGGGGAGGGTAGGAGGGATGGGCGGTTTCTCATCCTGAAACTACCTGTGCGAAACCGGGACGAGTCACTAGTATATAACTAGTGGTTCGCCCCGAACTGAGACCTCGCGAATACACGCGATTTAGGTAGGTTACCTTATTAACCGAGTTCTTGTACGTGAGTATATACACATACAATTACGTACTTGTCGGTTCGATAAGTTACACCTACAACGTCGTTCAAATTCCTAGAAACTGGAGGTCAACAATGGAAGTTACACTGGTTATCGTTTTATAGAGTGCAAGTTTCGAAATTCTTAAATTTTAGACTTTTACGAGTATTTGGGTCATAAAAGCTACATACATAACAAATTTCAGCGTTGTAGGATTAGTGGAAGTACCCACCCAGTGGTTTTGGTTTTTTACATTTTTGATTTACCCTAATATCTCAAAAACTACACAAGTTTAAAAATTATAAAAAAATATTTTTGAAATGTATAAGCAAGGGGGCTTTCATATGACACCCCATTTGATCTGATATTCTCACATTTATGTTTTTTACCCCCCCTTAGACCCCAATATCTCCACTACCCCCCCCAAACGATATAGCTCATAACCTTACCAACAAATTGTATCAACACTATCTACCCAACAATCAAATTTCATGAAGATCAGATAAGCGGTTCGGAAATTATGCTCGGACAAGCATACATACATACATTCATACAAACGCCGATTCTTCCAAGTTGACTCAGAGAACTCGCTTCGCTCGTCCAATAAAGGTCTGTATTTAAGCCTAGTCTACGTAGGCCTGGTCTAAACCTTAATAACACCCATTAAATGTACAGTTTAGATTTTTGAACAAGCGAAATATCTATAAATATTTTATCTTCCATTACACAAAAGACTTTATTCATCAAAAATCTAAATATAGTAAGTATATATGATTAAAACATGTTCAAGATACAACGAATAGGTAATATCAATAATTTTATATGATCTTTTTATAAAGTTGAATATAATTAGGATGTGGGTATGTTGTATGTGTAGTATGTATATGTAGAGCATGTTGACATGAGCAAGGATGAACGTATGTGTAGAGTAGCTTACAGGACAGAGACCAGAGGCATACATTTTTAGGGTTCCGTACCCAAAGGGTAAAACGGGACCCATTACTAAGGCCCCGCTGTCCGTCTGTCCGTCGTGTCGGCCACCAGGCTGTATATCATTAGCCGTGGTAGTTAGACAGTTAATATTTTCACAGATGATGTATTTCTGTTGCCGCTATTACAACAAATACTAAATAAATATAATAGAATAAATATTTATGGGGGCTCCTATACAACAAACGTGATTTTTCCAAATGTAGGTTAAGCAATGATCTGCGAGGTCAATTTTTGGATGGGTGACCAGTTTTTGAGTGCAATTTATTTTTAGTTTTTTGACAAACTTGTTTTTTTTGCCGTTTTAATAGATAAATAGTACGGAACCATTCGTGCGAGAGTCCGACTCGCACTTGGCCGGTTTTTTACTTATTTCGTCAGCAAGCGAGTCACAATGTTATCCAAGTGTCATTGTCAGTTTAGTTCTTTCATCGTCAAGAGATGGCGCTCGCGTAACTATTGGTATTTACATACTTTCTAAATTCTATCATAGCAGTAGAGAACTTCGATCAGCCAAAGAAATTAGTTTAAAAAAATAAAAAAATGCGTACATTATGTAATAATTTTAATATCAATGTGATAGTTACATATTTTGAAATATTTACTGTTACCAAAACTGTCGCAAAGCCATCTAGCGAGAGACAAATAATGCTAAAATTACACTAGGAAAAATACTTAGCTGTTTTCCTCGCTGTAGTGAGGCGAAAAATTATGTGTTTCGCTCGTCTGCAAAACTTTGCATCGCTTCTGCGTCTCGTAACTCTGTACCACTAGGGGCTGAATTTCAGTAATTTTACAACAATTTGACAAACATTTTACCACTTTGGATGTGTCTCTCGCGCAAACTATACAGTTTAGACAAAAAATATATAAGAAAACTCAATATAATTTTTGAAGACCTATCCATAGATAAGTATGAGTTAGATGAAAAAAAAAATTGAGTTTAATTTCTAAGTATGGGGAACCCCCAAAAATATATTGTTTGTTTTCTTGTTTTGTGTGAAATTCTTAATGCGGTTCACAGAATACATCTACTTACCAAGTTCACCAAGTTGCACAGCATAGCTCTTATAGTTTCGGAAAAAAGTGGCTGTGACATACACGGACAGACAGACAGACAGACAGACATGACGAATTTATAAGGGTTCCGTAATTTGGTTACGGAACCCTAAAAATGAGGCTGTTGGTATAAAAACCTTATTTGAGAAATGTTCGAACTTTAAAAATCTTTTCCGCGCTCGCGGGTAAAAAGCACTTTGCACTCTTCATGATAAACACAACCTTTCCGAGCTTGTGAGGTGAACAATGTTTTACCTCTAAACCGCAACCTACTCTACCTCACTAACATATCATTATGTTAATTCGAGTTCCCAAAACTAGAATCGTGTAATGGCAGATTAGTAACATAATCGATACCCATCTGTCCTCTAATACGTATTTTGAGTTTCCTCAGTCTGGGAATTTATAATGAGGTTTTTGTGAGATGCAGTTTTGTATGACGTCATGGCTTAATCGGTGCCTGGATTTTTTGATTCTGTACCTAAATGGATCCAATGTCGGTCCGTCTGTCCGTCTGCCTGTCTGTATTCTGTCACAAGGGTATATAGCAGCAGGCGTAATAGTATACCAGTAGAAGTTTATGTATTGTAGGCACATCTAAGCAAATATATAATCTTTCAAATTTGTCCGCGTGGAGCTTTTTCCATAAAACTTCAACATGGAATTTGGGAAATTCCTTTCTTAGTGCAGTACCCCTAGAATATAATTTAGTAGTAGGTACTAAAAAAACTTTCGTTTAGTCCTCCTGAAAACTATAATCTGGGTCTCTACAAGGCTTAGACACACGCCTTCCAATGGCCCTGTTTTCACAGTAGGTTGCACCATCGTAGAAACATAGACGTGACAAGTGGTGGGCTCATTGTCACCATTGCTTACGACTGACTCAACTAACCCCCCTACCCCTATCCACGCATCCATCCACACAACAAATACCATCAAAATCCGCTCAACAGTTAACGGAGTTTTATTTTATTTTATATACTACTTGAATGACTGAACAAGCTGATGGCCCACCTGATGTTAAGCGGTAACCTGTACCTATGAACAGTGCATTACCTCATAGGTCACGTTCGCCTAGGGCGCGCCCTATGTGGCATTGCACTGCGCCCGCCACCCTGAGACATAAAGATGAAAAGTCTCATGTGCCTGTAGGAGTCGAGTGGAACTACTCATAACGCGAGCGTAAACGCAGGCGGGAGCTAATAAACCATACCCTATATTACCGCTGATAATTTAGTTTTCTACAGTAGAATTTTTCAAATCGGTTCAGTAGTTTTTGAGTTTAACCATTTCAAACAAATAATCAAACCAAATAAGATTTTGTGAAAAAAAATATTTTTCAATGCAAGTTTTTAAACAATTAGTAATCTTATCCGTATGCTGATCAAAATTAGCCTAAGTACGGCCAGTCTATATCCATCGAGGAATTCCGTTGTCCACCTTCCGTCTCCATCATCAGATCAGCTCGCTGTCACCAAGTGTGTATTGTCATGGGAACTTGTCAGGTATGCAAAATATCATCTAAATCAGTTGAGGATAACTGCTTTAAAATTTAGTTGCAAGATTCCACCCGGACAAACATACATTGCAAGTTAAATAAAAGCTTGTAACAAGTAATAAAAAAATTTTAAATTAAAAAAACCCTCAACGCAATGAAACGGCTGAACCGATTTTGATCGAACATAGCTAAGAACACTCCAGACTAATGCAGCTTTCAAACAAAACAAAAAAACGGTTCATCCGTTCGGGAGCTACGATGCCACATACAGACACACACACAGACACACACACACACACACACACACACACACACACACACACACACACACACACAGCCACACACACAAACACACGTCAAACTTATAACAGTCCGTCATTTTTGCGTCGGGGGTTAAAAAACTTCTACCTATCTCCTTAGCCTCTGTACACCCACTGCTGGGTATTTATATAGGCCTACTCTCTAATACGCCACTCTCTCCGGTTCTGTGCTGTTCTCATCCATTCTCGTCTATCATTCGTCCAACTACTTTAACGATGTCATCCGACCATCGGGCGGGTGGTTGTCTCTTGGTCGCCGAGCATCTCTTGGCCACCATTCCGTTATACCCGTGGTCCATCTTCCGTCATTACTTCTAGCCAAGTGACCCGCCCATCGAAGGTGGGGTATAACGCAAAATTACAAATCTTATATTAGATTTTTAACTAACTAAATCAAGTACAATATTCAAATTAAAAATATGCATCGATACTACATTATAATATCAAGAGATCACCCAGACAGAAAAACAATAAGACAAAATTTTCTCTATAAAAAAAAACACAAACTTACCTCTAACTTTTGGCTAGATTCGATTGTTTGTCAATATGGTACAGATTATTGGGTCAACAATTAGATAAATAAGTTCAATACAATAAAACGGAGGGTTCACTTACGGTTTTTTTTTTAAATTATCTATATTTCACGAGATATTCAATAAAAACCGCTTCTTCGAGCGGCGCGTAGCGGTTTTTTGTATGAAGATTTCTGACTGGCGGTGGCGCAGTCGTAAGACTTTGTAAAAAGCTTACCTCGGAAGATATAGATACATAATTTAAATATATTTATATATATATTGATTAATAAGATGAACAGTATGATGAACACTTAAGTTTAGATATTGACAAAAAGAACCATGTAATCGTAAATAACACGGCAATTTCAAATTGACCCCAAATTACATATTAACTTCAAATCGCTTGTAATTGGTTGAAAACCGCACATCGGCTGTCATATCATTACGCCGGAGTCACTGGTGGTGAGCAGACATACAGACGTACAATCTAGTGTTTATTTACATAAAAACATTTGAATTTGCATATAAAAGTGATACCTAAAACTTTTTGCGATAAAAGTGTAATAACTGCAAGTCAATATAGGTAATAAAAGTGTTTTTAACAAATATAGAAAATGGAGTTTTCCCAAATAAGGGTTTTAAAAAAAAAAACAATGTCTGTCAAAATTACATATGAAACAGTTGTGCTACCTGAAAAATTAAACTATAATTTGAAAATTCCGTTCCATTGGGATTCAAACCCGCATCTTCGCCTCTAACCGGCGATGCCTGACTGTTCGACCAATGCTGGTTACGAAAGTGACACTTTAGCTTCAGCTATGTCTTAACGGATTCTTACTGGCGGCTTAGTACCTACGAGAATTTGATAGTATTCGAAACTGTATGAAGTTTCGTTTCCTTCAATACATTTTTACAGTGCAAACTAGTACGGAGGGTGGTCACTTGACCGTGCTTATTACCTACTCTAACATTTATTTACTATGTACTCATACTTAAAACTTTTAGTAATAAGTACTATGTCACCTTGAATATTTTCTAAGTGTCATGTCATATTCAGTTTGTTCTTTTGTTTTTGGAAATAAATTATCAAAATTATCATTATCATTTTCTGACAGCGTCCTTAGTTGTCTCCTCGTCTCCGCTAGGGGCGCTGCTAGTAAATGTATGGAATAGTTTCGAAAACTAACAAATCTCGTACTCACCCCCCTGATACCCGAAAAAGGCTTTTATTCGATAGTGTTAAGTAAATAATTAAAAAGTCAAGTCAAGTCAAGTCAAGTCAACAGTTCAACATTAGTTCGTTATATAACAGTGTTATTAACGAACAGTGGTATATAAGCGACAGAGGTATTATAATCGGCAATGGCATATAGCCGACAGTGGTATATAATCGTCAGTGATTTAAAATATACATTGGTTATATAACGTCAATAGTTATATAATATACAGTGGTATATAGCGACAGTGGTATATAAACGTCAATAGTTATATAATCTACAGTGGTATATAGCGACAGTGATATATAATCGACAGTGGTATATAATCGACAGTGGTATATAATCGACAGTGGTATATAATCGACAGTGGTATATAATCAACAGTGTTTTATTCAACAGAGTTAACGATCTAAAAGAGTAAAATAATTATCCTCAATTGCGGCGATACTCTAAGACGTACTAACTACGTATGTAGAGGTACTTTTAATGTGTAGATACTCTAAAACGTACTTACTACGTATGTAGAGGCACTTTTAATGCGTAGATACTCTAAAACGTACTAACTACGTATGTAGAGGCACTTTTAATGTGTGTAGATACTCTAAGACGTACTTACTACGTCTGTAGAGGCACTTTTAATGTGTAGATACTCTAAAACGTACGTACTACGTATGTAGAGGCACTTTTAATGTGTGTAGATACTCTAAGACGTACTTACTACGTATGTAGAGGCACTTTGAATGTGTGTAGGTAACTGGTGGAAATGTCTCCTGGTACGGAGGCTTCGATAGCTAAACAGCTAGTCTTCCGTTCGTATCAACTTGTGTCTTTGTTCAAGAAATACTTGAATAACTATTTAAATAAAATGCTACTCTTATCGGAAATGAAGTGAAAATTGTATGAAGCAGATAAATTTCCTCATAGTGGTTGTGAAGTTGTGATATCATTATTAAATGTATGGTGTAAAAATATTTCGATTAGACAATGAATCGAATATATCAATCGGTAAGAACTCTTCGACTTTCATATCTATACATAATAGACATAAGCCGTTTTTCCGGAAGGGCTACTTTTTTTTGTAGGAAAACCAACAGCTTTCAATAAATAAGTGCATAGAAAACAGAGTTACAAACAAAAAACCAACTACTGGTTTTCACACATAGTATGCAGAGCCTCATCACCGTGAGTTTCACCAATGAGTTGAAACAAAGACGTGACCAGTGGAGAGCTCATCGCCGTCATTGCTAAAAGAAAAATTCTTCATTAAACTTCCATCACATTCCTCAAAAAGCCAGAAGCCCAATTCTCGAAATCAATATAGTCAAAATATAGTTCGTCGCATCATACTAGGTACGATCATGACGACCTCTGTGGCGCGGTGGGCGAATAGGTTCGCCTGCGACGCATGACGTTGTGGGCTCAATTCCCGCCTCGGAACAAATATTTGCACGATCTGCAGATATTTGTTCAGGGTGTTCTGGGTATTTTCTATGCATAATACAAAATATCTATCTATGTAATGTATTATATTATGTATATCAGTTATCTAGTAACCATAACACAAGCTATGGCTTAGCTTGGGGCTAGATAATGTTGTGTGAACTTGTCCAGCATTATTTATTTTATTTATTTATTTATTTGTTCAGGGTGTCCTGGGTATTTTTTGTGCATAATAAAAAAACTATCTATGTGTTATCTAGTCCTGCCCATAACACAAGCCCTCTTTAGCTTGGGGCTAGATACTGTGTGTTGTGACAGCATTTTTTTAAGTATTATATTCTTTCTGTATATAAGTATTTATTAATATTAAAATTAGGAGCAAACCTTTGGTGTGGAGCGAGCTAGCGTTACCTACACTAGGATGAAGGATATGATCTATAATAAGTAGGTACGATCAAGAGACTATCTGATTACAATGAAATCAAGCATTAAACGATTTAAAATTACTCAAAAATCGGACCAACATCTATGATCTATTTATAATGGATGCCGCCAGACGCCATTACGTTCCAATTTCAAATTCAAATTTCGAACGTCTGCGTAGGCGCCACACGTTGTCCTGCGGTTTACAAAAAATATAGTCATTTTTGGTTCCGGTGGGAATAAATAAGGGTGTCTTTTTTAGGGGAGGGATGTGCCCTCATGTCAGTGTTCTGTCAAATTTGGAAATAATCATTGTTATGTATTGAATCGATTTTATCGATTGTTTGTTCGAATATTTTTTAGTATTGATTTCCCGACAATTTTAGGTACAGGTAGTAGCAAGGTTACGCATTTTGGTGGGAACACCGTCGAACAAAATAAATAGTAGATTATGCACTATGGTAATAAAGCAGTATCTTATGTCATGGGTGGCATATTGAACCCTGAGCGCCACGATTTATAAAGTCCTGAGTGAAGCGAGGGGTTCAAGCTGCCCAAGACGAAGACAGGCTTTATTCCAGAGGAGCATACTTTACTTTTCTCATCTTCTGCGAGACAATAAAAAAATCACTGAAAATCACGACACCAGACACCGTCTTTTGTTTCATATTCTTTGTAGTACACTCTTGGTCTGTGTTCTTTGTAAACGTACGTTTTTTTTTTTTTGTTCTGCTTATTTTGGCCTTTTCGATTTTCAAACAAACTTTTCATATGGTTTTTTTTTACTTAGAGTTTTCCACGAGTTTCTACACGAATTTTACGTTCCAAATTCAAATCACTTTATTCCCTAGGGAGTTTCATACAACTTTATCTCCCTTAAGAGATAATGCTTTACTTTACATTGAGGTTGCATGATTATGTAATTGGACATTGTCGAGCAGGTGGTGTGAAAAAGTACTATTTTATTTTGGTCGAAGGATAACACAAAGAGTTTATTAAACGTTATTCTAAGATTGTACACACAATAACAAACTTACAGACGAAAAACAACTTACATATAGAACATGTACAAAGGCGGGCTTAACCCTAAAAGAGTTTTGTTCTAGCAAACCTTAGAGGATTGGGAGAATTGATTATAATGGTGCATAGGGATACAGAAATTAAAAAAAAAATACTACATTAATTTTACAACAAAAAAAAAGTTAATCTTCATCATATTTCCAAGAGCATGACTGAGCTCAAAACACGATATCGAGAAATTTTCTCGATAAAAAAAATCTTAAACTCTACAATGCGCTTATAACGTAAATATCTCTATTACCTATCAGCTACATTGATAAAATAATACGAGTAACAAATAATATTATTTTAGAGGACATGCTCGATTTATAAAATCATAAATCATAAATCATTTATTGTTTGTGAATCCAGGTAGTAGGTTGGTAGGTTAGGTATGGTGAGCATGGTATCGCTGGACTCTGCTTTTCAGCATTTTTAATTTTTATGTTTTTGATTACGCAGCAAATTTTGTTTAAATACCGTTTTTCGTGATTTTCGTTCACTTTTCGTGGCACGAGCGCTATTTTGTCACTTTCTAACTTACGTGATCTTTACTGAGATAGATAGTGACGGAACTAGCTGTTGTCTGCCTTTAAAACGACGAGTTAGATAGGTCCCTGGTAATATACTTAAGTATTGTCTAATAATTGTGACGAATAATACGACTAATTTGCCATCGGCAATGCCGAATAGTCGCTATCCACAATAATCGCTATCCACAATAATGGCTATCCACAATAATCGCCATCCACAATAATCGCTATCCACAATAAATCGCTATCCACAATAATCGCTATCCACAATAATCGCTATCCACAATAATCGCTATCCACAATAATTCGGCATATTACTACTCGCGGCATCTCTAATCCAGATTTGTCATCGACTTCTTAGATAGGATTATTTTCGCCTAGAATTGAATGGAGTTCTCACGAAGTCGCGAGCGGGTTAGATAAAAAATAATAAAAAATAAGCATCTCAACAATAGGCCTTAATAACCACAATATTTCCACTAGTTTGAACGATAAAATTGTCTTGTACAAAGGACCAATTTGCCTGTAGTCGAGTGAAATTGCTTGAAAAGAGGGTAGTTACAAATTCGCGAATCAATTTAGTATTGTGCGTGTGCAGTCGGCCGTGAGACGCGGCGGGGAGAAGACGTGTGAGGGAGAGATGATTGCTGCTTTTTTGGCTTTTGATGGAGGTCAATGGAGATAGAATCTAAGTTGTTTTATTTTTACTCATTTTTTGTTATATCTAATAGTAGACTTCTGCTACCAAATAGAATAGAATAGAAAATACTTGATTGCACGTACACCTCAATATATAAAAAAAGAAACAAAACGTAACTACATAATCTTAAGTTACGTACAATGGGCGGTCTTATCGCTTAGAAGCGATTACTTACAGACAATCATTGGATGGAGATAAATAAGGCATATCAAATAGGCATTAGCTTTTGTTCTGCTGTGGATACAAAACCATGGCAGACCTTTTTTAGGGTTCCGTAAGCAACGATCAATTGATAGCTCAACTGATCTAAATCACTACCAGACGGCAGCGTCCCGAAGATGTTGGCTGCACTGCCACGCTGAATGACCAAATTAGAGCCAGTTCTCGGGTCACGAGTCGCTTCGACTAGACGCCCTGAATGAATTTTGAATACAGCCCCGTAACACCACATTTTTCTTTAAATTATAATGTGATGTATCCGGTCTAAAAATAGAGCCCTCCGTCTCCTCCCGTGGATGTCATAAAAGCCGACTAAGGGACTTACTTGGGGGCCGGACTTGTTAGTAAGATTCGTTGGTATAAGATTATTCCTGGCTGCTAAAGCTTATGTTATTACTGGAAAAAAGAGTTAGCCGAGTCAGTCGTGGGAAGCAATTGCGGGGATGAGCTCACCACTTGTCACGTCTATATTCCAGGATGGTTCAACCCACTGTGAAAAGAGGCCCATTGAGGCTCTGCCTATCACTTCGGGGAAAAAGGCGTGTGTCTATGTGTATGTGTATATGTAAGTGTTTAGGTACCTACTTACTTTGTAATCAATCTGGAGGCCATTTTGAAACTTCTCTTGTTAGTAAGTAATGTGGTCAAATCATGCAGCTGAATTTTAAACCCAGTTACGACACAATATTGAGTAGAAATATTGCTATCTGTCAAGTTCCGATGACAATACAATATGATAGTGACAGCGAGCTGATCTGATGATGGAGACGGAAGGTGGACAACGGAACTCCTTGATGGATAATAGTAGACTAGCCGTGTAACGTTGTAAGTTGTACTTGTAACTATAAATTAATCTGTGGTTTAGGCACACTTGCATGATAAAATTCAAACTGTTTGCAAAACAAACAAAAATTTATCAATGTCCAGTCAGAAATACGACCACCATTAACTATTTGACCCCAAATCACAAGAATCTATTCACACCAAAAACAAACTTACCTACATCCATTAAAACCTCATTTACAGTCCCGCTCTACAGAATATAAATAAAGTTTTCCCTCCATTTTTCACTTCAAGCGCCATGAAAAATAACCGCAGACCCACCAAATTAACAAGAACTCTCAGTAACATACAACGTGAAAAAAATCTTTCAAAATAGAATGTCTATGAATGACGAAGGGTCTACGTAATATGGACGCTTGGTAATGTAATTTGAAATCGAAACTTTATTATACACCCGTCTTTTTCGAACTTAGCGAGAAAGCTTACGCGTGAGCAGGATGGTGTACTAGGGTCGTATTGCATATCATTACGAGCTTCTACAAGTGGTGTATGATAGAAAACAGCTGTCTCCTTTCAATGTCCATAGTTGTAGAGGGAGGAAATGAGATGGATGATGAATTATGATATCAGATTTATTTTCGTTATGAAATCTGTGTTCAAGGCAGAGATCATTTTTCATAGCAGTTCCTTATTCAAAAATATTTCGTTCTTTTTTTCTTGCTTTTCAAATATTGTTTTTATCTTCGATCAAAGGTAGGCAAAAAGAAAATGCAGAAAGGGTAGGCAGAGCCTCAAATGGGCCTCTTCACTGTGGGTTGCACCATCGTGGGAAATAGACGTGACAAGTGGTGTGCTCATCGCCGCCATTGCTTCCCACGACTGACTCTATGCTAACGCTTTCTTCCAGTAATAACACATTCCTTAAATAAGCTAGCAGCCAGGACAAATCTTATACTTACCAACGAATCTTACAAAAAAGTCAGGGTATATAAACACTCAGTCGGCTTTTACGACATCCACGGGAGGAGATACAATTATTCAAAAAATGTAAGTGCGAACTGTAATTTGAACGGCCACAAAGTTTTAACTTCCAATGGAAAATATGTCTAGTGTTACCTACGACGTAACAAATGAGGTATATGCGTTTAGGGTGAGAGGTTGTTTGTGTGTGCAAAGGCATTTTTTTTTAATATTAATCTAGCTCACGGCCCACCTGATGTAACGTGGTCACCGTCGCTTACAGACACCGGCAACACCGGGGGTATTGTCGATGCGCTGCCTACCCTGAAGGCATGTTCCTTTTATCTCCAAAACTGTTTGACAGAATTAGATATACGGTTCTATAAAGGGTTTGTTCATCGGGCGAAGGTTCTTAGATTGTTGCTATGGAGCAAATTCTCCATTTTTGAGATTCTCTGTAATCAAAAAAAAACGCTATTTCGTCAAAATTACCATTCTTGGATTAGATTTTTAACTAACTTAATCAAGTACAATATTCAAATTATATATGCATGGATACTACATTATAATTCCGAGGGATCACTGTACCAGAAACGCGAAAGGACAATATTTTCTCGATAGAAAAAAAAAACAAAGTTACGTCTATTTTTTTTGGCTAGATTAAATTGTTTGTAAAATGGTGCATATTATTGGTTTAAAATTAGATAAATAAAATCAATACAACAAAGCCGAGGGTTTATTGTACGGGGGTTATGTACAATTATCTATATTTGACGCGATATTCAATAAAAACCGCTTTTTCGAGCGGCGCACGGCGTTTTTTTTATATTAAGATTTCTGCCTGGGTTTGGCGGAGCCTTAAAGTGAGTTTTACCGCATGTTTTGAACACTGGAGATTAGTCCTGGTTTTGAAATAACACTAATAGGTATCATAAAAGCAAAAGTTTGTGTGTGTGCGTTTGTATGTTTGTTGTTACTTCTTCACGCTGAAACTGCTTGACGGATTTGGATGAAATTTGGAATGGAGATAGCTCCATTACCTATTTTTGCCGCAAAGCAGTAGTACTCGCATTGCTGTGTTCCTGTTTGAAGGGTAAGGGTGGTTACACATACATGAGGCTTTTCATCTTTATGTCTCAGGGTGGTGGGCGCAGTGCCATGCCACATAGGGCGCGTCCTATATAGGTTTATTAAAGGCAGAGGTTACAGCTTAACATCAGGAGAGACATCTGCTTCTTCCGTACTTACTGGACACCTTGTATTACACGTAGGGTAATTTTTTATCCCGATATTCCCACGGGATCCAGACTCATGCGGGTAACACCGCGGGGCGCAGCTAGTTTTTTATGGTACCATGGTACTCGTAGTTCCTGATACCCACGACCCTAGTGTGGGATCAGGACCTATGTGATTATTCCTATGTGTGTGTTGTTGGGTCTTATGTTATCTCATATAAATAAAAGTAAAAAAAAACAAAAAAAAAAACCTTCAACGCATTGAAACGGCTGAACTGATTTTAATCAAACATAACTAAGAAAACTCCCGACAAATTCACCTTTCAAACAAAAAAAAAATCGAAATTGGTTCATCCGATCGGGAGCTACGATGCCACAGACAGACAGACAAACACACACACAGCCACACACACACAGCCACACACTCACAGCCACACACTCAGGCACACACACAGACACACACTCAGGCACACACACAGACACGTTAAACTTATAACACCCCGTCGTTTTTGCGTCGGAGGCTAAAAAGGCAATATCCTGACTGACTGACTGACTGACTGACTGACTGACTGACTGACTGACTGACTGACTGACTGACAGACTGACTGACTGACTGACTGACTGATGAGGTATAACGCACAGCCTATAAAACGCTGGTCGTAGAGACTTCATTTGGAGGGTGGGTTTGTCTCGATGCATAGGGTTGCACCAAGAACGGAATTTTGAAAATTTGCTTAATGGGGTTTTAACGTAAAACAAAAATGCACTGTGTTTCGGAAACCGTTGGTAGTAGATCCTTGAAATTTTATAAAGTGATTCCTCAAATAAAATTAACAGAGATTTGTTTCAGCCATACCTAAATATTTTCTGAAAAAGGGCACGGGACAGTTTTCTTTGTAAAAAAATACACTTTACGTTTTAGCCAAATTTCAACGTATATCGACGTTGTAAAAATTTGTTTCACGGTAAAGTTGTTAATATTAAAATATTTTCAGGATCTCAAGGTTAAAATGGGACCCCTAATTTGAAAACTTGAGTGGGGTGTCGCTGCAAAGGTCGTTTCACGGCGTGGTTAGTTGTTGTCTGAACGCCGGGAAGTTTTTTTACTACGCGCGGACGAAGTCGCGAGCGGGTCATCTAGTCTATATTTTTTTTTTTACACTAATTACTTGGAAGGACTGATCAAGCATATGGCCCACTTGATGTTAAGTGGTACCCTCTGCCTATGCTCTGCCAGTGCCCTCACAGGTCACGTCCACCTAGGACGCACCCTTTGTGGCATTGCACTGCGCCCGCCACTCTGAGACGTAAAGATGAAAAGTCTCATGTGCCTGTAATTTCACCGGCACCCTTACCCTTCAAACCGGAACACAGCAATGCTAGCACTACTGCTTTGCGGCAGAAATAAGTATGGTGGTAGTACTTCCCCGGACAAACTTTTTCACAAAAAAGCTCTACTACTACTAAACTCTGTTTAAAATCTTGTTTAAAAACTTGTGTTTAAAATCGACAAATCATTCTCAACGTAGGTATCCAATTGCCAATTTAGGATCTCGAAAGTAACGTATCAACTAACCTAATTTAGGTAGTACCTACCTTCTTACTTTTTAGGGTTCCGTTCCTCTAAAGGTAAAACGAAACCGGTCTGTCTGTCTGTTAAGATCGTTTTACTCAGGAACAAGTGGAGGTATCAAGCTGAAATTCATAATAATATCAAATACTCAGGACTACTGTCCCAGGGAGCTGTGAAAAAATAAAACTTCTAAGCCGACGGAATCAAAAGATACAGCCGTAAATGTTACAAATTTTCGTCACTAGGGAATCAAAACATACTGGGAACTTCCCATGAACTGGAACGGAGCAACGTCTTAACGTGGATGCTCTCGCTAGTGGCGCGAAATTATTATTATTTGGTGTTTTTTGCCCATTACAGCTCATCAACAGTCCTTCAGATAGCGAAAGTTAATTTCGCGAGAACTAGGAGACTTAACACACATGTTTTAATTGATAGTATCTCATAAATATCATCAGTTTAGCTACGATACACATTTTTTTTTTTTGTTTAGGTATATCGTAGCTAAATTTCCAATTTCGCGTCGCAGGCGTGAGCAAAAAAGGAAAAATTACGAAAACCATAAATTTTTAGTAACATCATAAAATAAAAATATTTTTAATAACTTTAATTTTACTACCCCTTTCCTCATGATTATTTAATTTAGCAATAAAAATACCATAACTTTTACTTATATACCTACAGGTTTGTAAAAACCCTCGGTGCGCGAGACCGATTCACACTAGCCCGTTTTTTTTAAATAATATAAGAACCTAAATTTTATAGTATTTACGGAAACAAACAGTGTTATGTAGAGTATGTAGAGTAACCAACACCAGAAGGTCAAGTACTTTTGATGCATCTCTTTGAAGTGACTGTTGTATTATATCTTTTCTAGCTCCAATTTAGTTGTTGAAGGCTTCGACCAAAGTAAAATATTTACGTCGATGGTTGAAGGGGTAACTTCGAGGGCTGTGAGTGGTCACAAATGTCACAGTATTAGGCCCGATCATTGTATTTGGGTATAACGCAGCCCTATAATTAGGTGCACTAGATAACGCAAGTGAACCTCCTTTGCGTGTCACTTTGCCTGCCCAAAGTAGGTGCAATGCACCTATTCATCATCATTAGCATCATCATTATCATCATTTTCATCATCATCATCATCATCATCATCAACATTATTATCATCATCATCATCATCATCATCATTATTATCATCATCATCATCATCATCATCATCATTATTATCATCATCATCATCATCATCATTATCATTATCATTTTCATCATTTTCTTCATCATCATCATCATCATCATCATCTTCAACATTATCATGATCATCAATATCATCATCATTATCATCATCATCATCATCATTATAATCATCATCATCATCATTATAATCATAATTATTATCATCATCATCATCATCATTATTATTATCATCATCATCATCATCATCATTATCACATTATCATCATCATTATCATCATTATCATTATCATTATCATCATTTTCATCATCATCATCATCATCATCAACAACATTATCATGATCATCAATATCATCATCATTATCATCATCATCATCATTATCATCATCATCATCATCATCATCATCATCATCATTATTCTCATCATCATCATCATTAACATCATCATAATCATCATTGGCAGCTCAAATAAAAGCCCACTGCTGGGTATAAGCCTCCTCCCTCAAACGCCACCCCAAAGGTTCTGTGCGATTCAATTCATTTATTTCAGGCAACATTGAAAAATGTACATTGTACTTAGACAAAGGCCCATAGTAATATATACCTTACAACTAACATACATGTCAAGATAAAGATATACTTAAAACTATCACTTAACGTCATTAGAGGGATTTGATTTCAATAATGCTTCCCTATAGCGTCGGTAAACAATGCCAGCTGGCCAGAAATCCGGATCTAGGAGCACATCCTTGTACTTCGCCTGGACCTAAAAGCATATGACTTGAAGTCAGTGGCCCTGTTGGTCTGCTACCGCTGGAGAGACAGTCGAATCGCTGCCCCCTGAATCCGGCCTTGGCACCTCTCCATCACGAACCGGAGCACATATTCTCCTGATGTATTCTCGCATCCAGAGAACATCCAGGTCTTACCAAACTGTATAACCAATGTGTCCTGCCCACAATGACGTACGGCATCAAAGAATGGACGCTCACCAAGGAAGCTGTGCATAGAATGAGATTCGCCCAAAGGGCTATGGAGCGTCCCTTGCTTGGAATATCTTTACTGGACCGTGTTCGCAACATGGAAATCCGAAGGAGGACAAAAGTGGCAGATATTGGAGACCGTATTGCGAGACTAAGGTAGCGCTGGGCAGGACGCTTGGCCATATATTTGGTGACGGCAGGTGGTGTACGGCCCTGACCGAGTGGTGGCCGAGAGGGAGCACTAGAGGCCGTGGCAGACCATCAGCCAGGTGGGCGGATGTACCTACTAGCACACCTCAAATCAGTTCACTCTCGGCCGCGATAGCACGTCGGATTTTAAATAAAATATCTTTGATTATATTTTTTTTTTTTTTTTATGTTTTATTTTATCTGCAATCGGCTATTTAGCCATAATCAGATGTTTTCTGGGTTGACGTGGTTTGGGTGTGATTCCAATGAATAACACCATTTAATTTGATGAACTGGTTAGGTTCTCTGGTCTAGGTCAAGTATTTGCCATCTCTTTAGGCGTTTTACATTCTATTGTGTGTTTAACAGGTTCTTAGCAAGTTCATTTGAGTGGTTTTCAAGTCTTTCCTTGTATTTTATGCAGTATTTGCTAACTTCCTCCTTGACAGTCGGCATTTCCAGGTATTCGTGTATTTCTGTGTTCCTCACAAACCAGTGTGCGCTTGAGACAGTTCTAAGGGCAATGTTTTGAAATCTTTGGAGGATTTCAATATTGGAGTTGCTAGCTGAACCCCAAAGTTCTATTCCGTAGGTCCAGATTGGCTTTATGATTGCCTTGTAGACAAGCAGTTTATTGCTAAGAGAAAGCTGAGATTGACGGCCTAGCAGCCAATATAGTCCCTTGTATTGTATGGTGGCTTCTGTTTTTTTAGCTTTAACATGGTTGGCCCAAGTCAGTCTTCTATCTAGGTGTAGTCCCAGATATTTTACGGTGTTATGCCTTGCTAGCGGTTCATTCTCCATATATATAGCTGGGCAGTCGCCTTTTCGGAGAGTATATGTTACATGTATGGATTTCGTTATGCTAGGCTTAATTCTCCATTTTTGTAGCCACACATCTATTTTATTGATCTGTTTTTGTAGTTTCAGTGAAGCCATACTTGGGTCCTTGTCACTTGCCAGGCATGCCGTGTCGTCTGCATATGTTGCTGTTACAACGTCTTCTGTTTCAGGCAGATCTGCCGTATATATAGAATACAGAACTGGGCCAAGCACCGATCCTTGTGGGACTGAAGCGTTGATGTAGTGCAGGTCCGAGAGGTATTCTTCGTATTTGACTTGAAATCTTCTGTGGTCTAAGTAAGATTTTAGTATCATGTACAATGAGTTGGGCAGCAGGGTTTTAAGTATATATAACAGTCCTTTGTGCCACATTTTATCAAATGCTTGTTGGATGTCCAAAAATACTGCGGAGCAATACTCCTTATTCTCAAGTGACTGTCTGATTTTGTGCACCACTCGATGCACTTGTTCTACAGTTGCATGTTTCTCCCGAAATGCGAACTGATGATCAGGTATGACCTTGTTCTCTGTGAGGACTGGTTTGAGCCTCACTAACAATATCTTTTCAAAGACCTTAGATAGTATAGGGAGGAGACTTATGGGTCTATATGAGCTAGGTTCTGTTGGTGGCTTCCCCGGCTTAGCGATCATGCAGATTTGTGATATTTTCCACAACTTCGGAAAGTAGTGCATTCTGAGTATTCCATTAAATAAGATTGTTAGGAATACCAAAGCTTTTCTAGGTAGTTGCTTGAGAACTTCACCTGTTATTAGGTCAAATCCGGGGGCTTTTTTGTTTTCAAGGTAGCAAATCGTTCGTGCTAGCTCTCTTGGGGCGACAAGTGTAAGCGGTGGAGATAACTGCTGATCACTATTTAAAACTGTGTCTATTTCATCTTCAAATTCCATCATGGATGATTCGTTTGGAGTGAAAACTTTGCTAAGGTGTTTAGCGATTAATTCGGCTTTCTCACTTCCACTTCTAGCCCACGGATCGTTCAGAGATTTTCTTATAGGTGGGACATGGATATGTGGTCCTTTAAAGTTTTTTGTTATTTTCCACAAGGAATAGTGGTCTTTCTTGTGAGCTGACAGTGTAGACAGTTTTTGCTGGAAGGTTATGTTTTGGTTTTCTGTGATTAATTCTTTCAGTTCCCTTGAGATTCTATTGTATTCTGTCCTATCCGAACCAGATCGACTTGCGTGAAGTTTCCTTCGTTGTTTGCGTTTTTCTGCCAGTTTATTGCGTATTTCCAATGGTATGTTATTTCTTTGGCTAGAACTGCTTAAAGACGAGGTTGCACGCCAAGCGGCAACTTGTATGAGGTTTGTGATGTAAAATGTTGCTTCATCAAAATCTTCTTCGGTTTTAAGTGAAATCCTTAGTTCTACTTTTTCTTCTAGGTATTCAGCAAAAGCACCCCAGTCTGTTTTATGATTATATAGTGTTGGTTTTTGTGCTCTGTGTATCGCTGATATGCTAAAAGTTGCTATGATCGGGGTATGATCGGACATACCATCAAGTGAGGATTCCACATCAAAGTATATATCGGATAGGCCTTTTACAATGAAGAAGTCTACGAGATCAGGTATTTTATTTGCATCGGTTGGCCAATATGTTGGTTTGCCTGTTCCTAATGTTGTGAGTTTATGTGTATCAACACTTTTTTTCAATTCTCGGCCTTTTGTGGTGATTAGCCTCGATCCCCAGTGAGTGTGTTTACAATTCCAGTCTCCACCAGCTATGAATCTGTTCCCCAAGCTGTGGAAGTAGCGGTCAAACATATGCTGTTTCGCTTTGTGCTTTGGTGGGCAGTAGATTGCGCTTACATTAATAGGCCCCATATTTTCCTTTATAGTAGTAGTGGTGGCTTGCATCCAGTCTTCTCGGAACTCACTATGAATATAGTGTTTAATATTGCTTTTTACAATAACTGCAGACCCTCCATGTGATTTATTATCTGGATGATTGGTATAATATACACAATAGTTGTCAATTTTGAAAATTTTGTTATCGTTGAGGTGTGTTTCTGATATCAGAGCGATATCTACTTTGTTGACTTTAAGAAGTATTTCCAGCTCTTGTTTATTTGGTGTTAAACCATTGATATTCCAGGTGGCGATTCGTAACGACATCATTGAGGAAGTTTACTGATGAGTGTCATGATGAGGTTCATCATTGTGCTAAGCTGTGTTATTAGTTGGTCGATTCTTTCAGTCTGTTTTATTATTAGCTCTTCTAGATTATATCTAAGTTCTTGCTTGTTTTCCATTCTAACTTCATTAGAATATGTTCTTTGTGACCTTTGGTCAGCGTGGTTTCTCGTATTTGTTCTGTTTAGCTCTGTATGGTCATCGTTGTCTTTCGTGTGTGATCTCTGCCACTGTGATTGGTCACTGATATCCCTCGGGTATGTTCTCTTGGTCTCTGTAAGGTCTACTACATTATCGGTCTTAATTGAGGGAGTCTTCTTAGTCCAATTTTTGACAGCTCCACTATATAGTTCTAGGCTTTCCATTACAGTTAGGTGCCGGCTTTTTGGTTGGGTGATTCTGGGAGTCATTACAGTCTCATTAGTCATAGTCTTGGCGGCAGTTGGCAGTTCATTCGTTTTGAAAGTGACAGTGTCGTTATTTGTCTCTTTATAAGCTGTTCTTGTCTTAGCTTGGGTTTGAAATTTGTTTACAGTATGCTTTCTAGATAGAACTTCTTTATATACCTGACACCCTTTGTAACTGGCAGGATGACTGCCAGAGCAGAGCGTACACACAGCTGGGGTGTTTTCGTCTATTATGCACATGGTTGTTTTGTGGGCCCCAGCACACTTAACGCATCTGTATGGCCGCATACAATTATTTTCACTGTGTCCATATTGTTGGCACCTTTTGCACTGCACCACCGTTGTTTTTCTTATTGGGTCTTCAATTGTTACCTTCTGGTTGTATATGACTTTTATTGATTTGACCAATTTGTTATTTTCATGAGGGGCTACATTCACAAAGAAAGTATTTAGTGGCTCCTTGGTACCTTGTTTTCTAGCTGTAACTATTTCTCCTTGTACTTTATTTCCAGTTTTCTCGATTGCATCTATGATTATAAATTGGCGCCAGAAAAAAAAAACTCTATGTAAAATATAGTTTGCATCTATAAAGTCAAAGTCAAAAGTATTTTATTCATTGAAATCACAAGGATCATTTTGAATAATTATAATTTTTGTTTGGACCGTGATATGAGGGCTTAGTACAGGTTTGTCTAAGTTTTGCATTCGGTATCCCAACTATCGAATTGAGAGTCGATATTTGTTTTTATGTATAGTTTGATGGTGCAGCCCACGATGGTGCAACCCACGGAGAAAAGAGGCCTACTCTGCCTACCCTTTCGCAAGAAAAGGCGTGTGTCTATGTATGTATGCATGGTTTGATTGAGTATTTACAAGTCCACTATTCTAGGGGGCTCATACAAAAACGATATTTCGACTCGCAATTCGGTTTTCTTTATTCCGAGTGGTTCCTAATTACATAACTGGGATCGAGCAGGAACAAAAAAATAATTAAAAAAAATAATTTTAAACTGATCCCTGGGAGACAGGATCGATTAGGAAAAAAATTATAAGTATAAGGTATCGAACAGGACAAGAGATTGAACTCAAGGGATCGAACAGGAACTATTCTGAACCTCTGGATTGAGCTACTTTTTAGGGTTCCGTATCCAAAGGGTAAAACGGGACCCTATTACTAAGGCTCCGCTGTCCGTCTGTCTGTCCGCCTGTCACCAGGCTGTATCTAATGAACCGTGATAGTTAGACAGTTGAAATTTTCACAGATGATGTATTTCTGTTGCCGCTGCAACAAAGAATACTAAAGCACACATAAAATAAATATTTAAGGGAGCTCCCATATACAACAAACGTGTTTTTTTAACGTTTTTATAGATAATGGTACGGAACCCTTCGTGCGCGAGTCCGACACGCACTTGAACGGTTTGGAGTTTTTTTTTTAGATTGAGTCATCCAAGCATCGTTACATTGAGCTGTATTATATTAGTAGGATAACATAACAATTTCCATCCCTTCATGGAAATCCTCAAATCCATCCCCACTTCATATCCCTACACTCCGCCCTTGACCACAGAGCTAATAGCAGTGAGTACCGCGGCGGTTGCCATGGCAACGGGGGGCGTAGTACCTACCTACCTACCTAGGGTGCATTAATGATTTATGTGAAGGATGTGTCATTTTTACTTTTACGGAAAGGAAAATAAAGTTAATATATAAAAAGTAATTAATTTTGTAAAGGTTAAAAATAACCCCCAACGCAATGAAACGGCTGAACCGATTTGGATCAAACATAGCTAAGAACAATCCCAATAAATTCACCATTCAAAAAACAAAAAAATCGAAATCAGTTCATCCGTTCGGGAGCTACTATGCCACAGACAGACACACACACAGACACACTTACACACTTACACACACACGGACACGTCAAACTTATAACACCCCGTCGTTTTTGCGTCGGAGGTTAAAAATTGTTCAAGGCAAGTTTTGATTAACTTAGTGATCGTAACCGTGTGATCACAATGAGCCTAAACACGGCCAGTCTACTATTATCCATCGAAGAGTTCCGATGTCCACCTTCCGTCTCCATCATCACATCAGCTCGCTGTCACCATCATATTGTATTGTCATCGAAACTTGACAGGTGTGCCAAATTTCAGCTCAATCGGTTGAGGATAACTGCTTTAAAATTCAGTTGCAAGATTCCACCCGGACATACATTGCAATTTAATAAAGAGCTTGTAAAAATATTTATTTTGCCAACAGAACACAGAAAATATATAAACCAGGCTGTGGTGCGTCCGGCCTAAGAATATTCCCCTCCGTCTCCTCCCGTGGATGCCGTAAAAGCCGACTTGTTGATAAGATTCGTTGGTATAAGATTTGTCCTGGCTGCTAGCTTATTAAGAAATGTGTTATTACTGGAAGAAAGCGTTATACGATTCTGTCGTGGGAAGCAATGGCGGCGATGAGCTCACCACGTCACGTCTATATTCCACGATGGTGCAACCCACTGTAAAAAGAGGCCCATTGAGGCTCTGCCTTCCCTCTCGGAGAAAAAGGCGTGTGTCTATAAAAATATTAACAATTTCTCCGAAAAATTGAAATATCAAGGAATCTAGATTCGAATCCATTAAATAAATATTGAAAGTTGTTTCATTGTTCAACATTAAGTCGTTTTTATTTTGATGTGAACACCGCGCCGCGCGCCGTGATGTCGCCCTTAATGTATCTAAAAGCTTTAGATTCAACTCGTTGTCACGAAAAATCAATAAACACTTTTACAGTCAACGATTGCATCTGAAACCCAATTCTCCTATTACAAATAGTCAAGTTAAAGTTCGGATCATGTTACGATCTAGTGTCGATGTCACAAACGTCAATAATTGTAAGTATTCTGCTCACCTGACAATACAACGCGGAATGTGAAATATCCAAATGTGACTGTAACTTGAATATATTTCACTAGAAACAGGATATTTACCGCGACTATTGAGTTTTAAATGTTTTCGATATTTCGGCACAGTTGCATGCGCCATGATCACGGCAGAACTAACTATAGTCAAAAATATCTAGTGACAAGTGTGTAACTATGATAGTTTCAAAAGTTGTAACTTGAATGTTTCAAACTTCTGTGAATTCTCTCCTTCACTCTTTATTATTATTGTATATCACTATCCTACTCTGATATATGGTCGAAAGAATTGAAAGTTCAGTCCGACCAGTTTATAAAATAATTAAGAGAATTGGGCTACACGTATAAAACTTTACAATACTCTCTGAGTGACAATTACCCCACAGACTGAGCCGTAAGCCCTAGAGACTATAATGCTTGATTTAACAAGTAGGTACTAATAGCACCTAACTCATGGGAGATACTTATGTGCCGTGCATTTTACAAGTCTATCTTAATACCTTTAATAGATTATCTAAGCTCAATACTGGGTAGTGAAAGTGGGGTAAAGTTGGGTATGGCAGAAGAAACATGAAAGTAGAATAAATGCAGTAGACATGAGAGCTTTTAGGAGTATGTGTGGTGTGACTTCGAGGGATAGAATGAGGATTAGTTTGATAAGAGAGCGTTGTGAAATTAAAGAAGACGTAGTGACTAGGATTGAGAAAGGTATGCTTGGCTGGTTTGGGCATTTAGAAAGGATGGACGATAGTAGATTGAAACAAGTACATAAGACGAGCGTGAATGGGACAGTGAAGGGAACACCTCGGCGAACGTATTCAGACTAGATCGGACACGTTCTGTAAATAGGCCAGGTCAAGAGTACCCTTAACCGACGAGCATCTATGAAGAATGTGATGAGAGTGATTGACGCAACAGAGGTGTGTAAGGATCGTAGCAAGTGGAAATCCGTGGCCTCTGCCAAAAAACCTCAGCAAACCTTTTGTTTTAATGGGGAAATCCGTCATGGATACCCGCTTGCCACGGGGGTGACAGCACCACCACACTGTGTTCATCCGGTTGCCTTTTGTTGGGACAACGGGTCGCCTTCGCACTCTTCCGCTGTCTGACAGCGTTAGTCCCATACGGAGGGGACCCCTTCCCGATGGGGTGGAGCATTGTCCCCCCTATCTCCATGAGGGGCACGCAGGGAAACTACGCGCCACCTCAGGGCCTAAACCAATATCGGCAACGGACGCCCCCGTGTCCGCTGCCAGGTCCCAGTTATGGGGGCTGAATGAGAGCGTGGAAGAGCCTTCCCAACGCCCGGCTCTTCTCCTGCGGATTGAAAGATCGGTTGAGATTTCCCTCTCCTACTCCGCAGCTTCCTTCTAGTAGTAGTAGAGTTTTTTGTGAAAGAACTCATCCGGGTATGGTGGTAGTAACCACTATACCTATTTCTGCCGCAAAGCAGTAGTGCTCGCATTGCTGTGTTCCGGTTTGAAGGGTGCCGGTGAAATTACAGGCACATGAGACTTTTCATCTTTATTTCTCAGGGTGGCGGGCGCAGTGAAATGCCACATAGAGCGCTTCCTAGGTGGACGTGACCTATGATAATGCACTGTTCATAGGCATAGGGTACCATTAACATCAGGTGGGCCGTCTGCTTGATCCGTCATAACATGTTGTATAAAAAAAAACTCTGCAAACCTGTGCTAAGCCCCGCCATGTCGTGTCGGTTACAGTAAACGTCATAAAATAAGAAATACAGCGTCTAAAGATCTGTCTGGAGTGCTGAATGTAGGACGCCGTTATTGCGCGGGATTGAGTGAACTGCTTCATGATCTGTGGAGTTATTCATGTACCAGCGTCTGCCTATGGCTTCACTCGCCTGGTACCGATGACAGTCTATGTTTATCATTTATTTAACTTCACTTGTTTCGGCACTGAGTCGGTCGCTAACTACTGGCCTCATACAGTGCAGCAGGCTATTGAGAGAGCTATGCTCGGAGTTTTACCACGTGATAGAATCCGATATAAGATCCGTAGAAGAACCAAGATCACCGACATAGCTCTCAAAATTAGCAAATATATATATATATATATATATATATATATATTTTTAATACTACTTGAATGACGGAACAAGCAGATGGCCCACCTTATGTTAAGCGGTAACCTCTGCCTATAGACAGTGCATTACCTTATAGGTCACGTCCACCTACGACACACCCTATGTGGCATTGCACTGCGCCTGCCACCCTGAGACATAGATGAAAAGTCTCATGTGCCTGTAATTTCACCGGCACCCTTACCCTTCAAACCGGAACACAGCAATGCGAGCACTACTGAATTGCGGCAGAATAGGTATGGTGGTAGTACTTCCCCGGACGAACTCTTACACAAAAAAGCTCTACTACTACTAACAAAAAAGCTCTACTACTACTTAAAAAAAAGCTCTACTACTACTAGAATACTACTAAATTGAAGTGGCAACGGCCATATAGCTCACAGAACTGACAACTGTAGGGGAAGAATGTTTTTTGTATGGCGACCACAAACTAACGATGCTTTGACCCATTCTCGATGGAGCAAAGACAATAAAAAGTTCTTAGGAAGGCGGTGGATGGAGGCGATGGGATAGCCCAATCTCTGCCTTCAACAATGCATTACCTCATAGGCCACGTCCACCTAGGATGCACTCTATGTGGCATTGCACTGCGCCCGCCACCCCGAGACATAAAGATGAAATGTCTCATGTCTCAATTTCACCGGCACCCATATCCTTCCAACCGAAACACAGCAATTCGAGCACTACTGTTTTGCTGCAGAAATGGGTATTGAGGTACTCCTCCCCGGACGTACTCTTTCACAAAGAAGTACTAAAACAAACAAACAAACTTTCGATTTATAATAATGGGATCGGGATTTTGACGCCATTTTGTACTATTTTGATGGACGTGACTAAAGCCTGCCGTGCCCGTTATAAGCTTCGACCAAAGTAAAATAAATTTACGTCGATGGTTATAAGTACCTACTTACTTACGTACTATCAAATTGCTACTACTTCGTGTCACTGGTTTATTCTTGGTCACCCTTCGAGATCGGAGACCAGCTTTAGGTATAGTGGACTAAGATAAGATAACATTAAGGTTTTTTTAAAAGTTTGTTAGACCTTTGTTTGAGCACGATCTCACCTGTTGGTAAGTGACGATGTGGCCGAAGATGGAGCACAAAGCTCTAGAAGGCACCTATTCACTCTAGCCTTGAAGAGACCCAGATTATAGTTTTCAGGAAACACAGACGACGGTAGTGTATTCCACTCCTTAGCAGTTCGCATTATAAAGGTAGAACAGAAACGTTTAGTACGAATAGAGGGTATACTAATGAGGTAAGGATGGTACCGAGCCGTGCGTCTGCTGCGTCTGGTGCAGATCGTGCAGTTCCTGGGAGCATTTCCCGAAACACACACTCACACTATAGATGACTGATAAATCCGCGTAGCCTGATGTCACTCTACCCTCGACAGCTTACGAGTATAAGAAAATTTTCAGTGTTTGAGCCTACATTTTATGTATTATTTGTTATTTATAAGTACCTATATCAAGCGTAGCGACTGATGTCTTATGTCTTTTGTATTATTTGTTATTTATAAGTACCTATATCAAGCGTAGCGACTGATGTCTTGTCTTTTGCTGATTTTGTCTACATCTTACTTTTGACTGCTAAGGTTTTTAGGTTGGTTCTCTCGTGAACCATCTTCCACTTGTTCTCGGCACCACACAGGCGCTCCCCACCAAGCAGTAAGAAGGATCATCAAATAAAACCAAGCCGTGTTTGTTGCCTGATTGTTCTAGGTTTGGTCGCGTTGGAACAGGAGTCAATTTAGTTTATAAGACGATTCAAAATGATCCTTTTTTCAATAATTAAAATACTTTTAGCTTTGTTTGGTAACCAATGGTACGGTATGAACAATAAATGCAGCCAGCACCTTAGGGCCACTTTCGTCTGGTATAGTTTTATTTTATTTTGTATACTACTTGAATAACGGAACTATCAGATGGCCCACCTGATGTTAAGCGGTAACCTCTGCCTATGAACAGTGTATTACCTCATAGCACATCCACCTAGGACGCGCCCTATGTAGCATTGCACTGCACCCGCCACCCTGAGAAATAAAGGTGAAAAGTCTCACGTGCTTGTAATTTGTTGATTTGGATCTATTAAGCTACCTTTAGATCGTTAGCTGCGATCTAAAAGTAGCTCATCTAAAGGTGACTTCAGGTAGCACAACCGTTTCATATGTATATATGTAACTTTGTACATACCTTGTATAAGTTGTATTATTATTTCTGTAAATAAATGTATTATATGAACAAAGATAAATTATGATAATGTTATGATGTTTGTCGACTTTCACGCAAAATGGCTTGGCCAATTTTTATGAAATTTAGTAAGATAGATTAAACCTTGGGTTAAAACATAGGATACTTTTTGTTCCTAAATTCAGTTTCCAGAGGAGAATAATGAGTGTGAAACCGCGGGCGAACGCTAGGCATACGTACAAATTGTTGTAGGGCCCTCGAGGTTTCTGCGCCCTAGAATGAACCCAAGCACCTTTGTTCGAGGCCTCGAGGGCGCATTGTGTTCGTTACTGCATTGTTTTACTGATACTTTTTATTTTCTGTTAGAAATGTAGGCGGTAGCGGATTAGGCTGTGTCTATAAATAGGCAGATTACAAGCGGTAGCGATAATAGGTAGGCGGTTCACAAATCACTTCAAAATGACGTGTTGTTTTTTAAAAACTTTTATGGCTTTTACGCCATTTCCAAAAAGAAACATCATCTTCTTTTATTTCATATGATTTTTTTGAGTTATTTTGTATAATTTTGGTGGCATTTAAACCAATGTAGCCCAGCCCGTCTATGAGCACAAGTGTAGTGAAATGAAATGAAATATATTGCGTGACTTTTCAAATTAGTAGAAATTTACTACCAAAGTTTTTGTAAAACGGCCGCTGTTTTACTTGACTGTGGCTTTGATGACTTGAAAGGATTGTAAGGTAGCAAATTATATTGAATATTCAATAATTATACTTGAAAATGGCAAATGAACAAGCTGTGCGACGCCAATTATAAAGAAAAAAATATATTTAACTCGCAATGTTTGTAAGTATGTATATTTGGTTCAAATCTTGCAACTGAATGTTAAAGCAGTTATCCTCAACCGATTGAGATGAAATTTGGCATACCTGTCAAGTTCCGATGGCAATACAATATGATGGTGACAGCGAGCTGATCTGATAATGGAGACGAAAGGTGGACAATGGAACTCCTCGAAAGATAATGGCCATGTTTAGGCTCATTTTGATCGGCATACGAGTCCGATCACTAATTTTATTTTACTACTTTGGAAAACAAACCTGCTTTTGTATTTGTATATAACTTTAATGCCATGACAAACCTAGGCTACGTACTTTTGATTTAAACTAAGACTTATTTAGTTTTTTGTAATACGGCCAAAAAAGTTTAAAGAAGGACAACGGAACTCCTCTATGGATAATAGCAGACTGGCCGTGTTCAGACTAATTTTATAAAAGCTTTTTTGGTTTATTATTTTTAAAGTATAAACCACACTTTATGGATAACAACTAACTATGATAACTTTATGCTAATTAGCATTAAGTTCGCCTATGTACTGCTTTTTGTCTTGTGCAATAAAGAATTTTCTATCTATTTTTCTATAACAATAATAATAACATTAACATTGGACATTACCATTAATATTAGATGACTTCTGTGGTGCAGCGGGCGCAGGTTTGCCTGCGACGCAGGAGGCTATGGGTTCGTATTCCGCCTCGGAAAAATATTTGTACGATCTGCAGATAATTCAGGGTGTTCTGGGTATTTTCTTTGTATAATAAACAAGTAATTAATTTTGTAATAATTAAAAAACCCTCAACGCAATGTAACGGCTGCACCGATTTTGATAAAACATAGCTAAGAACACACCCGACAAATTCACCATTCAAACAAAAAATAACGATATCGGTTCATCCGTTCGGGAGCTACGATGCTACTGACAGACACACACACACACACACACACACACCCACACACACACACACACAGACACGTCAAACTTATAACACCCCGTTGTTTTTGTGTCGGGGGTTAAAAAATATCTTCTATGAAATATATTGTATTAAGTATTAGTATTAAGAATGCTTCCGGTCTCGATTGATTGCTGTTATTATATTGATGCAATCCGGTCGATTTTTATATTGTACTTATCTCATTATCAACCTTATCGTAAAATAGAGATTGTATGTGTTGTTTGTATGTGTTGTGTGGTTGTGAGTTGTCGTAGTGGATATGTATGGATTATAGGGGGAGGCATAAGATATATGTTCTTGGGGGGTGAACTTAGTGTTAGGTTACATGGAGAGTATTAGATAGATAGAAAATTCTTTATTGCACAAGACAAAAAGCAGTACATAGGCGAACTTAATGCTAATTAGCATTTTCTTCCAGCTAACCTTTGTGTAATGTAGAGTGGGTGGTAGTGCTATTAAAATTAATTATAGGTTGAGATTAAATGATAAACATAATTAAATACCTACTCTAAATAACTAGCTATATAAATACCTAACATAATATAATATATATAAATAATTCAATAAATAACATAAGCTCAATTTTGTTGGACATTTTGCAATGACAAAAAGTATTGGTACAGTTTGGACTTGAAGACTCCCATGGAAGCGGCTTTCCTAACTTCTACTGGAAGAGAGTTCCACAAGCGGATCGAAGTGACCGTAAAAGAGTATGAGTAAAAAGAGGTCCTATGGGCAGGGGTCATGAGTAGAAGATGTTGAGAGGATCGAGATAGATGGTCAGGAGAAAAAGGGGAGGGAAACGTTCTTTTAAATAGTTTGGAGAAAGGGGATTGTGGAGGATGTTGTAAAGGAGACAGAGTAAGTGAGTATCCCGACGGTATCGAATTTTGAGCCATTTTAACTGTGAGCGGTAGTGTGAAATGTGGTCGTACTTACGTAGACCATAAATGTACCTGATGCAGAGATTCAACAACCGCTCCAGTATTGGCACAAGAGTGTAAAACCCGCTCATCTCAGAGCACTCTGCACACAGCCTTATTTTGTAATGTCACAGCAATACTTAATTACGCCATCTGTCGCGAATACCGATCAACATGTGCCACAGCTGTTCTGAACTCGGAGATAGTTTCTAATAAGCAATACAATAATTACACTTGAAAATGGCAAAAGCACAAGCCGTGTGACGCCAGTTAGGTATAAAAAAAGGTATAGTTGAAAAATTCTGTTTTCAAAACAAGCTTTCATAAAATGTACTTCTGACTGATGATGATGACGAAATTAATTATATAAATGTATGTAAATGATTAGCAAAAAAAGTTTTTTTTTTAACTACGTGTATGACCGAACAAACAGATGTCCCACCACTCCCACCTGATGTTAAGCGGTAACCTCTGCCTTTAACAAAGCATTACCACATAGGTCACGTCCACCTAGAACGCGCCCTATGTGGCATTGCACTGCCCCGCCACCCTGAAACATAAAGATGAAAAGTCTCATGTGCCTGTAATTTCACCGGCACCCATACCCTTCAAACCGGAACACAGCAATGCGAGCATTACTACTTTGCGGCGGAAATAAGTATGGAAGTAGTACATTCCCGGACGAAGTCTTTCACAAAAAAGCTCTACTTCTACTAAGAAAATATTACATTAAAATATTGAAGAATGAAGATTGATGATTGAAGAAAAGATTACTAAAGATTACAGTAGGTATACACAAAAAACTTAAAACCAACGAAAGCATCGAAGGTCTTTATACGTTTATGATAGGTAGTTACTTATTAGTTAGATATACGTAATCACTAGGAGGTACCTAATTAGGCCAAGCCTGTGCTATAGGTACTAGTAATAATTAGTAATCAAAACGGTGTGCTGATCAAAATGAGCCTAAACACGGCCAGTCTACTATTATCCATCGAGGAGTTCCGTTGTCCAACTTCCGTCTCCATCATCAGTTCAGCTCGCTGTTACCATCATATTGTATTGTCATTGAACCTTGACAGGTATGCAATCTTCATCTCAATCGGTTGAGGATAACTGCTTTAAAATTCAGTTGCAAGATTTGACCCGAACATAAATAGGTATACGTACAAATAAGAAACATTGCAAGTTAATATTTTTCACAAAAAACTTATTTAGAATCAAACTACCTTAAGGCGGGCAGTATGCCAGTTTGTCGAGCCAATACAAAAAAATAAAAATATAAAAAATTTGAAGGGTTAATTCAGTTTTGCAGACTTTAGTTTAAGGTCAAAATTATAATTCTCGAAAACATCAGGCGCCAGGATGATGGCCAGCATAGGATGAACAGAATCTAGGGTACTACTGAAGCTGAATCTTCAAGTTTGAGATCAAACTTCTAATTAAGGTGGGGTATAACGCAAAATTACCAATCTTAGATTAGATTTTTAACTGACTAAATCAAGTACAATATTCAAATTATAAATATGCATGGATACTACATTATAATACCGAGGGATCACCCAGACAGAAACACGATAGGACAAAAATTTCTCAATAAAAAAAAATAACAAACTTACCTCTAACTTTTGGCTAGATTCGATTGTTTGTCAATATAGTACAGATTATTGGGTCAAAAATTTAATAAATAAGATCAATACAATAAAACCAAGGATTCCATGGGTTTTTTTTTAAATTATCTATATTTCACGAGATATTTAATAAAAACCGCTTTGTAGAGCGGCGAGAGGCGTTTTTTTTAAATGAAGATTTCTGCCTGGCACTGCCTTAATATGACATGATATGTATTCCTCTCGCTGACTCCGGAGTCTGATGACATGATGAATAGGATCGATGGTGCACAGGGTGAATTAAAAAGATGATGATTTTAAAGATGTTTTATTTTTAACCCCCCGACGCAAAAACGACGGGGTGTTATAAGATTGACGTGTCTGTGTGTATGTGTGTGTGTGTGTGTTTGTCTGCCGCCTCGAAGCTCCCGAAAGGATGAACCAATTTTATTTTATTTTTGTTTGAAAGGTGAATTTGTCGGGAGTGCAGTTTGATCGAAATCGGTTCAGCCGTTTCATTACGTTGCGGTATTTTTATTTTTTACAAAATCAATTACTTGTTATGGAAGTAGTTTTTAGACTACTGAAAATATGTTCGGGATTTTAAATTTTTATAAAAATATCTAGATAAAGAATACGAACGCACTCATAAAATATAACCCTCCGTTGCACAGTCGGGTATAAAGATATAAAAAACCCGGAGACGGCGTCCGAAGACCGGCATAATTATGAGCGGTACAAACAAACAAAAACTAAAATTATTATAGTTCCAAATTATATAGTGCGAGTGTTTGAAACATGTATAATTTATAAAAAAGTGGACGCCATGTCATTTTTGGCCAAAAGGTACAGAAAAAATCCGGTCTTGTGATTAGGGATGTTCGGGTTGGGGTTAGATGAAGCAATTTTTTGAAAACTGCATAATCGTAACCGCGGCTGAATATGATAAAATTTTGAAATAATGCTAATAAATAAATAAAATAAATAAATAATGCTGGACAGTTTACACAACATTATCTAGCCCCAAGCTAAGCAGAGCTTGTGTTATATGGGTACTAGATAACTGATATACTTAATACAATATATAACATAGATAGATATTTTTTATTACATTATATAGAAAATACCCAGAACACCCTGAACAAATATCTGCGGATCGCACAAATATTTGTTCCAAGGCGGGAACGAACCCGCAACCTCCTGCGTCGCAGGCCAACCTTCGCCCGCCGCGCCACAGAGGTCGTCTAATAAATTAAACAATACGTTTTTAAGTCTCACAAAATCTGCTGAATCTATTCATGTATATTTGTTCTTGTCATTTATACACACAGTCATTTATACACACAGTCATTTATACACGCAGTCATTTATACACACAGTCATTTATACACACAGTCATTTATACACACAGTCATTTATACACACAGTCATTTATACATAAAGTTTTTTTTTATCTTCTTGTATAACGGAACAAGCGGATGGCCCACCTGATGTTAAGCGGTAACCTCTGCCTTTAACAACGCATTACCACATAGGTCACGTCCACCTAGGACGCGGTCTATTTCGCATTGCACTGCGCCCGCCATATTGAGACATAAAGATGAAAAATCTCATGTGCCTGTAATTTCACCGGCACCCATAACTCAACCCCTTCATACTGGAAAACAGCAATGCGAGCACTACTGCTTTGCGGCAAAAATAAGTATGATACTTGTATGATAAATAGGTAGTAGTACTTCCCCGGACGAACTCTTTTACAAAAAAGCTCTACTACTACTAAAATACTAATTTTAAAAATAACTAGCGACTCGCCCCGGCTTCGCACGGGTAGCCCCCGGTGACCACCCCCCCCTCTCTTACCCCCCTATGTAAATCTCCTGGTTCTAAGCTACCTCCCCACCAAATTTAAGCTAAACCGGTTCAACCGTTCTTGAGTTATAAGTGGTGTAACTAACACGACTTTATTTTATATATATGTATATATAGATGAAGAAGAAATACAGTTCGCCTACCTGCGCTCACTGCTAAATACAGTTCGCCTACCTGCGCTCACTGCTAAATACAGTTCGCCTACCTGCGCTCACTGCTAAAAGATTATTTTGAATAATTATATATCCCGGACTTGTTGATAAGATTCGTTGGTATAAGATTTGTCCTGGCTGCTAGCTTATTATGGAATGTGTTATTACTGGAAAGCGTTAGACTAGTCAGTCGGGAAGCAATGGCGGCGATGAGCTCACAACTTCTCACGTCTATATTCCACGATGGTGCAACCCACAGTGAAAAGTGGCATATTGTGCTTCTGCTACCTACCCCTTTGCGGAAAAGGCGTGTGTCGAAGTATGTATGTTTGAATAGGTCCTATACTACTTTCAATGCAAACAGCCCCATTCCGAGAGCTCGTTAGAGGCAAATTGAAAATGTTTTTCCTTCAAGCGTGGTTTTGTAACCAATTCAAACATTAATTGATTCATTTCGGAGGTTGCGGGTTCGATTCCCGCCTCGGAACAAATATTTTTGCGATCTGCAGATATTTGTTCAGGGTGTTCTGGGTGTTTTATATGTATAATAAAAAATATCTATCTATGTTATATATTTCACGAAATCACTCACAGAGATTGCAGGAAAGCGAGAGGAAAGATGTTGGTGTTCAGTACTCAGGTGGATGCTGCTGCCCATCCCCTGATGAAATCCCTATATCGGCTTATACAACATCCACGGGAGGAGACGGAGGCTTCTATTTGATAGCTCGCATAAACCACGGCATATTTAATTTATTTGAATTACCTATAGTTTCCACCCCATAACATCCCAAGAAATTGTCCCCTCAGTAAGTGGATATATAAGGACCTACGTATATAATATATGTTTGGTAGGGACTAGGAAAGTATCTTTATACAGGGCGTCCCAAGACTATGCGACATGAAAGGAAAGTACCTTAAATATTGTAGATAGGATACTTTGCTGAGAGGAGACTTTATTTTATTTTTAAAACTTAGTAATACTACATTCTAAGTTTTTATTAATTTACTTGATTCGTCTGGTAATCGAACCGAACATTTAATGGATCAAACATTTTACATTATTCTTTTGTTATGAAATACTATGTTACTTAAGAGGTTTTTTTTTATCCATTCTTTCAATTGGCGTCATAAAAATACGTGCTGTTTTTTTCACATTTAAGTCGGTTCGATTTCCAGACGAAGCAAGAAATTTTTAGAAAATCTTTGAAAGCAGAATTACTAAGTTTTAAAAATAATATAAAGTCTCCTTTCAGCAAAATATCCTATCTACAATATTTGAGGTACTTTCCCTTCATGTCGCATAGTCTTGGGACGCCCTGTATAACTATCCAATACACAGTATTCGTTTTATCATATAATTCCATATAATTATAACAACTCGATACATTTTGACAAATAGTTCTAATTACAAATCGTATTGTCGACGGTAATAATAACGTAATCTAATTGGTTCATTCAAATTAAGAATTCTAAGTCGTTCGTGATTGGATATGTAGAATTTTGTAGTAGTTAGGTATATTTAAATTATTTTAAAGTCTATTATTCGAAATAATAAGTTATACCTAGTTGCGATCACATTTCGATATTATCCCCCTAAATAAAATAATATAAAAAAAGAAATAGGAAGATAAATTTTTCAAGCTTAATATATTAACTTAAAATGATAATGAGGTAGAAGTACCTCGAACTCAAATAAATAAGGAAGATTTAAAAGTTAGCTTTAAATATTAAACATTAAACTCTGAAACTATTTAACTACTATTGCTTTATCTTTATCTTTATCTTATCTTAAACTTATTCTCTCTCTCCTTCAGCAAAATCAAAAGGAATTCGATTAGTTTCAGCTAATGTAGATGAAAATCAACAGATCGATTAAGACATTATAATAAATAAAAACCAAATTAAATATTTTTTTTATTTTTTTAAGGTATCTGTTATTACTGGTAGAAAGCGTTAGCACAGTCAGTCGTGGAAAGCAATGGCGGCGATAAGCTCATCATTTGTCACGTCTATATTCCCACGATGGTGAAAAGAGGCCTATTGAGGCTCTGCCTACCGTTTCGAGGAAAAAGGCGTGTGTCTAATGTATATGTATGCATAAAAGAAGTATTTTTAGGGTTCCGTAAAAAAAATACGGAACCCTTTTGGATTCGTCATGTCTGTCTGTCTGTCCGAGTATGTCACAGCCACTTTTTTCCGAAACTATAAGAGCTATGCTGTTGAAACATGGTAAGTAGATGTACTCTGTGAACCGCAATAAGCTTTTTAAACAAAAATAGAAAAAAAAACAAGAAATTTTTGGGGTTCCCCATACTTAGAACTGAAACTCAAAAAACTTTTTTTCATCATATCCGTACGGGTGTCTATGGATAGGTCTTTAAAAATGATATTGAGGTTTCTAATATCATTTTTTTCTAAACTGAATAGTTTGCGCGAGGGACACTTCCAAAGTGGTAAAAAGTGTGCCCCCCCCCATAACTTCTAAAATAAGAGAATTATAAAACTAAAAAAAAAATCACCATGTAAAATTTCAACCAAAATTGGTTTGAACGAGATCTAGTAAGTAGTTTTTTTTAATACGTCATAAATCGTAGTCCGACTCGCACTTGGCCGCTTTTTTTCACGTAGGGTCACACGCAGTGCGCTCATTCACGTAAGCTCATTACAATGGGGTTGGATGTTCAATAATAGTGTGTAGAGTTTAGGAACTACACGATCTGATCCCACCATCTCCTTTTCATCATAGGACGAGCAGACGCACGGCTCGGTACCACCCTTACCTCATTAGTATACCCTCTATTCGTACTAAACGTTTCAGTTCTACCTTTACAATGCGAACTGCTAAGGAGTGGAATACACTGCCGTCGTCTGTCTTTCCTGAAAACTATAATCTGGTTCTCTTCAAGGCTAGAGTGAATAGGTGCCTTCTAGACCTTTGTGCTTCATCTTCGGCCACATCGTCACTTACCAACAGGTGAGATCGTGGTTAAACAAAGGTCTACCATAGTAAAAAAATGCCACATCTACTGAGCACATTGCACACCCCTCTCCCCATACCCCGCTGTGAGCGCGCGTTACAATGACAAGGTCTCACTGCGTTTGGACAATATTTAGACTGCTCAGTGATCTCCCCTAATGGTCACGCGCTTATTTTTCGGCTACTCAGTGATACTCCCGTGGGGCATTTGTGTGGTCGGGCCTTTATCTTATTTTTTAGTATAATAAATAAATAAATAAATAATGCTGGACAGTTCACACAACATTATCTAGCCCCAAACTAAGCAGAGCTTGTGATATGGGTACTAGATAACTGTTTTACTTAATACAATACATTATATACATAGATATTTTTTTATAATACATAGAAAATACCCAGAACACCCTGAACAAATATCTGCGATCGCACAAGTTTTTGTTCCGAGCCGGGAATCGAACCCGCAACCTCCTGCGTCACAAGCCAACCTTCGCCTGCCGCGCCACAGAGGTCTTAAATTATATTGAAGTTAGTGTAACTTTACAGAAATGTATTTTCCTCCTTTTTAACCCCCCACGCAAAAAGAGGGGTGTTATAAATTTGAACGCTATGTGTATCTGTATGTGTGTATACCCGTAGGATGAATCCATGGGATCAACACGGCTGCACCCATGTCTGTGACACCGTAGCGCTTAAACGGGTGAACCAATTTGAATGCGTTTTTTTTAATTTGAAAGCAGGTTTTCTAGTGATGGTTCTTAGACATATTTTATCAAAATCAGTTCAGCCGTTTCCAAGCGTAGGGGTTTTTTTTTATTTCTTCTTGTTGGAGTCTGTAATTCCACGTAACCAAGATCCATATGAGGATTGCTCAATCTCCTTTCTTTTTTTTCTTTTTTTTGGTTATTTCTCTTTATCATCATCGTAAGCTTGAAATATGTATTTTGTAAAACAAAGTGTCCTATTTTTTCTATAACTAAATTATGTATTTTCCATAAAAAATACATTTGTATGGATTAACATCTCCCGTTACATCTATCGGCTGTTAGTCTGGCACATGAAACGAAGAGAGAAATCTTGGTTCACCCCAGGCACTAATCAACGTAGTTCAATAATGTCCACGCTTTACTAAGAACCGATCTTTTGTCATTATCTGTTCTGTGCCAGACTAATAGTCTTGACCTGTGAGGTAAAATAAACATACTATTCACACCCCCTTTTTGAAACATCACATCATGAGACACTAATTAATCCCTAATCCTCGGAGTCGCGTGTCATTCCATCCCGATAGATGGGAACAGAACACTATCAAAATTGGTTTAACCTTTGCATCAATGATCTCATTTGCGAGTGTGAATGAACCTATTGTGCAAACAGGGGGTGGTTTTATTGAGAGGGCGTTCAATTGATTTTGGATGAATGGTTTTTGTGGGAATGTGAAACTAAATGTTTTGACAAATTAAAATGTACCTTTTTTTTTAATTCATTGTAATATCAAGGATAAATAATCGTCTTATAAAATAAATTTACTCCTGTTCTAACGCGCCCAGACCTAGAAGAATCAGGCAACACTGTCGGTTTTTGTTTGATGATCCTTCTCACTACTTATTTATTTATTTACTACTAGGTGGGGAGTGCCTGTGTGGTGCCTCGAGAACAAGTGGAAGCTGATTCAAAGAAAAAGGAAAACCAACTTAAAAGCCTTCCTTAGGTAGGCAGTCAAAAGTAAGATGATAAGAGAGAATCAGCAAAAGTTCATAAGGCAGCACACTCTACGCTTGATATACACATAAATAACACATCAATAATAAATTATATGTAGGTACAGACATTGCAAATTAGGTGTCGAGGGGCAGAGCGACATCAGGCCACGCGGTTTTATCATTAACATAGTCAATACGCTGAAAGTGCTGCGAGTGTAATGCTTTCTCTAGCTAAATATAGGTACTTCCATGCTTAGATACACCTAGTAACAAGTGTGTCTTACCGACCATAGAAATAAAATATAGGTACTTCCATGCTTAGATACACCTAGTAACAAGTGTGTCTTACCGACCATAGAAATAAAATATAGGTACTTCCATGCTTAGATACACCTAGTAACAAGTGTGTCTTACCGACCATAGAAATAAAATATAGGTACTTCCATGCTTAGATACACCTAGTAACAAGTGTGTCTTACCGACCATAGAAATAAAATATAGGTACTTCCATGCTTAGATACACCTAGTAACAAGTGTGTCTTACCGACCATAGAAATAAAATATAGGTACTTCCATGCTTAGATACACCTAGTAACAAGTGTGTCTTACCGACCATAGAAATAAAATATAGGTACTTCCATGCTTAGATACACCTAGTAACAAGTGTGTCTTACCGACCATAGAAATAAAATATAGGTACTTCCATGCTTAGATACACCTAGTAACAAGTGTGTCTTACCGACCATAGAAATAAAATATAGGTACTTCCATGCTTAGATACACCTAGTAACAAGTGTGTCTTACCGACCATAGAAATAAAATATAGGTACTTCCATGCTTAGATACACCTAGTAACAAGTGTGTCTTACCGACCATAGAAATAAAATTTGTTCTTCTAACACCGGTCTTCTAACAACGGCTTTTTACCTAACTTATAACTTGGTGTTATTAATAAAGATATTGTATTGTATTGTATTTTATTGCAACTTAAAAGAGATACCACCTTATTAATTGTGTACAAGTTGTAAGCACAATACATTTTTTTTTTGCCTTATATCAAATTACTAAATTAGTCCTAGTTTAAGCCCGAACTACGTAGTCTAGGTTTGTCCAGGTATTAAACTTATAAATAAGTGTTGCACAAAAGCAACTTACCCGGACTTGTTTGTAAGATTTGTTGATATAAGATTTGTCCTGGCTGCTAGCTTATGGAATGTGTTATTACTGGAAGAAAGCGCTAGTTGAGTCAGTCGTGGGAAGCAATGGCGGCGATGAGCTCCCCACTTGTCACGTCTATATTCCACAATGGTGCAACCCACAGTGAAAAGCGGCCCATTGAGGCTCTGCCTACCCCATCGGGGAAAAAGGCGTGTGTTTATGTTTGCACAAAAGCAGCTGGTTTGCTATCCGAAGTAGGTACTAGTAAAATAAAATTAGTGATCGTAACCGTGTGCTGATCAAAATGAGCCTAAACACGGCCAGTCTACTATTATCCATCGAGGAGTTCCGTTGTCCACCTTCCGTCTCCATCATCAGATCAGCTCGCTGTCACCATCATATTGAATTGTCATGAAAACTTGACAGTTATGCAAAATTTCAGCTCAATCTATCGAGGATATCTGGTTCAAAATTCAGTTTAAATTTGTCCCAAACGAATTAACCAACTAAGAAGCCAAGCTTTTAAAAATTAGGTCGTGTCTTTAGAATCTTCGTTCTAACTACCCTTACGTTTACGGTCGCCACTCGTGAACCTTTCGGTGGCCGGTTCTACGGGCTATATGGCTTGTCCATTGCCACTTAAAATTTTCACTTTGTTAGTAGTAGAGATTTTTTGTTAATTAGTTCGTCCGGGGAAGTACTACCACCATACCTATTTCTGCCGTAAAGCAGTAGTGCTCGCGTTGCTGTGTTCCGGTTGGAAGGGTAGGTATGGCTGCCGGTGAAATTACAGACATATGAGACTTTCCATCTTTATGTCTCAGGGTGACGGGTGCAGTGCAATACCACATAGGGCGCGTCCTAGGTGGACGTTACCTGTGGGATAATGCACTGTTCATAGGCAGAGGGTACCGCTTATCATCAGGTGGGCCATCTGCTTGTTCCGTCATCTAAAGTTGCATAAAAAAAAACTTCATCTTGCTTATTTTCCATCGTATCTTCGATATGCCATAAGTTAAACAAATATAATTCGTATGTTTATGTAGCAGGCGAGAAGCGAACCCACTACATACGTCAGCGCACACGCCTCACTGAACAAACATAACCACCCCTAAATAACGCCCCATGACGTCTTCCGCCCCAATGACCTCAGCTTCATTTCATTAGTGAATATTCTGGCGTTAATCTTGTATCGCCTTTTGTGTTGGATAATCCGAGTCTGTGTCTTTTTTTTTTTTTTACTACTTGGATGACGGAACAAGCAAGAGGCCCACCTGATCTTAAGCGGTAACCTCTGCCTATGAACAGTGCATTACCTCAAAGTGTCTCCTAATGTACATTAATCCTAATGTAATGTACAGTACCTCAAGTGTTGTGTCTTACAGCAACTGAACGCGTAATGTACCTCAAGTGTTGTGTCTTACAGCAACTGAACGCGTAATGTAACTCAAGTGTTGTGTGTTACAGCAACTGATCGCGTAATGTACCTCAAGTGTTGTGTCTTACAGCAACTGAACGCGTAATGTACCCAAGTGTTGTGTCTTACAGCAACTGAACGCGTAATGTACCTCAAGTGTTGTGTCTTACAGCAACTGAACGCGTAATGTACCTCAAGTGTTGTGTCTTACAGCAACTGAACGCGTAGTGTACCTCAAGTGTTGTGTCTTACAGCAACTGAACGCGTAATGTACCTCAAGTGTTGTGTCTTACAGCAACTGAACGCGTAATGTACCTCAAGTGTTGTGTCTTACAGCAACTGAACGCGTAATGTACCTCAAGTGTTGTGTCTTACAGCAACTGAACGCGTAATGTACCTCAAGTGTTGTGTCTTACAGCAACTGAACGCGTAATGTACCTCAAGTGTTGTGTCTTACAGCAACTGAACGCGTAATGTACCTCAAGTGTTGTGTCTTACAGCAACTGAACGCGTAATGTACCTCAAGTGTTGTGTCTTACAGCAACTGAACGCGTAATGTACCTCAAGTGTTGTGTCTTACAGCAACTGAACGCGTAATGGATACTTTACTAAACAATCACTCAGACTATATCAAGCAACAATTTTCTCTCTTTATAATTGGCGTCGCTCTGCTTGTGCATTTGCTATTTTCAAGTACAATAAAATTAATGTTTACTATTAACGTCACACAAAAAAAAACTCTAAGTTACACTACTTTCAAGTCGTCCAAGTCTCAGTCAAGTCATGTTTTTGTAAAACGGTGTCCGTTTAGTTCTCGCGACAAAAGGTGATGTTAATGCGGTGGCAAGTTATTACAATATTTATAAAGAGCTGTCAAGAGTCAAATTATTTTCAAAATAGGCTTTTCTACTTAAAAAGTATAATGTTAAGCTTCGTCATATTTCCAAGGCCATATAGAGCCCAAACCACGATTTTGATAAGTTGAAAAGTCAGTGATATGAAGAATCAGTGCACTAAATATCACTTTTATATGTTTGTTTTGTAATTGATGAGAAAAATCTAGATCCCTGCATCCAACATTTCCAACGCGTCATCTAAAAATGAATATGCGTATTCTGTAGGTACCTAGGTTGTACATGAGTACAAAAATAAATAGATTTTTGTGAAAAAATTACATTTCAATACAAGCTTTTATCAAATTAGTGATTGGAACCGTGTGCTGATCAAAATGAGCCTAAACACGGCCAGTCTACTATTAGCCATCGAGGAGTTCCGTTGTCCATCTTCCGTCTCCATCATCAGATCAGCTCAATGTTACCATCATATTGTATTGTCATCGGAACTTGACAGGTATGCCAAATATCATCTCAATCTAATTTTCACTAGAAACGGGATATTTACCATGATTTTTGAGTTTTATATGTTCCCGATATTTCGGCACAGTTGCATGCGCCATGATCACGGGAGAACTGACTAAAGTCTTTGCGAGTAGATGTTATTGGCAGATATATCGATCTACCCTCTTTCACACTCTTTTATTACGAACGATACCACTACCATCGGTTTCATTGTCACAATTCACACCAACTCGACACACAACACTAACGGTATCATCTCAATCGGTTGAGGATAACTGGCTTTAAAATTCAGTTGCAAGATTTGAAGCTGTAAGGTTCTCTATTTTTTTTTTATACTACTTGAATGACGGAACAAGCAGATGGCCCACCTGATGTTAAGCGGTAACCTCTGCCTATGAACAGTGCATTACCTCATAGGTCACGTCCACCTAGGACGCGCCCAATGTGGCATTGCACTGCGCCCGCCACCCTGAGACATAAAGATGAAAAGTCTCATATGCCTGTAATTTCACCGGCACCCATACCCTTCAAACCGGAACACAGCAATGCAAGCACTACTGCTTTGCAGCAGAAATAGGCATGGCATATTAGCAAGCCTACTTCTGTTCACTGTTTTTCAGTGACAAAATTCTTCGTTAATGGGGTTAGTACATCGAGCAACACGGGAGGCCTGCGTTGCTCGATGGGTTAGTACGACCTTCGGCCTGCCCGGCCCATGAATAGACCCCTCCATCTCCTCCCGTGGATATCGTGCTTACTAAGGGATTATCCGGACTTGTTTGTAAGATTCGTTGGTATAAGATTTGTCCTGGCTGCTAGCTTATTACGGAATGTATTTATTACTGGAAGAAAGCGTTAGCAGAATCAGTCGTGGGAAGCAATGGCGACGATGAGCTCACCACTTGTCACGTCTGTTTCCCACGATGCAACCCACAGTGAAAAGAGGCCCAATTGAGGCTCTGCCTACCCAAAAGGCGTGTGTCTATGTATGTATCTTTGGATATCTACGCGAATACGAATTGCCGGCGAGCCTTTTTCCTTACACAGTCTCCTTTTACTTTGAGAACTGATTTAGATTGACACAATACAATACAATACCGGTCACCGTTTGATCCCAAACGAGTAAGAACGTGAAAAACCGCACTAGCCTTCTCGCGGTAAAAACATGCGCGGCGCTTTTGGTTAGAAAGAGACGGCGTGCGAGCGGGATGGGGGAGAAAAACTTGCGCGAGCGCAGCTACGCTTGCAATGGCTTGCATATCTGGGAAGTGGGCATAGAGCGATGAGGCCAGATGTGGTAGCTGTGTGTGGAATTTAGCCTACGATTTTTTTATATTTTTCAGGTTTAGTTTTTTATAGTAGTCTGTTAATATTTTTTTAAAATTATTTAATCTCGTTTACACTTTATAACTGTAATATTAAGGCGCAATAAGTTCACAGCATGCATGTCTATAATGAGCTCTAGAATTTTTAAGTTTGTTGATAAGAGTTGTTACAGTTTTCAGGAAGAAAAATATATATGGTATACTTAAGCTTTTAATCTAGTGAAATCATAAATTCAATGCACTATTTGAATTACTTCACTCGATAAGAAACAAATATCATAGATACCACCTTTTTAATTGAAATAACTAGGTACCATTTTAGACTTACTTCTTACACGTTTTCATTCTGAAACATTTGATAACTTATTAATTATTATTTGAATATTTGAATTTGAACTATGTTGATGACTTCACTAAGTTCACTAAGACATCAACATAGTTTAACAAAACTCTAAAGGGCATTTTTATATTATTTTTTATGCACAAAGACACGGTATCAGGGGCCTTATTCTCGTTTCAAACGAGATGTTTAACGTCTCATAGTTTTCATCTCTCTTGATTTGCCCAGGGGCATTTTATCATTCGAGATGCGTCGAGTCAAAATTGTTTCTGTCGATTTGGTGTATGTAACAAAATAAAATTAGCACTAAGCCAATCAATTACAATTTATAACAATCTCATAATTTCGATCTCGCATGTTTCTTGCCCATCTCAAATGATCTCGCTCATTCGGAAAAATCTCGTTACTTGTCGTGAAAGAATATCAAGCGATTACATAATTTTTACATAAGTTCTAACACCACACAAAATCAAAACACAATATTGTCACAATGCTATCTACAAATCTGACTATTTTTTTGTGAAAAGTTTACGGCTTCTATCACAAATCTGTGTTATTGTCATTTCACTTCACACCACACGTTAACTTTATTTCGCACACAACACAACACACTAATTTCAATTGATTGACTGACGGAGTAAGTACGGACTTTGAATGACAGACAGAACTCGCATGATTTTTAGATCTCACATGCTAAAGACCACACGCTGTATCTCGTACGAATTTCGTTCGAGATATAAAACTGTGAGATGCCGAGAATATATGTGACGTCATCAAGTCGATTAGGTCGATCTCACGATTTCGAGAATGAGGTTATTAGTGGTTGATTTAGTCAGGAAACTAGCACTTGATTAAAACTATGAATTTATTTATGCTTATTTATACCTTATTTTAAAAATAATTATGCCCTACTTTTGAAAAAACACATTAATAATCGCGAATAGTCGAATAGTTGTCTGCCGATTAGTCGACGATCGTAGCCATCTTGCATGAAAAAACGCGTGAATGGAGTGAGCGAGATTTTGCACTCGAGATTTACAAGAATCAAGAGAGATGAAAACTGCGAGACGTTAAACATCTCGCTTGAAACGAGAATTAGGCCCCAGAGCGTGCGCTCGCCTTCTTCGCCTAATACAAAAATGTTCGTTGAAAATGGTTGAACCTAGAGCGCCTTAATTGAAAAGTAGTAAAAAAATAACTTTTCGATAACTCTTACGGTTTCAGTCTTTCGCAACTGTTCACAATTTGGCCACGTCGGCGTCGGCTCTCTTTTTGAACAGACTGTAACAATGTACTAACAATTTTATATAGATCAAGGTCTCAATTAAACGATATCGTCAAAAGCATAAAATAGGACCTTTTTATTGGAGCATTAATTTTTATATTGAATATAAAAATAATTTTTTTTTTACTTATTTTTTTTTAAATTTTGTCAAGCACGTTTTTGAAATTTGAGCATACCTTACTTTTAGTATTATTCTTATTAATAGTTTTCTTTGTGTTAGTGTGTTTTTTGTTTGTATAGTAGCCGTAACGCCAACAAGTGGTTCTGCCGGAAGACCAGCGTTGGTTGCTAGCTTGCTGTCAACCAACTCATGCTGAGGCAGAGCCATTTTATTACTAGGTTTTTCGTACCTTCACATCTGTTTTCTCTTAAAATAAATAAATAAAATACAATAAAATAGGCTTTATTTCCCCTTAGAAGTAGTTACATACATCGTATTACTATAATAGTATTAATAATAATAATTGCATGCGTTTTATTTAACGTTTAATGTTTAATGTTTAAATTTGCGTTTTGTTTCATTTTCGTTGCGGTTTCCTTTTAGTCTAAGCTTATTATGTGTTTCTGTGTAACTCTTGTATACAAATAAATATATATTCTTTCTTCTCTCTTTCTAATTTGCGCCCTCTGTCCACAACTCCACAACTCTGTGGCATCAAAGCACCTTGCCGCCGCATGTGCCTTTTGATGTTTCGAGCAAAAACACGACAGCCTAGTCCTGGGAATAGGACGTATTGAAGACCTAGATTTACGCTTCATTACATTCTAGATGTGTGAATGTTTGCTCCGGTTAAGTACGTACCTACGAGAGGCCTGAGAGATACATACATCTGTATATTGGTGAGATGGCTACGAGTATTGTTTTGACGAGCTTTGTAGCGCAGCGGGCTGAGATGCTTTGTAGCGCAGCGGGCTGAGATGCTTTGTAGCGCAGCGGGCTGAGATACGAAAGATTATAACCAAGCGTAGAAAGTTTTTTTTTTATACTACTTGAATGGCGGCGGAACAAGCTGATGGCCCACCTGATGTTAAGCGGTAACCTCTGCCTATGAACAGTGCATTCTCACATAGGTCACGTCCACCTAGGACGCGCCCTATGTGGCATTGCACTGCGTCCGCCACCCTGAGACATAAAGATGTAAAGTCTCATGTGCCTGTAATTTCACCGGCACCCTTACCCTTCAAACCGGAACACAGCAATGCGAGCACTACTGCTTTGCGGCAGAAATAGGTATGGTGGTAGTACTTCCCCGGACGAACTCATTCACAAAAAAGCTCTACTACTACTAGTGTGCTGATGTCCTATGGACTTTTGCTGATTCTCTCTAGCATCTCACTTTTGACTGCCTACCTGAGGCGTTTATATTGGTTTCCCTTTTCGAGGCACCACACAGGCGCTCCCCGCCTAGTAGTAAGAAGGATCATCTAATAAAGCCGAGCCGTGTTTGTTGCCTGATTCTTCTAGATCTGGTCGCGTTGGAACAGGAGTCAAATTATTTTATAAGACGATTCAAAATGATCCTTGTGATTTCAATGAATAAAATACTTTTGACTTTGACTTTGATTGCGGGTTCGATTCCCGCTGCGGGACAAATGTTTGTATGATGTGCAAATATTATTTCCGTGTCTGTGTATGGTACATAGTGCTCGTAGTTCCTGATACTCACGACACAGGGATCCTAGTGTGGGATCAGGACTATGTAGATAATGTGACTGTTGAGTGTTATAATTTTATCTATTATAATCTGGGTCTCTTCAAGGCTAGAGTGCCATTAGACCTTTGTGCTCCATCTTCGGCCACATCGTCACTTGATAAGCGCAGAAAATGATAAGCGCCCATAGTGGACTTGTTGAGAAACTCATTAAAACCATACATAACAAGTAATTAATTTTCTTAATTAAAAAACCCTCAACGCAATGAAACGGCTGAACCGATTTTGATCAAACATAGCAAAGAACACAACCGACAAATTCACATTTCAAACTAAAAAAAAAATGAAATCGGTTCTTCCGTTCGGGAGCTACTATGGGACAGACAAACACACACACACAGACACACACAGACACGTCAAACTTATAACACCTCTTCGTTTTTACGTCGGGGGTTAAAAACAAATAGGTATCGACTCGTAATTCGATAGTCGGGACACTGAATGCAAAACTGTTGACCACTATGTGTATGTGCCTGTCTGTTTGTGGCACCGTAGCTCTTAAACTGTTGACCACTATGTGTATGTGTATGTGCCTGTCTGTTTGTGGCACCGTAGCTCTTAAACTGTTGACCACTATGTGTATGTGCCTGTCTGTTTGTGGCACCGTAGCTCTTAAACTGTTGACCACTATGTGTATGTGCCTGTCTGTTTGTGGCACCGTAGCTCTTAAACTGTTGACCACTATGTGTATGTGCCTGTCTGTTTGTGGCACCGTAGCTCTTAAATGTTGACCACTATGTGTATGTGCCTGTCTGTTTGTGGCACCGTAGCTCTTAAATGTTGACCACTATGTGTATGTGCCTGTCTGTTTGTGGCACCGTAGCTCTTAAATGTTGACCACTATGTGTATGTGCCTGTCTGTTTGTGGCACCGTAGCTCTTAAATGTTGACCACTATGTGTATGTGCCTGTCTGTTTGTGGCACCGTAGCTCTTAAATGTTGACCACTATGTGTATGTGCCTGTCTGTTTGTGGCACCGTAGCTCTTAAATGTTGACCACTATGTGTATGTGCCTGTCTGTTTGTGGCACCGTAGCTCTTAAATGTTGACCACTATGTGTATGTGCCTGTCTGTTTGTGGCACCGTAGCTCTTAAACTGTTGACCACTATGTGTATGTGCCTGTCTGTTTGTGGCACCGTAGCTCTTAAACTGTTGACCACTATGTGTATGTGCCTGTCTGTTTGTGGCACCGTAGCTCTTAAACTGTTGACCACTATGTGTATGTGCCTGTCTGTTTGTGGCACTGTAGCTTTTAAATGGGTGAACCGATTTGACAGCGGTTTTTTTTTGAAAGCAGATTTTCTGGCACTAATTCATGTTTTATCAACATCGGTGCAGGCGTTTTATAGATAACCATTAATTATTTTAATACTTTTTAAATTTCATAATCTGTGCATATCGGTATCGCTAGGTAGGTCGTAGGTAACCTATCGGTATTAGGTAAGCACATCGCTTACCTAAATGAATCGTTACCTCAAAGCTGCCTAAAATTAAAACAGGTCGTAGTAAATGCAAAAGGCAACGGATCTCGCTCAGTAGGTCATACATTACTCCCCTCACAGTGAAACACACACGCACCACTCCCACAAACCAAGTAATGCCGCTAACAAACTGTTTAATAACTCAATACAATTTATTTCGACATGCCGCGGATTCCTTCGAGGAAAAATGTAAATCGAATCAAGCTAGTCACTTAAACACAATTAAAATCATTTTCATGTCAGCGCCACTAATTTGCAAGCGAATGTACGTACTGCTAGCGCCATCTCTTGTTGAGTAGCGGAACTAAATAAACAAGATTGGTGAAGACTATATTTTTCTTAATTAACTATTTAGTGTAGTATTTCCGCCATTTTCGAAAAGCGTCATCTACTTTTATTTTAGTTCTTTTCCTAGTGTTTTTTTTTAGATATTTTGTGTAATTTTGGTTGCATTTTAACCAATGCAGCTCGTCTATTAGATCACAAGTTGTAGTGAATTTAATGAAATGAAATGGAAGTGACTTTTCAAATTGATGGAAATTGTCTAGCAAAGTCTTAGTAAAACGCCCACCGTATTATTAAAACATGACTCTATTCTACGACATGGAAGGATTGTAACATTCAAAAATTCAATAATAAAATTATAGGTTACCTAGGTACTTGAAAATGATGCACAGGCGGTGCGACGCCAATTATTATTCAAAAGAAATTAAAAAAAATGTCTATCACAATTTTTTGTGTCTTAATATGTTTATATTGACCGTGGTTTCGAGTAGTTCCTGTTTGATCCATTGAGAATGATCCATTGTCCTGTTCGATCCATTAGGTATACCTATATATTTTTTCCTGATTGATCCATTCTCCAGTTTATAGTGTATGGAATGCTAAATCCATCGAAAAATTATTAAAATGTCTTTGATTGTGGGTGTTATATTTTTTTTAAATGATTTTCGTGTGTGTTTTTCTAAAGGTTGTCTCAGTAAGAGTGCACTTTTTGATTTTAAAATAAAAACAATTTTTTGAGAGAGTTGTGATATTTTGATTGAAAGAAAGAAAGAAAGAAGAAGTACTTAATAAACATTATATATTATGTTTATTAATTTATACTATTAATTATTCGAACTAAAATATCCGTCAAACGGCCCCCACGGCTCTGATGACAGGTCATTACTCTTTTCATTAAATTTTCCTTGACTTTTTCACAGAGATGTGGCTGTATCTCACCCATGACGCGTTGCTTCTCGGAGTTGAGCTCAGGAATTGTTTCTGGTTTATTCGCATAAACACGAGAATTCATAAAACCCAAAGGGGGTAAATTCATAAAAGGGTATGGGTGCCGGTGAAATTACAGGCACATGAGACTATTCATCTTTATGTCTCAGGGTGGCGGGCGCAGTGCAATGCCACATAGGGCGCGTCCTAGGTGGACGTGACCTATGTGAGAATGCACTGTTCATTGGCAGAGGTTACCGCTTAACATCAGGTGGGCCATCAGCTTGTTCCGTCATTCAAGTAGTATAAAAAAAACACATATCGTCCACATCCATGCCGCCCAGCTGAGGCCACAAGAACTCCGTTATCATTCCTTTACCAAAGTTCCGTGAAGTTTGCGAGCGGTCTCCGCACAACTTTACAGTTTGCGAGCGGTCTCCGCACAACTTTACAGTTTGCGAGCGGTCTCCGCACAACTTTACAATTTGTTGTATTAAGTTTACACAATTATAACGCGTTGTTCTTTCGTAAAACGCTCCATTTTTAACATTGGTAACAATAACATTTTTAACATTGGTAACAATAACATTTTTAACATTGGTAACAATAACATTTTTAACATTGGTAACAATAACATTTTTAACAATTTTTAACAAGGTGACGGTAGTCAAATTTCAGAGTTGAAACTTGCACATTTTTTTTACACAAAATTTAAAAAGTGCACTCCTATTGATTCACCCGTTATTTACGAGTAGATGTCAGTCGCCTCGAGCAAAGTCATCTAAGTTCGTGCAAGCACTAATCAATCAAGGAAATCAGAGGATTACACAAAAACCCAGGACCTTAGAATGCAGATCGATAGATATGCCTTTAATTACAGAGCGCCATAGATCATGTTTTGTAATAACATACTTGTGATATTTATTGGGAAAAATAAATTTATTGCCTGACGTGTTCTGATTGATCGGTGATGAATCAGGGAAAGGGAAAAGTGTAGAGTAGCTTGAACCTAAATTAGTTATTTGTGTGCTACCTTTAGACACAGAATAAATAATAGTACAAGCTTTAGATCGTTACCAGCGGTAATAAATAATAGTACAAGCTTTAGATCGTTACCAGCGGTAATAAATAATAGTACAAGCTTCAGATCGTTACCAGCGGTAATAAATAATAGTACAAGCTTCAGATCGTTACCAGCGGTAATAAATAATAGTACAAGCTTCAGATCGTTACCAGCGGTAATAAATAATAGTACAAGCTTCAGATCGTTACCAGCGGTAATAAATAATAGTACAAGCTTCAGATCGTTACCAGCGGTAATAAATAATAGTACAAGCTTCAGATCGTTACCAGCGGTAATAAATAATAGTACAAGCTTCAGATCGTTACCAGCGGTAATCAGGTAGCATAACAGTTTCATAAGTTTTTTTTTAAATTTTGTACATACCTTGTTTTAGTTGTATTATTCTTTCTGTAAATATATGTAACTTTTTTTTTTAATTTTTATTATAAAAGTAACATATGTTTTTTTAATTTTGAATATACGTTGCATTAATTTAGCTGTCTTTTGCTGTAAATAAATGTATATTTTATTTAAAAAAAGTAATTTGTTGAAAATATCCAACGCAAGATTTAAAAAAAAATTGTGATCGTAACCGTGTGCTGATCAAAATAAGCCTAAACATGGCCAGTCTACTATTATGCATGTGGAGTTCTGTTGTCCACCTTCCGTCTCCATCATCAGATCAGCTCGCAGTCACCATAATATTGTATTGTCATCGGAACTTGACAGATAATCAATATTTCAGCTCAATCGAACGATGCTAACTGGTTCACAATGCAGCTGCAAGATTTACCAGCGAGATAACTTCGAATTATAAAATAAAGATATCCCAATTTGTTGTACCCTTGCCATATTTTTTTTTATGAAACCAATAAGCAATCTAGCATACGGTCCACCTAGGGCTTGCAATCAGGATATCCGGATATCTGAATTATCCGGATCTCTGCCAATTTTCAAATACAGATAATGACGTTTGTTAAATCCGGATAATTTGGATAATTCGGATAGTAAAGTCAAATATTACGATAAAAATCTAAATTTAAAATACTGATCTTTTCTTTTACATGTTCGTCACATACCTATACATAAAGTACCTGGGGGACCTAGCTTAGCTAGATGTTTGTAAAATGTGTGAAAACTCGGAAAACCGCTTTTTACCAGAGATGAGACTCCAGAGTTTTTTTTTTTTTTTCTGTAATCTGTAATTATCCGTAGTATCCGGAAAATCCAGATATCCGAACACTAAAGTTCACTACTATCCATATTATTCGCATAGTAAAGTTTACGGATAATGCAAGACCTATAGGCCCACCTGATGTAAAGTGGTCACCGTCGCCTATAGAAACCGGCAACACCGGATTGTCGATGCGCTGCCTACCCTGAAGGAATTTATGAACATTTTTCTTGAAGCGACACATGTCGTAACCAAGCGGGAAAACGTCAGATGGAAGCTCATTCCATAGTTTGTAGATATGGGGAAGAAATGATCTCGTGAAACGAGTCGTTCGAGAAACCCGCGGCTCTATCATTGTGTGGATCTCTACAGTTTTCCCAATTAATATATTAATTGATGGAGGCTTCTATCGATTTTATTTTTCGACATTTAATGCATAAGACCCGATGTGTAGATGAGCCATTATGATTTAGTGCCCCGAGCTTATTGCTAACCGATTTTTGATAAAGTTTTGACGTGAAATATTAACTAATATAAAAACGGGAGGTATCAGAAGATCCTTTGACTGAGCCCTTGTAATAAATAATAAATAATAATAAATAATGCTGGACAGTTCACAGAACATTATCTAGCCCCAAGCTAAGCAGAGCTTGTGTAATGGGTACTAGATAACTGATATACTTAATACAATATAACACATAGATAGATATTTTTTATTATACATAGAAAGTACCCAGAACACCCTGAACAAATATCTGCCATAGCAAAAATATTTGTTACAAGCGGGTATCGAACCCGCAACCTCCTGCGTCGCAGGCGAATTTTCGCCCGCCGCGCCACGGAGGTCGTCAACATCCTATTAATATTATAAACGCGAAAGTTTGTAAGGATGGATGGATGTTTCTTTGTTACACTTTCACGTAAAAACTACTGAACGGATTTGCATGAAATTTGGAATGGAGATAACTGAACTCCAGAAGCAACACATAAGCACATTTGTATCCCGATACTCCCACGGCATCGCGACTTACGCGGATGAAACCGCGGGGCGCTGCTTGTATAAGTATATATATGTATAAGTTTGCCTAATTTTAACGTTATTATTTTTATTTTGATATTGTTAATAATAAAACGGTTAGATACATTAAAAAATCAGTTTTTTAAAATGATTTAAAAAAGTTTTTTTTTTTTTTTTTATAATTGGCGCCGCACGGCTTGTGCATTTGCCATTTTCAAGTATCTGTATTTTCACTAAATTGTATTTTCAATATCTTTGCAACGTTACACTCCTTCCAAGTCGTCAAAGTCACAGTCGAGTCATGTTTTAGTAAAACGGTGGCCAATTTTACTAAAACTTTGGTAGACAATTTCCACCAATTTAAAAAGTCACGCAATTCACTTCCATTTCATTTCACTACACTTGTACTTTTTAAACGAGCTACATTCGTTAAAATGCCACCAAAATAACACAAAATAACTCAAGAAAACACTAGGAAAAGAAATAAAATAAAAGTAGACAACGTCTCTTTTCAAAAATGGCGGGAAGAGTCCAAAGAACTGTAGGTCTACCATGAAGCGAAAATCCGAAGTTTCGGACCGAAATTTCGGGCAATTCGTACCATGAAACACACTCATACCGAAATCGGGCCCGATGACGGCCCCTGACGTTTCGTTCGTCCCAAACCCTACCATGAAGTGGTCCGACAAACGAAGTTACGGTACTTTGACAGCACGTTCTTCGTGATTTTAACCTCAAATTACACGAAAGCTCAAGAGGTAACTTTTTACTTTCGTAAATACAAATTTTATTGTTAAAATGGTTTCAATGCATCTAAAAGTGGTTGATTAATGATTGTGATGATGTTTTGAAGTTATAAATGTGTTAAAAGTGAACTTATTTGGTGTGAATGCACTTTTTTAATATAGACACACAATTTAACATAGCTTACTTTGCTTTATATTTTAGTTGTATTTTAGGCTACAATGGGTTTTTTTTCTTGATCAATGATCTTTGATTCTTGAGGCAATCTAAGAAGAAAATGTTGAACGTCGCAGAAACTGACGCTAAATGAGTCTTAGGTACATTCCTCGAGAAACCCACCCATTTAGGTACAAATATTATTACTTAAATTTAAAGAAAATTATTCCCAAAAAAACATATTTGTACATATTTGTATCAAGCAAGCAGACTTCGGTATAGCCACTGTTTACTGAGTTTTTGTTTCATATCTTGAACACCATGATAGAATAAGAGGAGAAAAAATAAAATGTATTTAATAGGTATTTAAAATTTAATTAAAAATGTAACAAAAAATTTATTATTTATTAGGTAGGTACACTATCTACGCCAAGTTCTAACTTCCGCCAACGTTTCTTGAAAGCCGGTTTGTACAACCCTACACAGTTCCTGATGATGACGGTGATGCAGGTGATGATGGTGGTCCAGGGGATGTGAGCTGCTTGCTTCCACCTCTTGAAAATATTCTTGGAGAGTAGGGTTCTAAAAAAGTAAATTGTATGTTTAACTTACATAGACAGTCACTAAACTATGTAAATTGTATTACTTAAGTAGCACTATACCTGTGGGAATGCAGATAGATACACGAGCATCTGACTCTGGTTCACCGTAACCCTCTCCCATCACCGATATGATCGTAGATCCTGTGCTGACAGTAGCCCGGCAGTCGACGGTCCTCCCTCGGTGGCCGAGGCAGATCGTCGAGCAGCGGGAGCAGCTTTTTTGGCTAAGTTCTTGCTATCGCAGCCCAAACCTAAAATGTTAAAAGTTAGATAGAGACCTATTTTACATATAGTTACTAATAATAGACATAAACTAATGAAATACATGAAATTTGCTTACTTTCTGCCATTGCTTAACATTTTGTATGCATCCGCCTAGTGCATTCAGCTCGTCTGTGAGCCGAGCCTACAAGCTCTTCGAACGGCTGCGCCCTTCTGTATTCCGTAAGTGAACGCGAGCTAACTCCCGGTGCTCTTCGAGGAATGTCAGGAGGGCATCCATTTGAGCTGTGGTGGGAATGATACTCATCTAAAATATTAAATACATAAAATGTTGTGAGTTGGATTTATTGGTCCCTGGAGATTTATGCAACTTATTAACAAAGCAATTACTTACCATAAGATTTTTCCTTCAATAGACACTTTCACAATGATATACCGAACATAATAAGTAACTTTGTGGACGAGGAAGATAAATTCAATAAAACTGTTTGTATCTCGCGCCAAAGATACCATACTGAGAATACGCCATGTCTACGTCAGTGTGGTAAACAAACATTTTTATGCGACAAATTTCAGTGGTTTATAAATGCTACAGTGTACTTCACAAACGAATGTATTGTTAATTTATTCGTTTTATACCAATTCATTTTTAGCAGAGTTAGATTGTAAACGAAAACTGACTTGTCATCCTTCATTCACTCACGAACATACGTTATGGTTCCGGAACGAAAGAAATAAATCCGATGATGTTTCATGGTAGCAGGTCTGGTTAAGGTGGTCGCTTTTCCATACAAACGTATTAGCACAAATATGGGCAAACAGAGTATAATTTTACACTGAAATGACTGTTGTTGGCTTTTATATTGGTCATTATTTGCGTCAACACATATTTGGTTGAAGAAAACAGTGGATTAATAGCGAAAATAACATCGAAATTTTAGTTCATTTATGTCAGTGTGTGGGTGTACACTGACAGTGTAACACACATAGCCGCAGATTAGACAACAGTTACAAGTCTCTTACACGCGACGTTGTCAGCTCGTGACTTACGCCGGCTAAGCGCTGTTGCCGCTTCGATCTGTCATATCATAATTAGCTCGGATAGAAAATATTAGAAAAACAAACATTTAGGATTGGACATGTGTATGCGAATCAGCCAGACAGCCGGAGGCCGCAATGCATTGCAAGGTCTCTACATATGAACTTTGTATAAATAATGGGAGAAAATTAAATTACAAACAACTAGACAGGAATTACAGACACATATAATATTATCTTAATTACGTAAAAATTAAATTAAATACTACTAGCTGATCATAATTACCTATATATTTACGCACAAGGTTTTTTGAACTGAGACCTCACGAATACACACGGTTTAGGAAGGTTACCTTATTTATTTCGAAAAAAATATCTATGTACATCCACATGTGGTTCGAAAAGTTAGACCTTCAACGTCGTTCAAATTCCTAGAAACGGGAGGTCAACAAAGAATGTTATACACTGGTTGTTATTTTATAGAGTATAGGTTCAAGATACCTACAAGTTTCAAGATTCATAAATTTTAGACTTTTCCCAGTATTTGTATCATAAAATCTACAAACGTAAAAAAAACAGCGTTGTAGGATTAGTGGAAGTACCCTAGAGGTTTTGTTTTTTTACATTTTTGATTTACCCTAACATCTCAAAAACTAAAAAAGTTTTGAAATGTCGAAGCGAGGAACTTTCATATGACACCACATTTGATCTGATATTCTCACTTTTTTTTACCTCCTCTTGGACCCCAATATCTCAACAACCCCCCGACCGATATAGCTCATAACCTTACCAACAAATTGTACCAATACTATCACCTCCCAATCAAATTTCATGAAGATCGGATTAACGGTTCGGAAGTTATGCTCGGACAAACATACATACATACATACATACAAATGCCAATTCTTCCAAGTTGAATCAGAGAACTCGCTTCGCTCATTCAATATTTAAAAAAAAAAAAAAAAATTGCCTTGTTTCAGTCGAAGTCAGTTCTGTGTAGGTAGGTGAAACTACAATCTTCAAACAAATTCGTTGAAATGATTCCTAGGGGTATTATTCATTATAATTGCGAGTTAGGGTCTTCGGAAGATTCAGATATGCAGGCCCAGGGTGGGTATTGAACATTTTGCCTCCTGCTTAGAAGACAAGAGTTCATCTTACTATGACATGTTATGTCTGTCCGTGTATGTCACAGCCACTTTTTTCCGAAACTATAGGATCTATGCTGTTGAAACTTGGTAAGTAGATGTATTCTGTGAACCGCATTCAGATTTTCACAAAAAAAATTAAAAAAACAAAAAAAATGGGGGTTCAGTTCTAAGTATTAGTACTTAGAACTGAAACTCATTTTTTTTTTCATCATTCCTGTTGGTGTGGGGTATCTATGTATAGGTCTTCAAAAATGATATTGAGGTTTCTAATATAACTTTTTTCTAAACTAAATAGTTTGCGCGACAGACACTTCCAAAGTGGTAAAAAGTCCCCCCCCCAACCCCGTAACTTCTAAAATAAGAGAATGATAAAACTAAAAAAAAAATGTACATTACCATGTAAACTTCCAACGAAAATTGGTTTGAACGATATCTAGTTAGTAGTTTTTTTTAATACGTCATAAATCGTAAACCATCCAAGAACTTTGATATTATGTTACTTGCTGCTACGGAACCCTTCATGGGCGAGTCCGACTCGCACTTGGCCACTTTTTTTTTTAATTTCCATAATATTATTTGCATGCAATGCATATCAGCCGGCCTAGCCAAATGACATTCGCTTCGAAGCGATTCCATTCCTTTCTAGGCGCTAGTCCAGATGGTACGTTCCTAAGCACTAATTTATTACTAGTAGGTAATTGTGTTTATACTGTACTAGCCATTTCACCGCAGCTTGGCAAACAAACAAACAAACAAAACAACAAAGTTTACATATTTACAGGGAATTAATTTTGTAAAAATTAAAAAAAACCCGAACGAAATAAAACGGCTGAACCGATTTTGATCCAACTAAGCTAAGAACACTCCCGACAAATACACCTATCAAACAAAAACAAAAAACGATTTCGGTTCATCCGTTCGGGAGCCACGTTGGGACATACAGACACACACACACACAGACACGTCAAACTTATAACACCCCTTCGTTTTTCGTCGGGGGTTAAAAAATACAAAATAATAGTGAAGATAAATAAAAAAACATAAAAAAGATAAATATTTTATACATAGTGTAATACAAATTAACAATCTTTTTTTTAAGGAGAATTAGCCTTTTTGAAATACAATCCTTTCCCTCATTGTCTCGCAAGTCGCAAAGGCCTCGAAATTAAAAATAATATAATTAATTTTTATTGAATGGGTTATCCTCTTTTTTAACCCCCGACGAAAAACGAAGGGGTATTATAAGTTTGACGTGTCTGTGTGTGTGTGTGTCTGTCTGTCCCATCGTAGCTCCCAAACGGATGAACCGAAATCGTTTTTTTTTTGTTTGAAAGGTGTATTTTTCGGGAGTGTTCTTAGCTTTGTTTGATCAAAATCGGTTCAGCCGTTCAGCGTTGGGTTTATTTTTTTATTTTTACAAAATTAATTACTAACTCAACTATAATCTGGACCTCTTCAAGGCTAGAGTGAATAGGTGCCTTCTAGACCTTTGTGCTCCATCTTCGGCCGCATCGTCACTTACCAACAGGTGAGATCGTGCACAAACAAAGGTCTATAAATGTTTAAAAAAAAAAAAAAAAACTTGTTAAAAATAGGGTCAACTGCGGATTTCCTCAATGAAGAATTGTTACTTCGTCGGCTTTATTTCTCAAACTCAAGACATCACAATAATGGAAATGGAGCGCGACGAATTATTCCCATTTGTCACACTGATCTGTCCCCCCTAAGGTGACAGTTAGAACAAAAAAGTTGGATCTGTCCCCCTGTTGCGTGATTGGGTGATGGCTGGTACATTTGCGTGTAATTTTTATTTTTATTTTAGGTTATTGTATGGAACCCTTCGTGCTAGAGTCCGACTAGCACTTGGCAGTTTTTTTTTATTTTTTATGATACGAATTGGCAAACTAGCATACGGCCTGAAGCCCAATTCTCTTAATTATTTTATAACCACACTGCAAGTTGACCGAAACGAGATTGTATTGTAAATTGACTGAGAAATTGGTATTCTGCTCCCTCACAATAACAAGATAATCTACTTTCGGTTCTTGCGACCATATATTAGAGTAGGATAGTGCTATATAATAATTGTAAAGAGTGAAAGAGAGAATTCTCAGAACTTTGAAACATTCAAGTTACAGTCACATTTCGATATAATCACATTCCGTGTTGTATTGTCAGGTGAGCAGAATACCATTTTTGACGTTTGTGACATCGACACTCGATCGTAACATGATCCGAACTTTAATTTGACTATTTTTTATTACGAGAATTGGCTTTCTGATGTGAAGTGGTCACCGTCGCTTATAGACACCGGCAACACCGGGGGTAATTGTCGATGCGCTGCCTACCCTGAAGGAATTTATGACCATTTTTCATGAAATAAAACATGTCGTACGTAACCAAGCGTTAAAACCTCAGATGGAAGCTCATTCCATAGTTTGTAGGCACAGAATAAATAATAGTACTTTATGGGGAAGAAATGATCTCGAGAAACGACTCGTTCGAGAAACCCAGGGTTCTATGATGTGCGGATGAGCTTTGTCACGGTGCCGGGAAGAGCGATGGTAAAATCTCGATGCGAGGATGAGATCGGAAAGCTCGTCAGAACGAGAAAGAGATCCGATAGCTCTGCGTTGGCTAAGCGGTTCTAGAGTATCGGAGAGCTTGGGGTCACCGATGATGCTAATGGCTCTTCTCTGTAAGGAGTCAAAACGAAGCAGCTGGTACTTGGTTGCCCCGTGCCATAGATGGGAACAGTTTCTACGTGCGGCCTTACTTGTGCTTTGTAAAGCAATAGCCATTGATGCGGCGTAAAATAAAGTTTCTATGTGCATTATATTATGGGGGAGGCCTATGCCCAGCCGTGGACTTCAGTTGATGATCTATCAATAAAAGCTGAAAGTAACTAAATCTTTAGAAAAAAAAGCGGCCAAGTGCGAGTCGGACTCGCCCATGAAGGGTTCCGTAGCAGCAAGTAACATAACATAAAAGTTCTTGGATGGTTTACAACTTATGATATATTAAAAAAAACTACGTACTAGATCTCTTTCAAAACAATTTTCGTTGGAAGTTTACATGGTAATGTACACCATATTTTTTTTTTTAGTTTTATCATTCTCTCTCTCGCAAACTATTCAGTTTAGAAAAAAATGATATTAGAAACCTCAATATCATTTTTGAAGACCTATCCATTGATACCCCACACAGGTTTGATGAAAAAAAAATGTGTTTCAGTTTTAAGTATGGGGAACCCCAAAAACTTATTGTTTTTTTCTATTTTTGTGTGAAAATTAGATTCGGAAAAAAGTGGCTGTGACATACACGGACAGACAGACATACATGACGAATCCATAAGGGTTCCGTATTTTTTTTTTCGGAACCCTGAAAAACGACTTCATAGCTAGGAGTTTATACCCAATACAACATAAATACATACATAGACACACGCCTTTTTCCCCGAAAGAGTAAGCAGAGCCTCTCATGTGCCTCTTTTCACTGTGGGTTGCACCATCGTGGGAAATACACGTGACAAGTGGTGAGCTCATCGCCGCCATTGCTTCCCACGACTGACTCTGCTAATGCTTTCTTCCAGTATAATACATTCCTGAAATATGCTAGCAGTCAGGAACTACAAGCTAACTACAAGTCCGGGTATAAGACTTAATAAAATTAGTGTGCTGATGAAAATGAGCCTAAACACGGCCAGTCTACTATTATCCATCGAGGAGTTCCGCTGTCCACGTTCCGTCTCCATCATCAGATCAGCTCGCTTTCACCATAGTATTGTACTGTCATCGGAACTAGATAGGTACGAGTATGCCAAATTTCAGCTCAATCGGATATCGCAGGAGACACCATTGTTGCCACCCATGAAATATAGTAGTAGTAGAGCTTTTTTGTGTAAGAGTTCGTCCGGGGAAGTACTACCACCATACCTATTTCTGCCGCAAAGCAGTAGTCCTCGCATTGCTGTGTTCCGGTTTGAAGGGTAAGGGTGCCGGTGAAATTACAGGCACATGAGACGTTTCACCTTTATGTCTCAGGGTGGCGGGCGCAGTGCTATGCCACATAGGGCGCGTCCTAGGTGGACGTGACCTATGAGGTAATGCACTGTTCATAGGCAGAGGTTACCGCTTAACATCAGGTGGGCCATCAGCATGTTCCGTCATTCTAGTAGTATAAAAAAAAAAAACATTCTGAATGCAAATGCTTGACTTGTTGCTGAAAATACCGAAATTGATATATGTGTGCCTATAATATTTGAGGAGTTCCCTCAATCTTCATGGATTCCATCATCAGAAAAACATTTTAATGAAAATGGCACCAATCTGGAAGTATATCATGTAATTTTTTTTCCTAATCGTTACGTAAATGGTATGAGGTAACAAACATAATAAAAAACTCTGGAATTTATAACCTCCTCCATTTTTTGAGGTCGGTTAAGAATCGAGTACCTACTTTTTGATTTGAAATAAGGACACACCACAACACTCACTTCACAAACATAATATTGGCTGAAGCAGAATCAGTGTATTTTGTAGATCATTACAAAAACATTTATAAAAAAAAATAGTCTGGTATCGAACCCAGTACTGTGGTTTTAGTGTCGAGAGATCTAGTCACTGGTTACAAAAAAAAAAGTAAAAAAAAAAAATACAAAAAATAAAGGCAGTATAGAATCGAACGCAGTAACGTGGGTTCAGAAGTTCTGAGTCGACAGTCCAAGCCGCTAATCCAACTATTTTGAAATTCGCGCGCCGAAATTAGCTTATAGTTCTAATACAATAATATCCTTGACTGTGTGCGTGAGTAGGCTTTCATATTGCTCGGAATTTGCTCGGCACAAGTATGTTAAAACTAGAGACTAAAATAACCTGAAATATAGCTAGGTACATAGCAAATGAACCACCATTTGCGTGAACGTTAGTGTTATGACATAATATGCACATTTTAATTCATAAATACATAAAATACTTCAAAATTTGGCAACAGCGCCATCTATTGACGTTGTCGTGCCTAGCTGACCACGAGGAACAACCTTAATTCCATACATTTTAGAATTAGTTCACACAAAATATCGATAGATGGCAGTACTGGTATCGCTAGGAATATTGAACACATTAATTAGATTATTTTTTCACTTTTTTTGACGGCATTGCGTAAATAGTACCTCTAGAAGACTTTTTATGTGATTTTAACTAATAAAATAACAAAAATCGTTATAAAATAGTTTTTTTTTTCAATGTTTTTACTGACATCTAGCAATTTCTAACCGAAGCATTTTGATTGGGTTCTAAGGTTCTAAGTTTGGTCAAGAAACACATAGATGGCGTTGAAATAAAACCGATCGATTGCCATATAAAAAAAGAATAAAATTATACGATAATATTTCGATAGTTACTCCACAGAGTAGTAAGAATACTAACGTGTTACTCTATGATATGATGTGATGAAATACGCTTGATTTCTCAAGTATCATCTAGTGCGCTGTAAAGAAGGCAAGAGAGAAGCGCCATCAAGTACGCTGTTAAGAAAACAAGTAAGAATGCATATTAGTACGTTAGTACCGAGCGCGCGCCACGGGCGCTGCTCTTGCGCGACTTATCGTGGCAACGATCGTAGTACTAAGATTGTCTCTCTGTTGTACGTTAGTATTATTCCTTACTCTGTGATGGTAGCAAAAGCTACGTCTTTCGTTCGTGCTTCGTTTCGTTCCGAAGTTGCGGATTGTCATCTTCATGGTAGACTAGCTGTTTGTATTGCATTGCAAATAGGTATATGTTTTAATCTGTCACCAAATAACCACCTGTCACCAATCACGGCTGTGTGGCCGCCAGTTACGTGGTAACTATTAAGTAATCTGTGCCAGTGCTACGTTCTTTCGTAGTTCGACTGATTCAAGCTTTTACTGAACTTTAAATTTTTATGGCAATAAAAAAATAAATCACGTGCCAAACTAAATAAAAGAACTAGCGGAATTTGAATTCCAAAAAAAAATATAATTGGTTAGTTATAGGTTGTTTTTATAATTTATAAATGTATTTTTAGACCTGCAATGATGTGATTTTGGTGTCTTATATTTCGTGACATTAAAATTTATTTGACTTATTAATTACTCATTTGTTCACAGCGTTTAATAAAGTGACTTGAACTCATCGAGCAACACGGAAGGAGGCTCTAGTACAGAGGCCTGCGTTGCTCGATGCTTGAACTAGATAACTTTTTTATATTCAGTTAATATCATTATAATAATAATTGCATGCTAAGCTTAAGCGGAATGTGTCGGACATAATATAATTATTTAATATCATTAATTTAACCACATTTTATGCAATAAATAAATTTCATTCAGCACGTTCACCGTAAGATGGCACCTGCCTTGTTTGGCTGCCAACCAAGCCAGGTGCCATTTTGCCTGTTAGTATGTGGTCAAATCTTACAACTGAATTTTAAACCAGTTTCACACCACCGATTAAGCTGAAACTTTGCATACCTGTCAAGTCCCAATGACATTACAATATGATGGTGACAGCGAGCTGATCTGATGATGGAGGCGGAAGGTGGGCAACGGAACTCATCGATGATTAATTTGGGGCTGGCAGTATTTGGACCCATTTTGTTATAGGTACCTTTGTCTGACCACTATCACCTGTTTTTTTTTTTTTTTTTTTTATACTACTGAATGACGTAACAAACAGATTGCCTACCTGATGTTAAGTGGTAACCTCTGCCTATGAACAGTGCATTACCTCATAGGTCACGTCTACCTAGGACGCAACCTATGTGGCATTGCACTGCACCCGCCACCCTGAGACATAAACATGAAAAGTCTCATGTGCCTGTAATTTCACCGGCACCCTTACCCTTCAAACCGGAACACAGCAATGCGAGCACTACTGCTTTGCGGCAGAAATAAGTATGGTGGTAGTACTTCCCCGGACGAACTCTTTCACAAAAAAGCTATACTACTACTAAAATTGATTAAGTGACGATGTGACGTTGGAGCACGAAGGTCTAGAAGGCACCTGTTCACTCTAGCCTTAAAGAGACCCCATATCATATCATGCCATATCGTTCATTTTGATATACTAAGTCGTGTTTATATTAGCCACAATATAAACCCAAAGCGCAAGTTTTTGCCCCTACATTCGATTTTTTACATGCAAACCATATTTTGTGTCATAATTGCAAAATTATGCGCAACCGTCGCGTGGGAGGTTCTAAGAAACATGAATATTACATCTTCGGTTATTTTATAGCTTGATCTGTAGATGACATTTGAAGTTCAAAATTTATATATTTATTGTTTTTTAAAATTTAGTGATAATACATTTATTTACAGAAAGAAATATACAAGTAATACAAGGTATGTACAAAATACATATGAAACAGTTGTGCTACCTGGAGACCGCTGCAAGCGATCTAAAGGTAGCTCAACTGATCCAAATCACTACCTAGGTTGCGTACCTAAGATGCTAGCTGCATTGCCACGCTGAATGGCAATACTAATGCGTTGAGCCAGATAAGAGCCAGCTCTCGAGTCACGCGTCGCTTCGACCAGATGCCCTGAAAGAATTTTGTAAACGCGAAGGGTCCCCGGTACCCCACGGACCCAGAGTCTCGACTGCGAATGGCTCAAATAAGTAAGCTCTGTCGAGAGCTTTTTTGTGAAAGAGTTCTTTCGGAGAAGAACTACCACCATACCTATTTCTGCCGCAAAGCTGTAGTGCTCGCATTGCTGTGTTCCGGTTTGAAGAGTATGGGTGCCGGTGAAATTACAGGCACATGAGACTTTTCATCTTTATGTCTCGGGGTGGCGGGCGCAGCGCAATGCCACATAGGATGCGTCCTAGGTGGACGGGACCTAAGTGGTAATGCACTGTTCATAGGCAGAGGGTACCATCAGGTGGGCCAACTAATAGATCCGTCATAACAAGTTGTATAAAAAAAACAACTTGGGAAACGGTGGCCGTTTTACAAAAACTTTAGTAGACAATTTCCAACAATTTGAAAATACACGCAATACATTCCATTTCATTTCTCTACACTTGTGTTCTATAGGCGAGCTACATTGGTTAAAATGCCACCAAAATTACACAAAATAACTCAAGAAAACACTAGGAAATGAAATTAAATAAAAGTCGATGACATCCCTTTCGGAAAAGTGCGGAAAGAGTCTAACAACATTGTTTTCAAAAAAATAAACATAATCAAATATCTTTATTTCAGGCTTATTGGAAAATGTACATAAACCTAAACAATTAGCCCATAGCAACATAAATACCTTAAAAAACTAACATACTAAAAAACACTTTTAGACTAGACTATTATAACATTTAATATTATTAACATTGTTTTAATATTTGGTTTGATGAAGTATTCCATCGACCACCGTAAAGAAATACAATCGGTTTCCTTTGCCTCCAACAAATTTCGAATTTCGAACAAAAAATAGTAAAAACAAAAGTTATCTGAATCTAAGCGGAGATGTTTTTACCTCACGTTCGAAAATGGCCGCCGGCAAGCATTTTGAAAGTACTGAGTGCAGAATAATCTGAAAATAATAGTAGATTATGCGCTGAGGGAATAAAGCAGTGTCTTACGTCGCGGGCGGCGTATTTGAACCCTGAGACATATTCTGTGCCTGAGCGTAATAAGGGACTCAAGAGTCCTGAGTGAAGCGAGGGGTTGAATATGCCACCCGCGACGTAAGACACTGCTTTATTCCAGAGAAGCAAACTCTACATGAGTCAATAAAAATCACTGAAAATCACAAACCAAACTAAACACCGTCTTTTAAAAAAAAGAAAAATGCCAATGACGAAACAAGCAGATGGCTCACCTGATGTTAAGCGGTAACCTCTGCCTATGAACAGTGCATTACCTCATAGGTCACGTCCACCTAGGACGCGCCCTATGTGGCATTGCACTGCGCCCGCCACACTGAGACATAAAGATGAAAAGTCTCATGTGTCTGTAATTTCACCGGCACCCTTATCCTTCAATGCCAATGCCAATGCCATATGGTAATTTTTTTACTCAGAGTTTTCCACGAGTTTTCACACGAATTTGACGTTCCAAATTCAAATCAGTTTATTCCCTAGTGAGTTTCATACAGCTGTATATCCTTTAAGAGATAATGCTTTACTTTACGTTGAGGTTGCATGATATGTAATTGGAAATTATCGAGCAGGTGGTGAACACAGTTTTATAGCATGGAGGCAGCCAGTAACGGAGCGGTCAAACGCATCTCCGTATCAATAAGACTGTCGCGGGTTTGAATCCCGTCTGGTTGGTTTGGAATAATATTGTGGTATTCGGGGCTCGGTGAACTCGCTGAGCGAGTCACGGGGTAAAGTCACGCGTTGCGCAGTAAGACAATATTTGACTTCGTTAAAGTGCGGTGTGTCTAAAATTCATGCTCTCTCATGGCTGTCTCAATGACAGCATTATCTATGGATGACACTTCACTTCACTTAACCACCTCACTTGTACCCCGAATACCTAGGTTGATATTTACAGTTGTTTTATATATATATTATTAGTTCTTTTTATGTTAAGGAACCTAAGGAGGGCCTTAGAAAATACCCTCTCTCTCCTCCCGTGGATATCGAAAAACCTGACTCGATCCAAGGGCATGATCGAGCCCAAAGCAGGAATTCAATAAATATTCTTGATACAAATGAAACCGTGAACTAACCTCTACAATGCGCTTATTAACGTAAATATCTCTATTACCTATCAACGTACATTTATAAAGTAAATATGAGTAACAAATAATATTGTTTAAGAGAGCAGAAGATAGTTTTTTTAGCAGGTTTATATTTTCGATATACGCTGCAAGTATTTATTTAAATGCTGTTTTTTGTGATTTTCGTTCAATTTTCGTAGCACGAGCGCTGTTCTGTCACTTCCTAACTTACCTGAACTACTAATATTTATTCTGTGACTTTATTGAGTTAGATAGTGAAGGGTTTGGCTGTTTTCTGCCTCAAAAGAGAGCAGTTATTAAAATAGAGGAATTTGAAGAAGATCTATACCAGATCAATTATCCGCTATGACCAAACGTGACATAACGCGGGCTCGTTACGATATCTGTGTGGAATCGTTCAGAAGGCATCGTATCTTTGACGACCCCTGTGGCGCGGCTGGCGATGGTTGCCTGCGAGTCCTACGACGCAGGAAGTTGCGGGTTCAATTCCCGCCTCGAAACAAATATATGTGCGATCTGCAGATATTTGTTCAGGGTGTTCTGGGTGTTTTCTATGTATAATAAAAAATATCTATCTATATGATGCAATGTATTAAGTATATCAGTTATCTAGTACCCATAACACAAACTCTGGCTTTACTTGGGGCTAGATAATGTTGTGTGAACTTGTCCACCATTATTTATTTATTTTATTTATGTAAGGCATTGTGACGTCACACGTTATTGGCAAGTAATCTTCTATGGTCATAGCGAATAACAGCCCCGATTGCAATTAGGTATGTGTATATTTAAGACAATATTTAATAAGTCCCTTCTTTAGGTACCTTCCTGCTCCATCGTCGGCAACACTTACCAACAGGAAAATGAAGGTAATTGGAAAAGTTATCATCATCATCATCAGTCTACAGAAGTCCACTGCTGAACATAGGCCTCCCCCCAGAATGCCACGACGAACGGTCTTAAGACCGGTAAAGTAGGTAGGTACCTATTGCTTGTTTTTCTATCCGTACATTATTACGCACGGTATTTTTCTTATGTCACGATTATAATAATTTTCAAAATTTGTAATTACAGCTCAGCTACTGTATAATAAATAATAACTTTTAGCGACTTTTGAAACCTATCGTAATATGGAAATAAAATGTTGCAAAACTTACTACTGTTGTAATGCGTTGGCAATTTTTTTCAGTTCAATCTTATTTCACAAACCTTTACCGATATTACTTAACTTTTACAAAATTCCCAGAAGAAGCAAGTAATTTTTAGAAAATCTTTGATTGCTGTATTACAAGATAAGATAATTATATTTTCAGATATCACACATTAAAAAAATCTCATGTCATCCATTTTGTTAATAAATTAAATTAGTAATCTTATATTATAATAAAGTCTCCTTTCAGCAAAATATCGTATCTACAATATTTAAGGTACTTTCCCTTCATGTCGCATAGTCTTGGGACGCTCTGTATATCTCACCGGGAAGCCGCCTCCATCCACCGACTTCCTTCGACCTTTGAAATGTCTTTGGTCCACCGTTCGGTCCGTGAATCTACTTATATGTTGTAGGTAGGTATATTACTCCAAAAACAGCTACAAAACCCGTCGGAAGCTGCATACTTGCAGGCTCTACTCCACAGCCGATAGATTAATTCGATAAATGTACGTTCTACCCTACAATTATGATTTATCAGTGGCTCCATCTTTATTGAGAGTTTTTTGGGCGCGGATGGATTATAGTTCAGGATTTATGAACGTGTGATGAATCTCTTAACGGACGCTGAAGTTATGTTTAGTACTAACTAAATCATGAGACTTTTCATCTTTATGTCTCAGGGTGGCGGGCGTAGTGCAATGCCACATAGGGCGTGTCCTAGGTGGACGTGACCTATGAGGTAATGCACTGTTCATAGGCAGAGGTTACCGTGGGCCATCTGCTTGTACTCGTACAGTCATTCAAGAAGGCTAAAAAAAAATAAAAAAATATGCGTCTGGTTCTTTTAAAAAATATTATTTTGTATCTATTTTTAGGATTTCTCATTATTCAATTCAATTCAATTTATTTCAAGAGGCAAATATTAATATCGCACTTAGAAAGTAATTACATACAAGCGGCATAAGTCTTTGGTAAAACAAAAATAAATAAAAACAGGTGCATACATTAATAATCATAAAAGAACAAAGAACAAAATAAAGTTAAAAAAAAAATAGCAAAACTTAGTACCTACTTCAAGATAACTATTATGTATAAATTAAATCGATATACCTAATAGTATGTATAGCGCACAATAATGTCAAATTTTATAAATTAAAATTTTTCCATACTTTGTGATCAGTGAGAAATTAATCTACTTATGGCATATAATATGCTTTGAATGTCAGTTGCTTTTTAATTGTATTTTTGTAATATGTTTTTGGACGCAAAAAATCGATTTAGCTGGTCTTATCTCTGGGTAAAAAATCTATCAAGCTAGGTTTCATCTCTGGGAAAAAATCGATCTAGCTGATCTTATCTCTGGGAAAAAATCGATCTAGCTAGGTTTCGTCTCTGGGAAACTCGATCTAGCTAGGTTTCATCTCTGATAAAAATCGATCTAGAAAGAAAACGTTAGCCGAGTAATTTGTGGGAAGCAATGGCGGTGCTGAGCTCACCACTTGTCATGTATATATTTCCACGATGGTGCAACCCACGGAGAAAAGAGGCCCGTCGAGGCTCTGGCTCTGCCTATTACCCTTTCGGAGAAAAAGGCGTGTGTTTATGTATGTATGTATTATTAATTGAATAAGAAGTAACAATTACGAAAGGAGGCTGGCAACCGCTGACCCAGGTCAAAAATTAGTGAACCAGGGCCCCCTTCATGATAGTGATTGGTACGGTTTTAAATGTTGTTTTTTTGTCCAATTTTTCTAAAGAACTTGAATTTTTTTGTAATTATACAAGCAAAGGTTGTATATCTAAATAATTAGATAAATCAACTCATTGCATTTGCGTGAAACAAAACGTACAAAACTTCATTACTTTCCCACAACTTCTACACAAGAAATTAAATTAGCTTTTTCAATATCTTAACATATATTATCAATAACCAAATGTATCTCAACTGTACGTTACGTTAGTCACAAAAGTGGGGTCAAACAATGTATGGGGAGTTGCCCATGTTCTTTGGTACATAGATAGATAGGTAAAATCACCTTGATAAATGTCTAAGTTGCGATGCTTGGATGTTAGAATGTTAGTTACTCAATCACGCTGAACCGGCTAAACAGATTTTGATGAAATTTGTTACACAGATAGATAATCACCTGGATTGAGCTATAGGCTATGTTTTTAACCTGGCCAAGTGCGAGCAAAGCCGCGGGGGCCACTATAGTTTCTTATAACTTGAGACTTGTTTTTAAATTTTGAAGTTCTATGAACTGGCTCGGAATTAGGATAATGATTGCTTATGTTATCCAACATAGACAAAGACGTGTGCAACGGATATAAGTAGCTATATTATATATATTATACAAAATGTCGATCTTATTCTTATTGTCGAGAGCCTCGGACTCGTCAGTTCTGAATTTCGTTGAAGTCTGAGTGCGTTTCCATTTATAGACGTTATTTTGAGTGTTTTTTTTTTGTTATACTACTTGAATGACGGAGCAAGCTGATGGCCCACCTGATGTTAAGTGGTAACCTCTGCCTATGAACAGTGCATTACCTCATAGGTCAAGGCCACCTAGGACGCGCCCTATGCGGCATTGCACTGCGCCCGCCACCCTGAGACATAAAGATGAAAAGTCTCATGTGCCTGTAATTTCACCGGCACCCTTACGCTTCAAACCGGAACACAGAAATGCGAGCACTACTGCTTTGCGGCAGAAATAGGTATGGTGGTGGTACTTCCCCGGACGAACTCTTTCACAAAAAAGCTCTACTACTGCTTACTTCGACTACTAAGTACTTCTTGTTTCTACCCAATACATTTTTACCCATTTAGGTATTGTATCGTTTCAACCTATTTTAATAAATTTCTGTTCTTGTTTCATCCGACACCTACTTACTTCAAGTATCTATTGTCTTAATTCAAACATGTGACACAGAGTAACGAAGAAACAGCTATTAGGCCAGCAATGTATAAGTTATGGTCCACGACCCAGTGCAGTGGTGACAGACAAGATAAAATAAATAAATAAATAAATAATGCTGGACAGTGCAAAGAACATTGTCTAGCTCCAAGCTAAGCAGAGATTGTGTTATGGGTACTAGATAACTGATATACCTAATACAATATATTACATAGATAGTTTTTTTTTATTATACATAGAAAATACCCAGAACACCCTGAAAAAACATCAGCGATCGCACAAATATTTGTTCCCGCAACCTCCTGCGTCACAAGCCAACCTTCGCCCGCCGCGTCACAGAGGTCGTCATATCGTGAGACAGTGGAGTACAGGCTGATGGTGACGATATATCGTGAGGCAGTGGAGTACAGGCTGATGGTGACAATATATCGTGAGACAGTGGACTACACCCTGATGGTGACGATATATCGTGAGACAGTGGAGTACAGGCTGATGATGACGATATATTGTGAGACAGTGGACTACAGGCTGATGATGACGATATATCGTGAGACAGTGGACTACCACTCGCCCGCGGCAGTTGTACGCGTATAATTACGATTCAAGGAACAGCAGCCGCGCTACCGTGATTAGATGCTACACACGATAGCTCTGGGAAACTTAAAAAGAAAAAACAAGGAACGGTTGTCTTTGGGTCAGTTATGTTTAGGTAGGTAGGTATTCTGTGTGGTAATAAGTATGCGCGCGCAGCTCCTATGCAATCTACCGCTCGGCTCTAGATCATGTCTCAGTCGTACCTCTAATAGTTATTTCAACATTTGACGACCAATAGTTATTTCAACATTTGACGACCTCTGTGACGCGGCGGGCGAACGTTCGGCTGCGACGCAGGAGGTTGCGGGTTCGATTCCCGCCTCGGAACAAATATTTGTGCGATCTGCAGATATTTGTTCAGGGTGTTCTGGGTATTATCTAAATATAATAAAAAATATCTATCTATGTAATATATTGTATTAAGTATATCAGTTGTCTAGTACCCATAACACAAGCTCTGCTTAGCTTGGGGCTAGATAATGTTGTGTGAACTGTCCAGCATTATTTATTTATTTATTTTATTTATTTACGTAATGAAGTTATCAACTACAATAAGTTTTTTTGTGTTAAATATATTTTTAAACACAAGCTTGATAAAATTTGTTACCGTAACCGTGTGCTGATCAAAATGAGCCTAAACACGGCCAGTCTACTATTACCAACGAGGAGTTCCGTTGTCCACCTTCCGTCTCCATTATCAGATCAGCTCGCTGTCACCATCATATTGTATTGTCATCGGAGCTAGACAGGTATACAAAATTTCATCTCAATCGGTTGAGGATAACTGCTTGCAAGATTCCACCCGGACATACATTGCAAGTTAATATAAAACTTATAATTTATACATGAATACATACATACATGTACGAGTATGACATACATACGACATTTTCTCCGCAAGGGCAGGTGGCCTCCTTCAACGTGTTTTTTTTTAACTTCGTGACTGACTGAACAGTCAGTTGTCCCACCTGATGTTAAGCGGTACCCTCTGCCTATGAACTTCATAGGTCACGTCCATCTAGGACGCGCCCTATGTGGCATTGCACTACGCCCGCCACCCTGAGATATAGAAAAGTCTCATGTGCCTGTTATTTCTCCGGCATCCTTACGAATTCTTTCACAAAGGGGTTTCACCATACTGGGAATATAAACGTGACATGTGTAGGTGAGCTCATGGCCACCATTGCTTCTCACGAATGACTCGGCTAACGCTTTCTTACAGTAATAACACATTCCATAATAAGCTAGCAGCCAGGACAAATCTTATACTAACGAATATTACTAACAAGTCCGGGCAATCCCTTAGTCGGTATTTACGACATCCATGGGAGGAGACATAGGGTAAATTCTTAGGACGGAAATGTGTTTCGAGTCGAGTTTCAAGTCGAGTCGTATATTTTATTGATCGAACGAGCGAAGCGCTTCAATTTCAAATTGCTTTCGTCTGTCAGTTTGTTGGTACTCCTTTACAGGTCGTATTTTACCATGGATCTGGACAAAACTTGTTTTTTTTTAGACGAATTCGATGTGTATCTTTGGTTCAGGCAGTTAGTACGTTTTACACGTGGGCCACGCTGTCGCATCAATAATTTGATAGTTATTTATGGGCCAGGCTGTCAACAACACACACAAGACGCGGATTTAATACAAGTTTTTTGCTTTGCCTTGGTTTTTTCCGAACCCACCCCTAACGCGTACGTCGCCGGCACGGGGAGGGTAGGCAGTACTTGTTATGTTAATGTTATACATTGACATGTCATGCCCGGCCCTCGCATCATTAATTTCCCAAATGCGGTAAGGTGTGTCCGGCGGCCATTTTGGGGAGGCTAGCAAGACGAACATTTACTTAGTAAATAATTACTATATTTTTTATTTTATTTTATTTTTTTATAACCAACAGCGTTTCAATATACATATATATAGTCCAAATAACAAAATACGAATCAATAAGGCCAAAAAAGGGTTACACAAATATGACATAAATGTATGGATACAACAAAAATGCTTAGTTAAAGAAAGAAAAAATATGACTAAGTGAAAGAAAATAATAAAAAAAAAAAACGCTTCCGTGTTGCGTGGTTATCTAAAGTTAAGTTCGCACTAAGCGTTTCGGTTTTACCTTTGTAATGCGAACTGCTAAGGAGTGGAACTATAGTTGCCGTCGTCTGTCTTTCCTGAAAACTATAATCTGGGTCTCTTCAAGGCTAGAGTGAATAGGTGCCTTCTAGACCTTTGTGCTCCATCTTCGGCCACATCGTCACTTACCAACAGGTGAGATCGTGTTCAAACGAAAGTCAATCTACCTATATGTTAAAAAAGTTACTAACACGACCACTCTGCCAAGAGTGACTAACACGACCACTCTGCCAAGAGTGACTAACACGACCACTCTGCCAAGAGTGACTAACACGACCACTCTGCCAAGAGTTTAAAGACAAAGAAGACGAAGAAACTCCTTACCTGAGTATTACAATTGTTACTAATTTCTTTTTATTTGAAAATTCTAATTTTTACAACAATCTTTTATGAAATTGGTGATGGGAACCGTGTGTCCATCAAAACGAGCCCAAACACGGCCAGTCTACTACTAATCATAGACATATTATTACCCAAGCTCTCCAGTTCTCTAGAGCCGCTGAGCCTGCGCCGAGACATCGGCTCGCTCTGTGTGTTCTATCGGCTCTATAATGGGGAGTGCTCTGAGGAGCTGTTCAATCTCACACCCGCATCCAGGTTTTACCATCGCACTTCTCGACAACGCAAGGGAGCTCATCCACACATCATCGACACGTGGGTATCTTGTACTGCTCGCTATACGAGACCTTTTCTCCCCCATACGTGCATGTTGTGGAATGGGCTCCCTCCTGAGGTGTTTCCGCCAAACTACAAAATGAGCCGCTTCAAAAATAATGTAGAGTCCTTCAGGGCAGGCAACGCATTGACAATGCCCCTGGTGTTGCAGATGTCAATAGGCGACGGTGACCGCTTACCATCAAGGGGGCCGTATCCAGTTGGTAGAGAAATTAAATAAAAAAAGGGGTATGAAGAATTTCAGCAAAATCGGTTATGAGGAAATGTTTCACAATTCAATTGCAAGATTTGACCCAAATACGGAGGCCTGCAATGCTGCAAGGTCTCAAACATACTGACAAACAACATAACAACTTTGTGCACTTGCTCCGATAATAACATAACATAACACCCAACAGTCGCATACATATTCCTGATCCCAATCTAGGATCCCCTGTGTCGTGGGTATTAGGAACTACGAGTACCATGGTACCACAACAAAAAGACCCGGAACAAATATTTGCAGATCATACAAACATTTGTCCCGCAGCGGGAATTGAATCCACAACCTTTCGCATCTTAGCCGGCTACTAGACAGAAGCGCTAAAGGGGTCGTAAAAAAAAATGGTCCTAGTCTGTGTGGAGTGATCCTTGTCTTAGTGAACTTTGTCCTTAGTCCACAGAAACTCATTTTTCTCAAGAGTTTATTTTGTTGTAAGCTCCTTTTAAATAATAAATAAATAATGCTGGACAGTTCACACAACATTATCTAGCCCCGAGCTAAGCAGAGCTTGTGTTATGGGTACTAGATAACTGATATACTTAATACAATATATTACATAGATAGATATTTTTTATTATGCATAGAAAATATCCAGAACACCCTGAACAAATATCTGCAGATCGTACAAATATTTGTTCCGAGGCGGGAATCGAATCCGCAACCTCCTGCGCCGCTGGCGAACCTTCGCCAGCCGCGCCACAGAGGTAATCAAAATTCAAAAATAATTAAGTAGATATACCTACCCCTAAAAGGATTAAGATATTAATAAATAGGTAGAGTTATGAATATTACAGCAATTACTGAATTAAATAATTTAATTATCATTTATTATTCATAGTTCATTTGTCAAAAAGCTTTTAGATAAGGTGCCTGTAATGTGATAATTCATTACGTAATGTAAAAACCATCAACAGATAAATAAATTAAAGTATTTTTATTGACAACTTATATACCTACTTACATAGACACACGCCTTTTTCCCTGGCGGTGTATGCAGAGCCTTAATGGGCCTCTTTTCACAGTCGGTTGCAACATCGTAGAATATAGACGTGACGAGTGTTGAGCTCATCGCCGCCATTGCTTCCCAAGGCTGACTCGCTCGGCTAACGATTTCTACCAGTAATAACACATTTCTAAGCTACCAGCCAGGAAAAATCTTAAACCAACGAATCTTATGAACAAGTCCGGGCTTTATGACATCCACGAGAGGAGACGGAGTGGTCTATTCTTTGGCCGGACACAACACATCATACACTAACGACTAATATCTCTAGATAATCTAATCCTTTACGGGATATAGTGCCCAGTGTCTACTTCGTGGTAATAAATTAATAAATCTAGGCGTACGTATGTAAGATCATAGTTTATAAACATACTTACTAGACTTAGCCACAAATTACTTAATAGTTAACTTAGTTTCGCTCGCTCTCAACAAATGCGCTTTAAAATACAAACTTACCGTATTGCCTTACCTATACCAACGCCAACACCAGGCAGAAATCTTCATACAAAAAAAACGCCACGCGCCGCTCGAAAAAGCGGTTTTTATTGAATATCTCGTGAAATATTGATAATTTAAAAAACAACCCTAGTTTGATCCCTCCGTTTTATAGTATTGATCTTTTTTATCCAATTTTTGTCCCAATAATCTATACCATATTGACAAACAATCGAATCTAGCCAAAAGTTAGAGGTAATCTTGTGATTTTTTTTATAGATAATTTTTTGTCCTATCGTGTTTCTGTCTGGGTGATCCCTTGGTACTATAATGTAGTATACATGCATATTTTTAATTTGAATATTGTACTTGATTTAGTCAGTTAAAAATCTAATCTAAGATTGGTAATTTTGCTTTATACCCCACCTTAACAATCAGGCTACGTTCACGCGGGTGATACCACGAGTAGGTTATGTTCGTTCATTGAGAATGATTACCCCAAAACTATAGTATTATTTTATCTGTGCCCCAAAATATGTATATATCGCATTTTGTGTCATAACATATTTTCATCGTTAGTAGAAAAAATGTGCGAATACAGTCCAGTGGGTACCTACTAATATTTTACACGAATGTTTTTTAAACTACGAGAATGACGGAACAAATGACCCACCTGTACCCTTACCACAAGTTTCTGACATTATCGAATCGCTAGCGAAACGATAGTCAGTGTCAAATATTGGCCAATGACATCAGGGTGACTAGAAATCATAATAACTTGATTGGTTAATATTTGACATTGACTATCGTCTCGCTAGCGATTCGATAACGTCAGAAACTTGTGGTAAGGGTACTGATGTTAAGCGGTAACCTCTGCCTTTAACAATGCATTACCTCACAAGCCACGTCCACCTAGGACGCGCCCTATGTGGCATTGCACTGCACCCGCCACCCTGAGACATAAAGATGAAAAGTCTCATGTGCCTGTATTTTTTGCCTGTATTTGCGACCATGGGTCATTATATGAAAATCGAATCACTCCAAAAAGTTGTTCTCTACATTTTTGATTCTATCACGTAGATTCTATAATTAGTTAGGTAAGTGCCTACTTCTAATAAGTTTAAGGAAGAAATAACAATTCTGTTCAAAAAATAAAAAAGTATTAAAATTCTAGGTTAAACTACCTTTTTATTAGTATAAAGATATTCAAACCCAGGATGCAGTAGAAATCTCAAATAGCGTGCGTCCGTCGCGTGTCTGAAGGCAATTACATTACCATGCAAGCCCTACCTAGCTATTTGTTCTTGTTTTTTGTCTCTCTTACTCCCTTGTCTTATTTTGTGGTATATTTCATCTCTTTTACTCTTTTGTCTTTATTTTGCGGCGAGGCAAGGGTGAGTTGTAGGTGCAAATGGCTACTTTCCAGTTCTTGATTCCACCATTTTATTAGTTGCATTTTCTAAAATGTAAAAAGTACAGATTAAGTATTTGTAGAGCGAAATTGCTGAGCTAAATTTGTAGGTTTAAATAACAAGGTTTTACTTTCTCTACCTGAAAATAACAACAAGGTACTTATTTTCAAAAAGGCTTCACATAAAAACTGTAACTTGCTGTGGCGTGTAGTGACATCTGTTGTCGAGTAGCGCTTTCAATACAATTATCATTAGTAGTTTGACCAGCTGAAAGAATCCTTTGTCGAATGATATATAATCGGTTAGTAGACTTTAGTAACTTTTTAGTAGTAGTAGAGCTTTTTTGTGAAAGATTTCGTCCGGGGAAGTACTACCACCATACCTATTTCTGCCACAAAGCAGTAGTGCTCGCATTGCTGTGTTCCGGTTTGAAGGGTAAGGGTGCTGGTGAAATTACAGGCACATGAGACTTTTCATCTTTATGTCTCAGGGTGGCGGGCGCAGTACAATCCCACATAGGGCGCGTCCTAGGTGGACTTGACCTATGAGGTAATGCACTGTTTATAGGCAGAGGTTAACGCTTAACATCAGGTATCAGGTATCAGGCCATCAGGTTGTTCCGTCATTCAAGTAGAAAAAGAAAAAAAAAACTTTTGCCTCAAAAGAAGGAGTGTATTAATACTATTAAAACTTCCGTGAGTAATATTCATAATTGAAAAAATATATGTTATATATTATTATATTTGATTATATTCTTTTTTTTTTTCCTATTAAGTTGTGTATTGTTTTCAGGATTGTATGTTTCTTTATTCCATCATACCTTCTAAATGCCTTAACCGATTTAGATGATCGAGGCATAATTATAGAATCTGCAAGTTATCCCGATAGGCATTGGAAATATGAAAATAATAAAAAATACGACCAAATTAAAAAGAGAAAACTTCAAAAATGTATCTGAAGCTGGTCGTTTTTTTTTACATTGATAGACCTTTGTTTGAGCAGGATCTCACCTGTTGGTAAGTGACGATGCGGCCGAAGATGAAGCACAAAGGTCTAGAAGGCACCTATTCACTCTAGCCTTAAAGAGACCCAGATTATAGTTTTAAGGAAAGACAGACGACGGTAGTGTATTCCACTCCTTAGCAGTTCGCGTTGTAAAGGTAGAACTGAAACGTTTAGTACGAATAGAGGGTATACCAATGAGGTAAGGATGGTACCGAGCCGTGCGTCTGCTCGTCCTATGATGAAAAGGAGATGGTGGGATCGGACCGTGCAGTTCCTGGGAGCATTCCCCGAAATGTAATCTATAGAAGATCGAAAGGCACGCGACCTTACGGCGGTGCTCGAGACTTTGGATCTTAGAACTGGATCGTGCTTGTAATCAATTTGTCTTGGAGAGTACCTAGGTACTTAATTTCCAAAAATATGTAATACTTGGGTATTTACTGCACGTAGTTCTCAGCAAGTAATTAATTTTGTAAAAAATAAAAAAAACCTTCTCCGCAATGAAACGGCTGAATCGATTTTGATCAAACATTGCTAAGAACACTTCAGACAAATTAACCTTCCAAACAAAAAAAAACTAAATCGGTTCATCCTTTCGGGACCTACGATGCCACAGACACACACACACACACACAGAGACGTCAAACTTATAACACCCCGTCGTTTTTCGTGGGGGGTTAAAAAGACAACTTAGGTATATAGTTAACTTTAAAATCATGACAGTCATGTTTTTTAAATACTTTTATATAATTTTAATGTGACAAGTATTCTAGACTCATCTTTATCTGTCATCAGCAGGTCATCTTTCCTCAAGATATAAGATAATAGGTGGTGCCTACAATTAAAATTCTTTATTGACTTTCGTACTTTCTACAGTAGAGAACAAAATCTAAGTTTAATAACGGGTTCCGTCGTATTAATATGCGGCAGTGTATTTAATTACTGTTATTAATTACTTACATAACCCTAAATTACAGCCTACTGAGCTCTTCTCAAGCTTTTTGTACATCCGTTTTCAGAGCACAGTTTTTTTTTTTTTTTTTTTTTACTACTTGGATGACGGATAAAGCAAGAGGCCCACCTGATGTTAAGCGGTAACCTCTGCCTATGAACAGTGCATTACCTCATAGGTCACGTCCACCTACGACGCACCCTATGTGACATTGCACTGCGCCCGCCACCCTGAGACATAAAGATGAAAAGTCTCATGTGCCTGTAATTTCACCGGCACCCTTACCCTTCGAACCGGAACACAGCAATGCGAGCACTACTGTTTTGCGGCAGAAATAGGTATGGTGGTAGTACTTCCCCAACGAACTCTTTCACAAAAAAGCTCTACTACTACTAAAACGTAACGTTTTGTAAACGTCATAGGACCGACCAAGAGGCCGCAGTCAGAAGCACAATTTTCTTATTTATTTTAAAGGCATACTGCTATTTGACAGAATCAAGACTGTATTGAGAATTAACTGAAAAATTTAAATTCTGCTCACTCATAACAATAATATAACCTATATACTTTCGATTCTTGCGGCCATAATATATTAGATTTATTTTATTTTATTTTATTGATATTGTACTATATAACGTTAGCGATAGTGCTATACAATGTGAGTCTTCATAATATATTAGATATTGTACTATATAACGTTAGCGATAGTGCTATACAATGTGAGTCTTCATAATATATTAGATATTGTACTATATAACGTTAGCGATAGTGCTATACAATGTGAGTCTTCATAATATATTAGATATTGTACTATATAACGTTAGCGATAGTGCTATACAATGTGAGTCTTCATAATATATTAGATATTGTACTATATAACGTTAGCGATAGTGCTATACAATGTGAGTCTTCATAATATATTAGATATTGTACTATATAACGTTAGCGATAGTGCTATACAATGTAAGTATTCATAATATATTAGATATTGTACTATATAACGTTAGCGATAGTGCTATACAATGTGAGTCTTCATAATATATTAGATATTGTACTATATAACGTTAGCGATAGTGCTATACAATGTAAGTCTTCATAATATATTAGATATTGTACTATATAACGTTAGCGATAGTGCTATACAATGTGAGTCTTCATAATATATTAGATATTGTACTATATAACGTTAGCGATAGTGCTATACAATGTAAGTCTTCATAATATATTAGATATTGTACTATATAACGTTAGCGATAGTGCTATACAATGTGAGTCTTCATAATATATTAGATATTGTACTATATAACGTTAGCGATAGTGCTATACAATGTGAGTCTTCATAATATATTAGATATTGTACTATATAACGTTAGCGATAGTGCTATACAATGTGAGTCTTCATAATATATTAGATATTGTACTATATAACGTTAGCGATAGTGCTATACAATGTAAGTCTTCATAATATATTAGATATTGTACTATATAACGTTAGCGATAGTGCTATACAATGTGAGTCTTCATAATATATTAGATATTGTACTATATAACGTTAGCGATAGTGCTATACAATGTGAGTCTTCATAATATATTAGATATTGTACTATATAACGTTAGCGATAGTGCTATACAATGTAAGTCTTCATAATATATTAGATATTTTACTATATAACGTTAGCGATAGTGCTATACAATGTGAGTCTTCATAATATATTAGATATTGTACTATATAACGTTAGCGATAGTGCTATACAATGTAAGTCTTCATAATATATTAGATATTGTACTATATAACGTTAGCGATAGTGCTATACAATGTGAGTCTTCATAATATATTAGATATTGTACTATATAACGTTAGCGATAGTGCTATACAATGTGAGTCTTCATAATATATTAGATATTGTACTATATAACGTTAGCGATAGTGCTATACAATGTAAGTCTTCATAATATATTAGATATTGTACTATATAACGTTAGCGATAGTGCTATACAATGTGAGTCTTCATAATATATTAGATATTGTACTATATAACGTTAGCGATAGTGCTATACAATGTAAGTCTTCATAATATATTAGATATTGTACTATATAACGTTAGCGATAGTGCTATACAATGTGAGTCTTCATAATATATTAGATATTGTACTATATAACGTTAGCGATAGTGCTATACAATGTGAGTCTTCATAATATATTAGATATTGTACTATATAACGTTAGCGATAGTGCTATACAATGTGAGTCTTCATAATATATTAGATATTGTACTATATAACGTTAGCGATAGTGCTATACAATGTAAGTCTTCATAATATATTAGATATTGTACTATATAACGTTAGCGATAGTGCTATACAATGTAAGTCTTCATATGTGCACAGATTAAAAGGTAAAACTAAATCACAACATTTCTTATCAACTGTTAAAGAAAGGCACTCTGGACGCGTCATTAATTATTTACCTAAGGAGGTTTAATTTGGGATGATAAACACAAAAAAAAAGAAGTCAATAAAACACATTTATTCCACGTAAAAGCTAGTGCATAAGGTTCTCGAAATGTCCACCTCTTTTTTGCAATCACATAGTCGCGCGAAGCACTATTTGTTGAGCAACTGGTGAGCAAGGCCTTTCTTTAACAGTTGATAAGAAATGTTGTGATTTAGTTATAAACTTGCAATTTTTACTATCAGATAGATAATACAATGTAGAATAACTTAAAGTAATAATACATGTAGGTAAAGCAGGGCTTTTATTGCAAAACTTTAAAGTTACTGGAAAATTTCTTGAAAAAAACTGATTCCTGGGAAAACACATCTTAATTTTCAATTAAGGGCTGTTATTTCCTATAAATTTTTATTTTATGAGCGGCTTGTGTTATTTTTAATCATTAATCAGTTTGTTTCATTGAAATAGATCGTTTAGTTTAAAAGTTACACCGTTTTGTTTAGATGGAGGCCATTGTAGCAAACATAAATTTAAAAAGCGTCTTAAAATAGTAAAAAAAATGATAGATTGACACCGTTTTGTTTAGATGGAGGCCATTGTAGCAAACATAAATTTAAAAAGCGTCTTAAAATAGTAAAAAAAATGATAGATTGACACCGTTTTGTTTAGATGGAGGCCATTGTAGCAAACATAAATTTAAAAAGCGTCTTAAAATAATAAAAAAAATGATAGATTGACACCGTTTTGTTTAGATGGAGGCCATTGTAGCAAACATAAATTTAAAAAGCGTCTTAAAATAATAAAAAAAATGATAGATTGACACCGTTTTGTTTAGATGGAGGCCATTGTAGCAAACATAAATTTAAAAAGCGTCTTAAAATAATAAAAAAAATGATAGATTGACACCGTTTTGTTTAGATGGAGGCCATTGTAGCAAACATAAATTTAAAAAGCGTCTTAAAATAATAAAAAAAAATGATAGATTGTTTTGTTCTTTTTTCCGTCGATAAAATTAACCAAAGTTACCAACATTTTAATTTGTGCACATTATGAAGACTCACTGTATAATAATTGTATAGCATGAAAGAGAGTACTCAGAACTTTGAAACATTCAAGTTACAGTCACATTTCGACAAAAAATATACAATGTATAATATAATCAAAAATATTTCTTACGTATATTTTTTTAAGTAATTGCTACTTTTGTCAGGTAAAAATCCAGTTTCCTATGATTTACGCAAAAAAAAACCTACTACTTCCAAACGCCTGAAAGCTATTTCAATGATTCTATATAGGTTTATAAAACAACTAGCTGACCCGCTCGCGACTTCGTCAACGCGTAGACTTTCATACAAACTTTAACACCCTTTTTCAACCCCTTAGGGAGCGAATTTTCAAAAATCGTTTCTTAGTGCGCGCCTGCACCCCTTTAAGAAAGCTTGTGCCAAATTTCAGACCTCTCGGCCCAGTAGTTTCCGAGATTTCGTGATGAGTGGTCAGTGAGTGAGTGGACTTCTCTTTTATATTATATAGATAGATATGTTTAAATTTTAGGAAATAATTAAATACTTGGGATCTTTGTGGTTTTTCGTGATTTTCGCTCACTTTTTGTTTCGTGTGCTTGATTATTCTTGATTATTCTTACTCACCTGAACTTTACTGAGGAAGACAGTAACATAATTTGGCGTGACTAATCACCTTATCAAACTAAATACAACTTTGTAGCCACAATCTAGAGACCAATACCTGACTTGTGGTTTGTCAGCTTCCCATTAAAATGTATGGGTTAGTGGGGTTGTAAGTGATGTTTTGATAGTGGTAGTGTTTTATGTGAAAGAGTTAGTACGGGGAAGTACTACCACCATACCTATTTCTGCCGCAAAGCTGTAGTGCTCGTATTGCTGTGTTCCGGTTTGAAAGGTATGGTTGCCGGTGAAATTTCAGGCACATGAGAATTTTTATCTTTATGTCTCAGGGTGGCGGGCGCAGTGTAATGCCACATAGGGTGCGTCCTAGGTGGACGTGACCTATTATGTAATGCAATTTTAAAGGCAGAAGCACAGAATATATACAGGCAGAGGTGCTATCTGCTTATTCCGTCATTGGCCTGCCCGTAGTACACTATGGGGGGGTAGGTATGCCGTAGCCACCACGCTTGCCAGGCGGATTGGTGATCACAGTATCGGCAGTGCTGCCTGTACGACTTCCATGGGAGGAAACGGAAGGGTACATATTCGTTAGGACGGACACACCACGGCACACTAAAATTCTAAGTATTGACAGATGTAGTTTAAACTTATGGGCATTATTACAAAAAACTAAATTAGTCCTGGTTTAAACCCGAACTACGTAGTCTAGGCTTGTAGCGGTATTTAAGTTATATACAACTTTAATACAAAGGCTGATGGTTTGTTTTCCGAAGTCAACTCTAGAGCTAGATAGAACTGCTTGCTCCGCCATTCAGTAATTAGTATAAAAAAAAAAGAAAAAAAAGTTCAATATTATGTCAAAAATGTCAAAGTCTCGGACTATTTCTGGTTTTTCTTAAACCAAGCAGCCCCCTAGTTTTACAATGGTCTAAAAATTTAAGTACAGTTGATTGTTTGTTGGATAGAAGTTTGCATATCGATTGTGATGTGACACTTTGACACAAGATCCGTCAGTTTGACACGTCGGAAATATGTGTAGTTTACAAAATAAACCATCTGTCTTTGTGTTAAAGTTGTATATAACTTTAATACCGTGACAAGCCTAGACTACTTAGTTCGAGTTTAAACCGGACTAACTTAGTTTTTTTATAATAAGGCCGAGAAAGTTTAAACTGCTATTGATTCAAAATCCTGCCATTATATGAACATATAATTCAACCTCATATAGAGTAGCTTAGCTACCTGCTTCATCAACTATGCAAGCTTATATCTATCTATACATACATACCTGACAGCACGTTATAAATTCTCCCCACAACTCTACCTATTTATTACGCAAAGGAAAAATCATATGAAATGACTACCTACTTCGTACCTACCGTAGTTATCCACTTAAGGCGGGGTCTAGACTTTTTAGTAATGAATACTTTATTGTATAATGGAGTCTTGTTGAGGGGTAAAGATTTTCTTTTGAAAAGCTTTCTTTTTCTGGTAATTTTTTTATTAATTTACTACTGCTTCGTTTGTATACAAGTAATTAATATTGTAAAAAAAAAAACCCTGAACGCAATGAAACGGCTGAACCGATTTTGATCAAACATAGCTAAGAACACTCCCGACTAATTCAACTTTCAAATAAAACAAAACTAAATCGGTTCATCCGTTCGGGAGCTACGATGCCACAGACAGACACACAAACTGACACACACACAGACACACACACAGAGACACACACACACACACAGACACACACACACACAGACACACACACACACACAGACACACACACACACACACAGACACACACACACACACACACACACACAGAGACACGTCTAACTTATAACACGCCGTCGTTTTTGCGTCGGCGGTTAAAAAATATTGATTTGGTGTGTCCGGCCTAAGAATATACCCCTCCGTCTGCTCCCGTGGATGTCGTAAAAGCCGACTAAGGGATTACCCGGACTTGTTGATATTCGTTGATATAAGATTTGTCCTGGCTGCTAGCTTATTATGGAATGTGGAAGAAAGCGTTAGCCGAGTCAGTCGTGGGAAGCAATGGCAGCGTTGAGCTCACCAGTTGTCACGTCTATTCACACGATGGTGCAACCCACGGTAAAAAGAGGTCCATTGAGGCTCTGCCTACTCCTTCGGGGAAAAAGGCGTACGCCTATGTATGTATATATGTATTTATAATTATTTCTGCAACAAGAGAACGAAGTTGGTATTTGCTAAGTATAGGGCTTGCAATCCGGATATCCGAATAATCCGGATATCCATTAATTTCAAATAATGACGTCTGCTAAATCCAGATAATTCGGATAAAGCGGATAGTGAAATTCATCAAAAAATTACGATAAGAATCTAAATTTAAAATACTGATTCTCTCTTATATATTTTTGTCACATTTACATAAAGTACCTGGGGGACCTAGGTTACCTAGGTGTTTGCAAAATGCGTGAAAACTCGGAAAATCGCATTTTACCAGAGATTGTACTATTATTTATTCTGTGCCAGAGAGACCTAGCATACAAGTTTTGTTTTATTGAAGACTAGCGACTCGCCCCGGCTTCGCACGGGTAGCCCCGTGACCCCCCCCCCTATCCCTCCCCCCTTATGTCGATCTCCTGGTTCTAAGCTACCTCCCCACCAATTTTCAGCCAAATCGGTTAACCCGTTCTTGAGTTATAAGTGGTGTAACTAACACGACCTTGTTTTATATAAATATAGATATTAGTAGATATTATTTACATGAAGAGTATATTTGATACTCTTCAGTAAATAATATATATGTAAAGAGAATCAGTAAAAGTATTTAAGTTTTAAAAGCTTACGTGGAATATTAATAATAGGTTAAGGTTCGTAAACCACAGTCGGGTTTAAAACAAGCCCTGATCCCCAAAAAACAAAACCCTCCAATTTTGAATCGTAGAAAGAGCGATTTGCTCCGAAATCGTCCAAAAAATACAAAATGTTTTGTCGAAATGTGCGGATAATTTGTCCTAATTCGAGGCCCCGGGCCACGATTACGGGAATCGAACCCGCGGCCCGTAAGTCAACTATGAAGTTGATTTATTGAGCGTGTTAAGTATTTTTTGTTTTTTTTTGTATATTTATTGTTACCAATGCATTTATTTATAGAAACAGTAATACAAATAATACATTTAGGAATGTACAATGTTTTAAAAAAAAACATAGGTAACAGTTGTGATACTTGAAGACCGCTACTAACGATCTAAAGGTAGCTCAACTGATATAAATCACTACCCGACGGAAGCGTCCCTAAGATGCTGGCTGCATTGCCGCGCTTAATGGCAATACTAGTTCCCCACGGACCCAGAGTCTCGACCCCGAGAGGCTCAAATAAGTAAGCTCAGTCGAGACTTGCAAATGGGGCAGGAAGTCAGTGGATGCCATGTCAAGCAGTGGATTGGCTATTTCGAAATTGAAAAAGTTCGTCCGGGGAAGTGCTACCACCATACCTATTTCTGCCGCAAAGCAGTAGTGCTCGGGTTGCTGTGTTATGGTTTGAAGGGTATAGCGCCGGTGGAATTACAGGCACACGAGACTTTTTACCTTTATGTCTCAGGGTTCGGGCGCAATGCAATGCCACAGAGGGTGCGTCCTAGGTGGACGTGACCTATGTGATAATGCACTGTTCATAGGCAGAGGGTACCGCTGCTTAAGATCAGGTGGGCCATCTGCTTAACCAGTCATAGGTACCAAGTTGTATAAAAAAAAAACTAGGTGGACGTGACCTATGAGGTAATGCATTGTTAAAGGCAGACGTTACCGCGGGCATCTGCTTACTCCGTCATTCACGAAGTTAAAAAAAAACACTTCTGTAGTCTTATGATGTTGATGTTGTTGATGATGTTGATGTTGTTGTTGATGTTGATGTTGATGTTGTTGTTGAGGTTGATGTTCATGTTCATGTTGTTGTTGATGTTGATGTTGATGTTGATGTTGATGTTGATGTTGATGTTGTTGTTGATGTTGGTGTTGATGTTGATGTTGATGTTGTTGTTGTTGTTGATCTTGATGGTGATGGTGATGTTGTTGTTGATGATGATGATGATGTTGATGTTGATGTTGATGTTGATGTTGATGTTGATGTTGATGTTGATGTTGATGTTGATGTTGTTGTTGGTGATGGTGTTGATGTTGATGTTGATGTTGTTGTTGGTGATGATGTTGATGTTGATGTTGATGTTGATGTTGATCTTGATGTTGATAATGATGATAAATTAGAAATAAAAGTAAGTAAAAATGGTGGATCGCCTTTAATTTGTTTTTAAAAGAGCGATAACACGATTTAGATAATTTGGTGTGTCTGGCCTAAGAATACACCTCTCCGTCTCCTCCGGTGGATGTCGTAAAAGCCGACTAAGTGATTACAGGCACATGAGACAGGTTGCGTCTTAGGTGGACGTGATCTATGAGGTAATGCACTGTTCATAGGCAGAGGTTACCGCTTAACATCAGGTGGGCCTCTTGCTTGATCCGTCTTCCAAGTAGTATAAAAAAAAAACTAAAAAAAAACTCGGACTTGTTTTAAGGCGCGATAGGTTCTCAAATGTCTCTAGAATTTTAAAGTTTTTGATAAGAATTTTCATAGTTTTCTAGGAAGAAAAATATATATGATATGCTTGAGCTTTTTATCTAGTGAAATCAATAATTCAATACAATATTTGAATTACTTCACTCGATAAAAAAAAATAACAAAGATACCTCCTTTTTTAAACTTAAATGCTATTTTTCACTCACTTCTCTCACGTTTTAATTTTTGAAATATTTGGTTACATGTTATTTATTATTTGAGTTAGTGAATTCATCAACAAAATTAAACAAAACTTTGAACGACATTTTTATATAATTTTTTTATACATAAAAACACGGTATCAGAGCGTGGGCTCGCCTTCTTCGCCTCATACAAAAATGTTCGTTGAACCTATAGCGCCTTAAGATTCGTTGGTATAAGGTTTGTCCTGGCTGCTAGCTTATTATAGAATGTGTTATTACTGGAAGAAAGTGTTAGCCGAGTCAGTCGTGGGAAGCAATGGCGGCGAGGAGCTCACCACTTGTCACTGCTATATTCCACGATGGTGCAACCCACTGTGAAAAGAGGCCCATTGAGGCTATGCCTACCCCTTCGGGGATGAGGCGTGTGTCTATGTAGATAATTCGTAGTATCGTTATTTCGTGGTAGAGTTGTGGCGGTGATATTCGTGGTTTTGTGGTGGCGTTGCCTTCTTATTTTTAGTGAATTTTAGAAGTAAAATGTAGCAATACATCGGCGATATAACCACCATAAGACCGCAAGACGGTATAATTGGGAAGGCTGCGAATCCCGATGCGTGCAAGTAACCTATATTTCTTTATGGTGTGGTGACCATCAACATATATCACGGTGAGACACTTCTACTTACTAACTTCAAATCACTTCTTCTTGTAACTTATTGAAATTCCATAAAATGGGGAGCCACAGGCAAAACTAATCTCAGATGGCGCCACCATCGCTGGTGCTTGTCATTTAGTGGTCTTGTTTTTTTCTCATCAGAAGGGAAACTGTGTGTACCTTTATTTGTACACTGAAATGCACTACACAGAGGCATGTTTTATACCAGACTATTATTTAATGTTTATTTACTCAAATTAACCATTGATATTTGACAAGTTTGAAAGTTTTTTTTTAACATTGATATACCTTTGTTTGGCTACGAAACAATACCAGTGATAATGCGCCACCTAGCGTGATAAATAAGCAGTGTGTCTCCCCCTGCTCGACAGTGTTCAATTACATTTTATGCAACCATGTAAAAAGTAAAGCATTGTTCATTAAGGGATATAAAGTTGTATGAAACTATCTTTAGAATAAAGTGATTTGAATTTGGAACTTTTAATTCGTGTTGAAACTCGTGGAAAACTCTGAGTAATTTAATATGACATTATAAAGAGAGAGGTTTGTTTGAAAATCGAACAGGCCACCATAAGCAGACTAATGTCAAAAAAAAGTGCGTTTACAAAGAATGTGAAACAACAGACGGTGTTTGGTGCTGTGTGATTATCAGTGATTTAATATTGTCTCGCAGAAGGTGAGAGTAGAGTATGCTCCTCTGGAATAAAGCCTGTCTTCGTCTTGGACAGCTTGAACTCCTCGCTTCACTCAGGAGTCTATATAAGTAGAGTATGCTCCTCTGGAATAATGTCTGTCTTCGTCTTGGGCAGCTTGAACCCCTCGCTTCACTCAGGACTCTATTAACTCCATCGCTATTATTCCCTTAGTGCATAATCTACTATACAATCAAAGACTTTCTGATATCTCTGACTGACTTAGCATTCCATATACTATCAACGCCAAAATATGGCACCTTTTTAAATTCTAAGAACGACAAATGAGTTCGATACACTGCCGGTTCACATTCTAGTCCTTCGAATGTGTTCAATAATCAAGCCACAATGGATAGAGAAATAAGTTTTTTGTGAAAAATATATTTTTCAATACAAGCTTTTATAAAATTAGTGATCGTAACCGTGTGCTGATCAAATTGAGCCTAAAACACGGTCAGTCTACATCGAGGAGTTCCGTTGTCCACCATCATCAAATCAGCTCGCTGTCACCATAATATTGCATTGTCATCGGAACTTGACAGGTATGACAAATATCATCTCAATCGGTTGAGGATAAATGCTTTAGAATTCAGTTGCAAGATTCCACCAGGATATACAAAGTTAAATAAAAGCTTGTAATTTATAAAATTTGTGATCGTAACCGAGTGCTGACCAAAATCAACATAAACACGGCCAGTCTACAATACCTCGAGGAGTTCCGTTATCCACCTTCCGTCTCCATCATCAGATCAGCTCGTTGTCACCATCATATTGTATTGTCATCGGAACTTGACAAGTATGCCAAATTTCAGCTCAATCGGGTGATGATAACTACTTTAAAATTCAGTTGCAAGATTCCTTGCAAGAAACTTATTTTCCTTATTGTTTCATGTAGCACTGCCAATGCAATGATATTAATGTAATACTATAAATTAAAACTTGTGTGTTAGGTCATTTAATTACCGGCAACATAGTTTTCGCTATCTGAAGGAGTGTGAGCAAAAAACACAAAAAAAAATATGAATTTCGCGCCACATTTGACCTAGGAAAAACTCTCATTCCATCGTGTTAATTGAATTGAATTGAGTTGAATTGAATCGTGTGCCATAAAAAGTGTTATAATTTACTTACCAATTAACAGTGTTGAACAGTTAAGAATAGAACAAAAAATATTATATTTAATGAAAATTTGATATTATATTACATGTCTTTATTGCGTATTTTAAACATGCTTAAAACAAAATGTTTTAAAACATGTTTTAAACAAGTATGCATTTATCCCAGTGTTTTAAACAAATGTTTTAAACAAATGTTTTAAACTCTTGTTTTAAACAAATGTTTTAAACTCTTGTTTTAAACAAATGTTTTAAACTCTTGTTTTAAACAAATGTTTTAAACAAATGTTTTAAGCATTGCCAACGCTGGTACCCACTCACCAACATCACGATAGCTTTTTAACCCCCGACGAAAAACGAATGGGTATTATAAGTTTGACGAGTCTGTGTGTGTGTGTGTGTGTGTGTGTGTGTGTGTCTGTCTGTCCCATCGTAGCTCCCGAAACAAGGAAACGATTAAGTTTTTTTTGTTGTTTGAACGGTGTATTTGTCGGTAGTGTTTTTAGCTTTGTTTGATCAAAATCGGTTCAGCCGTTCAGCGATGGGGATCTTTTTAATTTTTTTTAAATTAATTACTTGTTCATTTACTCGTATACCTATACGATTAAACGAAAGCGCTGGTATTCATTGTTTTAGTATAGTTAGGTACATTATTTTTGCACAACAATAGGTTTAAGTTTGGAATGAGTATTTTCCTATTATGACTACTTTCCTATAATGACTACATTCCTAAAACAACCACTTTCCCAAAATGACGACTTTCCCAAAATGTCGACTTTCCCACAACGACCCCTCTCCCAAAATAACTACTTCCGCAAAATTAATACTTTCCCAAAATTACTATATTCTCATTATGACTACTTTCCACAAACAGTACTTTCCCAATATTGTAGTCACCCTACTCTGCACGGGCCCCGTGGGAAACCTGGAACCCAGTCCCTGTAATCAACCAATCACAGCACAATTACAGACAGTCAGACAGTGGGTATTTTATTTATATAGATAGGTAGGTATATCACTCAGTGCCCTACCTACCCATATAAACTGGAGAATATATCTGTAAATGCATGAAGCAGTTGAATTTAAATAAAAAAATAAAATAAAAAAAACTAGAAGTGCGTACCTGAGCCATCATAAAATAAAATTCTATACAGTAGGTACTAATATTAATCAAAGTAGGTAGGTATATTCAGACCTACTTGGGTATATCCAGACTGAGGTCTTGTATTCCGTATTCTTTATTATATAATAATATTCGTCGTGTCTTTCCTGAAAACTATAATCTGGGTCTCTTCAAGGCTAGAGTGAATAGGTGCCTTCTAGACCTTCGTGCTCCATCGTCGGCCACATCGTCACTTACCAACAGGTGAGATCGTGCTCAAACAAAGGTCTATCAAAGTAATCTCTTTCGAGGTCAGGTGGAACTTGGGGCCGGTTGGAACCTAACCCACTTAGAGGAGAGAGCTTGCGCAAGTCTGTGATAGGTTCTTATAACAAGTAATTAATTTTGTAAAAATTAAAAAAAACCTCAACGCAAAGAAACGGCTGAACCGATTTTGATCAAACATAGCTAAGAACACTCCTGACTTATTCACCTTATAAACAAAAATAACAAAATCAAAATCGATTCATCCGTTCGGGAGCTACGATGCCACAGACAGACACACACACAAACACACACACAGAAACACAAGTAGACACACACACAGTACACAAACACGTTCGTTTTTGCGTCGGGGGTTATAAAAAGAACAGATTTATTTTTTAACACCCGACGCAAAAACGACGGGGTGTTAAAAGTTTGATGTGTCTGTCTGTGTGTGTGTGTGTGTGTGTGTGTGTGTGTGTGTGTGTGTGTGTGTGTGTGTGTGTGTGTGTGTGTGTGTGGGTGTGTCTGTGGTAGGTATCGTAGCTCCCGAACGGATGAACCGAATTCGTTTTTTTTTTTCTTAGTTTTCTATGTTTGATCAAAATCGATTCAGCCGTTTCATTGCGTTGAGGGTTTTTTTAATTTTTTTACAAAATGTATTACTTGTTAAATCCGGCTATCTACCAAAGTACGGCAGTAGGTTATTGCATTGCATTGCAGCGTGTTAGAAGCGTGCTATAAGTAGCTTAGTTTGAAGTGTCATGTCACAAATAGGTAGGTACATACCTATATTTTGTAATACATGTGATGTGTAGGCAGGATACTGAGTCTGACTATAAAGATCCTATTATTTTGAGGTAGGTAATGTATCTTAGATCTCTTCTCTGAAGCAACAATATTTATTTCTCAACAATAAATCCCGATAACCATAAATAATTCAGCCATCTTTTTCCTTTTCCTTTCATTCGCGTGCTCCAATCGCGTGCGCGCCCGCCTTCGGCCGGTCACGATTCGACAGATTCCATGTTTGAAATTGTATATTCTAATGTTTTGTTCGTTTTTCGAATTGTTTATGTATGTGGTCGTGATGTCGTGACGTCATGAGACGACAAGAATGTGGCCAGACTGCGATCAGGGAACTACTAGATTGGTTGTCACATACAAAATCAAAGCTAAAATCTGTCCGCGTCACAGAATAAATAATATTACAAGGATATATACTTATACAGCTACATTGGTTTTCTAACGAACCGAGACAAAAGCTTTAATACAGTTCTAAATTCAATCTAATTACCACCATGACACCTAGCAATAAAGTAGCAAATCTTCAATATATTAGCATATACGTCACAAAAAACGAGCAAAGAAATAAATTACTCCTGTCCACTAAGAACTGTCACTCAAACCTCCTTGGTTTCGTATCTGTTTGGTTTTTCAAATTTAACTACAGAAGGTATGGAGTAGCGTTGAACACTTAAATAATTTATAATATACACTTAAAAAGTTAGTAAATTTTTTTTACGCCCCCATCTCGTATAGAGTACTTTTTCTCTTCGATGTCTGAGTGTAAAAAGCCGTTTTTATCCACTAGACGATAAAGTAAAATTGAATTTAAAACATCGTGTGCACTAAGTTTGTGAATTTAAAACATCATAAAACCTATTTACTTCTACCTCCATGGTGCCGAATTTATCATACAACCTTTTTTAATTTGTTAAAAACTCTAGACTCGGAACCGTCATGGTATATTACTTTTTTTGCATTTAGTCATTTCCTCGCTGAGGTAGGATGAAAAGTTACGAGTTGCACTCGAGTGCAAAGATTTTTCACCTCGTGCTCTTTTGATTCCCTCGCTAACGCTCAGGATTCTAATTTTGTAATCACTCGCTGTCTTGTTATTTTGTTAGCGTTCTGTTGTGTGTATGTTTATGTATATGTAGAAGTCGTGGTAGCCTAGTTGGTAGGACGCTCTCCTCACGCTCATGAGATCGAGGGTTCAAATCCGGGCCTATACCAATGAGTTTTTCGAAACTTAAGTAGGTACATTTTATTTTTAATACGTTGGTTAGTATTTACAGATATATCCGATTTATCAAAGTGATCCGAACATATAACCAAATTCTTAGCTGGCTTATAAAAGTCATCCCTTCTTTCCCTGGCGACAATCGAGATCCATGCTGCACAGGTAAACGGATTGCTCGGAAAGCTAAAATAAAAAAAGGAAAGCTAAGTATCTTATGAGAGTCCAACAAACAGACACAAAAGTAGTATTAACCAATTTTAAAGTTCTGGAAGCAAATAAATTATTACAATAAAAATCTACTCCATGCATCTGATGTTCTGTTACACAACATTTTGCGCCAACATTGACCAAACATTTGTAGCGGTGGTTTATTCATCAAAATTTGATATTATTTGTTAGTTTAAGGCAAAATATAACTTATTCTACATGTACTTACCGAAAGTGAGACACCCAGGCCGATAAATTGTTTTTTCGGGAATTATTTTTACAAATTATAAATACACATTGCGTCATTGCGACACGTGTTTACAATGGCTGTGCTGCAATCGAACTAAATGAAATAAGACCTCACTTTTCAAGTGAGCTGTTATTCACCGAGACGTATTTTTAGCGCCGACCTGACATCTAGTTGGTATCTGTGATCGAAGTGGCCAGAGGATATTTAAAAAATAACCATGTTTCTACAGAACTACCTTTCCTACCTACACAGTGTTTTGTCTTATGCATTGACAAACAGCTTCTAATTCGATCGAAAGAGACAGAACATGGTGTATCTAAGTTTTAGATTAAAGAATCAATAACGTGCCTAACAAGAGTAGGTACCTACCACCTACACTTCATTTGTGTAATATTTTCGTTCGTACCGTTATAAAATACGTTTTTAGGACACCCAAAGGGAGCCAAATGGGATCCTAATACTATGTCTACGCCATCAGACTGCCTGTCTGGATTTGGTCACAAAAGTAGGTAGGTAGGTACCTATTTTACGGCAATTTTCAGTTTTGGACAAACAATAAAAAAGCCAGAACCAAATCCCAGGAAAGGGTCCCGCCCGAGCCCGATACAAAGAGTTTTTTTTTTCTTTATAATTGGCGCCGCACGGCTTGTGCATTTGCCATTTTCAAGTATCTGTATTTTCACTATATTTTTTACTAAAACTAATTTTACTAAAACTTTGGTAGATAATTTCCACCAACTTCAAAAGTCACGCAATTCATTTCCATTTCATTTCACTACATTAGTGCTTTTTAAACGAGCTACATTAGTTAAAATGCCACCAAAATAACACAAAATAACTCAAGAAAACACTAGGAAAAGAAATAAAATAAAAGTAGACAACGTCTCTTTTCGAAAGTGGCGGGAAGAGTCAAAGAGTTCTCGAAGGAATAAAACCGAGAGTTCTAATCTGCTAGTAGCGACATCTAGTTTTGAATTGAGTAAACTTTTCGTGTTTTATAAAATTACATAGAAATGTGGATTTTATAAAAAATTATCTGGCTCTTTCCGCCATTTTTGAAAAGACACTTCGTCTACCTTTACTTTATTTCTTTTTCTAGAGATATTTTGGTGGCACTTTAACCAATGTAGATCGTTTAAAGAGCACAAGTGTAGTGAAATGAAATTGAATGTATTGAGTGAATTTTCAAATTGGTGGAAATTGGCTACTAAAGATTTTGTAAAATGGCCACCGTTTCACAAGTTTTTTTTTTTTTTTATATACAACTTATTATGACTAATCTATCAGTTGGCCCACCTGATGTTGAGCGTTAACCTCTGCTTATGAACAGTGCATTACCACATAGGTCACGTCCACCTAGGACGCATCCGATGTGGCATTGCTGGCCCGTAGGTTTGCGCGTTGCTCTAGGCAGGTTAAAACAACGCTTTTTAGAGCATACTGCCAATCATTTTATGCGTGCAGCCTATGGGTAAAGCGTACGAAAAATCTTGGGGTGCCCTGCGCGTCCAGTACAATAATGCGTTCAGGGTGTTGATGGGGTTGCCGCGCTATTGCAGTGCATCAGGAATGTTTGCGGACGCAAGAGTTGATGGCTTTGCAGCGATTATGCGCAAAAGATCAGCGTCCCTGATGCGCCGTGTGCGCGACGGCTCCAACAGCTACCTGCAACTCATTGCAGGGAGGCTGGATACGGACTGTGCCTTCATGGAGCGCTGGACAAGGGAGCATGTCATGCTTTCTTAGTCCAGTGTTTCTTGTGATATACGGTGAGTTGTATATTTTAGTAGTATAATAATCATATTTATTTAACCAAACTATGGACTATTCCTTATATGTTTTGTAATATTTGTGTATAGTCTGTGTAGACTTGTGCTAATTCATTCCATTTCATTAAATGGAATTGAATTACAACGACGTTTCAAATTGGTGGAAATTGTCTAGCAAAGAAATTGTCTTACTTTGACTACTTGGAAGGAGTGTAATGTTGCAAATTTTGTTGAAAATAAAATAAATATACTTGAAAATGGCAAATATGGCAGTGCAAAGCAAATAAAAAAAAATGAAATTCTATGTTGAATATATTTGTAGTTATTGGAGGGACCTCGCTTCATAGCCCAACCTGTCCTACACTTTGCGAGAGATGACGCATGTCCATTTTATGCAAATTATTTTACTTTGTCTATCAAAAATTACAAGCAATTTTCCATAATCACTGAACATTTAAAACTGAATTTATCGTTCCAAATCCTATTTAAATCCTTCTCAACCTTCGATCAATCAAAGGATATAATCCATTTCTAAATTCTTTCATATTTTATGTGTTTTTTCTTTATTTCTATGGATGTCCAGCTACCCTTATTCTACAGAAGTAAAAAATATGGTAGAATTTTAAAAGCTATAGTTGGAAACACCGAGCCGTACTGCGAAAAAAGGCTTTGATACTTGTGATTTTATTAATAGATTATTTTTTTATATATGTTTTTATTTGTTTTGTTTTTATTTGTTTTGTTTTTTTTTACCACATTCTACCTAAAAATAAAACACAAAATCAAGTCCCAATCATGTTCCGATCTAGTGTCGATGCCATAAAGGTCACAAATGGTATTCTGCTTAACTGATAATACAGCACGAGAATGTGATTATACCGAAATGTGACCGAAACTTGAAAGCTTCCAAGTTTATCCGTGAATTTTCACTAGAATTTTAGCATAATATCTACGCGTCTGTTTTCACTCTAACAATGATGTAACAGTATCCTACTAATGTCTTCAAGAATCGTAAGTAGCAACATCCAAATTTTCTGTCGATTTACATTAAAATCAGTCTCGATTTGGTCAACTTCCAGTGTGGATTTAAAAAAATACGAGAATCCAATCCCTGGCAGAAATCTTCATACAAAAAATGCCTCTCGGCGCTCAAATAAGCTAATTGAATATCTCGTAATATATACATAATTTAAAAAAACCCCTACAATAAACCCTCGGATCTTATTTATTACCAAATAATATTGAGAAACGATCGAATCCACATCGGTCGTCCGGGGAAGTACTACCACCATACCTATTTCTGCCGCAAAGCAGTAGTGCTCGCATTGCTGTGTTCCGGTTTGAAGCCGTACATCAGACTTTTCATCTTTATGTCTCAGGGTGGCGGGTGCAGTGCAATGCCACATAGGGCGCGTCCTAGGTGGACTTGACCTATGAGGTAATGCACTTTTTATAGGCAGAGGTTACCGCTTAACATCAGGTGGGCCATCTCAGCTAGTTCCGGTATTAAAGTAGTAAAAAAAAAAAAAAAACTAGACAAAAGTTTGAGGAAACTTTTTCAATATCGTCTTTGTGATTTTTTTTATATCGAGAAAATATAATCCTATTGTGATTTTGGTACAGTGATCCCTCGGAATTACTTGATTTAGTCAGTTAAAAATCAAATCTAAGATTTGGAATTTTGCGGCATACCTCTCCTTAGTGATGCTTCCTGAATGAATGGCCACTTTTGCACGTTTTATTGCGAGTTGAGTTAAGATTTGATACAGTTTTGACAGTTTTAAAAGGTTTCACTTAGTGGTTGATTAATTAATTAATTATTAATTTGAATAAAGATTTTTTGTAAATATCATGAACCCCGATAAATGTTTTATTAAACAAATCTGCAAAAATCAAAACGATCTTATGGCAAAATATCAAAATCATTTGTTCTACTATACACCGACGTTCAAATCTTGTTGGGGTTGCCCGTATTTTATTCCAGTGCAGAGTTAGTGTGGCCAGACTATATATTCTGGATCGCTCAGTATAAATAAATCAATCAAACGAATGTGGAATGATTACAGTGGATGGATCTTTCCTCGGGCGGTGCAGATCACCATCCATCAAAAGTCGTCTCTTTTTAATTTCTTGATTTACAAATTGGTGTTGTGTATTGTAATGATTTTTCTTTGTGTTTCTCTGAGAGATATAGCTATACCTAAGCCATAGAGCATACCTACCTAAGCCACATAGAACGGTGCACGTACTGTGAAGCACGCTTTAAAAAGAAGTAGTCGCATAAGATGTGTAACAGTTATTTCACGCCAACTCAGCACTTATTTGCTTACAATCAGCTCGCTGTCACCATAATAGGTACCTAGGTATTTTATAATTACCAGACATATTATTTTTACTCAAGCTCTCCAGGTCACTAGAGCCGCTGAGCCTGCGCCGAGACATCGGCTCGCTCTGTGTGTTCTATCGGCTTTACAATGGGGAGTGCTCTGAGGAGCTGTTCAATCTCATATCCGCTTCCAGGTTCTACTATCGCAAATCTCGACAACGCAAGGGAGCTGACCCACACATCATCGACACGTGGGTATCTCGTACAGCTCGCTTTACGAGATCTTTTCTCCCCCATACGTGCAAGGACAATTTCCACCAGTTTGAAAAGTCGCACAATACACTTCCATTTCATTTCACTACACATTGGTTAAAATGCTCAAAAAAATAATAGAAATAAAATAAAAAAAGCAGACGAAGTCTCTTTTCAAAAATGCTGGATTTTTATTTCGAATCGATGTAGCGAGTAGCGACATCTCGTAAAGTTCAGGGGTAGGTACTTGCATTGGTCTACTGGAACCTCAACACAGTCTATTTTTTTAAAATAGCGCCATCTCTTAGGTTTGTGTGGTACTGCATTACCTCACCGCCCTCATTTGCAGTACCTCTGAACTTTGAGTGATGGCGCTACATTATCCGAATACGAATTTAGAAACCGCGAAAAAACAAGTTATACAAAAAAAACACAGAAGGAATCTCGGTCGCCGGTAGAATCTGTTCAGAAAGAGATCCGTCGTCGTGTCCAAACTGTGAACTATCGTTTAGTTTAGTTTATGTAACTATTTCTTTACAGTTTGAATCATAAACTGAACAAATAGTTACAGTTACGCTAAACAAAATATGTAAATAAGCACAGCTGCGCCCTCAAATCTCACGACGGGTCTCTTTCTCGGCGTGCAGCCCAACAGGGCCACTGACTTCAAGTCATATGCTCTCCAGGTCCAGGCGAAGTATAAGGATGTGCTCCTTGATCCAGAGTTCTGTCCAGCTGGCATTGTTAACCGACGCTATAGGGAAGCATTATCGAAACCAAATCCCTCTAATTGACGTTAAGTGATAGTTTTAAATATAAAATATGTAGGTCAGTTTATAAGGTACATATACATATATAATATTTATAAGGGCTTAACGATAGTATTATTTTATCTGTGGTTTAGGTATAGTTTTACTTATTAATATCCAAAAGACCATTCTTTATGGGGTGAGTAGCGTTATAGTGCGCGTCATGTAAAAAGAACGCTGGCGGTCAAGCTTCAGGCGTTCCAGCGTTCTTTTTACATGACGCGTACTATAATTGAACATTATTTGTAGTAAACTAGGTTAGGCACTTATTCAATGCATAGGTATACATCTCTTAAATAAGTAGAAAAGTAAGTAATCTCTTAAAAAGAACGCTGGAACGCCTGAAGACGCTTGACCGCCAGCGTTATTTTTACATGACGCGCATTGCCGTAACCACAGATAAAAGAATACTATACTAGTACCGTAACACAGTTTTTTAACTAGCACGGAAGGCAAAGTTCTCTTATTTCTTATACTTACTTTCATATACTCCAGCATTATTTATTTCGTATTTTATTTATTATTTTATTCTAAGTGAAAAATAAACTTATCTTATTTTATCTTATCTCTCTGAACACACTCTACTACATTTCTAATCGATTTAAGGCACTGTGTACTGTTATTTTTTCTGTGGCTCTATCTTTACGTCCGACTTGACGATTCTATAGTTTACTCTTCCCCGCTTTGAATAGTTGTCTCAACTCTTTCCTGAGTATTTTCCCGCTCTGACTCTTCGGTATTTGTCCAACGAAGCGCACTCCTCCACGAAGGTGCTTCGGGTTTGAGAGCTGTGAACAGAATGAGGGCTTGAAACAACTGGCAAGTGTCTCCCACATATAGTATAGGCATCCAAGTGTGCCACACAAAGTACAGATCCACCAACTTATCTGTGCAATGATATGTATGTAGATGATAGAAAACTAAATACATTTCATTCTACAGATTGGTGGATCTCTATAGGGATCCAAAGTCAATTCATAGCTTTTTCACAAAAACTCAAAAAGGATTTCATAGCAAGTGAAAATCACTCTGTTTAAGGCTTACTACCAGCCCTTCTACTCGAGCAGCCTCTGGTTAAACCACACCCAGCGGGCTGCCAGCTCGCTGCGAGTCCAATACAACAATATCTTCAGGATGCTGATGCGGCTGCCTCGCTTGCAGCGCATCGGGGATGTTCGCGGAGGCGCGCTCGGACGGCTCTCAAGCGAGTATTCGCAATAGATTCGCCTCCTTACTCCAGCGTGCGCGAGGCAGTAGCAACGGCATCCTGAAGATGATTGAAGCGCGGGCAGACTGCCCCATCCAAAACAGTTGCATGCAAATAATGATGGGCTCTCTTATTGGTAGAGAAGAGTGATCCCACGGAATTATAATGTAGTACCCATGCATATTATAATGTAGTACCCATGCATATTATAATGTAGTACCCATGCATATTATAATGTAGTACCCATGCATATTCATAATTTGAATATTGTATTTGATTTAGTCAGCTAACAAGTAATTTTTATTTTTAAATTAAAAAAGCCTGGACGCAATGAGACGGCTGAACCGATTTTGATCAAACATAGCTAAGAACACTCCCTACAAATTCACCTTACAAACAATCAAAAAAAAAACTAAATCTGTTTATCCGTTCGGGAGCTACGATTTTACCAACGTAAAATTTTACGACGTCGATGACGATGCCACAGACGGACCCACACCCAGACACATACACAGAGACAAACACACAGGCACACACAGATATACACACAGACAAACACACACAGACACGTCAAACTTATAACAAACCGTCGTTTTTGCGTCGGGGGTAAAAATCTAATCTAAGATTGGTAATTTTGCGTTATAGGCTTTTAAACAACACAGTGACATACACATGAAAGGAACCTTTGTGAAGTGCTCTGAATACCTTTCAGCACACTGGTGCTTGCACGTCTGAGCCTCTTTTCAAGGACACCATACCTCTCTGAGCTCACAGCACCAAGAAAGACCCGGTGATACGAAGTAGCCTTACCCTCTCAGCGACGAACTCCTGTAACTCCCTCTCTGTGACGTCACTGCCTGGTTGTACAACCACAAACGCGAGAGGCACCTCTCCCCCTGACTCGTGAGGGATCCCTATCACGCCGACATCGTTGACTGATGAGTGCGTGAGGAGTAATGCTTCTAACTCTGCTGGAGGCACCTGGAACAAATGTTATTTGATTATATAAGTTTTGGCTGCACACTTGGCTGAAGGAATGACGGAAGATGAACCACAGCTAGTACGGAATGGTGGCCAAAAGATGCTCGGTGACCAAGAGGCAGACCACCCAGCCGGGAAAATTCCCCCATTTAATTATATCGTGGCCGTGGTATTGAACGGACACATACTCATAGAATGCAATAGAGAGATCATCCGCTAAACTCAGTCGCTAAACACCAGCTTGCTGCCTTGGACTCGATGGAACACAGAGCCTGAAGGCTTATAGGTCAGCAACATATGGCGGAGACTAAGATCCAGAGTCTCGAGCACCGCCGTAAGGTCGCGTGCCTTTCGATCTTCTACAGGTTACATTTCGGAGAATGCTCCCAGGAACTACACGATCGAATCCCACCATCTTCTTTTTATCAGGCGTACGGCTCAGTACTATCCTTACCTATACAGTATAGTATTATTTTATCTGTGCCTATACACTGTATTCGTACTAAACTTTTCAGTGCGAATTGCTGAGGAGTCAAACACACTACCGTCGCCTGTCTTTCCTGAAAACTATAATCAGGATCTGCTCAATAGGTGCCTTCTAGATCTTTATGCTCCATCGTCGGCAACTATCGTCACTTACCAACAGGTGAGATCGAAGGCCTATCAACGTTAGAAATATACCACGTGTGGCAAGCGGGCTGGTGATGGCATTACTGGTGTTGAGTATTCAGGTGGATTCTGCTGCTTATCTCCTGGGTACATACTTATTGGTTATCTACTCACCTGAAACCCTTTATATTTGATGAGCTCTTTTAGTCTATCCACGATGTAGAAGAACCTCTCATCATCATAGTACCCCACGTCGCCTGTCTTGTAGAACCCTTCAAAGAACAATAATATGGTTAAAATAATTGACTACATTACACCCTCATTATTCTCCTTAGGGCTCCTATGTTTAGTTACTGCCAGGTTTTGATCTGAATCAGCGTGAAGCACGAGTCATCATTAGCCCACACTTGTCCACTGCTGGACATAGGCCTCTTCCAAAACGCGTCACTGAGGCCGGTGTTCGGCTCTTCTCATCCACTCTGTGCCGCCGCCTCTCGTAGGTCATCGCTCCACCTAGCCAGAGGGCGCCCCACGCTAGGTTTACCTTTCAGAGAAACTCCGAGCATAGCCCGTTCCATAGCTCGCTAAGTTCCCTTGAACTGGTGGATTAGCCCTACCGTGAGTGTCCACGTCTCGGCACCATAGGTCATTACTGGTAGGACGCACTGATTGAAGACTTTAGTCTCCAGGCATTGTGGTGAAGCACGAGTATTAATAAAATACTCCTGCACCCTGCTGCTTGCCTGATGTCTATCTCCTACCCCTAGCCAGGTACGTTGGCCCTATTTACCTTCGCCATCAAATTCATCGCCTCTCCCGATGCCAACATAACCTTTCATAAGCATGGCTCCTTTCACACAGATCTCGCCTTTTTGGTTTGGACCTAATGCAGCCCCTGTTTCTGTGTCCGCTACCTGAAAAAAGATCATTATCGTGTAATAATGTTACATACAAAGCGTACAACTTAAATATACTTTAGAAAGTTGCGTGTATCTTTAAATATGTGGAAATTTACCACCTAATACTTAGTAATCCTAATCGTAAGTACAGACCATTTACCGTAAGATGTCCCCTGCCTTTATTCCCAAGGCATTATCGTACGGTGAACGGTCGAATTATTCTCCTGAAATCCAGTAGGTAAGTGGTGGTAACCATCGCTGATTTCGCATGACTTAATTGATAATTTAACGACTTGACCTATTTTATCAAAATAATATACCTACATGACACTGGCAACATTAAGGAGACTTTCCTCAGAGGGCATAACTATGAGAAGAAGGATTACTTGATCCCAATTACCTATGCGGGTGGCTGTAACACGACACTAGTGACATAACATCACATTTATCTGCTTGTTCACTGCAACGTGGAATACTCCGATAAGCTTTTCAATCTAATCCCTGAGTCGAGATTTTGCCATCGCTCTTCCCGGCACGGTGACAAAGCTCATTATTTTTTTTATTTTTTTTATACTACTTGGATTACGAAACAAGCAGATGGCCCACCTGATGTTAAGCGGTAACCTCTGCCTATGAACAGTGCATTACCTCATAGGTCACGTCCACCTAGGACGCACCCTATGTGGCATTGCATGGCGCCCGCCACCCTGAGACATAAAGATGAAAAGTCTCATGTGCCTGTAATTTCACCGGCACCCGTACCCTTCAAACCGGAACACAGCAATGTGAGCACCACTGCTTTGCGGCAGAAATAGGTATGGTGGTAGTACTTCCCCGGACGAACTCCTTCACAAAAAAGCTCTACTACTACTCACACACCACATTATTACATCACAGAACCCCGGGTTTCTTAAACGACTCGTTTCGCAATATCTTTTCTTAGCTTTACCTACAAGCTGTAGAATACGCTACCATCTCAGGTTTACCTACAAGCTGTGGAATACGCTACCATCTCAGGTTTACCTACAAGCTGTGGAATACGCTACCATCTCAGGTTTACCTACAAGCTGTGGAATACGCTACCATCTCAGGTTTACCTACAAGCTGTGGAATACGCTACCATCTCAGGTTTACCTACAAGCTGTGGAATACGCTACCATCTCAGGTTTACCTACAAGCTGTGGAATACGCTACCATCTCAGGTTTACCTACAAGCTGTGGAATACGCTACCATCTCAGGTTTACCTACAAGCTGTGGAATACGCTACCATCTCAGGTTTAACTACAAGCTGTGGAATACGCTACCATCTCAGGTTTACCTACAAGCTGTGGAATACGCTACCATCTCAGGTTTACCTACAAGCTGTGGAATACGCTACCATCTCAGGTTTACCTACAAGCTGTGGAATACGCTACCATCTCAGGTTTACCTACAAGCTGTGGAATACGCTACCATCTCAGTCGCTTCGCCCTTAAAAAGGGCGAAATCCCTAAAAGTGGAAACACTGCTATGAGGTCACCGCGAAGGCGTCTTTCTTCAAGGGTAACATCTAGAAATTTTACAAAAACAGCCTTCAGAAAATGCTCCGAGGGGTTGCAAGTATCTGCAAGCGACAGTGACCACTTTACACCAGGTGGGCTGTAACCTAGTTTGTTTGTTGTGTCCATATATTAAATTAAAATAAGTAATTAATTTTATAAAATTTAAAAATCCTCAACGCTATGAAACGGCTGAACTGATTTTGATCAAACATAGCTAAGAACACTACCAAATAATTCAACTTTTAAACAAAAAAAAAACAGTTCATCCGTTCGGGAGCTTCGATGCCACAGACAGACACACACACACACACACACAGACACACACAAGACACACAGACGCACACACAGACTCACACACCGACACAAACACAGACACACACACATAGACAAGTCAAACTTATAACACCCCGTCGTTTTTGCGTCGGGGGTTAAAAATACAGAAAACTGTGTTTATTTTCTGTGTCTGTAACCCTACCTTGACTGTAACTCCTGGAACCACCCTTCCCACGCTTCCAGGTTTGCGTTTGGCTTCTTCTGTCTCTTCAAAACAATATTTGATCACTCCGAACGTGGTCTCAGATGTTCCGTAACCTTGCAGAACAGCTTGCAAGTTTGGAAACCTGGAAAGAGACGCAAACTGAACATAAGTACCTAACTTGCTTCGCTTGCCACTGTTGTCTGCGCTATGGCAAGCAGAGCCTGCTCATCATCATCAGCCGATAGTGGCCAACGCCACTAGCGTTACTAACATGCCATAGGCGTTGGTCGCTTAGCCAACGCAGAGCCATCTCTTTGCGTGTTCTACCGCCTCTACAACGGGGAATGCTCTGAGGAGCTTTTCGATCTCATCCCCGCATCGAGATTTTATCATCGCTCTTCCTGGCGCAGCACCGCGACAAAGCTCATCCACACATCTTAGAGCCCTGGGTTTCTCGAACGACTCGTTTCTCGAGATCATTTCTTCCCCATACCTACAAACTATGGAATGAGATTCCATCTGAGGTTTTCCCGCTTGGTTACGACATGTGTCGCTTCAAGAAAAATTATAATAAATTCCTTCAGGGTAGGCAGCGCATCGACAATACCCCCGGTGTTGCCGGTGTCTATAAGCGACGACGGTGGCCACTTTACATCAGGTGGGCCGTAAGCTAGTTTGCTTATTCGTTTTCATAAAAAGGCCTTTCATAAAATATCATCAACTTTCGCTATCTGAAGAAGTGTTGATGAGCCGTAATGGGCAAAAAACACAAAAAAATGCATTTTGCACCTCAAGCGTGTGAATCCACCTTAACTGAAATCTCTACTTACTTCTGGAACACAGTTTCTAAGGTTTCTTTGTGCAGCGGAGCAGCTCCTGAGTAGACTGTCTTCACGCAACTCAGATCGTATTTATCAGACGACTTGCACACGGCCACTAACACTGGCGGAACTACTATAAGTTGTGGTATCTGGAAGTCAATGTCATTGTTTGATCATCAATCCATAGTTTACTACTGCTGGGACTCTGGCCTAGTCATAAAGCTAAGGAATTCTTGAGAACGATGAACAAATTAATGAGAACTATTAAATCTTTTAGCGAAATCACTTCATAGCAATATTAACCACAAGCAGCGCCCCGCGGTTTCACCCGCGTAAGTCTCGATCCCGTGGGAATATCGTGATAAAAATGTGCCTATGTGTTATTCCGGAAGTCCAGTTATCTCAATTCCAAATTTCATCCAAATCCATCCAGTAGTTTTTACGTGATAGAGTAACAAACATACATCCATCGAAACAAACTTTCGCGTTTATAATATTAGTAGGATTTCATTTTATCATAATTATTGAATGACTAATCACCACGAATGACCAAATGAAATATTTTAAAACAAAAACAAATAAATAATTTACCTTATACTTGTCAATGGTCTTCAGATACAGGTCCACGCCAAATTTGGGCAGGAACACACCAGTTCTGCCGCTGACCAATCCTGAGAGGAACCCGACTAGCCCCATGGAATGGTACCATGGACTGATGGCAATCGACATGGCGGTAGGGTCGTGGGTAAAGGGCCTAAAATAGATAAACCATAAAGGTTGGACTCGCATGGAGGGGGTTCCATACAAGTAGGCTAACATAGTAACGATTTAAATTAGGCTAGGTGGAGCGACGACTTGCGCGGGGTGGCTGGCAAAAACTGCATGAGGAGAGCAAAAAACCGGGCTCAGTGGCATGCCATGGGAGAGACCTGTGTCCAGCAGTGGACTGCAGTAGGTTGATGATGATGATGATGATTTAGCTACGGGGCCTCCCCATACAGTGTATTAGGAGGATTTCGCATAATCACCACGCTTGAAGGGAGATTGGAGATCGCCTCAGGTAGATGATGCTTCCAATCACCTCGTGATTACACGAGGTGATTGGAAGCATCAGGGATTACCCTCAGGCGACGCTCACGACATCCATGAGAGGAGAGAGGTCAGATGTATATTCTAGGCCATAGGCACTGCAGCGAACTATGAGTAATGCCCTATTTTCCGTATTTTTTTGATAACATGGCGTCACCGGTGACGGACGACGACGCGTTTGCCATCTTAGGCTCAGTAGTACCAACTAACGTTATGCATATTACTTGAACGCTCACACACATCTTCAAGTTTACATCATCAAACTTGATCAAGCAGGCAGAACGAAATTCTATTTTCGCTTCAAGTAGACTTGTCATACACACCCATAGCCATACACCGTCAAGTTTACTGGACGCCGCATCAAGTCCGCTGTAAACTTGACGGTGAACTTGATCGTGAATGGCCCGCATAATCTTATTTATGTTTTGATGTTACAGAGGTTCCATTTTGTTCCAGGTATTTAACATTTTGATCTAGGTAATTAACATTTTTTTCCAAGTATTTAACATTTTGATATAGGTATTTAACATTTTATTCCAGGTATTTAACATTTTGTTCCAGGTATTTATCATTTTTTTACAAGTATTTAACATTTTGATCTAGGTATTTAACATTTTGTTCCAGGTATTTAACATTTTGTTCCAGGTATTTAACATTTTGTTCCAGGTATTTAACATTTTGTTCCAGGTATTTAACATTTTGTTCCGAGTATTTAACATTTTGTTCCAGGTATACATTTTGCTCCAAGTATTTAACATTTTGTTCCAGGTATAAGTTTGTTCCAAGTATTTAATTTTTTTTTACAAGTATTTAACATTTTGTTTCAGGTATTTAACATTTTGTTCAAAGTATTTAACATTTTGTTCCAAGTATTTAGCATTTTGTTCCAGGTATTTAACATTTTGTTCAAAGTATTTAACACTTTGTTCCAAATATTTAACATTTTGTTCCAGGTATTTAACATTTTGTTCCAAGTTTTTAAGATTTTGTTCCAGGTATTTAACATTTTGTTACAGGTACTTAACATCAAGTTAACCATACTTACAAACAACATGCTGTGATGACATTAAGGTGCGTCAGCATGACTCCTTTTGGCAAACCAGTGGTTCCAGACGAATATATTATAAACAAGGTATCCGTCTGTCCATCCACGTCAACAGATTTAAAATCTTCATATTTGAGTTGGTCTTTGACATCTACAGCCAATTCTTCGTACAGAAGAATATCTTCCTCTCTTTCTTTGCCAAAAACAATGGTATTTTGATATTTTGGTAAGAATGACTTTATAGTTTCAGCGTGATTTTTATATGCGAAAGGAGAACAGATTATGAACTTTGGCTTCGAAATATTTAAGGCATTTTTGAGTTCATCTGAAAAGTGAATACGGTACCATGAAATATAAATAATTAATTTTAAAAAAAAACTACTTTGTAGCTAGGATTTTTTCCCCAATAAAATATTTTATAATATTAGTGATTGGAACCGTGTGCTGATCAAAATGAGCCTAAACACGGCCAGTCTACTATTATCCATCGAGGAGTTCCGTTGTCCACCTTCGTCTCTATCATCAGATCAGCTTGCTGTCACCTTAATATTCTATTGTCATTGGAACTTGACAGGTATGCCAAATTTCAGCTCAATCGGATATCGGAAAGTCACCGTTATCGCCACCCGTGAAATACTTATCATTGAGTAGTTCCAATGGCCATCTCTGGTCTTCTTCATGAGTTCCACTTAACCAAATGGGAATTTCAGATGCTTTACTTGTTGCTGAAAATACCGAAATCGCAATATGTTTGCCTATAATATTTGAGGAGTTCCCTCAATTTCTCATGGATCCCATCATCAGAAACAGATTTTTATCAAAATGGGACAAATATGGAAGCTTACAGAGTCATCTAAAAAAAACCGTTTCATAAATGAAGGAGATATAAGGTACCAAACATAAAAAAAACGTTTCATAAATGAAGGAGATATAAGGTACCAAACATAAAAAAAACCGTTTCATAAATGAAGGAGATATAAGGTACCAAACATAAAAAAACCGTTTCATAAATGAAGGAGATATAAGGTACCAAACATAAAAAAAACGTTTCTTAAATGAAGGAGATATAAGGTACCAAACATAAAAAAAACCGTTTCATAAATGAAGGAGATATAAGGTACCAAACATAAAAAAACGTTTCATAAATGAAGGAGATATAAGGTACCAAACATAAAAAAAACGTTTCATAAATGAAGGAGATATAAGGTACCAAACATAAAAAAAACCGTTTCATAAATTAAGGAGATATAAGGTACCAAACATAAAAAAAAACGTTTCATAAATGAAGGAGATATAAGGTACCAAACATAAAAAAACGTTTCATAAATGAAGGAGATATAAGGTACCAAACATAAAAAAACCGTTTCATAAATGAAGGAGATATAAGGTACCAAACATAAAAAAACGTTTCATAAATGAAGGAGATATAAGGTACCAAACATAAAAAAAACGTTTCATAATTGAAGGAGATATAAGGTACCAAACATAAAAAAACCGTTTCATAAATGAAGGAGATATAAGGTACCAAACATAAAAAAAACGTTTCATAAATGAAGGAGATATAAGGTACCAAACATAAAAAAAACGTTTCATAAATGAAGGAGATATAAGGTACCAAACATAAAAAAAAACAGTTTCATAAATGAAGGAGATATAAGGTACCAAACATAAAAAAAACGTTTCATAAATGAAGGAGATATAAGGCACCAAACATAAAAAAAACGTTTCATAAATGAAGGAGATATAAGGTACCAAACATAAAAAAACGCACTACTTGAGAACCTCCTTTTTTTGAAGTCGGTTAAAAAGAGTAAGAATACTTTAGTAGTAGTAGAGCTTTTTTGTGAAATTACAGGAACATGAGACTTTTCATCTTTATGTCTCAGGGTGGCGGGCGCAGTGCAATGCCACATAGGGTGCGTCCTAGGTGGACGTGACCTTTGAGGTAATGCGTTGTTAAAGGCAGAGGTTACCGCTTAACATCAGGTGGACAATCAGCTTGATTGCCAGTTGCCTTGCGATGTTTTTAATAACCTATAACCGTTTGTGCTAAATGCACACTTATGCTTTTCAAACATAGCTCTCATAGCAGAATTAGCAAGTTGAACTGGCAATGGGCTGGCCATATAGCTAGCAGAACTGTTGGTGGAAAGAGGTTCTTGACTAGCAAACACAAACCAGACGACTCAGAAGAGGATGGCTCTTTTCTAGATGAACTAAGGACATTATAAAGTACGTAGGAAAACAGTGGATGGAGGCGGCTCACGACCGTTTGTCGGACCAATCTAACTTATCCAGCAGTAGACTTCCAGCTGTGTGCAAATGATGATGATTTTTTAAACTTTTTTTTTTGTTTTTGTCATTGATAGACCTTTGTTTGACCACGATCTGACCTGTTGGTAAGTGACGATGTGGCCGACGATGGAGCACGACGGTCTAGAAGGCACATATTCACTCTAGCCTTGAAGAGACCCAGATTATAGTTTTCAGTAAAGACAGACGACGGTAGTGTATTCCACTCCTTAGCACTCTTACTTAGCCTTTGGCTCAGAACTACTCAGAAGGCTATTATGACGTATGATGTTGAAGAATAATGGTGCAGAACATACCTTTCATATAAGAATAATGGTGCAGAACATACCTTTCATAGAAGAATAATGGTGCAGAACATACCTTTCATATAAGCTGGATTAATCGTAGCCAAAGCTGCCCCAGTACAGGCCACTCCAATCACAGCCCCACAAAACTCCATTCTATTCTCCGACATCAGCCCTATCACGTCTCCCTTTCGCACTCCCATGCGAGTGAGGGAGCTGGCTAAGTTAATAGACTGCTGAAGTATTTCCCCGTAGGTTACAAAGTAGTGCGTTGATGCATCTATCTGAAAACAGAAAATATCCATTTCTCACTACGGGTTCATAAATAACTACTAGCGTTTTTAACGCCCGACGCAAAAACGACGGAGTGTTATAAGTTTGACGTGTCTGTGAGTGTGTCTGTTTGTCGGTGGCATCGTAGCTCCCGAACGGATGAACCGATTTCTTCTTTTTGTTTTGTTTGAAAGGTGAATTTGCCGGGAATGTTCTTAGCTATGTTTGATCAAAATCGGTTCAGCCGTTTCATTGCGTTGAGGGTTATTATTAATTTTTACAAAATTAATTACTTTTTTTTATATAGATAGACCCTCGTTTGACTGCGATCTCACTTGCTGGTAAGTGACAATGCGGCCGACGATGGAGCACGAAGGTCTAGAAGGCACCTATTCACTCTTATTAGGCTTGAATATACCCATATTATAGTTTTCAGGAAAGACAGACGATGGCAACTTGTTCCATTCCTTAGAAGTTCGTATTACAAAGGTGGAACCGAAACGCTTAGTGCGTATTGCTGGTATACTGATGAGGTAAGGATGGTACCAAGCCGTGCGCCTGCTTGTCGTATGATGAAAAGGAGATGGTGGGATCAGATCATGTAGTTCCTGGGCACTTTCCCCGATATGTTACATATAGAAGATCGAAAGGCATGCAACTTTACGGCGGTGCTCGAGACTCTGGATCTTAGTCTGCGCCATATGTTGCTCACCAATAAGCCTGAAAGCTCTGTTCATAAGCTTTGTTATTAATTAATTATTTATAATCATTTATTGTGAAGCAGACATCCGTGTTTTTCAGTTACATGGTTCCAGCGGAAGATCAGCGTTGTGTTGCTACAACACAACAAATGCTGAGCTGGACGCCAATTTGTGTCAGAGTGTTACGTGACTGGTACTAGGAGGCTCAACTTAGTTTTATATTTCTTTGTGTCTGTGTGTGTGTGTGTGTGTGTGTAGGTGTGTGTATGTGTGTGTGTGTGCAATTTTGTGTGAAATATTGTTTCCATGGTTTGTTGACACAAATAAATGTTTCTTTTTTCTTCTTTCTTTCTTTCTCTGCGTTCGATCGAGTCTAAGGCAGCGAGCTGGTGTTTGGCCGAGCCATCCCAAACATAGCAACAGTACTCCATAACAGCCCGGACTTGAGCTTTGTAGGTGCAAGCTTCTATCAGATGGCCTGTAGTGCCCCCATATAGAATGCAATGGATCTGCCAGAATCACGATGTTGTTAATCGCATTACTGGCGGTGTTATCACTCAGACTGTTTTTACAATAAAGTTTCTTATTTTTCCAAGTATAAACCACAATTATGGACACATTTTTTTAATTTACTTTTTTGTATGGTGTTTTCATACAAAAAAGGTGGTGTTATATAAAGTGTTTTCATTCATTCATTCCAGCGGGACTCGAACCCGCATCTTCGCCTATAATCGGCGATGCCTTAACCTGTTTGGCCATAGAACGAGGTGTGACGCTGGAGACAAAATTTGTGGGCACTATTAACTCGGCTATAGCGCCGAAGGGAGCCATCTACAGGTGTTTCATTTGGAAACCTTCTGTTCAATGACCGAGATTTCGTTCGACTATTGACAAGAGAAATTAAATTTATTAAATTTATTTATTTATTTTAATAGCCGTGTTGATAGGTGCCCGCAAATTTCGTCTCCAGCGTCATAGTTCGTTCTATGGCCATCGCTGATAATAAGCTAAGATGCGGGTTCGAGTCCCGCTGGAGCGAAATATTTTTTAAATATCCGAATCAATTCAAATCATTTATTTGCTAAATAAGGTTAAAGAGGTTCTTAAAACAGTTATCCACGAGTAGAACTAACGATGTATTCAGAGCGTTTGTTCCATATTTTAGCAATAACCTTTAGCAATGACCTTTTTAAGCTAATAATCACTATATCATAAACGAGATAGGCAAAACCCTCAAAGATAAGATGGACGGGTACGGGTACCGATAAAGTAACCAACATTCTTCGCTAAGTAGTTAATTCTACATTAACTACTCTAGCGTTTGAGTTGTTAAGTATTTTTTATGACATTGCAATTATTGTAAGTCTGTGACATATCTTGTATCTTGTAACAATGTACTTTGCATGCTGTAAAGCTGATCTTGGCCTGTACCTGTACCCTTGTTTCGCAAAATTAATGATTGATTGAGTATAATTAGGTGCACATAGACATAACACATCTGTATGGCATACCTAGTTAGGTTACAGATGTAGGTTTTTTCTATTTGCATGGTAGTTACCATGGAACACCCCAATTGTTTAGTTAGAAACAGTAAGCTTGGTGGTAGAAACATACCATAGCAGGTTGGTCCTTGTAAGGCCATATTTATTATAAACAGTAAGCTTGATGGTAGAAACATACCATAGCAGGTTTGTCCTTGTAAGGCCATTGTTATTATAAACAGTAAGCTTGATGGTAGAAACATACCATAGCAGGTTTGTCCTTGTAAGGCCATTGTTATTATAAACAGTAAGCTTGATGGTAGAAACATACCATAGCAGGTTTGTCCTTGTAAGGCCATATTTATTATAAACAGTAAGCTTGGTGGTAGAAACATACCATAGCGGGTTTGTCCTTGTAAGGCCATATTTATTATAAACAGTAAGCTTGGTGGTAGAAACATACCATAGCGGGTTTGTCCTTGTAAGGCCATATTTATTATAAACAGTAAGCTTGGTGGTAGAAACATACCATAGCAGGTTTGTCCTTGTAAGGCCATATTTATTATAAACAGTAAGCTTGGTGGTAGAAACATACCATAGCGGGTTTGTCCTTGTAAGGCGATATTTATTATAAACAGTAAGCTTGGTGGTAGAAACATACCATAGCGGGTTTGTCCTTGTAAGGCGATATTTATTATAAACAGTAAGCTTGGTGGTAGAAACATACCATAGCGGGTTTGTCCTTGTAAGGCGATATTTATTATAAACAGTAAGCTTGGTGGTAGAAACATACCATAGCGGGTTTGTCCTTGTAAGGCCATATTTATTATAAACAGTAAGCTTGGTGGTAGAAACATACCATAGCGGGTTTGTCCTTGTAAGGCGATATTTATTATAAACAGTAAGCTTGGTGGTAGAAACATACCATAGCAGGTTTGTCCTTGTAAGCCCATAGTTTTTCCAACATATAGTCACCGAAATTCAGATGACCCGGGACCACCAAATCGATTGAACCGTGAATGTGATTATGATTTTTCAACATTTTGATTCAATATCTGTAACAGAAAACTATAAAAAACCGGCCACTATTATTAATACAACACGAGAAATTATTTGTTGTAAATAATCACTCCCTAGGACTTCTCGGCAAAGTGACTTCTAGGCAAAGTGACTTCTACACAAAGATAATTCTAGGCAAAGTGACTTCTAGGCAAAGTGACTTCTAGACAAAGTGACTTCTACGTAAAGTGACTTCTAGGCAAAGTGACTCTAGGCAAAGTGTCTTCTAGGCAAAGTGACTTTTAGGCAAAGTGACTTATATGCAAAGTGGCTTCTAGGCTAGGAATTTATTGTGAAACAAATGACTTATCATTATATTACATACATTATCATTGTGTACATAATGTGGATTTAAATTGGTTTCAGAATAGCATATAGTGTATAGCTTATAAGTAACTATAAGATAACTGTAAAACCTGGATTAATAAAATAAAATAAATAAATAAATAAAATTAATTCTCTGACCTATGTACGCAGCGGGCGAAGGTTCGCCTGAGACAGGAGGTTGCGGGTTCGATTCCCGCCTCAGAACAAACCAATTTTTACGATATGTAGATATTTGTTCAGGGTGTTCTGGGTATTTTCTATTGATAATAAAAAATATCTATTTATGTAATGTATTGTATTAAGTATATCAGTTATCTAGTACCCATAACAAAAGCTCTGCTTAGCTTGGGGCTAGATAATGTTGTATGAACTGTCAAGCATTATAAAAAAAACCTCGTAAACTAGCAATAAAAATAATCGGTACACTTACCTTCATTCAGTGTTACCATTAAACGGTAAGGAGTCCTTTTTAATAAATAACAAACAGTTTATCAAATAAACACACAAACTTTTTATGAATTTTCAGAAATGATTTAATTTGAATTACTCAAAGCACTAGTATAGTATTATTTTATCTGTGCTCAAAGAAATCAACGTAGGTAATAGCAAAGATATTTATACAACGCGAATCGCAACAAGTAAGTACAACTTGACTGGTCTACATTTATCGTAATACTAACGTAACTATATCTACGAGTGCATAACATTCCACCTAAAGCCCACTTACACCAACCAAGGTTAAAGAAAACAATAATAAGTCTGAGTTAAGGCACAGAATACCTACACTAATAATAAGTCTGAGTTAAGGCACAGAATACCTACACTAATAATAAGTCTGAGTTAAGGCACAGAATACCTACACTAATAATAAGTCTGAGTTAAGGCACAGAATACCTACACTAATTATAAGTCTGAGTTAAGGCACAGAATATCTACACTAATAATAAGTCTGAGTTAAGGCACAGAATATCTACACTAATAATAAGTCTGAGTTAAGGCACAGAATACCTACACTAATAATAAGTCTGAGTTAAGGCACAGAATACCTACACTAATAATAAGTCTGAGTTAAGGCACAGAATACCTACACTAATAATAAGTCTGAGTTAAGGCACAGAATACCTACACTAATAATAAGTCTGAGTTAAGGCACAGAATATCTACACTAATAATAAGTCTGAGTTAAGGCACAGAATATCTACACTAATAATAAGTCTGAGTTAAGGCACAGAATACCTACACTAATAATAAGTCTGAGTTAAGGCACAGAATACCTACACTAATAATAAGTCTGAGTTAAGGCACAGAATACCTACACTAATAATAAGTCTGAGTTAAGGCACAGAATACCTACACTAATAATAAGTCTGAGTTAAGGCACAGAATATCTACACTAATAATAAGTCTGAGTTAAGGCACAGAATATCTACACTAATAATAAGTCTGAGTTAAGGCACAGAATACCTACACTAATAATAAGTCTGAGTTAAGGCACAGAATACCTACACTAATAATAAGTCTGAGTTAAGGCACAGAATATCTACACTAATAATAAGTCTGAGTTAAGGCACAGAATACCTACACTACCGTCGTCTGTCTTTCCTGAAAACTATAATCTGGGTCTCTTCAAGGCTAGAGTGAATAGGTGCCTTCTAGACCTTCGTGCTCCATCGTCGGCCACATCGTCACTTACCAACCTGACAGGTGAGATCGTGGTCAAACAAAGGTCCATCAATGTTAAAAAGAAACAAGAATAAATAATATTTTGGTGGTTGGGTTTACATACTAATGTATATTGTGATGAAATGCGGTGTACATTATGCGAAGTGGACGTTTTGTGCCTGAGCCATGTATTTTTTACATACCTATCCCATATATATATATAAAAAATACTTTTTCATAGGTACTAATGTATTTTCCATATTATGTGCGAAAAGAGTATAATTTTACACTAAAATAAACCCCGCACGCGGGGTTTATTCAGTAAGGAGTTTCGCGCGCGCTCGCCCTGACGCGCGTACTTGTACTATTATTTATTCTGTGACACGGGGCAATGTCTCCTACATTCAATACCTACATTGAAAGGAACTTTCCGTAATCAGTAATCACACGCTTTGTAGGCGGATTGGCGATGCAGTATTAGGTGTTGAGTAGGTAGGTACTCAAGTGGATAAGATAGGAGAAAAGATAGAAGAATCACCAAGAGGTCAAAATTAGACGGGGGTCATGACCCTAGGGCACGTCCTAGGTGGACGTGACCTATGTGAGAATGCACTGTTCATAGGCAGACGTTACCGCTTAACATCAGGTGGGCCATCTGCTTGTTCCGTCATTCAAGTAGTATAAAAAAAAGATAGAATGCTGTATTGACCACGGCAAATATATGCAAGTGCGCTGAGCGCAGTCGTTTTGGACAGCCCAATCGTTGTGTTAGACCAGAATCTAATGTTTAAATGATAACCCTGTTTGGTCCAATTGGGCATCAGTATTATGTATGTGCTTGTTTGTTTATCTTGACGTAAGCATTATCAGTTGTCTTATCTTTGTTTTATAATAACTTAACAAAAATGTAGGCGAGATAACGAGAGAGTTCAGTAACCAGTAGGTATTTTGATTACCCACCTAATAGATATCGTGGCTATGATGCTGTGGACTTTAATCTTGAATAATTTAATTAAGAAAGCGTATTACACACTACATGACTATTTTAATGATAAAGCCGCGTGGCCCGATGTCGCTCTGCCCCTCGACACCTAATTTGTCAATTTGCAATGTCTGTACCTGCATGTAATTTACTAGATGACCCGGGCGCGACTTCGTCCGCGCGTAGTTTGAAAAAATCCCCGAAGCGGCGTGCAGACAACAACTTAAACATCAACAACCACCCCGTGAAACGGCTTTTGAAACAACACCACACTCAAGTTTTTTAATTTAGGGGTCACATTTTACCCTTTATTTCCTGAAAATATTTTAATCTTAACAACGACACTGTGAAACGACCTTTGAAACACACCGAACTCAAGTTTTTAAATTTAGGGGTCCCATTTAACCTTGAGGTTCTGAAAATATTAAAATCTCAACAACGACACCGTGAAACGACCTTTGAAACGACAACATACTCAAGTTATTAAATTTAGGAGTCCCATTTTAACTTTGAGGTACAGAAAATATTTTAATCTTAAAAACGACACCGTGAAATGACCTTTGAAACAACACCATACTGAAGTTTTTCAATTTGGGGGTCCCATTTGACCCTTGAGGTCCTGAAAATATTTTGATTTCAACAACGACACAGTGAAACGACCTTTGAAACGACACCATATTCAAGTTTTTCAACTTGGGGATTCCATTTGAACCCTGAGGTCCTGAAAATATTTTGATTTCAACAACGACACCGTGAAACGACCTTTGAAACGACACCAAACTCAAGTTTTTCAATTTAGGGGTCCCATTTGAACCTTGAGGTCCTGAAAATATTTTGCTTTCAACAACGACACCGTGAAACGACCTCTGAAACGACACCATACTCAACTTTTTAAATTTAGGGGTCCCATTTGAACCTTGAGGTCCTGAAAATATTTTGATCTCAATGACTATACTGTGAAACTAACTTTGAAATCGTCAAAATACGCTGAAATCTGGCTAAAACTTAAAGTGTATTTATTTACAAACAAAACGTTCCCGTGGCATTTTTCAGCAAAATTTCAGGTACTGCTGAAACATATTTTTTCTATTTTTATATAAGGAATCTACCTGTGAATTTTCAAGTATCTACTACCAACGGTTTCCGAAATACGAAGCATTTTACTTTTACATTAAAAGCCGTTTTGGAACCCTTACATGGTGAATTTTCCAAAATCCTTTCTTAGTACACCTCTACACCCAAAAATTAATACATCCTCCAAATTTCGTGTATCTAGGTCCAGCGGTTTAGGCTGTGCGCTGCAAAACGCAAAGTGTATTACATTAAAAGCCCTTTATGGACCCCTAAGGGAACAAATTTTCCAAATTCCATTTTAAGTACACTTTGAAACCCTAAAAGGACTATACTCTCCAAATTTCAAGTCTCTACGACCAGCGGTTTAGCCTGTGCGTTGTAAAAACTAAAGTTTTTTTATTTTTTTACAAAGAAAACGTTCCCCTGCCATTTTTCAGGAAAATTTCAGGAATCGCTGAAATACGTGTTTGTTAATTTTATTTGAGGAATCTCCATTTCAAATTTCATGGTTCTACTACGAACGGTTTCCGAAATACAGAGCATTTTTATTTTAAGTTAGAACCACATTTTGGACCCCTTAGCATGCGAATTTTCAAAATTCCTTTCTTAGTACAACCCTACGCATCGAGACAAACACACCCTCCAAATTTCAAGTCTCTACGTCCTGCGGTTTAGGCTGTGCGTTGGACCTCGTTGAGTCAGTCAGTCAGGACAAAGCCTTTTATATATTAGATTACAGATGTGTTATTTATGAGTATATCAAGCGTAGTGTGTGCTGCCTTATGAACTTTTGCTGATTCTCTCTATCATCTTACTTTTGACTGCCTACCTAAGTAAGGCTTTTAATTTGGTTTTCCTTTTTCCTTGAATCAGCTTCCACATGTTCTCGAGGCACCACACAGGCGCTCCCCGCCTAGTAGTAAGATGGATCATCAAAAGAAAAACAGACCGTGTTGTTGCCTGATTCTTCTAGGTCTGGTAGCGATGTAACAGGAGTAAATGTAAATTTATTTTTTAAGACGATTCAAAATTATCCTTGTGATTTCAATGAATAAAATACTTTTGACTTTGACTTTGACTTTGATCTTACTAACAGAACCAATACATTTTTAGGCATTTTCAGGTTTTAAATTACTAACGAACCCTTGACGATGTTGTTAGTGAAGTACAGTCGGCGTAAATACATTATTGTAATTGTATAAATACATAGGGTCGGCATTAGAATCGGGCATCCGAAATTCGGGGTTAATTTTTGTTGCATTATATTGGGGTTGGTTACCCCTTACCATCCAACCCCCTCCCCACCCGCGGAGATGTTTTTTTTTTGTTCCTTTTTTTTCTTAGGAAACGCGAATTTAATTAGTTACAGGCACGTAATTTTTGTTGGTAGTGATCTCGTATCTGTAAAAAAATCACCCGCGGAGATGTTTTTTTTTGTTCCATTTTTCTTAGGAAACGCGAATTGAATTAGTTACAGGCACGTAATTTTTGTAGGTAGTGATCTCGTATCTGTAAAAAAATCACCAAATATGATAAAATAAGTGACAGAAACATCACGGAGCACCCCGACTCCACGTGGTCTTGTGCTTCACGCCCCTAGAGTGTATATAAATACGCGGAGCCAGTAGCTCGCGTGGGAGGTCCTGAGTGGAGCAAGCCCGTGAGGCTGAGCGGAGCGAATGTCGAGAGGGTGAAGCGACACTCAGGGGCAACCTCGCGAGAGTACTGGTGAGAGCCCATACCGGAGTGCGACACTTCCAAATGTAAATATCTATATCAAATGTTCTGCAGAGTGTGTTTAGCGAGCAACATAACCTCAAACTGTAAGTATGAATATCTCTGGAACCATGCATCTCCGCGGGGCGGGGGTGGTACCGGGGGGTAACCCCCTTCCCCCTCCTCCTCTCCTTATATTTCCGGATGCCCGATTATAATGCCATACCAAATCATAGACGAAAAATCACGAATGAAAAATCTCGAATGAATAATGACGAATGAAAAATCTCGAATGAAAAATCAAGCATGAAAAATTTCGGTTGAATAATCTCGAATGAAAAATCTCGAATGAAAAAACACGCATGAAAAATCTCGATTGGATAATCTCGAATGAAAAATCTCGAATGAAAAATCTATAATGAAAAATATACGTTAATTAAACGTTCTTCAGTGGTGCCAGGGTGTGTTGCCAAGAATATACCCCTCCTCCTCCCGTGGATGTCGTAAAAGCCAGCAACTGTGATGGACGACCAGGAAATACGAGCACCAGCATACCTACGCACCTCAGTACTCAACACCAGTACTGCATCACCTATCCGCCTGCCAAGCGTGGAGATTATGGCAAATACCCCCCCATTGCGTTCTATGGAATGCAATGGCCCCCCCATTGGCATTGTTTTTTTTATTTTTTAACCCCCGACGCAAAAACGACTGGGTGTTATAATTCTGATGTGTCTGTGTGTGTGTGTGTGTGTGAAAGTGTGTCTGTGGAATCGTAGCTCCCGAATGGATGAATCGATTTCGATATTTTTTTTTGTTTGAAAAGTGATTTTATCGGGGCTGTTCATGTTTGATCAAAATCGGTTCAGCCGTTTCATTGTGTCGAGGGTTTTTTTAATTTTTACAAAATTAATTACCTGTTATTTAATCTAATAAAGACCCTTGATTGACTGCGATCTCTCCTGTTGGTAAGTGACGATGCGGCCGACGTTGGAGCACGAAGGTCTAGAAGGCACCTATTCACTCTTATTAGGCTTGAAGAGACCCATATTATAGTTTTCAGGAAAGACAGACGACGGCAACTTGTTCCATTCCTTAGCAGTTCGCATTACAAAGGTGGGACCGAAACGCTTAGACACCGCATACACGTAAAAACTAAACGTGCCGGTTTATTTTTTACCTACTTTGCTACGAAATATCTCCATTCGCACAGTGTCACGGTGCAGCCGTGGACAGGTAGGTAGTCTAGGTTTTAGGTTCCTATCCTACCTGATAGAAGAGCTAGGAGTAGGTAGAAAAACGATTAGGACATTTTTATACATATATTAAACTTAAAATGCTAACAATAAGGTCACTGAATGGATTGTTAAACTTAGAGTCTTTAGTATTATGCTGAAGGCAGAAGTGCAGGCAGAGGGCCAGAGTAGCAGGCAGAAGGCCAGAGTAGCAGGCAGAAGGCCAGACGGCTATGGGCCGGGGTATGATCAAGGGTCTCAATCTCAGCAGTAGAATAGGTCTCAAAAGGTCACGCTTGTAGAAAAGAACACTTGGACACACGCGTAGTACGGAACCCAAGAACAGGTGTGGACTCTCCACGGTACTGTCCTGTGAGCTGTAGATCGGAAGCACGTGGTCTAGACGTCATGGTGAAGAGCGCGCCCCTTGTCTGCGAGGTGGCTCGTGGCAGGCTGGTAGCAGCAGGTAGGGCTGGAGACAGCTGGTAGACAGCAGGTAGCTGGTGAGTCCGGTTGGTGGCTGTGAAGCCACCAACCGTAAGGTTCGACCCGTAGAGTTGGACCCTGTAAAGATCACGTAGTTGTAGTGACAGGGTTGATTCTTCCCCCTGGTGTAACTTGGTTGAAAGTCGCCTCTAGGTGCCGCAGACGTGGCTCGCAGGGGTAGGCAGTACGTGGCTTTCAACCTTATTACACCGTAGGGTTTACAACAGAGATTAAGAACTAGTTAGTCAGAAGGATAGACATAGTAGGTGTCTTAGAGTACATTTAAGACGAACGCAGACGTCCCTAAGTGAACGTGCCTCAAGTTTGATGCTAGTTTTACTACATTAAGAAAGATAAGAAGTACATCAGATTAAACAGTGCTAGTTAGAGTGTAGTATATTTAAACAAACTCACCAAAATTGGGCGTAGTGGGAGTATATAGAGAGGTATTATTGATTGCTCCGTCTAAGTGTGGAATGTCCTGTGCGTAGGACGCATGTCAATTTATAGGTGCATCTAGCGTAAATAGTTCCTATGTGTGCGTGAGATGTAACTGATGGCTGATGTCTGTGTGGGTTGTCCGTTAGTTTTTTGTCAACAAGCTACTTGTGTGAGTATGGAAGCTTCTAGAAGTTTTTATAATAATTTTGTAATGTTACAGTATCGCCCCTCCCAGAGAAAGGGTTTTTCCTGATAAAACCCGCTAGAACTGCAACCTATCTCTTGATGACTCTACATTCATACTGTCTTTCATACTTCAATCTTTTATTCATCCCGCATTAGCCTCAAGTCATAGAAGGCTTAAGAAGCTACAACTAGAATATATTTACTTTAGTGTGTAAATATACTCATATCAACAAGAGTTTTAGTTGTTAGTGTAGTAGAGGCTTTATCATTTAGAAGGGCAAGTGTTATTTAGTACTAGTCTGTCTGTAAGTTAATGTTCTAATATAAATTCTTAGTGTCTCTATCATTGTAGAGTTGTTTAAGTTTAAGTTGTTAAGTGTAGATTAGTATTAATTTAGAGAAGCTGGCATTTTAGGCTTATTTTAGATGTTTGCCATAATCCGCATCCTAGTCAGAATTGGCTTGTTTAAAGAGTTTTGAAGCAATCCGCTCTGTTGTTAGAGGCTTATTTTTAAATGAGTTTTCACCGCTCATATTGCTTCTTAGAGTGTTCCAATAGGTTTAGTTTAAGTAATTATTAGTTAAAGTTAATTATTAAATATAACAGTTATGATAAGAAAATATTTAGTGTTAACTCTATAGTTCTATTTGTAGTTAAAGTTGTATGAGTATAAGATAAATTAAGAGTTGATTCTATGTTTCTATTTGTAGATGAAGTAACAAAAAAAAAATTTTTTTTTTTTTGTAAGTGTTGACTCTATGTCTCTATGAGAAGTGAAAAGGAAAAAAAAATTTTGATGTGTCTGCTCTATGTAAAAAAAATTAAAGTGTTAGATCTACGTAATAAAAATTATAAGTGTTAGCTCTATAAAAAAAAAAAAATTAAGTGTAAGCTCTATGTGTTGGAGTTTCAGTTTTAAAGGCTCATCGAGAAAAAAAAATTAAGGAAGTTTAAAGTTATCCAAAAAAAAATAAAAGTATTAAGTAAATGCAAGTTCTTAAATAGGTAAGTGTTTTCTATTATTAAGTCAAGTTTATTTTATTTTGTGTTTACTTGTCTTCATATTATTTATTGAATTTATCCTAATTGTTTATGTTTATTATTTTTATCAATGGGATTAAAAAAAAATATTTTTACGAAGTTATTGTTTGTACTGAACTTATGGTGACATCTGTTGAGAAAGTTTCTAAGTTATCTCTAGTTCATTATTACTAATATAGATGGCCATAGCAATATTGTTTAACCGCCATCTGTTGGGAAGGTTTAGTATTAATGTCTTTAGTTTCCTGTTGGAAATCATAGATGGCAGTAATAGTATCGAATAGTCACTTTTAGTAGCTGTAGATCACTGCAACAAGATATCATAGGGGTAGGCAGGAATATTTTAGTTATCTGTTTGTATTAGTACTAATAGGGTTTGAATGTAGATGAATAGGTAGATAATAATTTGTGATTTTAAGTAATGATTAAAGATTTAAATAAATAGCATTAATTAATTTGTTTAAGTTTGATTTCTCATAAATATTTTAATTAATATTCTAACAATTTTGTTTCTGTTAAATAAGACACGCATGAGTTGTTTACGAACTATGCATTCCTGGCAGACCATAAGGTAAGTAGGTCAGGCATGAGTGACAGTAATGTTCGCTCAAGTACCTATTTTAATGTGTTTGTAATGAATAGGAAAGATGTTAAGAATTATGGCTTAATCAAACTCTGATAATGTTTTTTTTTTTAGGATAGTATTTAATAAGATATACCTAAGTGAGAATTTACCGTTATTTGATAAAGTAGTTGAGGTCTTTAGTAAGTATTGTATTTTTAAGTACCTCAACGATAAATAAGTGCTTGATAGTAAAGCAAGGTATTTAATTATATTTTATGACCTCCTTTGCAATTTTTAGGGGACTAGGTGTCCTTATATGTTTTACATAAGTTAGATAAAAGGTATTATACATAATTGATTAGGTACATAAAATACGTAGATTAAAGTGTTGTACTTAGTAAAAGTTTAGTGTAGGTAAGGCTTTATTCTTTAGTGAGTTTTTCTAACATATTATTTCTATTCGCTTAGGTTTTAGAATTAGGCAATAGTAAATGATTATCAGACTAAATCATTCATAATTTAGCGAATAGCTACTTTTGCAAATGTAAGTAGGTAGGTTAATTGGTCATTTGATCGTTTAGGTTAGATAAGAAATTCATTTCAGAGAGTTTTAGCCAAGGAATGTTGGTAGGTAGGTATGTACAGCGTGTTGTTTTGACAAACAGTTTATAGTAGGTAGTTTTCTGGAAGATTCTACCGGTCAACAGTGACGATGCCTGTGACGTAATGTGATGTTGTAGCCATCAACATATTGTATTTTGTTTTTCTAGTAGCTAGCTTAATAGCAGTTTTGTAGGTTTACAGATTATTAGTATTTATATAGTAGTACATAGTTTGCTGGTTTTTAATGAGCTTTCAGAATTATAGATTTTAGATATAGATACTCATACATACTTAATATAGATATAGATACATAGTTAGTTAGCTAGTTAGTTGTTTTTCTTAGATTTAATTCTTGCGTGAGGTCTGAAATGAGTATGTTATAAAATAGATTACTATAGGCAATAGTAAGCTAGCATTTAGTGATGGCTTTTTTTATATCGGAGTCACGACCCGCTCCGTTTGTTCCACCAAAGGTTTAGTCCCTTGGGAGAAAAATGCAGATATCCCGCCAGAGATGTAGGGTCTCGGCAAGAAAGTATATTTCGCAACATTTTAGGTTTGTTGACCTCTGTTGCGTTGGAAAGTTTTTATGAATAACATACTCAAGACCGCCTCGCACATAGATTGAATAAGCATTTATTAAGTAGGTAGTATAGTTTTATTTGGTTATAGTTTAGTCTTTAGAATGTAGGTAAAGTTATTTTCTAGTTCAAAGTTAACTAGGTTATAGGTAATAAGTCTTTAGTCGACCCACACTCACACGTAGGATTAGTTTTATCAAGTAGATAGTAGGTAGTTTAGTTTCTAGATGATTCGTTGGTAGGTACGTTCAAAGTAGTTTACAGTTTTATAGCTAGTTTAGGTAAAAGTATTTGTATAGATTACGAATTACGATTAGTGTAGATTAAAGTTACGTTTAGTTTAGTTATGATTTTAAGATTTTAGTGTTTACGTAGGTAGCTACGATGTAGATTTTACGTTTCTAGTTTCAAGTTTAGTTTTAGAAAAAGGAATAGTATAGATTTTAAGTTAACCTTTAAGTTTACGTTTAGTTTAGTTTAGTTTTTAGGGAACTCGTAAGTAGGTACGATTTAGATTTTAAGTTATCATGTTTATTATAAGTATGTAAAAGAAGTATTTAAGGTCAGTGTTTCTCACACACACACACACACGCACACGCGTTGATAGTATTAGTATTCTATAAGTAGGTAGATTGTTCTAGTGTTGTTTACTATTTCCAACATTCTAGTGTCAAGGTCAGTTGTAAGTCAAGCTTAGTGAATCAATGAAATTGCATGATAGATACATAGATATATAGATTGTTAGTTAGGTAGATAAGTAGGCAAATATTATTCTTTATAGTGAATGAGTTTAATATCCTTTATGATAGTTTCTGTTCATATCTACTAGTTTGTAGACCAGATGAACGTTTGAGTGAGATTCTACATTTTAGATATTTAGTTTCCATTGTTACGACGAACTAGCACTGTTTACGCAATAATGTAGGTAGGTACACAGAAATGGTTAGAATTACACAGTAACACACAGATAGGTATACACAGATAGATATAGCTGTAAAGAATTATACACAATTAGACAATAGATAGTAGTATACACGATTAGACAATAGATTATTAGCTTTGGTACAATAATAATTTCTAGTAGCTATTGTCTAATTGTGTATAATTCTTTACAGCTATATCTATCTGTGTATACCTATCTGTGTGTTACTGTGTAATTCTAACCATTTCTGTGTACCTACCTACATTATTGCGTAAACAGTGCTAGTTCGTCGTAACAATGGATTGAATTGGATTGAACAATGATTGAAGAGAGTTTTAAAGAGAGTTGGGCGCCACTGTCACGGTGCAGCCGTGGACAGGTAGGTAGTCTAGGTTTTAGGTTCCTATCCTACCTGATAGAAGAGCTAGGAGTAGGTAGAAAAACGATTAGGACATTTTTATACATATATTAAACTTAATAGCAGGCAGAAGGCCAGACGGCTATGGGCCGGGGTATGATCAAGGGTCTCAATCTCAGCAGTAGAATAGGTCTCAAAAGGTCACGCTTGTAGAAAAGAACACTTGGACACACGCGTAGTACGGAACCCAAGAACAGGTGTGGACTCTCCACGGTACTGTCCTGTGAGCTGTAGATCGGAAGCACGTGGTCTAGACGTCATGGTGAAGAGCGCGCCCCTTGTCTGCGAGGTGGCTCGTGGCAGGCTGGTAGTAGCAGGTAGGGCTGGAGACAGCTGGTAGACAGCAGGTAGCTGGTGAGTCCGGTTGGTGGCTGTGAAGCCACCAACCGTAAGGTTCGACCCGTAGAGTTGGACCCTGTAAAGATCACGTAGTTGTAGTGACAGGCTTGATTCTTCCCCCTGGTGTAACTTGGTTGAAAGTCGCCTCTAGGTGCCGCAGACGTGGCTCGCAGGGGTAGGCAGTACGTGGCTTTCAACCTTATTACACCGTAGGGTTTACAACAGAGATTAAGAACTAGTTAGTCAGAAGGATAGACATAGTAGGTGTCTTAGAGTACATTTAAGACGAACGCAGACGTCCCTAAGTGAACGTGCCTCAAGTTTGATGCTAGTTTTACTACATTAAGAAAGATAAGAAGTACATCAGATTAAACAGTGCTAGTTAGAGTGTAGTATATTTAAACAAACTCACCAAAATTGGGCGTAGTGGGAGTATATAGAGAGGTATTATTGATTGCTCCGTCTAAGTGTGGAATGTCCTGTGCGTAGGACGCATGTCAATTTATAGGTGCATCTAGCGTAAATAGTTCCTATGTGTGCGTGAGATGTAACTGATGGCTGATGTCTGTGTGGGTTGTCCGTTAGTTTATTGTCAACAAGCTACTTGTGTGAGTATGGAAGCTTCTAGAAGTTTTTATAATAATTTTGTAATGTTACAACAGCTAGCTGATTTTGAAGAAGTTTTACAGTTCACTATGTCGCAATTAAAGCATTTTTCTAACGAAAGGGGAAAAACTAGAAAATTATATATAAAACTTATGCATAGTGCAAGTCGAATGAATGTGACATACCAAATAAAAGTGCTTCTGTAGGATTAAATAGAATCTAGTATAATTTATACATAACTTACGTAACTTTTAGGTGCTTTTTATTAACTACAAACATAATAAAACTATTAATAAATTCTTATGTTTAGAAACAAAATTCAACTAACACAAACTAAAAATAATATTTATAAAAAAATGCATTTATCATTTGTTTATATAGTATAAAAAACATAAGCCTTTTACCTTAATAAAAATTAGATGTCTTACTACAGATAAAAGACTGTTCAAACACGTATTTAGTTACAAGTGTTAACTTCTAAGCCATGTCTTATGCGGGCCACTCACGCTCAAGATCACCCAAATTTGCAGCGGACTTGAAGCCGCGTCCAGTAAACTTGACGGTGTATGGCTAATCAAGTAGACTTGTCATGCACACCCATAGCCATACACCGTCAAGTTTACTGGACGCGGCTTCAAGTCCGCTGCAAACTTGACGGTGAACTAGCGTGAGTGGCCGGCGTTAGACAACGTATGTAACAGGTATAGTATTATTTTATCTGTGGTAACAGTATGTGTAAACAGCATTTATTGCAACACAATGTAAAAACAATTACAATTTAACTATGTTAAAAAGGCGGTCTTATCGATGAAACGATTTCTTCTAGACGACCTGTCCATCCTAAGGCAAGACAAACGCTATAATATGTTGACCACAATTGTACAATACATAGCTCTCAATGAATCAGAACATCTTAATAAATTATCTTGAGAATGTGTATGATAATGGAACCAGACACAAAGAAGACGATATGTTTTTTTTTTTTCAGTTCTTATTTTTGCCGTATGAAATAAAAAATACAAAATTTTTGAGTAGTTCCCTGTTGTCCCCGAATCTGTCCCCGTTCGGGGACAGACAGGAATTGACGATTCTAAAGCTGGGAATAAATTATCGGACGCGTCCGTCAGCCGCGGCTGAGGGACGCGGCGTAGCAGTGTGCACGTTAGTCGGGAAGGCGTCTTCGGACACCTCGCTTCGGTCACAGTTTCTCTATGGTTGGTTCACTTGTGACGCTGGAAACGTCCTTGGCCGCGTCCCGTGCCCCGCTCACACCGTCCGCAGACGCACAAACATCCAGCCGGCTAGATTCTGTTCGGACGTCTGAACGCTCAAGGTCACGTCGCGTCTTACGACCGATAATCTGCACGGTATAGTATTAAATGTGCTGGCTAGATATCAATAAGCCGCGTCCCTCAGACGCGGCTGACATACGCGGCTTAGCGGTGTGCACGGTAGTCGAGACGGCGTCTTCGGACGCCTCGCCTAATGGTTTGTCAATCACGAAACATGACGCGCAGCGACAGCGAGGACGAATTTATAGCGTTAGCAAAAGCTGCCTTATGTTGTCGTCCAAAAAAAAGCAATGATATATAGGCATACGTGGCCACGAGCACATTCAATTAATTTTTCTTCATGAGACATGTTAACGCGAGCGCGGTCGGTTTGTTTGTGACATTCGAAAGTCCTTGGCCGCGTCCCGTGCCCTGTCACACCGTCCGCGGACGCACAAACATCCAGCCGGCTAGATTCTGTTCGGACCTTTTCTGACCTGTAACTTGGCGTTATCAATAAATAATTTGTATTTGATTTATATTTGTATTTGGACGTCTGAACGCTCAAGGCCACGTCGCGTCTTACGACCGATAGTTTGCGCGGTGTAGAATTAAATGTGCTGGCTAGATATCAATAAGCCGCGTCTCACAGACGCGGCTGACGGACGCGTCCGATAATTTGTTCCCAGCTTTACGCAAAACAAGCGAGATGGCGCGTGGGTTGCCGCGTGCGTTTGGGTGCCTAAACCATCGTCATGCAGTAATGTAAATACTAATCTCATGGAGTACTTCGCTCAAGATGATTCTTCTTTTAATTACCTCCTACAGAAAATAGTTTATTACAACCGGTCGAAGTGGGGGCTTTGAGAAGTGCTCTCAGCTCCTTCCTGAGTATCTTGCCAGCTGGACTCTTCGGTATCTTGCCTATGAACCTGACGCCTCCTCTTAGCTGTTCCGGGTCGGAGACCTGTCGATAATAGTACATTATTTGGGTGAGGGTCTTAAGAGAGCCGAAGACGGTAATCATCAATACACACGTGTATCTTTCTTACGACGTTTTTCAACACACTAGTGAAGAAAATAATAATAAAACAGAAATACACACTCTGTGTAAATGTTCAACTGTCTCTATAACTCACTAGTGAATAATAGCAAGGAAAAAGTCACAGTTTGATTACAGGTGTCATTATATGCCTAATTGCGGTGAAATTAGAGCCACTTTATGAGCAAGTGTGTTGAAAATATATATTAAAGTGGATGCTCACGCTTGTGGCACGAAAACCATTTTTTTGTGTTTTTTGCCGATTAGTCTTCCAGTAATAACAGATTCCACAATAAGCTAGCCGCCAGGACAAATCTTATACCAACGAATCTTATCAACAAGTCTGGGTAATCCCTTAGTCGGCTTTTACGACATCCACGGGAGGAGACGGAGGGGTCTATTATTAGGCCGAACACACCATATAAAGTCTACTAAAATCAACACAAAATAGCCGAGGGGTTTTGTAAGGGTTTTGTAAAATTATATATATATTTTTTTGTATAAAGATTTCTGCCTGGTGTTGGCGCAGTCTTCAGTAGTGGATCTTACCCTCTCAGCGACGTATTGCTGTAACTCCCTCTCTGTGACGTCACTGCCAGGTTGTACAACCACAAACGCGAGCGGCACCTCTCCCCCCGTCTCGTGAGGGATCCCTATCACGCCGACGTCGTTCACTGATGAGTGCGTGAGGAGCAACGCTTCTAGTGCTGTTGGCGACACCTGGAAGAAAGGGAGAAAATAATTTACTTAAAGTAGTTGCTTTCGTTTGTGGCGCGAAATTCAAATTATTTCGTGTTTTTTGCTCATCACAGCTCATCAACACTTCTTCAGATAGCGAAAACTATGTTGCCGGTAATTATATGACATAACACACAAGTTTTAATTTATAGTATCACACAAATATTATTAGTTTAGCTACAATTGTGCTTCAATGGTTTTTACAGTGTTTTTTTGTTTCAAGCACAATCGTTGCCAAACTAATGATATTTATGTGATATTATAAATAAAAACTTGTGTGTTATGTCATATAATTACCGGCAACATATTTTTCGCTATCTGAAGAAGTGTTGATGAGCCAAGCATTGATCTGCAAGGTCATTATTTGGATAAATAACTGGCACATGGCTGTAAGTACGGATGATACAAAAAATACAATAAAAGTGTAATTTTGTACGACTACGGAAAATCTTTACTGAAAAGTATTTAAACGCTTGTGAGACCATTTGTTAAGAAATAAAACATTTACATTTGTAATAATAATATATTTTATATTTCGAATGTGCTCATCAATACCTTTCTTTTGATAACATGACATTATGATTATCTAAAAAAACTTACGTTTTGGCGCATAAACTCGGCCTTATTGTGTTTTAATAATTTTAATATACCCTTTGACACTCGCGCAATAGAGACGAATCTAACGGCATATGATTCATACAAATCGGTTCAGCCGTTTATGAGTTCCGAGGGAACAAAGGGACGGACATACATACATGCAGGTCAAACACATAACAGTTAAAATGGCTCAAAATTCGATACCGTCGGGATACACACTTACTCTGTCTCTTTTACAACACCCTCCACAATCCTCTTTCTCCAAACTATTTAAAAGAACGTTTCCCTCCCCGTTTTTCTCCTGCCCATCTATCTCGATCCTCTCTACATCTACTGCCCATAAGACCTCTTTTTACACCTACTCTTTTACGGTTACTTCGATCCGCTTGTGGAACTCTCTTCCAGTAGAAGTCAGGAAAGCCGCTTCCATGGGAGTCTTCAAGTCCAAAAATACTTTTTGTCATTGCAAAATGTCCAACAAAATTGAGCTTGTTATTTATTGAATTACTTGTATATATTATATCAGGAAAGCCGCTTCCATGGGAGTCTTCAAGTCCAAAAATACTTTTTGTCATTGCAAAATGTCCAACAAAATTGAGCTTATGTTATTTATTGAATTACTTGTATATATTATATCAGGAAAGCCGCTTCCATGGGAGTCTTCAAGTCCAAAAATACTTTTTGTCATTGCAAAATGTCCAACAAAATTGAGCTTATGTTATTTATTGAATTACTTATATATATTATATCAAGAAAGCCGCTTCCATGGGAGTCTTCAAGTCCAAAAATACTTTTTGTCATTGCAAAATGTCCAACAAAATTGAGCTTATGTTATTTATTGAATTACTTATATATATTATATAAGGAAAGCCGCTTCCATGGGAGTCTTCAAGTCCAAAAATACTTTTTGTCATTGCAAAATGTCCAACAAAATTGAGCTTATGTTATTTATTGAATTACTTACATATATTATGTCAAGAAAGCCGCTTCCATGGGAGTCTTCAAGTCCAAAAATACTTTTTGTCATTGCAAAATGTCCAACAAAATTGAGCTTATGTTATTTATTGAATTACTTATATATATTATATCAGGAAAGCCGCTTCCATGGGAGTCTTCAAGTCCAAAAATACTTTTTGTCATTGCAAAATGTCCAACAAAATTGAGCTTATGTTATTTATTGAATTACTTATATATATTATATCAGGAAAGCCGCTTCCATGGGAGTCTTCAAGTCCAAAAATACTTTTTGTCATTGCAAAATGTCCAACAAAATTGAGCTTATGTTATTTCTTGAATTACTTATATATATTATATTATGTTAGGTATTTATATAGTTAGTTATTTAGAGTAGGTATTTAATTATGTTAATCATTTAATCTAAACCTATAATTATTTTGAGTAGCACTACCACCCACTCTACATTACACAAAGGTTAGCTGGAAGAAAATGCTAGTTAGCATTAAGTTCGCCTATGTACTGTTTTTTTGTCCTGCGCAATAAATAATTTTCTATCTATATCTATTACCCTCCTCTGTAAATAATTTTCGTTTTGGTTATTTACTCACCTGAAACCCTTTATATTTGATGAGCTTGTAACTAATCATACGTACTGACTGATGATTCGTTTACTTCACAAACATATTTAAGGTTAAAAATGTTGCACAGTACAAGAAATCTAGCAAGTAAAACATGCTAGGAATAACAAAATAAATAAACAACATGAAATTAGTCAATATATACAAATTATATACTTAATGTTACTACTAAGTATCGCTCTGTTGCTGAGGTCTACCCACATCGTTCCGCTTCGCGGAAACACATAATATTTTAATCGATTTAAAGTGCTTGAAGTTAGGAGAATTTGGATTGTCTGTAAGAAACACATAAAACAATAGAAATTGAGTGGATTGAATGACCTTTGCTGTGGGAATCGTATGACGCCGATAAAGACGCCGTTAGCGATGCCGGCCAATAGCAACGCCGATAGGTACGCCGATAATGACGCCGATAATGACGCCGATAAAGACGCCGTTAGCGATGCCGGCCAATAGCAACGCCGATAGGTACGCCGATAATGACGCCGATAATGACGCCGATAAAGACGCCGTTAGCGATGCCGGCCAATAGCAACGCCGATAGGTACGCCGATAATGACGCCGATAATGACGCCGATAATGACGCCGATAATGACGCCGTTAGGAGGTTTTGTATAAATTGAGAACATTTAACGTGAAAAAGGCAGTTGATTACGGACGCGCAAAGGAAACAGTCGGGAGTTGGAAGTATTGAACGCGAGTTACCAAAGAGTGTAAGTTACAAAAGTGTACGTAAATTCAGTGTAGTATTTTGATTTTGTGATAAAGTTTGTGTAAAATTTGTAAGTAAAACCAATATTGTGGTTTCATTTGGTGATAAAAGTAGAAGTAAATTCATGAATAAACTGAGTGTTCAATTTTGATTAGTGGACAAAACAGGCAGTGTTTTGCATTTTTGGATTGCAGTGATTTGTGTATATTGGAAAATCATTGGTAAGTGATTTGATTATAAACCTTTTGTATTGTTGTGTCTTATTGATTAAATTGATGGCTTGTGTGTACATTACTGATAAAATAAATTAAAGTAAAGTAATTAAAATACTATGCGTTTATGTTTGCATTGACGCTTACGTTTGCGTTTACGTTACGCTGAATTGCGTTGACGTCTATGTTGCGTTTGTGTTATGTTTACATTCACGTTTGCGTTTACGTTGCGTTTATGTTGCGTTTATGTTTGCATTGACGCTTACGTTTGCGTTTACGTTACGCTTGATTGCGTTTACGTTTATGTTGCGTTTGTGTTATGTTTACATTTACGTTTGCGTTTACGTTTATTGTTTCGTCTACGTTTATGTTGCGTTTATGTTAGCATTGACGCTTACGTTTGCGTTTACGTTACGCTTGATTGCGTTGACGTCTATGTTGCGTTTGTGTTGTGTTTGCATTTACGTTTGCGTTTACGTTTTCGTTTGAATTAATAAAGAAGTCTTTCAAAGCAGTTTAATTACTTTAATGATTTTACTTAATAGTTTTTTACCCTTTTCTTTGATAAATTGAATCTAGAAACTTGTTCTTGGTTTTTCACGTAACCTTTAGATAGGGTTTATATCTTGATAGAAATTCCTTTTCAAATTTACAGTCTATTACTTAATGTGAATCTTACTTATCGATTAAATCTAACATCCAACTTATTTTGAAATAGTGAGCTTCTGTGTTTAATTGGAGAGAAATAATTCACAAATTTTACATAGTGATATCTATTGAGATGAAAGAGAACTCAATTTTGTTATTAACGGTTATACTCCAGTCAAGCAAAGCCGTACTGAAGATGATCTCTACTAGAGAAGGGAGTGACTCTTGAGACACTGACCTGATGTAACAAACCAGGATATCTACTATCATAATTTATATTCAAAGAATAGTTTTGAATTTTGAATTGGATTCAGAAGTTCCATTTTTAAACTATCTTGTTTGAAATAATAAGCTAGTAAATCTAAACTTGTTAAAAGTAAAAGTTGTGATTTTGGATTATTTTGTTGTGACAAAATGATAAAGTTTGAAACAAATAGGTAACTGGGGTTTTACCAAAAGCTATGAAGAAATCGTTTTGATATTCGTGATTATACTCAGCCTAGCAAGAGCCGTGCTAAGTGAATCCTGACTAGAATAGAAGGAGGAACTTGAAGTCCCTAATCTGCAATATCAAATATTAATAATTCTTTCTTATGCTATTTTATTATGTTCCAAGGTTTTATTTGGGAAATTCTTTAAAACAGAAATTAGTTTCTTGTAAAGGTAAAGACAGACTTTGACTGTATTTTATTTATTTAAATTATTCAGAAGAGTTTTAATATACCGAGCTTTATTTGAAGTTTAGTTTATTTTCTACTAGGCTTTGTAGAATGTTAGGTTACTATTAGAACTTAGGGGCCTTTCCGTGAAGGCAAGTCCGGGTTAGAAGAGTGTTGGATGATCGCGAGTTAACCCACCTCACTGTTAGTTCATTTAAAAAATAAAATAAAATATTTAACTTCAAGGTAGTTCTTGTTCTTATTCCGTAGAATGTTAGGTTACTATTAGAACTTAGGGGCCTTTCCGTGAAGGCAAGTCCGTGTTAGAAGAGTGTTGGATGATCGCGAGTTAACCCACCTCACTGTTAGTTCGTTTAAATATAAAATAAAATATTTAACTTCAAGGTAGTTCTTGTTCTTATTCCGTAGAATGTTAAGGTTATTATTAGAACTTAGGGGCCTTTCCGTGAAGGCAAGTCCGGGTTAGAAGAGTGTTGGATGAACGCGAGTTAACCCACCTCACTGTTAGTTCGTTTAAATATAAAATAAAATATTTAACTTCAAGGTAGTTCTAGTTCTTATTCCGTAGAATGTTAGGTTATTATTAGAACTTAGGAGCCTTTCCGTGAAGGCAAGTCCGGGTTAGATGAGTGTTGGAAGATCGCGAGTTAACCCACCTCACTGTTAGTTCGTTTAAGAATAAAATAAAATATTTAACTTCAAGGTAGTTCTAGTTCTTATTCCGTAGAATGTTAGGTTATTATTAGAAATTAGGGGCCTTTCCGTAAAGGCAAGTCCGGGGTTAGAAGAGTTGATGGAAGATCGCGAGCTACCCTCCTCACTGCTAGTTCTAATAAAAATAGATTAACAATAAAACCATTAGGTAGTTCGAGTAAGATAATTCGTAGATGTTGTAGGTATTAACGTAAGACTTTCGTTTAGGTTAATTCGATAAATTTTATGAATACCGTTATAACCGTTATTTCCATCTAATAAATAAATAATTAGGCTAAAATGCTTGATGACCAAATGAGTCTTAAGTCAAGTTTGAATCTTAGACACTTGACTAAGTGGTATTTATAAATATACCTAATCTTTCATTATCTGAGGTTTTAGCCTCTAAGAATTTATAAGTTTGAACGTGTCATGGACCATTGGAGTTTGTGGATCCTCTTTTAAAGCATAAATGAGTCTATAAAGGTCAATAAAGTTCTTTATTTTAATATGAGTCTCAAAATTAAGACTTTTATATTAAATATAATTTTAAATTCTGAAATACATTTTTATACAAACATTCTGGAATAATAACTTTCCTGTAAGAATGTTTCTTTGTCCCTTAACGTCATTATATTTTATAATATTTATCTATGGCGAGGTTCGGAAAGACAGTTGAGGGGAGGTCGGATGAACTGTCCCGCACAATTTTATTGTGCGGCCCTTAAAGTTTCCCAGTACAAGACTTTACAGACTGACTAACAAACTTTAGCTAAGTCCTTTGCTTTAATCATGATAATTTATGTTGTTATGTTGTTGTTATGAGGATAATACATCTCTTTTGACTCTGTGATGCGTTCATACTAATTAAATTATGTATAAGTGAACTTTAGGATAAAGTCATTAAATAGATTTGTTTATAGCTATTATATTAGGTAAGTTAGGAAATTTTATAAGTATGGTAAAGAGAGGAAGTCTTTGAACTGTAGTTATAGATTAGGATAAAATCTAAAATTAATAACGTCGGGATAAACTAGGTTAGTCAAATTATATTTTAAAACTAATCAATATAGAATTTATATTTTAGTAGTTTAAATATTATTCATTATTCGATAGATAAGTTTAGTTAGGTTTCCATTAGGTATTGTTAGGTCTTGACATAATTAACTTAAAATTACTTGAATTACTACAATTACACAACGTACGGTCCTACCACTAAAAACTAGACGATCACCATGGCCAAAATAATTAAATAATGAATCAAGTTAACCCATATCTAGTATGATGAGCATATCAAAGATACGTTCATGTAAGTAACTATGAAAAGTAGGAAAACGGTAGTAAAGTTAAGAGCAGTTCAGTAGTTTCTAGTGTTTGTGGGGTTTAGGGTTGCGAGGGTTGAGAGGTAAGAGAAATCAGTAAGTGGGGTAGTGTGTATGAGAGGGGGGAAGTTACAAGCTCTTTCAGTCTATCCACGATGTAGAAGAACCTCTCATCATCGTAGTACCCCACGTCGCCTGTCTTGTAGAACCCTGCAAAGAATAAGTTTTTTGTGAAAAATATAATTTTCAACGCAAGCTTATATAAAAATGAAAAAATGTTGTGTACTGATCAAAATGAGCCTAAACACGGCCAGTCACAATCAGTCCATCGAGGAGTTCCGTTGCCCACCTTCTGTCTCCATTATCAGATCAGCTCGCTGTCACCATCATATTGTATTGTCATCGGAACTTGACAGGTATGCCAAATTTCAGCTCAATCGGTTGAGCATAACTGCTTTAAAATTCAGTTGCAAGATTCCACTCAGACAAACATGGTACATCTTAGAGCATTGCAGGCCTTCGTATCGATGTGTTACATACATTGCAAAAGCTTATAACAATATGTACAATTAATAAAGTGAGCATTATTTATTATGATTGGGCATTACAATTTACACATGAGCAATTGATTATCTTTTCAGATTTTGAACGGTAAATAATACAACTCTTAAAATCTGTAAAAAACGCAAACGCCTGTGTAGAATACCACTCCTGGAGATAGGTCTCCCTATAGAACACATGGGGGGGGGGCTATCACCATGCTTGTCATTGGAGATCGCTATTTTGTCAATAAGTACTCAGGTGGATCTGCTACCATCCTTTGGTGTAATCCTAAAATCAACATTTACAACATCAAACATTTCAAATGGGTACCTTTTACGGCTGACGACATTACCCCTGTGGCAAAACCCATATTTCTTGGTAAAAGAACTACATGGCCGACCCTTGGGATTTGTTTTTTTTCTTCAAATTCAAATTCAAAAACTTTATTTCAGGCTTACTGAGAAATGCACTAAACTTAAACAGTAAGCCCATATCAACATAAATACCTTAGAAACGAATATACACATAAAAACACTTTATTTATAACTTAATCTAACACACGTGTGATCGCCGACGCGTAAATTCGATGGTAAATTCTAGGTATTTTTAAAATGTTGCAGGTATTAAATTTAACATCAAAATAATAATGGAGCAACATATACTTGAAGTGCGTTATTAGTTACAACGAAGTGAGTTGTTAGTTACAACGAAGTGCGTTGTTAGTTATAACGAAGCGCGTTGGAAGTTACAACGAAGTGCGTTGTTAGTTACAACGAAGTGCGTTGTTAGTTACAACGAAGGGCGTTGTTAGTTACAACGAAGCGCGTTGGAAGTTACAACGAAGTGCGTTGTTAGTTACAACGAAGGGCGTTGTTAGTTACAACGAAGCGCGTTGGAAGTTACAACGAAGTGCATTGTTAGTTACAACGAAGTGCGTTGTTAGTTACAACGAAGTGCGTTGTTAGTTACAACGAAGGGCGTTGTTAGTTACAACGAAGCGCGTTGGAAGTTACAACGAAGTGCGTTGTTAGTTACAACGAAGTGCGTTGGAAGTTACAACGAAGTACGTTGTTAGTTACAACGAAGTGCGTTGTTAGTTACAACGAAGCGCGTTGGAAGTTACCTTCGTCATCAAAATCATTCCCTCTCCCGAGGCCAACATAGCCTTTCATAAGCATGGCTCCTTTCACAAAGATCTCGCCTCTTTGGTTTGGACCTAATGCAGCCCTTGTTTCTGTGTCCGCTACCTGAAAATGTAGAGTTTTTTTTATATAATGTTTTATTATGGAACATCAACAGAATTTACATGGTTGGGTGCTTACTGTTAATTTACATGCAATTCCAATTATAATACGCGTCATGTAAAAATAACGCTGGCGGTCATACTTCTTCATACGTTCCAGCGTTCTTTTTACATGACGCGTCTCTACAGACGAACACATCGTGCACTAAACATTTTGCATAAACATAAGGTAGTTAAAAAAAGTCGATAATAATAAGACCGATGCAATTATGTAAGCTTGTTGTATTGTCTGCTATGACAATACAACATGCTTACATAATTAATATAATCATCAAAGGCTAAACAAGACATCAGAAAAATAAATTAGGTACATATTTTTATTTTAAAATACTATGTTTTTTTGACATGCTATAAAAAAACAAACAATTCAACATAAAACCTAACTTTTTCGGAAAACATAACATGAACAACAATTAATTAATTTTGAAAAAAATAAAAAACCCTCAACGCAATGAAACGGCTGAACCGATTTTGATCAAACATGGCTAAGAACACTAACAAAAAAAAACAAAATCGGTTCATCCGTTCGGGAGCTAAGATGGGACAGACAGACACACACACACACACACACACAGACACGTCAAACTTATAACACGCCTTAGTGGTTGCGTCGGGGGTTAAAATAGATTTTAGTTGAACCCAGGTGGATTTAGGGTTCAAGACCCTATATATTTTAGCTTTGAACGTTGTCAGCTTATCATAAAAGATGTCTATAGTATTATCTTTGCTTAATAACTCCTTGAGTACTACACAGTATCTGTATAAGAGAATTAATTAATTTGAATTAATGTCGGGACAAGCATGGCCCAACTTTTGCTAGGCGGTAACACTTCAAACCAGCAATGCAAGCACTACTAGCTTTGCGGTAGAAATAGGTACGATGTTAGTACTTCCCCGGATGAACTCTTTCATAAAAAACTCTACTACTAGCACAATACGCCGCAGCCGGCTATTCAGGCGTTGATGGTCGGACGTGATAATGTGGCCGGACACACGGGAGTTATTCACACATTCTGCTCAGCATTTTGTGAAGAAAGGCCAGGTCAAGAGTACCCTTCACCGACGAGCATGTATGAAGAATGTGATGAGAGTGAATGAAGCAACAGAGGTGTGTCAGGATCGTAGCAAGTGGAAATCCGTGGCCTCTGCGTACCCCTCCGGGATATAGGCGTAAGTTTATGTACCTATGTATTACATGCGTATATAGAACATGAAATTTTGCAGTGGGTACTGCAAATTACGAACACATAGATAGATAGATAGATAGATACCTAGAAGTAGTAGAGCTTTTTTGTGAAAGAGTTCGTCCGCGGAAGTACTACCACCATGCCTATTTCTGCCGCAAAGCAGTAGTGCTTGCATTGCTGTGTTCCGGTTTGAAGGGTATGGGTGCCGGTGAAATTACAGGCACATGAGACTTTTCATCTTTGTCTCAGGGTGGCGGGCGCAGTGCAATGCCACATAGGGCGCGGCCTAGGTGGACGTGACCTATGTGAGAATGCACTGTTCATAGGCAGAGGTTACTGCTTAACATCAAGTGGGCCATCTGATTGTCCAGTCATTCAAGTAGCATAAAAAAAAAAAAAAAAAAACTCTTTATTGTACACAAATAACACACAGAAATACAAAACATAACTTAAGACGCTATGTTAAAATTTTGGATTCGTTTCGTTACATGCTCACTCACTACCAGTTAAGGAAATATTTATTCTGTGGTTAAGGTTACAAACTTGATGTTAATACAGTAATTACATGAGCATTGATAAATTATAGACTAGAAGAAACACGATTCGTGAAACTTTTCTCAGATTATTTTTTTGAAATTGGCCCTTCTAAAGCCCTTTTTAGGTCCCTCTTTCGACTAGAGAAAATATTAAGCATTTTTTTTAATACTATTCAGTAGGTAATCACATTACTTACTTTAATTATAGATCATTTATTTTTATATATGCTGCTTTAGAAGCAAAACGCAGTTTTATCATTTGTCGCTTACGTGAGTTACTTCCGAGCGGCAAAATCCTATACCTCACCTCTTCCCGGGTTCAAGTGAGCAATAGCGCTGTCACTGTCTTACAGCTATTGTTTTCTTGCTAGACTCCGCCCATTAGATATTTTGACATATCGCCTTAATAACAAAAAATAACAGAAATGCATAATGGGTGGTCTTATCGCTTATAGCGATTTATTCCAGACAACCTTAGGATGGAGAGGACTATATGGAAGAATGGGACAGTGGTGTTATCATCTTGACAAATACATATATCATGAAATATATATACAAACCTACATTATAAATACATAATAATATAAACACAACATAACAACAGACAAGAACAATGAAAACTCAACAGGACGAAAAAGACGGTTGGAGATAAAACAGTTTGACACGATCTTTAAATAATGCAACGACGGAGCAAGCCGAATCGACAACGGTAATGAATTCCACAGCCGAACAGCTTGCACCGTAAAAGAGTCAGTGTAGAAAGAGCTGTGATGAATGGGGAACTTTAGAGCCAGATTTTCTGATGAACGAAGAGAATGAGGTTTGGAACAATGGAGAAACTCAAAGCGCTCCTTCAGATACGGTGGAGCAGATGGAAGAATCGAATATGAACCTTATTGCAAAATGTTGAAGGCGCTCAAGCTTGTTAAATTGATCTTCTGTGAGATCAAGGTAACATATATCGACATAGTCGACACATAGGCACTGATGAAACAACAGAACAGGGTGATAGTTAAATATCTGTTGATACCTTGATGGTCATTCCGGGAATGACCCTCCCAACGCTTCCAGGTTTGCGTTTAGCCATCTCACTCTCCTCCAACCTGAATGTGATCACTCCGAGAGTGGTCTCAGATGCTCCATATACTTGTAGTACTGCTTCCAGGTTTGAAAACCTGAAACGAGATCATAGAGAAATTTGAACGAGATGCAAACTGAATGAGGGGTACCTTCACGGCCGTTTCACATCAAAGAAAGAAAGAAAGATTTATTTTTTAGCACACACACACACACAGGTGGTTGCTTTCGCTTTTGGCGCGAAATTCAATTTTTTTCGTGTTTTTTGCTCATCACAGCTCATCAACAATTCTTCAGATAGCGAAAACTATGTTACCGGTAATTATATGACCTAACATACAAGTTTTAAAAAAAATAATTTCGCACCACTAACGAAATCAACCACCTTAATATAAATCACGCCTAAAGCCTTGAAAATAGATGGCGCCAGCTATGTACTTAACTGTCAAAATAAAGTGAAATGTCAATGTCAGCAACGTAGTGATATATTTTCGTGGTATTCACACAAAAGCACAGATAATGCATTTGTTATTTTGACAACCACATTTTAGTCAGCGCCATCTATTGAGCCAAATCGAACAACATTTTTTTTTTAAATTTGAGAACGAAAAGCCCTCATTTCTGTGGGTCACTTTGCTTGCTTGGGTTCGTCCGTATGCTACTGTTGTTGCTTTGTGGGCGATTATGAGGGCGTCAAGAGTCAAATAGGCTCTGTATGACAACAACATATATATCAAGAAAATCTTCATCATATTATTAAGATTAACAAATAATATAAATAAATAAATAATGCTGGACAGTTCACACAACATTATCTAGCCCCAAGCTAAGCAGAGCTTGTGTTATGGTATAACTGATATATAATATATTACATAGATAGATATTTTTTTATTATACATATAAAATACCCAGAACACCCTGAACAAATATCTGCGATCTAAATCTTTGGATTTTAACCCACGTCCTTGGGATTGGAATCAAGGTCCATGCACACCATCAGAGCTACGTGATTTCACCTATATGTATACCTAATATTAATATTTGATTAATCTTACTTTTGATAGGCAGCTTGTATTGTAGCTCTATGAAGCGGTGCAGCTCCAGAGCAGATCAGCTTAACAGAACTGACGTCATAGGTACTAGGCCACATGCAGACGGCCTTTAATACTGGAGGCACCAATACAAGATCCGTTATCTAGAAATATATCGAAAACATATTGAACAAAGAGTTTAAGGTTATGTGGGGCAAATAGCGGACAGACCTGTTTTTTTTAGATATTTTGTGGGTCAAAAGATGAAGCCTTCAAACCCTATTATGCAAGTAATTTTTAGAAAATCTAGTAATGCAGTAAAACTAAGTTTTAAAAATAAAATAAAGTCTCCTTTCAGCAAAAGATCCTATCTACAATATTTAAGGTACTTTCCCTTCATGTCGTATAGTCTTGGGACGCCCTGTATAAAATAAATGAAAACATAAGTAACATTGTTTTTACCTTAAACTTCTCAATAGTCTTCAGGTACAGGTGTACATCGAACTGAGGCATGTAGACGCCCGTTCTGCCGCTCACCAGCTCCGACAGGAACCCCACCAGCCCCATGGAGTGGTACCACGGACTGATGTACAGAGTCATGGAGGCATTGCCGCATAAAAGCACCTGCCTCCTGAAATAAATCGGTGATAATGTAAGCTTGCGATAAAAATGCATTTTAAGGGTTTTGTAGCCAAATGGCAAAAAACGGAACCCTTATGGATTCGTCATGTCTGTCTGTCTGTCTGTCCGTGTATGTCACAACCACTTTTTTCCGAAACTATAAGAACTATACTGTTGAAACTTGGTATGTAGATGTATTCTGTTAACCGCATTAAGATTTTTACACAAAAATAAAAAATAAAACAATATATTTTGAGGGTTGCCCATACTTGGAACTGAAACTCCTATTATCCATTGAGGAGTTCCGTTGTCCACCTTCCGTCTCCATCATCAGATCAGCTCGCTGTCACCATAATATTGCATTGTCATCGGAACTTGACAGGTATGCAAAATATTATCTCAATCGGTTGAGGAAACTGCTTTAAAATTCAGTTGCAAGATTCCACCCGGACATACATTGCAAGTTAATTCAAAGCTTGTAATAACAAGTAATTAATTTTGTAAAAATTCAAAAAACTCAACTCCCAACTCTGAACGGCTGAACCGATTTTGATCAAACAAAGCTAAGAACACTCCCGACAAACACAACTTTCAAACAAAACAACAAAAAAACGAAATAGGTTCATCCGTTCGGGAGCTACGATGGGACAGACAGACACACACACACACATACACAAACAGACACGTCAAACTTTTACCACCCCTTCGTTTTTCGTCGGGGGTTAAAAAGACGCAGGTTCTAACATGATTCGCAGAACTGAGAACCGTTGGGGAATAAAGATTCTCGAGTGGCGACCACGAACCAGACAACTCCGACGCAATGTAGGAGGATGGTCCACGTGGTGTCCTCGATAGACCAATGAGAACATGAGAACGGTCGGAGAAAGACGGTGGATGGAGGTGGCTCAAGGCTGATCGTGGCAGCATTTAAGGGGGAGGCAAAATTGTTTACGAAATAAAAGTTTATCAGTGCTGTAGTGCCGTACACCACAATGTAAGTAAGTAATTCCTCGTAAGCGGCTTATGGTAGATCATCACCCTTATCACCACGTTTACTGAGCAGACTGTCTCGCGCCATCACTCTCGGCTCCAGAGACTATCTTCTCTCTTTTTCACCGTCTTACCCAGAAACAGACAACTGACGGCGTTATATTCCGCCGCCAGACTTATATTGATGATATAGGCCCACGACAGCCAGACCTTCGTTATTTTATAAAAGCTGAAAGTTTCTCTGTGTATGTCTCCAACACAGGTAGGAACGACCCGCGATTATTGAGTTTCGATTGTGGTTACTTTGGCAGGTAACTGGTGGTAAAGGTGTATAAAATAGTACCTAACTTTCGTTAAAGTATAAAGCTCAATTTTTTTATATTTTCTTCGGGATAGCTTTAGAAATCTCGTCATCCATTGCCGGACACCTATGATGGTTGCTACCCCCTGCCAGACACCCCTAAACATTAATAAATTGAAATCATTCACCATTCATATCTTGTGTCTGGCAAGATGTAAAAACCATTGAAACTGTCCGGCTATTGAGGTAACATATTTGTATAGGTCCCCAAGCAACATATATTAAATTCAGCTTTTATACTATAACGAAAGTATAATTTATAATTTATTAATGTTTAGGGGTGTCTGGCAGGGGGTAGCAACCATCATAGGTGTCCGGCAATGGATGACGAGATTTCTAAAGCTATCCCGAAGAAAATATAAAAAAATTGAGCGTTATACTTTAACGAAAGTTAGGTACTATTTTATACACCTTTACCACCAGTTACCTGCCAAAGTAACCACAATCGAAACTCAATGATCGCGGGTCGTTCCTACCTGTGTTGGAGACATACACAGAGAAACTTTCAGCTTTTATAAAATAACGAAGGTCTGGCTGTCGTGGGCTCTAGGCCTAATAGGTACATACACTACAACCACATTGTCTTAATTATTAGTCGGTGGTTAAAAAGCTCAGGTAATACTTACAAAGAACACGAAGTAATGACATTAAGGTGCGTCAGCATTACTCCTTTCGGCAAACCAGTGGTTCCAGACGAGTATATTATAAACAAAGTATCCGTCTGTCCATCCACGTCAACGGATTTAAACTCTTCATATCTGACTTGTTCGTTCACATCTACAGCCAAATCTTTGTACAGAATAGTATTATGTACTCTTTCATTGCCGAATATAATGAACTTTTCCGATAATGCCCAGGAATTTATTGTTTCCGCGTGATTTTTGTATGCGAATGGAGAACAGATAAGGTATTTTGGTTTCGATAAGTTTAAGGCATTTTTAAACTCCTCTGAAAGTGATTAAGGTGTTCGTCAATAAATAATCTATCTATTCTTAAGCTTATATTTCTTATTAATTTATCTTCTGCATATTATTTATACAGAAGATATATATAATTGGCTATTGCCAACGTATGTCTGTCTGTCAGTCTGTCTTTCTGTCTCATTTTATTGGCTCCCTGTCTTACAGTCTGTATCTGTATCTCTGTCTCGGTCTCACTGTCTCTGTCGCTCTCCATTTCTCTCTGTATTTCTGTGTATCTCTGTCTATCGCACAAATATTTGTGCGATATGCAGATATTTGTTCAGGGTGTTCTGGGTATTTTCTATGAATAATAAAAAATATCTATCTATGTTATATATTGTATTAAGTATATCAGTTGTCTAGTACCCATAACACAATCTCTGCTTAGCTTGGGGCTAGATAATGTTGTGTAAACTGTCCAGCATTATTTATTTATTTATTTATTTATCTGTTTCTCTATCTCTCTGTCTTTCTGTTTATCTCTGTCTATCTGTTTCTCTATCTCTCTGTCTTTCTGTGTATCTCTGTCTATCAGTATCTCTCTCTCTGTCTTTCTGAGTATCTGTCTTTCCTTTTGTTATTAACCAGGGCTGCATTCCCTTTTTTCAGTATATATAGATAGATCGATAGAAAATTATTTATTGCACAGGACAAAAAAGCAGTACATAGGCGAACTTAATGCTAATTAGCATTTTCTTCCAGCTAACCTTTGTGTAATGTAGAGTGGGTGATACGGCTATTCAAAATAAGTATTGGTTGAGATTAAATGATTAACATAATTAAATACCTACCCTAAATGACTAGCTATAAAAATACCTAACATAATATAATATAATATATAAGTAATTCAATAAATAACATAAGCTCAATTGTGATGGACATTTTGCAATGACAAAAAGTATAGGTACAGTTTGGACTTGAAGACTCCCATGGAAGCGGCTTTCCTAACTTCTACTGAAAGAGAGTTCCACAAGCGGATCGAAGTGACCGTAAAAGAGTGGACGTAAAAAGAGGTCTTATGGGCAGTAGATGTAGAGAGGATCGAGATAGATGGGCAGGAGAAAAACGGGAAGGGAAACGTTATTTTAAATAGTCATAAACAGTATAGTCTGGGTTACTACCTGTGCCTGATAGTGCTGAATGCGTAATGTCAGGCTGGTTATTGGTTCTCTAATAATATTCTAGATCTGGTAAAACTAAAATTTCATACCTTTCACATAAATAGGACAAATCGTAGCCAAAGTAGCTCCAGTACAAGCCACACCAATCACAGCTCCCCAAAACTCCTCTCTATTTTCTGAAATTAGTCCTACCACGTCTCCCTTTCGCACCCCCATGTGAGTGAGGGAGACAGCAAAGTTCATAGACTGCTGGACTATTTCACCATAGGTTGTAGATTTTAGTGTTGAGGCATCTAACTGAAATAATAAAATATAAATTATTGTTCAACATCTACTCGTTGGTACGAACGTTATAGAAAACAACAAAGATGTCCCGGGATTAGAACAAAAAAGGAATACGTTTTTTGTAAAAAATAGTAGATTTTACTTTTTTTGTTAGTTTTTTGTAGCCAAGGGCTGTAAGGCATCAATTGCAGTCCGAGATATTTAGGCGCACGAGCGCAGCGAGGTTGCCTATTGTTCGAGAGTGCCATTGATGCTTACACCCGAGCTAACTACTCTGCTTTACATCTCGATTGTGAGGTAAGTAGAAAAAAACGGGCATTACAAGAATAAAACATTTTATTAGTTAATTGAGCTTCGCCGTTCGATATTTAAAATTGATGACTATTATACTCATACGAAGACATGGCTGAATAGCGAAGCGACCTCTTTTGTCATTGGGCTGAATGCATGATGTCTATTGCCAGTATGATGGTTAGATGTACGCGAACTTTTTTAAAGAGTGTTTTTTTTTTTTTAATTACTTACCGCCCTAGGGCTTTTCTAGCTACATTATTACCCTAGAGCGCTAATTGTGTTTTTTTTTTATACTACTTGGATGACGGATCAACCAAGAGGCCCACCCGATGTTAAGCGGTAACCTCTGCCTATGAACAGTGCATTACCTCATAGGTCATCTCCACCTAGGACGCGCCCTATGTGGTATTTCACTGCGCCCGCCACCCTGAGACATAAAGATGAAAAGTCTCATGTGCCTGTAATTTCACCGGCACCCTTACCCTTCAAACCGGAACACAGCAATGCGAGCACTACTGCTTTGCGGCAGAAATAGGTATGGTGGTAGTACTTCCCCGGACGAACTTTTACACAAAAAAGCTCTACTACTACTAGTTCCTGATATCCTAGTGTGGGATTAGTACTACAAGTATGTGACTGTTGGGTTGACGTCAATAATAAACTTAGGACAAACTTAATCCAAAGCTTTTCAAAAGACATAAACTTAATAAAGTGAGAATTCAGTAAACTTACCATAGCAGTTTTGCCCTTAAAGCCCCATAGCTTCTCCAGCATAAAGTCACCGAAGTTCAGGTGTCCGGGGATCATCCAATCCGTGGAGCCGATAATGTGATTCGCATGTTTCATCATTTTGTTTATACTGAAAAACACCAACCGGTCGTTTTATTTCTCTAAGCTCTACACAAAATAAGTTATAATATCATTTTCTAAAGGAGCTGTTATGAAATAAGTTATCGGAACCGTGAGCTGTTTAAAATGAGGCCTGTGTAATGGGGGTGCGGGGAGGGAAGGCTTGGAAGCTTTTGCTGGTGCATATATGCCGTAGACTCTCTATAAGTCCGTGAGACTCGTTGATGATTATCGATTAGTTCCATTGTCTCCATCATCAGATCAGCAAATTAAATAAAAGCTTTTAAAAAGATATACCTACGCCTATAGTATTATTTTATCTGTGCCTACGCCTAGAACAATATAGTATCCCTAATATACTTAAGGCGATATGTCAAAATACCGAATGGGCGGAGTCTGGCAAGAAAACAATAGCTACAAGACAGTGACAGCGCTATAATATTGCTTACTTGAACCCGGGAAGAGGTGAGGTATAAATTTTTGCCGCTCGGAAGTAACTGACGTAAACGACAAATGATAAAACTTCGTTTTGCTGCTAAAGTAGCAAATATAAAAATAAATGATCTATAATTAATCTAAGTAATGTGATTACCTACTGAATAGTATAAAAAAATATGCTTAGTTTTCTCTAGTCGAAGGAGGGACCTAAATCGAGCTTCAGAAGGGCCAATTTCAAAAAATAAAGCTATCGAGAAAAGTTTGACGAATCGTGTTTCTAGCATCGACGTAAATAAAATGAATGGACGGGCCTTAGGGAACGATAGTTTTGAAGCTTCTAAACAGACCTAGCTAGTATACTTCGCTTCAGTCAGTCTTTGTCACGGCAACGAGTGACAGCTATGCTGAAAAATACCAAAATTAGATACCTTGGTGATACAATGCCTTCCTGTGCTGTTCTGCAAGTGCAAACAACACAAGAAATACAAATAAAGCTTCAGGCATCGCAGTTCATTCGTAAGTAAAGGTTTTGTAATATAATTTTCATCAATTGATAAAAAACTTATAAATCGTCGTGTGGTAGGAAAACTACATAACCAACACATTTTGCGAAATCGACTTTATTGCATGGTTATGATGACCCATACATGTCGATGGACACGTCTTGCTCTAGAGGACGAGCGACAACAAGGAGGACTACGCCCCAGGACATTATCTCAATGTTCCCCACTCTGAATGAAAGTTAACAGACACAAGTTTATACTCGTAGATAGTTTTAATTTTAGTCGACCTTTTTCTTTTTGATACTTAGAATTATTGTGATCCACAATTTTTTTTCATTTTGTTGATTTTATAAGCATTAGTCGTATGATAAGTTTGTTATGTCACTTACTTTGAATTTATAAGTCTGCTAAAATAATGTAGGTGTTTCAGTAGTTTTCTAATATTCAGTCTTGATAAAAAGAAATGATTATAAGTTGGTTTTATTTTAAAATGTATTTTAATATTATATAAATCTATACCCATGGATAGGATTGTCATATTCAAATAAGTAAATAATAGATCATTTCAATTATTCAAAACTTTGGCGAGGGAAAAATACATAGTCGTTTTTTTATTTTTTTCTCTTAATCAAAAGAACTAAAATGTATTATCATTGAACTCGAAAATAGATACAGTACCAATCTATAACATATCAAAACACGGACTGAAAAATTAGTTACGATAAAAAAGTTATTGCCATTTTTGACGCAATAAAACAGTAAATCGCGTTATTCTCGCGATGTTGGTTTTGTTGTTGTTATTACTTATTTAGTTGTCCAACTACAGCGACGAAATATTTGACAAGACTTCACGCATGACGGATGGTCCGGTACAGACTGCAAAAAAATCTGATGCCTAAGGGGTATCTTATTGATTTAGAATTGTAATTTGCATTATTTACGCCAAAACATTGCTAAGCACGTCGCTTTAGGTAATTGCATATAATATGTAATGGCATGTTAACTAACCTTATAGCTTTCCAAAAAAAAAAAAAGTAAACAAAAATGGATAGAAGTCATAAGACGAGCAAGAACAGACGACTTTTGGAAGTGGAATACATTTTCCCGTATTAGCTCTGATCATTTTCTACACAATGAATTCTATACGCCAAAAAACGGTTAGTAGTAGTAGAGCTTTTTTGTGAAAGACTTCGTCCGGGGAAGTTCTACCACCATACCTGTTTCTACCGCAAAGCAGTAGTGCTCGCATTGCTGTGTTCCGGTTTGAAGGGTAAGGGTGCCGATGAAATTACGGCCACATGGGACTTTTCATCTTTATGTTTCAGGGTGGCGGGTGCAGTGGAATGCCACATAGGGCGCGTCCTAGGTGGACGTGACCTGAGGTAATGCACTGTTCATAGGCAGAGGGTACCAGTTAACATCAGGTGGGCCATCTTCTTGATCTGTCATTCCAAGTAGTATAAAAAAACTCATTGTGCAAAATTCTTAAAACTGCACTCTGCAGTTTCTTAAATACTGGAATTTTTATACATTTATGTTTCCGTACGATTTTTATGATATTTTCTTAGTTTTTTGAGTGATGAAAAATATATTTTTCACAAATTGATTGAGCTGAAGACCTTAGGTGGACTTGCTTTTCTATTGATTTATATTGTGTATGTTTGAGAGCTGAAAAATAGATACGTAACTACATAAAACAGAAGGGAACCATGTATTTTTGTTAAAGTTTCATTCAATAATTGCATTTTTTTGGCGATTTTTTGTACTATAAACCTACTGAAATAACTTTAGAAAACACATTGCATCTGTTAAAGTATTAAGTATTAAAAAAATACAGTTTTTAAGAAGTTCAATAACTTAATTTCACCTAGTTTATTTACAAGACCGCCAGGAGTGGCGCTATAGAGAAGAGGCCTTTACTCAGCAGTGGCTGGATAGATAGATAGATAGATAGATAGATAGTTTATTTGTTGACCGTACCCTAAATCCGAATTGTCTTATTTTTCACGGACGTTTTGTATGAGTAAGGCCAGTCCATTTATTTTACTTTGGTCGAAGGTTTCTAGTCTATAATTTATTTAGATTACATCCTCAAGTAATTACTGTATTAACATCAAGTTTGTAACCTTTACTGTTACTGAGTGAGCATGTAACGCAACGACACCAAAATTTTAACATAGCGTCTTAATTTTCTCTTTTAAGGACATCCACGGGCTGAGACAAAGGAGTCATATGTTAGGCCGGAAACCTACACCTACTTAAAATTGTGAACCACCTTTGTTTTGGAAACTAATGTCTACTGTCTGCCTGAAAATTCCTAAGTACCTACTCACTATCATGCCTGAGTCAGTTTAGCACGAGCACGGATGAGTCAATGCCGTGGTCGGGTCGTGTCTTTATCGGATGGTCGATAAATTAGACAAGATAGGTATCTAATATTAGAAGTACCTATATCAACTAAGCTGTAGATACAATAATAGGTACACGATGATACTGCTAGACAAGACAATTTGAATAACATGTGTTGTTTTTCAATGTCATCAACTGACCAATCAGTGCTGTGACTAAACAGTGGCAATTTATATGAGTTAGCGGTTCTTAAAATCATTGACGATTAAAATTCTCATAATATATGATAGTTACTTCAAGGATTGGGGAGAGCAGTTTGGGAGAAAGGGATTTCCCTATCTTACTCCTTTGCTAGTAGGAACTTATCGCCAACAGTTTCTATACAGTAAGGCTTTGTATATTTCTGCGTAATGTTACAGAATAAATAATAGTACGAAAGGTCAAACTTGATCTCTACAGCACTTTTCTAATACATTCGTGGATCAAGCTGTCAAAGGCCTTTGTGAAATCCAAAGAAAATGATTTACCATATTATTATATTTTTCAATGGCATGTAAGACTATGTGCATACACATGTAGGTATGTCTACCAAAGAGAAGTATTCTCCTCTGGTTGATTTTCATTTACATACATACTTACATACATACATAGACACACGCCTGTTTCCATAAACCACGCATAAGCCGTAGACCAATTTCTATAGCGCGGGGTCCTTCTTTCTACCAATAGCAACAACACGCTAAAATCTTGCACTGTTATTCGATTTCGCGGCCAGTCGTTCATCAGTCGACTCTTAGATGTAAGCGGGACAGAGCTATATAGCGGAACAGAGCTATACTATACGTTCGGCTACTATCGGATATCAGTCTGCGCTTTTCTGCGCAAACGAAAACAGTCGACATATACTTTTAACCCCCGACGCAAAAACGACGGGGTGATAAGTTTGACGTGTGTGTGTGTGTGTGTGTCTGTCTGTGGCATCGTAGCTCCCGAACGGATGAACCGATTTTGTTTTTTTTTATTTGAAAGTTGAATTTATCGGGAGTGTTCTATAGCTACGTTTGATCCAAATCGGTTCAGCCGATTCATTGCGTTGAGGGTTTTTAAAATTTTTACAAAATGAATTACTTGTGTGTAAAACTGTACTAAGTTTAATTTAAACATTGCTATGGTATGCACAATTTTTAAATGCGATTGTACATTATTTGAAGCTAAATCAGGAAGCATGAGTCAGTTGATAAGAGTCAGGTATATATAGGCTGCAAGAAGTACCAAAATAGAAAACCAGATTATAATCTAATCGAATTCTGTGTAAATAAATTAGTTATGAAAATTCTGCAAAGTAATTGGACCGATTAAGATTAGTAGGTAACTGTGTTTTTTTATTTATTTATAATACACAGGCAGCTCTCTGAGCTGATGCGTGTATATCTTAGTCCTTATCAGTGCACTTTAAATGTTTGTCAAGTCTATTTTTGAAAGAATTCGCTGATCACTGAGTCTGGTAGCCGGTTCCAAGTGCGCACGACGCGATTAGGCAATATGTGCATCCTCGGATTGCTGGTACTTGGCGCGCGTTGCAGCTTCAGCGAGTGTCCTCCGAGTCCTATATTATTGTTCATGGTATATAGTGTCTGTGATAAATCTGGTATACTGTAGTGGTTGTTTAGGATCTTGTAGGTCTCTATTAGGTCTCCACGCTCTCTACGTTGCTGAAGGGTAGTTAATCCAAGTTCTGTATTCGGTAGGTTTATTTCCATTTTTTTTGACGACCTCTGTGGCACGGCGGGCGACGACGGTTCGCCTGCGACGCAGGAGGTTGCTGGTTCGTTTCCTGCCTCGGAACAAATATTTGTGCAATCGCAGATATTTGTTCAGGGTGTTCTGGGTATTTTCTATGTATAATAAAAAATATCTATCTATGTAATGTATTGTATTAAATATATCAGTTAATCTAGTACCCATAACACAAGCTCTGCTTAGCTTGGGGCTAGATTATGTTATGTGAACTGTCCGGCATTATTAATTTATTTTGTATTTTATTATTTTTATATCAAAAATACTTTTTTTAGGGTTCCGTACCCAAAGGGTAAAACGGGACACTATCACTAAGGCTCTGCTGTCCGTCTGTCTCTCTGTCTGTCCGTCTGTCACCTGGCTGTATCTCATGAACAGTGATAGTTAGACAGTTGAAATTTTCACAACTGAAATATTTCTGTTGCCGCTATAACAACAAATACAAAAAAATAGTATAAAATAAATATTTAAGGGGGCTCCTTTACAACAAATGTGATTTTCCATCTGCGTGGTCAGTTTTTAGATGGGTGACCACTTTTTACGTGCATTTTTTTTTTTGTATTTTTTTCAAACGTGTTTTTTTGCCGTTTTTAGGGTTCCGTAGCCAAATGGCAAAATACGGAACCCTTATGGATACGTCATGTTTTTCTGTCTGTCTATCTGTCTGTCCGTGTTTGTCATAGCCACTTTTTTCCGAAACTATAAGAGCTATGCTGTTGAAACTTGGTAAGTAGATGTATTCTGTGAACCGCATTAAGATTTTCACAGAAAAATATACAAAAAAAATGTTGTTCCCCATACTTAGAACGGAAACTATTTTTTTTTTTTCAATAAACCCTTACTGTGGTTTGTCTATGGATAGGTCTTCAAAAATAATATTGAGGTTTCTTATATCTATTTTTTATAAACTGAATAGTTTCCGCGAGAGACACTTCCAAAGTGGTAAAATGATAAAAAATGGTAATTTGATACGTCCGTCGGTTCCCTAATAGGGGTAGGCATCTAATAAGTTTTTTTTTTGAAAACTCTCCACTAAGTGGATGAAATGAGGTTTGGAAGTTTGTTTAATACAAACTTAATATAAACTTTCCTATGTTTTTAAGGCAGCAACCCCAGGCAGAAATCTTCATACAAAAAAACGCCTCGTGCCGCTTGAAAAAGCCGTTTTTATTGAATATTTCGTAAAATATACATAATTTTACAAAACCCCTGTAGTAAACCCTCAGCATTGTTGCATTGATTTTATTTATGTTATTTTTTACTTTATGCACCATTTTAATAAACAATTGATTCTAATATAAGTTAGAGCACAGAATATATACAGTTAGAGGTAACTTTGGGTTTATTTTCTATTGAGAAAATATTGTCCTATCGTGTTTCTGGTACAGTGATCCCTCGGTATTATAATGTATTATCCATGCATATTTATAATTTGAATATTGTACTTGATTACTCAGTTAAAAATCATATCTATAGACTAGGAGTTTTACGGCACGGAATTTTACCTCAAGTTAGATAAATTAAAATCGGGCTTCATCGTAGCGAAGTTCGGGTATTCTGCTAATTTGAACAAATTAATAAGTTTTATGTGAAAAATATTTTTTTCAATATAAGCTTTTATAAAATTAGTGATGTGTGTGCTGCTATGGTATTCGGGGTACCGTGAGTTGAGCCAATTCACTTCATATTTTGTGTCATCTAATTCACACGTCCTAAGTTCGGCGTGTAAGAACTTTACCGAGTGCAGATCTCTTACTGCGCAAATCGTGAATATTCACGTGAGGCTTCACGCGGCCCCGAATACCACCGCTGATCAAAATGAACCTAAACACGGTCAGTCTACTATCATCCCTCGAGGAGTTCCATTGTCCACCTTCCGTTTCCATCATCAGATCAGCTCGCTGTTACCATAATATTGCATTGTCATCGGAACTTGACAGGTATGCAAAATTTCTGCTCAATCGGTTGAGGATAACTGCTTTAAAATTTAGTTGTAAGATTCCACCCGGACAAACATAATATAAAGCTTGTAATTAAAAAAACACACTCACCTACTGCGTTTTTCCTTTGTAAGACTAGGAAAAGCAGAGTTATGGTGCGTCCGATGTGTTACTTGTACGAAAAGCAGAGTTATGGCGCGTCCGATGTGTTACTTGTACGAAAAGCAGAGTTATGGCGCGTCCGATGTGTTACTTGTACGAAAAGCAGAGTTATGGCGCGTCCGATGTGTTACTTGTACGAAAAGCAGAGTTATGGCGCGTCCGATGTGTTACTTGTACGAAAAGCAGAGTTATGGCGCGTCCGATGTGTTACTTGTACAAAAAGCAGAGTTATGGCGCGTCCGATGTGTTACTTGTACGAAAAGCAGAGTTATGGCGCGTCCGATGTGTTACTTGTACGAAAAGCAGAGTTATAGCGCGTCCGATGTGTTACTTGTACAAAAAGCAGAGTTATGGCGCGTCCGATGTGTTACTTGTACGAAAAGCAGAGTTATGGCGCGTCCGATGTGTTACTTGTACGAAAAGCAGAGTTATAGCGCGTCCGATGTGTTACTTGTACGAAAATTGGCTACAAGTAAACCTAAACGCAGACAACCGTCCATATTTATTGTAACACTTAATCGCTATTGCCAATTTAATTTAGGTATCTATTGATTAAGAACTGTAAGATTACTGTAATGCCCACGTAGGTACGCTGTTATCTGTTTACTAGGTATAGGTAAACCACTTAAATATTAGTCATCATATATTATTATAAGCTACTATTTTTGGAGGCATTTCACATTTTCTAAGATTTTATGCGCCTAATTTAACATCATAGGAACAACTTTTACACAGATTAATAAGTGTACAAAATAGAAATAGTAGATTATGCACGAAGGGATTAAGGTGGTTGCTTTCGCTTGTGGCGCGAAATAATATTTTTTTCGTGTTTATTGCTCATCACAGCTCATCAACACCTCTTCAGATAGCGAAAACTATGTAGACGGTAATTATATAAAACACAAGTTTTAATTTATAGTATTACATGAACATCATTAGTTTAAGCAGTGTCTTTCATCGCGGGCGGCATATTCAAATCAAATATACTTATATTTATTTAGAACAAAAACATGAACAAACAATAACAATAAAAGAACGATAACATTCGCAGAAGTTATAAAACTACCTGTGTCGCGAATATTAACGCCTGCCTCCGTTTATACAATCTAAACAAAATTAATAATTAAAAGTAGGAATTAATCTATTAATGAAATGAAAGATCTAGCTAGCATAATAATGAATACCTATTTGTTTGTGTGTGTGGAATATGTGACTGTGTGTGTGTGTGAGTGTGTGTGTGTGTTGAATCCTGAGTTTGACTGTTTTTATATGGAGTCCTGAGTGGAGCGAGGGGTCAAGTTGCCAAGACGAAGACAAGGCTTTATTCCAGAGGAGCATACTCTACTTTACAAATCGAGACAATAAAAATTCACTGAAAATTCACCAAACACCATCGTTTGTTTCACATTCCTTGTAAAGGCACCTTTTTGTTGAGTCCTGCTATTGGTGGCCTGTTCAATTTTCGAACAAACCTCTTTACAATGCCATATGGGAATTTTTTTCCACACGAATTTGACTTTCCAAATTCAAATCACCTTATTCCCTAGGGAGTTTCATACAACTTTAGATAATGCTTTACTTTACGTTGAGGTTGCACGATATTTAATTGGACATTTTCGAGCAGGTGGTGTGAAAAATCTATTTTATTGACGCATAGTAAACCACAACTAAACTTCAGAGTCCTATTTCCTTTACTAAAATTAATCAAATTCACTGAAAAAAACCCCTATAAATCAGGCATATAAGTAATATCCTAGCTGGCACATAATAGATTAGAATATCGATTATAATTAATCACATAATCCTATTTCTGCCGCAAAGAAGTAGTGCTCGCATTGCTGTGTTCCGGTTTGAAGAGGGACAAGTGGCCGAATTTTGGGGGAGACCTTTGCCCAGTAGTGGGACTATTTAAGTAAAGAAAAAAAATGCATCTTTGTGTGCTACAAGTAGTTGTTCACGACTCGCCTTGACTTATATTTATATTAATCAATAAATAACTGTTATGACTATTATTATTATTATTCCCACGATGCTATAACCCACTGTGAAGTGGCCCATTAACGCTCTGCTTACCCTTTTGAGGCAAGAGGCGTGTGTCCTTGTAGGTATGATGTAGGTATGTTATTATATACGAGTCTAAGGCAAAAACAGCTGCCATGAAGCTAGGCATCCTGAATAAGGTAAAGCGTTACTTCACACCAGGACAGCTTCTCAGTTTATATAAAGCTCAAGTCTGGGCTGGTATGGAGTACTGCTGCCATGTTTGGGATGGCTCGGCCAAACACCAGCTTGCTGCCTTGGATCGAACGTAGAGCTTTCAGGCTTATACGTGAGCAACATATGGCGGAGACTAAGATCCAGAGTCTCGAGCACCGCCGTAAGGTTGCATGCCTTGCCATCTTCTATAGGTTACATTTCGGTGAATGTTCCCAGGAACTGCACGATCTGATCCCACCATCTCCTTTTCATCATAGGACGAGCAGGCGTACGGCTCAGTACCATCCTTACCTCATTGGTATACCTTCTATTCGCACAAAACGTTTCAGTTCTACCTTTATAATGCGAACTGCTAAGGAGTGGAATACACTACCGTCGTCTGTCTTTCCTGAAAACTATAATCTGGGTCTCTTCAAGTCAAGAGTGAATAGGTGCCTTCTAGACCTTTGTGCTTCATCTTCGGCCACATCGTCACTTACCAACAGGTGAAATTGTGGTCAAACAAAGGTCTATCAATGTTAAAAAAAAAAAAAAAAAAAATGTGTGTGTAAGTTCTTCCTACACTGCGTGGTCTGGTTGGTCTACCCATTGCAACTTGCCACATTTTTTGTAGTAGTAGAGCTTTTTTATGAAAGAGTTCGTCCGGGGAAGTACTACCGCATTTCCGCAGAATTTCTGCATTAGGTTTATATTTGGCCTACGCAAATATGACCACGTCTCCGAATTTCGCATTAAGCTCAAGTGGTTGCCTATACGCCATCGCAGGAATACTCACATTCTGTCTCTCTTGTACAGTATTTTATTTAACCCTTCTGCCCCTCCTTACCTCAAGGAGCGCTTTCAATATCTTCATCTCTCCCACCCTTTTGCATTGCGCTCCTCTGAGTCATTGCAACTTAAAACTCCTGAGCACACTTCCACTTTCTACGGATATTCCTTTACTGTACAAGCTATCCGCCTTTGGAATGATCTTCCTCTGGTTATCAGAACCGCTAAATCTCTTCCTATCTTCAAAAAGCTATTGTTTAATCGTTTTTTGTCCATGTCGTAAGGCTGTAAATTCTAGTAATATGTTCAGATATTTTTATTTCTTTATTTAGTATATTTTGTGTAGTTATATTATATATTTATGTTATTATAAGTTAGATTGTATGTATACGTATACTTTTATTTATTTATTTGTTTGATCTACACCACCGTCCTTTATCGTTCTCGTCAATTCCAGTCCATCCCAAGGTTGTCTGGAAGAGATCGCTCTCAGCGATAAGACCGCCCATTGTACTTCCATAGGTACTTATTTTTCTGATTGTTTTTAATGTTATTTTTATTTTTGTGGTGTGCAATAAAGTGTTATCTATCTATCTCTATCTACCGCCATACCTATTTCTGCCGCAAAACAGCACCTAGTGCATTGCTGTGTTTTGGTTGAGGACTTTTCATCTTTGTCTCAGGGTCTGCTCTCAGCAGAGTGCCAGCGAGCCACATAGGGTGTGTCCTAGGTGGACGTGACCTATGAGATAATGCGTAGGTACTATTCTATATTATGTGGTAATGCATTGTTAAATGCAGAGGTTACCGCTCAACAATACTAAAAATAAAAGAAATAAAAAACAGCAATTCAAGTCATTTATTAAAACATCTTTACCAATATAATAAAATAATAAAATGAAAGTGTTTAACGAGACTTTGACAACCGCTGCATCTCTTGAAACGTAGACACATTCAATTTTCAAAAAGTGAGTAATGCTAAAGCTACAACAAATACAACAAATAATGAGAATAATTAAAAATTAAAGGGGGTCCCCTCCCCATATGATATACTTTTGTTTAACTTGATATTAATAATGGCTGTATCTTTTGCCCCGATAAAGTAGTCCAGTCAAGTTAAACATGAAAAGGAGGTCGTGCTTGCAAAAGTACCGGTCACACTGATTTTATCATAATATGTTGTTAGGACCTTAACCAATATTAAAAAACTTTATTAGCAATTTTCCAAGTGCTGTGCGAGCGGCGGTGTGCCCAAAAAACCATGAAATTTACGTTTTTTTTCAGTTTTTGCACAATATCTAGTGAAGGAAGGGTCTGACCGGTATAGGCACTATGTATACTTTTAAAGTTGACTAAATTTGCTACAATTTGACACTAGGGCGAGCTCTATACAGCCATTGGTTCCCAAGATACAGTTCTTCGAAAATTTAAATTTTTAAAGTGTTTTTAACCCCCGACGCAAAAACGACGAGGTGTTATAAGTTTGACGTGTCTGTGTGTGTATGTGTGTCTGTCTGTGGCATCGTAGCTCCCGAACGGATGAACCAATTTAAATTATTTATTTTTGTTAGATAGGTGAATTAGTCTGGAGTGTTCTTAGCTATGTTTGATCAAAATCGGTTCAGCCATTTCATTGCGTTGATGGTTTTTTTAATTTTTCCAAAACTAATTACTTGTTTTCTTTCGAAATGTTCACTTATTTTTTGAAATATCTTCTAAAATACGCATCCCACGTCAAATATTGTATGATATGATTTTAATTAGCTTTCATTTGAAACCAAATTGGTACCTGTGTAGGCCCAGCGATTCTCTAAAAATTATTGCCTATTTTTGAAGAACTGTATCTTGGCAACCAAAGGCTTAATAGAGCTCACCCTATTGACAAATTGTAGCAAATTTAGTCTACTTTAAAAGTATGCATTGTGACTATACTAGTCAGACCCTTCCTTCACTAAGACATTGAGCAAAAACTAAAATAAAAACTAAAATTTCATGGTTTTTTGGGCACACTGCCGGTCACACAGCACTTGGAAAATTGCAAATCTGGTTTTATAATATTGGTAAACATATACAAAAATCAGCGTGACCGGAACTTTTGCAAGCACGGATGTACCTACCATCTTGAGTAGACTACAGGTAGATACTTAAAAGTTTCACAGAGTGAGTATTACTATTAGTCTCTATAACAACCAATCATCACAATAAAATGAATAAAGGTTAATATTAAAGAGGAGTCCTAATACTAACAAAAATACGGCAAACTGCAAATCTTGTACAATAAATAAAATAAATAAATAATGCTAAACAGTTCACTCAACATTATCTAGCCACAAGCTAAGCAGAGCTTGTGTTATGGGTACTAGATAACTGATATACTTAATACAATACATAGATAGATAATACATAGATAAATATTTAATATTATGCATAGAAAATATCCAGAACACCCTGAACAAATATCTACAGATCGCACAAATATTTGTTCCAAGGCGGGAATCGAACCCGCAACCTCCTGCGCCGCAAGCGAACCGTCGCCCGCTGCGCCACAGAGGTCGTTAAAAATGTACGGACCCTTCGTGTGCGAGTCTGACTCGCACTTGGGCGGTTTTTCTTGTTATTCAATAAAATTGTATGTGTTAATAATATGTTTTTTTTATTTTTTATACTACTTGGATTACGGAACAAGCAAGAGGCCCACCTGATGTTAAGCGGTAACCTCTGCCTATGAACAGTGCATTACCTCATAGGTCACTTCCACCTAGGACGCACCCTATGTGGCATTGCACTGCGCCCGCCACCCTGAGACATATATGAAAAGTCTCATGTGCCTGCCTGATTTAAGTATTGCCATTTTTTTCTTATTCTATAACATCGTATGTGTTAATATCAATATTGCTAAGAGTGCGTATAACTATAACTATTTAAATTATATTTTATAATTATATAATAATTAATGAAATAAATGGCTGAAGCTGAGACAATGCCTCTTGCTCTTGACAGGTTTGAGCAGCGCTTTCAGCTCCTTCCTGAGTATCTTGCCGGCTGGACTCTTCGGTATCTTGTCTACGAACCTGACGCCTCCTCTTAGCTGTTCCGGGTCTGACACCTGGAGATAGAATAAGGATTTTAAAAAGCTAGTTTTATTATTTATCTATACATTTATATATAAAATAAAGTCGTGTTAGTTACACCACTTATAACTCAAGATCAGCTGGACCGATATTAGTTATCTCTTTTCTGTGGATTCTTCTCCGCTCCGCATAGCCGAATAAGTAATAAGTAGGGGTGGGGGGGGGGTGGGGGGGTTCACTGGGGGCTACCCGTGCGAAGCCGGGGCGAGTCGCTAGTACTAGTATAAAAAATTAGGAATGTGTTGCGTAGAGAAAACCATAACGGACTTCTTTTTTTAACCCCCGACGCAAAAATGACGGGGTGTTGTAAGTTTGACGTGTCTGTGTGTGTGTGTGTGTGTGTATCTGTCTGTGTCCCGAACGGATGAACCGATTTCTATTTTTGTTTTGTTTGAAACGTGATATGTCGTCAGTGTTCTTAGCTATGTTTGATCAAAATCGGTTCAGCCGTTTCATTGCGTTGTGGATTTTTAAATTTTTACAAAATTAATTACTTGTTTACTCTGGTTGTGTACTACATTAATCATCATTGCTATGACGTCAATTTTATATCCTTTATGGTGAGGGTGCCGACTGACCGTCTATCGACCTTCATGAATGGAGAGTTCTGGCCGAGAGGTGCTTCGGACGCCTGACACGAGACACCGCGCAGTTGCGTCATACGTCGCCGTCTACATGTGTGCATTAAAGTAGTATAAAAGTGTTTTTTATATGTATGTTAGCTTTAAGGTATTTATGCTGCTATGGTCTTATTGTTTAGGTTTTAATATTTTCCAATAAGCCTGAATTAAAGATATTTGATTTGAATATCTTTAATTCAGGCTTATTGGAAAATATTAAAACCTAAACAATAAGACCATAGCAGCATAAATACCTTAAAGCTAACATACATATAAAAAACACTTTTATACTACTTTAATTTGATTTGATTAAGTTACTATGTTATTATTGCATCTATCTATTGTACCTACTCAATAATATCCAGTATGGACCTTTCTATATGGGGTGAGAAGCGTTACCTTGCCGTAACACAGTTTTTAAACTAGCACGGATGGCAAAGTTCTCTTAATTTCATAATAAACTTACGTGCCTACTTAACTTACTTAACTTACGACTATCTTTGAAATTAATGCAAAACACACTGAAACACATTTTAGTTTTTCATATAATAACAAGTAATTGATTTTGTAAAAATTCAAAACCCTCAACGCAATGAAACGGCTGAACCGATTTTGATCAAACATAGCTAAGAACACACCCGACAAATTCACCTCTCAAAAAAAACAAAAAAAACTAAATCGGTTCATCCGTTCGGGAGCTACGATGCCACAGACAGACACACACACACACACAGAAACGTCAAACACTCCGTCGTATAACACCCCGTGGATTTTGCGTCTGGGGTTTATAATAAGTTTTGTTAATTATGATTTGTTGTACCTATTCTAAGTGAATAAATAAACTTATCTTATCTTATCTTACTAATCTTAGATATTTTCGAGATGTGTAGACATAATTGAAACTATCGTGGTTGGGAATCATATTAAATAAATAACGGCTTATTACCACTGTATTAATAAGCTGTGTCATATGGTCGCGGGCGGTGCTCATGATGAAGAGGCTTCTGAATTCAGTCTCGAAACGTCAGCAAAGTGACGAAATTAGTGGTAACAAGTAAGGTAAGGTAATATGTGTAGAGAGCTTTGTATATCAGAGGCAAACATTTGAACCCCTCACGCTAAGCCTGGCATCTATCGGCCTGCGTGTTGTTGAAACATGCCTTACCCTCTCAGCGACGAACTCCTGTAATTCCTTTTCAGTGACGTCACTGGCTGGTTGTACTACCACAAACGCGAGAGGCACCTCTCCCCCTGACTCGTGAGGGATCCCTATCACGCCGACGTCGTTCACTGATGAGTGCGTGAGGAGTAACGCTTCTAGTTTAGTTGGAAACACCTGGAAGAAAGGGAGAACAGATTAATTAGTAGCACAACAGTTTTTTTAGTAGTACCACAGATAAAATAATACTATACTAGTAGTAGTACAGCTTTTACATAGTTTTTTTTGCGGTTCGCTCCGTTCGCCGTTATCTTTACAGATTTAAGTATAATTTTTGTAGCCCTAGACGGAAGGTGGACAACGGAACTCCTCGATGGATAATAGTAGACTGGCCGTGTTTAGATTAATTTTTATCAGCCCTTAGTTACGATCACTAATTTTACAAAAGCTTGTATTGAAAAATATATTTTTCACAAAAAACTTATATATATTTAGAGCACTGAATTTTAAGCGGATCGCTCCGCTTGCCGTTAAGAATTTTAAAATCATTTTTGCTTCACTCTTTTCGACCTAAATAAACTAAAATAATAATACTAATACTAAAACTTTGCTACACCAATGCATACCATAGTCTTATGGGCCTTAGTCCTCGGAACAAATATTTCTGCGATCTGCAGATATTTGTTCCGGGTGTTCTGGGTATTTTCTATATAAGATAAGATAAGATAAGATAAGATAAGATATTATTTATTTCTGTAACATAGAAATATCCGTAGTTGAGACCACCTTTTAAGTATAAAATACCTGCGCTAGGTGGTCTCGCTCTTCCGCATCATAGATTTAGTTTTGTTACAAATAAAACATTTTTATACATCTACCTTAAAAAGTAAATGCAAGAAAAATTACATTAAAACAAAACAAAAACAAGAAAAAATTGGTATGTGTGTATACGTGTGTGTGAGTGTGTGTGTGTGTGTGAGTAGGTGTGTGTGTGTGTGTGTGTGTGTGTTTGTGTTTGTGTGTGTGTGTGTACACATGTAGGCGTGATTGTGTTGTATTTTAGACGGGTATGCGTACAATAGTTGAGTGTTCGTTGGTATTGGTTGGTATATAATAAAAAATATCTATCTATGTAATATATTTTATTAAGTATATCAGTTGTCTAGTACTCATAACACAAGCTCTGCTTAGCTTGGGGCTAGACAATGTTGTGTGAACTGTCCAGCATTATTTATTTATTATTTATTTATTTATTTATGGGCCTCATTATCCTGAAGTGCCCAGGGCCTCCGATAAGTTATAGGAGATCACCTCGAGCTCTTAGGCGTTTCACTCACGCCTACTCTCAACTTTGGCTCCTATACATCGAGTCGAAGGCAAAAACTGCTTCCATGAAGCAGGGTATCCTGAATAAGGTAAAGCGTTACTTCACACCAGGACAGCTTCTAAGCCCATACAAAGCACAAGTCCGGGATGGTATGAAGTATTGCTGCCACGTTTGGGATGGCTCGGCCAAACACCAGCTTGCTCCCTTGGGCTCGATCGAACGCAGAGCTTTCAGGCTTATAGGTGAGCAACATATGGCAGAGACTAAGATCCAGAGTCTCGAGCACCGCCGTAAGGTCGCATGCCTTTCGATCTTCTATAGGTAACATTTCGGGGAATGCTCCCAGGAACTATATGATCTGATCCCACCGTCTCCTTTTCATCATAGGATGAGCAGACGCACGGCTCGGTACCATTATTACCTATACCTTCTATTCGTACTAAACGCTTCAGTTGTACCTTTACAATGAGAACTGCTAAGGAGTGGAATACACTACCGTCGTCTGTCTTTCCTGAAAACTATAATCTGGGTCTCTTCAAGGATAGAGTGAATAGGTGCCTTCTAGACCTTTGTGCTCCATCTTCGGCCACATCGTCACTTCCCAACAGGTGAGATCGAGGTCAAACAAAGGTCTATCAATGTTTAAAAAAAAAAAGTTAAAGACGGTCCTGATGTCGCGACGCTTGGCAGGCGGATTGGTGAAGAGTATTCATATTCAGGTGGTTTCTGCTGCTCATTTCCTGGGTATGTACTTCCATAATTGTTATTTCTATCTATATAGTCTGTGTGCACGCGCTGCTGGGTATAGGCCTCCTCTCTAACACGCCACTCTCTCCAGTCCTATGCCTGTTCTCGTCCATTCTCGTCAAACTGCTTTAACGATGTCATCCGACCATCGGCCGGGTGGTTGTCTCTTGGTCACCGAGCATCTCTTGGCCACCATTCCGTTATACCCGTGGTCCATCTTCCGTTATTCCTTGTAGACAAGTGTCCCGCCCATCGCCACTTAAGACTTGTGATGCACATACCTACATCTACGACTTTCATACGTCGACGTATCTCGACGTTGTGTATGTGATCAAGGAGGTATATACTGAGCATGTCGACGTATCTCGACGTTGTGTATGTGATCAAGGAGGTATATACTGAGCATGTCGACGTATCTCGACGTTGTGTATGTGATCAAGGAGGTATATACTGAGCATGTCGACGTATCTCGACGTTGTGTATGTGATCAAGGAGGTATATACTGAGCATGTCGACGTATCTCGACGTTGTGTATGTGATCAAGGAGGTATATACTGAGCATGTCGACGTATCTCGACGTTGTGTATGTGATCAAGGAGGTATATACTGAGCATGTCGACGTATCTCGACGTTGTGTATGTGATCAAGGAGGTATATACTGAGCATGTCGACGTATCTCGACGTTGTGTATGTGATCAAGGAGGTATATACTGAGCATGTCGACGTATCTCGACGTTGTGTATGTGATCAAGGAGGTATATACTGAGCATGTCGACGTATCTCGACGTTGTGTATGTGATCAAGGAGGTATATACTGAGCATGTCGACGTATCTCGACGTTGTGTATGTGATCAAGGAGGTATATACTGAGCATGGCACGCTCCATTGCCCTTTGTGCTACTCTTATCTTATGCATGAGCTCCTTTGAGAGCTGCCATAATTGTTATCTACTCACCTGGAAACCTTGATATTTGATGAGTTCCTTCAGTCTATCCACGACGTAGAAGAACCTCTCATCGTCGTAGTACCCCACGTCGCCTGTCTTGTAGAACCCTTCAAAGAACAATATGGTTACTTATATTAAAAGTAATAATAAATTGAGCATTATTTATTATCAATCAATCAATATATTTATTAAGTTTAACCTATTTTACCTTTGGCTTATTGGAAAATGTACAAAATCCTAAACAATAAGCTCATAGTAAGATAAATACCTTAAAAAACTAACATACATATAAAAAACACTTTCAGACTTTAATGCCCACGTGTAGACGGCGACGTATGACGCAACTGCGCGGTGTCTCGTGTCAGGCCTCCGAAGAACTTCCTGAACTTGACATATATTTATATGAGACTAGCTAGATCGATTTATATGAAACTAGTTAGATCGATTTATATGAGACTAGCAAGATCGATTTATATGAGAGTAGCTAGATCGATTTATATGAAACTAGTTAGATCTATTTATATGAGACTAGCTAGATCGATGTATATGAAACTAGTTAGATCGAGTTATATACAACTAGCTAGATCGATTTATACGAGACTAGCTAGATCGATTTATATGAGACTAGCTAGATCTATTTATATGAAACTAGTTAGATAGATTTATATGAGACTAGCTAGATCGATTTATATGAGACTAGCTAGATCGATTTATACGAGACTAGCTAGATCTATTTACATGAGACTAGCTAGATCGATTTATATAGTAATTTAAAAAAAAAATGTGTGCGGTATTTCTAAGTTTTAAAAATAAAATAAAGTCTCCGTTCCGCAAAATATCCTATCTACAATATTTAAGGTAATTTCTCTTCATGTCCTACAAATATTACGCGTCAAATTATACTATACTTACCTACCTACATAAATACTTACCTACCTACATAAATACTTACCTACCTACATAAATACTTACCTACCTACATAAATACTTACTTACCTACATAAATAATGAAAACACCTTGTGAAAAGTTTGGAGCAAAATTATAATCTTAGCAATTGCTTGACTGCTTAGAATAACTAAATTTGAAAAAAGTTTTAGTTTTAGCTATTTGTATGACTTATCAAGCAGATGGCCCACCTTACAATGCATTACCTTACAGGTCACGTCAACCTAGGACGCGCCCTATGTGGCATTGCACTGCGCCCGCCACCCTGAGACATAAAGATGAAAAGTCTCATGTGCCTGTAATTTCACCGGCACCCATACCCTTCAAACCAGAACACAGCAATGCGAGCACTACTGCTTTGCGCGGCAGAAATAGGTATGGTGATGGTACTTCCCCGGACGAACTCTTTCACCAAAAAGCTCTACTTCTACTAACTTGACGACATCGGACAAAATTATTTTTTTAATACATACGGGGAACACCCGTATGTATTAGGAATTGGGTCACTTCCAGCCCCGCTAATGATCCTAGACATGTTATTTTAGGGCCTATTGGTCTCAGTTACCTTCGTCATCAAAGTCGTCGCCTCTCCCAATGCCGACATAGCCTTTCATAAGCATGGCTCCTTTCACACAGATCTCGCCTATCTGGTTTGGACCAACTGCCACCCTTGTTTTAGGGTCCGCTACCTGAAAAAAATAACATAACTTATCAGAGAAGTACAAATAAAACATAAAAAATAAGCGACTTCAATACTTTCAACAGAAGTGTTAAGCGCATTTTTGTCTGCTGAATTAAATCTGAAATTCAGTATTATCTCCCAACTCCTAATCGACAAGGAGTTTTTTTTTTTGTATACCACCAAGATAGTAAACAAGCATACAGCCCACCTGATGGTAAGCGGTTACCGTGGCCTATGGACGCCTGCAATACCAGAGGCATAACACGCGCGTTGCCGACCCTTTAAACATTTACAAACACCCCTTTTGAAGAACCCCATACTGTAGTGGCTTGGGAAAACCTCAGCAGGAGATCATTCCACAACCTGAGTGTTAGCGGAAGGAAGTTCCTCTGAAACCGCACAGTCCGGGACCACCATGGCTCTGAGGTGTGCGTATGAATCCTCTGCTGATGGCGAGCGGTGCGGTGAAAGAAGGTTGCTGTAGGCATCATGTCAAACAATTCCTCGGAACAAACCCATTATACAAACGGTAGAACACGTAGAGAGAGGCAAAGTCTCTCCTCAGACTTAAGGGCTCAATACCGTTCGCGAGCTTGGGATTGTCGACAATTCTCATTGCACGCCTTTGAACCGAGTCCAAAGGTCCAACCTGGTAGCCAGGTGCTCCTGCCCAGAGGTGACAGCAGTACTCCATGTGGGGCCGGACTTGCGACTTATAGAGAAGCAGCCTTTGACCCGCAGTGGTACTGCGCTTATTGTGGTGAGTAGGTAGGTGTGGTACTGTGGCTTCTATGAATATAACTAAGGCGCTGTCTCCACGAGCGAGAGAATCGCGGCGATATTAACGTCGTGCCAAGTTTTTTTTTTTTTTTTTTTATACTACTGGAATGGCGGAGCAAGCAGATTGCCCGCCTGATGTTAAGCGGTAACCTCTGCCTATGAACAGTGCATTACCTCATAGGTCACGTCCACCTAGGACGCGCCCTATGTGGCATTGCACTGCGCCCGCCACCCTGAGACATAAAGATGAAAAGTCTCATGTGCCAAGTATTTCTATGAAAGCGTCTCCACACGGCGATGTTATCGCGGCGATAATTTGTATGGGCGAGCGCGGACTCGTCGCGATTCTCTCGCTCGTGGAGACAGCGCCTTTAGGCTGCGTGAGGATCTGCAGCGAAGTGAAGTAAGGAGATCCAGGGTGACTATGAAAGAAAATGTGAGACGAAGCAGGAGGCAGTATGTACCTTGACGATCATTCCAGTGACAACCCTCCCCACGCTTCCAGGTTTTCGTTTAGCAGCTTCACTCTCGTCAAACTTGAACATGATCACTCCGAGAGTAGTCTCGGATGATCCGTAACCTTGCAGCACTGTGTGTACGTTCGGAAACCTGCAACGAGAGAATTGAATGAAAAAAAAACAAATACCTACTGCCAAAACAAAGTATCTTCGAGTAAGTCTAAATGTGTACGCGTGGCTGCAGGTATGGACCGCGCGTTCCAGTGTACGCGTCCCCGAATACTCGCAGTCCCTCGGCTTTACACTAGATAACGCAAGTGCACCTACTTTGCGTGTCACTTTGCCTCTCCGAAGTAGGTGCAATGCACCTATTAGCAGACCTTAAATCAGTTCGCTCTCGGCCGTCTTCGCGATAGCACGTCGGATGGTTATAGAAAAATGCGTAATTGCGTCATAGTGAACTGTAAAAATTCTTCTAAATCAGCTAGCCGTGTGAATGGAGATGTTTCGTAGCATAGTAGGTACAAAATAAAACGGCACGCTTGGTTGCATACTTTAGGTGTTTGCGGTGTCTATCTTGATATATAGTCTGTGCGCATGCCAGTTTGCAATTTTTGTGATAAAATAAATAAATAAATAATGCTGGACAGTTTACACAACATTATCTAGCCCCAAGCTAAGCAGAGCTTGTGTTATGGGTACTAGATAACTGATATACTTAATATAATATATTATATAGTTTTTTTTTTTTATTATACATATAAAATACCCAGAACACCCTGAACAAATATCTGCGATCGCACAAATATTAAAATATCGCTCAAAAATCGGCGTTAATCTGACCCGCGACCCGTGCACCCACTGGCTTCACCCACCGGTGGGTGTAGTCTTCGACCAAAGTAAAATAAATGGACTGGCCTTACCCATACAAAACGTCCGTGAAAAATAAGACAATTCGGATTTAGGGTACGGTCAACAAATAAACTATCTATCTATCTATCTATCTATCCAGCCACTGCTGAGTAAAGGCCTCTTCTCTATAGCGCCACTCCTGGCAGTCTTGTAAATAAACTAGGTGAAATTAAATTATTGAACTTCTTAAAAACTGTATTTTTTTAATACTTTAACAGATGCAATGTGTTTTCTAAAGTTATTTCAGTAGGTTTATAGTACAAAAAATCGCCGAAAAAATGCAATTATTGAATGAAGCTTTTACAAAAATACATGGTTCCCTTCTGTTTTATGTAGTTACGTATCTATTTTTCAGCTCTCAAACATACACAATATAAATCAATAGAAAAACAAGTCCACCTAAGGTCTTCAGCTCAATCAATTTGTGAAAAATATATTTTTCATCACTCAATAAACTAAGAAAATATCATAAAATCGTACGGAAACATAAATGTATAAAAATTCCATTATTTAAGAAACTGCAGAGTGCAGTTTTAAGACTTTTGCAAAATGAGTTTTTTTATACTACTTGGAATGACAGATCAAGAAGATGGCCCACCTGATGTTAAGTGGTACCCTCTGCCTATGAACAGTGCATTACCTCAGGTCACGTCCACCTAGGACGCGCCCTATATGGCATTCCACTGCGCCCGCCACCCTGAAACATAAAGATGAAAAGTCCCATGTGGCCGTAATTTCATCGGCACCCTTACCCTTCAAACCGGAACACAGCAATGCGAGCACTACTGCTTTGCGGCAGAAACAGGTATGGTGGTAGTACTTCCCCGGACGAACTCTTTCACAAAAAAGCTCTACTACTACTAACCGTTTTTTGGCGTATTAAATTCATTGTGTAGAAAATTATCAGAGCAAATACGGGAAAATGTATTCCACTTCCAAAAGTCGTCTGTTCTTGCTCGTCTTATGACTTCTATCCATTTTTGTTTACCTTGGATTTCTTTTGGAAAGCTATAAGGTTAATTAACATGCCATTACATATTATATGCAATTACCTAAAGCGACGTGCTTAGCAATGTTTTGACGTAAATAATGCAAATTACAATTCTAAATCAATACGATACCCCTTAGGCATCAGATTTTTTTGCAGTCTGTACCGGACCATCCGTCATGCGTGAAGTCTTGTCAAATATTTCGTCGCTGTAGTTGGAAAACTAAATAAGTAATAACAACAACAGAACCAAAATCGCGAGAAAAACGCGATTTACTGTTTTATTGCGTCAAAAATGGCAATAACTTTTTTATCGTAACTAATTTTGCAGTCCGTGTTTTGATATGGTATAGATTGGTACTGTATCTATTTTTGAATTTAATGATAATACATTTTAGTTAATTTGATTAAGAGAAAAAAAAAAATATACTATGTATTTTTCCCTCGCCAAAGTTTTGAATAATTGATGCAGTTATTTATTTTTGCATGTCAATTGTTTAGTTTTCCTTCGTCAATGATCTCCACTGAGGTTCAAAAAGCTAATGATAAGTGGGCATTATTTAATTTTCCCATAATAGTGAAATCATGAAATGATCTATTATATACTTATTTGAATATGACAATCCTATCCATGGGTATAGATTAAAAATACTATTAAAATACATTTTAAAATAAAACTAACTTATAATAATAAATAAATAAATAAATATATCTGGACAGTTCACACAACATTATCTAGCCCCAAGCTAAGCAGAGCTTGTGTTATGGGTACTAGACAACTGATACACTTAATACAATATTAACATAGATAGATATTTTTTATTATATATAGAAAATACCCAGAACACCCTGAACAAATATCTGCGGATCGCACAAGTATTTGTTCCGAGGCGGGAATGGAACCCGCAACCTCCTGCGTCGCAGGCGAACGTTCGCCCGCAGCGCCACAGAGGTCGTCTTCATAATCATTTCTTTTTATAAAGACTGAATATTAGAAAAATACTGAAACACCTACATTATTTTAGCAGACTTTTAAATTCAAAGTAAGTGACATAAAAAACTTATCATACGACTATTGCTTATAAAATCAACAAAATGAAATCAATTTGCGGAACACAATAATTCTAAGTATCAAAAAGAAAAAGGTATGTCGACTAAAATTAAAACTATCTACGAGTATAAACTTGTGTCTGTTAAGTTTCATTCAGAGTGGGGAACATTGAGATAATGTCCTGGGGCGTAGTCCTCCTTGTCGCTCGTCCTCTAGAGCAAGACGTGTCCATCGACATGTATGGGCCATCATAACCATGCAATAAAGTCTATTTCGCAAAATGTGTTACTTATGTAGTTTTCCTACTACACGACAATTTATAAGTTTTTTATCAATTGATGAAAATTATATTACAAAACCTTAACTTACGAATGAAATGCGATGCCTGAAGCTTTATTTGTATTTCTTGTGTTGTTTGCACTTGCAGAAAAGCACAGGAAGGCATTGTATCACCAAGGTATCTAATTTTGGTATTTTTCAGCATAGCTGTCACTCGTTGCCGTGACAAAGACTGACTAAAGCGAAGTATACTAGCTAGGTCTGTTTACAAGCTTCAAAACTATCGTTCCCTAAGGCCCGTCCATTCATTTTATTTACGTCGATGGGTGTAGTGGTAATTCCTGTCCGTGTACCCACTGCGACATGGTTGGAATTAATTATCGATGACAAAATTAAATAATAATACGATAAGTTCGATGTTAAAGAGAAAAATAATACAAAAAAAATAAATCTCGTTATATACTATTAGACCTATTTATCCAATGTACCAGGCTAGCAGAAAAATGCAGGAGTAATCGAGACTTATGTGGATAACACCGCGAGGCGCAGCAGCAATGCGAAGACTTTTCATCAAATGTACCAGGCGAGCAGCAGAATGCAGGAGTAATTAGGTAACCAAATATCAAGAATACCGGTGAAATGGGGGCAAAAGTTTATCCAATGTACCAGGCTAGCAGAAAATTACAGGAGTAATCGAGACTTATGTGGATAACACCGCGAGGCGCAGCAGCAATGCAAAGAATTTTTATCGAATGTACCAGGGGAGCAGCAGATTGCAGGAGTAATTTGATAAACGATTATATTCCCACGGGATTTAGACCTATGCGGGAAACAACGCGGGCGCAGCAGTTAATGCGAAGATGTCATGCTCTGTCATGCTGTCATTATCTGTCATTATCTGTCATTCTCTGTCATGCTCTGTCATTCTCTGTCATTATCCGTCATTCTCTGTCATGCTCTGTCATATTCTGTCATTTTCATTCATTTCTCTTCATTTATTATTTAATTTTTTTCATCGATAATTAATTCCAACCATATCGCAGTGGGTACACGGGTAAACAGGAATTACCACTACACCCACCGGTGGGTGAAGCCAGTGGGTGCACGGGTCGCGGGTCATTTGACGGGTAAACTATTAGTTCACCCCGAGCCCAATATCTCAAAAACCCCCCGACCGATATACCTTACCAACAAACTGTAAGTACCAATACTATCTACCCCCAAATTTCATGAACATCGGATTAACGGTTCGAAAGTTATCCTCGGACAAACATACATACATACAAACGCCGATTACCTATGGGTCTATTCCCGATGTCCACTTTTATTTGTCCACGTTAACGTAGACAGCGGGAAGTTACAAAATCCCTTCCCGATATCCACGTTATTTTTCATGCATGTATCATTGATTGCCTTGTTTTTCGTTTCTTACTTTTGGTAAGCCGCTTCTAAGGTAGACTTGTGAAGGGGCGCAGCCGCAGAACAGATCATCTTGACAGAGCTGACGTCATAGCTCCCAGACAGCTTGCACACCGCCACCAGCACGGGCGGCACCAGGATCAGCTCCGCTATCTGCAAGTAAAGGACAATAATCAGTCTCATGATCTAATTTCAATTTTGATGAATTCCGAGAACACAATGAGGACAGCGGTACAAACAGTAATTGTCAATTCTGAACGGGGACAGATTCGGGGACAAACAATTTTAGTAGTAGTAGAGCTATTTTGTGAAAGAGTTCGTCCGGGGAAGTACTACCACCATACCTATCTCTGTCGCAAACCAGTAGTGCTCGCATTACTGTATTCCGGTTTGAAGGGTATGGTTGCCGGTGAAATTACAGGCACATGAAACTTTCATCTTTATGTCTCAGAGTGGCGGGTGCAGTGCAATTCCACATAGGGCGCGTCCTAGGTGGAGGTGACCTGTGAGGTAATGCGCTGTTAAAGGCATAATGTTTTATACGCTTTACAAAGCGCAGGTCCGGCCCCTTGGAGTACTGCTCTCACATCTGGAATGGTACACCGAAGTACCAACTGCAACCTCTGGACTCCCTGCAACGCAGAGCTGTTAGGATTGTCGACGCGCCCAAAGTTACCAGCGATCTAGAGCCGTTGAGCGTGCGCCGAGATATTGGCGCGCTTAGCGTCTTTTATAAGATTTCAGGGAATGCTCTGAGGAGCTGTTTGAACTAATCCCAGCTTCGCACTTTTATAACCGCACATCCCACCATCGTGAGCGAGCTCACCCCACATTGTGCACGCGTGGAGGTCTCGCACAGTGCGTGTCACGCACTCGTTTCTCCCGCGTACCTGCAGGGCGTGGAATGAGCTCCAGTTGGATGTCTTCCCACAGGGCTACAATATGGGTAAACTCAAGAGAAATATCAATAGGGCTCTTAATGGTAGGCAGCGCGTTTGCAATACCGTGGGTGTTGCAGATGTCCATAGGAGGCGGTGACTGCTTTACATCAGAGGGGCTAGACTACAAATTTGACAAGCAACTTACACGACCGTGTGGTGTACACTTCATTGATTTTTGTACGGGATCTGAGGTTCTCAAGGTGCCCGCTAGGGGCGCTCTTCGATTTCTCCATACTAAAATCCGTGTAGTGTACACCACACGGCCGTGTAAGTTGCTTGTCAAATTTGCAGACTAGCCCCTCAGGTGGGCCGTCTGCTTGTTCCGTCATTCGCGTACAAAGAGTTATCAGATTATTATACCTTATATTTTTCAATGGTCTTCAGATACAGGCCCACGTCAAACTGTGGCATGTAGACGCCGGTCCTGCCCGTTACCAGCTCCGATAGGAACCCCACCAGCCCCATAATGTGGTACCACGGACTGATGGAAAACGACATGGAAGTGGGGTCGGTGGAAAGAGACCTAAAAAAAGGAAATAAATTGAATCTAAATAATATGATTTGTTACTCTTATTAATTTCATCAATGTAAGTTTATAGGTAATAGATACATATATTTACGTTATAAGCGCATTGTATAGAGGTAAGTTCGATTCCCAGACGAAGCAAGTAATTTTTAACCCCCGACGCAAAAACGACGGGGTATTAAGTTTGACGTGTCTTGTGTGTGTCTCTGTGTGTATCTGTGCGTGTGTCTGTGTGTTTTTGTGTGTGTCTGTCTATGGCATCGAAGCTCCCGAACGGATGAAACGATTTTTATTTTATTTTTGTTTGAAAGGTGAATTATTCGGGAGTGTTCTTAGCTATGTTTGACCAAAATCGGTTCAGTCGTTTCGTTGCATTGAGATTTGAGGGTTATTTTTATTTTTTACAAAATTAATTACTTGTTAGCAAATCTTTGAATGCAGTATTAATAAATTTAAAAAAAAGTCTCCTTCAGCAAAACATCCTATCTACAATATTTAAGGTATCTCCGTTCATGTCGCATAGTCTTGGAAAGCCTGTATATTAATCTTGTGGAGTACTTACAAGCAGCACGCGGTGATGATATTCAAGTGTGTCAGCATCACTCCTTTCGGCAAGCCAGTGGTCCCGGACGAGTATATTATAACCAACGTGTCCGTCTGTCCGTTCACGTCAACAGATCTAAACTGTTCATATCTAACTTTCTCTTTCACATCTACAGCCAAGTCCTTGTACAGAATAGTATTGTTTACTCTTTCGTTGCCGAACAGAATGATCTTTTCAGATAATGTCAGGGAAGTTATTGTTTCTGCTTGGTTTTTGTATGCGAATGGAGAACAGATCAGGAGTTTGGGCTTCGATAGATTCACGGCATTTTTAAATTCCTCTGAAAAGTGATTAGGGTTAAGGAATTAAGATACGGGCAAGTTTGATGATAATGATAAATAAAATAAATAAATAATGCTGGTCAGTAGTAAAAATAATTATCGATCCATTAAAAAAAAAGAGAATATTGTTTTTTTTTTATAATTATCTTTGTGATGACAGAACATGCAGATGGCCCACCTGATGGCGGTAACCTCTGCTTTTAACAATGCATTACCTCACAGGTCACGTCCACCTATGTGGCATTGCACTGCGCCCGCCACCCTGAGACATAAAGATGAAAAGTCTCATGTGTCTGTAATTTCACCGGCACCCATACCCTTCATTCCGGACGGAACACAGCAATGCGAGCACTACTGCTTTGCGGCAGAAATAGGTATGGTGGTAGTTCTTCTCTGGGCGAACTCTTTCACAAAAAAGCTCTACTACTAACAAAAAATGATATAGGTTGATGCGAAGATATAGTATGGCTTAGCGTCAACATAGCATGATATAGATTGCAAAACCTATAGGTCTACAGGCTACAGGCTATAGGCTACAGTGACTCGGTTTTTTTCAGAGGTCTCGAAAATGTAGAAAAACTTAAAAGATTAACCTGAAATTTGCACAGATTGTTGTAAAACTTATCCTAGTTTAATATAGCATCATTTTATTTTCATTAAATACTGCCAAAAGAAAATTATAAATTAAAAATTAAAAAAAACAATTTGTGCCACTGTGTACCACTAAAATAGTACCAAGTGGCTCACCTCTGTGGTACACAGTGACTCTAGTGGTACACATTGATTCAGTAGTGGTAATTTGTACTTATAAATAAAACATGTATGAGCCACTGGTTGTCTCCCGAGTCACCGTACCCTCCATGACCCTACCTACTACCTATACATTGTACTAGCGACTCGTGCCGGCTTCGCACGGGTAGTTTCAAGATGAAAAAGATTCCCCCCCCCCCCCCCCCTTCATATCCCCCCGCCCTGATAGCCTATGTCACTCAGAGTGAATGAAGCTTTCCAATGGTGAAAGAATTTTTGAAATCGGCACAGTAGTTTTTGAGTTTATTCATTACAAACATACACACACACACAAATACAAATCTTTCCTCTTTATAATATTAGTGTAGATGTACAACTTACCTTTCACATAAATAGGACAAATCGTAGCCAAAGTAGCTCCAGTACAGGCTACTCCAATCATAGCTCCCCAAAATTCCTCTCTATTTTCCGAAGCGAGCCCTATCACGTCTCCCTTTCGCACCCCCATGTGAGTGAGGGAGACAGCGAAGTTTATAGCCTGTTGGACTATTTCACCGTAGGTTGTAGATTTTAGTGTCGCTGCGTCTAACTGAAACATAATAATACCAAACCTTTAGATATGACGTTTACTTTTTTTAATGAAAATTAACAATATTTTATTTACAAACAAAACCAACTTCAAAGTTAATTGTATAATCAAACTCTTTCGGCCATTTTCGAAAAGAGACGGCGTCTACTTTTATTTTATTTCTTTTCATAGTGTTTTTTGAGTTATTTTGGTGGCATTTTAACCAATGTAGCTCGTTTAAACAGCACAGTGTATAGTGAAATGAAATGGAAGTGTATTGCGGGACTTTTATTGCCTACCAAAGTATTAGTACAACCACAGAATAAAAAAGTACAAGTTTAATAGTAAAATTGCCACTGTTACATTAACACATTACATACACATTACACTAAAACATGACTTGACTGTGAATTTAACAACTTGGTAGGATACGTTGCAAATTATATTAAAAATACAATAATTAAGTTGAAAAAGGCAAATGCACAAGCCGTGGGACGCCAATTATAAAGAAAAAATCGGCCAAGTGCGAGTCAGACTCGCGCACGAAGGGTTCCGTACCATTATCTATAAAAACGGCAAAAAAAACATGTCTGTTGTATGGGAGCATTGGGGAATTAAATATTCATTTCATTCTGTTTTTTAGTATTTGTTATTATAGCGGCAACAGAAATACCTACATCATCTGTGAAAATTTCAACTGGCCATGAGGACATGATCTGCTGGAGTTTTAACGTGAGTTCTGGACTCCAATCGAGTTCCAGATTTCAGCTATGATACGGATTTGTTCAAAACGAAAGAGTTCTAGCTTCCCAGACTGTTTAAAATGATAAAATATTTTTTTCTACTATTCAAACCTTCGGACATGATCTGCTGGCATTTTAACGTGAGTTCTGGACTCCAATCGAGTTCTAGATTGCAGCTATGATACGGATCTGTTCAAAACGAAAGAGTTCTAGCTTCCTAAACTGTTTGAAATGATGAAAATATTTTTTTCTACTTTTCAAACTTTCGGACATGATCTGCTGCCATTTTAACGTGAGTTTTGGACTCCAATCGAGTTTTTGATTGCAGGTATGATACGGATCTGTTCAAAACGAAAGAGTTCTAGCTTTCCAGACTGTTTGAAATGACGAAAAAGTATTTTTTACTACGTTTCAAACTTTCGGACATGATCTGCTGGAATTTTAACGTCATTTCTGGACTCCAATCAAGTTCTAGAACGCAGTTATTGTACGGATCTGTTCAAAACGAAAGAGTTCTAGCTTCCTAGACTGTTTGAAATGATGTTTTTTTTTCTACTTTTCAAACTTTCGGACATGATCTGCTGGTGTTTTAACTTGAGTTCTGGACTTCAAACGAGTTCTAGATTGCAGCTATGGTACGGATCTGTTCAAAACGAAAGAGTTCTAGCTTTCTAGACTGTTAGAAATGATGTTTTTTTTTTCACTAATCGGCAATTATTTGAAAAATAAACAAAAAAACAAGGTTAAAACACCAGAACTATTTCTAAAAAGTATCAGGAACTATAGAACTCATCCGCATGCGAAAAGAACTTCGTTTTATTTATTTGCTGCAAAATGATCTGCGACGGGAAGTTGGCAGATCATTTTGACAATTGACTTTGTATAAGGGAAAAAAGCCAGAACTATTTCTAAAAAGTATCAGGAACTGTAGAACTATGCTGCATGCGAATAGAACTCTCATTTATTTATGATCTGCTGGACAATGATCTGCTAAGTTCAAACACATCGCAATCATAGTGATTAAGTAATATATTTCTTTGTTGTGTATGTCTTATTTAAGTTTTGTGTAGTTTAAGCCTATGCAGACAGCGCTTTACATAACGTGGACAACGGGAAGGGATTTAGTGACTTCCCGCTGTCCACATTGGCGTAGACAGCTAGCGTGGACAACGGGAAGGGATTTTTTGACTTGGACAAGACAACGTGGAAATCGGGAATAAACCATAGATCGAGATCATTGATTTAAAAAAATCTCTGATCTGATGCCGCAATCCGTCAATCTAAGGGCGCGTAGTTTATAGTTTATTGTTTATTTATTTAGACCAGCCGGACTAGCCAAGTGGCATTCGCTTCGAAGCGATTCCATTTTTACAGTCGTCATTCAATACAAAAGACCACGTGGCATTTCGATAACATACGTCAATCTCATACATTTTTGGCTTTTCTACAAGCGACATCGCTATTCGATTGTTACTTTGTCTACGGCCTCAGATTAATGTTACATGTCAAGTAGGTTTATAAGCATTTAGGTCATAGGTATAGGAGCATACTGTAAAATTAATACAAATAAAAAAAACTAAATTAAGTACTTAGCTCATAAGTTCGTCAATTATAAAATTCAATAAAATTAAATCAATTTATTCAACATATTATAAACACAAGTCACAATTCTAAACATTTTTAAGAATCACCAATTTCTTTGAATTGTCAGTTAATATCATATTACATTAATTAAAGTCTTATTAAACCTAATAATGATTTTAATATTTTTAACATACAGGACTCAGCTCAGCACAGTCATAGAAAAACTGCTCTAATAGCCAATTTTAACACGCTTTTATTAGCTTGGGTTGTATCTATGTATGTATGTATGTATGTAACTGAATCTTTGAGCATAATTTTCACCAATTTCCAGAAGACTGATTCATTTGAAACTTTGCATAGAGAGAGAGAGAGAGACAGAGATAAATCGAAATGAAAAATAAATAATATGAAAAAAAATTATTAAAACACGCTTTTATAGCTAACCGAACTAAAAAATAGAAAATAATTTTCAATTTCAAAGAGTTTAAATTACAGTAGTAGAAGATCGAAAAATCAATCAGACTTGTTTTTTTTTTTTAAAAGCGTGCATTTTACTACTTTTCATAACTCTCCTCTCATAGATAGTTGCCAACAGAATGATTGTTACATTTACTTTATGAAGCACCCCACGATTTAAAAAAAAAAAAAAAATTGATTTTTCGATCTTCTTCTACTGTAATATAAACTAGATCTCTTAGAAATTGAAAATTATTTTCTATATTTTAGTTCGGTTAACTAGCTATAAAAGCGTGTCTTTATTTTTTTTTAAATATTATTTATTTGATCTTAGCTTTGAATGATCGCGTCGAAGTAGCGTCAGTGATCACAGTCGGTAGGCGATTGTATACCGTCGGTCCCATGACGTGGATCAGCTTTGACGTGTGTGTGAGCCGCCGTGGAAGCGCCCGCAGCCTATCAGCATGCCTGTGACCGTCACCATACCTCGCATATTCATCCAAGTTATTCCTAACGTAGAGAGCAGCTTGAAATATGACAAGGGATTTAAATACGTACACATAGAACGTCCGATTTTACAGGATCCTTTTTAACTGACGGATTGCTGCTTATTTTGTCGGATTACTGAATCCGGAATATTGTATTCTGTGTGAACTCGCTGATACAACTACCTACTATACATACGTTAAAAACATATACGTTTAAACGGACCTGTTAAACGGACATTATTATGTGAACAATTTACACATTCAATCTGGATCGAGATCACTGATCACTGATCACGATCAAGGATCGCGATCTGGACTGAGTGTGTAATGGCTGCCTATTCGTGAAATAAGTTATTCTGCCGAATGTGCAAAGAGCAGAGAAAATTTCGCGAGAGCAAACTTACACCTGTTGTGTTGTAGGTATTTGTACGGATTAACACTTAATTAACCTTGACAGGCCTTATCATAATTGATAGAGGTGATGTAAATCACAGCAAAGATAGCTAAGTTTAGCGACTTAGCAACTTTATCATGTAATCATTAAAATCGTTTTTAGCTCTTAATTAAATAATTTAATTAATCCTGTATCCGGTAGTCACTATCGTGGGAGGGGAGGGGGTATACAACAGTGTACAAATACAATTTTAAATTGCTAGGTACTGTAACGAAACGTATTTATTGGTTTCATTAATATCTCTCAAATGCTCAAATAAAATTATTAAATATTTTTATCAAATAAATCGAGCGATACTTGAATAATGAGGTCGCGAACAATAGAGGGTTTGTTCTGTCGTCTTTCAAAGAGTTGGTCTGTGTGAATGATAAACAAACGTTTTTCAGAATATTTTGAAGGTGCACACAAATTCCTGTTTAGGAGTCATATAAATAAGGTTCAGAATTAAGCGGAATGTTTTATATAAATAACGCATAATTCCCTCGCAATCCGCTCCCCTCTGACCTAAATAAAACTACTGTTTCGTTTTACAAAAAAACCCCTTCACCTCTTGGATGGTGGTTTAAATATGGAAGTCCGGTCATGAAATGGATCAGTCCTGGGCGTTTTCAGTATAAGCAACACGTTGTGCAGTAGCTCGGGGGTAAAATATTAAATTGTGTTAATTAATTACGAAGTGATTTTAAAGCTCGTTTAAAAGCTAGAAATTTATACTTTGAAATATTAGGATTGATTCTAGAAAGTAGAATAGTCCATAATAAGTGAAATTAAATATAATTTAGTGAAAGTTTAAATTTTGTGAAATATAAAATTAATTTGAAAAACCGCTCAAAATAAGAGAAATTAACTAGTTTCTTTTTGGTGATGTTTTTCAAGTGTTCTTAAATATTCAAAGTCAATGGGGAGGAAGTGTTTAGCCTTGTGACAAAGTGAACGTCCTTCAAAGGAAGAGATTTGTGGACTGTCGTAGTCAATAGATCCTCTTCTGTTTTAATGTTTTCAGGTTCCGATTCTCACTGGTCAGGACACCTTTCACCCTCGAAAGAGTGACTATTGAGCCCGATAGTCAAGTGAGTCTTATCCCTCCTATAAACCTTATTCCTGACCTCTAGGCTCCGTCTGTCGTTTTAGGTTACACAGCGACAGACTTCCTAACCTTAATAGTTCAATCTAGATATTCTGGCCTTGCACATCGTCAGAAGACACACACAATTAACTTGCACATTTAAAACAAAATGAGATCGTCTTCTTAAAGTTTGAATTACACACACCCAATTTAGCCAGGTAATCAGGCACACTTATGTAGGCATTGTATTAGTGCGTACGTAGACCAACCTTACAAATTGGCATTTTCTAAAATCTAACCGGAAATAAAATTTAGTTTTCTATTATTCTTTCATAAAGGAACAGGTAAAATATTTATCAAACGTATTAAAATACTAGAAAAATAAAAGAGAATCTTGTAATTGAAAATCATCGTTCGCGGAAGGAAATTTTTTTTTAAATATAGTCTAGGGATTTCGCAAATGATTTTTTCTGCCTGGATAATCCAACTAGGAATTATATTTATTCTAGAGAGAATTTTAGAATTATTCGTAAGTAGGAGTATGAATCAAGTAGGGATTTTTCTGGGCTTTAGGAAGCCTAGATAAATCCCAAAGTTAACCTAAGGTGAAGGATGAATGTGTTTGGTTTTGCATTATTGATTACATGTAAATTCCCTGAAATGATTGAGAATGACTAACAGACTTTCTCCCGATGGAAATAGTTTCGCGGTCCTCTAAAATCCTTTGTAATAAAGTAAAATGAATTGATTTGCATTAGAATATCATTTGGATAAAATTCCCGGACAATATTAGGTAATCTACCTATGTCCAAGCGAGGGAGGTTTGACCAAAAGCTATGGTAGAAAACCACCGTGGGCAGCGCGGTCGTGGCTGTTCTCCAAAGTCGCTTATCCCTGGATGTAACCCTTATCAATTATGGTTCATCCTTCCAAACAGTTAAAGAAATAACTTAAAAATCCTATCTAAGAAGCAAATAATTTATACAAGTAATTTCTTGTCATTTCCCTAATGGATCTATTACAAATGTAAATCTGTCACGCAATAAGTATCTTGAGTTATCACAAGACAAACGTGACTGTATTAAAGACTTGGAGTTAAAATTAATAAACTTCAGATATTGCAAAATCAGAAAGTTCGAAACATTACTAAAAACTTTAATTGCGGCTTATCCTTTTATCAAAGGAATAACAAACTATAGAGGAAATAAAATCCTGAAGTAAACTTTTAGTTAATTGTTCCGAAGTGTACCTACAGTAGTAAAATAAAATTTAAGTAGGTATCTTTTCATTCAGAATTAGTAACAACTAATGTCGTGGATTAAGGAAAAAGGTAGGATATTTTATGTAGTTAGGATACGTTAAGACTCGACAATATTAACAAAAAGGAATTTGAGTTATTACAATACACAACGTAGGGATATATCTAGACGATCACATGGCCAATTTATAGTGATTTAAAGAAGTAGGTAAGATTAAAGTTATCGTAAACTTCACTGAGTAAAGTAGGAAGTCGGTGAGTGCGCGCGGTATATTAGGTAAAGTATAGGTATATAGTTAGTAGGTATAAGAGGGGGGGCGTTACAGTACCTACCGAACTATCGTGTCCGTTCTTATCTAAAGCCTCCACTACACGTCAACAGATGCATCTGCAGACGTCATCTTCGGATGCGTCCGCTGACGTAATAGAGGGGGTAATTTTCGCGTCTGTTGTAGGTGTAGTAGTAGTAGAGCTTTTTTGTGAAAGAGCTCGTCCGGGGAAGTACTACCACCATACCTATTTCTGCCGCAAAGCAGTAGTGCTCGCATTGCTGTGTTCCGGTTTGAAGGGTAAGGGTGCCGGTGAAATTACAGGCACATGAGACTTTTCATCTTTATGTCTCAGGGTGGCGGGCGCAGTGCCATGCCACATAGGGTGCGTCCTAGGTGGACGTGACCTTTGAGGTAATGCACTGTTCATAGGCAGAGGTTACCGCTTAACATCAGGTGGGCCTCTTGCTTGTTACGTCATCCAAGTAGTATAAAAAAAAAAAAAAAAGTTGTTGCACGTCTATCATTCAATTGTGTATGATTAATTATTTATGCGGAAGGTGGTTATGCCATTACACAACTAGATGGCAGGACGGGCCAAGTTAGAACACGCTATCGGCGCGTTCTGGCTGATCGACTACGCCATTCTTATGTGCTACGGTAGTGAACATTTTACAGTAATTTAATCCTTTTATACAAAAACCTTTATTATTACATCCCACCCCCTGTCCTCATTTGGTTGTTATTCAGACTGATCGACCTACAGGCTCGTGGTGATATATCTGCTGTTGCATCGTCAGCGTCCGCGGACGCATCTGTACACGTGTGGAGGAGGCTTAAGTAAGTATAACCGCGTTAAAATTATCGTTGTTATTAATTAGACGAAAATAAAAACCATGTGGGCATTTTTTACTCAGATTTTTCCACGATTTTTGACGTTCCAAATTCAAATCCCTTTATTTCCTATAGGACGTTTCATACAACTTTATATCCCTTAAGAGATAATGTTTTACTTTACGTTGAGGTTGCATGATATGTGATTGGACATTGTCGAGCAGGTGGTGTGAAAAAATATACATTTGTGATCTCGGAAACAGCCGTGACGGCTGTGTGCAGCTTTTTGGGGGCGAAAAATCGATCTGTCTAGGTTCTTAAGATTTTACTGCCAATCGCAATTTGTTTATCTGTGTATGTGTGCTATTCCTCGGCCGGCGGAGCGAACGAATTCGAATTTCTAAAATTAAAAACTTTTTTGTGAAAAGTATATTTTTCAATACAAGCTTTTATAAAATTTGTGATCGTAACCGTGTGCTGATCACAATGAGCCTAAGCACGGCCAGCTTACTATTATCCATCGAGAAGTTCCGTTGTCCACCTTCCATCTCCATCATTCAGATCAGCTCGCTGTCACCATAATATTGCATTGTCATTGGAACTTGACAGGTAGGTACCTATGCAAAAAAACATCTCAATGGGTTGAGGATAACTGCTTTAAAATTCAGTTAGAAAACACGATTTAAAAAAAAAACATAAGCCAAACTTGGTCGCTCCAGGTACTATACTTTGTTCACGGAGAAAGACTAATATAGGACGCTCACTCTTGCACAATATCATAGAACAGATAAGGACGCACTACAACCGTAAGTGACCCTGATTGGTCAGTGGGCGTGGCCATTCTTTAAAAGTATTATGATCCTCACCATCTCTACGAGCATTGGGATTCTAGGCATCGACATCTCTAGTGACGTCCAGTACCGTAGTCACTTAGAACATAAGGTCAAGCTGGCGGCCAAAAAGCTTGGTGTACTTAACAGAGCGAAGCTGTACTTCACTGCGGGGCAAAGGCTGCTTCTCTATAAGTCGCAAGCCAGCTACAGCGCAGTCTACCAGCTTGGACCTTTGGACTCGGTTCAAAGGCATGCAATGAGAATTGTCGACAATCCCAAGCTCACGAACGGTATTGAGCCCTTAAGTCTGAGGAGAGACTTTGCCTCTCTCTGCGTGTTCTACCGTTTGTATAATGGGTTTTGTTCCGAGGAATTGTTAGAATTGTTGCCTTCAGCAACCTTCTTTTACCGCATGCACCGCTCGCCATCGGCAGAGGATTCATCCGCATACCTTAGAGCCGGGGTGGTCTCGGACTGTGCGGTTTCAGAGGAACTTCCTCCCGCGAACTCTCAGGTTGTGGAATGATCTCCCTGCTGAGGTTTTCCCGAGCGACTACAGTATGGGGTTCTTCAAAAGGGGTGTTTGTAAATGTTTAAAGGGTCGGCAACGCGCGTGTGATGCCTCTGGTATTGCAGGCGTCCATAGGCTACGGTAACCGCTTACCAACAGGTGGGCCGTACGTATGCTTGTTTGCTATCTGGGTAGTATACAAAAATATACACGAAAACTACTATAAGATAGGTAATGTGGCAGAGACTTACCATGGCAACGTTGTCCTTATAACTCCAAAGCTTTTCCAAGATGAAGTCACCAAAATTCAAGTGTCCCGGAACCGCCATATCCGTTGGGCCATAAACATGATGAGGGTTCTTCAACATTTTGTCAAAAACAACTGAAATATACAAAAAAAAAACTATTTCAACATCCAGTAGTATTAGAGCTTTTTTTGGAAGAGTTTGTACGGGGAAGTACTTCATTTTTAGGGTTCCGTAGTCAAAGACAAGGAACCCTTATAGATTCGTCATGTCTGTCTGTCTGTCTGTCTGTCTGTCTGTCCGTGTATGTCACAGCCTTTTTTTTCCGAAACTATAAGAGCTATACTGTTGAAACTTGGTAGGTAGATGTATTCTGTGAACCGCATTAAGATTTTTACACAAAAATTGAAAAAAAAAAACAATTATTTTTGGGGTTCCCTATACTTAGAACTGAAACAATTTTTTTTTTTTTCATTAAACATATACGTGTGTGTTATCTATGGATAGGTCTTCAAAAATGATGTTGAGGTTTCTAATATAATTTTTTTCTAAACTTAATAGTTTGCGCGAGAGACACTTCTAAAGCGGTAAAAAGTGCCCCCCCCCCCCCCCCCCCCCCCCCGTAACTTCTAAAATAAGAGCATGATAAAACTAAAAAAAATATATGATGTATATTTCCATGTAAAATTTCACTAAAAATTGGTTTGAACGAGATCTAGTAAGTAGTTTTTTATTTTTGGGGTTCCCCATACTTAGAACTGAAACTCAAATTTTTTTTTTTCATCTTACCCATACTTGTGGGGTATCTATGGATAGGTCTTCAAAAATGATTTTGAGGTTTCTTATGTCATTTTTTTCTAAACTGAATAGTTTGCACGAGAGACACTTCCAAAGTGGTAAAAAGTGTCCCCCCCCCCCATAACTTCTAAAATAAGAGAATGATAAAACTAAAAAAAATATATGATGTACATTACCATGTAAACTTTCACTCAAAATTGGTTTGAACGAGATCTAGTTAGTAGTTTTTTTTTAATACGTCATTAATCGTAATCCATCCAAGAACTTTTATATTATGTTACTTGCTGCTACGGAACCCTTCATGGGCGAGTCCGACTCGCACTTGGCCGCTTATTTAATTTTACTTTTTAGGGTCCGTAGCCAAATGGCAAAAAATGGAACCGTTATGGATTCGTCATGTCTGTCTGTATGTCTATCCGTCCGTATGTCACAGCCACTTTTTTCCGATTCTATAAGAACTATGCTGTTCAAACTTGGTAAGTAGATGTGTTCTGTGAACCGCATCAAGATTTTCACACAAAAATATAAAAAAAAAACAATACATTTTGGGGGTTCTGAATACTTAGACCTGAAATCAAAGTTTTTTTTTCATCTTACCCGTACGAAAATGAAAAAAAAATGATATTGAGGTTTCTAATATTTTTTTTTTTCTAAACTGAATAGTTTGTGCGAGAGACACTTCCAAAGTGGTAAAATCCATAAATGCGATGGTTTTATTATCTAGTTTTTAGTGCACCGTTTTTTTATTTGTTTAGAATGTACGTGTGTGATTGGAGATGCAAATAAACGAGTTATCTATCTATCTATCTATCTAAAACGTGTGTCACCCCACCACTGTAACTTCTAAAATAAGAGAATGATAAAATTAAAAAAAAAAAAAAAAAAAAACATTGATAGTCCAGTAAACAGTTAACAGTAGTTTGACCACGATCTCACCTGTTGGTAAGTGGCCGAAGATGAAGCACAAAGGTCTAGAAGGCACCTATTGACTCTACCGTTGAAGAGACCCATATTATAGTTTTCAGGAAAGACAGACGACGGTAATGTATTCCACTCCTTAGCAGTTCGTATTATAAAGGTAGAACTGAAACGTTTACTACGAATAGAGGGGGTACCTATACCTACTACTTAGGTAAGGATGGTACCGAGCCGTGCGTCTGCTCGTCGTATGATGAAAAGGAGATGGTGGGATCAGATCGTGAAGTACCTGGGAGCATTCCCCGAAATGTTACCTATAGAAGATCGAAAGGCATGCGACCTTACGGCGGTGCTCGAGACTCTGGATCTTAGTCTCCACCATATGATGCTCACCTATAAGCCTGACTGCGTTCGATCGAGTACAAGGCAGCAAGCTGGTGTTTGGCCGAGCCATCCCAAACATGGCAGCAGTACTCTATACCAGCCCGGACTTGTGCTTTATATAAACTGAGAAGCTGTCCTGGTGTGAAGTAACGCTTTACCTTATTCAGGATGCCTAGCTTCATGGTAGAAACATGTCCTAACATTATGCTGTATGTAGATAGGTATTACTAGTAGGTAATCTCTATATTGGTACGTAGGTAGGTATCTACCTATCATCACGGATCCACTTTATCAATGATTCGATAAACAGTGACGAATCTTACAGAATTTATTGATATCTAATTATAAACCCTACTTATTTTGACATTTATAAGTGGATGTTATCATTATCATTACCATGAATGATCATCTTTGTAGATTTATTGAACTACCGGGGAATTCTGAAAACGATATAGTAGGTACGTAGGTACGTGCGTACCTATTTTACTTTTAAAGATCGAGCGTAGATAGAACGCGCCTTCGTTAAATAATAGTACTTAACAAGTAATTAATTTTATAAAAATTAAAAAAAAACCTCAACTCAATGAAACGGCTGAACCGATTTTGATCAAACATAGCTAAGAAAACTCGCGACAAATTAAATTAAAAAAAATTTAAATCGGTTCGTTTATTTATTGCGTCGGGGGTTAAAAATAATAAACCTAAGCGCTTTTATACCGTGTTCAATGTTTTGAAAAAAATAGGTAGGTTACCTTACGTATATTATGCACTAACACAAAAAAAATGAAATGAAATGAAATGAAATGAAATGGTTTATTCGCTTCAAACATGGTTAAAAAAGTTCTTACAAGTAATTTATGTTCACATGTTTCACCAAAAACATCGGCATGCAAATTTTAAAATTCTTAATAGGTACCTAATTCACAATAGGTACCAACAAGGTTCACGATCTGATCCCACCATCTCCTTTTCATCATAGGACGAGCAGGCGCACGGCTCGGTACCACCCTTACCTCATTAGTATACCTACCCTCTATTCGTACTAAACGATTCAGTTCTACCTTTATAATGCGAACTACTAAGGAGTGGAATACACTACTGTCGTCTTTATTTGCTGAAAACTATAATCTGGGTCTCTCCAAGGCTAGAGTGAATAGGTGCCTTCTAGACCTTCGTGCTCCATCGTCGGCCATCGTCACTTACCAACAGGTGACATCGTGCTCAAACAAAGGTCTATCAAAGTAACATTTCTAAATGTTGAGCAGCAAATCATGAAAAGGCTTCAAAATCAGTACAAATTTCACTTGAACTTTGCAGGATCCTTAAAATGCAGAAGATCTAGTCTAGAGTTTTTTTTTAACTATTATTGACCTTTGTTTGACCACGTTCTCAACTGTTGGTAAGTGACGATGTGGCCGAAGATGAAGCTCAAAGGTCTAGAAGGCACCTATTCACTCTTGACTTGAAGAGACCCAGATTAGTCTTTTCATAAAGAGACCAGTCGTGGGATTGGAGGGCGCAGCTGTGCTTATTTACCTTTTTTGTTTAGCAGACAATATAATAGCGCGTCTGTTCCATTTTGATCCTTTTACAACTGTAACTATTTATTTAGTTTATTATCCAAAAAGACGATAATTTGAATCTTAAACTAAAGAAAACGTTAGTTCACAATTTGGCCACTACGGCTCTCTTTCTGAACGACCTCTGTGGCGCGGTTGCCCTGCGAAGCAGGAGGTTGCAGGTTCGATTCCCGGATTGGAAAAAATATTTGTACGATCTGCAGATATTTGTTCAGGGTGTTCTGGGTATTTTATGTATGGGTGTATGTATATCAGTTATACCTTTAACACAAGCTCTGCTTAGCTTGGGGCTAGACAATGTTGGGTGAACTATACAGCATTATTTATTAATATACCTATTTCAGCCGTAAAGCTGAAGTGCTCGCATTGCTGTGTTCCGGTTTAAAGGGTAAGGGTGCTGGTGAAATTACAGGCACATGAGACTATTCATCTTTGTCTCAGGGTGGCGGTCGCAGTGCAATGCCACATAGGGCGCGTCCTAGGTGGACGTGACCTATGTTGTAATGCACTGTTCATAGGCAGAGGGTGGGCCATCTGCTTGATCCATCATACCAAGTTGTATATAAAACTTAGCCGGCATCGTCCAACGCTCAGAGTAAAAATACAATGTCCGATGTTAATTTTGTTCACTGTCTTATTTAGATGATAAAAATCAAAATTACACTCACCTTTATGTCCACTTAGTTTACTTTAGACCACTAGAGGACGTGCGGTGGTCCACTTCTGGTACTTGCTGTAAATTCGCCGGATATATGGACGAAGCTAGTGCCGACCGTATTTATGCACTGACTAAATAGGTACCTAGGTAGGTAATAAATAATTGGCAACTGTAATAATCTCTGACGATCTCTTTTATCTGTGATTATTTTGATTATGTAATGCAAATACTTACATACTGCTTAATTATAATATAATGTAGGTACACGCTTTGATTTTTTCGATAACTAGTGTACGTATTTCTGTTTTTGTATTGGAGTGATGTACCTATCTGTTAAAGTGGGGTATGGCGCAAAATTCATAATCTTAGATTTGATTTGTAACAGACTAAATCAAGTACAATATTCAAATTAAGTATAAATATGCATGGATACTGCATAATTCCGAGGGATCACTGTACCAGAAACACGATAGGACAATATTTTCTCGATAGTTTTTTTCCAAAGTTAGGTAAGTACCTACCTAAGTCTATTTTTTGTCTAGATTCGATTGTATCTTAAAATTGTGTATATTATTGGGTAAAAAATTCAATCAATCAAATCAATAACCAACGGCCGAGGGTTTACTGCAGGGGTTTTGTAAAATTATCTATATTTTACGAGATATTCAACAAAAACAACCTTATATAGCGGCACGAGTCGTTTTTTTTTTTTTTTTTTAATGAAGATTTCTGCCTGAGATTTCCGCGGATGGCGCGGTCTTAAGCTGGGTATCCATTCGAGGCAGCCTCGGGCCGAGCGGCTGCCTCGAACCGAGGCAGATCTAGTTGAGACCGTGCCGCGAGTCGAGGGTTGCCGCGATTTGAGCCAAACGCGGCGACCGCGCAGCGAGCCAAATTATGTCGGTAAATGGCCATGCTCAAATACGCTCAGTGTGAGCCGTGCGTTGAGTGGAGACGTCTGTGCGTGTGCTCGGTACGCGGCAAAATGGAGAAAGATAAATCATCAGCCCACACTAGTCCACTGCTGGACATAGGCCTCTGCCAATACGCGCCACTGAGCCCGGTGTTCGGCTTTTCTCATCCACTGTCTGCCGCCGCCTCTCGTAGGTCATCGCTCCACCTAGCCAGAGGGCGCCCCACGCTACTGGTCTCCACTCAAGAACTCGCTTACCCCAACGGTTGTCGGTTCTTCGGCATATATGACCAGCCCATTGCCACTTCAGCTTGCTAATCCGGTGGGCTATGTCAATGACTTTAGTTCTCTGTCGGATAATCTCATTTCGGATTTTATCTTTCAGAGAAACTCCGAGCATAGCCCGTTCCATAGCTCGCTGTGCAACCTTGAACTGGTGGATTAGCCCTAACGTGAGTGTCCACGTCTCGGCACCATAGGTAGGACGCACTGATTGAAGACTTTAGTATGTACATATTTGGTATAAGGTTACAAAAAAAGATAAATGTATTGACTTAATTAAGTTATGTCCAAATAAAGAAGTTAAAGAAGTACTATTAATGCAGCAGCGACCTTACGTGCCTCAACCATGGTGGTTAATGAGAAATAGAAAAAATCGTGACTCGGGCTGAGGCTTGCCGCTCGTTACGACATTATGTGGGCTCAAGTGGAGATGCATGAGCTTGCCTCAGCCCGCGGCACGCTCAGGGTGAGGCAGCTCGGCACGAGGCTGCGCAAGTGGATGCCCAGCTTTACGCAGTAACTATTATTTAATTTGTGCTATCATGTGATATACAGGACGTCCCAAGACTATGCGACATGCATACCAACATACATGTCTACCTTCAATATTGTAGATAGGATATTTAGTTGAAAGGAGACTATATTTTATATTTAAAACTTAGTAATACCGTAGGAAAAAAAACCGTTGCTTTCAAAGATTTTCTATAAATTACTTGCTTCGACTGGAAATCGATCCGACTTAAATGTGAAAAAAAAACAGCCGTATTTTGTATGATGCCAATCGAAAGAATGGACAAAAACTAACAATTCCTCTTCATTAACATGGTATCTAAAATGGTAGGTATGGTAAAACAAAGGAATAACGTAAAATTAATCATCTTCATTTAATTTTTTCATATAAGTCGGTTCGATTCCCAGACGAAGCAAGTAATGTTTAGAAAAACTCAAAGATTTTCTAAAAATTACATATCGCAGTATTACTAAGTTTTAAAAATATAATAAAGTCTCCTTTCAGCAAAACATCCTATCTACAATATTTAAGGAACTTTCCCTTCATGTCGCATAGTCTTGGGACGGCCTGTATAATAATATGGTAGGTACAAGTCGGCCCTAAGATATTTTATGAGATGACTGCATAGTCTTCATGTGTTGTGACTATTGCGTGTTATGTATGTCATGTTCCTAGCTAAGAGTAAAACAAGCCAGCAGTGTACAATATATTTATTCGACGTAACAGTCAGTAATCACGCGAGATAGCTATACGTGTCCTTCTCTCCCTCCGTGCGCTCGAGATATTCCTTCTCGATTAGTATGTCGATGCATTTCTGTTGACAATAAGTATAATTAACACAAGATAAGATAAGATAAGATAAGAAGACATCTTTGATAGGTGACCTAAAATATGCAGCTCAATGCGTTTTGAAAGAAAAATCAATCTTAACGACGTAGGTTTAAAGACCAATTCAGTTCGAACTTCAATGTGGCGCTTGCGACACAGGGAGAACGCTTGCTTTCAGATTTTTATTGGTTTTTAATATTTATTTCGCTTCCAAATAGCAGAGCTTTTTTGTGAAAGAGTTCGTCCGGGGAAGTACTACCACCATACCATCACTATTTCTGCCACAAAGCAGTAGTGCTCGCATTGCTGTGTTCCGGTTTGAAGGGTATGGGTGCCGGGGAAATTACAGGCACATGAGACTTTCCATCTTTATGTCTCAGGGTGCCGGGCGCAGTGCAATGCCACATAGGGCGCGTCCTAGGTGGACGTGACCTATGAGATAATGCACTGTTCATAGGATCTGCCTATGAACAGTGGTACCCTCGAGGGTACCACTTAACATCAGGTGGGCCATCAGCTTGATCCGTCATTAAAAGTTATATAAAAAAAAGTTTTTTCATATTCATTTCGTTTCCAAATAACAAAAATTAAAATATGGCGCCTTGGTTCACCAGTGGGTACAAATTACATTATTTTGGATATTTTTTCATATCGCATTAGTACCTAGATATTATTCAAATAAAATCTATATTGGCCCACAAAATAAGCCATGTTACAGATTTTTTCCGATCCAGTGAAATAATAAGAGTCGTGTTTAAGGTGGTTGATTTCAATTGTGGCGCGAAAAATAAAAAAAACGTGTTTTTTGCTCACCACAGCTCATCAACACTTCTTCAGATAGCGAAAACTAATTTGACGGTAATTATATGTCATAACACACAAGTTTTAATTTATAGTATCACATAAATATCATTAGTTTGGTTATGAATGCGGTTGAAACAAATATCACTGTAAATACCAATGAAGCACAAAACTAATGATATTTATGTGATACTATAAATTAAAACTTGTGTAGGTCATATAATTACGTCAAACTTATAACACCCCGTCTTTTTTGCGTCGGGGGTTAAAAATTGTATATGTTAGAGAAATAAGACTATGCGAAAGAATTCAGAGAGCGAGTGGTTGATAAAAGAATTCAGAGAGCGAGTGGTTGATAAAAGAATTCAGAGAGCGAGTGGTTGATAAAAGAATTCAGAGAGCGAGTGGTTGATAAAAGAATTCAGAGAGCGAGTGGTTGATAAAAGAATTCAGAGAGCGAGTGGTTGATAAAATAATTCAGAGAGCGAGTGGTTGATAAAAGAATTCAGAGAGCGAGTGGTTGATAAAAGAATTCAGAGAGCGAGTGGTTGATAAAAGAATTCAGAGAGCGAGTGGTTGATAAAATGATTGAAATGGGAGGCTTGGAACATCTAAGTGTAAATGAATGTTGGAATGAAATAGCAGGGTGTATCAGGACTTCAGCGAAGAATATTTGGGAGAGACAAAAGGGAAACGATTGATAGATAGGGATACATAGTGGTGGTCGGTAGAAGTACAAAATGTACTCAAAGAAAAGAAGACGAAGTTCAAAGAATGGCAGTGTCGAACAGGAAAATGTAAGCTTGAAACCAGAAAAGAAATCTGAGTACGACACTTGGAAGAAAAAAGCCAAGAAAGCCGTTGCAGTAGCAAAAGCGAAAGCCCAGGATAAATTATATAGCACTCTAGACACTCCGGCAGGACAAAAGCATCTATACAGGCTCACTAAAACTAGAGAAAGAATAGCGAGGGATGTGTCTCAGATAAAATGTGTAAGAGATGAAGCAGGAGAGGTGCTTTCGGATGATGAGAAAATTAAGGGTAGATGGAAGAACTATTTTGAAAGGCTGATGAATGTAGAAAATGAATGGACTGGTGTACTAGAGGAAAAACCAATGAATGTAGGACTGGTGAGAAATATAGGGGTGGATGAAGTAAAAAGAGCTTTAAATGAAATGAAGAATGGGAAAGCGCTAGGACCAGATGGAATACCAGCTGAAGTATGGAAGCTATTGAGAGTGGATGGATGGAAGTGGTAAGCGCTGTTCTTCAATAAGTTGTTGCAGGAAGACGCCATACCCGATGAATGGTGTAACAGTTTGCTGGTGCCCATCTTCAAAAACAAAGGTGATGTGCTGGAGTGCAACAACTACAGAGGAATAAAGCTAATGTCACACAGTATGAAAGCGTGGGAGAAGATCATTGAACGGCGACTGAGAGAGGAATCTGAAATTTCACAAAATCAGTTTTGTTTCATGCCAGGTCGGGGAACAACTGATGCCATCTTCGCAATACGTCAACTATGCGAGAAATACAGAAGTGCACATCAAAACTTGCACATGGTCTTCATTGATCTTGAGAAGACAAACGACCGGGTACCCCGAGAGGTTTTGTTGTGGGCCCTAAAAAAGAATGGGGTGCCTTTGAGGTACGTGGAGTTGATCCGAGCAATGTACAGTCGATGCAGTACCCTTGTCCGGTCCACAGTTGGCACTACCGCTTGCTTCAATGTGGCTGTAGGCTTGCACCAAGGGTCAGCTCTTAGCCCTTACCTAAGCCTTACCCTTACCTTACAAGGATGGATAAAATAAGGAATGAGTATAAAAGAGAAAGTTTGAAAATTGCACCAGTGACAGAAAAGTTGAAAGGAAATCGTTTAGCTTAGTATGGGCATGTTATGAGGAGGGATGAAATGCAGTAACTAAGAAAGTTATGAATATGAATGTTAGTGGATGAAAGGGAAGAGGAATACCTGAGAAAAGATGGATGGATTGCGTGAGAGATGATATGAATGAGAAGAGAGTGAATGATGAGGTGACGGCTGACAGGGAGAGTGGAAGAAAAAGACGTACTGCGCCGACCACAAATAAAAAGGAAAAAGGGCAAGACAATGTGGTAGCATGGTGCTTGTAGTTCCTGGACCACACGACACAGGGGATCCTAGTGTGGGATCAGGACTATGTATGTGACTGTTGGATGCTATTTTATGTTATAGGTATGTATGGCTGTTTTTATGTATGTATGTATGCCTGTATGTGTGTGTGCTCACCTTGATGACGGGCACTCTCGGCTTGAACCGCGAGGACAGCTGGTTCAACACTTCCACCACCAGGTGTTGGTGCTTGAGGGTCTTGCGGGTCTGTATGTCTGTATGTATGTATGTATGTATGTATGCCTGTATGTGTGCTCACCTTGATGACGGGCACTCTCGGCTTGAACCGCGAGGACAGCTGGTTCAACACTTCCACCACCAGGTGTTGGTGCTTGAGGGTCTTGCGGGTCTTCATTATCCGAACTATCGCAGCCTGCAAATGTACATTTAAAGTTATAGTCATTTGGCACGGAAAATCAGTTAATAAAATATTTTTAAAGTGAGTATTGTACTTGATTTAGATAAAAATTAAATCTAGACTCCGCGCCACGACTGAAGTCCGACGGCCTTTTGAGGAACTAACGGATAACAGAGGTAGATTTTCACTTTTGGACTTTTGCGCATAGAAACTAGCGATCCAGACACCGGACTTCAGTCGTGGCGCGGACTCTAAGATTGGTAATTTTGCGTCATGCCCCACCTTAAAGTCTCCCGGATAAAGTTACTGTCAGTCTCATAGGCAATTTTTGTGAGCCAATGTCAAAATGGGTTTCAAGTTTCATGGTATATTTAAGGGGGTTCCCAAACTTATTTTGTCTACTGCCCACTTTGAGAATAAATTATTTTTAGTGCCCCCATAATTATTTTTTAGCGCCCCTATTTCTTCACCTACTTAAAAACCACTATAACTTCAAATTAAATTAATTATTGTGAGCTATATTAGCGGAGATTAAACATGGACAAATCGGGTTATTTAACAAAAACTTGTTAAAACATGATTGCCCGCGGTCTATTGTTTACGAAAATGACCTATCTAGGAATACTAATAACTATGAAAATGCGAAAGTATGTCGCATTTTTTTTCAGGGTTTCTTGCCGCCCCCTTTAGGCCTGCAGCGCCCACAAGGGGCGTTATCGCCCACTTTGGGAACCCCTATTTTAGAGCATCATGGCCTATTTTAGAGTGTATTTTTACTGCAGATCTCCCTACTATGTCGTGCCATGGCGTCCATATTAGAGTATCATGGGACAGGGTAAATTTTAGAGTGCCATGGTCAATGTTAGAGCACATGGTCTACTTGAGGGTGCATTGTGTGAGTGCCACTCACCTGTATCAGCATCTTGCGGTCCTCCTCGATGTGTTTGTGCGTGGCTTCCTGTTCCACCTTCAGCTCCGTCTTGAGAGGTATGTTTATATTTACTCTGAGCTTTTTGCTGAAACAGATAGATATATAGATTAACACATTTTTTTAAATTAAGGTGGATGCTCTCGCTTGCGGCTCGATATTCAAATTTTTTGGTGTTTTCACTCATTACAGCTCATCAACACTTCTTCAGATAGCGAAAGTTGATTTAGCGAGAACTAGGAGACTTGACACACATGTTTTAATTTATAGTATCACATAAATATCATTAGTTTAGCAACGATTGTGCTTCAATGGTATTAACAGTGTTTTTTTGTTTCAAGCACATTCATAGCAAAACTTGATCATGATGTACTTCTTCTGCAAGAAACCCATGCCAAGGATGAACAAGATCTGCTGAAGCGAGGAACTATTCCCGGGTATTACATCGCTCATGCTGTCAATCACGCGCAGTATGTAATAGCCACATATTTAAGGGACAGCATAAAAGACGCCGTTACTGAGAACTGCCTCAGCGGACCTGACATCTATGCCTCGACCGTTTAAGTCAAGAACCTCACTATAGTTAACGTTTATAAACCACCTACTCGCCCATGGTCAGTTAATATCCCTGCCTACGCTCATCCTTGTATATACGCAGGTGACTTCGATAGTCACCATACAACATGGCGCTATGACACCAGTGACGTAAACGGAATTCAGCTAGCGCAGTGGGCGGAGGATAACATCTTGCATCTGGTCTTTAATGCTAAAGACAGAGGATCAGCTCGCTAGAAAAGGGATTATAACCCGTATATAACTTCTGTGTCATGCAATGCTGTTGGACTACCATTGCATACAGCTCGAAAAATTCTTTCAGACTTCCCAAACAGCCAACACCTACCTTTACTAGTGGAAATTGGTATTCGGATACCCCTAACAAACTCGATGCCGCTCCCTCGATGGAATTTTCAAAAGGCCAATTGGGCAAGATTTTGTGCCGATATGGACGCTGCTATCAGATGGATACCTCCTCGAGCTGAAAACTACGAACGGTTCTAAAAGCTTATATTCGCCACTGCCAAAAATAATATCCCCAGAGGTTACCGAAAATCGTACATTCTCTGCTGGTCTAACGAAAGTGAAGAGCTGTATGAAGAGTACAAACGGACAGGAAACTACGAGATTGGTGAGGATCTCCTTAAGTCGTTCAACGATAGTCGTTGGAATAAGTGGACAAATACAGTTGAATCCATGGACTTCAAAACCTCGAGTAGGAAGGCTTGGAGAGTGCTTAATAAGCTGTCTGGAAAAACCGATCTAACGTCGAACAATACTCGTTGCCACTAACCAACTCAATCGCTAACAGAATTGTAGAGGTGTCTCTAGTGAAAGGCCTTAAAGCTGAAACCAAAGCAGTAAAACAGCACGCCAAACAGCTCAGAGCCACGCTGAGAATCGACGCCGAACATTCGAGAGAATTCTCACAAGACGAAACTGATTGCGCCTTAAAACAACTACCACTTGGCAAAGCGGCTGGTTTCGACGGTGTCTATAATGAGTTCATGAAGCATTTTCGACCAAAATGCAGAGAATGGCTCACGAATTTTTATTCAGATATCCTGCAACGCACCAAACTACCGCCCAACTTTAACCGCTCTAACATCATAGCAATTCTCAAGCCTAGAAAACCCGCTGATGATCCAAAAAGCTACCGACCTATTGCGCTGCTGAGTTGCGCTTATAAACTCTTAAAAAGGCTGATCTACAATCGTATCAACCCCCTTGTGAATAAAGTAGTCCCGATTGAACAGGCCGGCTTCCGCAGTGGTCGTAATTGCACAGACCAGGTGCAGGACCTCACAACCCAAATAGAAGCGGGGTTCCAAAGAAAGCTGAAGACTGTTGCAGTCCTGATAGACCTCTCAGCAGCGTACGACACTGTGTGGAGGCATGGATTGATCTACAAGCTGATGGGTGTGGTGCCCTGTACAAAAGTCGCCAAACAGTCTTATAAACAACATGCTCAGTAACCGCGAATTTATCGTTCATCTTGGGGAAAATAAGAGTTGTATCAGAAAACTTAACAACGGATTGCCATAGGGATCTGTCTTGGCTCCGCTCTTATTCAATCTGTATATGCACGATATACCGGAAACCCAGGTTCGAAAATGTATGTATGCTGATGACATTGCTATTACAAGCCAACACAGTACCTTCAAACCATCAGAAGAGATCTTAAATGGTGACCTGAGTATCCTTCATAATTTCTTCAGCAAATGGCACCTGGTACCTAATGCTACTAAAACAGAGGTATAACAGCTTTCCTCTTGAGCAATAAAGAGGCCAAATACGAGCCTAGCATCGAGTTCGCTGGGACGTCTCTGTAGGTATAACCCCACGCCAAAGTATTTGTGATTGAATCTTGACCGCAGCCTTACCTACGCACCACACATCGGAAAGCTAGGGAAGAAGCTTCAAACCCGAAATAACATAGTGCACAAACTTGCAGGCACAACCTGGGGAGCAAACGCTGATGTGCTTCGCACCACTAGCTTCAGCCTTGTGTACTCAACAGCAGAGTAGTGCGCGCCCGTGCGCGCACACAAATCTAGTGGACGTGCAGCTGAACCATGCCATGCGGTTGATGCGGTGTATTTCGGGGACTATCAAAAGCACACCACTAGTATGGCTGCCCACTCTTAGCAACATAGCCCCTCCCCATTTGAGAAGGCAGCATGCACTACTCCGTGAAGCAAATAAGATCCTGGCTAACCCTGACCTGCCTATCCACGCTGAGTTCACAAACCCTCAGCAACACAGACTAAAGTCCCGAAACCCGCCCTATAAAACTGCATGTGGCCTCTTAAATACCGACTTCAGTCTAGCTGTAAAATGGAAGCAGGAATGGAAAGCCAAAGAACCATATTGCAAGGAAGCTACCATCAACCCCACTGCGAAACCTCCTGGCTTCTCATTGCCGAGAAGAGAATGGTGCCAGCTTAACAGATAAAGAACCAGCTGCGGTCGCAGACGAGCTTTCATGCATAAATGTGGCTGGAGAGAGTCACCAGCTCGCGATTGTGGAGCCTCAGTGCAGGACGTCGCGCACATCATCATGGACTGACCACTCACCAAATATGTCAGCAACCCAGCAGACTTGTTCGCCCTTGCAAACGACGCTATCCAATGGTTACAGAAATTGAAAATAGAATTATAGACTCTTGTGCGATTGTACAAGGCCATACGAATAAATAAATAAATAGCCAAACTAATGATATTTATGTGATACTATTGATTAGAACTTGTGTGTTGTTGTCATATAATTACCGTCAAATTAGTTTTCGCTATCTGAAAAAGTGTTGATGAGCTGTGATGAACAAAAAACATTTAAAAAAAACAGGCCTCAAGCGAAAGCTTAAGTTATTACTATTATCGAAATGATACTAAACTGTACTGAAGGAACAAAAATAAATTATCTTATCTTATTTTATCTTATCTTATCTTATCTTATCTAGGCGTGGTGGTAGACGGTACTTACTTCTTATAACCTACGTAGAGATCCACAATGGAGGCGTCGGTCAGTTCCGACTCGTCATCCTGGCAGACCAGCAGTTTGGCCTTCAGCAAGATTTGTAATACCTGTCAAGCAAAAATAAAACATTTTTTTTTTTTTTTTTTACCATTTGGTATGACTGATCAAGCAGATGGCCCACCTGATGTTAAGTGGTACCCTCTGCCTATGAACAGTGCATTACCTCACAGGTCACGTCCACCTAGGACACCCCCTATGTGGCATTGCACTGCGCCCGCCACCCTGAGACATAAAGATGAAAAGTCTCATGTGCCTGTAATTTCACCGGCACCCATACCCTTCAAACCGGAACACAGCAATGCGAGCAATACTGCTTTGCGGCAGAAATAGGTATGGTGGCACTTCCCCGGACGAACTCTTTCACATAAAAGCTCTACTACTACAAAGGGGGGAAATGAGCCGTACGAGGTATTTCCTTGTACCGTCGACGGTACGCTAGCGGCGGGCATCCATCGCGTGGCCTTGAGGGAGCGCTGGAGCTCTCGTGGCAATGAAAAGAGCATTGTGATCAAAAAGTCAGTGTGGTGAAGGGATTCATCCGCATACCTTAGAGCCAGGGTGGTCCCGGGCTGTGCGGTTTCAGAGGAACTTCCTCCCGCGAACACTCAGGTTGTGGAATGATCTCCCTGCTACGGTTTTCCCAAGCGACTACAGTATGGGGTTCTTCAAAAGGGGTGTTTGTAAATGTTTAAAGGGTCAGCAACGCGCGTGTGATGCCTCTGGTATTGCAGGCGTCCATAGGCTGCGGTAACCGCGTACCAACAGGTGGGACGTATGCTTGTTTGCTACCTTGGAAATATAAAAAAACAAAAAAAAACTCGCTTGAAGGGTGTACAACTCACTTGAATGAGGAAGTCTCCTTTGATGCCGGTGTGCTGCTCCAGCTGTCGGACGGTCCACGACACGTTGTCGTTGTACTGCAGCAGAACAGCCATCTGGAACGTGCTCGCTTGAAGGGTGTACCTGAAAACATAATGATATGTTCCTTGATGATCTGGGAATGAACAATAGGCCAGTCATATCTTTTCTAAATTTAACATGGACCTACTTTGGTCTTCGTCACTTTTTGACGACCACTATTATCTAAATAGTCTCACCATTTGAGAATACTAATCCTACCAATATGCGTTTTGGTAGAATCTAAGTTTGCGACTGGCAAGAAGCAGACATTTTCTTTCTTTTTGGGGTCATCGTCCTAGCGAACACTCCTGTTTTGATAAATCGTGATTCTGTCTGACTGGTAAGTTTTGGAAACGAGATTGGCCTGGAAACGATTTCCCAACTTTATTCTCTATTAATGCGTTGGTTTTCTGTAGGGCTCCGAGCTGAACACGTGTGGGATAACCACGCAGTGGAAGCCACGTGTGGCCCTATTCATCTGCCCTGACTCCATCCACGCGTCGGTCGCAATCAATCTTGTGGCAGATTGCAGCGCTACCCATCACGAGCAGAGGCGGTTTCGTAGAGCCCAGTCGGACGCGTCCACCAGGCCACCTGGCCTGTCGTTTTTCTCTGCCTTAGCGAGAGAAAACTCACTTTTCGATGAAACCTCATTGGGGTAAGTAATAATGAGGTTAGGGATCTGTAGTTCATGGAACATGGTCGAATGGATCCTAATGTTTAACATATCTATTCGACAGGTTCTTCGAAAGGGCTGTTAAAGCCTGCTGGAGGTCGGCGCTTCGGCGCGTCGGCGGCGCGATTTCTGCGGTCCAGGCTCCAGGGCCTAGGCTGAGCCCCCTTCCTTCGAGGCTCGCTACCTTGGGCCTGTGATACGGGTATCGCGGTCAGGGAGTAACTCACTCCCCGGGCTGTGTTCACTTCCTATGTGTCTTGTCCGATCTAACGTACACACACCATAACATCCTACACGCATCTTTGATTTAAACTGATCTGGTTGCTAAGAACTTCATCGTAGGCCTTTACTCATGACCCTGATTGCTCGGCCCCTCTGGCCACCCTAAATTTAATGTAAGGCGCCCAACCCTATAGATTGTATATCGCTTTATCTTTATTACTTGAGGCCTAATGTGAATACTGTAATAAACATCTTCATATTTAAGGCGCTATAGGTTCAACGAACATTTTTGTATGAGGCGAAGAAGGCAAGCGCACGCTCTGATACCGTGTTTTTATGTATAAAAAATTTATATAAAATGTCGTTCAAAGTTTTGTTTAATTTTGTTGATGAATTCACTAACTCAAATAATAACTAACATGTAACCAAATCTTTCAAAAATTAAAACGTGAGAGAAGTGATTGAAAAATAGCATTTCAATTTTAAAAAGGAGGTATCTTTGTTGTTTTTTTTTGTCGAGTGAAGTAATTCAAATATTGTATTGAATTATTGATTTCACTAGATAAAAAGCTCAAGAATATCATATATTTTTTTCTTCACAGAAAACTATGAAAATTCTTATCAAAAACTTTAAAATTCGAGAGACATTTGAGAACCTATCGCGCCTTAACGCACACTTGTCATTTTCTGTATCTGCCCCACCTGGTAGGTGTACAGCGGGCCCTACTCCATCTAAACCCCCCTTCACTGCTCGGAGACACGCCAGTCCTCCTGGCCCGGGACGTCTGCTTCTCGGGTCAGACACGGATGGTGGAGTCTGTCCCTGTGGAGGGGCTACATGGGGTAGGTGCGTCCTCTGCCCATATGGCCCACACTCTTTTAAAAGAGTTACACACTTCATCTACGGCTCCCTCGGAGACACCGGATCGAGCTGCCATCAGCTCAAAGTCCATCTACAATACTTTAAGGAGTTGTGCCGGCTGGGAACATGTTCCCCACTTACAATTAGAATGAGGCAGTTACCTGTTTTTGAAGCAGTTAGTAACAAGTTCTCCCTTGCTCATGTTGTAGAGCCAGTTAAGTTTGCGGCCCGAGTGTTGCGACGAGTAGAACGTTGTGAATCTGTGGACTGAGCGCTCCAACTGAAACACAACACAAATAGTATAATTAGTCTTAGTTTCTCAGACTAAGGGCGTTTTCACGTACAAGACTGCTCGGAGCTGTCGACATGTCACAACACTTACTTCGGCCGGCAGCTGGAAGGAAGACGACTGCTAGAAGGGCCACGAGCCGGACATCAGCACCTGGATGCTGAAGTCTATGTGTAGCGGCTGCTCGGAGCTGTCGACATGTCACAACACTTACTTCGGTCGGCAGCTGGAAGGAAGACGACTGCTGGAAGGGCCACGAGCCGGACGACAGCACCTGGATGCTGAAGTCGATGTGTAGCGGCTGCTCGGAGCTGTCGACATGTCACAACACTTACTTCGGTCGGCAGCTGGAAGGAAGACGACTGCTGGAAGGGCCACGAGCCGGACGACAGCACCTGGATGCTGAAGTCGATGTGTAGCGGCTGCTCGGAGCTGTCGACATGTCACAACACTTACTTCGGTCGGCAGCTGGAAGGAAGACGACTGCTGGAAGGGCCACAAGCCGGACGGACAGCACCTGGATGCTGAAGTCGATGTGTAGCGGCTGCTCGGAGCTGTCGACATGTCACAACACTTACTTCGGTCGGCAGCTGGAAGGAAGACGACTGCTGGAAGGGCCACGAGCCGGACGACAGCACCTGGATGCTGAAGTCGATGTGTAGCGGCTGTTTGGAGCTGTCGACATGTCACAACACTTACTTCGGTCGGCAGCTGTAAGGAAGATTACTGCTGGAAGGGCCACGAGCCGGACGACAGCACCTGGATGCTGAAGTCGATGTGTAGCGGCTGCTCGGAGCTGTCGACATGTCACAACACTTACTTCGGTCGGCAGCTGGAAGGAAGACGACTGCTGGAAGGGCCACGAGCCGGACGACAGCACCTGGATGCTGAAGTCGATGTGTAGCGGCTGCTCGGAGCTGTCGACATGTCACAACACTTACTTCGGTCGGCAGCTGGAAGGAAGACGACTGCTGGAAGGGCCACGAGCCGGACGACAGCACCTGGATGCTGAAGTCGATGTGTAGCGGCTGCTCGGAGCTGTCGACATGTCTCAACACTTACTTCGGTCGGCAGCTGGAAGGAAGACGACTGCTGGAAGGGCCACGAGCCCGACGACAGCACCTGGATGCTGAAGTCGATGTGAAGAGGTTGTTCGGAGCTGTTGACCATGTGTTTGCGGAAGTTCTCGTTCAAGTCTTTGGATACGCCGATGTCCTGAAAGAATGGTAAAATGAATGCCAACTCACATCAGAGTTAGGTGAGGAATTTAACGAAGTCATTGGTAGGGTAACGTGGAATATTTTACAGTTAGGTTGGGAATTAATTATGAATGAAAATACTTTATTGCACACCTTACAAACTAGTTACGAATTAAATAAAACATGTCATGACATGTCACAAAATCAAAAATCAAATCAAATAATTTATTTGCTAAATAGGGTTGAAGAGGTTCTTAAAACATTTATACACAGCACCATTCTATTTCACCATTCTAGGTTAAGCAAATTACAGGTTATTCAATTAATTAAACACACACATTAGGAATAACTTACGCATGAAACAACAATTAAATAAATAAGCTTTTTGTGAAAAATATTTTTTTCAATACAAGCTTTTTAAAATTATTGTGCTGATCAAAACGAGCCTAAACACGGCCAGTCTACTATTATCCATCGAGGAGTTCCGTTGTCCACCTTCCGTCTCCATCATCAGATCAGCTCGCTGTCACCATCATATTGTATTGTCATCGGCCCTTGACAGGTATGCAAAATATCATCTCAATCAGTTGAGGATAACTGCTTTAAAATTCAGTTGCAAGATTCCACCCGGACATACATTGCAAGTTAATTAAAAGCTTATAAAAAGCGATCTCTTCCAGACAACCTTTGGATGAAGAGGAGCTTAATTTTAATTGCCAGTGTAACTTTGTATATGTTCAAGTTAGGAATTAACCAAGTCATTGTTATGTTAACTTCGCAGATTATTGAGTCATGTTGGGAAATAACAAAGATAGGGTTATTTGGAATATTATTGAGTCATGTTGGGAAATAACAAAGATAGGGTTATTTGGAATATTATTGAGTCATGTTGGGAAATAACAAAGATAGGGTTATTTGGAATATTATTGAGTCATGTTGGGAAATAACAAAGATAGGGTTATTTGGAATATTATTGAGTTAGGTTGGGAAATAACGAGATCATTGCAAAGTCGAAGTTGAAGTAGTTTTGAGAAAAAGTAAAGTGTATATTTTGCGAATAATCCAGTGTACATTTTGCGAAGTGGTCATTTTGAGAAAACGTACAGTTGCATTTTACGAAAAAATCGGATGTACATTTTCCGAAATTGACGTTTTGCGCCAGAGACGGTTGGGAAATAACGAGATCATTGATAGGGTAACTTGGGCTATTTTCTAGTTAGGTTAGGAATCAACCAAGTCATTGATAGGGTAACTTACTTTTGGGGTATTTTCTAGTAAGATTAGGAGTTAAATAAGATATTTATGGAATTACTTACTTGGGCTATTTCAGATTTAGGTTAGGATTTAACCAAGTCATTTATAGGGTAACTTACTTTTGGGGTTTATTTTCTAGTTAGGTTAGGAATTAACCAAGTATTTCATGGTTGAACTTAGTTGTGATATTTCACAGTAAGGTTAGGAATTAACAAAGTAATTGCTAGGCTAACTTACTTGGAACATTCTCTGCAGTTTGCTTGTGTATTCGAAACCACAGGCCTGCTTCAGTTTTGAGATCATTGATGCCTGGAAACAAAAGAAGTACCAAATTAGTATTGTGCCTAGATGAACCCCCTTCCTCTCCTCCTGTGGATCTAGTAGCAGCAAACTAAGGAATAAGAGTAGTAGTTTTAGTAGTAGTAGAGCTTAATATGAAAGAGTTCGTCCGGGGATGTACTACATCCATACCAATTTCTGTCGAAAAGCAGTGGTGCTCGCATTGCTGTGTTCCGGTTTGAAGGGTATTATGGGTGCTGGTGAAACTACAGGCACATGAGACTTTTCATCTTTATGTCTCAGGGTGGCGGGCGCAATGCAATACCACATAGGGCACGACCTAGGTGGACGTGACCTATGTGGTAATTCGTTGTTAAAGGCAGAGGTTACCGCTTAGTATCAGGTGGGCCATCTGCTTGTTCCGTCATTCAGGTTGTTAAAAATAATTTTAAAAAAGGGATTACACCAGATTAGCAGCAGAATCCACCTGCGTACTCAACAAATACAAATGCAATGACAAATCTGGCTGCTTAGCCAGAGTAAGCCAGAAAATTAAGGGGAACCACCCCCATCATTTTCTGGCATTCTCTAAGGGAGGTCAGTGGACTTCCAAAGCCAGATTATGGTGGTGATGATGCTGATGGTGGTGATGATGGTGATGGTGGTGATGATGGTGATGGCGGTACCTCTGCGTCGTCGCTTGCAGACATGTGTTGCACCAGTCGCTTGGCCAGCATTTTGCTGTAAAACTTCTGGAACACGTCCTTGTCTTCAATGTATTTGAACACCACCATCTGAAACAATACATAATCAATTATTTGAAGTCCAAATCATTTTTAGACGACTGCCCAAAACTAGGGATGGGCCGAATATTCGTTTTATGTTCGGTATTCGGCATATTCGGCAGGTTTACCGAATATATATTCGTATTCGGCCGAATATTCGGCTAAATCGCCGAATGTTCGGCATAGTGGTACTCAATGTTTTTACTGTATTGAGCCGTGTATGATTTATCAATCATGAGTTGAGTGTCAAATGTGTTATTGTGTTGTGTATGTGCCCGCCGCGCCACAGAGTCGTCATACATTATTTTGTATGACGACTTCTGTAGCGCGGGCGGGCGAAGGTTGGCCTAAGACGCAGGAGGTTACGGGTTCGATTCCCACCTCGGAACATTAAAGGTGTTCTGGGTATTTTCTATGTATAATAAAAAATATCTATCTATGTTATATATTGTATTAATTATATCAGTAATCTAGTACCCATAACACAAGCTCAGCCTAGCTTGGGGCTAGATAATGTTGTGTGAACTGTCCCGCATTATTTATTTATTTATTATTATTATTTATTATGTATGATTATATAAAACAAAATATAAGTATGCACGTTCCGAAGTTATACTCCTTACTAGATGATGCAATAACAACATCAGGTACAGCGGGAGTAGCGGGCGGGAGGGTCCGGCACCAATCCACGCGCTTTGCGTGTACAAGTTCAGACCTGTATACTGTTCACGTAAGGGAATCAATTATGCCGAATATTCGGTTCGGTAAAAGTTTTACCGAAAATTCAGCCGAATGTTCGTATTCGGTGAAACGCATGTTCGGCCCATCCCTACCCAAAACCCTTTGTTACCCGTGGTCCCCCCGTAGTCCTTGGAAGGTACCTGGGTATTTTTTCCCCGTGGCTCTCCGAGAAATACAATGCTGCCAAATTAAAATTGTACCTGATACATCATACAGTCAAAGGCGTTATTTCAAACTAGCGACTATTTTTGCTATCTATTTTTTACTATTTATGACTGGAGTCATAAATAGTTATAGAAAGGAGGTCTTACCACTTGGTTGAGCGTGTCTTCCAGCTCCGCCTCCTCGGGGTTCTTGCTGGACTTCTTCAGCAGCAGGTCGCAGTACTTCGCGAGGAGTTCTGGACTCTTGGACGAGGAGTTAGCTGCCTTCGTCACCGCGTTGCCTGGAAACAATCAAACATCAATCACACAATCAATCAATCAATCAACAATCAACAATCCAATCAGGTTTAGAGTCGGCTTTGGAAAACTGATGTGGTGTGTCCAGGTTAAGAATCTCACACACACCTATGACGACCTCTGTGGTGTGGCGGGCGAAGGTTCGCCTGCGATGCAGGAGGTTCCCGGTTCGATTCCCGCCTCGGAACAAATATTTGTACGATCTGTAGATATTTGTTCAGGGTGTACTGGGTATTTTATATGTATTAAAAAAAACTATGTAAGGTATTGTATTAAGTATACATAACACAAGCTTTGCTTAGCTTGGGGCTAGATAATGTTGTGTGAACTGTCCAGCATTATTTATTTATTATTTACTAGCAGCGCTCCGCGGTTGGTTTCACCCGCGTAAGTCTCTATCCCGTGGGAATATCGGGATAAAAATGTGTCTATGTGTTATTCCGGGAGTCCAGTTATCTCCATTCCAAATTTCATCCTAATCCGTCCAGCCGGTTAAATGTTAAGAAGTAACGAACACACTCACACACGCACAAACTTACGCATTTATAATATTAGTAGGATAGGATTTATTTATAACTATCCCACTTGTGGGCAGCACTTACTGTTAATAAACCGTCCGCAAGCCTTGTCCAAAGCGGCCACGAAGCCCGAGTCGTTGTTGAACGCGACCAGAACCAGCGCGTTGTACTTCTTGTGAACCTCCAGGATCGTAGACACGTACACCTTGGGATCCTGTCAGACAAAACCAGATTTATTAGTTTACTAGCGCCACGCCCCGGCTTCGCCAGTATCAGGATTCAATACAGCCCCCCCCCCCCCCCCCCTACCCCCTGCATCTATCCACATACCAACATACAAACATACATACATAGACACACGCTTTTTTCCCCGAAGGGGTAGTTTCACAGTGGGTTGCACCATCGTGCAATATAAAATATAAACTTCATCGCCGCCATTGCTTCCCACGACTGACTCGGCTAACGCTTTCTTCCAGTAATAACTCATTCCATAATAAGCTAGCAGCCAGGACAAATCTTATCAACAAGTCCGAGTAATCGCTTAGTCGGCTTTTACGACATCCACGGGAGGAGACGGAGGGATCTATTCTTAGGCCGGACACACCACATACCAAATGCTATCAAAATCCGCTCAACCGTTACGGAGTGGAACCACAAATAACGCGAACGTAGCCGCGGGCGTTAGCTAATAAACCATAATTATCCTATAGCACTTGAAGGACTTTCGATAGGAACGGGAGAATAAATATTGGACAAATCAAAGTCAAAACGTATTATTTGTTCCGAGACGATATCCGGAATCCATCATGAGTCAAGCACTTGTCTTTTCACGTTTTTTTAGTCTTAGCGTCTTCCTCCCTTCCGTTTCCGGCGCCACTATCGCCTCGTTTTGTCGGGTAAAATCGGAGCGGCCGGAATGGCGCAGTATATATACAGGTGGCGGTACAGCTTTTACTTCATTATAGCATAGTCTTTCGAAGTGTTAACACGTCTTAGAAAAATAATTATGTTGGAAATATTTTGAGTTTAACAAATTAAATTTAAATGTTTTATAATTCCTCCCTTCGCTATGGAGGACGAAAATTGTGATAACGTGGAAAAGCGTCCAAATTACAAATGACCACGTGTCAGGAAAAATAAATCGTTCTCCAAATTCGAGCAGTGAATCAGCGGAGGATTCTACGGATGGAGGAGATCAAAGCGACAAGCATGTAAGTGATGTAAGATTTGAACTTATATCATAACAACTGGCCTCTTTGACTAATTTAATTTCTCAAATGCTTTATGAGTCTCGACCGCAAGCGGCCGAGGTTAGTAGGCGAGCCTAAACACCCTACAAGTAATGGCTTGGGCCTACGCGCGCCGACGGACACGTGTGATTCCGATAAGCGACAGCTTTAATTATCAGAATAATCGACCACGTTGAATGATCAACCTCTCCCGATAAATGAATAGCATGTCAAAATAATATCCCAACTGCAACGATTGATACGCAACTCGTTTTTCGGAAGCTCAGAAAAAATTCATACAACTACCCCCGGTCTTGTAGAATTAAATGTACCTAATAATTTACTCAGCAATGGGTGTTACCAGCTGAATAGATAGATAGAAATGATGAAGTGAGGCGTTTTAATACGTCTAGCCACAGATAAAATAATAATATACTAGTAGTCTAGCTTATCTAACGCTATTCTGACATAGAATTTACGTACGACCTTGCAGACTTTAGTAGATCAGTCTAATGCCAAAAACACGACACTTTCGCGTAAGTCTCTTTTTAAGAAAATTTAACACGTGTTTGGTGTATTTTATAAATTAAGATAACTGGGTCAGTCACTGGACTATCAATCTGTACTGTTTCCGACTCGACGCCTATCTGAGTGTCACATGGGATACCAAACTCAACACGAAGTCCCTGTTGGAACCAAAAGTGCCAAACGCTACGCAGAGCACTTGTCAGATGTCCGGAGCGTATACAATTTTACAAAAATATTTTGCGGCAGACTAGCTTATTGCATTCACTCGCGTGAATATTATCACTACGGAGCCTATATATTTATGCCTATATATATTCCTATGCTGGAATATATTTGATGGCGACAAGATGGCAGCTTGTTTACCTTCGAAAATGGGGGGGAGGCGACAAATTATGCTTCCTTTCAGAAACCGGAGCAGCAGCAGCCGCAGCAGCGGCTACTGCTTACAGACAAAAGCTTTCTTTTGATAATAAACCAAAGCCTTCACAACCAGCAAACAAGCCAACAACAATTTTGGAAACTTGGAAGAAAATACAATTTCAAGGGACACGCGAAGTCATCGAGCAACAGTGGCAACAAGTCGTTCAATGCCTACAACAAGGACCACTATACGAAAGGTCAAAACAAAGATCTCGATTAACGTGTAGAAATATTCGCTCATGACTCGAAAGTATTCCAAGGGGGGCTGTCTAAAGCAATATTTAGATGTATGGTAAAATCGAGGAGCCCCCAATCATTTATGGAACCTCCTAAAAGGAGTGCGTAACACATTTGTGAAGAAGCCGCTTCTGATATATCCCAATCCATCTATCACAACAATTTGAAGAAGAGCTATTAAAAATGACAACAAATAAAAAGGATCCCAGCTGTACAGTCACTTTCGTATACCAAGTTTTTACAGAGTGAGGACTGGATGGTGTAGGTGGATCTGAGCCATGCATATGTCCACCTGCCCAGAGCCAAGAAGCACCGAAGATTTCTAAAGGCTTCGCTACAATGGCAAACTACTGCAAATGAATTGCCCTTGAGCTTTCATCAGCACCGGGAACGTTCACTTCTCTAATGAACCGGTTTGCCACAATATAAGGTGCGTGGTATATCTCGACGAAATTTGTTGGTGAATCAGTCCTGCCAGGTTTTACGCAAACATAGCATTTACAGTCAACCTGATGAGAAAACTCTACAGGACTATCAATACGGACAAATCTGTACTGGTTCCGACTCAACAGGATACCAAACTCAACACGAAGTCCCTGTCTGAACCAAAGTGCCAAACGCTACGCAGAGCACTTGTCAGATGTCCAGTGGCAGTTGGTCCCTCAGGCACAGGCCCAGTTCCTTCTGGGGGACTCAACTTTGCCTCGTTTGTAATATGGAGAGGAAGGAAGGTAACTTTGCGAACTCCTACAATTTTACAGCCGATACCTTTCAAAAGAGCATCCCTACCCTACACACTGTTGGAATTGCCAGTACCGGTACTAACCGAAATAAGGTGGTGATTAAAAGCAGTGCAGGGACTACCAATACATACAGGTCCGATCTCGCACCTGCTCAACACGGATGCATTAGATTACGGTTGGGACGCACAGCTGGGAGGTTCAAAAATGGCATGTCAGTGGACGGAACTACAACTATCGTGCCATTTAAATCTCAAAGAGCTGTATGCAGTCTGCGCCATGATACAACAAACGAACAACCAACTGCACAATGCGCACATTTTATTGCAGTCGGACAAAAGAACAGTTGTAGCCCAAGGAACAATACAAGGATTCAAAAATTCAACAAGGAAGGTGGAACCAAATCGAAGTACCTTCTCGATCTGACACGCAAACTTTTAGCTATTGCAGAAATTAAATATGCCCTTTCACGAGACAAGGTCTGCCCAGAATGGCACCTAATGTCTGCAGCGACAAGACAAATATTCCAGATGTGGACCATAAAGTAAATGGATCTATTAGCCTCAGCAACAGCTCATGTGGTAATTAAATATGCATCAGTGGACACGCAGGACCAGAAAACGAGACGTCACAAAGCGTCCCTTCACCGATGGGACTACGACCTGGCATGGTTATTCCCTCCACCGAAATTTATACCGCAGGTATTATTTCATCTAAACAGGGCGAAGGGTCGGTACATTCTGATCGCTCTGAACTGGAACAAGGTATTTTGGCACGCAGATCTTCAATCCCGAACCATTCAAGATCCTTATCAAATTATGCTTATGCCCGAACCTTTCACAATATTTGATTGATACAAAAACCGGGATACACCCGCCGGAAATTCAGTACATACAACTGAAAGCATGGCTGATTTTTGGTGGACCGATGAAATCAAAAGACTGGTCAGTAGATAATCACATCTATTATCAAGTTGGCGAAAATCCACTTTAAATAAAATAATAAATAATGCTGGACAGTTCACACAGCATTATCTAGCCCCAAGCTAAGCAGAGCTTGTGTTATGGGTACTGGATAACTGATATACTAAATACAATATATTACATAGATAGATATTTTCTATTATACATAGAAAATACCCAGAACACCCATACATATTAAATACCTATTGACCTGGCATTTCTAAAATATGTCTTACAGGAGTCCAAGCCCAGAACAACTAGCCCGTTACCTGGCCTGTCTACACAATAACGAAGGTTTGTCTTACAGGGAAATACTGGTTTTTTAAAATCTGTTATTGCTACTTTTACCTACGAAACTGTCTTCTAACTTTTTCATTAAAGCTATATCAGTGTCAAGGGACAAAAAATATGAAACCTATCTGGATCTGGAATACAAAAAGTGTATGACAACTTTCCGCAGCATTACTGTTACGAATCAAATCATCAGGACGAAGAGTTCATAATTTCACGTTGTTGAGACAAAATGCGGACAAATGCATAGACGAAGGTAATGTGATTGTTCTTTGGCCTTGTTTTGGATCAAAGACTGACAACATTAATTACAGAAAATACTAAAAATATACCCAAAGAAAAACCTCTGTATATTATTATTGGATTCGTCAGTTAATCAGGATTTCACAAGGTCTTTGGAAATCAGGTATATTTTTATCAGAACTTTTTTTATAAGTGCCCGAGGAGCACCTACGCCAGCATCTAGAGCGGTACTCGGCGGCTGGGTCAAGTCTGTGCTCAAGGGCGGGTGTCGAAGCCTCGCCAGGCTAGGTGCGCTCTGCCGTAGCGTCCCTTAATTGAATAGAATACATTCCTATTGATTCAATTCTCGAAACATTAAACTGGAGACAAGAACATACTTTAAGAACGTATTACCATAAAGAGATAGCTAATCAATCGAGCGAAAATGACATTTCTAATTCAGTTTCCTTGACAATTTTCTATTTCCGTAGCAATTTTGTTATGTAATTATTACATTGTTTATGATTATATCGAATATGAATGTGATTGTTTAAACATAACTATTATTTACAGCATTCATAAGTTATATGAATTACATTATTTATTCTATATCACTTAGATATATTTACTACACACATTATAGCATCATCATTACAATATTGGCGGTACCAGGAGATAACAAACACATCACTCATGATGGATTCCGGATATCGTCTCGGAACAAATAATAGAGAGTTTTAACTACCAATAAAACATACCTATTATTTTTCCAACGATATCCGGAATCCAGGTAATGCCTACCTGGTACATCGTGAGTAAGTATAATGAAGTAAAAGCTGTACCGCCACCTGTATATATACTGCGCCATTCCGGCCGCTCCGATTTTACCCGACAAAACGAGGCGATAGTGGCGCCGGAAACGGAAGGGAGGAAGACGCTAAGACTAAAAAAACGTGAAAAGACAAGTGCTTGACTCATGATGGATTCCGGATATCGTTGGAAAAATAATAGGTATGTTTTATTGGTAGTTAAAACTCTCTATTTTATTCATTGAAATAACAAGGATCATTTTGAATCGTCTTAAAAAATAAATTTACATTTACTCCTGTTCCAACGCAACCAGACCTAAAAGAATCAGGCAACAAACACGGTCTGTTTTTTTTTTATGATCCTTCTTTCTTCTATGTGGGGAGCGCCTGTGTGGTGCCTCGAGAACAAATGAAAGCTGATTCAAGGAAAAAAGGAAAACCAACTTAAAAGCCTCACTTAGATAGGCAGTCAAAAATAAGATGATAGAGAGAATCAGCAAAAGTTCAAGGGACGATATTCGGAAAAGGTTTCGGATTTGATTTCTTGGGCAAAGGAATTATTTGCGCCTCCTCCCAATAGAAGGACAGGCACCATTCTGCAAGGAGTGATTCAGCTGACGGCGCAGCTCGCACAGACCGTCCGGGATGCGCGCCACCAGGCTGTACATGCGTGTGTGATAACTGTTGGAGCCCCCGATCGGTACTCACGGTGTGCGCGCACTCCCCGCACTTGTCGACCGCCTGCAGCCCCTGCGCGTGGATGTGGTGCTCCAGCAGACGGCGCAGCTCGCACAGACCGTCCGGGATGCGCGCCACGAGGCTGTACATGCGTGTGTGATCACTGTTGGAGCCCCCGGTCGGTACTCACGGTGTGCGCGCACTCCCCGCACTTGTCGACCGCCTGCAGCCCCTGCGCGTGGATGTGGTGCTCCAGCAGACGGCGTAGCTCGCAAAGTCCGTCCGGGATGCGCGCCACGAGGCTGTACATGCGTGTGTGATCACTGTTGGAGCCCCCCCCCTCGGTACTCACGGTGTGCGCGCACTCCCCGCACTTGTCGACCGCCTGCAGCCCCTGCGCGTGGATGTGGTGCTCCAGCAGACGGCGCAGCTCGCACAGTCCGTCCGGGATGCGCGCCACGAGGCTGTACATGCGCCCAAGGTCACTGTTCTTCTCGCCATCAAGGAGTTTCTGTAATAGATCAGCAGTCAATCAATAATGAGTATATCAACCCAGCAGTCGACAAAAAATACAAATATTACTCCAACAGCCGATAATTAATAGCTCAGCAGCCGATAGATACTATAAATATTAGTCTTCTGGAGATCGAAGTTACCCGCGTCCGTAGGAAAACACCCTTTCGTCCCTACACGTGATCTCTGGGTGGTGCTAAACGGGTAACAACATTTCTGGTGTTAGGCTTCGGCCGTGGCTTGTCACCACCCACTGGACAATGCCAGTCCGTGAAGCGACATTGTCGTGTTTCGGACTGATGTCCAGTGTGTAGCCATCGTGGAACACGTGTGCAGTTCGTGCACTGGATTCAGCATGTGCGTTTTAGAGACCGCAGCTGTGTAAGTGTGCCGGGAGGCTAGGCTTGGAGGGTAGCGGGATCCGAAGCACGGTTCTCCGCTGGCCGACCGCAGGTTGTAGGGGGCCCAACTAGTGAGTTAGCCACTCATGAGAGGCTGCCCCGCCGCCTCGCGAAACATCCCAGAATGCTCCATCGTGCCGGTTGGCGACCGAATGAGAGGACCCGATGGCCATTCCTGGGGGGGTTCGGTCGTCCCCGCAGTCTCAAGTCTAGTCTCCCACTGGCGCAGGAGCCTGCTGTTTGTTGCCTAGCGAAAACCTAGAGTGGTTTTCGCTGACCAGTGCATCGCTCAACAGCCGTTTTTCCTACAATCACTCCAAACCAAACCATGAAAAAGTCAAATATAACAAGTTGTCCTCACAGCGGAAGCACTTCCTCTCGCTTCAAGTGCACCTCTCAAACATTCGAGGACTGCACTCCAATCTCGATCCGGTCCACCACCACCTAGAGACCGCCAAAGCACACTCATTATTCCTCACGGAGACGCAGATTCAATGTCCTCCCTATACAGCAAACCTCACACACCCAGGCTATGCTCTGGAGCACAACTATAAATTCAAAGCTGGTATCTGTTTATTTGTCCGGGAGGACATTTGCTGTCTGCGTCTTCGTGACCTTGAAGAACCCGATTTCTCCGTTTTATGGACTTTGGTGGACACCGGCTTGGATAAAACTATCTATGCTGATTTATATTGGATCTCACTCTGGAGCCACGAGACAACCAGGTTGTTCAACTACATCTGAGAAGCGACGGATGTGGCCCAACAACATTATCCTGATGCCCAACTGGTGATTCTGGGAGACTTTAACACCCACCACCAACAGTGGCTGTTCCCTTACCAGTTGTCTTGAGATGAGATGCGCCATTTATTCGCCTCTTATCCTTGGCGGAAAACCTGCTTTTCTTCTTGTGACCCGACGGTCTTTGCTGATGCCGTTACTAAGGTGATCAAAAGAGCAATGGAGTCTTTTATTCCATTCTCCGATGCCTTCAGGCAATGCTCGTCCATGGTTCAGTCCCGCGTGTGCTAGCGCAGAAGCGCAAAAACATGCGGCATACTTAGCCTGGGTCGACGCAAGAAACTGTAAAACCGCGGATGCACGGATTAAAAAGAAAGCCTGAAACAAAGCCGCCAAGTCCTGCAAGAAGGTGATACGGAAGGCTCGCTTCGATCGGATTGGCCGTCTGGGGGCTAAGCTTGACGCATACCCTGCGGGAAGTAAAGCTTTCTGGTCTTTGGCTAAGTCGGTGGAAGCGAACTTCAGACGCCCCCCGAGTGAACTCCCCCCACTACTGAAACCGGACGGATCCCTAGCTCACGCATCGGTTGAGAAAACAAATTTATTTGCCACTCAATTTGCAGAGGTTTCGCGTCTTGACACCTCTGGCAAAACTCCACCCAGCCTTCCTCGGTGCGAAAGTAGTCATTTTGGTAAAGTAAACATTATGTACCTGAGCCGAAGCTTCAATGCAAGAAATTTGCATCCAGCAAATGGAAGTGAATAAAGCTAGCGGTCCGGATGGTATCTCGGCCGTATTATTAAAAACCTGTGCCCCTGAGTTGTCTCCAATATTAACGCGACTTTTCCGCCTCTCTTTGAAAACTGGTGAAGTCCACAAGTCTTGGAAGCTCGCTAACGTGCAACCTGTGCGACTATTCTTAGGCCGGAAAGACCACAGCACAGGTATGTACACAATTAAAAACATACAAATGAAACAGTTGTGCTACCTAAAGACCGCTGCTAACTATCTAAATGTAGCTCAACTGATCCAAATCACTCCAGACTGAAGCAAATGCAGGTAGCATGCTCTGAAACAGACCCACATCGAGCTGTACAACACCTTTAAACTGGTAAATTTGCGCTCTCATAGCTGCACTCCGAAGACACTCCATTAAAAGGTGGTACACTTCTTCTTTTACTCCACATACTTCACAATTAGGGCTATCAACTTTCCTCATCAAATATTTGTAGCTATTTAATGGCATATGTCCTGAGCGCTTCCCTAAGATGCTGACTCCATTGCCACGCTGAATGACAGTAGGTGGTTACCTGGAATTCAGAGTGGAAGATCTCTAGATGCTTCTCTATGAGCACCCTGTCGCAAGTCTTAGCGAGGCGCTCCATGGTCGTCTCGTGGAGGTACACCTGGACGCGCCGTTGTTCCTCCTGTAGTCTCTGCTCGGCCTGATAAACATGAAAAAATATTTTAATATTCAGTTCAATTTGGACGAAATTTTCACAATCGAAACAATCGAATCTAATCAAAAATAAGAGGTTATTTTGTGATTTTTCTATCGAGAAAATATAATCCTATTGTTTTACTCGTAACAAGCTTTATATTAACTTGCAATGTATGTCCGGGTGGAATCTTGCAACTGAACTTTAAAGCAGTTATACTGAGGAAGTCTGTGCTCTCCCGCGTGTAGAACCGCTCCGTGTCCTCGAGGAAGTTGGCCTCGAAGGTGTCCTTGTACACGGCGAGGTTAAGGCCGCGCGCTCGTGTCCTCTTGGCCTAGCGCTACGTACAGTTAATACTCACTTTGATCATGTACTCCGTGACGGGGTTGTTTCTGAGGAAGTCAGTGCTCTCCCGCGTGTAGAACCGCTCCGTGTCCTCGAGGAAGATGGCCTCGAAGGTGTCCTTGTACACGGCGAGGTTCTGGCCGCGCGCGCTCGGGTCCTCCTCGTTGAGGCCTAGGGCTACATAGCAGTTAATCACCTGGAACGGAAAAGAACGGTTGTATAGCGGGAAAAATCAGTTTAATAGCGTCGTCATCATCAGCCTACGGAAGTCCATTTGTCTAAAATTTAGACTCTAAGGCAGCCATTACACACTCAATCCAGATCGCGAATGTGTAACATGTTCTCAATAAATCAGTTCCCAAGTCAATCTGGATCGAGATCACTGATCACCATCAAGGATCGCGATCTGGATTGAGAGTGTAATGGCTGCCTAAGTTACAGAGACACACAACTTTTTCCCCGAAAGGGTAGGCCTTTCGGGGAAAAAGTTGTGTGAAACCCGAAAGCAGAACCACAATTGGCCTCTTTCTACCATAGGTTGCACCATAGTGCAACCAGCTCGCTGCCTTGGACTCTTTCGAACGCAGAGCTTTCAGGCTTATATATAGGTGAGCAACATATGGTGGAGACGATCTAGAGTCTCGAGCACACCCGTAAGGTCGCGTGCCTTTCGATCTTCTATAGGTTACATTTCGGGGAATGCTCCCAGGAACTGCACGATATGATCCCACCATCTCTTTTTCATCATAGGACAAGCAGACGGACGGATCGGTACCATCCTTACCTCATTCATCCCTCTATTCGTACTAAACGTTTCTGTTCTACCTTTATTATGCGAACTGCTAAGGCGTGGAAGAAACTACCGTCGTCTGTCTTTCCTGAAAATTATTAACTGGGTCTCTTCAAGGCTAGAGTGAATAGGTGCCTTCTAGACCTTTGTGCTCCATCTTCAGCCACATCGTCACTTACCAACAGGTGAGATCGTGGTCAAACAGTCGTGAGTCCACGACTGACTCGGCTAACGCTTTCTTACTTTCTTCTTTCATTTTTTCTCTTATTTTCGTTTTCTTCTTTACTTCATCAATGGCAGTGTGTTCTACTCATTCCGGAGACAGGCCGCGTGTTGGTGGTCTCCCCGTTGCGCTCCCGCTCGATGAGCTTCAGCACCGCGTTGGTGACTTGCTTGTTCAGTCTCTGGAACAGGTTGTCCCTCCGCGTCACCAGCGCCAGATCTCGCAGACACCCTGGAGTGTGTTCTACTCACTCCGGAGACAGGCCGCATGTTGATGGTCTCCCCGTTGCGCTCCCGCTCGATGAGCTTCAGCACCGCATTGGTGACTTGCTTGTTCAGTCTCTGGAACAGGTTGTCTCTCCACGTCACCAGCGCCAGATCTCGCAGACACCCTGGAGTGTGTTCTACTCACTCCGGAGACGAGCCGCGTGTTGATGGTCTCCCCGTTGCGTTCCCGCTCGATGAGCTTCAGCACCGCATTGGTGACTTGCTTGTTCAGTCTCTGGAACAGGTTGTCTCTCCACGTCACCAGCGCAAGCTGGTAGATCTCGTAGATACCCTGAAATTTTTAATCAAATTATTAGTATTGTATTAGTATTAAAGCAGAGTTTATGATACACTAGCTGCACCCCGCGGTGTTACCCGCATAAGTCTCGAACCCGTGGGAATATCGGGATAAAAAATAGCCTGTTCCAGGAGTCCAGCTATCTCTATTCCAAATCTTATCCAAATCCGTCCAGCCGTTTCAGCGTGAAGAAGTAACAAACACACTCACGAACTTTCGCATTTATAATATTAGTGTGTGTTGATGTGCCTAAGGTGGAGTTTAGCTTGCGGGATATTATTGTAAGAAAACCACTGACTTGACGTGTGCACTCAATTGCGTATATTTGCGACTGATCTACCTAGCTGCGAGGGTGGACTTATAAATATTAGATTTGAAAATAATGCAAATTAGGAGGAACTGCATAACATTCCGCCCACCAAAAGGACTAATACTAATAGGTCCTTTTCAACTCAATCTAATTACCTACAATGATTTATAAATGAATGAGTTTACTGTTTACAAATAAAAATGATTGCAGACTAGGCAGGTATACATAAATAGATTATAATTTGACATAATAGTTGATATATGATGCGTTGCTATGGCTTTGAACAAACTATAACATGTTGTACTTTATACATTACAAAAACAAAATTTACTTATTCTTTACTAATAAGTACACAAAAATTAACTTTACATGCAAAAACTTGTTCCATATTACACAATACACCAGAGACAAATTACATTTCATTCAGTATCAATAGGTAAGGGACATAATTTGGAAATTGATCTTTTTACTACGTTACTACCACTCTTTACACTGTACACTCTCGTATGAGAATCATCACCAGGGTGTTTATCTATAATGCGGCCCAGGGCCCATTTCCCAGGGGGTAAGCCATCGGTCTTGATCAAGACTATGTCGCCGACTTTGAATTCTTCAATCTTTTTCAGCCAAATCGGACGTTGTTGTAGCCTTGAAAGATATTCTTGTTGCCAGCGTCGCCAGAAGTCACCAAGAAGTTTCTGCGTATATTGCCAGCGAGATAGGGTATTGATTTTCACATCTTTGAATTCTGGCGATGGGACGACTATTGGTGCTTCTCCTATTAAGAAGTGTCCTGGCGTAAGTGGTTCTATTGAATCAGGATCTGAGTCATCTATTGGACAAAGTGGCCTGGAGTTGAGACAAGCTTCGATTTGGCACAGTACAGTTGTCATTTCTTCGAATGTGAGATTAGTTGTTAGCACGCGCTTCAAATGGTGTTTAACGGACTTAACGCCAGCCTCCCATAAACCCCCAAAATTCGGTGAGTAAGCTGGAATTAAATGCCACTGGGTGCCGTCCAACGCCAAGCTATTGCATATTTCGCCTTCGAATGCTAAGTTTGCGTCTTTCCATGCTTTTATTAATTCTTTGTTTGCACCAACAAAATTCCTTCCTTGATCACTCCAAATATTGCTACATTTCCCTCTTCTAGAAACGAAACGTTTGAATGCAGCAATAAAAGCCTATGAAGTGAGATCTCCAACTAGTTCAAGGTGGATAGCTTTAGTCGACATGCAGACGAATACAGCTATGTATGCCTTCTGAGCTTTAATTCCTCTTCCCTTCGCGGTGCTTACATGAAAAGGGCCGGCAAAGTCTACTCCACTATGTAGAAAAGCCCGTGTTGGAGTCACTCTCTCTTTGGGCAAATCTCCCATTATCTGTGTTCTGCTAATGGCTTTCTGCCTTGCACATACTAAACATTTGTGTATGCATAATTTCACCAATCCTTTTGCTCTTATGATCCAGTATTTGGTGCGTAAGTAACACAACATCAATTGAACGCCTCCGTGTAATGTTTGAGCATGAGCGTCTGCGATAATCAGTTTTACTAATTTGTTCTTGTTTCCCAGAATGATAGGATGTTTGGTGTGTTCATCGAGACTTGCGTGCCGCAGACGACCGCTCACCCTGAGGATATCGTCCTTGTCAAGGTAAGGGTTGAGTGTTTTTATATTACTGTCTCCTTTCATAGGTTTATTTCTTCTTGTTTTTTCAATCTCATCGCTATGTTCTTCTTCTTGTACTAGTTTAATGCATGCCATCATTGCCTTTTCCAATTCTTTCGTAGTAAAGCTTCCTTCAATTTCTTCTAAACTTCTTTTAAAGTTCAAAAACCTTATGCAGTATGCTATAACTTTTATCAATTCTTTTAGGTTTTCAAATTGGTCAAATTGTGATGTGAATTTTTCCATTACTTCTTCACTTTGTACGTTTAGATTAGCTTGTATTTTGTCATTTTTCAGTTCTAGGTCTGTAGATATTACTTCTGTATGTTTTAATTTTATTTTTGTTTCAGATAGCCACGCTGGGCCTCTCCACCACAGCTTTGCCTTTTTCAGATCAGCAAGTAACATGCCCCTGGACGCTATGTCTGCAGGATTATCTTCTGATGGGACATGATACCACCGTTTGATGTTCTCGTTTATCTCTACGACCCGATTTGCTACGAACGGTTTCCACCTATGTGGCTCACCAGACAACCATGCAATGACAATCGATGAGTCGGTCCACGCATACATTTGTGTCAGAGGTATTCTCATGGCTTGTTCTATTTGCTTTAGCAGCCTCGATAGCAATAGCGCTCCTGACAGTTCCAAACGTGGTAAGGACACAGTACGTAAGGGTGCCACTCTAGTTCTTGAAGCTATGATTTTTACTGTCACAAAGCCGTCTTGTGTCTTTGTTCTAAGGTAAGCCACTGCTGCGTAAGCTTGCATCGAGGCATCGCTGAAGCCATGAATTTCTATGTTCTTCATTTCAGTGCTTATTGTGCCAAGCCATCGATCAATGTTAATTTGATCTACGTTCTTGAAATCTGTTCTTACTTTCATCCATTCGTCCTCTAGTGGCTGGCTTATCTTGTCATCCCAACTGACCTTTTCAAGCCACAGCTTCTGTATCAGTATTTTAGCTATGATCAGACTCGGGGAAATCCAACCTAGAGGATCGAATAGTTTCTGAACATCCGACAGGATAGTTCTCTTTGTGATATTGGTTGAGGTTGTTGGCAGATTTAATTTGTATTGGAATTGATCCGTTCCTAGGTTCCATATGACTCCTAACGCCTTTACAGTTCCGTCTAGTTTCAAATCTAAGTGTGCATGAGTAGTTCTTTCGCTTGGTTCAATGGATCTCATGAATTCAGGACAGTTTGAGGACCATTTTGAAAGAGTGAAGCCGCCTTTCTTCAGTATACTAACCACTTCTTGGGCTGTGGCTACGGCTTCTTTTGCAGTGTCATTACCAGTAAGCATATCATCAATATAGTAATCTTCTTTTATTATCTGTGCAGCTCTATGATGATTTTCACCTTCGTCGTCGGCAACTTGATGGAGAGTTCTTACTGCTAGATAAGGTGCTGACGCGGTACCGAATGTGACTCGATTCATACGGTATTCTTTGATTGTTTCTGACTCATCTTCGCGCCATAAAATGCGCTGATAGCTGTCGGCGTCTTCTTTGTCAATGAGGCATTGCCTGTACATCATTTTGATGTCACTTGCATAACAGATACGTTTCAAGCGCCATCGCATGATTAAGCTCCTGAGGTCGTCTTGAAGCTGAGGACCAACGAGTAGTTCATCATTTAGTGAAACGTGGTTCGAGCCTTTCGCCGAAGCATCAAATACCACGCGTGTCTTCGAGGTTTCTTTGTCGTCACGGACTACGGCATGGTGAGGTAAGTACACTGCTTTTTCTTTATTTGCTTCATTTTTAGGTATTTCTTCCATGTGTCCTAGTGTTAAATATTCTTTCATAACTTTCTTATAATCTTCCTTTAGTTGTGGTGTTCTTTTAAATCTTCTTTCTAACTGTAGTAGTCTAGTTCTTGCTATATCTTTCGTGTTACCTTCAGGTGACTTTGGATTTTCTATTTTAAAAGGTAACTTGACCACGTATCTTCCTTCTTCTGTTCGTGTATGAGTTTCTTTGAAGATTTTTTCACATAATGTTTCTTCCTTTGTTAGTTTCCTACTATAATCTATGTCTATTTCCCACAGCGATTTTAGCATATCATCCATATCTACTTGATGGTGAAGGACCAGAAATGATTTTGCTTGCAAGTTCGTCGAATTGATTTCTCCGAACAAGATCCATCCAAGGTTTGTTTTCTGAGCGCACGGAGAACCCGGAGGACCTTTGATAAGTGGTTGTTGCACTATTAGTGCGTACTCTTTAACGCCTAGAAGCAAGTCAATTGGCCCTGGTGTATGGTAGCTTGGGTCTGCCAGATTGAGTCCTTCTAGGTGTGTCCAATTGTTTACAGTGACAGCTTTGGAGGGGAGTTGCGTGGTAAGTTGTTTGCTCATTACATAAGCCTTTAGGTCCATCTTGAAGCTTGAATTCCATCGGGATTCAACCTGTAGCTGTACCACGTGATCGATGTTTGTCCTTGTAGACCCCACTCCAATGACACTTCCTCTCGCTGACTGTTTGTTGAGATTGAGCATTTGAGTCGCCTTCTCGCTAATAAATGATGCCTGCGAACCTTGGTCTACCAGCGCGCGGAGAACAACGGTGTGATTTTGCTCGCTTCTTACTATCACCGTTGCCGTCGCTAGCAGGGCTATGCCTGTGCCTTGTTTAGTACTGTGGTGTGACGCGATCATTGTGTTGACCTGTATTTCCTCTTTCTCCTCTACACTGTGATGTGATGCCTTCGGTTGGGTCGTCGATGATGATGATGATGATTCCGAAGTGTCAGAGTTCTGATTCCGGTGTAGGAGAGTATGATGGCGCCGTTTACATATACGACAGGACATTTGCAGTCTACATTGGTGTGCGGAATGTCCTGGTACTAAACAGTTAAAGCACAAGTTGTTCTTCTTAACATATTCATCTCGTTGAATAGGTTGCAGGTTGGTAAATTCTTTGCAATGACATAAGGTGTGGTCTTCCTTGCATAAAAAGCATGTTTTCTTTGATGGTGTTGGTGACGTAGTTGACGTGGGTGTAGTAGCAGTAGCGACGTGGTATGAACGTTCCTTGACTGTTCTGTCACGGGGGCCCAACGATGAGACAAGCTCCAGCGTTCGATATTTTGATTGAAGAAATTTCTTTAAGTCACTCCAGGTAGGTAGTTCATCAGATTCGTCGTTGTAGGCATTCTCTTCCCAGTCTTTATGTGACTCGGGGTCCAATTTCTGCACAACCATAAATATAATGATAGGATCCCATGAGTCCGTAGGTATGTTCAGGTTATGTAAGTTGTTCAAGCAATCCATCGTGACGTCAAGCAAACTCTTGATCTGAGCGGAAGATTGAGAAGATATTTTCTTTTGGTTGAACATTTTTTTTAAGACAGAGTTTATAATTAATCTTTTATTTCCATACCTTGCTTTGAGAATGCCCCATGCTTGGTTATAATTTTGGTGTGTTACCTGGATATGTTTCAATAATGTCTGGGCTTCTCCGGTCACACTACTCTTCAAATAATGTAACTTTTGCACGTCACTAATCGTCGTATTTTCATGCACTAATGACGTAAACAGATCTTGGAAAGTAGACCATTCTTCATAATTCCCACTAAACTTTGGTAATTCTATTCTCGGCAGCCTCACGAGTTGGTTTTGATTGGAATTCATACTTGTATTCATGTTGTTGTTCTGCGAGGAGACGGCGGCCGCGGCAAGTCCGGGCGATGAAGTAAGTAGCCAATAAGTCCCGTAAATCCGCCAGTAAACAAAGATAAATGTCTTCATAAATGTTGTAGTCTTCATTTGTAAAATACGGTAATAAGGCTTGTTTTTCTTTCGATGTTATTTTGACCAAATCTTGATGTGTTTTCGTGAAAGTCACCCAATATTCTTCGATAGTTTTGACTCTCATTTCAACGTAACCTTTCGTTAATCTTGCCATCGGACATTTCTTCAAATTAGTTTGAGTTTTCAGTAGTAAAGATGCCGTATCATCCAAAACATTGATTAATTCCGCCGTAGTAGTCATTATTCTAAGTTCTTATCTTCGCTTGGAATGCAGGCGCTATTGTTCTCGCCGGCCGGCCGATGCTTCGTAGCTCAATATAAATCCGGTTCGATTGTGACCATATGTTGATGTGCCTAAGGTGGAGTTTAGCTTGCGGGATATTATTGTAAGAAAACCACTGACTTGACGTGTGCACTCAATTGCGTATATTTGCGACTGATCTACCTAGCTGCGAGGGTGGACTTATAAATATTAGATTTGAAAATAATGCAAATTAGGAGGAACTGCATAACAGTGTGATATATACTCCCAGTCCTCACATATGGCTGTCAATCCTGGGCCTTGACTAAAGCCAATACTTAGAGATTGAAGGTACGCCAACGGGGGATAGAAAGGAGCATGCTCAATGTCAGGCTAAAGGATAGGAAGAGACTTACTGACATAATCATAAGACAAATTACAAAAGTGGCGGATGTATCAAATAAAATACGTAGACTGAAATGAAGATGGATAGGCCATACATAGGCTTCGTGTAGACGTATGACTCTATCTCCAAGACTTGTCCCACACTCATACAAAGACAATGTCCTACCTTCCGTCCTTCCTCGCACTCGCGCTTGACTCAGTGCCGGTTGAGGTACGAGCACACTCCGTTGAGCACGCGCGATGAGAGATGGTACTCCTCCCATTGCTTCGTGTAGAAGTATGACCCCAGCTCCAAGACTTGTCCCACACTCAAACAAAGACAATGTCCTACCTTGCGTCCTTCCTCGCACTCGCGCTTGACCCAGTGCCGGTTGAGGTAGGAGCACACTCCGTTCAGCACGCGCGATGAGAACTGGTACTCCTCCCATTGCTTCGTGTAGAAGGCGAGCACATCTTCACCCATCAGGTCTGCGCCGTTCTGTGGATACCAAGGTACTGTTACCAAACAAATCATGATTAAGGCTGATTGGTCTCATTTGGAGGCTTTTTCTCCTCATAGAGGAGTCAATCCTCAAAGAAGTTCCTCTGAAACCGCACAGTCCGGGACCACCCTGACTCTAAGGTGAAGGACGAAGACATAAGTCTTTGTAAACCTAGTGGGCATAAGTAAGGCTGGTTCAAAGACATAGTCGACAAACAACAAAAGTTACGAAAAGAAATAGAATAAAAAATGCTTGAACAGTAATTTTACAGTGAAAGTGACTTCATACCTGGAGCAAATTGATGAGGTAGATCCTGAGGAATTCCTTCAGTCTCTTATACAGCTCCAAGCCCACCAGCTGCGCCCCGCCTTGGACTTGCCCGCTCTGAAACACGTGCTTATTGTAATTTGGCAAGTTTCATTCAAAACAGTTCTGCTTTAAATTAAAATGTAACCCAAAAATTCCGTTCCAGTGGGACTCGATCCCGCATCCTCGCCTGTGATCGGCGATGCCTTTACCAATTTGGCCATAGAACGAGCTATGACGCTGGAGACGAAATTCGTGGGCACTATCAACTCGGCTATAGCGCCGATGGGAGCCATCTACAGGTGTTTCATTTGGAAACCTTCCGTTCAAGTCTGCGCAAAACAACTTTGTTTGTGGTGGTACCACGGTGATGTTACTTACATTAACTTGCTTCTTGCCCGCGAACGAGCCCCGTCCCGAGTTGCCGCGCGCTGAACTGCCGGCGCCCTGGTGATGCACCGACGTGCAGTAGTTGTATACGTGACTGTTTCATGGCTAAGGAAATGATTCCGAACAGATTATGCTATAAGAGCTTTAACTAGCCAACCATTGGGTGACATCGGCAAACCACAAACTGAGTTGAAGTTCATTGTGATATTCGTTTTGGGATCAACTAAGTGACAGTTATTTATTCTGTGGTGACAGTCACTTTTTTAAAACTGACAAATTATTGTAGTAATGTAACACCACTACCGGTCCGCTGAACACGGCGAAAAAAAGAAGAAGAAGAAAGTTTATGTTGAATAAAACCATACACGGTACAATTTACATCCTACTCCTAATATTATAAACGCGAAAGTTTGTATGGATGGATGTTTGTTATTCTTTCGCGTAAAAACTACTCGAGGGATTTGGATGAAATTTGGAATGGAGATAACTGGACTCCCCGAATAACACATAGGCACATTTTTATGCCGATATTCCCACGGGATCGAGACTTACGCGGGTGAAACCGCGGGGCGCTGCTTGTGAGATATAAACCCGTGTAGTGCTGTCAAAAAGGGTCCGTGCTCAGCATAATGCTGCAGTAAACTGCAGCACTGGTTTTCAGCACGGACCACGGTTGCACAATATATACTAATATGTGTTGGCGGTTAGTGGTATCAAGCTTTAGGATTAGGAAGGCGTAGGCCAGACAGATGAGACGCGGGACGCGGGGTGCGGCGCTGTCTTTTCTCCGGCCGACTGACGGGTCACATCAGGTCAAACCCCGCGGATCATTCCACAGACATTATTCCGGCGTCTGCGCTCGTGCAAAATGGATGGATGGATGAATACCACCACAGCACTGAGATAATTTCATCGTCCATCGTGTGCGAAGTCTGATCTCAAACTGACCAGTGTAGGAGTACACAATTTAGCACCCGCACAACAACATGCATGTGACCTATGAGGTAATGCGTTGTTAAGGTGGATGCTTTCGCTTGTGGCGCGAAATTCAAATTTGTTCGTGTTTTTGCTCATCACAGCTCATCAATAACAATTCTTCAGACAGCGAAAACTAATTAGCCGGTAATAATATGACATAACCACACAAGTTTTAATTTATAGTATTGTTACGCGCCAGCACAGAATGAATATGGCACCACAGATAAAGTCATTCGGCAACACATTTAACGCCATCTATTGACGAATAGCTGAACCTGTGGCTCTACCCATAGAGTAAGGATGTGTCAGAGAAGTGTAGCGAGAGCCTGCTATCCTGTTGTTAGAGCAGGATAGATATAGTTCCCGATAGTTCTAGACTATGGTAGACGTTTCTACAGATTGCTCGTAATTGTTAGAATATTCGAGACTCTAAGACGCTCGTATATAAAGACGTAAATTCATTCGTGGAGAGCAGTTGACTACTAGCTAAGTGTGTGAAGTAATCAAGAGACCTGAGAGTGATAATTTTGAATAGTGCGGTTAACGGAAGTGTGAATTTGTGCTTTTTGGATTATTTTATTAAAAAGTGTTAATTTGTTCACCGGTGTTTTAAGAGTTTATTTTATCCTGAACCCTAGCTCGTAACAAATTGGTGTCAGAAGTCGGGATAAAATAATGCCGGTACTTCCAAAGGACGATACGGAAGGTATCAGGACGCGCAGTCAACGGCAGTTGGAAATGGATGTCAGGCGACTTGAAGGTTCACCATCACAAGTGCGTCGCCAGATTCCTGACCCAATGGTGGAGCCAGCTGCTGGATCATCCGGGGTTTCACCACCATCAGCGGCCCAAGCTCCCGCTTCAATTGATTTTGCTGCTTTAATGGCAATGCTTCAGGAGCAGGCCCGTCGCCTTGAGGAGCATCTGCGCCGTGATAAAGAGGAGCAGACTCGTCGGCAGGAGGAGCAGGCTCAACGCCTTGAGGAGCATCTGCGCCGTGATAAGGAGGAACAGACTCGTTTCATAAAGGACCTGCACGTGACTATGGGGAAAGAACTCCGGGATGTAAAAGACCAGGTACAAAACCAAGAGAGTCGCATCTCCAACGCTGAAACCCAGATCGCCGATGTTAAAAAGGCTCTGGGTGTGCTGAAGTCTGGAGATGGGAACGTGGCTTCAGTGGTTGCTACACCTACAGTCCGAGGCTTCAAGGTGCCGCCGTTTGATGGAAGCTCTTCGTGGTCAGCCTACAAGATCCAGTTTGAGGCCGTGGTCAAGGCCAACGGATGGACCACAGCGCAGGCCATGACTGCCCTTACTCTAGGCCTTCGTGACCAGGCGCTTACCATTTTAGAGGCCCTCGGAAAGGAAGTTACCTACGAACAGCTGCTCGAAGCATTGGAATCCCGCTATGGTGATGCACATCTGGAGCACGTGTTCCGTGCTCAATTAAAGGACAGAGCGCAGCGTCATTCCGAGAGCCTACAGCAGTGGGCTCTTGAAATAGAAAAGCTGGTTCGAAAGGCATATCAATCGTCACCGGCACTCATCGACGGTAATTTAGTCCAGGCCTTTGTCGATGGAATACGTGACCTTGAAGTAAGGGCTGCTGTGAGACTCGGGCACCACGAATCTTTGAAGAATGCTTTGGCCCATGCATTGGAGGTGGAGGCCGTGCGTCAGGACCATCGAGCGCACCGCATCAGGGAAATGGTAGCAACCCCTAACCGTGAAAGTCGTCCAAAATTTAGCCCTAGATGCTATGAGTGTGGTGAAAAGGGTCATCTAAGGTCCAGTTGCCCCAAACGGTCGATTGAAAGGAAAGATCGATCTCAGGAAGACCGGGTGGTTGCCTCCACCCACAACCAGCAGGGAAACGAGTAAACGCCAGGACTGCGGGGCGAGTGCTGGCCGGTTTTAAAAAAGCCCCAAGAATTTCAATCTCACAGGCCCATGACGGGAATAGCCTGATTATCGAAGGCCAAATCAATGGAACACCCTGTAAGATAACTTTGGATACTGGTGCTTCTCGTACAGTGGTCAGTTCTCAACTTGCAAATCGCTTTTCTGGGGACTTCTTCTGTAACCATGACCATATTCAGCTCCTGACAGCAACCGGTCAGCACATAGCCGTCCGAGGCGAGAAGCAGGTGGAGATGAAGCTGGGTGAGAGAACTTTCCAGCATAAAGTCATTGTTGCCGACATAGTTGATGACTGCATCCTGGGATTGGATTTTATGCGAAAACATCAATGTGAGATAGACGTGAACCAAGGAATTTTAAAGTGCAGGACAGAGGAAATCTTTATGGAAGGTGGAGTGTCTGGAAAGGTTTACTGCCTTCAGAAAATGGTTCTTCCTCCCAGATCAGAAACCATTGTACCAGTAAGGTTGCTGCAAGTTTCTGGACAAAATCGATGTGTCCTAATAGAAAGAACGGACAATGACCTACCATGGATTATGGCACGTACTCTAGTAAGGACCACAGATAATTCAGCAGTACGAATATTGAACCCAAGTAATAAGGAACATCACATCAAAAAGGGAATGTTAATAGGCACCTGCGAAGAAGTAGCCTGGATGCGAAAATGCCAGGAATTGTCCAGTGGCAATAAACTAACTAGTAAATACAACGTGTCATCATTTCTTGAAGATTGTCACAAGGATCTTTCTGTGGAAGAAATGGCAAAAGCTAAGAAGATGTTGCTTCGGTACGCTGATATTTTCTCTTCAAATGATGCTGACATTGGAAAGACTGGGCTAGTTCAACACACAATAAATACTGGTAATGAGCCACCTATCCGTCAACGACCAAGGAGATTACCTGTTGCAGAAGAGATGGAAGTGGAGACCATGATTGAAGGAATGATAAAAGATAGCGTGATTGAATCTTCATCAAGTCAATGGTGTTCTCCTGTAGTGCTTGTTAAAAAGAAGGATGGCAGCTTGCGTTTTTGTGTGGATTATCGTCGACTAAATGCAGTGACCAAGAAGGACAGTTACCCACTACCGAGGATTGACGACACATTAGATACACTGACGGGAATGAAGTGGTTTACAACCCTAGACTTGAAAAGTGGCTACTGGCAAGTGGAAATAGATCCAAAGGACAAGGAAAAAACAGCGTTTTCTACTGGCAAGGGTCTCTGGCAATTCAGGGTAATGCCTTTTGGATTATGCAATGCGCCTGCAACGTTTGAAAGATTGATGGAGCTAGTACTTACCGGATTGATTGGAGAAGCCTGTCTTGTCTATTTGGATGACATTATCATTGTGGGGCGAACGTTTGAAGATCATCTTCAAAATCTAGAACGCGTGCTGGCCAAAATACGCGGAGCCAATCTAAAATTAAGTCCGAAAAAGTGCACATTCTTCAAACGACAGGTGAGCTTTCTGGGACATGTTATTTCGCAGGATGGTGTACAAACTGACCCAGAAAAAGTCATCGCTGTCAAAGGTTGGCCGACTCCAAAAGACAAGACAGAGGTGAGAGCATTTTTAGGATTATGCTCGTATTACCGACGGTTCGTGAAAAACTTTGCTGATGTTGCCAAACCTTTGCACAAGCTCACCGAGGAGAAGCGACAATTTTGCTGGGATAAAGAGTGTGACACTGCTTTCCGGGAATTGAAGAAGCGTCTGTGTGACACGCCTATTCTTGGCTTTCCTGACATCGAGAACGAGTTCATCATAGACACAGACGCGAGTAATACTGGCATCGGCGGTGTACTATCCCAACGCAAAGGTGATCAAGAGGTGGTGATAGCTTACTTCAGTAAAGCCTTATCCAAACCGGAAAGAAACTACTGTGTCACAAGAAGGGAGCTGTTAGCAGTAGTGAAGACCCTGCAGCATTTCAGTAAATATCTGCTTGGACGCAAATTTCATCTGCGAACCGACCATGCTGCATTGAAGTGGCTGCTACAATTCAAGAATCCGGAGGGGCAAGTGGCAAGATGGATTGAACAGCTACAGGAATTTGACTTCGAAACTGAGCATCGTAGTGGAAGATCACATGGTAACGCAGATGCGCTATCAAGAAGACCTTGCCCGGATAACTGTAAAAATTGTGTCAAACAAGAGACCAGAGAAGCAGTACCCGTCAGGATGTTGAAAACGGATCTAAGTGATGAATGGAAGGAAACCCTGAAACAAGCTCAGCGAGATGACACGGATATCAAACCAATAGTTGAGTGGATTATAGCTGGTACCTCAAAGCCCAAGTGGAGTGATGTTGCTGGGATGAGTACAACAACAAAGAGCTATTGGGCACAATGGGACAGTCTGATTATCCACGATGAAGTTTTGTGCCGCAAATGGGAAAATGCTCGAGGAGATCACTGTCATCTGCAAATGGTTGTTCCTAAAATCAAGGTACCTGACGTTCTGCAACTTTATCATGAAGGATGTTCTGGAGGACATATGGGAGTAAAAAGGACACTGTTAAAGATACGGGAACGATTTTATTGGATCCATTGCAGAGATGATGTGGAAGATTGGTGCCGGAAATGCACTAGTTGTGCAGCAGTGAAAGGTCCTCACACACGCAGCAGAGGAGCATTAAAGCTATACAACGTCGGGGCGCCATGGGAACGGATAGCACTGGACGTTGCAGGACCATTCCCAGTGAGTGAAAATGGGAACAAGTACTTCATGGTTGTCATGGATTACTTTACTAAGTGGCCGGAAGTTTTCGCGATTCCTAATCAAGAAGCTTCGACAGTAGCAGATAAATTAGTCCATGAAGTCTTTTGTCGATTTGGAGTGCCCCTGGAAATTCACAGCGATCAAGGCAGGAATTTTGAGTCTCAGGTATTCCAGGAAACATGTCGAGTAATGGGTGCTCATAAAACAAGAACTACCGCTTATCACCCCCAATCTGATGGAATGGTGGAAAGATTCAACCAAACGTTGGAGAGATACTTGGCCAAAGTGTTGGGAAGCAAACAAAATGATTGGGACAAGCACATTCAGCCATTTCTGCTGTCATACCGAAGTGCAGTTCACGAGAGTACAACTGTCACTCCTGCCTATGCAAACTTTGGTCGAGAACTACGGTTGCCAGCAGACCTGATAACTGGGACTCCACCAGATTCTCCGAGCACCATAACGGATTATGCAAGAGACCTGCGTAATAAAATGAATGACGTATATGAACACGTTAGACAATCCAGCCAACAAGTGTCGGAAAAGATGAAGACCCGTTACGACCGTAAGTTGAACAACCTGGGATTTGACGAAGGCTCGCTAGTGTGGTTGCATAATCCGGTACGCAGTAAAGGAAAATCTCCCAAATTGCAAGCAAAATGGGACGGACCATACCGTGTTGTGACCAGGATTAACGATGTCACGTACCGAATTCAGAAGGGGCTGCGAGGTACACCTAAGATTGTACATGTAGATAGATTGGCGCGATATTATGGGTCTAACGATGCTCGGGACGAGCACGTCTAAGGAGGGGGCAATGTTACGCGCCAGCACAGAATGAATATGGCACCACAGATAAAGTCATTCGGCAACACATTTAACGCCATCTATTGACGAATAGCTGAACCTGTGGCTCTACCCATAGAGTAAGGATGTGTCAGAGAAGTGTAGCGAGAGCCTGCTATCCTGTTGTTAGAGCAGGATAGATATAGTTCCCGATAGTTCTAGACTATGGTAGACGTTTCTACAGATTGCTCGTAATTGTTAGAATATTCGAGACTCTAAGACGCTCGTATATAAAGACGTAAATTCATTCGTGGAGAGCAGTTGACTACTAGCTAAGTGTGTGAAGTAATCAAGAGACCTGAGAGTGATAATTTTGAATAGTGCGGTTAACGGAAGTGTGAATTTGTGCTTTTTGGATTATTTTATTAAAAAGTGTTAATTTGTTCACCGGTGTTTTAAGAGTTTATTTTATCCTGAACCCTAGCTCGTAACAGTATCAAATAAATATCATTAGTTAGGCTATGAATGTGCTTGAAACAAAAAAACACTGTATAAATCATTGAAGCATAATCGTAGCTAAACTAATGATATTTATGTGATACTATAAATTAAAACTTGCGTGTTATGTCATATTATTACTGGAAAATTAGTTTTGCTATCTGAAGAAGTGTTGATGAGCTGTGATGAGCAAAAAACACAAACAAATTTGAATTTCGCGCCACAAGCGAAAGAAACAACCTTAACACCACCTGCTTGTTCAGTCACTAAAGAAGTTACCAAAAAAAGGTTAGCTTGATTTAATTAACTCTAGTTATTTTTGCAAAGGATACGTATACAAGTCCATGTATCTCTTCTTTTCCATATGCTGTCTCTTGTACACTTGTTCTATGCCTTCTTGTAAGTCGCCCCATATCTGAAAACAGAAACAGTATACATTAACATACCACTCAAATCGAATAGGATTCTTCCGTCTCCATCATCAAAGTCAAAGTCAAAAGTATTTTATTCATTGAAATAAAAAGGATCATTTTGAATCGTCTTAAAAAAAAAACTCCTGTTCCAACGCGACCAAACCTAGACGAATCAGGCAACAAACATGGTCGGTTTTTTTTTTGATGATCCTGATCAGATCATCTCGCTGTCACCATGATATTGTATTGTCATCGGAACTTAACAGTTATGCCAAATTTCAGCTCAATCGGTTGAAAATATTACTGCTTTTTAATTCAGTTGTAAGATTCCACCCGGATTCCACCCGGCCAACTATACATCATTTTCATTTTCATTTCATTTTCATTTATTTATTTATTATCTTTCAAGCACACAAGTTCCAAATAATTTAACAATCAAATTTTAATTTTAAAAATACATTATAGCTTGGTTTTCTGTTCAATATGCTATACAGCACCTACACTAAGTCATTCATCATACATTGCAAGTTAAATAAAAGCTTGTAAAAATAAGATTTTTGTGAATAATATATTTTTCAATACAAGCTTTCACAAAATTAGTGATCGTAACCGTGTGCTGATCAAAATGAGCCTAAATACGGCCAGTCTACTATTATCCATCGAGGTGTTCCGTTGTCCACCTTCCGTCTCCATCATCAGACCAGCTCGATGTCACCGTCATATTGTATTGCCATCGGAACTTAACGGGTATGCCAAATTTCAGCTCAATCGGTTGAGGATAACTGCTTTAAAATTCATTTGCAAGATTCCACCCGAACAAACACACATACATTGCAAGTTAAATAAAAGCTTGTAAAATCCAATAATTCAACTTGAAAATGGCAAATGCACAAGCCGTGCGAAGTCAATTATAAAAAAAGCGGCCAAGTGCGAGTCTGACTCACCCATGAAGGGTTCCGTAGCAGCAAGTAACATAATATAAAAGTTCTTGGAAGGATTACGACTTATGACGTATTAAAAAAAACTACTTACTAGATCTCGTTCAAACCAATTTTGGTTGGAAGTTTACATGGTAATGAACAAATTTTTTTTTTTTTTAGTTTTATAATTCTCTTATTTTAGAAGTTATGGGGGTGGGGGACACTTTTTACCACTTTGGAAGTGTCTCTCACGCAAACTATTCAGTTTAGAAAAAAATGATATTAGAAACCTCAACATCATTTTTGAAAACCTATCCATAGATACCCCTATAGATAGATAGATAGATACCCTATACACGTATAGGTTTGATGAAAAAAATATTTTTGAGCTTCATTTCTAAGTATGGGGAACCACAAAAATAATTGTTTTTTTTCAATTTTTGTGTAAAAATCTTAATGCGCTTCACAGAATACATCTACCTACCAAGTTTCAACAGTATAGCTCTTATAGTTTCGGAAAAAAAAGGCTGTGACATACACGGACAGACAGACAGACATGACGAATCCATAAGGGTTCCTTGTCTTTGACTACGGAACCCTAAAAAAGAGGTAAAACTAGTAGGTACGGTAAACTGCTCATTATATGCTCATACTACTCTGTTTCTAACAAAACAGTCGATATGCCCAAATCATGGCACCTTCCCAAATTAAGCTTTTTAGATACAGCACACTGCACATTGCATAATCAACTTTAAGCATGACATAACTAGATTGCTTTTTATTCGCGGTTTACGAGAGAAAGTTTTGATCGAAAAAATATTATTAGGAAGTTATTTTTGCCTCGTAAACCTCAGTATTAAGTGGTATTAAGTAGCTTCCGCGAATAAAAGGTATAAGAACAAGCTTCAGATGAAATAGTTAGAATGGATGCATAGGTACCTATGTTTGTTACGTCATTATCTCCGTCATTTACGAACCGATAAGGAAAATTCCTTGTTAATAGTATATTATGGTACAAGTGTGTAATGTTGGTGATTACCGCTGAGGCGCCATTGAGACCCGAGCCGTTAGGTGAGAATCTTAATAGAGCCGAGGGCGGTAATCATCAATACACACGTGTAAGATACGACTTTTTTCAACACACTTACGAAGAAGTAGTTATCCTCAACCGATTGAGCTGAAATTTGGTATACCTGTCAAGTTCCTATGACAATACAATATGATGGTGACAGCGAGCTGATGTTGAGCACTTTGATAAGTTAAGAATCTTAACGTTTCCTGCATTATACATTAGTGAGGTTTGTGTGTTTGTTAAAAGCAACCCTGAGCTTTTTAAAGAGTTTGCAGCTGGAAGTCGTCTAGAGGGTAGATTGCGAAATGTGTCGTGTCGATCACAGTTACTTCGCAAGTGTTTTCTGCATGGTGCCCACAATTTTCAGCAAGATACCATTGCCTGTTAGATTATTAGACAATTTAAATGTTTATAAACGGAAACTTAATGATTTATTGATTAAAAAAACGTATTATACAGTAGTATATACCATAGTATTATACGTATTATACAGCTTTACCGTGGTGTGTCCGGTCTAAGAATAGACCCCTCCGTCTCCTCCCGTGGATGTTGTAAAAGCCAACTAAGGGATTACCCGGACTTGTTGATAAGATTGGTTGGTATAAGATTTGTCCTGTCTGCTAGCTTATTATGGAATGTGTTACCTATTACTGGAAGAAAGCGTTAGCCGAGTCAGTCGTGGGAAGCAATGGCGGCGATGAGCTCACCACTTGTCACGTCTATATTCCACGATGGTGCAACCCACAGTGAAAAGAGGCCCATTGAGGCTCTGCCTACCCTTTCGGGGAAAAAGGTGTGTGTCTATGTATGTATGTATGTATACAGTAGAAGAGTTTTTGTGTGATATTACTATTGAATGTTAATTTAAAGAAACACAAGAGTGCACTCTGACATAGGGTACCTACCCCCCAATCTGTTAGACTTTGACATCCATCTAGTAATTCTTTTAATTTCCAATAGGTAATTGTTTTCAATTTTGTTGACTTTTTTAACACGCTTTTATTAGCTTGGGTTGTATCTATGTATGTATGTATGTATGTATGTATGTAACGGAATCTTTGAGCATAATTTTTACCAATTTCCAGAAGTCTGATTAATTTGAAACTTTGCATACGTATCAAGGACCGATGACAATGCAATAATTTGATAACAGTTTCCCGTTATCCTTATTAGGACCGCCAGGATTAATAAATTCTTTGATAGATCCTCTGTAGTAGAGTAAAAGAGACAGAGCTAGCGCGCAATCGGCGCATGCCTGCAGTTTCGGACTTACTGTGAGAAATTTCAATACCACATGTCAACAAATAACTAATTGATAAATCGAACTAAAAAATGAAAAATAAATAATAGTTTAAAAAAACTAAAAAAAACACGCTTTTATAGCTAACCGAACTAAAAAATAGAAAATAATTTTCAATTTCAAAGAATTTATATTACACTAGTAAAAGATCGAACAATCAATCAGAATTTATCACCTCAAAATAAAATTATAATAAAGTTTAAGTTATTAACAGAAGAATTCAATTCAGAATAAAAAGCGTGGGGTGCTTGATAAAGTAAATGTAACAATGTTTATAAAATTGTTTATTTAATTAGTGCATGCTTTACTAGTTATACATTTTTCCTGATCTGTGTTACATATATATTATATAATATACCAAATGTTTGTACGCTGAAATGCAGAGTCCAGCGATCTTCACCATACCTAATCTACCAACTAATGTAATTTACCTGGATTCACAAACAATAAATGATTTATGATTTATGATGATGGAGACGGAAGGTGGACCACGGAACTCCTCGAGGATAATAGTAGACTGGCCATGTTTGGGCTCGTTGTCATCAGCACACGGTTCTGCCGGGTTATTGCGTAGAAGACTGACGATTACCAGTTTGCTGTTCATTGCGCAGCGTGCTTTAGCTTTTTTACAAGACCAGAAATATTTAAAACAGGCTGCGCAATGAATAGCAAACTGGACATCGAAATCAAACGTCAGTGTACTACGCAATAACACCCCACTGATCACTAATATTATAAAATATTGTATTTGGAATAAATTCCTACCTTCGAAGTAGGTTTTTTTTATAAATAATTATGGATATTATCATAAAAGTCAATGAGATTTTGTACACTGATCATTAAATAACATCTACACGTGGTTCATCATCTATACTTGTTAGCAACACCTAAGAACTCGTGTGTTAATTTTCTTAGTCCTAGTTTATACTTAGAATACGATTAAGCAACTAATCAAAACATTTCGTTAATAGCTAGGGCCTAGAATAAGATAAATGATTGTTTATAGCTAGGTTGTGTTTATTCATACCTAACACATTCACTGAGCAATGTAGGTAGGAATCATATTAAAAGGAAGGAACATTCCGGAACAATCTAGGTATGAATCAATTTCTAGATAAGAACATTCTAGAGAAAAACGATAGAGATAAAAGCTAGAACATAATACCAAGACAGAAAGGGATAGCATGGACACACTAAGTTAGAAAGAGACAGGATATAATAGCGCTCAGTGATTGGGCGCGGCCAAACTCCCGCTACCTGCGCGTAGTGGTAGGCAGGCAGGCAGCCAGTATATAAGTGTGGACGGTTTTGCGAGTAATTTAAGTCAATTGAATTAAGTTCATGGAAGTCAATTGAAGTAAGTTCATGGAAGTCAATTAAAGTAAATCCATTGAAGTTGAAGTGAATCAATAAGTTAAGTGATTAAATCAGTCAATTGTACTTCAGTTTAAAGAAAGATCAAGTGGAATAATAAAACCTCTCCTAAGAAGAAAAGTGGCGTTTTCATTGGAGGCATACTCGTTTCCTAACCAGCATCAGCACATCCCCGTGGGCATCCCTCACGGGTTTTAGTTGGTACTCCGAGCGCCGAATAGGAAATCAAGAATACAAGAACCGAGATGCCAACCGTCCGATCGCCAGCGAACTCCGTGTCAGGGAAGAGGGAAGATTCTACAGAAACGTCCACTACCGATGGGTCTGTGTACACGCCTGTTTCGACAGAAACATCGTCATCCGGGACAGCCAGCGCTCGCCGCACCCGGAGCGCCGCCACTCGAGGCCCCGCCGCGCCGGCCCAACTGCCACCGAAGCGCCGCGCACCGCGCCCGCCAGCGCCACCGCACCGCCGCGCCCCGCGCCCGCGAGCACCACCGGTGCGCCGCGCCCTGCGTACGATATGATGGATGATCCGACCCAGGCGCCACAGATGGCTTCCCCCCGCACCGCACCGTCGAACAGGAATCCGAAGAACGTTGGAGGACGACCTACTGTCCCACCGTTTGCGTCTTCGGAGACATTGGTGCCATTGACAGCGAGGTCTACGAAGTCCAGCAGAAGAACGGAATTAGAAGCACGCCGAGAGCTTCAGAGAAGACAGCTGGAAATCGCTCAGACCGCCGCCGCCCTAGCACAGACAGAATTAGAGCTCGCCCAATGTCCATCGGAAGAGGACTTAGATGAAAAATTTGAATTGGAAAGATTAACACAAGTTGAGCAATGGGTGGAGCACACTACTGCGTGCATAGAGGAACGACCAACACAGAGGTCAGAAATAAAAGAGCTCGCCAACGCTATCATCAATGCCACAAGAGCAGTGAAGCCAGCCACGACCGCACCGCCGAAGATATGGGATCTGCCAGACTTCAATGGAGCACACGAAGAATGGCTGCCTTTCAAGAGAGCATTTGCAGACAGCGCGTCACTATGCACTCCAGTGCACAACATGGCTCGCATCAGAAAAGCGATAAAGGGTACTGCAAAAGAAGCAATTAGAAGTTTGCTGTTTGTGGCCTCAGACCCCGAAGAGGTCATCACTGCATTAGAACGAAGATTTGGAAGACCAGAGCAGTTGGTACTTGCAGAGCTACAGAAAGTCAAGGAGCTACCACGAGTTGGAGACACCCCGAAAGACATCTGTATCTTCGCCAGCCGCGTTGGCAACGCAGTGACTACGATCAGCGCCCTGAAGAAACCGCACTACCTTTACTCGCCAGAGATATGCAAGATCATCATTGAGAAATTATCACCCATACTCCGTTACCGTTGGCTTGACTTCAGCACACGCATCGGTGAAGAAGAACCTGAACTACTGAAGATGAAGAAATTCCTTGAAGCAGAAGCAGACTTATGCGGAACGCTTGCGCCACCGGAAATAACGACTAGAAGATTCGGAAACCCGAGACATCCCGTGCACGCAACACAAGAAGAGGACTATGTAGACACAGTCGCCGCATCCACAGAAGGATTCAAGAAGGTCTGCGTTCAATGCGAAGGGGAACACTGGCTCACCGAATGCAAGAAATTTAAAGAAGCTACCACCGACGAGAGATGGGAGATTGCCAAGCAGAAACGACTCTGCTTCAGATGCCTACGCCGACGTCATATGAGGACAAGCTGCAAGGGGTATCCATGCAAGAAATGCAAGAGACCCCATCATCATACGATGCTGCACTCGGAGCCAGCCCAACGAGCAACGGCACCGCCCGCGCATGAGAGGGGCTAGTCTGCAAATTTGACAAGCAACTTACACGGGCGTGAGGTGTACACTACACGGATTTTTGTATGGAATTTCAGGTTCTCAAGGTGCCCGCTAGGGGCGCTCTTCGATTTATCCACACTAAAATCCGTGTAGTGTACACCACACGGCCGTGTAAGTTGCTTGTCAAATTTGCAGACTAGGCCCTCAGGACAAGCCTTCATCTTCACACCACCAAACGACTGAAAGCGAAGACACAACGAACCTAGTGAAATCCGTATACGCGGCAGCAGACGGAACCAAAGTCTACCTGAAAATGATTCCAGTGGATGTCTACGGCCCGAATGGATCCGCCCGCATCCTCGCACTGCTCGACGAGGGGTCAACAGTGTCGCTACTGGATGCTAATGTCGCTGCTAGCATTGGAGGCACTGGGAAAGAAGATTCACTGGTCCTAGAAACAGTCGGTGGGAAGATTATAGAGAAAAAGGATTCACTCAGAATGGATTTGAAGATAAAAGGCGCACATAGAAGAGACAAGCGGACTCTCAAAGACGTTCGAACAGTCGAAGATTTGAAGCTGTCACCACAATATGTCAGCAAGAAAACCATTGAAGATTGCAGCCACCTGAGAAACATGATGAACGAGCTGCTATATGAAAGAGAGAGGCCAGCACTTCTCATCGGCCAGGATAATTGGGATCTCATCATATCCCGGAAGATCCTAAAGGGGAAGAGGAACGAGCCCGTCGCAGCACTCACCAGCTTAGGATGGGTGCTCCACGGACGGCTATCCGGAGCTGCTGCGCCAGTGAACTACGTCAATCACTGCCGCACCGTGAACAACAAAGAAGAGAACATCGAGGAGATCATCAGGCACCATTTTGATCTAGACTCGATCGGGATACAGCAGCGACGCCCCAGCAACGACGCCGATGGAAGAGCCTTAGAAATATTGGAGAAAACTACAAAACAACTGCCCGATGGAAGATACGAATCCGGACTGCTGTGGAAGAAAGACGATGAGAAGTTGCCAAACAACTACGCTCAAGCTCACAACAGACTACTTGGCATTGAGAAGAAACTTGACAAGAACGCGACTCTCAAAGAAGAATACGGCAACCAACTGAAAAATCTGCTAGCCAGCGGATACGCCGAGGAAGCCCCAGCAAATTCAACTCCGGACCGGACGTTCTACCTGCCTCACTTCGCTGTGGTTCATCCGACAAAGAAGAAGATACGCATCGTGTTCGACGCCGCTGCCAGATACGAGGGAAAGAGCCTCAATGACGCACTGCTATCGGGACCCGACCTACTCCAATCCCTATTTGGAGTACTCCTGAGATTCCGAGAAGGGCCCGTAGCAGTCGTTGCAGACATCAAAGAGATGTTCCTTCGGATCGGCATCAGAGAAGAAGACCGCGACAGCCTGCGATTCTTATGGCGAGGAGAGGACCGAAGAATGAAGCCCAAAGAATACAGGATGAAATCAGTTATCTTCGGCGCAGCATCCTCACCAGCAACGGCGATCTTCGTGAAGAACATCAACGCCAAGAACCAAGAGAAGGAACATCCAGAAGCTGCTAGAGCAATCGTCCGTAATCACTATATGGACGATTACCTCCAGAGTTTTACGACCACAGAAGAGGCAGCGAAGGTGGCAGGCGAAGTTAACGAAGTACATCGATCAGCTGGTTTTGAACTTCGTCAATGGGCAAGCAATACTGAAGAAGCACTGGCCAGAATCAGAACAGAAGAAGCCCCAAAAGAGAAAAGGCTCGGCGATGAAGAGAAGACTCTCGGGATGAGATGGCTAGTCATCGAAGACACACTAGCTTTCAACATTGGATTGAGGAATACCCCAAAAGAGATCGCCGACAGAAGCCGAGCCCCAACAAAGAGAGAGATAACAAGCGCGGTAATGTCAACGTTTGATCCTATGGGACTCGTCGCTCCAGTCCTAATACAAGGGAAAAAGTTAATCCAAGACTTATGGAGGACTGGGGTGAAGTGGGACGAAGCAGTCAACGAAGATCAACGAGAAGTTTGGAAACAGTACATCGAAGATGTCAAGATGCTACAAACATTGAAGATCCCCAGATGTCTGGCACCGGCAACAAGAACAGGAGAGATACACACCTTTGTCGACGCTAGTGAAACAACATACGCCGCTGCAGTCTACTGGAGAACAACGACGGTCGACGGTGAAGTCCACACCACGCTGATGGCGGGGAAGGCCAGAGTAGCACCCGTAAAAATCACTTCCATTCCCCGTTTGGAACTGCAGGCGGCGCTATTGGGGGCAAGACTAGCTACCACTATCTCCGAAGAGTCAGACTTGAAGATCACATCTCGGGTCTTCTGGTCCGACTCCACCACCGTTCTACAATGGCTGAAGGCAGACCAACGACGGTTCAAGACATTCGTTGCTCATCGATTGGCAGAAATAGAAGAAATAACCAAGCCACACGAATGGAGATGGGTCCCCACGAAAGAAAACCCAGCGGACGACGCGACAAGAGACGTGCCAAGAGACTTCGATGACAAGGCGAGATGGTTCATTGGACCTGCGTTCCTGTACCGGCCGAAATCTGAATGGCCGGTAAAGAAGATTGAAAAGGAAGAATCAAGTCCAGAAGAAAAGAAGAAAGCAACCTGCGCCGCAGTCAAAACAGGCCGAGAGCTAAAACTACCCAACCTGAATCGTTTCAGCAGCTGGACCCGCTTGCTACGAACTACAGCAAGAATATACATGTTCATAGACATGTGTCGTCGCAAGAAAAGCGTGACCAGCGACACAGGAAGAAAACTGAAGAAAAAAGATAGAAAGATATGGCTGCCTATTGAACCCGAACACTTGAAGAAAGCCGAAAATGCTCTCATTCGGCAAAGTCAAGAAGAATCATTTTCAAAAGAAATTGAAAATCTGAAGAAAGGCAAACCAATCGAGAACTCGAGCCGACTGAAGAAAATCGACATAATGTTGGATATGGAGGGTGTGCTGTGTCTCAACAGCCGGACAGCGAAGATCCATAACTACGGCCAAAAGGACCAGAAGTTGCCGATCTTAGATGGAAGAAGCCGCTTACCGCAGCTACTTATCGAACACTATCACCGTCGCTTTCATCATGGAAATCATGCAACTGTGATAAACGAGCTGCGGCAGAAGTTCTGGATACTGTCATTACGCGATGCTGTTCGGCGAGTCACACATCAGTGCCAATGGTGCATAACAAGAAAACTGAAGCCCGTGATGCCGCCATTGGGAGACCTGCCTCAGGAACGCCTGGCACACCATCAGCCTCCATTTACGTGCACCGGAGTTGACTACTTTGGCCCGATGCACGTAACCATCGGACGCAGAAGAGAGAAACGCTGGGGTGCTCTTTTCACCTGCTTGACTACGAGGGCGATCCACATAGAGTTGGCTGCATCACTCAGCACCAACTCGATGATCATGGCACTGCGAAGAATGGCCGCCCGCCGAGGAAGTCCACGAATTATATTCAGCGACAATGGAACAAACTTCGTCGGGGCGGATAACGAATTAAAAGAAGAAGCGAAGAAGATAAAACGTGCAGAACTCATAGAGCAAGCTGAAAAGGAAGGCTACAACTGGAAGTATATTCCACCAGGAGCTCCGCAAATGGGGGGTGCTTGGGAGAGAATGGTACGATCAGTAAAGGCCGCACTCACCGCCGTCCTCGGAGAGAGAAGCCCGCCGGAAGAAGTGCTCCACACGCTCTTAACAGAAGTAGAGCACACCGTAAACTCTCGCCCACTGACGCATCTGAGCACCGACCCGAGAGACGAAGAAAGCCTGACTCCCAATCACTTCCTGATCGGGAGATCCTGTGGAGCAGCAGTCCTGAGAGAGTTCGACGACACCGACCTCATTGGAAAACCGAACTGGAAGACAGCACAGAGGCTGGCAGACCACTTTTGGAGCAGATGGCTGAGGGAATACCTCCCAACTCTCATGCCACGGAAGCTAGACGGTCGCAAGAGCGTGGAATTCCACAGAGGTGATGTAGTTATTATAGCAGATGCTTCACTACCCCGCAACACATGGCCGCGGGGGGTGATTAATGAAACCTTTCCGGGACCCGACGGAAGAACCCGAATCGTGAACGTGCAGACCAGAGGGGGAACGATGAGACGGCCGACATCGCGGCTCATCCTCGTGTCTCCAGAGAAGATGTTGCTGCCGACAGATGGAGTGCCCGGACCACCGTGCACTGGCGGGGAAATTGTTAGCAACACCTAAGAACTCGTGTGTTAATTTTCTTAGTCCTAGTTTATACTTAGAATACGATTAAGCAACTAATCAAAACATTTCGTTAATAGCTAGGGCCTAGAATAAGATAAATGATTGTTTATAGCTAGGTTGTGTTTATTCATACTAGGTGGTGCATTTCGAAACTTCGAAGTTTCGTAAATTCGAAATTCATAGCCTTTTTCGACCATTTTTCAAGTTCGAAATTGGTGGCCACAATTTCGAAGTTTCGAATTTTTTAGTTTCCATGATTTATCCACGCAAATAAGGCATCTTACGTATACCAACACCTCATTTCAGATATAAATAATGTTGTGTGAACTGTCCAGCATTATTTATTTATTTATTATTTATTTATTTCAATAACGTAGACCAGTGTTGAAGCTGAGAGAGCTTTCTCAGTGGCTGGCTACATTTGTAACCGCCTGAAGAGCCCGGTGTTCGGCTCTTCTCATCCACTTTCTGCCCGCCGCCTCTCTTATCATTCTCAATATCACTATCATTGAAGACTTTAGTCTTCATGCTTTGTGGAATAGGCGACGAGAAGACTTGGTGTAGTTTGCCAAACGCTGCCCAGCCCAAGTGATTCCTCCTCTTGGCCTCCTTCTCAAAGTTATGTCTACCTAATTGCAATATTTTCCCGAGGTTTACGTAATTATTATGAACAACTTCGAGTGGACGACCTTTTACGACGACTGGTTCCGGGTTTATGTGACAATTGAACAACATCTTGGTTTTATCCATGTTCATCCGGAGACCAACCTGTTGAGAGGAGTCAGCTAGACCATCTAGCATGTACTGCAGCTCCTGCAACGATTCCGCCATCAGAACTATGTCATCTGCGAATCGCAAGTGTGAGATATACTCGCCATTAATGTTGATGCCCATCTTCTTCCAGTCCAGCGTCTTGATCAGATCCTCCAATGCATTGGTGAACAGTTTCGGTTATATTAAATCCTCCTGTCTAGTCAGACAGGGGAGTCCCCCTATGCAATTGGATGGGATTAGACTGCTGGTCCTGTACTAGAACGCTCATTGTTGGATTTTCATACAGGAATCTCAACACTTCAATATAACGATAGTCCACTTGGCATCGCTGCAAGGATTCCAGAACTGCCCAGGTTTCGATGGAGTCTTTTGACAAAACGCTAAGCACAGTGGCCAATTATACTCCTTAGAATTCTGTACAATCTGCCGTGGGTACTGTGTGAATGTGGTCTACGGTGCTGTAGCCACTTCGAAACCCGGCCTGTTCTGGTGGCGGAAATTCGTCAAGCCTTCCTGCGAGATGATTTGTGATGACCCTTGAGGACAACTTATAGACGTGGATCAAGAGTGAATTGGGCCTGTAGTTCTTCAGTAGAGATTTGTTTCCTTTCTAAAAGAAAAGGACGGCAATACCTACACCTGTTCCAGGCCTCTGGAGTTCTCCCGTGGTGAATGATAGAGTTAACTAGCCTTTGTAGTTCCTTCAGCACTGGAATTCCTCCTGCCTTCAGAAGCTCAGATGTAACTCTGTCATCACCTGGAGCTTTTCCGTTCTTAATTTGCTTAAGAGCCACACAAATTTTATCAACAAAAACAAAAAACATAAATATACAGAATATTATTTGATTTTATCATGTTTTTATTTTTTCTCCCTTGTGATTATCACAGATCATAATCAATGTCAAATTATAGAAGTTGGTTAACCGGTTTACTGCCAGGCTTCAGCGATGACCCGGAAGGGCGCTTCGTTGTTGCTACACGTGCAGTGCAAGCGCGTCGGTAGGTAATCAAAGTATTTTCGTAAGTTTTTGATAAGGTAAATCACTTATCCGAGGACGCGTGGATCTCAAGAATACTTAAAAGTAATATTTTCTGTCTGAACTTCGAACTTTCGAAATTGAGCTTCCGAATTTCGAAAGCCAGTTTCGAAATTGAAAAATATGGAAACTGCACCCCCTAATTCATACCTAACCCATTCACTGAGCAATGTAGGTAGGAATCATATTACAAGGAAGGAACATTCCGGAACAATCTAGGTATGAATCAATTTCTAGATAAGAAAATTCTAGAGAAAAACGACGAGATAAAAGATAGAACATAATACCAAGACAGAAAGGGATAGCATGAACACACTAAGTTAGAAAGAGACAGGATATAATAGCGCTCAGTGATTGGGCGCGGCCAAACTCCCGCTACCTGCGCGTAGTGGTAGGCAGGCAGGCAGCCAGTATATAAGTGTGGACGGTTTTGCGAGTAATTTAAGTCAATTGAATTAAGTTCATGGAAGTCAATTGAAGTAAGTTCATGGAAGTCAATTAAAGTAAATCCATTGAAGTTGAAGTGAATCAATAATTTAAGTGATTAAATCAGTCAATTGTACTTCAGTTTAAAGAAAGATCAAGTGGAATAATAAAACCTCTCCTAAGAAGAAAAGTGGCGTTTTCATTGGAGGCATACTCGTTTCCTAACCAGCATCAGCACATCCCCGTGGGCATCCCTCACGGGTTTTAATACTAATATTATAAAGAGGAAATATTTGATTGTTTGTTTGTTTGTTTGCATTGAACAGGCTCCGAAACTACTGAACCGATTTGAAAAATTATTTCACTGTTTGGAAGCTACACTATCAAGCTACACTATCAAGCGACACTATCAAGCTACACTATCAAGCTACACTATCAAGCTACACTATCAAGCTACACTATCAAGCTACACTATCAAGCTACACTATCCTCGGGTGACATAGGCATTATTATATTTACAAAAAAATTAGGGATCCTTACCAAAACTCTAATAATGTTCTTTAAATCGCGTGCGCTGCTAAAAGTATTAATGATAGAATAAAATAATAATGGATTAACAAAAAATACACTACATTATCGCTGAGTGCTATGATATGGTTTATTAGCTAACGCCCGCGGCTACGCTCGCGTTATTTGTGGTTCCACTCCGTAACGGTTAAGCGGATTTTGATGGCATTTGGTATATGGATAGATGCGGGGGAGGGGGGGTAGGAGGGGGGAGCTGTTTACCGTGCGAAGCCGGAGCGAGTCGCTAGTTTCTTATAAAACGAGGAAGGATTAGTACATTATGTAATGTTGCATGTAAAACACAAACCTACGGTTGGCATTTTGTTTCAGACGCATATCCTTAAGTATTTGTAGGTAGATATCTATCAAGTTTAAAAAGTTTATCTAGTCGGTTAAAATTTCTTATTATTAAATTAACTCACTTGGTCAAAATCCTTTTGCCGCAGCGGCATCTGAGGCCGGCTACTGGCGCTACTGGAACTCATTCTCTTTCTCCTCTTCAGCTCAGCGCGTATACTCCCACCAACAAACAAGCTAGCCGCGTCTCATGTACACAACACCTTAGCTCGCGCTCTATGAGACTTTATTACTCTACCACGCTTCGAGAGATCACAGTTTAAGATTCAGCTGCTGTTTAGGTACATAATTTTATTGATTGATGTATATGTTACTGTATGAACGACACTTGTCTGCGCTCAGTAGACTTGTCAACTCTGGAACAAAGAGAGAATAGGTTAAAGAAGCTGTATGCATGGGCAACATTGCTGGGCGCCGGGAGGAGGGTGCAAGGGGGTGCAGTTACACCCCCCTGTAATGGAAACTAAGTTTTTTGTGAAAAATATATTTTTTAATACAAGCTTGTATGCAAGTAATTAATTTTGTAAAAATTAAAAAACACTCAACGCTATGAAACGGCTGAACCACTCCCGCTCAAACATGGCTAAGAACACTCCCGACAAATTCACATTTCAAACAAACAAAAAAAACTAAATCGGTTCATCCGTTCGGGAGCTACGATGCCACAGATATACACACACACACACACACACACACACACACACACACACACACACACACGAAATTTTTGAACCACCCCGTTGTTTTTGCGTCGGTGGTTAAAAATTAGTGATCGTAACCGTGTGCTGATCAAAATAAGCCTAAACACGGCCAGTCTACTATTATCCATCGAGGAATTCCGTTGTCCACCTTCCGTCTCCATCATCAGATCAGCTCGCTGTCACCATCATATTGTATTGTCATCGGAACTTGACAGGTATGCCAAATACCATCTCAATCGGCTCTCGCTTCTAAAAGCACTACATTTTGGCTACCCTCGCTTCTAAAAGCACTACATTTTGGCTACCCTCGCTTCTAAAAGCACTACATTTTGGCTACTCTCGCTTCTAAAAGCACTAAATTTTGGCTACTCTCGCTTCTAAAAGCACTACATTTCAGCGGCTCGCTACGCTCGCCTGACCTTAGACTCGAATACAATTTCAGGAGTTTTCGCTTTTAAAACAACATAATTTTCAGAACTCGCTCCTCTCTATTCTTTGGGTTGATTAACATTTTAGATGTTATCGCTTTTTTTTTTTTTTTTTTTTTTTAACTTCGATAGACCTTTGTTTGACCACGATCTCACCTGTTGGAAAGTGACGATGTGGCCGAAGATGGAGCACAAAGGTCTAGAAGGCACCTATTCACTCTAGCCTTGAAGAGACCCAGATTATAGTTTTCAGGAAAGACAGACGACGGTAGTGTATTCCACTCCTTAGCAGTTCGCATTATAAAAGTAGAACAGAAACGTTTAGTACGAATAGAGGGATGAATGAGGTAAGGATGGTACCGATCCGTCCGTCTGCTTGTCCTATGATGAAAAAGAGATGGTGGGATCATATCGTGCAGTTCCTGGGAGCATTCCCCGAAATGTAACCTATAGAAGATCGAAAGGCACGCGACCTTACGGCGGTGCTCGAGACTCTAGATCGTCTCCACCATATGTTGCTCACCTATTAGCCTAAAAGCTCTGCGTTCAATCGAGTCCAAGGCAGCAAGCTGGTGTTTGGCCGAGCCATCCCAAACGTGGCAGCAATACTCCATACCAGCCCGGACTTGTGCTTTGTACAGACTTAGAAGCTGTCCTGGTGTGAAGTAACGCTTTACCTTATTCAGGATACCCAGCTTCATGGAAGCAGTTTTTGCCTTAGACTCGATGTAGGAGCCAAAGTTGAGAGTAGGCGTGAGTGAAACGCCTAAGAGCTCGAGGTGATCACCTATAGCTACAGGTACATCTCGGAAGACAGGAACTTGGAGAAACGGACTTTTTTTCGCCGAGAAGAGACAAGCCTGCGTTTTAGAGGCGTTGAACTTGACTAGATTGGCATCGCCCCAATCGGATACAGCCTTGAGAGTCAAATTCAGACGCTGCAGCATCCCATCTCTTAACTCCAGAATTTCATTCTGCCTAGCACGCGCAGTGGAAACGTATCTCTCCACAACTGTGCTGTCGTCTGCATACCCAATGATACTGGGCATTAGAAGATCATTAATATGCCGCAGAAACAGTGTGGCAGATAGCACTGACCCCTGAGGTACCCCGGCATTTATAGCCATTTGATCCGACGAGCAGCCGTCAACAACTACTCGAATGGATCTTTCCCTCAGAAAGTCTGCGAGCCAGGAGCAGAATTGAACTGGCAGTCCGTAAGCAGGAAGCTTGCCAATAAGGCTAGCATGCCAAACCCTGTCAAAGGCCTTCGAGACGTCAAGTGAAACAGCCAGTGCTTCACCATGCTTCTCGATGGCCTCACTCCAAATGTGCGTGGCATACACAAGAAGGTCCCCAGTAGACCGATTTCGGCGAAATCCGTATTGGCGATCACTGAGGAGGTCGTTACCTTCGAGGTATGCAAGGAGTTTCCTATTCAGCACACGCTCCATACATTTACATAGCAGGGAGGTGACCGAGATAGGGCGGTAGTTCGAAGGGTCAGCACGACTGCCTTTCTTGGGCACTGGCTGCACGTTAGCGAGCTTCCAAGACTTGGGAACATCACCAGTTTTCAAAGAGAGGCGGAAAAGTCGCGTTAATATTGGAGACAACTCAGGGGCACAGGTTTTTAACACTACGGCCGAGATACCATCCGGACCGCTAGCTTTATTCACGTCGAGACTACGTAGCGTTTTGAGCACTTCCTTTTGCTGGATGCGAATTTCTTGCATAGAAGCCCCGCACCGAGGAAGGCTGGGTGGAATTTCGCCAGAGGTGTCAAGACGCGAAGCCTCCGCAAATTGATTGGCAAATAAATTTGCTTTCTCAACCGCAGCGTGAGCTAGGGACCCGTCTGGTTTCAGTAGTGGGGGGAGTGAAGGGCGGCAGAAGTTCGCTTCCACCGACTTAGCCAGAGACCAGAAAGCTTTACTTCCCGCAGGGTATGCGGCAAGCTTAGCCCCCAGACGGCCAATCCGATTGAAGCGAGCCTTCCGTATCACCTTCTTGCAGGACTTGGCGGCTTTGTTAAAGGCTTTCTTCTTAATCCGTGCATCCGAGGTTTTACCGTTTCTTGCGTCAACCCAGGCTAGGTATGCCGCACGTTTTTGCGCTTCCGCGCTAGCACACGCAGGACTGAACCATGGGCGAGCATTGCTTGAAGGTGAAGCATCAGAGAATGGAATAAAATACTCCATTGCTCTTTTGATCACCTCCGTAACGGCATTCGCACAGACCGTCGGGTCACAAGAAGAAAAGCAGGTTTGCCGCCAAGGATAAGAAGCGAAGAAGTGTCGCATCTCATCCCAATCTGCCGACTTGTAACGCCACACTCGCCTACTACCTCTGGGTGAGGGATCGGGTGGCGAGTATGAAGATACAGACCTCACCACACAGTGATCAGATGAACCCAAAGGGGGCATCACTGATACCGAGTGGCGATCCGGCTCGTTTGTCAGCAGAAGGTCCAGGCAGTTGGCTGTGTGGTCCTCAACGTCCGGAATTCTGGTTGCCTCATTGACCAGCTGAGTGAGATTTAGCGTGAGTGCAAGTTTGCACGCCTCTCTCCCAGCATGGTCAGACAACTGGTAAGGGAACAGCCACTGTTGGTGGTGGGCGTTAAAGTCCCCTAGAATCACCAGTTGGGCATCAGGATAACGTTGTTGGGCCACATCCGCCGCTTCACAGATGTAATTGAACAACCTGGTTGTCTCGTGGTCTCCGGAGTGCGATCTATATAAACCAGCATAGATGATTTTATCCATGCCGGAGTCCACCAAAGTCCATAGAACGGAGAAATCGGGTTCTTCAAGGTCACAAAGACGCAGACAACAAATGTCCTCCCGGACAAATAAACAGATACCAGCTTTGGATTTAAAGTTGTGCTCCAGAGCATAGCCTGGGTATGTGAGGTATGCTGTATCGGGAGGACATTGAATCTGTGTCTCCGTGAGGAATAATAAGTGTGGCTTGGCGGTCTCTAGGTGGTGGTGGACCGGATCGAGATTGGAGTGCAGTCCTCGAATGTTAGAGAGGTGCACTTGAAGCGAGAGGAAGTGCTTCCGCTGTAGAAACGACTTATTATTTTTGGACTTTTTCATGATGGTTTTAAGAGTGATAGGTTTGTGGGAAAAACGGCTGTTGAGCGAGGCACTGGTCAGCGAAAACCTAGAGATAAAACAGCAGGCTCCTGCGCCAGTGGGAGACTAGACTGGAGACTGCGGGGACGCCCGAACCCCCCCAGGAATGGCCATCGGGTCCTCTCATCCGGTCGCCAACCGGCACGATGGAGCATTCTGGGATTTTTCGCGAGGCGGCGGGGCAGCCTTTCATGAGTGGCTAACTCACTAGTTGGGCCCCCTACAACCTGCGGTCGGCCAGCGGAGAACCGTGCTTCGGATCCCGCTACCCTCCAAGTCTAGCCACCCGGCACACTTGCACAGCTGCAGTCTCTAGAACGCACATGCTGAATCCAGCGCACGAACTGCTCAAACCCGTCACTTCCACGATGGCTACACTGGACATCAGTCCGAAACACGACAATGTCGCTTCACGGACTGGCTTTGTCCAGTGGGTGGTGACAAGCCACGGCCGAAGCCTACCACCAGAAATGTTGCTACCCGTTTGGCACCACCCAGAGATCACGTGTAGGGACGCAAGGGTATCTTCCTACGGACGCGGGTAACTTCGATCTCCAAAATCGCTTCTAATACCTACAAAAAAAAACGCGGCTCACACCGCTCACTGATGCCTTGAATTTATTTCTTACAAAATACAGGCCGTTCCAAGACTATGCGACATGTAGGGAAAGTACATTGCTTATTCTGGGAATCGAACCGAACATTTTACGTTATTCTTTAATTATAAGGTAATTAAATTAATTATTAATTATTAATAAATTAATTAATGAATGAATTTATTTATTTATTTATTAATTATTATTAAAGTAATTTAATTTTAAGGGAAAATATTATTTTTTATCTATTCTTTCGATTGGCATCATAAAAATACGGATTGTTTTTTTTTAGATTCCCAGACGAAGTAAGAAATTTTTAGAAAATCTTTGATTGCATTGTTACTCAGTTTTAAAAATAAAATAAAGTCACCTTTCAGCAAACTATCCTATCTACAATATTTAAGGTACTTTCCCTTCATGTTGCATAGTCTTGGGACGCCCTGTATAGTGTATTGTAAGTATAGATACCTCCCTGAAAACAATAATGCGTGCGCCCACCTGCCCAAGCCATAAGGCATGCCAAATTCTGGCACTATTGTACCTAGCTCATTAAGTTCAGGTAAGTTAGGAAGTGACAGAATAGAGCTCGCAAAACGACAAGTGTGCGAAAATCACGAAAAAAAGCTTTAAAAATAATTAGAAAGTAATTTGCAAAAATAAGCAAGGTTTGCTCGGCGTTGTTTATTTAACTAAAATACACAAAAAAATATTAGTAAAATTTTAAATTAATCTTCCTGATACATCAGTCAAAAACGGCAAACAAAATAGCCAAACTTGTAAACAAAATTGTGCAAATTGTGGAACATACTTGAGGGTCCAATCAATACACTTTCAAGCCCGCCACCCCACTTCGTATGAGGGAGGTAGGACGAATTTGGGACGAATCAGCCTTTATACAAAATCTCAAACCAAGTGACAAGTATTAAACACAAAATATTGTTTTTTTTTTCTTTTATTAATTAATACACAACTGATATTATTTAAAACTATAGTAAAGACCCATAGATACTGCCCAAAGACAAAAGGTCATGGCTTCACCAGTCACTGACCCAGTGAATGGGAAATGCGTTACCACAACAAAGTAGTTAGGTAGAAACCAATCTCATTGGATGACATAACTCAGATAGTAGTATTTATTTACAAACAGAATCACACTTTCTGGTCAAACCATTTTAACCCCCGAAGCAAACTGAAGGGTTTTTTTTTATACAACTTGGAATGACGGATCCAGCAGTTGGCCCTCCTGATGTTAAGCGGTACCCTAGAAATATAATACAAAAAAAAAATTAAAAAATTAAAATTTCTAAATCTTATTATTTCTAAAATTAAATCCTTTGAATAAAATCCAGATAAAAATGGAATCCCACATAAAGCTATATTAGAAATATTTATGCATAAACAACCCTCTGCGTATGAACAGTGCATTATCACATAGGTCACGCCCACCTAGGACGCACCCACCTAGGACGCACCCTATGTGGCATTGCACTGCGCTCGCCACCCTGAGACATAAAGATGAAAAGTCTCATGTGCCTGTAATTTTTGCAGCGAGTGAAATTAAGACATTTCAACACTCTGAAATAGGCACATCAGCGAAAGCTGCTCGTCTATAATTTTAAATAATAATAATAATAATAATAATTTCACCGATACCCATACCCTTCAAATTGAAACACAGCAATGCGAGCACTACTGCTTTGTGGCAGAAATAGTTCTGGTGATAGTACTTCCCTGGACAAACTCTTTCACAAAAAAGCTCTACTACTACTTAGGGTGTTATAAGTTTGACCGATATTTGAGCTAATGTTTGTTGTCAATGCTCAATTTTTTTAATATTTGTCAATTATGTTTTTGAAATACTACAAACAATACATAATCTATTAGTCTAGTCTTGAAAAAACTTCAACAGACAAAATGCATAACAAATGTTTGCCCTTCTTTGGAATATATTCAACACCTATCCTTATCAATGCAGAGGTCACAGACTGCATAGATAACAGATAAATAATAAATAAATAAATAAATAATGCTGGACAGCACACACAACATAATCTAGCCCCAAGCTAAGCAGAGCTTGTGTTATGGGTACTAAATAACTGATATACTTAATACAATACATTACATAGATAGATATGTGTTATTATACATAGAAAATACCCAGAACACCCTGAACCAATATCTGCAATCGCACAAATATTTGTTCCGAGGCAGGAAATAAACCCGCAACCACCTGTGTCACAGGCAAAGCTTCGCCAGCCGCGCCACAGAGGTTGTCACACAGAGGAGAATAAGGCCTTATTATGGCAATCCGCACTGGTGTTTTAGGGTCAGATGAGCCCTGGGTGTTACTCTAGAGATGGATAAGCAAGAACTCACAAGTCACTACACACTAGGGATCAGAGACTCATAATAGACCAATTTTGTACAAATTTTCCACCTACAAGGTAGCTTTTTGTGATCACCTGAGCCCACATAAGCAGAAAGAATAATAAAAAATGTTCAGGTCTAGTAAACCCCAGGTAACATGTAATCAGGAAATCTTGCTATTCAGGATAACATCATGATAGGCCAACTACATAACTACCTGGTACTAACGAATACCAGGTCCAATGAAGTGGAAAACTGTGCCTACTTACCATAATGGCTTTAGAAAAACTGGTAAAGAATACACCAAAGTTTTGCAACCTAAGCACTTTCCATATCAAAAAAAACCTTGTGAAATAGCGGGAAACCGTCTAACGTCACTATAGATTACAAGGCCTGAAGTGAAAAAGTAAAAGTGCTATGCATCTGACAAAGGAATCGAGATTTTGCAATCCAAACAAGGGCAGCTAAAAACATGTTTTTTTCTACACAAACGCTTAGCTAACGGTTCGTACCTTGGAAGTTTTACTGGAATATATCATGGCACAGTCTTTTAACACTAAATAATCATAAAATAAACGATTTACATGAAATAAATTGCTAAATTAAAACAGATTTCTTTTCCTACAAATGCACCCACCACAGGCAAGCAAGGCAAGTACATCGTCCTCCCTCTGTGTGTGTGAGTGACGTGTGTACATGACAACAATTGAAATTGACAAATGAATGACAGCGAATATTATCATCCGCCCGAATAGAAAACTCTAAATATCCCTACCAAAATTATCAACAAACAAGGGGACTTATTTTTGGTAGGATTACACTTACGTAGATCTGTAAAGTTTCAACTTTTCACACTGTCATCGACCACATTTCACTTGTAAATAGCACAACACGATTCAAAGTCATCTAAGCACATACATACACTATTAATTAACGATTGCACTATTCATTATTTTGAAAGCAAGACAAAGTAAATCATTTTTGCTCTTGCACTCGAAAAAAGAAAGAAACAACAAGCAATGAGATGAGTCGAGGCAGGATGACAGATTTGACAGATGTTTTAATTTTTACTCTTTTCTGCCGATTCCGCCAGGGTATTGGATGCGTTCATGTGTTCATTCCTACAAGCTTTGCAGCTTCTTTATCGAGGATATACCATAGACGTAGAATTTTTTCGCTACGCTAAATAGACAAACGAAGCGTGGGAGAAAGAAGTCATTTTTAAATGTACCCCGTGCAAGAAGAAAAGTGACAGCAACAATGTTTTGAATGTGACATGTTTTGCTTGAGTACATGCGCATACCGGACGGTCTCTTGTGCAGTTTAACTAATTTTGTAATTATTTTAGTAATCTTACTATTAAATAACAAATATTACTTTGTATAACAATGGTGTCGTGTTCAGTTTGTGACTGTGAAGATACAAGACGTAATTATCCGGGAAAATACACGTTTCACAGGTAAATAAGAGATTATTGGTAGTTCGATTGTATTGCTTATTTTATCAATTCTGCTTTAGTAAATGGCCTAAAAACCAGTTTCATTCGTAGATTAGGACTTTCCCTTATATTTTTTAATAATATTTCGTTGCTGCACCTAGAAATAAACAATATTTTATGTAAAATATAAAAATGTTTGATTACGATAGGGCTTGACCAAGTGATGACGTCAGAAATATCGATAGTCCTGTTGCAGTCTATATCGTTGTATAATGCGCATCATGCAAAAAGAACGCTGGCGGTCAAGCTTCTTCAGGCGTTCCAGCGTTCTTTTTAAGAGATAACTTACTTTTCTACTTATTTGAGAGATGTATAACTATGCATTGAATGCCTATCTAGTTTACTACAAATTATGTACAATTATAGTACGCGTCATGTAAAAAGAACGCTGGAACGCCTGTAGAAGCTTGACCACCAGCGTTCTTTTTACATGACGCGCACTATACCTACCTATAAATTAAATTTTTGTCCATCCTAGAATGGAGGTTTACTTTGTTTGGAGTAAATTTGTGTGCTCTGTTAACATTTTACCGATTTTTTTAAATCTATAATAACCAGGTGGACATTGAGGTGTGTGTTTTTGTATTGACTATTGAAAAGGTAACTTTAAAGCACCACGGGTGTTTTTATTGCAGTTTGTGTAGTAGATATTTTGGAGTAAATATTTACGTTGTTGATTATTACACACGCCTTTTTCCCCGAAAGGGTATATTTATTTTTTATTTTTTATAAATAAATATTGTTTATTTCTGCTTAATAAAATAATAGGTAACAAATTAAATTTAAATATACCCCAAAAATTCCGTTCCAGCGGGACTCGAACCTGCACCCTCGCCTGTGATCAGCGATGCCTTTACTTTCAAACTTTGAATAGAAGGTTTCCAATGAAACACCTGTAGATACAGCACTATCAACTTGGCGCTATAGCCGAGTTGATAGTGCCCACAAATTTCGTCTCCAGCGTCATAGCTCGATCTATGGCTAAATTGTTTAAGGCATCGCCGATGACAGGCGAGGGTGCGGGTTCGAGTCCCGCTAGAACGGAATTTTTGGGTTACATTCAAATTTAATGTTATCCATAAAGCGTGGTTTACACTTGAAAAATAATAAACTTTGGGGTAACAAATTGTCTATAGATAAAGTAACAGAGTGAAAAATTATATGGGCGTAGCACGGCTTATATAAAATGTTTTTGTGCTTTCAGATTTCCAAGTAATTCTTTGCTACGAGAAAAATGGTTATCGGTTATAAGAAGAGTGGGATGGACTCAAATAAGAACTCCACTAGGTATATGCAGCAAACATTTTAAGTTTAAATTTAAAAGGGAAACTCTAAGATCCCACCTATAAATAAAACCGTAATATTTAGGGGTCAATAAATAATAAAGGTTTATTTATTAACTGTATTCAAAATTGGAATAAGAACCTTATTCTCTTTATGACGTCAAATCTGCCAAACTGTGTTCTTCATGAAAGACTTAATCTGCATTAAGATGTATTTATCTACCATACACATCACGGACGGATGATGAATTCTATCGACAATGTAAAAGTGTTGGTCGAGGACAACACTATTTTTAACTCAACATAGACTTTCACCAACACGTGCACATATTTTTTTGGTTCCATCTTCGATCTCTGATTGTAGATCTAGTACATATACTAAATCTATGGGATATACACTGCGAACATCCGACGCTAGAAACGAGATCGTTACTCGGGGTCAAACTATGCTTCACTTTTTAAATGTGTGGCTTCCGGTTTGCCCTGTAGTTCCAAGCCATTACCTTAATGTGATTAGTATAGTATTATTTTACCTGTGGTGTTATTAACTTATTGGAACAAATAAGGTGAACACGCCATGGCGTGCGGCCAACGCGACGCGACGTTCCAACATTTTCAAGTTTTTGAAGTACCACCTACCAACGGAGGCCTGCAATGTTCTAAGTCTACGAAGTATCTTACTTGTGTTTAACTGTCTCTTTCTAACTTTATTTTTAAAACTCCCCACATGCAACAGAAATAAATAAATGAATTTGGATGCGAAACCATGAAAAATGTCAACGGGGCCACTTGCCGCAATCTCAACGCACAAACGCACGGACTACACACCATGCATCATGCATTCATTACCTACACACACACGTTCGATAAATATCGATCTGCATTTTGATCTCATGTTGCGCTAACGATATTTGGCCTAGTTATGGATACAGTCGCCTGCACCATTATGTATACAAACCGAATATTCAAAAATAAGCAATCCACTTGTTCCACAGAGATGTATTCGAAATGCGGTCTAAAATAAATAAATAGTAAAATAAATAATAAGGCACTTTAACAAATACTACTTTTTAAGTATTTATGTATTTCTACTTCCATGTCTCGTTCGATGTATACAGACAGGTAGTATTTCTTTAATGGCATCGTAGCAATGATTAAAGAAACCAAATCCGCCATATTGTAATGTAGTGTTGTCTGAAATAAACATAATGAATTTAATTGAATTGAATTGAATATTAGTTTATCATACAGTCGTTTTTTCTGTAGGTATGTCAAGACCATAGAATTTTTAGTCATCATTGCATCGTAGTAATTACAGATATATTCTGTGACGTCGTCTAATTTTATTTTATTTTATTTCCTAGTGTTTTTTTGAGTTATTTCGTGTAATTTTGGTGGCATTTTAACCAATGTAGCTCGTCTATATAGAGTACAAGTGTAGTGAAATGAAATGGAAGTGTCTCCCAAAGTTTTTGTAAAACGGCCACCGTTTTACTTAAACATGACTTGACAGTGACTTGACGACTTGGAAGGATTGTAAATACCTATTGAAATACAATACTTGAAAATGGTAAATGTGTTAGCCGTGCGAGCGAACGAAGGCAATGAGGGCTTTACATTTTCGAATTAAAAAAAAGTTGTACGATTTGCTCGATAGATGGCGCTGACTCAAATGTGGTTGCCAGAATTAACAGATGCTTTGTCTGTGTTTTTGTGTGATAGTAACTTAATACCATGAAAATATATCTTCTTCTTAGCTTAGGTAATGGCTTCTGTGCATTATTTGCAACAATTTAGCCAATGTCAAGTGATATAATTAATTATATTTTTATAGTTAATTCGTCAAGAGTCTCTGTCAAGTCATAACTCAGTTTAAATAGTGGCAGAAAAACTGAGTTTTTAAAGGGAAAAATCCACCATTTCGAAAAGACACGCAATACACATATACGCTACATCACACATGTGCCATTTATCCAAGTTACACCGGTTAAAATGCCACCAAAATTACACGAAAAAATAACGACGTTTCTTTCAAAAATGGTAGATTGTTCATGAAAATGTATCTTTACGTTTTTGACTTTGACATTTCACTTTATTTTGACAGTTAAGTACAGAGCTGGCGCCATCTATTCTAAGCGTGATGTTAAAAGGCTGTGATACGATTCTCCCATTAAACCGTACCTTTATCTTCTTCTTCTTATCTTAGGTAATGGCTTCTGTGCATAATTTGCAACAATTTAGCCAATGTCAAGCGATATAATTATTATAGTTTTATAGTCAAGTCGTCAAGAGTCTCCGTCTAGTCCTAACCCAGTTTAAATTGTGGCAGAAAAACTGAGTTTTTACAGGAAAAAATTCACCATTTCGAAAAGACTCGCAATACACTTAAATTTCACTACATCACACATGTGCCATTTATACAAGTTACACCGGTTAAAATGCCACTAAAATTACACGAAATAACTCGAAAAAACACATTAAAATGTAATAAAATAAAAATGACGACGTTTCTTTCAAAAATGGCAGATTTCAATCCCTACCTTTATCTTTCCTCAAACTCCCAGCACTTTTTTGGTTTTATGTCAAGTTAATCACCTGTCATTGGCAAACTCTTGTGGCACCACTACCGGTCCGCTGAATACGCCAAAAAAAAGAAGAAGAAGAAGAAAAGGCTGTGAAATCCATAGATCTAGCGAAAATACTACGTCTATGGTGAAAACCCCTCATTATAAAAAAAAAACTATGCTCTATGCACAAAAGCGAGCGAGGTTTGCATAGTTCAGTTTGTTTTTGTTGTTTATTTTTTTTATAAATAAATAATATCTCTCAAAAATAACCCATAAGACTGAAAAACTCACAATCCGTTTAATTACCTAGCTAGATAGAACCAGCTTACATCATGTGCTACGTGATAATAACTGGTCGAAGCTTAGCATGGCTTCTGCTGAGTTTGGTGGCCTTTATGTTTATACTGGTCGGTATTATGACCCCAAAATGGTTATTGGGGCAGCCGAGACTTACTAATGAGAACAATGTAACCGGGTTCTATATCCCTAGCGTCGGGATTTATAATCGGTGAGTGAACTTCATTCTGAGACTTGTGGAAACAACCAGTTAATCACACTATTCTTAAATTAGGGCCAGTCCTAACAAACAAACAAAAAACGCTGAAATTGCAATAATTGCGGGAAACTTGCCTTTTTTATATGTTGTTTAGGTTGGGGTGTACATAAGGCGGCACTGAGGAAAAAAGACAGATTTTTTTTTGGCAACAAATAATTTTTCTTTTTTTTTAGCCTATCGTGTAGCTTTTTTCTTATTCATCAATTAATGTTAAATGCATTTTTTCCATACGACTTACCGTTTTCGAGATATGAAGTCTGAAAAAATTATATGTAGTTAGTACCATGTTGACAGTCCGACATGGATTTCAAACACTAGAGAACAGTGATCACACGTGAGCTGCGAGCGAGCCGAAGGCGAGCGTGGCCTGGCAGGGCCCGCAGCGAACCAGAACCAACATGTGCACGCCAATACCCAATAGCCTATGTACCTAATATCATTTAGGACATTGACAAATGAAAAATTTTCAGTGTTCATATCTCAGAAACGATGAGTCGTATTTAAAATGCATTTAACATTAGTTGATGGATAAGAAAAAAGCTACACGATAGGCTAAAAAAAAGAAAAAAAATTGCCAAAATTTTTCCATGTCTTGTTTCCTCAGTGCTCCCTTATGTACACTCTGACCCCGCAGAGTGTTGAGAGCTTCTTGGCTATCTCCGCCATACAGAGCAATTAAAAATGGCTCGCCTGCTCTCTCGATATCTTCTGGAAGGGAATCTGGCTGCAAGAACACTTCCAGCTGGTGAACGAGGTTGGGGTTTTCTATAAAAATAGAGAACATTGGGAAACCTGTATCTTATTATTATTTAAAATTATAGACGAGCAGCTTTCGCTGATGTGCCTATTTCAGAATGTTGAAATGTCTTAGTTCCACTTTCTGCAATAATTACAGTTTAATGTCTTGGGAGCTATTAGACCTAGAAAATTGGATTAGGGATCAAATAGTCAGGAATTTAACTTTAAAAAAATTTTTGTGAACTTTCTCGTCAGAGCCTTCCTATGTCGTTTTTTATGCACAATACAAAAAATAAATAAAAAAAAGGCGGTTTTTCAGCAATAACTCAGCGTGCTTACATTTTAGAATGCTGCAAATCTGGATAAATACTATCTAGATGGACAACTTACTAAAAAAACATACTAAAAAAGCAAGTTTACCGCAATTATTGCAATTTCGAATTTAACATATGACTGGCCTAATAAATGAAATGCGAAAGTTTGTGAGTTTGTTTGTTACTTCTTCACGCTGAAACGGCTGGACGGATTTGGATGAAATTTGGAATGGAGTTAACTGGACTCCCGGAATTACACCTATGCACACTTTTATCCCGATATTCCCACGGGATTGAGATTTATGCGGGTGAAACCGCGGGGCGCTGCTAGTCTTGAAAATGTAAGGCTACCCGTTCCTTGTAACTGAGCAGCTTGTTTGTTTCTATGACTATCTAGTCTTAGTTGATAGTTTTTGCCGTAGGATTCTACTTCTTGTTTTGCTGTTTTTAGTTTGATAGTTATAAAATGTGGTGTTGCAGATGTATAAGAATGGCGCATGATCCGTACAACTGCGCGTCCTTCTCATTCAAAGGGCTGGCGACGGACCCTTCAGTGTACCCCGGACCTTGGAAGGCTGCTATGTTCTTTTTATCTTTTTGTAAGTATTCTGCATACAAGACAAAGACTTTCTTTAACTCTACCATGTTTTTTTTTATACTACTTAGAATGACAGAACAAGCTGATTGCCCCCTCTGCCTATGAACAGTGCATTATCACATAGTCACGTCCATCTAAGACGCGCCCTATGTGGCATTTCACTGCGCCCACCACCCTGAGACATAAAGATGAAATGTCTCATGTGCCTGTAATTTAACCGTGAACCTTACTCTCAAACCGGAACACAGCAATGCAAGCACTACTTCTTTGCGGCAGAAATAGGTATGGTGGTAGTACTGCCCTGGACTCTTTCACAAAACAGCTCTACTACTACTAAGACTTAGCATTCCTTACACAATGAATGCCAAAATAAGTACCTTTGAAAATTTTAATGATGACAAATTTGTGTTTGGTTTAGAAATTTTATTTCTGAAAAGAATAAACATTTGCTTATAATAAGCCTTATAAAGTGAAATACAAGGTTGACTTACAAATTAGAGTGGGTTGGTATTACAAATGAGTTTGATACACTGCCAGTTCTCTCTCTAGTCCTTAAAATGTGTTAAGGTCCTGAAATATTATTTAGGTACGACTTTACACTTGCAAAATAACCTTACGAGATGGGCAACCTAATTACGTCATAGTGAACTGTAAAAATTCTTCGAATTCAGCTAGCCGTGCGAATGGTGATATTTCGTAGCAATGTAGGTATACAAAATAAAGCCACACTTGGTTTCATACCATGTGACCCAGACATCGGCAGCCCATCGGCGCTATAGCCGAGTTGATAGTGCCCACTTTTACACGTGAAGATTTTATGGGTCACATTTAAATTTAGACCACGTAGTGAAAAAGTGCCTTTCCATTGCCACTAAAAAGGGGAAGAGGAAGACCCAAACCACATGGTCGACAAATGTCCAGAATGACATGAAAATACTTGGCCTTACCAAAGATGACACGAACCAGCGAAATACATGGCGCCACATGATTAGGAAAGCCGAACCCGAGTAACGGGAATGAGCGAGGAAAAAGAAGAAGAAGAAGATTTTAATTGAATATTATTTACAGGGTGTAAAAACAGCTTTTTTACTTTACAGCTGCAGCGATACAGTTCACCACAGTCCTGGCCGGTGTCCTCGCTTGCTGCATACAGTCTGTGCTCAAGAAGAGTGTCATCTCATTGGCTGGTGCCACTCAGGCTCTCGGAGGTAAGAGTCATCAACTGCTGGCACAGGCCACTCTAGTCCACTGCTGTACATAGGCCTCTCCCAATACGCGCCACTGAGCCCGGTGTTCGGCTCTTCACATCCACTCTCTGCCGCCGCCTCTCGTAGGTCATCGCTCCACCTAGCCAGAGGGCGCCCCACGCTACGCGGTCTCCACTCAAGAACTCGCTTACCACAACGGTTGTCGGTTCTTCGGCATTATGACCAGCCCATTGCCACTTCAGCTTGCTAATCCGATGGGCTATCTCTATGACTTTAGTTCTCTGTTGGATGATCTGATTGAGGATGTTATCTTTCAGAGAAACTCCGAGCATAGCCCTTTCCATAGCTCGCTAAGCAACCTTGAACTGGTGGATTAGCCCTACCGTGATTGTCCACGTCTCGGCACCATAGGTCATTACTGGTAGGACGCACTGATTGAAGACTTGAGGCTTCAGGCATTGTGGTATAGGCGACGAGAAAACTTGGAGTAGGGACTTAAGTACCTACATACATACATAGATACACGCATTTTTCCCTGAAGGGGTAGGCAGAGCCTCAAAAGGCCTCTTTTCACCATGGAGTGACAAGTGGTGAGCTCATCGCCGCCATTGCGTCCCACTCAGCTAAAACTTTCTACCAGTAAATAACACAGTCAATAAGCTAGCAAGCCAGGACAAAACTTATAACAAATCTTACTAACAAGGCCCTTAGTCGGCTTTTACGACATCCATGGGAGGCGACGGAGGGGTCTTTCTTAGGATGGACACCTTGGAAAGAGTGGTGAGAGTAAAATTTTAATATGAAGTATAGATTGAATATTAATTTGTTATTAATAAAGGCAAGTTGCCTTACAAATAAATATAAGGCATTTGTAAAAGGCATTTGGTACCGAATTATGCCTCATCATTGTTTGCCAACATTATATTGTTCGTCCAGGGAAGTACTACCGCCATACCTATTTCTGCCGCAAAGCAGTAGTGCTTGCATTGCTGTGCTCTGGTTTGAAGGGTATGGTTGCTGTTGAAATTACAGGCACATGAAACTTTTTATCTTTATGTCTCAGAGTGTAGGGCGCGTCCTAGGTGGACGTGACCTATGAGGTAATGCACTGTTCATAGGCAGAGGGTACCGCTTACCATCAGGTGGGCCATCTGCTTGATCTGTCAATCCAAGTTATATAAAAAAAAAGATAATGAAAAACACAAAAAACTTGTCTGACAAAAAATGTACAGTCATTCATTCATTCACTTTGTCATTTCAGGTCTTTTCGGAGTCCTAGGATTGGTGCTCTACCCGTGGGGCTGGGGCTCCGCCAGGGTACAGAGGCTGTGTGGAGAGGACTCGGAGCCCTATCTACCTGGAGACTGTTCTATTGGTTAGTTTGTTATGATTGGTGCTCTACCCGTGGGGCTGGGGCTCCGCCAGGGTACAGAGGCTGTGTGGAGAGGACTCGGAGCCCTATCTACCTGGAGACTGTTCTATTGGTTAGTTTGTTATGATTGGTGCTCTACCCGTGGGGCTGGGGCTCCGCCAAGCTACAGAGGCTGTGTGGAGAGGACTCGGAGCCCTATCTACCTGGAGACTGTTCTATTGGTTAGTTTGTTATGAGTTACTTAACCACACTTTGTCAAAATGGTCGGGCCATAGAATAGATCCCTCCGTCTCCTCCTCTGGATGTCTTAAGAGACGACTAAGGGCTTACAAGGGATCGGCAGCAGCATTCTGAGTACTCAACCTCGATCTAGGCAGATTTGCGATATTTCTTGATTTTTTGCTTGGCGCCTGCCAAGTGTGGTGATTATGGAAAATCCTCCCATTGCATTCTATGGTAGCCCTCGCTAAGCAGTGCGCGTTGGGTGACATGTACAGTATTTTACTTCTACCACCATGGTGCCGAATTTATCATACAACCTTTTTTAATTTGTTAAAAACTCAGACTCGGAACTAATAGCTATATTTAAATTACACAACGATTTTAGAAAACAATTCCTTTAATGCGTTATTGGGCGACAAACCTCAAGCTCACACTGGACCTCCCGCTTAGGGGGGGCCTGAAATACAGTCTCTATACATAACAACGCACACAGACAAGACTCGATACAATACATTGACAGTTCTTTTGTAAAGACGCTAACAGTTCGGCTATTCTGACACCAACGATGTCCTCATCGTAGCAGTTGCAGCTCGCAGCTATCGGCAGTTTATTCCAATCACTCAGATCCATTGAAAATACGTAGACATAGTCAGATCACTGACATCTGCCAAATCAGGTCATTTGTCAAAGTTGGTATCATATGTGAACATATGCTGGAGCATGAATCCATAAGTAAACATGTACGAAATCAGTCATTTCGTGTAAGCATCTACCTGAACCCCTCCTCTTTATCTTCTCTTGAATCGTTTGCCGGAACAGGTTTTCATCATAAAGCATCATTCATGAGCTGTTAACTTTGAATCGTCTACCAGAACAAGTATCCATTATTAGTTGCCGTCTGCCGGAGCAGGCATCCATGTATTAGTTGCCGTCTGCCGGAGTAGGCTTCCATTTATTATCTGACATCTGCCGGAGCAGGAAATCACCAATCATCTGCCGGAGCAGGTAACCATCAATCATCTGCCGGAGCAGGTAACCATCAATCATCTGCCGGAGCAGGTAACCATAAATCATCTGCCGGAGCAGGTAACCATCAATCATCTGCCGGAACAGGTAACCTTCTATCATCTGCCGGAGCAGGAAGTCACCAATCATCTGCCGGAGCAGGTAAACACCAAACATCTGCCGGAGCAGGAAACCACCAAACATCTGCCGGAGCAGGGTAACCACTATCATCTGCCGGAGCAGGAAACCACCAATCATCTGCCGGAGCAGGAAACCACCAATCATCTGCCGGAGCAGGAAACTACTAATCATCTGCCGGAGCAGGAACTCACAAATCATCTGCCGGAGCAGGAAACCTCTAATCATCTGCCGCAGCAGGTATCCACTAATCATCTGTCGCAGCAGGTATCCACTAATCATCTGTCGGAGCAGGGTAACCACTATCATCTGCCGGAGCAGGAAATCACCAATCATCTGCTGGAGCAGGTAACCACCAAACATCTGCCGGAGCAGGAAACCACCAATCATCTGCCGGAGCAGGAAACCACCAATCATCTGCCGGAGCAGGAAACCACTAATCATCTGCCGCAGCAGGTATCCTCCAATCATCTGCCGGAGCAGGGTAACCACTATCATCTGCTGGAGCAGGAAATCACCAATCATCTGCTGGAGCAGTTAACCACCAAACATCTGCCGGAGCAGGAAACCACCAATCATCTGCCGGAGCAAGAAACCACCAATCATCTGCCGGAGCAGGAAACCACTAATCATCTGCCGGAGCAGGAACTCACAAATCATCTGCCGGAGCAGGAAACCACTAATCATCTGCCGCAGCAGGTATCCACTAATCATTGCATAGTTGCACGCTTTTAACTTTTCAATTAGTTCTGTTGTTTTTTTTTTTTTTTACGGCATTCTTCAATAGTGTGGCCCGATATATCACAAAAGGAACATTTCTTACTCTGGTTGCGTTTGCGATAGCAGTTCGCCTCTATGTGACGATATTGATGACAGAAGTGACAGCGCCTTTCATCATTCTGTTCTATAGTTACGTCTGTAGTCATCTTATGCAGTTTAGCTCCTTGAGCTCTGCAGGTTCTTGCCATATGGCCCTTTTTGCCACATATAAAACATACATTGTCAATTAAACTCGAGGAATCTCTTGGTTCTCTTATTTCATCCTGAACACGATCTTGGCGGATGTTCCCTAAGTAGCTTAAAAGTGCTGAAGTATCTCGATAGCCCGCCGACACAGCACCGACTTCTATCATTTTGTCGCCGATTGTACCTACAATCGCTTCAGTAATCACATTATCTGGCAAGCCACAGGACATACCAAGTCCTAATTTTTCATAATAACATTTTATGGGGTACTCATTCGTTTTCCTCACATCATTCACCAAAGAACGCAACATTGTCAATTTATTTTTGGTGGATGGAAATGCTTTAGTTAGCCGGATCTTCCAGTCGGCCCAGGATATATCATAATCGTCCAAACGCTCATACCAATTCTTAGCGTATCCACGAAGTTTCGTGGTGCAATTGCAAATTGTAGTTTTTTCGTCCCATCCATACATTGTTGCAATGGATTCTATGTTTCGAATCCAATGATCAATAGGCATAGCGGCGGTCTGTGGGTCAAACTCCGGTAAGGCATCATTACGCCCCACATAACGTATTCCCTGATTAGTTGGCAGTGCTAGTCTAGTCCTACTGCCGCCGGTTTCTAGCGAATTCGACCTCGCTCGGTCCGTGTCGCTTCTACTAATTTGACGCACTAAATCTTCAAGCGCTTCGATTCTTTCATCCCGTTGACGAATTTCTTCAGCAGTGCGTTGTTTCTTCCTTCTTCGGCTATCACCACCTCTGGCTGAAGACGAAGATGATGAATTATCACGCTTAGAGTGTTTCTTATGTCGCCCCATGTTTAATTAAATCAAACTCCACGGGTTCTATACTTAAAACAATAATAATATAAACACAGAGTTCACAGTCTAAAACTACACAGCAACAATGAATTCAATAGTCACTGCTATTATGTAGGTTCCTATAGCAAAACCAAACTAAATAAAACTCAGGGCCCCTTTATGGACAATTCATCTAGAGTAACATGAAACGGCCTCACCAAGTCTTTGTTCGTTAATGTAAACACTGGCCGGCAACCGAGCAGAGTTGCCTGGTACTCGTGCGGGACTTTCCCCGGCAACTGCGTACGCACCGCGCGACGTCTCCGAATAATCCAACTTTTCACTTTGTTTTATTCACAAACTTCACATCACAAATAGTTTACTCATTAAGACACAAGTACGAGGAGCGTTAAGTTCTTTCCACTTCTGACTAATAGCTATATTTAAATTACACAACGATTTTAGAAAACAATTCCTTTAATGCGTTATTGCGCGACAAACCTCAAGCTCACACTGGACCTCCCGCTTAGGGGGGGCCTGAAATACAGTCTCTATACATAACAACGCACACAGACAAGACTCGATACAATACATTGACAGTTCTTTTGTAAAGACGCTAACAGAACCTTCTTGGTGTATTTCTTTGTTTGCATTTAGTCATTTCCTCGCTGAGGTGGGATGACAAGTTACGTGTTGCACTCGAGTGCAAAGATTTTGCACCTGGTGCTCTTTTGAATCCCTTGCTAACCTTCGCTTGCTCGGTCATCAAAATAAAGCACGCGGTTAAAAAGCAACTTGGCACTCTTATATAACAAATACAAAATACAAAAATACAAAAACTCTTTATTTTCCTTACAACACTATGGGTTACATGGGTTGGGATCTCCTCTGTTAAGTACCCAACCAGTTAAGTTAAGTCCAGTGTTAGTACAAAACCTGTATTAGACGTATTGTGTGTATTTTGCATTTGATATTGCATTGGTTTTGTTTTTTGTATTTCAAGTAATGAAAATGACTTTGACTTTGATCGAGTGTGATGACTGATGATGTAAGAGCGAGAGTTTGTGTGTGTATCTAGTTATGGCTAATAATAACTAGCTAATTATGGCTATTATGTCACTGCGGCCAAATAGGCCTATTGTGATTAACAAATAACTTTATATTGGGACTCTTCCCGCTATTTTCGACAAGAGACGTTGTCTACTTTTATTTTATTTATTTTCCTAGTGTTTTCTTGAGTTATTTTGGTGGCATTTTAATTAATGTAGCTCGTTTAAAAAGCACAAGTGTAGTGAAATGAAATGGAAGTGAATTGCGTGACTTTTGAAATTGGTGGAAATTGTCTACTAAAGTTTTAGTAAAATTGGCCACCGTTTTACCAAATCATGACTCGACTGTGACTTTGACGACTTGGAAGGAGTGTAACGTTGCAAAATATATTGAAAATACAATATAGTGAAAATACAGATACTTGAAAATGGCAAATGCACAAGCCGTGCGGCGCCAATTATAAAGAAAAAAAAAACTTTATATTGTATTGTTTCAGGTTGGGCGTTGTTCGTGACGGCGACAGGCGTGGCGCTGGTGTTCCTCGCGAGCGCGCTGTCTAAGGTCGCCGACAAGGCAGCCAACTCAGACAAGGTCCAATTCCAAATGGACGAAGGGAAAAATCTCATTTGCTTAGCGTAAATAATAATATTAATATACAGGATGGATTGTTGAGATGGGACAGTAAGGGCAGGTACGTTAACTGTTATAGTTACAGGAAAACGTTCCTAAAAGACTATCCATAACTTTTGAGATATTCTGATCTGCATTCACAGATTTTGGATAAAATGTACAGTCAGCAAGAAAATGGTAATTTTACACATAAACTTTTTTTGATGCCAATCGATCCTGTTTCTTATAAGGATCAAAAGTCTCTAGCGGACCGACTGAGGTTTGAGTACTAGAAATGTCAGAAATCACAAAAAACTTTTCCCATACATTTTGTAAGGAAAAACAATTAATCAACTAGTTTTTTTTTTTTTTTTACAATGAGAGACCATTGTTTGACCACGATCTCACCTGTTGGTGAGTGACGATGTGGCCGAAGATGGAGCACAAAGGTCTAGAAGGCACCTATTCACTCTAGCCTTGAAGAGACCCAGATTATAGTTTTCAGGAAAGACAGACGACGGCAGTGTATTCCACTCCTTAGCAGTTCGCATTATAAAGGTAGAACAGAAACGTTTAGTACGAATAGAGGGTATACTAATGAGGTAAGGGTGGTACCGAGCCGTGCGTCTGCTCGTCCTAAGATGAAAAGGAGATGGTGGGATCAGATCATGAAGTTCCTGGGAGCATTCCCCGAAATGTAACCTATAGAAGATCGAAAAGCACGCTACCTTTCGGCGGTGCTCGAGACTCTGGATGTTAGTCTCCGCCATATGTTGCTCACCAATAAGCCTGAAAGCTCTGAATATTATTAGTTGCCAAACGATCCTATTCCTTACTGTGATCAAAAGACTTTGAGGCCAACTGAAGTTTGAGAACAGAAACTACGGTAAGTCACATGACCGGGTTTACACGCAGGTAACTTATGCAGGGGGCATAACATAAATTATAGTTTTTCCTAAGCCGGCATAGTGGCATACTGTACCTAGAAGTAAAAGTACCTACCTAAATGGAAAATCCATAAATCTAGTAGCGAAAATTCTACGTCTATGGGAAAGAATTACCTGAAGATATTCGAATTCGAAATTTGAAAGTTAAAACTTTTTTAACACGCTTTTATTAGCTTGGGTTGTATCTATCTATGTATGTATGTATGTATCTAACTGAATCTTTGAGCATAATTTTCACCAATTACCATAAGTCTGATTAATTTGAAACTTTGCATACGTATCAAGGACCGATGACAATGCAATAATTTGATAACATTTTCCCGTTATCCTTATTAGGACCGCCAGGATTAATAAATTCTTTGATAGATCCTCTGTAGTAAATGATGAGATTGCGAAATGATTTGTGAGAAATTTCAATACCACATACGTGGGGTGCACGCTCTTAAAAAAAAAAACCTGATTGATTGTTCGATCTTCTAATACTGTAATATAAACTCTTTGAAATTGAAAATTATTTTCTATTTTTTAGTTCGGTTAGCTATAAAAGCGTGTTTTTTTTAGTTTTTTTAAACTATTATTTATTTTACTTACTTTTTAGGAGCCAGTCTTCTTTATAGCGGATTAAAGCGGATCTACCGAGAACTAGATGTAGAAGTCGACAAACGACTAACGTCATGTAGAAGTTTGACTCTCTTACCGAAATGTATGGAAAAACTTTTTCTCGATTTCTGACATTTCTAGTACTTAAACCTCAGTCGGTCCAGTAGAGACTTTTGATCCTTATAAGAAACAGGAACGATTAGTATTAAAAAAAGTTTTTGTGTAAAATTTCAATTTTCTTGCTGACTGTATTTTTTCCCCAAAATTTTCTTACTGACTGTATTTTTTCCCCAAAATCTGTGAATGCAGATCAGAATATCTCAAAAAGTTATGGATGGTCTCGTAGGAACGTTTTCCTGTAACTAAAGGGTGGTTAAATTTCAAGGGCCGATGTTGATTTTGAATAAAACACAAACTATTTAGGAAATTATTGTAATTTTATTTTATTATGATATATTGGTATTACTCAATTATGTATGGAACAAAATACCGGCCAAATGGGCGCCGCGACCACGGCGGCACACCTCCATCCGATGGTCCAAATTTTCGATGACCCTGAGGCATAATGGAGGTTCTATGCCGTTAATGTGCCGAATTATCTCATCCTTTAGCTCTTGAATTGTTGCTGGCTTATCGACGTACACCTTTTCTTTCAAATAACCCCAAAGAAAAAAGTCCAACGGTGTCAAATCACATGATCTTGGCGGCCAATTGACATCGCCATTACGTGCGATAACACGGCCATTGAATTTGTTGCGCAAAAGAGCCATTGTTTCGTTAGCTGTGTGGCAAGTGGCACCGTCCTGCTGAAACCACATATCGTCCACATCCATATCTTCCAATTCGGGCCATAAAAAGTTCGTTATCATCTCACGATAGCGAACCTCAGGGTCAACCTTATGCCTCAGGGTCATCGAAAATTTGGACCATCGGATGGAGGTGTGCCGCCGTGGTCGCGGCGCCCATTTGGCCGGTATTTTGTTCCATACATAATTGAGTAATACCAATATATCATAATAAAATAAAATTACAATAATTTCCTAAATAGTTTGTATTTTATTCAAAATCAACATCGGCCCTTGAAATTTAACCACCCGTTATAACGGTTAAGCTGCCCTTACTGTCCCGTCTCAAAAATCCACCCTGTATAGTAACCAGAGAGCGAATGTGACGGCAAAACAATTGAAATTTAATAGAGATGGGTCATTATTTTCTTATAGAGTATTCAAGTTGCGCGGCGGGCGAAGGTTCGCCTGCGACGCAGGAGGTTGCGGGTTCGATTCCCGCCTCGGAACAAATATTTGTTCAGGGTGTTCTGGGTATTTTCTATGTATAATAAAAAATATCTATATATGTAATGTATTGTATTAAGTATATCAGGTATCTAGTACCCATAACACAAGCTTTGCTTAGCTTGGGGCTAGATAATGTTGTGTGAACTGTCCAGCATTATTTATTTTATTTATTGTTTTGCTCTCTTGTACAACATAACACCCAACAGTGACACATATTAGTAGTAGAGCTTCTTTGTGAAAGAGTTCGTCCGGGGAAGTACTACCATCATACCTATTTCTGCCGCAATGTAGTACTGCTCGCATTGCTGTGTTCCGGTTTGAAGGGAAAGGTTGCCGGTGAAATTACAGACACATGAGACTTTTCATCTTTATGTCTCAGGGTGGCGGGCGCAGTGCAATGTCACATAGGGCGCGTCCTAGGTGGACGTGACCTGTGTGATGATGCACTGTTCATAGGCAGAGGGTACCACTTAACATCAGGTAGGCCATCTGCTTCACCCATCATTCCAGTAGTAAAAAAAAAACATTATATAGTCCCTAAAGGCCAATCCTCTATTTGAAACTATGTACTCTGAAAGTTGAAGGAATCGAGACTGAATTGTAAATTGACTGACCATGAGAGCTTTTCAATTTCGTTTTTAAAAAAAGTAGTTCGATTTGTCTCGATAGATAGCGCTGACTCAACTGTGGTTGTCAAAATTATCAAATGCAATATCTGTGCGGTGTACGCATACTACACCTTAATTCGTAGTGATCCTATGTTAGGTAGTATATTCTTTGCTCGTAAACGTTATACGGGCGATTTTTAACTAGCGATTTGTTTGTTTTGTGTGATAGTAACTAAATACCACGAAAATATATCTCTACGTTGTCGACGCTGACATTTCACTTCTTCTTTATATACTGGCTTCTGAGGAGTGCTCCAAACAATTTCGCCACTTTCAAGTGATATTCATTTGTAATAAAATTAGTCAAGTCGTCAAGTGTCTCCGTCATGTCATAACCCAGTTTAAATGGTGGCAGAAAAACAGAGTTTTTACAGGAGAAAATCCACCATTTCCAAAAGACACTTAAATTTCACTACATCAACACATGTGCTTTTTATTCAAGATACACCGCTTAAAATGCCACCAAAATTACACTAAATAACTCAAAAAACACATGAAAATGTAATTAAATAAAAATAACCACGTTTCTATCAAAAATCGCAGATGTTTCTCCCGACATTTCACTTAATTTTGACAGTTAAGTACAGAGCAGCGCCATCTATGTTCAAGGCTGTATGCATGATTTGAAACGGCCGTGAAAACCCCTCATTGGTATTTTGTATTTAGTGTTCTTTAGATTCCTGGTGGCTATATTTTATACAAATTCTACTATCATAATATTGTGTACCTTAATATAAGATCTTATATTTTTATACTCATAAGGCTTTTGCCATGATATTCATAGTTAGTGTGCTAGAAACATCACCATTTTTAGATAAATATTTAGTGAATATTAGAATATTATATACTTGTTGCTAAAAAAACAATGAATATTACGTCACTTCATTCTTCAGATATAATATGTTTCGAATGAAGTGACTCATATAATAGTGAATCGAACTTCATTTATGAAGTTCGTTTGATCATCTACAGGTCTAGCGCTTAACTGAGGCAGTCCCTGAGGTATGGGAGCGGTACGGGAGGGGTGTTTTCGTCTCTCAAATTATCAGATGACATGTGACATAATGTACGAATGACGTAACGAAAACATCCCTCCCGTACCGCTCCCATACTAGAGACTGCCTCAGTTAAGCGCCAGACCTGTAAGTAACAATTAATGTTACGTCACTTCATTCTTCAGATATATGTTTCGAATGAAGTGACTCATTAGTGAATCGAACTTCACTTATGAAGTTCATCTAATAGTTGTAATACTCAAATGTTGTAATATCTCTATATTATTATTAATAACAAAATGTTTAGTGTAAGTAAAACTAGTGGATTACCTAACGAGATTCGCGCGGGAGGCTTTTTCCCTGACCATTTCTCGGGAACGGGGAGTTTTCCCCGAGTATATCTCGGGAATTGAGATTATACCTTATATTTTTCGGGAACTGGGATTTTTCTCAGAGCATTTATCGGGAATTATGATTTTTCTCAGAGCACATTTATCGGGAATAGAGATTTTTCTCAGAGCATTTATCGGGAATTGAGATTTTTCTCAAAGCATTTATCAGGAATTGAAATTTTTCTTAGAGCATTTATGGGAATTGAGATTTTCCCTGAGCTTTTTTGGAACTGGGATTTTTCCCAGAGCATTTTTCGGGAACTAGGGGTTTACCTAAGCATTTCTAGGGGACTGGGTTGTTCCTTGTGCATTTCACATGAGTTGCGATTTTACCCTGTTTTTTTTTGTGACTGGGATTTTCACTCTAGTATTTCTACATAACTGGGATTTTCCCTGAGCATTTATCGAAAACTGGGGGTTTTGTGAGCATTATCCGAAATCTGGAATTTATTATACGATTATCGTGGGTTTTTTTGAGCATTTATCGGGGAGTGGGATTATTCCCAGCTGGGGGACCTAGCTAGATCGTTTTCTCGTCCCATCTCATCTCATATCGTCCAACTTTCAATCCAGTGAATTTCATCTGAATCGTCGAGTAGTTTTTGACAAAATATACGATGCTCGTATAAATAATATTCTGTTTTGAAATATACATACATAGATACTAGATAGACACACGCGTTTTCTCCGAAAGGGGTAGGCAGAGCCTCAGTGGGCCTCTTTTCACCGTGGGTTGCACCATCGTGGGGTATAGACGTGAAAAGTGGTGAGCTCATCGCCGCCATTGCTTCCCACGACTGACTCGGCTAACGCTTTCTTCCAGTTATAACACATTCCATAATAAGCTAGCAGCCAGGACAAATCTTTTACTAACTAATCTTACTATCGAGTTCGGGCAATACCGCGTTTAATTTTATAAGCGGGGAAAATCTGACCAATGTAAGACAGAGGGCAAAAAAATATACATAGACACACGCCGTTTTTTACCGAAGGGGTAGGCAGAGCCTAAATGGGCCGCTTTTCACAGTGGTTGCACCATATAGACGTGACAAGTGGTGAAATAATCGCCGCCTTTGCTTCCAAAAAAAAAATAGATAGAAAATTCCCTATAGAAGTTTATACCACAACGTGTCCAACGTCTAATTTATTTATTTTAGCCTAGCATTGCCCATGTTCATGTGTTCATTCCGGTCATAATCTGTGTATTAAATTCATTAAAATCGGTTCAGCCGCTGTGTAAGTGTGTAATAAACAAAATGTAATAGTATTTGGATTTTCTGTAGTTACATAAAAGCCTCTCTTTTTATTATCCTCGAACCAGTGCGGATATAATTAAGGGGTAGTCAGAGGCAACGCCTAAAATTATAGTGCCATAAAAGAACTTAATAAAATTAATTGTAACAATAACAGATTAGTAAAAAAAAAAACGAGCCATTCAGTCTCGCTCTACGCTTACAGTAGTCGCATAATATTATGATGTGTAACATCTGACATCTCACTTCGTTGGTTAGGCCACTGTTCACCAATACATTAACGGACGTTTAAACGGCTGTTTAGCTTAAACAACTCTTTTTGACAGATGTTTTCATACGTTATCTGTCACTTTGACGATTGGTTACGGTAACCACCGATTTATTTGTTCGTGAACTTGGGCCTAAGTGGGCCTAAGCAACACAAGCAACATGGCTGATAGTACCAACCTCTCGGAAAAATGCGCGCTTTGTGTTACATACTTCCTTCCCTTTTCACGAAATCACTCCCACAGATTGCAGGAAAGCAAGAGGAAAGATGTTACATCAACAAGTAATTAATTTTGTAAAATTTTAAAAAAAACCCTCAACTCAATGAAACGGCTGAACCTATTTAGATCAAACATAGCTAAGAACACTCACGACAAATTCACCTTTCAAACAAAAAAAAAAAACGAAATTGGTTCATCCGTTCGGGAGCTACGTTGCACAGACAGACATACACACACACAGACACGTCAAACTTATAACACTCCGTCGTTTTTGCGTCGGGGGTTAAAAAGAATATGCATAAAATCAAACCTACCTACCATCTTTTTAGTTTTCTGTTTAAATATAGATAAATAGGTAGAATTATTAGTTTATTGTTTTAGGGCCTAATTATTTATGGTAGTCTCTAAATTCAAAAAATCAGTATTATATTTTGGATGTTCCTTTTGTGTAAGAATTGGTTGTACTTTGTTCTCTCAGTGTTCCTTCTATTGTAATTAGTTCCGAGTGATTATTGTTTTACATTAATATACAATTTTACTGAATATATTAGTTTATATTTCCTGTAGGTAAGTAAAATGCGATTAAAATAAGAATAAGTCTGAAAAGACGCCATTTTGTATCGCCCTCTCATCTGAAGTTAGTTAGAAGTCGATACAAAATGGCGTCTTTTCAGCCCTATTCTTATTTTAATCGCATTGTAAATGATCTTTAGCGGAATTAAGGTTTTAAGGAAAGTTTCGCTTGTGGCGCGAAATAAAATTTTTTTTTTTTTTGTTCATCACCACATCTTGACAGCGAAACCTGATTTTGCGGAAACTAGGGTACCTAAGACGCATGTTCTGATTGAAAGTGTCTCATAAATAGGTAGGTATCATTAGTTTAGCTACGAATGCCAATAAACAAAAAAAAAACACTTTAAATGTTCTGTAGTAGTAGAGCTTTTTTTTGAAAGGGTTCGTCCGGGGAAGTACTACCACCATACCTATTTCTGCCGCAAAGCAGTAGTGCTCGCATTGCTGTGTTCCGGTTTGAAGGGTAAGGGTGCCGGTGAAATTACAGGCACATGGGACTTTTCATCTTTATGTCTCAGGGTGGCGGGCGCAGTGCAATGCCACATAGGTTGCGTCCTAGGTGGACGTGATCTATGAGGTAATGCACTGTTCATAGGCAGAGGTTACCGCTTAACATCAGGTGGGCCTCTTGCTTGATCCGTCATCCAAGTAGTATAAAAAAATAAAAAAAACTATTAGCTAGCTATTTATACATCAGATTACAACATTGATAATAAGGTTTAAAAAAGTCTAACCTACCGGGGGATCCATGCGGAACACAGATATAGAATTTGTGATGTGGAACTTATAATTTAAATACCTACCTAACTGTTTCATACCTTTTCTCAGGGGATCGTAGTGGAATAGAAAGAAAGTTTGTTTCCCCAAAGAGGACACAACACATACAGTGGTGGCCATATAATTAAGAACGCTGATATAAAGGGAAGATTTTTTCCAACTAAGATGCAAAACTAATTGTATGCATTTCTTTTTATTTCTCTCGGTATCGTAAAACATTTCCATATTACCACTGTATTCATTGATACACATGATTGGCTAAAAATCAATAGGCAAACTTTTTACACTACTTTTAAACAAAGTATTCCTTATTACTGGCTGGTCACGTAATTAAGAACGCTAAGTAGTTTATACCTTTATTCAAATTTAAATAGAGAACACTGAGTCGATTTGTTACTGTTTGTATAATTTTGGCGCCATTACGTGCTGTAAAAGATTAAAGGTTATTGTTTCTTTAGAAAAAACAATGGGAAAAAATAAAAGTTGTGATAAATCTACAAGGGAAGTAATAATAAAACTTCGCCGGAAGAATTGGTCTTATAAAAAGATAGCCGACCATCTGCAATGTTCAAAAACGATGGTTTTCCACGCTGTGAAGCATTTTGCTACGTATCAAACTACTTCGAATGTTCCACGTGTACCTAAACAGAGAAAAACAACTCCTCGAGATGACCGAAACATCGTTCGTATGGCAAAACAAAATCCTTTTAAAGGGTCCAATGAGCTTAGAAAAGAATATTTTGGTAAAAACAACCCTTCAGCAATCTCAGCACGCACTATTCGAAGACGTTTGGTAGAAGAAAAATTGCACGGTAGGATAGCAAGAAAGGTACCCATGTTAAAACTTTGCCACAGGCAAGCCCGGCTTGCATTTGCGAGAAAGTATGAAAACTGGACTGTGCAACAGTGGAAAAATGTACTTTTTTCTGACGAGACGAAAATAAACAGAGTATGTTCTGATGGAAAACGATATGTACGACGTCCCCCGAATACAGCATTCGACCCAAAGTACACGAAAGTTACATTAAAGCACGGTGGTGGAAATGTGAAAATTTGGGGTTGCTTTTCTGGACATGATGTAGGACCTGTAAAGTTGATAGAAGGTAACATGGATCAGTTCCAATACAAAAATATACTGGAAGAAACAATGTTACCATACGCTGAAGACGTTCTACCGGTCATTTGGACATTCCAGCATGACAATGATCCAAAGCACACTGCACGCACCGTAAATTGTTTTTTGTGTATCGTTGCTTGTGTTTTGTGTTGTAAATCGTATTATTATTTACAATCATTTCTTTGACAAGGCCCATGTACAGCCGCTACTCAACAATTTATGTACCTATTGACTAATCCAAGTGTACCGAATGTGTTCCAAAGGAAATAAATGAATTGAACTTGAACTTGAAATTGAAATGAATTTCTTACAGCGCAATTAGTTTCTGTCTTAGACTGGCCTGCTAACAGTCCAGATCTAAACCCAATAGAGAATCTGTGGTTTGAAGTAAAGAAAAAGGTTTCAAATACAAAGTGTGGTTTAAGAGAGCTGTATGACGTTTTTTTAGAAGAATGGAACTCTATTTCTCTTGCGAAATGTCAAAAATTAATAGAGTCAATGCCTCGCCGGTGTAAAGCTGTAATTAAAAGCAGTGGATATGCTATAAACTATTAATTTTAGTTAAATATTTATTAAATTTCTTTTTATGTTTCCTGTGCTACATAATATTGTGATTTTTTAAATCTAAGTGTCATACAAAACGATTCCCGAGCAGTTAAATAAATCGTTCTTAATTATTTGTCCAGTTTCAGTACTATTTGAATGTGTTACTTTGATAAAATCAATAAAATGTGCAAAAAATAGTTAGCGATTTCATACTTTATTCTTAAGTCAGGTTGCTCTATTAATGTGACTATTATATAACATAACTAGTTGCTTCTCAGAAGGTACACATCTCTGTGTATGATACGATTTAAATAAAAAACTTCTAGAACTTCAAATCGTTCTTAATTATATGACCACAACTGTAAAACATGAAAACAAAAAACAAAAATATTATTTTAATAGCAAGTGTTTTTCGATCCCCTCGGAGCTTGAAATCCAAATGGAGCGAGCCAGCGGAGCGAAATCTTGCAAAGTACCTACACGCCTTGTTCCCCGAAAGGGTAGAGAGAGCCTCAATATAGGCCTAATTTTACCATTACCCATTCAGCGTTGCAATGCAGCCAGCATCTTAGGAGCAAACTAAACTGAGTTTGAAGGAGGAAAGGACTCAAGTGGGCTAGCGACACAACCCTAGATAGCTAAAGTTTATATGGACATAATACATATATTCAGGATACCTACTGCATAAATGCTAGACGATAAAGTACCTACCTATAGTAAACCATCAAATTCGGGGCGTGCCAAAAAAACAAAAACGCTGTTGCCTATTCAGACTCAATAACAATAATAATGCTCGCAACCGGACCTGCTTATTACACAAGTTATGTAAGAAATTTCACTAAAGTTAAACAGCATCATTTGGTCACTTGAGCGAATGTCTCGCGCCGGACAATACTTTCGATTTGGCGAAAAAATTCAGATCGATCCACCTTTCCTAACAACACTGTTTGAAAATTAGAACTAGAATAAAAACTTCTTACTAAGCGAAGTAGTTCGCACATCTATTTTTTTTTATAATTAGACCATTCCTCAAAAGTGAATAAATTCAAAATTAGAACAATAGCTTTGTTCCTAACTTTTAATACGCACAAAGTGAAAAGAGGTTGCATTACTTGTAACAATTTTTAAAATTAGACCATTCATAGAAATTCAAATTCAAATTTAGAACATTACGAGCATTTGTTTTTGTGTGCGCTTACGATAGAGGGTGTAACAAAAATAACAATGAGAAGCAAAATAATATCGTCGGCAAAAGTGATAATTTTACTGCATTTCTTAAAATTAAATGCTGTGACATGTGATTTAGAAAACACAATCTCTGAAGAAGTTTTAGAACCAAAAATATCTGTGATAACTAAGTTCGTAAATGAAAAGTTTGAAGATATAACAGTGTTAGACGACAAAGGACAAATAAAAACTGTAAAGATAAAATCAGTGAAACCTAAATTGAAGAAAGTGACTGTGACTAATGATAAAGTACCTAATCAAGTGGAAATGCCAGTGATTGTGAACGACGTGACAAAAGGACACGGGAATAAGTCAAAGTTCTTCGATGAACTGGAAGAATGTGAGTACCTTCTTATCTACAATAGTTATTTGTTATATAAGAGTGCAAACTTTCTTTTTAAGCACGTGCTCAATTTTGATGACCGAGCAAGCGAAGGATTCTAGAATCAGCAAGTGATTCAAAAATTAGAATCCAGAGCGTTAGCGAGTGAATCAAAAGAGCACGAGTTAAAAAATCTTTGCACTCGAGTGCAACACGTAACTTTTCATCCCACCTCAGCGAGGAAATTACTATATGCAAAAAAAAGTAAAACACTAAGAAGGTTCAGAGTCTGAGTTTTTACCAAATTAAAAAAGGCTGTATGATAATGGACTCATATGCACCATGGAGGTAGAAGTAAATACCTAGGTTTAGTGATGTTTTTAATTCACAAACTTAGTGCACATGATGTTCTAAATTCAATTTTATTTTAGCCTCTAGCGGATAAAAATGCTTTTGCACTCAGATATCGAAGAGCAAAAATATTCTTTCCGGGATGGGGGGATGAAAAATTACTTTTCCAAACCTAGGTATGGTACTTTATCCACGAATAATGACTGCGCCAAGACCAGGCAAAAATCTTCATACAAAAAAAACGCCTCACACCGCTCGAAAAAGCCGTTTTTACTTAATATCTCGTAAAATATTGATAATTTTACAAAACCCCTACAGTAAACACGGCTTTTTTGTATTGATTTTACTTATAGATTTTTTTACCCAATAATATGCACCATTTTAATAAACAATCGAATCTAGCCAAAAGTTGATATCGAGTAAATACTGTACTATCGTGTTTCTGGTACAGTGATCCCTCGGAATTATAATTTAGTAACTATCCATGCATGTTTTTAATTGGAATATTGTATATGATTAAGTCAGTTAAAAATCAAATCTAAAATTAGTTAATTTTGCGGCATTCCCCCCCCTAGGGATTTAGTCTCCCTCTTCAACGCTCGCGGAAACGCGGATAAAATCTAGCTAACAAAAATTTTTTTACGCAAAAACTAAAGAGTCCATTGAAAAAAACACCTAAAAAAACCTACATTGACACATGCCTTTTTCCTCAAAAGGGTAGGCAGAGCCTCAAACGGGCCTCTTCACCGTGGGTTGCACCTTCGTGGGATATACACGTGATAAATGGTGAGCTCATCGCCGTCATTGCTTCCCACGACTGACTCGGCTAACGCTTTAATACATATCTTAAATAAGCTAGCAGCCAGGACAACTCTTATACCAACGAATCTTATCAACAACGAATCTTATCAACAAGTCCGGGTAATCACTTATTCGGCTTTTACGACATCCACGGGAGGTGACTGAGGGGACTATTCTTGGGCCGGACACACCACGGATTTAATACCTTCTCCTATTCTACATTTAGTTCAAGTAGGTATCTTTCATGCAAAGTCTCAATATCTTAGGTATTTAAAGTATTCATTGAATAATAACGGTTTTTTGTATAATTGTATGGGTATTTATTGTCAGGATCGTAACAAGTGGAAATCCGTGGCCTCTGCCTACCCCTCCGGGAAACAGGCGAGAAGTATTTAATGTATGTATGTATTGTACCAACACCATAACAATGTATGTACCTATGTATTGTACCAACACCATGACCCACACTTTATTTCTCTCTTTATAATTTGGTGTCCTCACGGCTTATGATTTGCCATTTTCAAGTAGGTATAATTTATTATGTATTTTTATTTTTTTATGTAGGTATTTGCAACGTTACAATCCTTCCAAGTCGTCAAAGTCACAGTCGAGTCATATTCTAGTAAAACGGTGGCCGTTTTACAAATACTTCGGCAGACAATTTCCACCAATTTAAAAAGTCACTAGTAGTCACTAGTCGCAATACACTTCCATTTCATTTCACTACACTTGTGCTCTATAGACGAGCTCTATTGGTTAAAATGACACCAAAAGTACACAAAAAAAAAAAAAAAAAAAACAGGAATAAGAAAAAAAAAGTAAGACTACGAAAAGTCTCTTTTCGAAAATGGCGGGAAGTGTCAAAAAAGTGTTAAACCCACAATTTGTTGTTCCGAGACCCACACTCCACAGTTACTTTCCAAACGTCACCGTTAGACAAGTGGCTCGTAGCCACAACCCCATCAATCATTGCATAATAACGTTAATTCGCGTTACGTCAAGCGCGTTTGAAGGTTGATGCAGGAGAAAGCAAATTGTAGTGTAGCGCTTTAGGCGTTGTTATACTGAAGGCAGATATACAAAGATAGGTACTTCGTAGTCGTTCTATATCGTGTGAACTATTTTATTGGACTTTTTTTTGTTTAGTTTTAATATAATATTAAATGAAAAACCGGTATTTACTCACGCAGGTACCTACTTGTTTCGAGTAAAAACACCCGACTCGAGTTTCTGAGATTTATTAGGTTTTCGGGGGTCCTAGTATTCGCGACGGCTTCCCGGCAATTACACATCGAAAACACACATATACGAATTACATCCACGGAAGTTTTAATAGTATGTAGTTTTGATATGTTTGTAAACATACAAACGTTAGTTTGGCTATGAAAAAGTTGAAATATGTCTTTCGAAAATAATATTTGGTATGCATTTAGTGAATAAAGGATGGATTTAAAGCGAGGGTCATAGAGATGAATCATGAGCATGTGATAAGGATTCTAGGAGTGATTCATAATTCAAGTGTTAGAATCCTGAGCGACCCATGGCCCTCGATATAAATTCGTTTTATTCAAGAGTTGCATACTATACTTTATACCATGACTACGAGAATATAAATATTTAATCGAAAATAGACATTTAATAAAGAAAAAAAGAAGTTTAAATTAATTAAAAAGCACGCGCAAGGAGGTTGTAAAGCATTCAGACGGAGGTCGAATATATTTGGTGTGTTCTAAATTCAAACACCAAAATAGTGATTCAAAGTGCTTTTTATTCACTGTTTCCAATTAATAAAATAAGCTTTTCAAAGATTTCTGACTGGAGTTGGCGCAGTCTTGACCGTCTTTTTCGTCGGGGGTTAAAAAAGTCTTGTGGTACGAGGACCGATTTCATAATATTTCCCAGTCTGCAAAGTTCTTATTTACGCATTAGAAACGCAACCTTACAATGAGTAATAATCCGCGATCATGTTGAGACGGACCCCACTTTCTCCAGACGGCCTACGACGGCGCAACATTACAAAATAACAGGTTTACACATCACGAGTACCTACCTACCTATCTGTTATTATCTGTTACGTAATGCGTATTTATATGCTGGACAGTCCATACAACATTATCTAGCCCCGAGCAAAGCAGAGATTGTGTTATGGGTAACTGATAACGCACAAATATTTGTTCCGAGGCGGGAATCGAACCCGCAACCTCCTGCGTCGCAGGCCAACCTTCGCCCGCCGCGCCACAGAGGTCGTCAGAGGTATGTAGGTATGTTCGGCTCAAATCTTGCAACTGAATTGTAAAGCAGTTATCCTCAAGTCCTCAACCTATTGAGATGAAATTGTACATACCTGTCAAGTAGCGATGACATTTAAAAAAAATTAAACTACTTGAATGACTGTCAAGCAGATGGCCCACCTGATGTTAAGTGGTACCCTCTGCCTATGAACAGTGCATTATCACATAGGTCACGTACACCTAGGACGCGCCCTATGCGGCATTGCACTGCGCCGGCCACCCTGAGACATAAAGATGAAAAGTCTCATGCGCCTGATGTAATTTCACCGGCACCCATACCCTTCAAACCGGAACACAGCAATGCGAACACTACTGCTTAGCGGCAGAAATAGGTATGGAGGTAGTACTTCCCCGGACGAACTCTTTCACAAAAAGCTCTTCTAGGCACTTCTAAAAACAATACAATATTATGGTGACAGCGAGCTGATCTGATGATGGAGACGGAAGGTGGGAACACCTCGATGGATAATAGGAGACTGGCCGTGTTTAGACTCATTTTGGTTACTAATTTAATAAAAGATTGTAATTAAAAATAAATTTTTCAAAAAATATAAGTAAGTATTTTTAAACCATGAGGTAAAAAAGGGGGGGGTGTTAGCTTGAGGCTATAGTGTGTCTGTATGTATACATGTTTCTTTGTTGCCTCGTAGCTCCGGAACGGGTGCTCTGATTTAGATGCTGTTTTCATCTGAAATGAAATGTAGAGGCGAGAGTGAATTGCTTGAATACAGGTACAGTCCGACCATAAAGAATAGAAATTAAATATCAAGGAACTAAAATTTACTATAAACTGGCAACTCTTTATGAAAAGCCAGTGTGGCCACTGTAGGAAATTTGTCGCCAGATTCAGCTTTTATATGCAAAATTAAATTATGCACATGTTGTATTTATATAGGTAGGTATGATGTGATTTATGTATCAAGATTTATTTTCATTACAATAGAATATACAGAATTTTAAAAAACAAACATGTAAAAATAATTTCTTGAAATCATATTTAAATATTTGTTGGACTAACTAGAATAGTTTTCCGCTAGCGGAAACACTGCAACTTCAGTCGAGCGCGTGTATTCGAATTGTTTGTTTTGATTTGTTGTTGTTGTTTTTATTTCTCTAAACAAAAGCAAATAAATCGCATAAATCATAAAATATTAGCAATATGAATAAAACTAGACGCAGTGAGGCTCGTGACATTATTTACAAAGTGTTTATGAGATGTTTAGCTGAGTATCAAGCCGTGACGCTGCTGGCTGAATTAAAAGACGTTTATAATCGAACAGCTTATTTGACTGGTAAGTAGCTGGTAAAAAGAATAAAACTGGACGTAAACTGTTGTAGTTTACTAAAAGAATCTTGAAAATCCATCCAAAATCCTTGTCAATCATACTAATTAGTCTTTGTTGATCTTTGTCCCATTTAGTCGTTTTTTGTAGTGCAATTCTTTATTTTTGATACTTTACTTATGTTTTTGCAGGAAAATCTGAAAGCTCTTTATGGAGGATTGTTAATGAAAATAATAGCTATGGTTAACTGAAAATAATATAAATTTTGATGAAAATTTAAGGAAACTAATTCTATGAAATAGATGAGTTGCTCTCGGAGTACGGACACACAGTGGGCAGGCTGCCCCCCTACCACTGCGAACTAAACACCATGGAGCTTATATGGGCTCAAATAAAATCTAAAGTAGCCTCACGCAATGTAGGAGCTTCATATATCAAAGAATTGACTGAGGAATCATTCAACACCATTACTCATACTGACTGGAAGCGATACTGTGAACATGTAAACAAATCGAAAAAGAATACTATGAGCGAAGTCGAACAATGTACCAAAATATTGAGCAGCTGGTATAATACAACTCTCTCTAAAGCTCTAGCGAGGAATCTGAGAGTGAAGATGAAAATTATGGTATGGCAGGATCTTCTAATTATGTTCTACCATAACATTCTGAAGAAGAATCGATGTCGGGCTCTGATTATCTTGATTTTGAGTCATTAGAGTGATTTATGTATGATTAAGTATTATATTATTATTCAACAAAATTGTCTATTGTTGTTTTTCCCCTCTGAGTATACAAAATATTTTTGCTTTCTTTCTAGGTAGGAACCTAGTGTCATAGGACTGGTTTGGATACCAATAATGCATTATATATTAAAACTCATTTTTACTTTAGTTTACTTTAAGATAGTGGGTTTGATTCTTATTCCTTTATGTGATGAGCATAAATATTTGTTGTCAAATTTTATAAAATAAGAACTGCAATGTGTTTTATATATTTAAAAATATCAAGTATCAAAACGTTTCGCCATAGTATATGGTGATACCATGTAAACGATAGTGGCGCCCTCATTTATTTTCTACTCTTTCTGGTCGGACTGTACAGTATTCTTTTATCTGTGCAGGTACCTAAGTAGTTTGGTTCATATCCTGTTTGACTAGATTATCGTGCATTTATTTAGTTTTAATTTTAGCATTTACTTATTTTCCTAAAAAATATTTTAATAAATAAATCATTTCATGCATTTCAATTAAACATAATTTAAATGCAAGTATTGTTAGTAAAAAAACACGGTAAATACAAGTTATTATTCCCGGACAACTCAAGATAAATAAGTTTTTGTGAAAAATAAATTTTTCAATACAATCTTTTATAAAAATAGTGATCGTAACCGTGTGCTGAACAAAATGAGCCTAAACACGGCCAGTCTACTATTATCCACCGAGGAGCTCCGTTGTCTCCATCATCAGATCAGCTCGCTGTCACCATCATATTGTATTGTCATCGGAACTTGACAGGTATGCCAAATTTCAGCACAATCGGTTGAAGATAACTGCAAGATTCCACCCGGACATACATTGCAAGTTAATAAAAAGCTGGTAAAATATGTATCTATGTATTTCGCAAAATGGCGTTATACACGGGCTCCGTGATCATCGGTTGGCATCGCTAACTTAGCAAGAATGTAGGTGAAAATAATTACATTGTCACTGCTAAGTGCTACGTCACAGTCCACAGTGTAGATCAATGCAGAGGAAGCCGGTGCCATGTTCTAAATATAAAAATTAAAAAGTAAAACCGTAGGCAGCTTTCCAGTCGCTCTCGCCAACACCTCTCTCTGGCGCCACCAGGTGTCGCCAACATTTTATGCCCTTCAAGCAACATTGTAACCTTAGACATAATAACTGTCCTTGAATTTGGTTTCGACAAAAAATACAGGTGTAGCCAACATTTACTGATTTCTACTCTTCAACTTCGCAACACAACATTTAAATCCTGAAATGTCTCTATGTCTTTAGTTTTGCGTTGTAACGTGTATTTGAAATAATTTAAGTGGTTATTAAGAGGCTGTCAAGAGTCAAATAGGTTTTTAAACGTGTAAAACAAAATCTTAACAGTTTAAAGACAACAAAAAATATATGATAATCTTCATCATAATTCCAAGGGCATGATTGAGCCCAAAACACGATTTCGATGAATATAAAAAAGCGGCCAAGTGCGAGTCGGACTCGCCCATCAAGGGTTCCGTAGCAGCAAGTAACATAATATAAAAGTTCTTGTAGTTCGTTGTAACTTTGATCGATGTTTTAATAATAGTGTATTAAAAAAAAACTACTTGCTAGATCTCGTTCAAACCAATTTTCGTTGGAAGTTTATAGGTAATGTACATCATATTTCTTTTTTAGTTTTATCATTCTCTTATTTTAGAAGTTACGGGGGGGGGGACACATTTTTACACTTTGGAAGTGTCTCTCGCGTAAACTATTCAGTTTAGAAAAAAATTATGTTAGAAACCTCAATATCATTTTTGAATCCATAAATACCCCACACGCACGGGTTTGATAAAAATATATATATAATAATCTAAGTATGGGGAACCCCATTTTTTTTCTTTCTATTTTTGTGTAAACATCTTAATGCGGTTCACAGAACACATCTACTTACCAAGTTTCAACAACATAACTCTTATAGTTTCAGAATAAAGTGGCTGTGACATACACGGACAGACAGACAGACATGACGAATCTATAAGGGTTCCTTGTCTTGTTGATTACAGAACCCTAAAAATCGTGAACTCTACAATACGCTTATAACGTAAATATCTCTATTACCTATCAGTGAACATTGATAAAATTAATAAGAGTAACAAATAAATTATTTAAGAGGGCATGGTCGATTTATATTTTCGATTACGCAGCAAATATTTTTTTAAATACCGTTTTTCGTGAATTTCTTTCACTTTTCGTTGCGCGAGCGCTGTTCTGTCACTTTCTAACTTACCTGAACTTTACTGAGTTAGGTAGTGACGGAATTTAGCTGTTGTATGCCGGACTCTACCAGACCCTATTCAAAAGTACCTAAGCTACGATAACTCGTTAGTCCTTTCGTCCTATCAAATAAAATAAAACACTTATAAGGGTGCACATATTTTCTTTTTGGTGTTGTACGGCTTATGTGCAATGAGGGGCTTTCACGGCCGTTTCACATCATGTTTAATAGCCTTGAAAATAGATGGCTCCAGCTCTGTACTTAACTGTCAAAATAAAGTGAAATGTTAACGTAAATAACGTAGTGATATATTTTCCTGGTATTCACACAAAAGCACAGACAATGCATTTGTTAATATTGACAACCACATTTGAGTCAGCGCCATCTATCGAGCCAAAACGAACTACTTTTTAAAAAAAATCGATTATTAAAAGCCCTCTTTGCCATATCGGTGCTCTTGTAAGGGTTAATGTGCTAAGAATAATTAACGTATCGTAGAAAAATAATAGATGGTAGCTTGATCTATGTTAAAACTATTTCTTCAATTTAGTACTGTAATGAAAGTAAAATGTTTTACTCCCCACACGCTTGACTGCATGTCTTCTGACACGTAAGACACAGTGCCGCGTCGCTGCTAAAAACTAAAGCACGCGTTAAAAAAATAAAAAACAAGACTCGGTCGGAAAAGTAAAAGGTTCGAAATTTGCATTTCTGTGCCTAAACAAGCAGGTTTTCTATTACACTTTTTTTATTAGTTTTAGGGTAAGTGCTATTTATAAAAGTGTGTGTGACAAGTTTTATTTCAAAAATTATGTTTTTTTTAAATAAAATTTATATAATTACATTCATTAATATTGAGATAAAAAAACTGAGTTCATATCACCGACCACGACGACACCGACTGACGACGTTAGTAAACGTAGTTTCATAATTCCATTTATACTTTTCTTCTCCGTTGTCTCCTAAAACATCAAATTGGACCTTACGCCTGGTTATGTAGTCCGTAAATCTTCCACATATAAAACAAATCAAGCTTTTCATTCCAAAACAAACGTTGTAGGGTTTTATGGTGCATGAATGGTTAATCATCTACAATATAATAATATAACTGACTGACTGATTGATTCATCGCCGAGCTGAAACCGTTGGACTTGCTGATACTTGGAGCGTAGGTTCGTTTTATAGCAAAACCACCCATTGAAAAGAGATTTTTGTAAATTTAACCCCAAAGGGGGTGAAAAGGGTTGAAACCCATTGTATGAAAAACCGTATTTCTTGAACTTACAAACTTTAAACTTTGTATAAGTATGCTTCAATACAAAATAATCATAAAAGGGTAAAATATTTTTCCCGGAATAACCCGCAAAAGCGGGTGCAATGGGGTGTTAAAGTTTGTACGGTAACTTTTTATCGCGTGGTGCCTTTTGCTTGAAACTTGGTATGGGTACTTAAAATACAGAATAATTGAATACATATTTCAGGATTTTTCAAAATAACCCTTAAAAAGGGGTGAAAAGGGGTGACAAAGTTTTAGTTTTTTGTGATGTGATGCGTAGAAAAGCACGGTTCTTCAGAAAAGAAAGAAAAATTATTTATTTTTCCCCACGACACAACACACACAAACATGAAAACAAAAACAAAAATCTACTAAGTACTACAAGATCAGTACGATACATCTATAGTAGAAAAACAAAAATAAGAATAAAAAGAAATAAAAACTGTTATATACTTTTTTATTTGTTTTTTTAGCTAGTTTTGAATAAAGTATAACAGTTTTGATGGATATTAATACACACAAACATACATAGATAGATACAATATTAAAGATAACATTATGTACTAAGTACGCACCTAATGTATCGATAAACATACATAATAAGTCAGTTCTCCCGTGGTCATGGCGCATGCAACTGTGCCGAAATATCGGGAACATATAAAACTCAAAAATCATGGTAAATATCCAGTTTCTAGTGAAAATTATATACATAATAATGGTAAATAAACGAACACAAAATTCAGCGACCATACTGGTAGATTTTGTAGTAGTAGAACTTTTTTGTGCGAGAGTCCGCGGAAGTTCTACCTCCATACATATCTCTGCCGCAACGCAGTAGCGCTTGCATTGAATGAAAGAAAGAAAGAAAGAAATAAACATTTATTTATGACTTACAAACAAAGACACACACAAAAAAAAAAGGCAAACAAGATAGAAACTATAAATAAAAACTAAAACAAAAACAAATTACACAGATAAAAAAAAAAAGAAAGTAGGAATGAGGAAGAAGGAAGAAGGAAGAAAAAAAGGAAGGAAGGAAGAAGGAAGGAAGAAGATATGAGGAAGGATATGAGAGCTGGTGAAATTACAGGCACTTGAGACTTTCATCTTTATGTCTCAGGGTGGCGAGCGCAGTGCAATGCCACATAGGGCACGTCCTAGGTGGACGTGACCTATGAGGTAATGCACTGTTCATAGGCAGAGGTTACCGCTTAACATCAGGTGGGCCATCTACTTGTTCCGAGATTTACGAAGTTAAAAAAAACGATACAAAATCGAACCAGTAGGTAACTAAGTATCTCGATTTAGTATTGTTGCTGTTATAATATTCAATGTAAAATGATGTAAAAATTAGACGTAAAATACAAAATGTTGATTTTCTAGTTGACTTGTTTTTGCATTCGTTCGTTAGAATCAACAAAATCGCCGTAGCACGTAGAGGCATCTACAAAAAAGCTTTGGCAACAGATAGAAACATAAAAAAAATAGGAAAATGACCACTTTTTCGGTAAGTGCTCTAAATAGAAGACGTGACCATATTTATTACCCGGCTGGCCATATTACTGTCACTAAATTAAACAAATAGTGACTATTATCTCGTTCCTAAAAACATCCTACGAACTCATCTTAGCATTTCATAACTTCTCCCATTTCATATCCCATTGTCAGACGTCGCATATCCGGTTCACACAATCTGTTGCAAAACTTACAGTTTTGTTCAAAATACAGTTGCCTTACGAAATAAAATGCTCTTGCGCATGTATAATCTCTACTGTTGTCGGTTACGATCTGTTAACTCCGAGATGCGTGGTGACATACTTATTCCATTGTGAATTTGGACTTAATTTTGACCTTAATTTTAAGGAAATCTCATAACTACATAAGTCCCAAAGTATAGAGGTAGGATTCACTCTCTAAAATATAAAACCCAACAGTCACATACATTATAGTCCTGAATTTTCACTAGAAACGGGATTTTTACCATGATTTTTGAGTTTGATTGTTCCTGATATACAAAAAAGTGAGGTACCTGCTACGCGTCCGGATACCGTTAGTGTTGTGTGTCGAGGTGGAGTGAAGTGTGACAATGAAACCGATGGTAGTGGTATCATCGTAATAAAAGAATGAGAAAGAGGGTAGATCGATATATCTGCCAATAACATCTACTCGCAAAGACTAGTTAGTTCTCCCGTGATCATGGCGCATGCAACTGCCATGTGCCGAAATATCGTCGGGAACAATCAAAACTCGAAAATCATGGTATATATACCGTTTCTAGTGAAACGTATTAACTTTTGTTGTTACACTAAATTACTTTCATAAACAAAAATTCGTTTTAATTCAATAACTAATTTCCAAACTTTCGTAACATCGACGTTTCGTAATGCAATAATTAATTATGGCTCGAACCAAATTTAAGTTTCACTGCGTGCGAAAACGAAAGTGAAAATGGCGCGAAAGAGTGTCAAACTGTTACGTTCCATTCACTCTCAATTTCGTTTACTTTTCCTCTTAATTACTTAACACAAATAAACAAGCGTATAGGTAGTCATTATAAAAATGTTATTTTTAAGCTTTGAGCTAAAAAATAACAGTTTTTTTTTGGTCTAGGTAAATTTCTCATGTTTGATTTCATTATTATAGGTAAATTATATTCAGTTGCAAAATATCCGAATATCATTGAGAATAAAAATCGTTAACGATAATTTTGATCGTATTTCAACGTCATCTCAGCTTATATTACTCTGACAGCTGTCACAGAAATCAAGCTATGTTTTATGAACTAGATCTTTTTTTTTTCAATATCCTGTTGGCATTGACATTGGCAAAATTGTGGAAACTAAAGCAACAGTAGCTACAAACAAACAAAGAAGAAGAAGATCTATATTTTTTTTTATTTAATACCTACCATTATGAAATATTCGATCTAGTTTTTTTTTTAGGAAAAAATCATAGTCATAATCCTATTATAATGCGCTTTAGTGTCGTGAGAAATTTCCGTCCTCCTTTTTTGATAAAACACAATACAAAAAGTCGGAAGTCCAATCAAAAACGAATTAGCCACAGATTTAACGCAACGTTTCCTTTGTACCAAGAAATTAACCTTAGCCGATGTCATTAGTAAAGAAAGCAGACCTGATGATTTGAGCAAATTACTGACCACTCAAATCGCAATCTAATCTGTACTCTAATGCGTTACAGTAAAAATCTATTTTGCAATTAACGTTTACGTCATACCAAGCTAAGATTTTCGTTCGTAAGTGCATCGAAAAAATCAAACTAATTCAAACACTATACCCCGATAATTTAAGGTACACAATTGGTACAGCTACATTTACAGCTTAGGCTGTTACTCTATTTATGTCCAGGTTTTGGAAAGCTAAAGCGAAAGTCAGCCTTACGAGTCAAGTGTGACCGCTTAGTCTTGATACTTTACTGAAGATTAAGCCTTAAAAACGGACAATACCAGTTATGTAATTGAATTTATAAGTGGAAAATAAAGACTGGTTGAATAGGACGAAGTTTCTTTAGTCTTGATTTGATCATACGGCTCAGTTACGGAAATCTAGACGATTTATAGGCAGATGCATCTGCATTTATTACTGTTACGTTACCTAATCTGTTTTTTGACGTTTTAAGCGTCTTTAATTTCGAGTTGGTAGCCAGGCAAAACTTGTTATAATAAACTAAAACTTGTTATGTTACGTATCCAATAAAATAACATAAGAAATTACGTTAAAAACAAAAAACCTACGTCTCGGGCACACTGAAGCCATTTCTTCCAGGCAGTGGAATGCCCGCAACTTCTTCCGTGTTAAGTTTTTCCATACAAACTTCAACAGGGGCTATCAGGTTTTGAATTTAGGGAATTCCTTTCTTAGTGCACCCCTAGACCACAAAAGGAACATACGCTCCAAATTTCAGATCTCTGGGACTTACGGTTTAGGCTGTGTGTGTGTCAGTCAGTCAGACAGACACGCAACGATTTTATATATTGATTTATGAGATCAATAATTTTGATATTACTATATGTCGGCTTCGCTCGCATTTTGCCGAGGTAAAAAGGAGGCTCTATCTCAATCCAGGTCATAATCTATTACCAAATTCATCGAAATCAGTTCAGGCATTTTGGCATAATTGAGTAACAACATACAAGCATCCAAATATCGTAACTGACATTTATGATATTAGTGGGATATAGTTAAAATATTCGATACTTAAATGTAGCATAGATCAAAACATCTCAGTGTAAAAAAAGTTTCCGTCCCCTTAGTTTAATTATTGCCTTTGAAATTGAAAAAAATTGTGTAGTTATGTTATTTAGAAATGAAATTGTTTTATTGTAGACCTATTTTACGCAACCATTACATTGCCAACAGTCCATTTTACGTTGACCATTAATTTTTATCGGTAAAAAAGTTACAAACTAGAAGTAGACCGATTCAAATAATTGAAAGTGTTAATTATCAAATACGTACCCTATTTCAGAACTGTACATATTTTCTGCGAAACCCGAATACATAACATTAGCTGTTATCCATTTATTTGCAGATATAGTTGTTACGGTAATATGCAATTACCTAACTCGTGAGTCATAGATTCATTTAGGAAATGTAAACAGCAACCAAAGTGAAAAGGAACGTCTCACGGCGCGGACGCGTTTACATCCGACTGTAAGAAACCGCGCTAAAATTAAAAAGATAAAATGAACAGTAAATAATAACAGTTACTAAAAATGAGCACAAAAAGTGACCAAAAAAAGTGAAATGTGTGGAAGCGTAAATGAGAACAGACTAAATGGAGCGGCGGGAAAATTCAAGAACAATTTCAAAATTCGAAGAAGATGTCACATGTTCTTCCAAGCTTCTATTTTGTTATGTTTCGTTAGTTTTGGCTTGTGCTCGGATAGTAATGATGTGTTAACTTTACAAGATGGTTTGGAAATGAGTGACGATGACGTCGCGTCAGATAGACGCAGACCGTCGAACACGCAGGAGAAAGATATCCTTATATTGGACGCGTTGGGGAGGCGGAAAGGGCCGTACCACAGTTCGTACAGCTCATCGCAGGAAAATGATTCTATCATGGATCTTTTGGGGAAAAGTGAGTATTTTTACCATTTCACACCTATATAAAATGCTTGAACTATTGTCGTCCCTTACTGTTAATGTCGAACAGAAATAGGACTAATTTTAACATAAAAATGTTAAGCAAGCCTTTATTTTTTTATGTTTATATGTAAGGGAGTTTATAATGGGCTAATTTATAAAAAGCAATGCTTTAAATATTGTCATCCCTTACTATTGCATAACAGTGATAGGACTAATTTTAAGCAATGCGTAAAATGTGATATTTCAATAAATGCTTTTATAAAATTAGTGATAGGAACAGCCTTTTCTGACCGCCTTTTAAAAATAAAACTAACTTTTTGTTAATTAGATATTTTTTGAAACAAGCTTTTATAAAATTAATGATTCAAAGTCAAAGTCAAAGTCAAAAGTATTTTATTCATTGAAATCACAAGGATCATTTGGAATCGTCTTAAAAAATAAATTTACATTTACTCCTGTTCCAACGCAACCAGACCTAGAAGAATCAGGCAACAAACACGGTCTGTTTTTCTTTTGATGATCCTTCTTACTACTAGGTGGGGAGCGCCTGTGTGTTGCCTCGAGAACAAGTGGAAGCTGATTCAAGGAAAAAAGGAAAACCAAATTAAAAGCCTTACTTAGGTAGGCAGTCAAAAGTAAGATGATAGAGAGAATCAGCAAAAGTTCATAAGGCAGCACACACTACGCTTGATATACTCATAAATAACACATCAGTAATAAATTATATGCAGGTACAGACATTGCAAATTGACAAATTAGGTGTCGAGGGGCAGAGCGACATCAGGCCACGCGGCTTTATCATTAACATAGTCATGTAGTGTGTAATACGCTTTCTTAATTAAATTATTCTTTATGTAAGATTTAAATCTTCGAATCGAAAGTTTAGAAGCACTTTCTGGAAGTTTATTATAGAACCGAACAGAATTCCCCATAAAAGACCCACTTACTTTTTTTAGTCTAAATTTGGGAATACTCAGTTTATTTTTATTTCTCGTGTTAAAACAATGCACGTCACTTTTTTTCATAAATCTATCTAAGTGTTTATGTGTATATAATAAGGTTTCGTAAATGTATTGCGATATTACCGTGAGAATGTTAATTTCCTTAAAACTTGATTTAAGATTTTTTATTTGAACTTGATTGAAACGGTGTCCTGATCAAAATGAGCCTAAACACGGCCAGTCTCCTGTTACCCATAAAGGAGTTCAGTTGTCCACCTTCCGTCTCCAGCTCAGCGTATCAGATCGCTGACACGTCAATATTGTATTGTCATCGGAACTTTACAACTTGATCAATTAATCTCAATCGGTTGAGGATAACTGCTTTAAAAATCAGTTTCATGATTTGACCTAAACATACATGGCAAGTTAAGGTGGGGAATAACGCAAAATTACCAATCTTAGATTAGATTTTTAACGGACTTAATCATGTCCGAAGGATTGTAAAGCGAGCCACGGACCCTGAAGTAACGACCACGACCACTCTGGTCGTGGTCGTTACTTCAGGGTCTGTAAGCGAAGAGTGTAACGACTAAGAAGAAGAAATCAAGTACAATATTCAAATTATAAATATACATGGATACTACATTATAATACGGAGGGATCACCCAGACAGAAACATGATAGAGGAGAAAATTTTCTCGATAAAAAAAATCACAAACTTTTGACTAGATTCGATTGTTTGTCAATATGGTACAGATTATTGGTTAAAAAATTAGATAAATAAGATCAATACAATAAAACGGAGGGTTCACGGACGGAGTTTTTAAAATGATCTATATTTCACATCGATCTATTATACTGTATAATATATCGATGATATTTCACGAGATATTCAATAAAAACCGCTTTTTCGAGGGGGGCGTGGCGTTTTTTTTGTATGAAGATTCCTGCCTGGTTTTGGCGCAGTCTTAAATAAAAGCTTGTAAAAATTAATAAGGTTCATTAATCAATCGGGGTATATTTATTTATTTATTTATAATACAGGCAGATCTCGGGGCTGATGCGTGTATATCTTAGTCCTTATCAGTGCACTTTAAATGTTTGTCAAGTCTATTTTTGAAAGAATTCACTGAGGGGGCACTGATCACTGAGTCTGGTAGCCGGTTCCAAGTGCATCCTCGGATTGCTGGTACATGGCGCGCGTTGCAGCTTCAGCGAGTGTCCTCTGAGTCCTATATTATTGTTCATGGTATATAATATAGTGTCTGTATATGTATGAAATATTTAGCAAGTATGCGTAATGCGCAATAACGCACGTGGTATTCACTTCTCTGCTATGGTTTATAATTGAGTCTAATTAAAATTATATAATAAATCACTGTAATTAATTAGTAAATTTGCCGAAATGGAATTTCCTGTTATTTCCTGTAAGTTGTAACCTTCTACTAAGAGGTTCTACATGTTGCATCACACTAATAACATTGTTTTTGTACTCGTGGGAGGCAATGACGGCGATGAGTTCACTACTCGTCACGTCTATATCCCACGATAGTGCAACCCACTGTGCAAAGTGGCCCATTGAGGCTCTGCCTCTCTCGGCCTGCCTTTTTTGGGAAAAAGGTGTGTGTCTATGTATGTTTGTATGTTTTTGCATGCTTTTATTTCACTTGCAATGTTTGTATGTAAGTAATTGTTTGGATCAAGGTGGTTGCTCTCGCTAGTGGCGCGAAATTCAAATTTTTTCATGTCTTTTGCTCATCACAGCTCATCAATACTTCTTCAGATAGCGAAAACTATGTTATATTATAAAAACGGGAAATTTTCACGTACCGTTAAATCGATGTAAGCACCGACATTGTTTCGACCCGAAAACTATGTTGCCGGTAATTATATGTCCTAACGTAGTGCGTATGTGCGGCAACATAGTTTTCGCTATCTGAAGAAGTGTTGATTAGCTGAGATGAGCAAAAAAAACGAAAATTATTTAATTTCGCGCCACAAGTGTAAGCAACCACCTTAAAGCAGTTATCCTCAACCGATTGAGATGAAATTTGGCATACCTGTCAAGTTCCGATGACAATACAATATGATAGTGACAGCGAGCTGATCTGATGATGGAGACGGAAGGTGGACAACGGAACACCTCGATGGACCATAGCAGACTGGCCGTGTTTAGGCTCATTGTGATCAGCACACGGTTACGATCACTAATTTTATAAAAGCTTGTTTTGAAAAATGTATTTTTTTCAAAAATCTTATTTTGTGTGAAGATTTCTGCCTGGGGCTGGCGCAGTCTTAATGTATGAAAGTTTAGATCAAAGCTTAGATTTGTAGGGAGATAATCATGAGCAGGTACAGCTATCGTAGAATATGATGCTGATTTCATATGAATGACCATATTTGGCACTTATAATAATGGCACGTTGTTGGGAAATGAATGACCATATTTGGCACATTATAATAATGGCGCATTGTTGAGAAATGTCCGTTGTTGATCCTGAACGCATCCTAATTGTATAGCTCTCTCTTTCCTCTAAAAACGTCCTTCTCTTTCTGTCAAGCATTGTTAAGGTGTGTGTCGGTTCCATAGCTAATAAATCTTGGATCTTAATCCAAGTTTTATTTTTTTTGTTTTTTGCAACGCTTTGATAATCTATTATTTCCTCTAGGGTTTTGCATCTAAATTTGTTATGAAGCCCAGCGTTGGGATACACGTATTCCCATAATGATGATTATGGTAATTCTTCGATGAAAGTGCTGCGAGGTTATAGTCAGTGGATGGAGGCGGCTCAGGACTGTTCATCGTGTCATACTATGGGGGAGGCAATACATCAGTGGTTTTAGGATTGGCTTCAAACAAGAAAATAAATTTTATAAAAACGTGTTCAAACCAATATTTTTAAATACCTACCTAAATAGGTTGAACATTATTATTATTATTTATTTATTTACCATTCATTATTACTTTTTTTTAACTTTGGATTTGGAACATTCAGATGGATCCTGATGTTAAACGGTAACCTCTGCCTTTAACAATGTCTCATAGGTCACGTCCACCTAGGACGCGCCCTATGTGGCATTGCACTGCGCCCGCCACCACGGAATAAATATTAGTACAAAGTACCGCTACCCTGAGAGTATAGACTTTATAAAGAAGAAAAGTCTCATGTACCTGTAATTTAATTTGCTCGAACCTACGGTAATTAATGGTGACGTCATAAAAATATGACGAAAACAAGTCATTACATATACGGAGATCGAATACCGCACGATGAACTGTGATTTCAGGGTTGCCACAAAAATACATACCATAACAAAACTCCCAACAGGCACATATATTAGTCCAGTGGGGTAAGGACGAAATAATTAACGTTAGCAAGACGATAACGAGACGATAGTGTAATAAATTTTATCTACACTCAAATCGAAAAATTCGAATTACGAATTCAAAGACGGTTCTATACAGACGCACTTTATAGACGCATATACATAAAATTAAGAATAAAACTCATTATAGTACCGCCAACTGTATCATAAAACTCATTATAGTACCGCTATCTTTTTTTTAATTAATTCATTAAACTAGTCTATGGTTATAGCCTGAATATGAAAAAAAAGGCGCACGCATGCGCAGTTCGAACTGTGAAAAAATGGCGCACGCATGCGTAGTTTGAACTTAATTTCCCGCGCTTCCCATACATTTTTTTGCCGATCGTGTTTTTCTTTGTTTAATTAAAAAAATTCCTATGAGTGAAGATAAAGTAGTGTATGAAACTGCATATAACTTAGGTATTAAAACACTCGAGTCAACCTATTATCGCATTCGGCATATGACAGTTGCATAAACTACTATGTTGTAATTAGGTACTACTATTTTAATTTATATGAACAAAAATAAGAAAAATTTAAAAAAAAAAAAAAACTTACAGCAAAGTCAAAGTATCTGGTTTTAAATGGAACATAATACATGTTAAGCTAATTATAAGGATACACATATTATACACATATATAATTTTCGTAATTTTTAAATTTAATTTACAATAATGTTATTTTAATCTTCAATTTCCAATGAATAATTGAATATTGTTATTATTTGATTATTCTTTTTTTATATCATTTATTGTTAATTTATATCGCACTTTTTACCGTAGTATTAGACTTAATAAATATAATATGTACGTGGACGTGTAATGCTCTTACCAAATAAACGATTATTGATTATAGTCAATGTCAAATATTGGCCATTGACATCGGGGTGACGAAAAATCCTAATAAGTTGATTGGTTAATATTTGACATTTGATATCGTCTCGCTAACGCTAACTTTTTGTGCTTTTCAATACAATTTAATTCATTTATTCATACCATAGGCTCACACGGAACACTTGGTTAAGTCAAACAAAAAACAAAATAAAATAAAATAAAATGCTAAATGCTTGGACCTCGAGTAACATTGTAATACAAAACCCAGACCCAGAACCTATAATTTGCAGATCATACAAACACTTGGGAATCGAACCCGCATCTCAGCTGGCTACTCGAGCGTTCAAAGACTTTGAAATAATATTAATTAATAATAATATGGCAAGTTCAGAAACAAAGGTGGCAGACCTTGGCGTTTAGAAACTGTTTGGTCTAAACCAAAGCAATCCAATTAAACACGCATTTCTTAACTTTAGGCTCTTGCTACTTGAGACGCAAAGTTGTATTTGAAATGGGTAATTACGACAAGTTTTTTTATTTATTTTTATACTACTTTGAATGACGGGTCAAGCAGATGACCCAACTGATGTTAAGTTGTAGCCTCTGCCTATGAACAGTGCATTACCTCATAGGTCACATCTACCTAGGACGCGCCCTAATGTGGCATTGCACTGCGCCCGCCACCCTGAGACATGAAGATGAAAAGTCTCATGTGGCTGTAATATCACCGGCAACCATACCCTTCAAACCGGAACTTAGCAATGCGAACACTACTGCTTTGCAACAGGAATAGGTATGGTGGTAGTACTTCCTCGGATGAACTCTCTCACAAAAAAGCTGTACTACTACTAAAAGTCGAGTCCTGTGTCAACTCAAAAGGCTTTTTTGAGTTGAATACATACGTACATAGACACACGCCTTTTTCCCGGAAGGGGGGTAGGCAGAGCCTCCTTGAGCTCTGCCTACCCCAGTGGGTTGCACCATCGTGGAATATAGACGTGACAAGTGGTGAGCTCATCGCCGCCATTACTTCCCATTTGTTTTAATTTGCGTACAACCCTATCCATTCTAAAACCATTACAATGAAGATTCCTCTCAACCGAAAATATTTCTCTAAGAAATCGTTCCTAAGCGATAAGACGACCCATTGTACTTTTTATTTTTATTTAGTTATTTTAATTTTATATTGTAAACTATTTATTTATTGAATACTATATAATAACTCGTCTGGCTTCGCACGGGTAGTGGTGGGATGAAAAGCAGTCGAACCCCACTCACACACCAGATACCACCAAATTCGGCTAAAGGAGTTGCCCCGCCCCACCCCCCACCCCACAACCAAAATTTAAAAACACATTTCTTGAAGCGACATAATAAAATAAAGATAAAATCAATTATGCTGGACAGTTCACATGACATTATCTAGCCCCGAGCTAAGCAGAGCTTGTGTTATGGGTACTAGACAACTGATATACTTAATACAATACATTACATGATATATTTTTATTATACATAGAAAATACCCAGAACACCCTGAACAAATATGTGCAGATCGTACAAATATTTGTTCCGAGGCAGGAATCGAACCCGCAACCTCCTGCGTCGCAGGCGAACCATCGCCCGCTGCGCCACTGAGGTCGTCTAAACATGTCCTACACATGTCGAAAAAGCGGGAAAACCTTAGATGAAAGCTTATTCCATAGTTTGAAGGTAGAGTAATATTTTGTCAGTGGTATGGGCAAGAAATGATCTCGAGAAACTAGTCAGTAAATTCAGTAAAAAGTGTTGCAACCCTAGCATCTTTGAACTGAGATCGGTGAATGACTCACGTTTCACTATCGCTTTATCATCGCGTAAATTAATAATGAGTATTCTAGAGTCAGCTCCAGAATAACACCCGTAACTATTGGAATTTACTTTTTAAACTTTTTCATGGCAGTGGAGACTTTGATTATATATTATATCCGACCAAGCAATTTTTTAAATTCTCTAAGCACCAAAAAATTCTCTAAAAAAAAAAATTTGCTTCGTTCAGCAAACGTAAATAGTTTAAAAAAATACAAAATCCTGTAAAATTTACATTTACAGGCATTTTTAAACCAAACTTCGTGCGTGTGATAAAAAAACGAATGACTTAGTGTCTGTCACGTCACGTCATGGAGAGTTTAAAAGAAGTGGATGAGAATTCTGTATGACTCTGTTAAGGTGGATGCTTTCGCTAGTGGCACGAAATTATTATTTTTTGGTGTTTTTTGCCCATTACACAGCTCATCAACACTTCTTCAGATAGCGAAAGTTGATTTCGCGAGAACTAGGAGACTTAACACACATGTTTTAATTGATAGTATCTCATAAATATCATCAGTTTAGCTACGATCCCCCTTAACACATTTTTACAGTGTTTTTTTTGTTTAGGGGTATCTATCTATCGTAACTGAACTGATGATATTTATGAGATTCTGTTAAGTCTCCTAGTTCTCACGAAATCAACTTTGGCTATCTGAAGAAGTGTTGATGAGCTGTGTAATGGGGGAAAAACTCCAAAAAATAATAATTTCGTGCCACTAGCGAAAGCATCCACCTTAAGAAGGAACATAGGACGAGAACCTGATATTATTCTATTGAGAAATAAATTTCTAAACACATATTACCATGTCATAATGCTATCTTTGTGTGCTGTTCACACCTGTACGAACTAAGGGAAACATTTGCTTCCGCGTATCCAATACTACGAAGTCAATGGGTAAGGGTTCTAAGATTCGATGTAGCGAAAAGGACTGAATTTGATGTAAAACTGACGCACCTTCCCGTTAACAAAGGAACGTTGAATTTCAGACCACACTACTGTTACATAAACTGTAGCTAACGCCATCTAGCGAGAGATAAATAATGCTAAAACAACACTAGGAAAACTCCGCATTGAAAGTGACTCTTGAAGTGAGTTCATTAAATTTAGACCCCCAAGCCACCTCTATCTTCAATACTCTGCTCTCGTAAACTGGTGAACATGACACCATTATTTAGTACCAAGTCTCACGCGATATCGCTGTATCGAATCAATCGTTCATTTCACTGCACAGTTCACTTTTACTATCGTTTCGTGCGTCATTGCGTGTGTGGAATTAAATATTGCGTCCTTGGTATTAGATCAGTTATTTTCCTTGACCGCAAGCCGACTAACGGTCACGTCAGTGCCGTATGTCGTCACTGGCAATATGCACTGATTGTTGACTTTCGTCTACTGGCTCTGACGAGTGTGACGAGAATAGAGGTTGAGGCAAGATACGAGTCTATTCAAAACGAGAAGCGTCGTCGCCAAATTGAGAACTAACGTTTTATTTAGTTAAATACAACTAAAAAACCCTCAACGCAATGAAACGGCTGAACCGATTTTCATCAAACATAGCTAAGAACACTCCCGACAAATTCAACTTTCAAACAAAAAAAAGTTCGGGTGCTACGATGCCACAGACAGACAGACACGCACACACACATACACACATACACAGACACGTCAAACTTATAACACCCAGTAATTTTTGCGTCGGGGGTTAAAAACTAAAATAAACTAAATAATAATAGCCTAGGATTCAAACGGTCGGCATTTTGAATTTTATACTAAATAAATAAATAGTTACAGTTGTAAAATGATCAAAATGGAACAGACGCGCTATTGTATAGCCCGCTAAACAAAAAAAAGTAAATAAGCACAGCTGCGCCCTCCAATCTCACGACGCTTCTCTTTTAGAACAGACTCTAATGGGACTCCAGGGAGATCATAGGAGATAACATGCCAATAACATGCCAATAACATGTGACGTCACAATGTATTCCAAACGATGATTCCACGCAGATATCGTAACTAGCCCGCGTTATGTCACGTTTGGTCATAGTGAATAAGGGGGCTGGGTTGTACCTTTTCTGTTGAAGTTAGAGAGATTTGATCTAAGGGTTAAAACATTACTAGGGACGCTTCCGTCTGGTAGTGATTTGGATCAGTTGAGCTACCTTTAGATCGTTAGCAGCGGTCTTCAGGTAGCACTGTCTCACACAAATGTTTTTTTTTTAAATTATTTACATACCTTAGGTAGGTATATTATTTGTATTATTCTTTCTGTAAATAAATGTATGGCATATAATCAAAAATATTTCAACAAAAAGAACACTGTAAAAATGTGTTTAGAGGTATTGTAGCTAAACTGATGATATTTATGAGATACTATCAATAAAAACATGTGTTTTAAGTCTCCTAGTTCTCGCGGAATCAACTTTCGCTATCTGAAGAAGTGTTGATGAGCAAAAAACACCAAAAAAAATTAATTTTGCGCCACAAGCGTGAGCATCCACCTTAGGCAAACTAATGGTTCATAAAAAAATATATTAATAATTTGCATGGGGCAGTTGCGGTTTTTCGTGATTTTCGCTCATTTTTGTTTCGCGTGCTCTATTCTGTCCCTTTCTTACTTACCTGAACTTTACTGAGTTAGAGTAGTGACAGAATTTGGGGTGACTACTATAGGTACCTAAATTGTCTAATTTCATTGTAACATCACGCAATTTAACTTGTTTAAATATTTTTTGTTATTTTTCAGTGATACCCCAGAGCTGTCGATACCGCGGCGCGCGCTACCCCTGCGGCCTCAGCATATCGTGCGTCATGGGGGGCGGCAAGCCCTTGGACCTGTGCTCTGGAGGCATGATCTGGGCTTGCTGCGTCGACAGGGACACCACGGAGCGACCTGTGGAGACGGCGCCCACAGTGCATAATGCTAGTGAGTACCTGGTGAAATAACATGTTCATTTTATTTATTCGCAAACTATGTAAAATTGTGTCGGGAAGATAGCAAACATAGGTACAAAAATAACATGTATTATTATTGTTCATTATCATTTAGAGACAGAATAGCACTCGCGAAACGAAAAGTGAGCGAAAATCACGTTCTTTTCATTCCGGACCTATGGCACCACTGAAAGTGCCATGTTAAATTAAAAAATCTTTCGAAAAGTAATTTTCAAAAATATATAAAAACAAGGTCCTCTCGTCTTTGTGTTATTTAATATACTGAAGGCAGCAAACACATCTTATGATTGATATAGTTTAAAGAGAAAAATGGTTGTAACTACGAAAACGGAGGCTACTTTGCAAATTTATTTCTTACATTTTAAGTGATTTTTTAAACATTTGGAAAACTAGACTTCGTGCTTTATATGATGTAGATTAACATATATTTATATTGTAGATTTTTCGATGAAGATGTGGAGAAAAAAGGCTTTTTTTGAATGCACCACGTTTCACATATATCCAAGGTCTAATACCTTAATGAGTAATAGCAGCCACCTGTAAATTCATCGTGGCGATGTTGCAATCTGCGCGAAATAGCACGCAAGTCACGTTAGTGAAGGCTGCCTTTTCGTGATATTGTGCCGAGTTACGAAACAAAAACTGACGCGTGTACGCACTCTCTATCAACTCTACAGTTACCTATTTTGTCTCCTTTTAAAGGTAGACAACGGACTTCCTCGATGGATAATATTAGACTGGCAGTGTTTGGGCTCATTCTGATCAGCTCATTGTTTCGATGACTAAATATATAAAAGCGTGTTAAAAGCTGGATGCTCCGCTTGATGCGCAAAATTATTATATTTTCGTGTTTTTTGCCCATTACAGCTCATCAACACTTCTTCAGATAGCGATAGTTGATTTCGCGAGTACTAGGAGACTTAACACACATATTTTAATTGATAGTATCTCATAAATATCATCAGTTTAGCTACGAGCCCCCTAAACACATTTTTTTAGGGGGATCGTAGCTATACTCATTATATTTATGAGATACTATCAATTAAAACATGTGTGTTAAGTCTGCTAGTTCTCGCGAAATCAACTTTCGCTATCTGAAGAAGTGTTGATGAGCTGTAATGAGCAAAAACACCAAAAATTAGAATTTTGCGCCTCAAATTTTAGTAGTAGTAGAGCTTTTTTTTTTTTTGTGAAAGAGTTCGTCCGGGGAAGTAATACCACCATACCTTTTTCTGCCGCAAAGCAGTAGTGCTCGCATTGCTGTGTTCTGGTTTGAAGGGTAAGGGTGTCGGTGAAATTACAGGCACACGAGACTTTTCATCTTTATGTCTCAGGGTAGCGGGCGCAGTGCAATACCACATAGGGCGTGTCCTTGGTGGACGTGACCTATGAGGTAATGCACTGTTCATAGGCAGAGGTTACCGCTTAACATCAGGTGGGCCATCTGCTTGTTCCGTCATTCAAGTAGTATCAAAAAAAAGCGAGAGCATCCACCTTAAAAATAATATGATTGTCTTTTGAAGCGTGGGCGTATATAAATAAATATGAATATTATATACAATCCATTCTACATAAGGTCTCGCACTGATTGCGCCCACTATCTAGGTAATTGCGGGTTTATTTCCTCTACTGTTCCATTCAGATGTTCTGTGTCGTAATAACCTATTATTCACACTTTCACGCACATCACTGTTAAGTGGATTATCTTTGTATTTGTGGAACATGAAGATAATTAGGCGAGTCTTAAGGGGGGGCGGCCGCAAAATTGCAAATCTAAGATTTGATGGCTGTGAACGTGAGGTCCGACAGCATAGTCCGCTCGATCGGACGACGTCAATTTTTTTTCCTGTGGGTCCTATTCATCTGACAGCGAGGAATCACTAATTCTCATAGTCCAACTCATCGGACTAAAAGGAAATACGGGTATCCATTGTTCGACACATCGGATAAAAAAGGAATGTGAATCAAGTACAATATTAAGATTATCGAGATTATCGAGTAGTAGTACAGCTTTTTTGTAAAAGAGTTCGTCCGGGGATGTACTACCGCCATTCCTATTTCTGCCGCAAAGCAGTAGTGCTTGAATTGCTGTGTTTCGGTTTGAAAGGTATGGTTGCCGGTGAAATTACCGGCACATGAGACTTTTCATCTTTATGTCTCAGGGTGGCGGGCGCAGTGCAAGGCCCACATAGGGTGCGTCCTAGGTGGACGTGACCTATGTGAGAATGCACTGTTCATAGGCAGAGGGTACCACTTAACATCAGGTGGGCCATCTGCTTGATCCGTCATTCCAAGATGTATTAAAAAAAAATATGCATGGATACTACATTGTAATTCCGAGGGATCACTTTAACAGAAAGAGGCTATGACAGTATTTTCTTGATAGAAAAAAAAACTCAAAGTTACCTGTAACTTTTAGGCTAGATTCGATTATTTATTCAAATGGAGCATATTATTAGGTAAAAAATCAGATCAATAAAATCAATGCAACGCAGCCGATGGTTTACTGTAGGGGTTTTGTAAAATTATCTATACTTTACGAGATATTTAATACAAACTAATTTGTCGTACGGCACGCAGCGTTTTTTTAGGGTTCCGTAACCAAACATTACGGAACCCTTATAGATTCGTCATGTCTGTCTGTCTGTCTGTCTGTCCGTGTATGTCACAGCCACTTTTTTCCGAAACTATAAGAGCTAGGCTGTTGAAACTTGGTAAGTAGATGTATTCTGTAAACCGCATTAGGAATTTCACAAAAAAATAGAAAAAAACAGTAAATTTTTGGGGTTCCCCATACTTAGAACTGAAACTAAAAAAAAAACATCAATCCCATACGTGTGGAGTATCTATGGATAGGTCGTTAAAAATGATATTGAGGTTTCTAATATCATTTTTTTCTAAACTGAATAGTTTGCGCGAGAGACACTTCCAAAGTGGTAAAAAGTGTGTGCTCCCTTAATTTCTAAAATAAGAGAATGATAAAACTAAAAAAGAAAATGATGTACATTACCATGTAAACTTCCAACGAAAATTGGTTTGAACGAGATCTAGTAAGTAGTTTTTTTTAATACGTCAAATCGTAATCCATCCAAGAACTTTTATATTATGTTACTTGCTGCTACGGAACCCTTCTTGGGCGAGTCCGACTCGCACTTGGCCGCTTTTTTGTATGAAGATTTCTGCCTGGGCGCATTTGGCGCAACCCTGAGGCAACCATCAGACTACCTCTCGGAAGTGGTAAATTGAATTGAAGTGTCAATGGAAAGAGGATATGTAAGCTCGCAGAACCAAAAACTGTTGCGAACCTTCGCCCGCCGCGTCACAGAGGTTGGCAAGTGTATGGATGATATTTGTAATTAAACTGTTGCGAACCTTCGCCCGCCGCGTCACAGAGGTTGGCAAGTGTATGGATGATATTTGTAATTAAACTGTTGCGAACCTTCGCCCGCCGCGTCACAGAGGTTGGCAAGTGTATGGATGATATTTGTAATTAAACTGTTGCGAACCTTCGCCCGCCGCGTCACAGAGGTTGGCAAGTGTATGGATGATATTTGTAATTAAACTGTTGCGAACCTTCGCCCGCCGCGTCACAGAGGTTGGCAAGTGTATGGATGATATTTGTAATTAAACTGTTGCGAACCTTCGCCCGCCGCGTCACAGAGGTTGGCAAGTGTATGGATGATATTTGTAATTAAACTGTTGCGAACCTTCGCCCGCCGCGTCACAGAGGTTGGCAAGTGTATGGATGATATTTGTAATTAAACTGTTGCGAACCTTCGCCCGCCGCGTCACAGAGGTTGGCAAGTGTATGGATGATATTTGTAATTAAACTGTTGCGAACCTTCGCCCGCCGCGTCACAGAGGTTGGCAAGTGTATGGATGATATTTGTAATTAAACTGTTGCGAACCTTCGCCCGCCGCGTCACAGAGGTTGGCAAGTGTATGGATGATATTTGTAATTAAACTGTTGCGAACCTTCGCCCGCCGCGTCACAGAGGTTGGCAAGTGTATGGATGATATTTGTAATTCTTCAGTACATTTTATTTATTATACCTGGCTGTTTGACGTGCTAAGGGTTTTTAAACTACTTAACTTGTTTTTTAAAAGATAGTATAAGATAGCATAATATAGTATAATATAGTCCGTTGCAGTTGATTTCATTTCTGGGCAGCTTTTGGACCAAATTCCTTGCAGACTGGCAATGTGCTTTCATTAAGGTAGATGTTCCCGCTTGAGGCGCGAAATTCTATTTTTTTTTTGTTTTTTGCTCATTATCAACACTTCTGCAGATAGCGAAAGTTGATTTCGCGAGAACTAAAAGACTTAACACACATGTTTTAATGTTTTTTTTTTAAATTTATTTATCATATAAACTTACTATTACAACATATAACATAGATCTCTGACATATACATATACATAGATTGACGACCTCTGTGGCGCGGCTGGCGATGGTTCGCCTGCGACGCAGGAGGTTGCGGGTTCGATTCCCGCCTCGGAACAAATATTTGTGCGTTCTGCAGATATTTGTTCAGGGTGTTCTGGGTGTTTTCTATGCATAATAAAAAATATCTATCTATGTAATGTATTATATTAAGTATATCAGTTATCTAGTACCCATAATACAAGCTCTGGCTTAGCTTGGGGCTAGATAATGTTGTGTGAATTTGTCCAGCATTATTTATTTATTTATTTATTTATATAGCACTTCAAAAACCACAAAGGTTTGCAAAAATAGTAATTGATAGTAGGTATCTCATAAATATAATGAGTATAGCTACGATCCCCCTAAAAAAATGTGTTTAGGGGGCTCGTAGCTAAACTGATGATATTTATGAGATACTATCAATTAAAACATGTGTGTTAAGTCTCCTAGTTCTCGCGAAATCAACTTTCGCTATCTGAAGAAGTGTTGATGAGCTGTAATGAGCAAAAAACACCAAAAATTTAAAATTCGCGCCTCAAGCTAGAGCAATCCACAATTAGGAGCCAAAAATCGTCTTTTATCGAGCGTTTAACAAAGCAGAAGATATCACGTACCAACACCAAGTGATACTAACTCAACTTCACGCTCTACGAACTCCGAAATACCGAGCTGGTACTAAGTAATTCAATAGTAAAAAGGTACTGGAGCTTAAAACAACAGCCAAGAGTGAAAGAGTGAAAGTATTGTACGACCATTGGAGCGGTAATACAATAGATGATTACAGGGTAGGCAGGTATCAGTCGATGCCGATTTAATGTGGGTAATTATATATGTAATATGTATTTACATACGCCGCTAGGTACAATGTTGCACGGTAGTTAGAACATCATGCATGTTTCTACACTGAAATAAACGTATATAAAACCGGCCAAGTGCGAGTTGGACTTGCGCACGAAGGGTTCTGTACCATTATCTATAAAAACTGAAAAAACGCGTTTTTTGTATGGGAGCGCCCTTTAATTTTTGTTTTATATTTTTAAATTAATTTTTAAAGTGAATATATATAACTAAATATTCTATGAATATTTTAATCGTCTACCTGTTGCCGTTATCAATATCGAGCAAAAACGAGTAATAAAATTACGTTTGTTGTATGGCAGTTTAATATTTAGTATTTGTTGTTATAGCGGTAACAGAAATACGTCATCAGTGAAAATTTCAACTGTCTAACTATCACGGTTTATGAGATACAGCCTGGTGATAGACGGACAGACAGATCGACGGACGGACAGTCTTAGTAATAGGGTCCCGTTTTACCCTTTGGGGAACCCTAAAAATAACCGCTCATTTCAATGATCATGCTACATGGAAGACAAGTTAGGAAGTTTTACATAACGGAGATTTTCCTTTATTTTTTAAAGTGGGAGCCTTTATATATATTTATTTTATTCTGTTTTTTAGTATTTGTTCTGCTTGCTAAGCGTGGTGATTATGGTAAACCTTTCATTCCATTTTTGGGGGGGGGGGGGGGGGGGGGGGGGGGGGGGCTATTACAGCAACCTTCTTTCCCCGCACCGCTCGCCATCGTCAGAGGATTCATCCGCACACCTTAGAGCCAGGGTGGTCCCGGACTGTGCGGTTTCAGAGGAACTTCCTCCCGCGAACACTCAGGTTGTGGAATGATCTCACTGCTGAGGTTTTCCAAAGTGACTACAGTATGGGGTTCTGTAAATGTTTAAAGGGTCGGCAACGCGCGTGTGATGCCTCTGGTATTGCAGGCGTCCATAGGCTACGGTAACTGCTTACCGACAGGTGGGCCGTAAGCTTGTTTGCTACCTTGGTAGTATAAAAAAAAGATATATGCAGAGGCCGTACACAACCCAGCAACATTACATTAGTTTCGTAAGTTACATGACTTCCGATCAGACAGCGGAAATAAACACAATAACTCATTAATTTATATTACCCGACTGTGTTAATTGAGTGTTATGTATTCCACGTGTATAAATTATCTTGGTTACGTTCAGGCAGTTAAGTATAGCTAGATTTATAGACAAAGGTACAATACGCAGGGTTACGTAGCGCAAATACGCTAACTAATCTTTACAGTGACACAAGCGATCGATAAACACCCTGAACAAATATTTGTTCCGAGGCGGGAATCGAACCCGCAACCTCATGCGTCGCAGGCGAACCTTCGCCTGCCGCGCCACAGAGGTCGACATTGCATTTATATCACACTAGCGACTCGCCCCGGCTTCGCACAGGTATTATAGTTTCAGGATGAACCGCTTAAAATCAGGTAGGCCATCTGCTTGTTCCGTCATTCTAAGTAGTATAAAAAAAAACACATACGTCCTAGGTGGACGTGACCTATGTGATAATGCACTGTTCATAGGCAGAGGGTACCGCTTAACATCAGGTGGGCCATCTGCTTGATCAGTCATTCCAAATTGTATAAAAAAAACTGTCACTAACATTTCTTGTCACTAACACAACACACTTATACAGGTGACCTAATCGAACTAATCGGTACATTCCCTCACGAGTACGACTACAGCACCAACCAGTTCGAAGAGCCCGTCGTGATATACGCCGAACCACACAGACCCACAGAATCCCACGCGTGGGACCAGAACTATTACCATGTAAAACCGTCCTACCAAGACAAACCGTCTTACAACGAAAAACCTTACAACGAGAAACCTTACAATGAGAAACCATACAGCGTGAAACCTTACAACGAAAAACCTTACAGCGAGAAACCTTACAACGAAAAACCTTACAATGAGAAACCTTACAGCGTCCCACAGACTAACACACAGGGAGTCAGTGATGATTATGCTCCAGTATCAAAGCCTCAAAGGCCTAGTTTTCCGGGTGAGATTATAGATAATGCGGGTTTTGGTGGAAACCTGTAGGCTTTTTCTATTTCACGATGAAACACAGCTTTTTTTAAATTTCTTACACAAGGTATTCATTTGCACTGCACACTCTATTTCAGTAATTTGTTATTTTAATTTTGCGCATCTTAATATACAATATGTTTGATGGTACACTTTTCATACTTGAATACCGTCTGATATAAAAAATGTGTAAACATTTAAAAATAAAATAAAAATCCAAAAGAGGTTTTTTTTTTTTATAAAACATTTTGTAGGCTACAATTAATAAGCCCTTTGAGAATTGGCCCCAAAGAACGTAGATAGGCGTGCGGTGTCGCACGCAACGCCACGCCGCCCGCGCTAGCGCGCTGATGAGCGCCGGTTATTGACCCATATGTAGAAAGAGAGGCAAAGCGCGCCGGGTGGCAGCACAAGGCGAGCTGGCAACGCCACGTCGCACCACACGAGTTGATTTCGTGAGGGGAATATAAACACAGGGGGATATTTTTTAATTTTTAAATCTTTTAATTTTTTTTAACTGATTTACAATCAGTGTCAGCGTTATAGTAACCTCCGTAAATATGACAAGTGTACAAACAAACATACCTATTGTAAAATGTTTGTCTCAGATAACATATTCTTTATATATGCCGCTTACAACCCTTTTTTAAAACAACTAAGCATTAAAAATGTAGCCTGTTTTTTTTGTACTTCCTCGTGTTACGGGTTACATACAATATTGTGTAAATAATTCCTAAGGCAATCTTACTTTATTGCTGATTTGCCTGAGCAAACTTAAATACCTGATTAATTACAATTATTTGAGTTTCATCGTGATTTAGTTCTATTTCTTCGCTTAAAAACTGCACCGCGTTATAATCATCACTGCACTCTGGTATGTACAGCACCACAACACGCTTCTAATTGTATTTCAAAGTGATATAAGATCTGCACCGATATAAGATCTGCACTGATATAAGATCTGCACTGATATAAGATCTGCACTGATATAAGATCTGCACTGATGCCCCACATTGGGGTGTGTAGGTACAAACACGTTTTTTTTTTGTTGTAACTGAATGTCTAATTTTATGTTTTTTGTTTAATGTTGTCTGTTTGTCATAAATTTACGAACAGAAAATATCTCGAAAACTCTTAATAAAGCAGAGTAAGCTCACAAATAGTATTTTCTAACGTTATCGATAAATATTTATGATAAATCAAGTACAATATTCAAATTATACATATGCATGGATACTACATTGTAATTCCGAGGGATCACTGTACGAGAAACACGATAGGACAATATTTTCTCCATAGAAAAAAAACCCAAAAGCTACCCCTAACTTTTTTCTAGATTCGATTGTTTATTAAAATGGTGCATATTATTACAAAATTAGATTAAAATGAATAATTTAAAGCCGACGGTTTACTGTAGGGGTTTAGTAAAATTATCTATATTTTACGAGATATTCAATAAAAACTGCTTTTTCGAGTTTTTGTATGAATGTTTCTGCCTGGCGCTGCTTTAACGCAGTAAATTCGACACGTCTTTCTTGGAAGTTGTGGCACAGAATATATAATAGTACGTTGTGCTAAATATTGAATGAGGGCTAACGACTTTACATTTACATTAACGAATAAAAAAAAAGTAGTTCGATTTGGCTCGATAGATGGTGCTGTCTGAAATTTACTTGTCAAATAAATCACGAAAATATATCACTACGTTGTTGACGTTGACATTTCACTTTATTTTGGCCTCAGAAGAAGGACTACTTCATTCATGACTTTGACAGAGCTACTTTAGCTTGTACAGAGCTGGCGCAATCTATTTTCAAGGCTATAAACATGATGTGAAACGGCCGTGAAAACCCCTCAATTCGATTACCATGTCTGTCATCTGACTGTCCTGCCTGTCTAACTAACTGACAACCGCTTTATCAATCACGATTTCGCAATACATTGCGCAACATATTTTAGCTTCTTTTCAAGAACAGAACATATTTGAAACATAACGCACAATGTATTGTAAAATCGTAATGGAAAGCGATTACCAGTTTGTTAGCCAATTAGCCCCCTGATATGTGATCATCAAGTCTAAGGATCTATAACATGTAATATGAACTGTTTCAGGTTGTGGCGAGCACTTCACCCGCTCAAACCGCATCGTGGGTGGTCATTCCACGGGCTTCGGCTCGCATCCGTGGCAAGCGGCGCTCATCAAGTCCTCGATCTTCAGTAAGAAGCTAGCCTGTGGCGGTGCCTTGGTGTCGGACAGATGGGTGATCACCGCCGCTCACTGTGTTGCCAAGTAAGTGGAACTGTTACCATCACAGCGAAACACTTTTTTTCAACTACATCGAGACCTAGAGGTGCCAACAGTCAAACAAGATATTTGCAACAAGCTCAAATCCTATGCCAAACGAATGGAGCAACACCCTAACCAAATTGCAAACAGTCTCATGAAAAAGTCCACCACTTTCAGATGGATAAAGAGGAGAGCCCCTCTAGACCTCATCTAGTACCTAAAAGAATATGTAGGTACTGAATTAGAGTCATGGATATGCCACTGGGCATATACCATTCATGTCAAGCACGAAAGAAGAAAGAAAGAAGAAGAAGAGAAGTTTTCTAAGTTAAGTAGTTTTTAATATATGTACCTATTGTTTGGCTTTCTGCGCGCGTTGGTGTATACTGTAAGTACAGTAAGCAGTTGAATTTAAATAAAATAAATAAATAAAATAAAGGCAGATTAAAGGTATCTATCCAGCCGTTACCACACACTGCTGCGTAAAGGCCTCTTCTCTATAACGCCACTCCTGGCGGTCTTGTGCCAGCCGGATCCACCACTCCCTACTGCCTGCACAACGTCGTCTGACTATCGGTCAGGTGGTCTGCCTCGAGGCCACCGCATATCTCTCGGCCTCCATTCGGTGACTGCTTTGGTCCACCGGTAATCTTGTTACCAAGTGTTCCGCCCATCTCCACTTGAGCCTCGCAATCCGTCTACATCCTCGACCTTAGTTCGGCGTCGAATCACGACGTTTGGTATACGGTCTACGAGGTGGATACCTAGCATGGCCCGCTTCATGACTAGTAATAATAATATATATTTCTATTATCTTTCCAGCACACCGAACTCGCAACTCCGAGTTCGTTTAGGCGAATGGGACGTGCGAGATGCCGGTGAACGATACTCGCACGAGGAGTTCGCAGTGCAACGCAAGGAGGTGCACCCCTCGTACGAGCCGGCAGACTTCAGGAACGACGTGGCGCTGGTGCAGCTGGAGAGTGGAGTCGTGTTCAAGCAGCACATACTGCCGGTGAGTGTACTATCGAGTGTCTGACAGTGCGTGCAAGGAGGTGAATCTTACGAGCCGGCAGACTTAAGGAACGACGTGGCGCTGGTGCAGCTGGAGAGTGGAGTCGTGTTCAAGCAGCACATACTGCCGGTGAGTTTTTATTTTACTTTGATAGACGTCGCTCGTCCTATGATGAAAAGGAGATGGTGGGATCAGATCGTGCAGTTCCTGGGAGCATTCCCCGAAATGTAACTATAGAAGATCGAAAGGCACGCGTGACTTTTGAGTGTGTGAGAGAAGCGAAACAAGTTTATGGTAAAACGACTTAATAATTGAATATGGGGGGGGAGGGGGGGGGGGGGAGAATTGCACAGACGTTCTGCATTACAGTGTATTGCACAATGTCCCCCCACCTATCACTACTCCTTAAAAAAACGAGCGAGCCCTACAGTAGTCGCATATCAGATCAGCCTATATCAGGCCACTGCTGGACATAGGCTTCTCCCAATGCTCGCCATTTCGACTGATTTCCAGCTCTTCCCATCCAATTTCTACCAGCCGCCTTACGCACATCATCGCTCCACCTCGCCAGGGGGCGCCCCACACTACGTTTACCAAGACGTGGTCTCCACTCTAGAACACTTTCACCCCAGCGGTTGCCGGTTCTTCGGCATATATACCCAGCCCATTGCCATTTCAGCATTCTGCCTCTCTGAGCTATGTCGATGACCTTAGTTCTCTGTCGGATAACTTCGTTGCGGTTTTTATCCCTCAGAGAAACTCCGAGCATAGCTCGTTCCATAGCACGCTGAGCGACCTTGAACTGATGGACCAGGCGCACCGTGAGTGTCCACGTCTCGACACTGTAGGTCATTACGGGTAGGACACACTGATTGAAGACCGTCTTCAGGCATTGAGATAGGGGATGAGAAGACTCGACGTAATTTATCAAAAGCTGCCCAGCCCAGCTGAGTTCTTCGTTTGGCCTCCTTCTCAAAGTTGTGTTTACCCAGCTGTACTGTTTGTCCGAGGTAAATGTATTCTCGAAAGGCTTCGAGAGGAAGGCCATTACAGGAGAGACGGATCCCGGGTTTATATGGTCCATCCTTCTCAGTCGTTGCACTCTTGACAGAGCGGTCGTGGTCGTCATGTTGTACTATTATTATTAGGGGCTGATTTTGCTCGCCTCATGATTTCTCGCCATTTATGCCTATTCGTGGACATCCTTATGGATTCATATAGGTTGCCACCCACTGCAGACTTGATCTGGTCGGTCCAACGCATGGGCGACCTTCCGCGCGGTCTGGTGCCTACTACTCGCCCTTGTACGACAAAACGCTCAATGGAGTCAGTGTTCCGTCTCGAGACGTGTCCGAAAAACTTAAGGATGCGAGTTTGTACTAGATCAGATAGACGCTGCTTAATGCCAAATTCTTGAAGTATCGATACATTAGTACGAAACTCTGTCCACGATACCCCAAGCAGTCTCCTCCAGCACCACAGTTCCAGAGCTTCTATCTTTTTCTTGTCGACTTCTCGCAGCGTCCACGTCTCTGCTGCATACAAAAATATAGGGAAAACAATTGTTCGCACGAGCCGGATTTTAGTGGTCTAGTGATGCTAAAAATTTTCCAAATTTTCTTCAGCTTGTCCATTGCAGTCCTAGTTATCGCCATAATTTTAGTTATCTAAGTTCATGCTGAGACCGATTCGTCGCGAGGATGCAGCAAGGCTGTCCAACATCTGTTGCAGTTCCTGCAGCGACTCCGCCGCGCCATTAGGACTATGTCATCCGCGAATTGTAGGTGTGAGATGTTCTCGCCGTTTATGTTTATGCCCATACCATTCCATTCCAGCGTCTTAAACATATCCTCCAAAACGTTAGTGAACAGTTTCTGGACCCATTGTGATGTTTTTTTTTTTTTGGTGAAACAATACTACATAATATATGAACTTTAAGGTGGATGCTCACGCCCCTGTCACGTAATTATTATTTTTTGGTGTTTTTGCCCATTACAGCTCATCAACACTTCTTCAGATAGCAAAAGTTGAGTTAGCGAGAAATAGGAGACTTATCACACATGTTTTAATTGATAGTATCTCATAAATATCATCAGTTTAGCTATGATACCCCAAACACATTTTTAGTGTTTTTTTTTGTGTAGGGGTATCGTAGCTGAACTGATGATATTACTACTACTATCAATTAAAACATTGTGTGTCTCCTAGTTCACGCGAACTCAACTTTTGCTATCTGAAGAAGTGGTGATGCTGTAATGGGCAAACAACACTAAAAAAAACGCGCCGCAAGCGAGAGCATTCACCTTAACATATATCCTCCAACACGTTATTGAACTGTTTCTGGACCGATTGTGATGTTTTTTTTTGGTGAAACAAAACTAATTCTAAGAACTTTAAACTATGTTTGTGTCTAATAAACAATTCAATTTCATTAGATGGCAACACTGTACCGGTGTCTCTACGAGCAAAGCGAGTTAATTCTGATAGAACAAGAGTGATTCCTGTAAAAAGAGCCTATAATAAACATATTTCTTGTACATTTTCCAGGTGTGTTTACCCGCTAAGCAGATGAAGCTGGCTGGCAAAATGGCGACAGTAGCTGGATGGGGACGAACGAGGCACGGACAGAGCACAGTACCTTCCGTTTTACAGGTGAACTATACTGCATAAGGGTCTAACAACATACAGAGTTTTTTTTATAACAACTTGGAATGACCTGTTCTGCTGATGACCCACCTGATGTTAAGCGGTACCCTCTGCCTATAAACAGTGCATTGCCTCATAGGTCACGTCCACCTAGAATGCGCCCTATGTGGCATTGCACTGCGCCCGCCACCCTGAGACATAAAGATGAAAAGTCTCATGTGCCTGTACTTTCAACCATACCCTTCAAATCAGAACACAGCAATGCGAGCACTACTGCTTTGCGGCAGAAATAGGTATGGTTGTAGTACTTAGTACATACGAACAAACCGGAATGAATGATTTACCGAACCTGAATTCGCTCTTCCCGGCACCGTGACAAAGCTCATCTACACATCATAGATCCCTGGGTTTCTCAAACGACTCGTTTCTCGAGATCATTTCTCCCCCATACCTACAAACTATGGAATGAGCTTCCATCTGAGGTTTCCCCGCTTGGTTACGACATGTGTCGCTTCAAGAAAAATGTTCATAAATTCCTTCAGGGTAGGCAGCGCATCGACAATACCCCCGGTGTTGCCGGTGTCTATAAGCGACGGTGACCACTTTACATCAGGTGGGCCGTATGCTAGTTTGCTAATCCGTTTTCATAAAAAACTATGATAGACCTTTGTTAAACCACGATCTCACCTGTTGGTAAGTGACGATGTGGCCGAAGATGGAGCACAAAGGTCTAGAAGGCACCTATTCACTCGAGCCTTGAAGAGACCCAGATTATAGTTTTCAGGAAAGACAGACGACGGTAGTGTATTCCACTCCTTAGCAGTTCGCATTATAAAGGTAGAACTGAAACGTTTAGTACGAATAGAGGGTATACTAATGAGGTAAGGATGGTACCGAGCCGTGCGTCTGCTCGTCCTATGATGAAAAGGAAATGGTGGGATCAGATCGTGAAGTTCCTGGGAGCATTCTCCGAAATGTAACCTATAGAAGATCGAAAGGCATGCAACCTTACGGCGGTGCTCGAGACTCTGGATCAGGATGAAGTTAACCAAACGTTACGTAACACAGGGTGACCAAGAGAGAGCCAGTGGTACGAGTGAGAAAGAAAGAAAAGAAGAAGAAGGTGTTATCTAAAGTGTGTATGCATTTCAGGAGGTGGATGTGGAGGTAATTCCCAACGAGCGGTGTCAGCGTTGGTTCAGAGCGGCCGGCAGGAGGGAGACTATACACGACGTGTTCCTGTGCGCCGGCTACAAGGAGGTCAGTTTATATAGCACCCACCAGTCCATACATAGTCCTGAACCAGAGGTGATCCAACGAGCGGTGTCAGCGTTGGTTCGGAGCGGCCGGGAGGAGGGAGACTATACACGACGTGTTTCTGTGCGCCGGCTACAAGGAGGTCAGTTTATATAGCACCCACCAGTCCATACATAGTCCTGAACCAGAGGTGATCCAACGAGCGGTGTCAGCGTTGGTTCGGAGCGGCCGGGAGGAGGGAGACTATACACGACGTGTTCCTGTGCGCCGGCTACAAGGAGGTCAGTTTATATAGCACCCACCAGTTCATACATAGTCCTGAACCAGAGGTGATCCAACGAGCGGTGTCAGCGTTGGTTCAGGGCGGCCGGCAGGAGGGAGACTATACACGACGTGTTCCTGTGCGCCGGCTACAAGGAGGTCAGTTGATGTGTCTGTTGCACTAACAACAGGGTGATGGCGACAGGTAGAAGGGGGGAATGAGGACAAAATGGAGTAAAATGTGGACATCTTTCACCCCCCACTCACATATTGTCGCAGTAAGAGTCACCTTGGGAAATGTTGGCAGGCTGAGAGAGGGACAAAAGGGTGAAAGAGTACAAAAAGGGGGACCTCACTTCTCAAGCAAGCTGCATATGAGGCTTGGACCACGGCGCGAGCTAATAAGGACCCTAACATCTCTGATGTGAAGCGCAAACTTAATGCTGCTTCAAGGTTCTGTAAAAGTGCCAGGCGAAATTTGATTTTGTCGGCAGATTTGGTAAGTGGCTAACGCTACCCTTCTGGTCGCTCGCTAAAGCTGCCGAAGGAAACTTTTGTAAGTCGTCCCTGCCACCACTTCGGAAAGCTGATGGAAATCTGGCCCATAGCGCTAAAGAGAAAGCTGACCTTTTGGGAAATCTATTTGCCTCAAACTCGACTTTGAACGACGCCGGAGGTGCTGTACCACCTGCTACCATTCCGTGGTGCGGTATTTCTGCCGGAAATTACTTTCACACAACGGGAAGTCCGGCGGGAATTACTCTCTAGAGATGTTTATAAGTCGAACGGGCCAGACGGTATACCTGCTGTGGTGCTGAAGCGATGTGCTCCTGAACTGTGTCCTGTTCTGACGCGCCTCTTCGAGCTTTCCTCTACTGGACAGGTTATATCTTCGTTGAAGACTGCCCATGTCCACCCGGTGCCCAAAAAGGGCGATAAGTCAGACCCATTCAATTACAGGCCAATCGCTATAACCTCCCTTCTCTCTAAGGTTATGGAGCGTTTAGTAAATACCCAACTCCTTAGATACCTAGAAGGTACGACGACCGTCAATACGGCTTTCGCCATTGTCGCTCGACCGGTGACCTTCTAGCGTATCTCACACATCGGTGGGCCCTTGCCATTGAGAGTCAAGGTGAGGCATTGAGACGACACAAGTGTTCTGTGAGCGTTAATGGTGTGTAAATTTACTGTACATCCTTGATAGCATAAAATAGCACCTTTTTAGGAAAATTCATTTTTATCGTTGTTATGATCATTATTATTTTTTTCTTTCTTACCTTTACTAAAATTATGTAAAGTAGATTTTTGTAATTTGAGCACACTTTTAGTATTATTCTTATTGTTAGTTTTCTTTATGTTAGTGTGTTGTTGTATAGTCGTTGTGAGTGGTTAGCCGTAACGCCAACAAGTGTTTCTGCCGGAAGACCAGCGTTGGTTGCTAGCTTTCTGTCAACCAACTCATGCTGAGGCAGCGCCATTTTGTTACTTGAGTTACACCTCGTACCTTCATATCAGTTTCTTCTTAGTTTAATACGTGTTTCTGTGTAGCTCATGCATACAAATATATATATATATATATATATATGTATATTCTTTCTTTTTATTTCATTGGCTGTGAGCTTGGACATAGCTAAGGCCTTTGATCGGGTCTGGCACCGGGGTCTTCTATCGAAGTTGCCATCTTACGGACTGTCTGAGGGTTTGTGCAAATCGGTCGCTAACTTTTTGTCCGGCAGAAGCATAAGAGCCGTCGTTGATGGTGGTAGCTCTGATTGCATGGACATCAATGCTGGCGTCCCGCAAGGCTCTGTGCTGCCCCCAACGCTGTTTTTGCTGCATATCAATGATATGATGTCCATTGACGACGTTCATTGCTATGCAGACGACAGTACTGGTGACACTTTTTACACAGGCCGTGCCAGCATCCCTCGTCAAATTGTAGAGGAAAGCCGAAGGCAACTTGTGTCTGGCATTGAGGGTATACTAACCAGAGTCTCCGATTGGGGAGGGCAAAACCTGATTCAGTTTAACCCTACAAAGACACAAGTTTGCGCGTTCACTGCTTAAAAAAAACCATTTACTGTGGCTCCACAATTCCAGGACATTCCCCTCACCATCTCTACGAGCATTGGGATTCTAGGCATCGACATCTCTAGTGACGTCCAGTACCGTAGTCACTTAGAACATAAGGTCAAGCTGGCTGCCAAAAAGCTTGGCGTCCTTAACAGAGCGAAGCTGTACTTCACTGCGGGACAAAGGCTGCTTCTCTATAAGTTGCAAGTCCGGCCCCACATGGAGTACTGCTGTCACCTCTGGGCAGGAGCACCTGGCTACCAGCTTGGACCTTTGGACTCGGTTCAAAGGCGTGCAATGACAATTGTCGACAATCCCAAGCTCACGAACGGTATTGAGTCCATAAGTCGAGAGACTTTGCCTCTCTCTGCGTGTTGTACAGTTTGTATACGGATCTTGGGGATCCAAGTTTGGCTGGGGTTGCAACGCGCGTGCGATGCCTCTGGTATTGCAGGCGTCCATAGGCTGCGGTAACCGCTTACCAACAGATGGGCCGTATGCTTGTTTGCTATCTTGGTAGTACAAAAAAAAATCCCTGACTCGCTGTAAGTGTCGCGGTAAGAGTCAGATTAAGAGTTAGTGAAAGCTGTTTTCTGTTTGAGGTGGAGTACCTCAAGCAGAAGACAGGGCTAACCATGAGGGTCGAGCAGTTGGAGTCTCGCCATGATGTCAACTTTATTTCGTTTATGGTGCGGGTGCCGACTGACCGTCTATCGACCTTCATGAATGGAGAGTTCTGGCCGAGAGGTGTCAAGTTCAGGAGGTTCTTCGGACGCCTGACAGGAGACACCGCACCGTGCGTTATACTTCGCCGTCAATACGTGTGCGCTAAGGTGGTTGCTTTCGCTTGTGGCGCGAAATTCAATTTTTTTCGTGTTTTTTGCCCATCACAGCTCATCAACACTTCTTCAGATAGCGAAAACTAATTTTCCGGTAATTATATGACCTAACAGACAAGTTTTAATTTATAGTATCTCATAAATATCATTAGTTTAGCTATGAATGTGTTTCAATGATTTTTACAGTGTTTTGTTATTTCAAGCACACTCATAGCCAAACTAATGATCTTTATGTGATACTATAAATTAAAACTTCTGTGTTAGGTCATATAATTAGTCTTCTCACTATGTCCTCGTATTAACCAATTTAAAATGAATGAATGTATTTGCAGGGCGGGCGGGACTCCTGTCAGGGGGACAGCGGAGGCCCCCTCACCATGAAGCTGGAGGGGCGCAGCACCCTCATCGGGCTGGTGTCGTGGGGCATCGGCTGCGGCCGCGAGCACTTGCCCGGAGTCTACACCAACATACAGAAGTTCGTGCCTTGGATTGATAAGGTTTTGAATCCATAAACCCACTAGAAGACATATTTATGCCTTAGACAAAGTGTTATCCATAAACCCACTAGAAGAATATAAACTATGCCTTGGGTAGATAAGGTTTTGAATCCACAAACCCACTAGAAGAAAAAATGGTGCCGCTAGAAGAAAAATATATATATTTATTTGTATACTAGAGCAACACAGAAGCACAATAAACTTCGACTAAGAGGACGCCTTGCGAGGATTACGCCTTGCGAGGATTACGCCTTGCGAGGATTACGCCTAGGGTAGATAAGGTGTTGAATGCATAAACACACTACAACTAAATATTGTGCCTTGGCTAGACAAAGCTATAACCCACTAGACAAAAAAGTGTCTTGGATAGATAAAGTTTTAATCCAACCAACTAGAAGAATATAAATAATTTAACTACACTAATAGTAGACTGGCCGTATTTAGGCTCATTTCGATCAACACACGGTTACGATCACTAATATTATATAAGCTTGTATTGAAATAGATATTTTTCTACAAAATGTATACCTAGGTACTCTATCCTAATCCATCTATCTATTCTGAATTTAATCGAAATCGGTTAAGCCTTTAAAGAGCGATTGTGTGACATCTTTCTCATTTATAATATTAGTAGTTAGTTTTGTAAATAGTACTGGTTATATCCAGTGTTGTAAAATTGATAAATTTACAAAATAAATTTAAGTTAAATGTAAATTCTGAAAAAATTATTTATTTTCAATCATTGTTACCATTTTAATATTAGTGATTTATTAAAAAATGTTTGTTATTTTTTAATTAAGATATTATGTATTTAATTAATTTAATGTTATATTATGTTTGCATTGAGAAGTCATTTTGTATTCTTAGTCATTGTAATTAACATTATCGTTAAAATGTGTCCTATCTATCGTTATTACATCATTATCATTGAAATATTTCCTATGTAGGTACTATCATTATTTCATAATTATCACCAATATTTTATATTTATTATCGTTATTTCGTATTTATCATGTTAATATTTTCTATTTTCTATCATTATTTCATCATTACCACTAATATTTTCTATTTACTATCGTTATTTCTTCATTATCAATAATATATTTTCTATTTTCTATCATTATTTCATAATTATCTTATTACTTAATATTTTCTATTTTCTATCATTATATCATAATTATCTTATTAATATTTTCTGATTTCTAACATTATTTCATAATTATCTTAATAATATTTTCTATTTACTATCGTTATTTCTTCATTATCAATACTATATTTTCAATCATTTTTTCATAATTATCTTATTACTTAATATTTTCTATCATTATATCATAATTATCATATTAATATTTTCTGATTTCTAACATTATTTCATAATTAACTTAATAATATTTTCTATTTACTATCATTATTTCATAATTATTATATGGATATTTTCTATTTTCTCTCATTATTTCATAATTATCATATTAATATTTTCTGTTTACTATCATTATTTCATAATTTTCATATTTATATTTCCTATTTACTACCATTATTTCATAATTATTATATGGATATTTTCTTTCTTTATTTCATAATTATCATATTAATATTTTCTGTTTACTATCATTATTTCATAATTTTCATATTTATATTTCCTATTTACTACCATTATTTCATAATTATTATATGGATATTTTCTTTCTTTATTTCATAATTATCATATTAATATTTTCTGTTTACTATCATTATTTCATAATTTTCATATTAATATTTCCTATTTACTACCATTATTTCATGATTATTATATGGATATTTTCTTTCTTTATTTCATAATTGTCACATTCATATTTTCTATCATTATTTTATAACTTTGGATTATTAACTGACAAAATTACCAATTTCTTAAAAATATAAACACAGTTTTATTTTTACTATATTAACGTCCATTTTATATTTTGTATAGTATTTGTATAATCCGTTTGTGAGAAAAAGGCTTTTAAAAAGACGCCTTTTTTGCAGTATGGGTTCTATTTTCGCCTTAATAGGATCAGTATAATCAGTCATCATCATCAGTCATCATCATCAGTCATCATCATAAGTCATCACATTATAAATCATTCATTTAAATCAACATTCCATATAAAATAAAACGTTACGTATAAACTGGTATTTGTAAGTTTAGTAGGTACATCGATACTCCTAAATTAGGCCGGACTATGTGGTCCAGTTATTTATTATATAGGATACTTAAAATACGTTTTTTATTTTTGTAATTTTCAATAAATTGTTTTATGAATTTTGGTTTTTTAATCATTCCAACCTAAGACTTCATGGCATCTGTGGCGCGGCCGGGGAAGGTTCGTCTGCGACGCAGGAGGTTGAGGGTTCGATTCCCGCCTCGGATCAAATATTTGTGCGATCGCAGATATTTGTTCAGGGTGTTCTGGGTATTTTCTTAGTGTAATAAAAAAAAACTATCTATGTAATTTATTGTATTAAGTATATCAGTTATCTAGTACCCATAACACAAGCTCTGAGGCTAGATAATTATGTGTGAACTGACCAGCATTATTTATTTATTATTTTTATTTATATTTACTTTCTAATAACTCTACGATGGATTTAGCATTCCATACACTATCAACGCCAAAATATGACAGCTCTGAAAATCGATGACAAATGTGTTCGATACATTGCCGGTTCACACTCTAGTCCTTCAAATGTGTTCAATAATCAAGCAGCAATGGACGGATACAACTCCGCCGCAAGTTTCTAGAACAAATGTCTACTACTTACCACAGCAGTTGGCAATGTATTTTTTTTTACTATGTGGTGACAGGACAAGCTGATGGCCCACCTGATGTGAGGCAGTAACCTCTGCCTACCTCATAGGTCACGACCACCTAGGACGCGCCCTATGTGGCATTACACTGCGCCCTCCACGCTCAGACACAAAGATGTAAAGGCTTATGTGCCTGTAATTTCACTGGCACCGCCACCCCTTCAAATCGGAACACAGCAATGCCAGGACTACTGCTTTGCGGTAGAAACAGGTCCCCAGACGAACTCTCACAAAAAATCTCTACTACCAAATCTTTATCTAGACAACCTCTTGACTGATTTTGCTCATGTTCATATTCTTGGTACCAATGTTTCTGCAAAACATTATCGAAATCTGCCGGTAGATAGCGCCGCAGCAAACTATCACCCTTTTTTAGGTACCTAGGACTTAGAGAATTAAAAAAAATTGTTGGGCTGGACATATAATCAAAGACCTAGGTAAATACTATTCCAATCAAAAATCGTAGAAGACTAAAAGACAAAGATATTTTAGAACCTGTCAAGTTTCGATGAAATATACGAGTACTAGCAAACATACATACATACATACATCCGGTAGATGACCTGACCATCCTCTGGTGTAACTCCTTAGCCGGCTTATACGACATTCACGGGAGGAGACGTCAGGATCTATTCTGGCAGGAGGTTGTAATTGTTGGCAGCGCCATCTGTGTATTTACTACGGTATCAAATCATCCTACGGCTAAGGTGATTCAAAAGTGGAAGCTACGCCTTGTTTCATCACCTTGCCGCTCGCATTATAGAAATAGATGGCGCTTTTATCTACTAAGAAAGTTTTGTTTGTTACTGTGTGTATAAATTAAGACTAATGGTGTCAGAAAAATGGGAAATTAGTTCTAGTTACCCGGATTTGTTTGTAATATTCGTTGGCATAAGATTAATTGTCCTGGCTGCTAGCTTATTAGTGTTATTACTGGAAGATAGCGTTAGCAGAGTCAGTCGTGGGAAGCAATGGCGGCGATGAGCTCACCACTCGCCACGTCTATACTCCACGATGGTGCAACCCACTGTGAAAAGAGGCCCATTGAGGCTCTGCTACCCCTTCGGGGAAAAAGGCGTGTGTCAATGTATATAGGAATGTATGTTTTTTTTTTGTTTTTTTTAATACTACTTGGATGACGGATCAAGCAAGAGGCCCACCTGATGTTAAGCGGTAACCTCTGCCTATGAACAGTGCATTACCTCATTGATCACGTCCACCTACGACGCAACCTATGTGGCATTGCACTGCGCCCGCCACCCTGAGACATAAAGATGAAAAGTCTCATGTGCCTTACCCTTCATACCGGAACACAGCAATGCGAGCACTACTGCTTTGCGGCAGAAATAGGTATGGTGGTAGTACTTCCCCGGACGAACTCTTTCACAAAAAAGCTCTACTACTACTAAAAATGTATGTATGTAATGTTCTAGAAATGCATAAAAAAAAGATTTATAACATTTTGGAACGCGACGAATGAGCTAGATCCACCATTATCAGAATTGAACCGTTTAGTACGAAGAGGTTTGATAGACCTTTGTTCGACCACGATCTCACCTGTTGGTAAGTGACAATGTGGCCGAAGATGGAGCACAAAGGTCTAGAAGGCACCTATTCACTCTAGCCTTGAAGAGACCCAGATTATAGTTTTCAGGAAAGACAGACGACGGTAGTGTATTCCACTCCTTATCAGTTCGCATTATAAAGGTAGAACTGAAACGTTTAGTACGAATAGAGGGTATACTAATGAGGTAAGGATGCTACCGAGCCGTGCGCCTGCTCGTCCTATGATGAGAAGGAGATGGTGCAATAGGTACGGCGGTAGAACATCCCTGATCAACCCTTTCACAGCACAGCCCTATATACTATAAACAAGGAGATGGTGCAATAGGTACGGCGGTAGAACATCCCTGATCAACCCTTTCACAGCACAGCCCTATATACTATAAACAAGGAGATGGTGCAATAGGTACGGCGGTAGAACATCCCTGATCAACCCTTTCACAGCACAGCCCTATATACTATAAACAAGGAGATGGTGCAATAGGTACGGCGGTAGAACATCCCTGATCAACCCTTTCACAGCACAGCCCTATATACTATAAACAAGGAGATGGTGCAATAGGTATGGCGGTAGAACATCCCTGATCAACCCTTTCACAGCACAGCCCTATATACTATAAACAAGGAGATGGTGCAATAGGTACGGCGGTAGAACATCCCTGATCAACCCTTTCACAGCACAGCCCTATATACTATAAACAAGGAGATGGTGCAATAGGTACGGCGGTAGAACATCCCTGATCAACCCTTTCACAGCACAGCCCTATATACTATAAACAAGGAGATGGTGCAATAGGTACGGCGGTAGAACATCCCTGATCAACCCTTTCACAGCACAGCCCTATATACTATAAACAAGGAGATGGTGCAATAGGTACGGCGGTAGAACATCCCTGATCAACCCTTTCACAGCACAGCCCTATATACTATAAACAAGGAGATGGTGCAATAGGTACGGCGGTAGAACATCCCTGATCAACCCTTTCACAGCACAGCCCTATATACTAAAAACAACAGGAATGTTATACCTTTTGACTACGCCGCTTGAAGCTATTTGTCACAGCCCTATATACTATAAACAACAGGAATGTTATACCTTTTGACTACGCCGCTTGAAGCTATTTGTCACAGCCCTATATACTATAAACAACAGGAATGTTATACCTTTTGACTACGCCGCTTGAAGCTATTTGTCACAGCCCTATATACTATAAACAACAGGAATGTTATACCTTTTGACTACGCCGCTTGAAGCTATTTGTCACAGCCCTATATACTATAAACAACAGGAATGTTATACCTTTTGACTACGCCGCTTGAAGCTATTTGTCACAGCCCTATATACTATAAACAACAGGAATGTTATACCTTTTGACTACGCCGCTTGAAGCTATTTGTCACAGCCCTATATACTATAAACAACAGGAATGTTATACCTTTTGACTACGCCGCTTGAAGCTATTTGTCACAGCCCTATATACTATAAACAACAGGAATGTTATACCTTTTGACTACGCCGCTTGAAGCTATTTGTCACAGCCCTATATACTATAAACAACAGGAATGTTATACCTTTTGACTACGCCGCTTGAAGCTATTTGTCACAGCCCTATATACTATAAACAACAGGAATGTTATACCTTTTGACTACGCCGCTTGAAGCTATTTGTCACAGCCCTATATACTATAAACAACAGGAATGTTATACCTTTTGACTACGCCGCTTGAAGCTATTTGTCACAGCCCTATATACTATAAACAACAGGAATGTTATACCTTTTGACTACGCCGCTTGAAGCTATTTGTCACAGCCCTATATACTATAAACAACAGGAATGTTATACCTTTTGACTACGCCGCTTGAAGCTATTTGTCACAGCCCTATATACTATAAACAAGGAGATGGTGCAATAGGTACGGCGGTAGAACATCCCGGATCAACCCTTTCACAGCACAGCCCTATATACTATAAACAACAGGAATGTTATACCTTTTGACTACGCCGCTTGAAGCTATTTGTCACAGCCCTATATACTATAAACAACAGGAATGTTATACCTTTTGACTACGCCGCTTGAAGCTATTTGTCACAGCCCTATATACTATAAACAACAGGAATGTTATACCTTTTGACTACGCCGCTTGAAGCTATTTGTCACAGCCCTATATACTATAAACAACAGGAATGTTATACCTTTTGACTACGCCGCTTGAAGCTATTTGTCACAGCCCTATATACTATAAACAACAGGAATGTTATACCTTTTGACTACGCCGCTTGAAGCTATTTGTCACAGCCCTATATACTATAAACAACAGGAATGTTATACCTTTTGACTACGCCGCTTGAAGCTATTTGTCACAGCCCTATATACTATAAACAACAGGAATGTTATACCTTTTGACTACGCCGCTTGAAGCTATTTGTCACAGCCCTATATACTATAAACAACAGGAATGTTATACCTTTTGACTACGCCGCTTGAAGCTATTTCTTGGGACAACCTTTACCTTTACCTTGACTGTGCGAGTCGGACTCGCGCATGAAGGGTTCCGTACCATTACATATAAAAACGGCAAAAAATAAGAAATAAAATTGGTCGCAAAAAGTGGTCACCCATCGAAAAACTGACCTCGCAGATTGGAAAAATAATGTTTGTTGTATGGGAGCCCCCTTCAATATTTATTTTATTCAATTTTTTGTATTTGTTGTTGTAGCGGCAACAGAAATACATCATTTGAGAAAATTTCAACTGTCTAACTATCACGGTTCATGAGATACAGGCTGGTGACAGACGGACAGACAGACAGACAGACAGACGGACAGCCGAGCCTTAGTTATAGGGTCCCATTTTACCCTTTGGGTACGGAACCCTAAAAACAATAAAACCTCTAGGTACTTTAGTAGTATTTTTGTCCTGTGTAACAAATAGTAGGTATGCACATAATAATATGTACGTACCTGAGTGTGGCCGAATACATTACTCGTAGGTGTCAATGTACCAAGGCTCAACTCTGTAAGCGAAGTCAATGCAAGGTTGTCTTTGCTCTGTATGTTTATGGACATAGGTCCTATGTACTTACCTCCTTCCTCAGAGTACATTATCCTATACCTACTATAAACGAGCAATTTTTGTATATTTTGTAATCACGTTCTCGATAACTGCTCTAACGATTTCGATAAAACTTGCTATACAGAGCGTCCCAAGACTATGCGACATGAAGGGAAAGTACCCTAAATATTGTAAATAAGATATTTTGCTGAAATGACACTATATTTTAATTATAAAAGCTAGTAATAGTGCATTCAATGAATTTTTTAAAATTACTTGATTCGTCTGGGGATCGAACTGACTAAACCGAAATTAAAAATTCAAATTAAAATGATTGAGTTTACGTTATTATTTTGTTTTAAGATACCATGTTATAGAGGAATTAATATTCTTTGTCCATTCTTTCGATTAACATAATAAAAATACGGGCTGTTTTTTTTTCACATTTAATTCAGATCGAATCCTAGACGAAGCAAGTAATTTTTAGAAAATCCTTAAAATGCAGCTACTATCTTGAATAAATAAAATAAAGTCTACTTTCTGCAAAATATCCTAACTATAATATTTAAGGTACTTTCCCTTCATGTCGCATAGTCTTGGGACGTCCTGTATATGTGGATTTTTGGGAGCAAACTATCTATCTAATAAGTCTAATCTCTGGGAAAAAATAGTTTCTACAAATTTAGGCTAAGCAATGATCTGCGAGGTCAGTTTTGGATGGGTGATTTGGCAAAAGGAATGTTGGCTGACCGTATAGATGGTAGCCTGATGATGTTATCCACATCGCTGGGAGAGACTGGATGATCAAAGCAAACGGTAGGGAGTCGTGGAAGGAGATGGAGGAGACTTTTACCTAAGAAGGGATCCATTTCTCCTAACAAATCTATCCAATTATAGATTACTAGTAGTGCCCCGCGGTTTCACCCGCGTTAGTCTCGATCCCGTGGGAATATCGGGATAAAAATGTGCCTATGTGTTATTCTGGGAATCCAGTTATCTCCATTCCAAATTTCATGAAAATCCGTCCAGCCGTTTCAGCGTGAAGAAGTAACAAACACACTACACACACACACACAAACTTTCGCCTTTATAATATTAATTATATTATATATAGTGTGAAGTGTGATATAGTGTGATGTGATTACTAAATAGATACTAACAAATTACAGGCACATGAGACTTTTCATGTTTATGTCTTAGGGTCGCGGGCGCAGTGCAATGCCACATAGGGCGCGTCCTAGGTGGACGTGATCTATGAGGTAATGCACTGTTCATAGGCAGAGGTTACCGCTTAGCATCAGGTGGGCCATCCGCTTATTCAGTCATTCAAGTAACTAAAAAAAAACTACTAGAGATAAGTCAAACTACTAAAAATCAATATTATGTACTTTATATTATTGTATGCTCCCTCCTGAGGTGTTTCCGCTAAACTACAACATGAGCCACTTTAAAACAAAATGTAAAAAGAGTCCTTCAGGGCAGGCAACGCATTGGCAATACCTCTGGTGTTGCAGATGTCAATAGGCGACGGTAACCGCTTACCATCAGGCGGGCCGTAAGCCAGTTTGTCGAAACCTTACATAAAATAAAAATAATAGACTCTATATATGTATATATTTATATTCAGAAAGAATAATACAACTAATACAAGCTATGTACAAAAAACTTATGAAACAGTACCTATATATACATATTAATCCATACTTAATGGACACAAGCATTTAAAATTACCAAATAGGTCAATGGGCTGTTTCTGGAACAAAAAACATAAACGCGCTCCTTCTCCTTGTAGGATTCATGCTGAGAACCGTATTAAAAAATAAAGGCTTTTACCGCCATTTTTGAAATGAGATATCGTTTACTTTTATTGTATTTCTTTTCCTATTATTTTTTTGTGTTATTTTGTGTTATTTTGTTCTTATTTTGGTGGCATTTTAACCAATGTAGCTAAATCAAATGTTAATGTTTTTAAACAGCACAAGTAAGGTAAGTTTCAATAGTGAAAAGAAATGGAAGTGAATTACATGAATATAGAATTGGTGGAAATTGATTACCAAGTTTTTAGTAAAACGGCCACCGTTTTACTAATTGTGAGTCGTTTTTTTTGTATAGTTTTAATGAGTTTCTCAACAAGTCCGCTAGGGGCGCTAATAATTTTTTACATACAAAAACGACATTTCAACTTGCAATTCGGTTTTCGTTATTCTGAGTCGTTCCAAATTACAAACCTGTACCACAGAAGATAAAGATAAAAATAAAGAAAAAAATAAGTTTATTTCACTTAGAATAGACACTTATAATGGACACAAGCATTTAAAATTACCAAATAGGTCAGTCAATGGCCTTTTTCTGGAACAAAAGACATAAACGCGCTCCATCCCCTTGTAAGATTCATGCTGAGAACCGAATTTAAAAAAAGAAAGGCTTTTACCGCCATTTTCGAAAAGAGATGTCGTGTACTTTTGTTTTATTTCTTTTACTATTGTTTTTTTGAGTTTTTTTTGTGTTATTTTGTTGGCATTTTAACCAACGTAGCTAAATAAAATGAAAATGTTTTTAAAGAGCACAAGTGTAGTGAAATGAAATGGAAGTGTATTGCGTGAGTTTGCAAATTGGTGGAATTGTCTTCCAAAGTTTTAGTAAAACGGACACCGTTTTACAAACACTATTTCCCCCTGGATGGATGGGGGATGATGTCCCTGTGATTTTTTTAAATACTACTGGAATGACGGAACAGGCATATGGCCCACCTGATATTAAGTGGTATCCTCTGCCTATGAACAGTGGATTACCTCATAGGTCACGTCCACCTAGGACGCGCCCTATGTGGCATTGCACTGCGTCCGCCACCCTGAGACATAAAGATGAAAAGTCTCATGTGCCTGTCATTTCACCGGCACCCTTACCCTTCAAACTGGAACACAGTAATGCGAGCACTACTGCTTTGTGGCAGAAATAGGTATGGTAGTAGTACTTCCCCGGAGTCTCGCTTATACTTACCCGTATTTTTTTAAATTTATCCTTTCTCTTTAATAGTTACTAACAATAACTATTAAAGAATACCATTAAAGCCGAAAATATTTTATTAATTGAAATCCAAAGATCATTTTGGAATGTCATGTTGGCTGACGAGTCGCAGAGCGACATCAGGCCACGCGGCTATATCATTTATATATTTATCTAGAGTGTAAAATGCTTTTATCTTCATATAATCCCTTAAATATCTCTTCACATATACTTAGGTACAAATAACATATCTGGACAAATAACATACCTATACAATATAATACATTTAAACTTTATTGCAAATTAAAATGTTGATCCATTTAAAAAGTCATACATACATAACTTAAGACAATGATTCTCAACTTTTAGAGATCTAAATAAGGTCTAAAACTAAATGAAGATTCAAAAGTATGCAATGTGCATAATATATTCATTATGCGAAATCTCAATTTTGTGTCGTTTTCCTACAGAAATAAGGTGTAATTTAAAATAATCTTTCAGTGGGAGTTACTAAGTCTTTGATGATTCAAAACCTGCTCTCAGAGACAGAAAAAGATGAGTTTAGTTTTGCGAAACGGTTTTAACTTAGAGCGCATACATTGTGTGCTAACTCACTGCATTAGAGGCTTTCAAACTTAATTCAATGCTAAATTCTTTTAAAATTGGGTAGAGTAAATTACCTAGCCATAGTTCAGTGTCTGCAGAAAAAGTACAGAAGCATTACCAAAATTAGCAGAAAAATGGTTTAATAAAAAAAAAACACTGACTTGACTTTATCCGCCATTTTTGAAAAGAGACGTTGTTTACTATTTTATTTCATTTCCTAGTGTTTTTTTTGTGTTATTTTGTGTAATTTTGGTGGCATTTTAACCAATGTAGCTCGTCTATAGAACACAAGTGTAGTGAAATGAAATGGAAGTGTATTGCGCGATTTTCCAAGTTTTTGTAAAATGGCTATAGTTTTATTAAAACATGACTTGACTGAGACTTTGACGACTTGGAAGGATAACGTTGGAAATTATATTGAAAACTAGCTGACCCGCTCGCGACTTCGTCGACGCGTAGACTTTCATACAAACTTTAACACCCTTTTTCAACCCCTTAGGGTGCGAATTTTCAAAAATCGTTTCTTAGTGCGCGCCTACACCCCTTAATAAATGCTTGTGCCAAATTTCAGCCCTCTCGGCCCAGTAGTTTCCGAGCTTTCGTGATGAGTGGTCAGTGAGTGAGTGTCTGGACTTCTCTTTTATATATATAGATAAGTACACTTATTATAATTGAAAATGGCAAATGCACAAGCCGTGAGCCGCCAATTATAAAGAAAAAAAAACCTTAGGAAAAACTTTATTTTTTAAAGCACATTATTTGTGTCTGCTCTGTATAGTTTTTTTTAACAGTTAGGTAATCACGATTTTGAAATTATTATAAATGATATTTTTGGGGTCTTAAAACGGGTTATGGGATATAATATTATTGATCAAAGTAGACTCCGAATTCCAGAAGCTGGAAAAAAACGAAGTAACCAAGTTAGTTTGGTTGTCCAATATATTCTTATAAGTTACAAAGTCGTAAAATAATCTAAAGACGTTTATATAGTCGAATGATCTTTAGACCACAATAAATATATACTTGAAACCTCCAGACCGATACCCGTTATGGCAACAAGTTTTTAAATCCTTTTCTGACATCATCCTCATATATATTCCAGCACAAGGGCTATAATCGACTGGCATATCGACTGATAAACGACCTTTTTTCCGAAGGTTGCACTGCGCTCGCGCACGCGCAGCCAGTACCCACACGACTATAGAGCGCGCGGCCGCCATGTTGAAAATAACGATTAAAAACGAAAACGAATTATAAAACTAAATTATCATTAGTCATACAAAATCGCAAACGAAATTACGTCTTATAATAATTAATATAAGTTATAAATTATTAAAAGAATGTGAATTTACAGAAATAAAGTGCAAAGGAATGTGGTTACAGTGTCCATGAGAAAAAGAACGAGTGTCGAGTGATCGGTTTTTTTGTTTTTTAATGTGCGCGAAGTACAGCAGTCAGCCAGGTTTTTATAAAAGGTAAGTTTTGTCTATGATTCATTATTTATCTATAAGGTTGAGTGAATTAACTTTTTGTAAAATTAGATTTGGTCAATGAAGTTACAAAATAATTACCAAATTGTTTCGGCCATGGTACCGGTCTTCCAAGTTTGAATTTAGAATGAGATTATAGGTGTATTGTCTTGCATAACGTAGATGAACTTAGAGTGACCAAAAGCTATAGAGCACCTAGGGATAGGTAGGTATGAACTGTTACCTTAACTATGAACAGGCGGGCGATTCTGGAACAAATCTCAGGTTAATCTCTGTTAAAGGCAGAGGTTACCGCTCAATATCAGGTGGGCATCAGTTTCTTCTGCCATTCACATGACGTCGGCGGAGATGTGACGTAATTCCACGGATCTCATGATTGTAATTTATTGGAGAATACTACGGTTAGGAAGTTTTGCGAAGTGGTCATATTGAGAAAAAGTGCGGTGTACATAAGAGAAGTGGATGTTTTGCAAATGAGCCTAACGCCACCGCACGTTTTGTTTTTTTTTTACTTCGTGATTGACAGAACAAGCAGGTTGTCCACACCTGATGTTAAACGGTAACCAATGTATTACCTCATAGGTCACATCCACCTAGGACGCACCCTATGTGGCATTGCACTGCGCCCGCCACCCTGAGACATAAAGATGAGAAGTCTTATATGCCAATAATTTCACCGGTACCAACCCTTCAAGCCAGAACACAGCAATGCGAGCACTACTGCTTTGTGGCAGAAATAGGTATGGTGGTAGAACTTCCACGGATAAACTCTTTTACAAAAAAGCTCTACTACTAATAAAACTCTACCGCGCTTCATCCCTTTCTTTCATGTATAAGCCGTCTCTTTGGTTCGCTAAATTAACGGCGAATGTTTAGCACATTATTATCTATTAGCCATGGGTGTCTAGATAATGCGAAGCTCAGAATAACGCAAAGGCGCTAACTAAAAAACGGAGATCAACAATGCTGCACGTCATACTTTTCTTCCCGTAGTATCCTTTTTTTTTGCTTCGCTAACACTTGACGCTGAACATATGTCTAAAGCCGTTAAGGTTGCGCCAACCCTAGGCACAAATCTTCATACAGTAAAAACACACGTAAAAGCTGTTTTTATTGAATATCTCTTATAATAAATCTAAATTAAATCTGAGGTTTTCCCGCTTGGTTACGACATGTGTCGCTTCAAGAAAAATGTTCATAAATTCCTTCAGGGTAGGCAGTGCATCGACAATACCCCCGGTGTTGCCGGTGTCTATAAGCGACGGTGACCATTTTACATCAGGTGGGCCGTATGCTAGTTTGCCTATAAGTTTCATAAAAAAAAAAAGTAGATAATTTTACAAAACCCCTGCAGTAAACACTCAGTTGTACTGATTTTATTTATCTAATTTTTTACCCAATAATTTGCTTTATTTTAATAAAAAATCGAATGCAAAAGTTAGATCAGTAATGTTTTTTTTCTTGTTTTTTGACTATCGAGAAAATATTGTCCTGTCGTGTTTCTGGTACAGTGTAATATCGGAATTATAATGTAGTATCCATGTATATTTATAATTTGAATATTGTACTTTATTTAGTCAGTTCATAATGAAATCAAAGATAGGCCAAAAGGGTAAGGTTTGAAGGGTAAGCAGGGTGCCGGTGAAATAAGAAGCTCATGAGACTTTTCATCTTTATGCCTCAGGGTGGCGAGCGCAGTGCAATGCCACATAGGGCGCGTCCTAGATGGACGTGACCTATGAGGTAATGCACTGTTCATAGGCAGAGGTTACTGCTTAACATCAGGTGGGCCATCTGCTTGTTCCCTCATTCAAGTAGTATACAAAAAGATATGGTAATTTTGGGTTACCCCACCTAAGAAACTGCTTACGTTCGCTTGACATCGTATTTTTGGTCTAGGTTTAAGTTCGCATAGTATTATTACTCTTTGAGGGTTTAAAAACCTTGAGATTTTAAACAATGGCGCGAAACTGTGTCTACTCTGTATTTCCTTATTCTGTTTTATATGTTGTAATGTGGAGTCCAAATGCAATCCTTACATTATCACCATTCATCTTGATCAAGTCTAACCGCTTTTAATTACGAGTTAATTGTTTAGCTTGAATCGTCTCCCCTCGCGATAGATTATAAAGTCCCCGATTTATTGCGGCCTATCTTTAGTCTGGTTACGGTCCTACTGCAGTCTGGATTCAGCTCGGCTGCAGTCCGATTGCATTTTGTCTTCCCGAAAGGACATGGGCAAATCCCCATACATTATTTGACCCAACTTTTTTGATAACGTAACGTACAGTTGAGATACTTTTGGTAATATATGTTGAGATAATGAAAAAGCTAATTTAATTTCTTGCATAGAAGTTGTGGGAAAGTAATGAAGCTTGTTGCATTTTGTTTCACGCAAATGCAATGAGTTAATTTATCTAATTATTTAGAAATACAACTTTGGCTTACCAATTTCTAAAAGTATACAAGTTCTTTAGAAAAATTGGCCAAAAAACAACATTTAGAACCGTACTAGTTACTTCCATGAAGGGGCCTGGTTCATTTAATTATGGCCTGGGTCAGCGGTTGCCCACATCCTTTCCCTTGGGATCTAATAACTTATAATAGCATTTTTGTTAGGTTTTTCTGTAAAATATGAGAAAGTACAATATTCAGAATATATTTCAACAAAATTGTTTCAATTAGTTTTCCGATTTCCGTATACTGGTATCCGGACTTGTTTGTAAGATTTGTCCTGGCTGCTAGCTTATTATGGAATGTGTTTTAACAGGAAGAAAGCGTTAGCCAAGTCGGTCATGGGAAACAATGGTGGCGATAAGCTTACCACTTGTCACGTCTATTTCCCACGATGGTGCAACCCACAGTAAAAATAGGCCGATTTTTTTGCCCTTTCGGGGAAAAAAGCGTATGTCTATGTATGTATATATCTCTTCAATTATGCATTATATTCTTTAATGATTTCGTTGGTACCTTTTGAGGCATAATTTTCAAATGAAAAGTTGTGCTTGCGTTCACAACGAGGCTTGTAATGCAAATAGATAACAAGTAATTAATTTTGTAAAAATTAAAAAAAAACCTCAGCGCAATGAAGTGGCTGTACCGATTTTGATCAAACACAGCTAAGAACACTCCCGACTAATACACCTATCAAAAAAACAAAAAACTAAATCGGTTTATCCATTCGCGAGCTGCGATGCCACAGACAGACACACACACACTCACACACACGATACGTCAAACTTATAATACCCCGTCGTTTTTGCGTCGGGGGTTAAAAAATACATATATCAAGGAATAAAAGATGGCGACAATTTAAATCAACCAATAGCAGCGCGTTTGACACGTTATCACGTCACGTGTGTCCCTTGCGGTTGGCTGTGTTACATAAATACTAAAACCTTAGATCCACTCCAACACCGATCAGTTGAACATTACGCAATAACAAAAAACAAACTTCAAGAACTTGACATAGCTCTACAAGTGTATGTATTCTCTACACGTATTTGGCTAGGGCCCTGACCTCATCAAGCAATCAGCTGTTGTACCTCTCGTATCATCATCATCATTAGTCTACATTGGTCCACTGCTGGACATAAATAAAATGAATAATGCTGGACAGTCCACACAACATTATCTAGCCCCAAGCTAAGCAGAGCTTGTGTTATGTGAACTAGATAACTGATATAGTACTTAATACAATACTTAGATAGTATTTTTTTATTATGTATAAAAAATACCCAGAAATCCCTGAACAAATATCTGCAAAACGTACAAATATTTGTTCCGAGGCGGGAATCAAACCCGCAACCTCCTGCGTGGCAGGCGAACCTTCGCCCGCCGCGCCACTGAGGTTGTCTTGGATGTTTTGACTTCTTGAGTCTCTTGTTGGTTTCTTGATGGTCTCTTGATGGTCTCTTGATGATCTCTTGATGGTCTCTTGATGGTCTCTTGGTGGTCACCAGCTTGTTATTTCATATCCATGAGTATCTGTAAGTAGTAGAGCTTTTTTGTAAAATATTTCTACCGTGTTCGCATTGCTGTGTCCCGGTTTGAAGGATGACGGTGAAATTACAGGAGCATGAGACTGTTCATCTTTATGTATAAGTATGTAGGTATGTTGTAATAGTAGAGCTTTTTTGTGAAAGAGTTCGCCCAGGAAAGTTCTACCACCATACCTATTTCTGCCATAAAGCAGTAGTACTCGCATTGCTGTGTCCCGGTTTGAAGGGTGATGGTGAAATTACAGTCACATGAGATTATTCATCTTTATGTCTCAGGGTGGCGGGCGCAGTGCAATTGCCATCTGTGCGCCTATGTAGGCTGCGTCCTAGGTGGACGTGACCTATGAGGTAATGCACTGTTCATAGGCAGAGGGTACCGCTTAACATCAGGTGGGCCATCTGCTTGTTTTGTTATTTCAAGTTTTATAAAAAATAAAATATCATATGCAATAGCTTTTAAAGGGTATGGTTGTGCCTCATTTAGCCCACGCGCCCAGTTGTACCCTGACGAGGGTAGAGTTCCGGGTGACGTCAGCGCGTGACGTCACCGCGTGGGCACAGCAGTGGGAGTAGGCAACCTTGACTGCAACCGATCCGTTAGAGAACTGATCACAGAGGGCGCTGTGTACAACCATTAGAATAAACCTCTCCATGACTATGTTAATGATAAAGCCGCGTGACCTGATGTCGCTCTGCCCCTCGACACCTAATTTGTCAATTTGCAATTTCTGTACCAACATATAATTTATTATTGATTTGTTATATATGAGTTTAACAAGCGTAGAGTGTGCTGCCTTATGAACTTTTGCTGATTCTCCCTAGCATCTTACTTTGGCTGCTTACCTGAGGCTTTTAAGTCGGTTTACCTTTCTTCTTTGAATCAGCTTCCACTTGTTCTCAAGGCACCATACAGGCGCTCCCCACCTAGTAGTAAGAAGGATCATCAAAAAAAACAGACTGTGTTTGTTGCCTGATTCTTCTAGGTCTGGTTGCGTTGGAACAGGAGTAAATTTATTTTTTAAGACGTTTCTAAATGATCTTTGTGAATTCAATTAATAAAATACTTTTGACTTTGACTTTGACTTTGGTATAAACTATTAAAAACTGAGACTATACCTATACAAGTAATTAATAATGTAAAAATTAAAAAAAACCCTCAATGGAACAAATCGGTTCATCCGTTCGGAAGCTACGATGCCACACACACTAGGTCTGGTTGCGTTGGAACAGGAGTAAATGAAGAGTAAATGTAAATTTATTTTTTAAGATGATTCAAAATGATCCTTGTGATTTCAATTAATAAAATACTTTTTGACTTGACTTGACTTGACACACACACACAGACACGTCAATCTTATAACACCCCGTCGTTTTTGCATCGGGGGTTAAAAACTGAGACTATACCCATAAAATATGCATCAATTTTTATTTCCGTCTCTTTCGCACTCGGCCGCTATGATCTTAGATAGGTTCACTTGTTGAAATTACCTAACAAGGTAGAGTTCTAAACGATTTTCTTTACATTTTATCGGTAATTTCGTTCCGAACTAATAATAGTACTTACAAGTAGTTTTAAATAATATAAAAAAGCACTAACATGGGTCTTGAGCACCGCCGTAAAGTCGCATGCCTTTCGATCTTCTATAGGTTTTTCATGTCTGTCATAATTTTTTAGATTTAGTGTTTTTGAGATCTTGGCAATGGCCGGCACATTATATAGCTCCTTCTCTATTTTTTTTAAATATTGATTTGGTATGCGTTGATCTGCGATCGGGATTTGAACCAACGACCCTAGGATCGGAAGGCAGGGTCTCTCCCAATAGACCATCAGTGGTCTGTGTGTTAACTAAGACTTTATTTGAGTTATTTTAGCGGAAATGCTGCCCATCGAACCGGAACGAATACGTCATTATGAGCTCGCCACCTGTCATGACACCTGTCGTACAAAATATAAGAATCATGGTGATATTCCAAATTGAAAGTTGGGACTCTGTCTGTATTTTCCTTAGAGATTGCAGGCCTCCGTATTTTCAATATAATTTGCAACGTTTCAATCCTTCCAAGTCGTCAAAGTCACAGTCAAGTCATGTTTTAGTAAAACGGTGGCCGTTTTACTAAAACGCTAGCTAGCTAGTTTTTAGGGTTCCGTAGTCAAAGACAAGGAACCCTTATGGATTCGTCATGTCTGTCTGTCTGTCTGTCTGTCCGTGTATGCCACAGCCTTTTTTTCCGAAACTATAAGAGCTATACTGTTGAAACTTGGTAACTAGGTAGATGTATTCTGTGAACCAAATTGAAAAAAAAACAATTAGTTTTGGGGTTCCACATACATAGAAATGAAACTCAAAAAAATAATTTTTCTTCAAAACTATACGTGTGGGGTATCTATGAATAGGTCTTCAAAAATGATGTTGAGGTTTCTAATATCATTTTTTTCTAAACTGAATAGTTTGCGCGAGAGACACTTCCAAAGTGGTAAAAAGTGTCCCTCCCCCCCCCCCCCCCGTAACTTCTAAAATAAGAGAATGATAAAACTAAAAAAAATATATGATGTACATTACCATGTAAACTTCCACTGAAAATTGGTTTGCACGAGATCTAGTAAGTAGTTTTTTAATTTTGGGGTTCCCCATACCTAGAACTGAAAATAAAAAAATAAAAACATCAAACCCATACGTGTGTGATATCTATGGATAGGTCTTCAAAAATGATATTGAGGTTTCCAATATTTTTTTTTTCTAAACTGAATAGTTTGCGCGAGAGACTCTTCCAAAGTGGTAAAAAGTGTCCCCCCCCACCATAACTTCTAAAATCCAAAAAAGACGAATTATAAATCAAAATCGAATTATAATTTAAAAAAAAATATGATGTACATTACCATGTAAACTTCCAACCAAAATTGGTTTGAACGAGATCTAGTAAGTAGTTTTTTTTAATACGTCATAAATCGTAATCCATCCAAGAACTTTTATATTATGTTACTTGCTGCTACACGGAGGCCTGCGTTGCTCGATGGCTGCTACGGAACCCTTCATGGGCGAGTCCGACTCGCACTTGGCCGCTCTTTTTAGTTTGTAGCTTTGTCAGCTACATTCCTAAAATGCTATCAAAATAACAAAAATAACTCAAAAAACCAGCCAAGTGCGAGTCGGACTCGCGCACGAAGGGTTCCGTACCATTAACTATAAGAATGGTAAAAAAACCACGTTTGTTGTATGAGAGCCCCCTTAAAATTTTATTTTATTTAGTTTTTTAGTATTTTTTTGTTATAAATACATAATGTGTGAAAATTTCAACTGTCTAACTATCACGGTTCATGAGATACAGCCTGGTGACAGACGGACAGACGGACGGACAGCCGAGCCTTAGTAATAGGGTCCCGTTTTACCTTTTGGGAACGGAACCCTAAAAACACTAGAAAAAGAAATAAAAAAAAAGTAGACGACATCTCTTTCTAAAATGGCGGCTAGTGGCCCGAAAATTATTTTCTATTTTGTAACAATTTGATACAAGCACTTTTTTCAATTTACAATAAAACAAAACAATATTTGTTAGGATTTCATTTTGTTATTAAGTTTCAATCAACTGTTTTCTTAAAGTGTATTTGTTATCAATCAATATATATAAAATCGTTGCGTGACTGACTGACTGACTGACTGACTGACTGGCTGACTATCAACGCACAGCCTAAACCATAAGTCCTAGAGATCTGAAATTTGGAGGGTACGTTCCTTTTGTGGTCTTGGGGTGCACTAAGAAAGGAATTCCAGAAATTCAACCCCTAAGGGGGTTGCAGCGGTGTTTTTAAGTTTGTATGGAAATATACTCGCGGACAAAGTCGCGGGCATTCCACTAGTTTATTATAAAAGTACTCACATTACAACAAAGATCAATGTAAAACAAATAGTTTCTTGTTACGTAATGGCCACTTTTCCATTCACTTAGTCATTGCATGCAATACCTTTCATGTTGTAACACTATTAGCTACAGAGATGCTGTATCAAATATTACATACCTACATCGTAAATCACTCTGTGTAAAAAATAACAGCTCGTATTAGTCCGTGCCTAACGCCATTTTAAACATCGGAGGTCATTTTAGACGGGTCTAAAATGACCCCGTTTCTTCATAGCAAATAGTGATGGCGTTATATATTAGAGCTGTTTCTATTTAGACACGCTAAAGTATATAAAAAACATTAATTAATGCAAACTGCTAAGGAGTGGAATACACTACCATCGTCTGTCTTTCCTGAAAACTATAATCTGGGTCTCTTCAAGCCTAGAGTGAATAGGTGCCTTCTAGACCTTTGTGCTCCATCTTCGGCCACATCGTCACTTACCAACAGTTGAGATCGTGGTTAAACAAAGGTCTATCAATGTAAAAAAAACAAAACAAAACATCGTCACTTACCTACAGGTGAGATCGTAGACAGAGGTCTAACATAGTTTAAAAAAAAAAATAATTCAAGAGCTCGGCTTTTGTCGGTGTACGTACAAAAAATAAAATTTTATTTTCGTGGGATGAATACGGCCTTCATTTTGGTATGAATCCGGAAATAAATATTGGTGGGATGAATCCATGGGATCAATACGGATTCACCCCAACTGAGGAGTTTTCGAGGTGTCATTGTCAGTTTAGTTCTTTCATCGTCAAGAGATGGCGCTCGCGTAACTATTGGTATTTACATACTTTTTAGGGTTCCGTACCCAAAGGGTTAAACGGGACTCGGCTCACTAAGGCAACTAACTAAGGCTCGGCTGTTCGTCTGTGTATCTGTCACCAGGCTGTATCTCATGAACCGTGATAGATAGACAACTAAAAATTTTCACAGATGATGTATTTATGTTGCCGCTATAACAAAAAATACTAAAAAACTGATTAAAATAAATATTTAAGGGGGCTCCTATACAACAGATGACATATTTTTTTTTTGCCGTTTTTATAGATAATGGTACGGAACCCTTCATGCGAGAGTCTGACTCGCACTTGGTCGGTTTTGAAATTGTATTACGGCAGTGGAGAACTTTATCGTTGTATTATTAAAAAAATACAAAAACTTGTAAAATTAAGTACCTACCTAATAACAAGCAGCGCCCTGCGGTTTCACCCGCGTTAGTCTCGATCTCGTGGGAATATTGGGATAAAAATGTGCCTATGTGTTATTCCGGGAGTCCAGTAACAGATCTTTATTCCAAATTTCATCCAAATCCATCTAGGCTTTTTTCCTGAAAGAGTAACAAACATCCATCCATCCATACTTACAAACTTTCTTGTTTATAATATTAGTAGGATTATTATTTGTTACGTTTTTTGAAATATTTTCTGTTATATAACTGTTGTTAATAACATATTTGCTGTTGTTTTTATCATTTGGATAGAGTTATTATAATCCAAGTTCATTGACCATATATTATTTTATATACAACTTGGAATGACGGATCAAGCAGACGGCCCACCTGATGTTAAGTGGTACCCTCTGCCTATGAACAGTGCATTGCCTCATAGGTCACGTCCACCTAGGACGCAACCTATGTGGCATTGCACTGCGCCCGCCATCCTGAGACAAAGACCCTAATTTTTCATAAATTCTCATTAAAAAAGCTTTATTTTGAAGAATATGTAAAGCAAGGCTTAGGATATAAAACCGTTGATACCATCTAAAAATGGTAAAAAAAAATTGGGTGGTTTTTATGAAACTAATAGGCGAACTAGCTTACAGCCCACTTTATGTAAAGTGGTTACCGTCGCTAGGCACCGGCAACACCGGGGGTATTTTCGATGCGCTGCCTACCCTGAAGGAATTTATGAACATTTTTCTTGAAGCGACACATGTCGTAACCAAGCGGGAACACCTCAGATGGAAGCTCATTCCATAGTTTGTAGGTATGGGGGAGAAATGATCTCGAGAAACGAGTCGTTCGAGAAACCCAGGGATCTATGATGTGTGGATGAGGTGAGTAACAAAATAGCAGTTCAATGACTTCTGCAATGACAAATCACAACGAAAAACACAAAGTTACAAAAACAGACATAACTAGTATTTTTTGATGAACGAATCCTCTTTTATGGCAAAGCACTATTTAGTATTTAGTCATTTAATTAAGAAACTTGATGAATAGGTGTATTATATATATTTACAACTAGTTTTAAGTAATGTGTAGGTGGAGAGGTTAACTCCTACGCGGAATATTGAATGGTGCAAAAATGTTGCACCTTGAGTATTCCCTTCTAGGGCTACAATGTTAACTTTTCATGTCAATGGTTGGTGATTCATTTTAATCGTATCTAAGATAGAATAGTTGATTATGCACTAAGGGAATAAAGCAGTGTCTTAGTGAAGCGAGGGGTTCAAGCTGCCTAAGACGAAGACAGGCTTTATTCCAGAGGAGCATACTTTTCACATCTGTGAGACAATAAAAAATCATTGAAAATCACAGCGCCAAAAACCGATTTTTGTTTCACATTCTTTGTTGCACGTTTTTTTCTCAGTTCTGTGTATGGTGGCCAGAAAGATTTTCGAACAAATCTCTTTACAATGCCATATAGGCATTTTTTTACTTAACGAGCGAAGCCGCAGGCGGACACTTGTATTATGAAAACAAGAGGTTTTTCCATACGAATTTGACTTTCCAAATTCAAATCACTTTATTCCCTAGGGAGTTTCATACAACTTTATAGAGGAAATAATACTTTACTTTACGTTGAGGTTGCATGATATGTAACTGGACATTGTCGAGCAGGTGGTGTGTCTTAATGCTAAGTAGCATTTTCTTCCAACAAACCTGTGTAATTTAGAGTTGACGTATTGAATCATTTCTGCCGCAAAGCAGTAGTGCTCGCATTGCAGTGTTCCAGTTTAAAGGGTATGGTTGCCGGTGAAATTACAGGCACATGAGACTTTTTATCTTTATGTCTCATGGTGGTGGGCGCAGTGCAATGCCAGATAGAGTGCGTCCTAGGTGGCCGTAACCTATCAGGTAATAGAGGTTAGGTACCACCATCGAGCAACGCAGGCCTCCGCGACGGGTACCACTTAACATCAGGTGGGCAACATGCTAGTTCCATAAAGAAAGTATTAAAAAAAAAAAGATGCCTATGGTACTGTATATATTCTGTGCCTATGGTATGGTAGCCTATGGACGGCTACGGTGACCGCTTACCAACAGGTGGGCCGTATGCTTGTTTGCTAACTTGGTAGAATAAAAAAAGTAAAAATTGCGTGTAAGGTTATTTATTAAAAGCTTTAAAGTCGGTTCGTTTTTTTGTAAAAACGTAGACATGGTTTCAAAACATACTTGAGTAGCATATATTGACACAGTTACTCAACAAAAAGCTAAGATGCTCTAAGGTCCCGCCAGTGTGGGCCTGAAGGGCACGCGGGGGTGGGCATTACACACATATCTACATACCTATCTACCTACCTACACTGGCGATACTTAGCAATCCGGTCAATAAAACTAATCGAGACATATATCATTAATAATATTAAAGTGTAGGTTACCTAGGGGGTTGTCCATAAATCACGTGAGGCTCGAAAGGGTGGGGGGTGGAGGGGGTTGGCAAAAATCACGAAATATCACAAGGGGGGAGGGGGGTGTAGTAAGATATCACGTGTATTTATTTGTTCGCCACACTTTATGTCAGTCAGAAATAACCTGCAACCTTTCTGGAGGGCAATTCTCGTGCTTTAGGGATTAAGTCGAATTCGACATATGTCGAAAAAAGATGGCGAATGTCGAATAAAATCTTAATTTGCTATTCTCGTGATGTCACAAATAGACATAAGTCGACCTAAATCATTCAAATCGAATACGATTTGATGGTTATTGTGTCTTTTTTTTTAGACATTCATGCTTCGACATTATCTCTAATTTAGAGATAATCTCTACAATCCGAGAATTGGCCTCCTGTCTAGACATTTATATCCATGGTCCTTAATTTTCAAGAATAAAATTAGTTTATACATAATACCTTTATTTAAACAAAACCAGATTCTCTGTAGGTACTAAAAAATACACGTGATTTTGGGTGGGGTGGGGTAGTCTTAGACCTCACCACACCACGTATCACCAAGGGGCGCAGGCGCAAGGTGCTGTGCGCATTATTGGTCAAAGATAGATAATACATCTAAAATTATTGGGAAAATGTTTCTTTGCAATGCAAATAAACTTGACGACAAATTATTATTTCTAAAAAGCCAAGCCAAAATAACTCATACGCAACTGTGATACGGCTGACCATACTCGCAGAAAATTATGGATTTTCCACCCAATCACCACGTTATGTCTATAAATTATTTGTGTGATATTGAGCCTTATTTCGTAGGCTAAGAGTGATGATATAGTCCTTGTTACGAGGCCGTTTGAACCACCTGTTCACCTTTTAATATGAAATGACGTACAGGATGTGTCTTTCATTTGATATGTTTACAAAAATGGTGCAATACGGATTGCCTAGTTAGGGTTCCGTACCCAAAGAAAGAAATAAAAAAAGAAAGAAAGAAATTATTTTATTTGTAACTCAATCAAAAACTAAAATTAAACTAAAATAAAATAGAAGACATAATAAAAAAATTGCATTGAGTCACAAAATGGTCTCTGTCTCAGCATGAGCCAGTTGTAAACACGTTACAACCAACGCTGGTCTTCCAACAGAGCCATTTGGTGACATCACGGACAATAACACACCTGACACAAGTCAATAAAAAAATATAACAAAAAATAAACATCTACGACAAAACGGGTAAAACGGGACCCTATTACTAAGGCTCCGCTGTCCGTCTGTATATCCGTCTGTCTCCAGGCTGTATCTCATGAACCGCGATAGTTAGACAGTTGAAATTTTTACAGATTATGTATTTCTGTTGCCGCTATAACAAAAATACTTAAAAATTGAATAAAATAAATATTTAAAGGCGCTCCCATACAAAAAACGTGTCATTTTTGTCGTTTTTATAGATAACTAGTGGAATGTCCGCGACTTCGTCCGCGTTTACTTTTCCATACAAAACAGATTTTCAGAATCTAAACAACACCCCGCTGCGCCCCCTTAGGGGTTGAATTTTTGGAATTCCTTTCTTAGTGCACCTTTAGACCACAACAGGAACGTACTCTCCAAATTTCAGGTCTATAGGTCTTAACGGTTTAGGCTGTGCGTTTATAGTCAGTTACCAGTCAGTCAGTCACGCAACGATTTTATATATATTGATTGTACGGAATCCTTCTTGCGCGATTCCGACTCGCACTGGGCCGGTTTTTTATTAATCGTCTTAAGGTAGAACGTTCCGCTTGAGACGTCAAATTAAAATTTTATTGTGTTTTTGCTCATCACAGCTCATCAACACATGTAGAGATTAACCTGATTTGCGTAAACTAGGAGACCTAAAACGTTAAACTAGGAGACCTAAAACGCATGTTTTAATTAACCTGATTTGCGTAAACTAGGAGACCTAAAACGTAAACTAGGAGACCTAAAACGTAAACTAGGAGACCTAAAACGTAAACTAGGAGACCTAAAACGTAAACTAGGAGACCTAAAACGCATGTTTTAATTGATAGTGTCACATAAGTATAATTAGTTTAGCTACGATTTATAAGACACTAAAAATCAAAATATGCGTGTTAGGTCTCAATTTTCGCCATCTCAAGATGTTTTGATCAGCAAAAAACAATAAAATTTGAATGTCGTGCTACAAGTGATACGATCCACCCATTTTGTTCACAAAACAATCAGCAGTGTCTCTATACTCTCAACAGAAGGTAACTTCTTTATTTACAAAAATAATAATACAAGTAATACAAATAAGCTTATGTTTTTTTTTATAATTATTATTTTATTTATTGGTAATCACCAGCGTTTTACATAAAATGTGTCAATAAAAGATTACCCCAATTTTTTTAATTATTTAATAACAAATTCCTAATCAAACGCGAAAAATAATTTTTAACAAGCTTTTATTTTTATGTCCCGTTGGAATCTTGCAACTGAATTTTAAAGCACTTATCCTCAAAACAATTGAGCTAAAATTTGGCATGCCCGTCAAGTTCCGATGACAATACAATATGGTGGTGACAGCGAGCTGATCTGATGATGGAGACGGAAGGTGGACAACGGAACTCCTCGAGGGATAATAGTAGACTGGCCGTGTTTAGACTCATTTTGATCAGCCTACGGTTACGATCACTAATTTTATGAAAGCTTGTATTGATATATTTTTCAAAAAAATCTTATTTCTATACAGAAACTAAGCTCTTAGCTATATGAGCTGCGTGAGGTATTTATTTATTTATTTATATTTATTTGGATCACCAACAAAAGAAGCACAATCTTGTTTTTATTTTTTATTTTTAAATTGATAGACCTTTGTTTGAGCACGATCTCACCTGTTGGTAAGTGACGATGTGGCCGAAGATGGAGCACAAAGGTCTAGAAGGCACTAATTCACTCTAGACTAAAGTTACTATAATTCTAAAGTTACTTAAATCTAGTGTTCTTTCAATTATAGGTAACCACAGCGTGCATATTATATTAAGAACTGTGAATATAAACAAATAGGTACACAGGTACAGGTATCCTTGTATGATGTCACTGTGGCGGACGTAGGTATGACTTCATCACGTAGATAGCAAAAGTTCTTATATACGGGTTTTCTATCAGATTGTATTGTTTTACAATGCACAGTACAAAGTCGTACTTTAAGTTTTTTTTTAGTACAAGATTTATTCCGCAACATGTGAGTTTTAGGTGAATTTTTCGACGAATGAGTATGTATTGCTAAGTGCTTGGCTATATAATTATGTAACTAGGTATCTAAGAAGGTACAAAAAATGCAAATCAAAGAGAATACATAATATGTTATATTGCTCTTTGATTTGCATTCTTTATTTGTTTTAGTTATAAGTACTTTATTTAATACTAGCGACTCGTCCCGGCTTCGCTCAGGTAGTTTCAGGATGAAAAACAGCCCCCCTTCCCTCCTATCCCCCCCCTGGTAGCTTATGTCACACAGGGTGAATGTAGCTTTCCAATGGTGAAATATTTTTTGAAATCGGCACTTATAGTTTTTGAGTTTATTTATTACAAACATACACACACACAAAAATACAAATCTTTCCTCTTTATAATATTAGTGTAGACGTAGATGTAGATTGTATGTCCAATATGGGCAAACTGTCTATACATACAAAAAACCTATCATCCTATGTTGAAATAGTTTACAAAAAAGACTTCTTTTTTGTTTATACTACTTTGAATGACGGGTCAAGCAGATGGCCCACCTGATGTTAAGTGGTACCCTCTGCCTATGAACAGTGCATTACCTCATAGGTCACGTCCACCTAGGACGCACCCTAAGGCCCTAAGGCCCACTTAACATCAGGTGGGCCATCTGCTTGACCCGTCATTCCAATTAGTATAAAAAATATAAAATAAACGTATACCGAAATGCTCTAGCAGTAGTTACGAATACCGTTCGTTCCGAAAACAAAAGGAAGTCAACCATATTTGTATCCTGTAAACGTGTCAAAACTAACAAAATATCGCGACTTCCCACAGACCTCCTACACATGCTGATATTACGAAACGATGTGCACTTGTAGGTACCTACTACATGCTAAACATTACATAAAGATTGTCAATTGACATAGAAAGGTCATATCCAAACTCTAGTGAGGCCAAAAGCCAGTTTAGCTCGGCCTCTCAAACTTGAAATTTGAGTTTTTGTTATGGAACCATTTTTTTTTCTAGTGTGACTACTTATTAGTAATGCTCTTTAACAACATTACAATCTAGCCACGAGCCAGGCTTAGCATTGACCTAGATTTATAAAATAAATCATAACTAATAATGTGTACATTAAAACTTATCTTAATGCCTCTATTTATTATGGAGAGGACACTTTGTGTTAGGGAAGGAGCGTATTTACGCGACCAGGGTTTTCGACCAGGTTTTTGCTTGCAAGTACGTCGACCAGGTGCGGACCCTAAGGACTTGAAAGTAAAAAAATACTTGCAACTTGCAAGTAAAGTCGCTAGTTCCGCACGCAGAAAGTTTGTCGCCCTGTGCAGTCAAATTACTTGCAAGGTTTCGTAGTGCTTTTTCGCAGATGATCTTATGAATATAAGATGGTTTCGTCCAATTTCCTATGCAAGTATTTTTCCACTTGCAAGTTTTTTGTTTTCAAACGCGTTTTTTTTCCCTGTTTACATGAATGCACTGATCAATTAACTATGCACAAAAATACCTTGAAGGTTATATGAGCCCCGTTTTTTGGCACTGGTGTCTTAAGGTGGACGAACTTAGAAGCCCTGGTTCTCAATTTTGCAAGTATCTACGACACATCCCTACTTTGTTATTGTGTTAGCTAGCACTGGTTTGCACTACATTACACTATAGTTTACACTACACCATAGATAAAATAATACTAAACCTACTCTAACTTATACGGTTTCGTTCTTTTGAGTGTTTTCACTATGTCCGTGTTGCCTCGACGTTCACATGGTAATGAAGTCTACGTTCGTGAGCTTCTGCGTATTTTTTGATAACTTTATTTTATTTATTTATTTATTTTATTTTTACAATTTTAGAGAAACTAACAGCTAAACACAAACTATGGTATATATATATAAAATAACATGTTTAAACATGTTAAAAACCAGAAGGCTAATTATAAGTTTCTACAAATAAACTACTAAACGGATAAACTAGAACTAAAAATCAGTAGACGACAAAAGAAAAATAAACCATAAAGATATTAGACAATAATAAATACTTACACAGATATTAAACAATAATAATACTTACATAGTTACATTGTTGAGTTGAATTTAGATAAAAATAAATAAATAAGTACCTACACACTACGCTGACTAGACACATTGCAGCCCAAAAAGAAATGATCATTAAGCATACGTTTTAACTTAACCACAGAGGTGTTGAAAATATCAACATCGACATTCACTTTCGCCAATGTGTTGAACGAATTACATGCTCTGATAATAAAAGCGTTCTGACGGTTATCGACGATAAAGTCCCGGTATCACTCACTCGACCATCGTTCCACTCAGGGGTGCAGCGCGATGAGATGAAATGAGACATACATTGTAGTGGTAGACGGAGGAAGAACTCAATCATAGGGAGCTCTACTAGGGGATCAGCGTATCCCAGCCATAGATTTTTCGTTATCAATGTCATTCCTCATCCGTTGTTTCAAAAATGTTGGCCTGGTTACCAACCAACACCAGCCAACCAACCAGGAAACTACAGGCGGTTACGACAAAAGTTGTGGTGTACCTAGATAAAGCCTAGATAGATAGCAGTGCATTGCGTGTATTTTCGAAATGGTGGAATTTGTCCTTCAAAACCTTGGCTTCTCTGCCACTGATTTAACCTGGGTTATAACTTGATTGAGACTTAGTTTTATCACTTTCATTTATTGAAAATTAAAATGGAATGTTTTTTTTTTTTATTACAGAAAAACACATTACATCCAACAAACAATATTCACAATTTAAAACATATAGGTAGGTAGGTAAACATCAATCGGACACAAGTATTTCGCAGACAACTATTTAATCCTATATAGGTGGTAATATCTGTCTGTTTCCTCACTAGCAAGGCCTGTATCGAGGAAACCTGAACACGAGGAAATCTTTATTTTATTCAAAAATTGCTCAGCTGACTGAATCAGAATTTGCCATTTGATGTGCAAATTATCATTAATAAATTGCCTAAATAAATATAGTAAAATAAGTGGTATTGGTGGGTAACATCTTTCCTCTCGCTTTCCTACAATCTGTAGAATGGGTCGGAACTGTGTAACAGGAAGCGCGCATTTTTCTGAGAGGTTGGTACTATCAGCCATGTTCCTTATTACCAAGGAGGTGAGATGTTTTGGCTAAATTGTTGGGAATATTCCACAGAAGCCATTTAAAAAAAACATGTAATTAATTTTGTAAAAATTAAAAAACCCCCAACGCAATGAAACGCCTGAACCGATTTTGATCAAATAGCTAAGAACACTCCCGACTAATTCACCTTTCAAACAAAAAAACACAATTAAAATCAGTCCATCCGTTCGGGAGCTACGTTGCCACAGACAGACACACACACAGACACGTCAAACATATAACACCCGGTCGTTTTTGCGTCGGGGGTTAAAAAATACAGGCAAGCAATTTGTTGACAATGAGAAACAGAGGTCAATTCAAAATGGCCGCCTGCGATACCTACCTTGAGTCTCTTCCTTGTGGGTGTTTGAATGATTTTTGCATTAATTTGACTGTAGGTCGTTTGGATTTGCAAATGGTTATGTCATAAATAATCCGTAGTTTTGAGTGACAGCTCTAATTGTAATGTCCTTTAGAAGAGACAGATATTTATAAGGTTTTAAATTAGACTCAGTTTAAGGCAGGGTATTCCATAAAATTCCAAATTATAGATTTGATTTTTCTCCGATGAACCGTTTGGGCTCAAGCGCTAATTAAATAAGTTTTTTGTGAAAAGTATATTTTTCAATACAAGCTTTTATAAAATTAGTGATCGTAACCGTGTGCTGATCAAAATGAGCCTAAATACGGCCAGTCTACAGATAGTCTAGTCTATCCATCGAGGAGTTCCGTTGTCCACCATCAGATCAGCTCGCTGTCACCATAATATTGCATTGTCATCGGAACTTGACAGATATGCAAAATATCATCTCAATCGGTTGAGGATAACTGCTTTAAATTTCAGTTGCAAGATTCCACACGGACAAACTTTTTTTTTAATACTACTTAGAATGACGGAACAAGCTGATGGCCCACCTGATGATAAGTGGTACTCACTGCCTAAGAACAGTGCATTATCACATAGGTCACGTCCACCTAGGACGCACCCTATGTGGCATTGCACTGCGCCCGCCACCCTGAGACAAAACGATGAAAGTCTCATGTGCCTGTAACTTCAACGGCACCCATATACTCTTCAAACTGGAACACATCAATGCGAGCATTCCTGCTTTGGGTAGGAGGTATTGAGGTAGTATTTTCCCGGACGAACACAAAAAAGCTCTAATAAGTAATAGTGTAGTTTTTTTTTTAATCATATAAAAGTAAAAGGGCTTTGTCGCTTATGCGATGATGCCGCCCTGTAGTTGCTTGTCAAAGCGGTCTTATGCGATGATGCCGCCCTGTAGTTGCTTGTCAAAGCGGTCTTATGCGATGATGCCGCCCTGTAGTTGCTTGTCAAAGCGGTCTTATGCGATGATGCCGCCCTGTAGTTGCTTGTCAAAGCGGTCTTATGCGATGATGCCGCCCTGTAGTTGCTTGTCAAAGCGGTCTTATGCGATGATGCCGCCCTGTAGTTGCTTGTCAAAGCGGTCTTATGCGATGATGCCGCCCTGTAGTTGCTTGTCAAAGCGGTCTTATGCGATGATGCCGCCCTGTAGTTGCTTGTCAAAGCGGTCTTATGCGATGATGCCGCCCTGTAGTTGCTTGTCAAAGCGGTCTTATGCGATGATGCCGCCCTGTAGTTGCTTGTCAAAGCGGTCTTATGCGATGATGCCGCCCTGTAGTTGCTTGTCAAAGCGGTCTTATGCGATGATGCCGCCCTGTAGTTGCTTGTCAAAGCGGTCTTATGCGATGATGCCGCCCTGTAGTTGCTTGTCAAAGCGGTCTTATGCGATGATGCCGCCCTGTAGTTGCTTGTCAAAGCGGTCTTATGCGATGATGCCGCCCTGTAGTTGCTTGTCAAAGCGGTCTTATGCGATGATGCCGCCCTGTAGTTGCTTGTCAAAGCGGTCTTATGCGATGATGCCGCCCTGTAGTTGCTTGTCAAAGCGGTCTTATGCGATGATGCCGCCCTGTAGTTGCTTGTCAAAGCGGTCTTATGCGATGATGCCGCCCTGTAGTTGCTTGTCAAAGCGGTCTTATGCGATGATGCCGCCCTGTAGTTGCTTGTCAAAGCGGTCTTATGCGATGATGCCGCCCTGTAGTTGCTTGTCAAAGCGGTCTTATGCGATGATGCCGCCCTGTAGTTGCTTGTCAAAGCGGTCTTGTCGCTTATGCGATGATGCCGCCCTGTAGTTGCTTGTCAAAGCGGTCTTGAGGCTCTGAGTTTCAGAAAGTAAGTGTAAAGTTGTAAAATTATTAAAAGTGTAGAAACATTGCAGCTACACAGTTACATTGCCATTACATTGCAGATCAGCAATTGTGTCAAGTGATCTTACACACAGATTATAAAACAATACTTGTTGGTTATATAACTCACGCAAGTACACAGCGACACATTGCAAGTACTCTTGTGACTGTATAGGACAGTAGCCGACCCATTCACCACTTCCACACCATAGCGTAAAATTTTGCAAAATCTACATAGTTTATGACAGGACAACAACTTTAGAAATGTTAAGGTGGATGATCTCGCTTTACGCGCGAAATTCAATTTTTTGGTATTTTTTGCCCATCACAGCTCATGAACACTTATTCAGATAGCGAAAGTTGATTTCGCGAGAACTAGGAGACTTAACACACATGTTTTATTTGATAGTAGGTATCTCATAAATATTATCAGTTTAGCTACGATCCCCCTAAACACATTTTTACTGTGTTGTTTTTTATTTACTACATCACCCAGAATAGGAAGCAATCAGTTGTAAGGAATGTTGAAGCCTAGAAATCCATTTAAACATTATTTACCCAAACTTAAGCTGCACATTTATAAGAGAAATGTATATAATATGTAAATGCCATACGTGCATAACAATGTATAACAAATGCCAACGTATAACAAATTACAAAATTCATTTAAGGATTTGCCATTTACTATGTTTAAAAGCAAGCTGATGAAACGGCTAGCCGATCATTGTTTTTATTATATTAATAAATATATGAACTTTTACAATAATTTGTAACATGACATTTTGTTTAAATGTAACCCAAAAATTCCGTTCCAGCGGGACTCGAACCCACAACCTTGCCTGTGATCGGCAATGCCTTTACCAGTTCGGCCATAGAACACTATGACGTTGAAGACGAAATTTGTGGGCACTATCAACTCGGCTATAGCGCCGATGGGAGCCATCTACAGGTGTTCCCACTGGAACGGAATTTTTGGGTTACAATTAAATTTAATGTTATTCATAAAGTGTGGTTTACACTGACATTTGCACACCATCTAGATGGTAGAATATATAAGGGACATAATTTTATAGTAACATCTCTTAGAAATAAGTTACCTGGAGCCCAATGGATCAAACAGGACAATAGATCAATCTCAATGGATCAAACAGGAACTACTCAATTCTACTAAACCAATTGTAATTAAATTGGTAATGAATTGTCTCATACTTGTCACTTTTGACACTTTTGGTATTCTACTAACTCAATGGTTTTACAATTGCGTTATAATTGTGACCATATAGAAACAATCGTAAAATCTTTGTTCGTAAAAATTCGTAAAATCATAAATTTTGCAGTCTACCATTTTTGATAACAATTGTAATTGTATTGTAATTGCAAAGTTAAGGAATGGTTTTTCTTTAAAAAATAGTAGAATTTGGACCCTGTATTCGAGCAAATAAAATATTCTTATACGTTTAAAACCTTTTATTTTATAAAAACGGGAAATTTTCACGTGTGTTCAGAATCTTGCTTACGAGTATTTGTTTGCATAATTATTGGCTGCATAGTTGAGACTTGAGAGGCGATGTGTGTCGGTATATAGTCGGTACTCGTTAATAACCCTGTCGCGACAAGTCGTGACCTCGGCATGTCCTCTTTTATCAGGTTGTATGACATGTTAGCATGGCTTATTGGCCCCTCTGTTCCACCGGGACTCTGGGCAAGTGCTCAGGGGCATGCGATCAATGAGGCCACCTATTTTTTTTTTTTATGCAACTTGTAATGACGGATCAAGCAGATGGCCAACCTAAGCGGTACCCTCTGCCTATGAACAGTGCATTATCACATAGGTCACGTCCGGTAGGAATTTACTTTACCGACCGTCGATTTGGGGGGGGGGGGGGGGGGGGGGGGGAGGGGGGAGGGGAGGGTTGGGGGGGGAGGGGTAAAACACCCCCTTTGAAGGAAAAGTTGCGGAACCCCCCACTTTTCGGGGAAAAAAATAAGGAACATTTTGAGGTTAAGTATGGAATTTATACAAAAAAGATCTTGTTATGTAGGAATTTACCTTACTTGCCATCGATTTAAGGGGGGGGGGGGGGGAGTGGTAAAACACCACCTGTGAGTGGGGAGTTGCGAAAACCTCACAAAATACTGTAAAATACTTAAATACAGTAGATATAAATACATAGTTAAAATACTGTAGGCCGTTCAATTTAAGGTAGATAGGATATTACTAAGGCTATTGGGTATTGGCGTGCAGGTGTCGGTTCTGGTTCGCTGCGGGCCCTACCGGGCCACGCTCGCCTTCGGCTCGCTCGCAGCTCACGTGCTGATCATGTTCTAACCTAACCTAAAAACTTTATTTTTTTTCTCTAAAACTATGAGTTTCTACATTTCCCCACCTATAGGGCAGAGGTCTCCCACTGCCTCCCCCAACTCCTTCGGCTCGCTTGCAGCTCACGTGCTGATCATGTTCTAACCTAACCTAAAAACTTTCTTTATTTTTTTTTCTCTAAAACTATGAGTTTCTACATTTCCCCACCTATTGGGAAAGAGAGAGAGGAGAGAGGGGGGAGAGGTCTCCCTCTGCCTCCCACTCCTCCCCCAACTCCTTCGGCTCGCTCGCAGCTCACGTTGTGATCCCTTTTTTATAAATTCCATACTTAACCTCAAAAAGTTCTTTATTTTTTTTCTCGAAAAGTGGGGGGTTCCGCAACTTTTCCTTCAAAGGGGGTGGTTTACAGCTCCCCCCCAACCCTCCTCTACCACTCCCACCCCAAAAATCGACGGTCGGTAAAGTAAAACTTAGCCTCACGTCCACCTAGGACGCACCCTATGTGGAATTGCACCGCGCCCGCCACCCTGAGACAAAAAGATGAAAAGTCTCATGTGCCTGTAATTGTGCCGGCACCATTACCCTTCAAACCGGAACACAGCAATGCGAGCACTACTGCTTTGCGGCAGAAATGAGTATGGTGGTAGAACTTCCCCGGACGAACTCATTCACAAAAAAGCTCTACTACTACTACAATACCAGTAGTATGTACTAGTGTTAATAGCTCCGTCACCCTGAACAAATCTGCTCCAAAATGTGGTAACGGCGTTCATGCTTCAACCGTTATGCACTTATAAGGCATGTTTAGATGATATATTATGGCGATTAGATATAATCATTTGACGCCGGTTTCGGCCCATTTCTTTGACAGCAGCCAAATTCCGAGACTATAGAACAGGGGGCTTAGTACGAGAATTTTATAGTATTCGAAACTATTTGAAGTTTCGTTTCCTTCAATACATTTACTGAGAGCGTCCTTAGTTGTCTCCTCGTTTCCGCTAGGGGCGCTGCAAGTAAAAGTATGGAAGGAAACGAAACTTCGTATAGTTTCGGATACTATCAGAACTCGTACTAAGCCCACAGTACGTCAGTAAAGTTCAGGTTAGTTAGAAAGTGACAGAACAGTGCTCGCGCTACGAAAAGTGAACTAAAATCACGAAAAACAGTATTTAAACAAATATTTGCTGCGTAAACGAAAATATAAAATTGAGGAATATTTTTTGTTACCCTTATTAATACAATGTAGTACGTTGGAAATTATTTATGTTATATGCGCACAGTAGAGTGCATAGTCTCGTGTATTCGAAATAAGTGCTAACATAGTTTCTAAGCTCTTATTATTATTTATTTATTGAGGAACAACAAACAGAGGCTTAAAAAATACAATAGAAAACGATGATAATCTGCAGTAGTTATAAAAACTGTGTCGCAGACACCAACGCCCTCCCCCGTTACAAAAAGTTATGAGTTCCAAACAAGTTATAGGTATAAAGTACAATAGATTAGAAATTAGTTTAGTTAATAATTTCAAATTCAAAAGAAAATTTAATATAATACTAGTATGCGAGTCGAGTGTGTGTGTATGCAATGGTGTGTGTGTGTATGGGAGTATAGGTGTGTGTGTGTAGGTGTGTGTGTGTGTGTGTGTGTGTGTGTGTGTGTGTGCATGAGTGAGTGCGTGTGTATGTGTGTGTTTGGGAGAACGAATAAGTGTAATGAGTAAGTGTAGTGTGTGTAAAGTAAAACATATATTACTACTTGACAACCCTTAGGAGATCCTCCGTATCTTCATAATTTAGGGATGTAAGCCACTCGAGACATTTTAATTTACATTTGTTGTGTGGAAGAGGATAAATATTAATCAGCCTGTTCACTCTGTTATACAAACTGGAGCTTATATGCGAGAAATGACGACTCGCTACTGCAGTGCGGCGCGGTTCCAATTTGCAAACTCTATCCGATCTTCGTTTATTATGAATTAAGTTTGGGTCAAAGAATAACAGAGAGTGTTTACGAAGAATAGTTTGCAAAATAAAAACTTGACGAACTGTGGGAACTTGGCAAAGCGAGAAAAGTTCAGTAGTAGGGAACCATATGGGTTTTTTGGACATCACTTTGAGAACGGCTCTCTGAGCCCGTTCCAGCCTTAACATCAAGGTTTTGGCTGAGCCACCCCAAGAAGTGATGCAGTACGATATAATGGATTGGGCTAGAGCAAAATATATGGTTTTTAGACAATGGAAACCAATAACAGTTCTAAGGTTTTTAAAAACAAAGATCAGCTTTCTTATGCGGGAAAGTGTAGAGGATATTTGCTGTTTCCAAGTTAGTGAATTATCTATCATGACGCCGAGATATTTAAGACAAGACGTCCGTTCTAAAGTCATGCAGTTGCAAGTGGACGGGACATTATTATTACAGACATGAGCACAGACAGAGAAGGAAGAGTCTGGTTGCGTGGATAGGTTGGGTGAGAAAGGGATAAATTTACTTTTTGATACGTTAAGGGTCAGGAGATTTGTGCGTAACCAGTTCATGACCAATTTAAGTGCAATTTCAGAACTAACTAGTTGTATGGATCTCGGTCTGTTTTTTTAGGGTTCCGTAGTCAAAGACAAGGAACCCTTATGGATTCGTCATGTCTGTCTGTCTGTCTGTCTGTCCGTGTATGTCACAGCCTTTTTTTTCCGAAACTATAAGAGCTATACTGTTGAAACTTGGTAGGTAGATGTATTCTGTAAACCGCATTAAGATTTTTACACAAAAATAAAAAAAAAACAATTATTTTTGGGGTTCCCCATACTTAGAACTGAAACGCAAAATTTTTTTTTTTCATCAAACCTATACTTGTGGGGTATCTATGAATAGATCTTCAAAAATGATGTTGAGGTTTCTAATATCATTTTTTTCTAAACTGAATATTTTGCGCGAGAGACACTTCCAAATTGGTAAAAAGTGAGTCCTCCCCCCCCCCCCCCCCCCCCCCGTAACTTCTAAAATAAGAGAATGATAAAACTAAAAAATATATATGATGTACATTACCATATAAACTTTCACTCAAAATTAGTTTGAACGAGATCTAGTAAGTAGTTTTTTATTTTTGGGGTTCCCCATAAGTATGGGGAACTACTTAGAGCAAGTACTTAGAGCTGAAACTCAAAATTTTTTTTTTCATCAAACCTATACTTGTGGGGTATCTATGAATAGATCTTCAAAAATGATGTTGAGGTTTCTAATATCATTTTTTTCTAAACTGAATATTTTGCGCGAGAGACACTTCCAAAGTGGTAAAAAGTGAGTCCCCCCCCCATAACTTCTAAAATAAGAGAATGATAATACAAAAAAAAATACATAATGTACATTACCATGTAAACTTTCACTCAAAATTGGTTTGAACGGGATCTAGTAAGTAGTTTTTTTGTAATACGTCATTAGTCGTAATCCATCCATGAACTTTTATATTATGTTACTTGCTGCTACGGAACCCTTCATGGGCGAGTCCGACACGCACATGGCCGCTTTTTTATAGTAGAGTCGATTTCGTGTTTGGGGCTCAAACATGCCCTTGGAAATATGATGAAAATTAACAAAGGTTTTTTTTTGTTGTTATTGTTTAAGATAAATTTTGCTAACACCCGTTTGCACTAAACATAAGAATCGCCTAAGTTCTTTCCTAACTTGTTTAGACTACTTCTAACGATAAATTTGTTTGCCCTTTAGTAGTAGTTGAGCTTTTTTGTGAAAGAGTTCGTCCGGGGAAGTACTACCACCATACCTATTTCTGCCGCAAAGCAGTAGTGCTCGCATTGCTGTGTTCCGGTTTGAAGGGTAAGGGCGCCGGTGAAATTACAGGCACATGAGACTTTTCATCTTTATATCTCAGGGTGGCGGGCGCATTGCAATGCCACATAGGGTGCGTCCTAGGTGGACGTGACCTATGAGGTAATGCACTGTTCATAGGCAGGGGTTACCGCTTAACATCATGTGGGCCATCTGCTTGTTCCGTCATTCAATAATATAAAAAAAAAAAAAAAAAACATTCCTTAGTCCACTTACGCTAGGCTGTTCTTAGGCTTAGGTGTATCTTAACTAGGACAAGCCTAACCTTATGTTTAGTGCAAACGGGCATAAGTCTATATGAATCTTGCCAGCCTCTAACTACATTCTTCCAAGTTTGACTTTGTTATCTGTATAATTACGTGTATCTTATGATTTTAAGCTAATGGGCCTTACTAAACTACGGGCTATCTTTTAATCGACACCACCGGTAGACTTTTACTAATATTATAATGTATATAATATACAACCTCCGTGTAAAGTTGGTTAACGTTAAATAGATCAATATTACAAAATGTATGCGCGGGCGCAGATTACAATGACAGTGCCACAAAGCCAATGTCATAAGTAAATACACAGACACACAGACACTCGCACCACGGTATTGGTTGGAGGGCATAATCTCACAGAGAAAAGTGTTATAAGAAAATATTTTCCCGAAAAATTAAAAGTTTTGGCTACGTCTCAAAAACTGTTTACTTTTTCGTCTAGACCTGTGGTTTTCTTCTGACGACCTCTGTAGCGGGGCGGGCGAAGGTTTGCCTGCGACGCAGGATGTTGTGGATTCGATTCCCGCCTCGGAACAAATATTTGTACGATCTGCAGATCAGGTTGTTCTGGGTATTTTCTATGTATAATTTTTAAAAAAAAACTACTTTTTATTTATTCGTACCAAGTATTTAATTTTGTAAAAATTAAAAAAAAACCCTCAACCCAATGAAATGGCTAAACCGATTTTGATCAAACATAGCAAAGAAAACTCCCGAAAAATTCACCATGCAAACAAAAAAAAAAAACGGTTCAACCGTTCGGGAGCTACGATGCCACAGACAGACACACACGCAGACACACACAGACACGTCAAACTTATAACACAACGTCGTTTTTGCGTCGGGTGTTAAAAAGAAAAGCCCTGCAGAGAACGTCTAGCGCCTGATAATGATGTCTCGCCGTTTTCCCACTTCACTTATTCACGTGACTGTACTAATACCGGTATAGTCGGTTACACAAGGCTGCGTTACGTCATTTAGTTCGGCGCGCTCAAAGTCTCGAGCTTTTATTTATGTCTGACATTTTCATTGAGTGAAAGAGATAGTTGTTAAGTAACTGTATTGTCTGAACAAGGGCTTACAAAGCTATTTTGGAAACTTATTTTTTGTAATATTGCAAGTTCCTGTTTTTAGGGTTCCGTAAAAAAACTACGGAACCCTTATAGATTCGTCATGTCTGTCTGTCTGTCTGTCTGTCCGTGTATGTCACAGCCTTTTTTTCCGAAACTATAAGAGCTATACTATTGAAACTTGGTAGGTAGATGTATTCTGTAAACCGCATTAAGATTTTTATACAAAAATTTAAAAAAAACAATTATTTTTGGGGTTCCCCATACTTAGAACTGATCCTCAATTTTTTTTTCATCAAACCTATACGTGTGTGGTATTTATGGATAGGTCTTCAAAAATGATGTTGAGGTTTCTAATATCATTTTTTTCTAAACTGAATAGTTTGCGCGGGAGACACTTCCAAAGTGGTAAAAAGTGTGTCCCCCCCCCCCGTAACTTCTAAAATAAGAGAATGATAAAACTAAAAAAAATATATGATGTATATTACCATGTAAACTTTCACTCAAAATTGGTTTGAACAAGATCTAGTAAGTAGTTTTTTTTTTAATACGTCATTAATCGTAATCCATCCAAGAACTTTTATATTATGTTACTTGCTGCTACGGAACCAGATTCATGGGCGAGTCCGACACGCACTTGGCCGCTTTTTATTTTATCCTTGATATTGCTCGTTGTTTTAGGGCAGGGAAAAAAACGTGGATTAAAAGACAGAATATACCTGCTTCAAAAAACAATTTTTTCCTGTAATTTATACATTTTGTTCCGAATAAAAATACCAAATCTTCTGAAAATATTTACAAACTCCTAATAGGATTAATATTATACTTTGTTACTAGTTCAATTTATATTTTGACGACAATTTAGGTTCGACATTTTTACCATAACTTAGGCTCTGTAAATTTGTGCCGATATAATGCGAGCGAAGCCGTGGGTGGCCACTAGTATAGAATTAAAGTTTGAACACTAACAACCATTCGTATAAAATTCATATAATTCTTTTCGAAAAATAAATAATATTTTAAAAAAATTAATAAAACACGCTTTTATAGCTAACCGAACTAAAAAATAGAAAATAATTTTCAATTTCAAAGAGTTTATATTACAGTAGTAGAAGATCGAACAATCAATCAGTTTTTTTTTTTAAAAGCGTGGGTTGCTTGATAAAGTATATGTAACAATCATTCTGTTGGCAACTATCTATGAGAGGAGAGTTATGAAAAGTAGTAAAATGCAATCACGTTTTAAAAAAAAAAAAAACTGGTTGATTGTTCGATCTTCTACTACTTTCATATTATAAACTCTTTGAAATTGAAAATTATTTTATATTTTTTAGTTCGGTTAGCTATAAAAGCGTGTTTTTTTTTTTATATTATTTATTTTAATTTTTTTAGTTCGATTTATCGCTGTCTCTCTCTCTCTTTCTCTCTAACTTTAACTCTAACTCTAACTCTCTCTCTCTCTCTCTCTCTCTCTCTCTCTCTCTCTCTCTCTCTCTCTCTCTCTCTCTATGCAAAGTTTCAAATTAATCAGACTTCTGGAAATTGGTGAAAATTATGCTCAAAGATTCAGTTACATACATACATACATACATACATACATACATACATACATAGATACAACCCAAGCTAATAAAAGCGTGTTAAACACAATCTTCGAAGCTAGGAATTTATTCCCAATACAAGATGTTATAATGGTTCTGATCAAAATGAGCCTAAACACGGCCAGTCTACTATTATCCCTCGAGGAGCTCCGTTGTCCACCTTCCGTCTCCATCATCAGATCAGCTCGCTGTCACCATCACATTTTATTGTCATCGGAACTTGACAGGTATACAAGCACATTACATTACATTTACCCACACCGCCTCACACACGTCACACACCACACACCCACATTCACTTCCTCATACTTGGTTACAATTATTAGGTTATAATAATTAGCAAACTTTTTCTTTGCGCTGTCTGTTTGTTGTCTCTGTTTTGTTCCTAAAAATTTTTATTGTTATGTTTACGTACAATTACTACTTAAAAAAATAAACGATGGATATAGAAGAGCGGTAACTCCTAACACAAGCATATTTTTTGCTTAAAAGGAGACACCAAACCCTGTTAAATTAATGAAATAAACATTTGTATTTGTATGCCAAATTTCAGCTCAATTGGATATCGGAAAGTCACCCTTATCGCCACCCGTGTAATACTTATCAAAGAGTAGTTCCATGGCCAGCTCTGGTCTTCTTCATCAGTTCCACTTCACCAAATGGCACTTTCTAAATAACTACACATGCCTGACTTGTTGCTGAAAATAAATAAAATAAATAGGTGTGCCTATAATATTCGAGGGGTTCCCTCAATTCCTCATGGATCCCATCATCAGAACCAGATTTTGATGCAGTACATCACGGAAGAATTATTTAAAAAAAAAGCTGTACTACTACTAAAATGTAATAAACGCTTATTTTCTGTTGGTTCTTGGAATACTAGGTATAATAAACGCCGAATGTCTTGGAATAGTTAAACAAGAGTTACACCAGGTCTGGTTAATTCCATACATTTTAGAATTAGTTCACACAAAATATCGATAGATGGCAGTACTGGTATCGCTAGGAATATTGAACACATTAATTAGATTATTTTTTCACTTTTTTTGACGGCATTGCGTAAATAGTACCTCTAGAAGACTTTTTATGTGATTTTAACTAATAAAATAACAAAAATCGTTATAAAATAGTTTTTTTTTCAATGTTTTTACTGACATCTAGCAATTTCTAACCGAAACATTTTGATTGGGTTCTAAGGTTCTAAGTTTGGTCAAGAAACACATAGATGGCGTTGAAATAAAACCATGTTTCGGAGCAGTGTATTATTCGATAATATTTCGATAGTTACTCCACAGAGTAGTAAGAATACTAACGTGTTACTCTATGATATGATGTGATGAAATACGCTTGATTTCTCAAGTATCATCTAGTGCGCTGTAAAGAAGGCAAGAGAGAAGCGCCATCTAGTACGCTGTTAAGAAAACAAGTAAGAATGCATATTAGTACGTTAGTACCGAGCGCGCGCCACGGGCGCTGCTCTTGCGCGACTTATCGTGGCAACGATCGTAGTACTAAGATTGTCTCTCTGTTGTACGTTAGTATTATTCCTTACTCTGTGGTTACACCGTGTTTTATCTCTTCCAATGAGGGGTTTTCACAGCTGTCTCGCTCGATACATAATTTTGATTCTGAAAATAGATGGCGCTGCACTATGGATAAGCTGTCAGAAGCAAGTTTGACATTGTGACGTAGTAACTGTGACAAACAACAAAAATAGATTAGCTAAGAATTTTTGAAAGTGGATTCTGGGTGAGCGCCATCTATCGAGCCAGTTGGAACTACTATTTATTTTTTAGGGTTCGGTACCCAAAGGGTAAAACGGGACCCTATTACTAAGACATCGCTGTCCGTCCGTCTGTCACCAGGCTGTATCTCATGAACCGTGATAGTTAGTTGAAATTTTCACAGATGCATGATGTATTTCTGTTGCCGCTATAACAACAAATACAAAAAAACAGAATTAAATAAATATTTAAGGGGGCTCCCATACAACAAACGTGATTTCTCCAAATGTAGGTTAAGCGATGCTCTGCGGGGTCAGTTTTTGGATGGGTGACCACATTCTGCGTGCAATTTTTTTTTTTTTTTTTTTACAAAACCTGATTGTTTTGCCGTTTTTGTAGTTAATGGTACGGAACCCTTCGTGCGCGAGTCCGCCTCGCACTTGAGCATTTTTTTTTATAGAAATCTGGTGCCATCATTGGATTTCGCAAAATGTCTCCGCTAGCGACGCTGTGAACTGAACAGATAAGTAGAACTACACAAGCCTTTTATCGGTGGCACAGATAAAACACGTCCTTCGTTACATAACCGTGGTTGATTGCATGCAGGCGACATAGAGCCGTACTCACTGTACTCTCAGTCCCTTTGCAATGTTTATTTACTTAGGTATAATGTTTCATGCACATTTTGACGACAGTTAAGGTTCGACATTTTTACCATAATTTAGGCTCTGTAAATTTGTGCCGATAAAATGCGAGCGAAGCCGTGGGTGGCCACTAGTATAGAATAAAAGTTTGAACACTAACACCTATCGTATACAATTCTTATAATTCTTTTCGAAAAAAAAACCGTCTTCGAATCTAGGAATTTATCCCCAATACAAGATTTTATAATGGTTCTGATCACAACGAGCCTAAACACGGCCAGTCTACTATTATCCATCGAGGAGTTCCGTTGTCCACCTTCCGTCTCCATCATCAGATCAGCTCGCTGTCACCATCATATTGTATTGTCATCGGAACTTGACAGGTTATCGGAAATCGGAAAGTCACCCTTATCGCCACCCGTGATTATCATTGAGTAGTTCCATGGCCATCTCTGGTCTTCTTCATCAGTTCCACTTCACCAAAAGACACTTTCTGAATACATATGCTTGACTTGTTGCTGAAAATACCAAAATCGCTATATGTGCGCTTATAATATTTGAGGAGTTCCCTCAATTCCTCATGGATCCCATCATCAGAACTAGATTTTGATGAAAATGGGATCAATCTGGAAGAATATTATGTAAACTAAAAAAAAACGGTCTTAAATGACGGAGTTTTGAGGTAAGAAACAAAATAAAACACCTTTTTTGTAAAGTCGTTTAAAAAGTAACACAAAATTAGACACTTCACACTGTTTTACATACAAACATACATAGACACACGCCTGTTACCCCGAAAGGGTTAGGCAGAGCCTCAAATGGGCCTCTTTTCACAGTGGGTTACACTATTATAGACATATCAGCGGAAGCTGGGTCCATAAATAAATAATTCTTGGTTAATTAACTGTTCTCAAATTATACAACTGATGTATAATTTGAAGACGTACCTTACGGTCATTTGATGTCATGCTCTGCGGAGCTTGACGTCAGTTCCGGGTATCAAATAAGGGGTTTGCGTATATCTTTGAGACAAAAAGAATACACAGCGTTCAACTTGCATTAAACTACACTAAAAACGGTAGATGATTTTGTTTCGAATAGTTAATGGCAATTTTTTGAGAGTAACTATTATTTCGGCGCGTTTTGCTAGCAGTATAATTGCTAACTTGCAGTAAAAACTTGTGTCTGTGATAACATATATCTATAAGAATTTATCAACAGATCATCACCTAGATGCCGCGTTTGTTACCCAATTCTTGTAAGTTTGGTCGCGTTGGAACATAGTTATATATATATATAACGCTGTATAGAGCTCGCCCTAGTCTCAAATTGTAGCAAATTTAGTTTACTTTAAAAGTATGCATAGTGACATACCGGTCAGACCGTTCCTTCACTAAGATATTGAGCAAAAACTGAAAAAAAAAACTATGAATTTAATGGTTTTTTGGGCACACTGCCGTTTGCACAGCACTTGGAAAATCGCAAATCTGTTTTATTTTGTATATTGGATTAGTTCCTAATAACATATAAAAAATTCAGACTGACCGGACCTTTTGCAAGTTCGGAGTTCATTCAGTTAAGACGATTCAAAAAGATCCTAATGATTTCAATTAGGGCGTGAATATTGTGGAATGTGTTGCATTAAAACCTTTTTTATCCACGATCTTTATCGAAAAATCTACAATAAAAATATATTTTAATCTACATCTACAGCACGTATACTTGTTTAAAAAAAATTGCTTAAAATGAAAGGAATAAATTTACAAAGTACCCTCTGTTTTTGTAGTTACAACCATTTTTCTCCTCGAGAGGACCTTGTTTATATTTTTTCATCCCATCTATTCGAAAAGGACGACTGGGTTCGCCTTTAAGTGCACCCAACGGTGGTGTTTTCTATGAGAAACTTTTAGCGGGCAGTAATGAGTTTTGAGGCGCACTTATTAAGTTCCTAATTCAAAAAGTGCGCGGCAAAGATAATTGCGGCGCACTTATTGAATTTGGAACCAGCGCCAAATAATTCGAACGCAAATATTGTTTGAATAAATACTGGCTGGTACGACGGCCCAAAACCCAAAACAAAAAAACCCAAAACACACAAAAAACACAAAACACAAAAAAAACACAAAAACACAAAAACACAAAAAAACACAAAACACAAAAACACAAAAAAAAAACACAATACACACAAAAAACACAAAACACAAAACAAAAAAAAACGCAAAAACACAAAAAAAAACACAAAAAAACACAAAAACACAAAAAAAAAAAAAACACAAAAATACACAAAACACAAAAAAAACACAAAAAAAAACACAAAAAAAATATACACAAAAAACAAAAAAAAAACAAAAAAAAAACACAAAAAACACAACACACAAAAAACAATACAAAAAAAACACAAAAAAGCACAATACACACAAAAACACAAAACAAAAAAAAACACAAAAAAACACAAAAAAGCACAAAACACAAAAACACAAACACAACAAAAAAAACACAAAAACACAAAAAAACAACCATTTGTTATATTAAATAATAATATTACAATAACATATTAGGCGCCTTTTATTTTCTCATAGTGGGTGATGAAAAGCAGAGTGTATCACACGGGCTCAACATATATTTTTGGCTCGGGCGACGTACTTTGAATCCCTCGCTACGTTCAGGATTCTACTCTGGAATCTCTCACTTCGCTCAGGATTCAAAAAAGCGCCCTCGCCGTAAAAATATTATGTTGCTCTCTTATGATACAATCTACTATTGAAAATTACCTTTCCCATCAACGCCTAAAGCCGCGTTCATCCACTGACTTTCTACATGCGTTACAATTGAGTTTTCCTTCATAGTATGCCAGTATTATTGATACAACCAACGTTTCTAATAAAACTGAAAGTGCCTGTATTACTCTAGGGGATGCACGTAACGAATGCGTTATACAACGGATTTCACCCATCGTCGTCCGTGACGCATCGAGGAGTAACGGAAATATAAGGTTTCCGTTTACACTTCCGTAGGAGACTTCAATCGATAAGATTATGTCAGTGTTTAGTGATATTATGTGAGGTACGGAAAGAATAATAAATAAATAAATAATGCTGGACTGTTCACATAACATTATCTAGCCCCAAGCTAAGCAATGCTTGTGTTACGGGTATACCTTTTTTTTAAAAATTATTATATCTTACAAAATTAACACAAACATTGTTATACACTGAAAAGACCCTTATGGGTTTGTTCACTTAATACAATACATGATAGATATTTTTGATTATACATAGAAAATACCCAGAACACACTGAACATGCAAATATCTGCAGATTACATACCACACTTACATATCTTCTCATTCACATATCTTCTTATTCACACATTCAAATACACCCTTCCACTTACTGATTCGCATAGATACACCCTCTCAGTAATTTTTATTAACTGTACTTTAGACGTTAATTTGGGCTGAATAAATAATAACACCCTACTCTCGTACTTGGGCCTCCTCTGGTACCCGGACTCTTTTGAGACTGGTGTTATCGGAGGAGTTCCCACACTGAAATGTAGGTACATGTATGGCGCTCGTCTTGACTTGTCACCTCGAGGGTACTAGCTGAAAATCAGTGTTTGCTCTTTGAGCAAGTTAATTCGCTGAGCTATGACCCATTTGTGATGCTGCAACACACACGTACTTTTAGTTATAGTTTTTATATGGTTTAAATGTTTATTTTAGTGCATTGCTTTGTTTTTGTGTAACGTTGGTTGTATTATCTAGTTTTTAGTGCACTGTCTTTTATTTGTTTAGAATGTACGTGTGTGATTGGAGATGCAAATAAACGTTTTATCTATCTATCTATCTATCTATCTATCTATCAGATTGTACAAATATTTGTCCCGACTTCTCCTCTTAAGGCGTGGATATATGTGAAATGTGGTTCATTAAAACCTATTTTCTCCACAATCTTTAACAAAAAATCTACAAAAAATATACCAACAAAAAAAACGAATTGAGAACCTACTCTTTTTTTTGAAGCCGCTTAATTACCAAGGAATGAGTCGTTAGCCGAGTCAGTCGTGGGAAGCAATGGTGGCGATGAGCTCACCACTTGTCATGTCTATATTCCCACGATGGTGTACCCACGGTGAAATTGACTTGTTGTGCCCATTGGGGGCTCTCCCTACCCGTTCGGAGAAACAGACGTGTGCATATGTATGTTACACTCTGAACAAACCCATGAGGGTCTTTTGAGTGTATAATACTTTGTTTGTGTTAATTTTTTAAGATATAATAAAAAACAAAAAACAAAAGTATTTTCAATATAATTTGCAACGTTACAACTTTCAAGTCGTCAAAGTCACAGTCAAGTTATGTATTAGTAAAACGGTGGCCGTTTTAATAAAATTTCCACCAATTTGAAAAGTCCAACAATTCCACAACTGGTTTCCTCACAATTCTGGAACTTTGAATTCCACAAGATTTTATAATAAGTATTAGTGATCGAAACCGTGTACCTACTGATCACACTTCTATTTCATTTCACTACACTTGTGCTCTATAGACGAGCTACATTGGTTAAAATGCCACCAAAATTACACGAAATCGTTGAAAAAAACACTAGGAAATGAAATAAAATAAAAGAAGACGAACTCTCTTTTCGAAAATGGTGGGAAGAGTCTACAACCGCATCAAGGTGTGGGTACATTATGTAGGTACAGTTGGCTTCATATTATAATCACTTTCATAACTTTTTGTGTGCACTGTATTTCGTAATTCTTTGATCACAACCAAAAGGTTTGTCCTATTTCATAACCAATATTGGTTTGAGCATGTAGGCACATAAACAGAACATTTACTTCGCCCACAGAATGTAGGGCAATCGCCACACTTGCTATACGACCAGTTTAAATATTACAACATATATACTCGCTTAACACTTTGGCAGATTTGGCACAGTATTTAAACACCTGTATAAATATTACATATTGTATTGTAAGTGAATCTTATTTCGTTACTTCATACACTCATCATTAACTACGATATATATATTAATTCCTTTCGAAAAAAAAACGACATCGAATCTAGGAGTTTATCCCCAATACAAGATTTTATAATATTAGTGATCGAAACCGTGTACTGATCACAATGAGCCTAAACACGGCCAGTCTACTATTATCCCTCGAGGTGTTCTGTTGTCCACCTTCCGTCTCCATCATCAGATCAGCTCGCTGTCACCATCATATTGTATTAACATCGGAACTTGACAGGTATGCCAAATTTCAGCTCAATCGGATATCGGAAAGTCACCCTTATCGCCACCCGTGAAAAACTTATCATTGAGTAGTTCCAATGGCCATCTCTGGTCTTCTTCATCAGTTCCACTTCACCAAATGATTCTTTCTTAATGTACACGCTTGGCTCTGGCTGCAAATACCGAAATCGCTATATATGTGCCTATAATATTGAGGAGTTCCCTCAATTCCTCATGGATCCCATAATCAGAACCAGATTATGATGAAATTGGGACCAATCTGGAAGTATATCGTGTCAAATAAAAAAAAACAAATCAGGACATAAATGATAGAGATATGAGGTAACAACCATAAAAATTTCTTAAATAAAGTCTTTCAATGTATTAACTATATTTCATTCGACTGTACTCTGTCCAGTTGCTAATCCGTCCACCTGAGAATCTGTCCAGTTGAGAATCTGTCCAGTTGAGAATCTGTCCAGTTGCGAATCTGTCCACTTGCTAAGGAGGCAAAAAGAACACACGAATTGAGAACCTTTTTTTGATCACGGTTAAAAATACAAGGCAACTGAAGATACATGGAACTGCACGATCTGATCCCACCATCTCCTTTTCAACATAGGACGAGCAGACGCACGGCTCGGTACCATCCTCACCTCATTAGTATACCCTCTATTCGTACTAATCGTTTCAGTTCTACCTTTATAATGCGAACTGCTAAGGAGTGGACTATACTACCGTCGTCTGTCTTCCTGAAAACTATAATCTGGGTCTCTTCAAGGCTAGAGTGAATAGGTGCCTTCTAGACCTTTGTGCTCCATCGTCCGGAACATCGTCACTTACCAACAGGTGAGATCGTGGTCTAGAATCATACGACGAGAGGAAAGACAGACGACGGCAACTTGTTCCATTCCTTAGCTGTTCGCATTACAAAGGTGGAAACTAAACGCTTAGTGCGAATTGCGGGTATACTGATGAGGTAAGGATGGTACTGAGCCGTACGCCTGCTCGTCCTATGATGAAAAGGAGATGGTGGGATCAGATCATGTAGCTCCTGGGCACATGGAAAATGTAACCTATGGAAGATCGACTTTATACGGTGGTGCTTGAGACTCTGGATCTTAGTCTCCGCCATATGTTGCTCTCATAAAAGCCTGAAAGCTCTGCGTTCAATCGAGTCCAAGGCAGCGAGCTGGTGTTTGGCCGAGTTTTCCCAAACATGGCAGCAGTACTCCATTCCAGCCCGGACTTGTGCTTTATATAAACTGAGAAGCTGTCCTGGTGTGAAGTAACGCTTTACCTTATTAAGGATGCCTAGCTTCATGGCAGCTGTTTTTGCCTTAGTCTCGATGTAGGAGCCAAAGTTGAGAGTTAGCGCGAGCGAAACACCTAAGAGCTCGAGGTGAGGCATGCTACTTTACGGCGGTGCTCGAGACGCTGGATGCTAGTCTCCGCCATATGTCAGCGAGCTCATACGCACATTGTGGATGCGTGGAGGTCTCGCACAGTGCGTGGAGGTCTCGCACAGTGCGTTTCACGCGCTCGTTTGTCCCGCGCACAAGGCGTGGAATGAGCTCCCGTTGGATGTCTTCCCACAGGGCTATAATATGGGTAAACTCAAGAGAAATATCAATAGGGCTCTTAATGGTAGGCAGGTCGTTTGCAATACCGTGGGTGTTGCAGATGTCTATAGGCGGCGGTGACTGCTTTACATCAGGCGGGCATCCGGGCAGTCTGATTGTTTGTCAAATCTTAATATAAAAAAAAAAGTTGCTGTCATTCCTATGGTGGTGCCACCCATTGTGAAAAGGGGCCAATTTAGGCTCTGCCTACCCCTTGGGACAAAGGCATGTGTCTATGTCTATAAGCCTGAAAGCTCTGCGTTCGATTGAGCCAGAGGCAGCGAGCTGGTGTTTGGTTTACCTTATTTATTTAATGTTATATTTGGTAGCTGCGTACTTCGACCAAAGTAAAATAAATGGACTGGCCTTACCCATACAAAACGTCCGTGAAAAATAAGACAATTCAGATTTAGGGTACGGTCAACAAATAAACTATCTATCTATCTATCTATCTATCTATCCAGCCACTGCTGAGTAAAGGCCTCTTCAATATAGCGCCACTCCTGGCGGTCTTGTAAATAAACTAGGTGAAATTAAATTATTGAACTTCTTAAAAACTGTATTTTTTTAATACTTAATACTTTAACAGATGCAATGTGTTTTCTAAAGTTATTTCAGTAGGTTTATAGTACAAAAAATCGCCGAAAAAAATGCAATTATTGAATGAAACTTTTACAAAAATACATGGTTCCCTTCTGTTTTATGTAGTTACGTATCTATTTTTCAGCTCTCAAACATACACAATATAAATCAATAGAAAAGCAAGTCCACCTAAGGTCTTCAGCTCAATCAATTTGTGAAAAATATATTTTTCATCACTCAATAAACTAAGAAAATATCATAAAAATCGTACGGAAACATAAATGTATAAAAATTCCAGTATTTAAGAAACTGCAGAGTGCAGTTTTAAGAATTTTGCACAATGAGTTTTTTTATACTACTTGGAATGACAGATCAAGAAGATGGCCCACCTGATGTTAAGTGGTACCCTCTGCCTATGAACAGTGCATTACCTCAGGTCACGTCCACCTACGACGCGCCCTATGTGGCATTCCACTGCGCCCGCCACCCTGAAACATAAAGATGAAAAGTCCCATGTGGCCGTAATTTCATCGGCACCCTTACCCTTCCAACCGGAACACAGCAATGCGAGCACTACTGCTTTGCGGCAGAAACTGGTATGGTGGTAGTACTTCCCCGGACGAACTCTTTCACAAAAAAGCTCTACTACTACTAACCGTTTTTTGGCGTATAGAATTCATTGTGTAGAAAATGATCAGAGCTAATACGGGAAAATGTATTCCACTTCCAAAAGTCGTCTGTTCTTGCTCGTCTTATGACTTCTATCCATTTTTGTTTACTTTAGTTTTTTTTTGGAAAGCTATAAGGTTAATTAACATGCCATTACATATTATATGCAATTACCTAAAGCGACGTGCTTAGCAATGTTTTGGCGTAAATAATGAAAATTACAATTCTAAATCAGTACGATACCCCTTAGGCATCAGATTTTTTTGCAGTCTGTACCGGACCATCCGTCATGCGTGAAGTCTTGTCAAATATTTCGTCGCTGTAGTTGGAAAACTAAATAAGTAATAACAACAACAAAACCAACATCGCGAGAAAAACGCGATTTACTGTTTTATTGCGTCAAAAATGGCAATAACTTTTTTATCGTAACTAATTTTTCAGTCCGTGTTTTGATATGTTATAGATTGGTACTGTATCTATTTTCGAATTTAATGATAATACATTTTAGTTCTTTTGATTAAGAGAAAAAAATAAAAAAACGACTATGTATTTTTCCCTCGCCAAAGTTTTGAATAATTGAAATGATCTATTATTTACTTATTTGAATATGACAATCCTATCCATGGGTATAGATTTATATAATATTAAAATACATTTTAAAATAAAACCAGCTTATAATCATTTCTTTTTATCAAGACTGAATATTAGAAAACTACTGAAACACCTACATTATTTTAGCAGACTTATAAATTCAAAGTAAGTGACATAACAAACTTATCATACGACTAATGCTTATAAAATCAACAAAATGAAAAAAAATTATGGAACACAATAATTCTAAGTATCAAAAAGAAAAAGGTATGTCGACTAAAATTAAAACTATCTACGAGTATAAACTTGTGTCTGTTAACTTTCATTCAGAGTGGGGAACATTGAGATAATGTCCTGGGGCGTAGTCCTCCTTGTCGCTCGTCCTCTAGAGCAAGACGTGTCCATCGACATGTATGGGCCATCATAACCATGCAATAAAGTCGATTTTGCAAAATGTGTTAGTTATGTAGTTTTCCTACCACACGACGATTTATAAGTTTTTTATCAATTGATGAAAATTATATTACAAAACCTTTACTTACGAATGAAATGCGATGCCTGAAGCTTTATTTGTATTTCTTGTGTTGTTTGCACTTGCAGAAAAGCATAGGAAGGCATTGTATCACCAAGGTATCTAATTTTGGTATTTTTCAGCATAGCTGTCACTCGTTGCCGTGACAAAGACTGACTGAAGCGAAGTATACTAGCTAGGTCTGTTTAGAAGCTTCAAAACTATCGTTCCCTAAGGCCCGTCCATTCATTTTATTTACGTCGATGGCTGCGTAGACCTTTCACTATGTTTTGCTATACTTACCGTAGACTTGGTACAGTCAGTAAAAAAGCATTGTGTACTCTTTACTAATAGTACTAGTAGTTTTGCGAGCAGTAGACCTCGCAGGTACAAACTATGACGAACTGCTAAGGAGTGGAATACACTACCGTCGTCTGTCTTTCCTGATAACTATAATCTGCGTCTCTTCAAGGCTAGAGTGAATAGGTGCCTTCTAGACCTCTGTGCTCCATCTTCGTCCACATCGTCACTTACCAGAGATCCTATGTCACGGTCCTATGTTAATCTACTTACCGCGCTGACTGTACGTACACAGCGGGTACTTGTTATTCACGACCGTATCAGCCAATTTTAATGGTGTTTTGACCTTGTGTTGTAAGTCAGCTGTTACCTATATATTATAGCACTCACTTAAGGCGCAATAGGTTCACAGCATGTCTAATAATGAGCTCTAGAATTTTTAAGTTTTTGATAAGAGTTCTTACAGATTACAAGAAGAAAAAAATATAAGGTATTCTAAAGCTTTTTATCTAGTGAAATCATAAATGCAATAAACTATTTGAATTACTACACTCGATAATTTTTTTATCAAAGATACCACCTTTTTAAAATTGAAATACCATTTTATACTTACTTCTTACACGTTTTAGTTATTGAAACATTTGGTAACTTATTAATTATTATTTGACTTAGTGAAGTCATCAACAAAATTTAACTAAACTCTAAAGGGCATTTTTATATTCTTTTTTTATACACAAAATCAGAGCGTGAGCTTGCCTTCGAGCCTCATACAAAAATGAAACTAGTTGAACCTATAGCGCCTTAACGCAAAATTACCAATCTTAGATTTGATTTTCAACTAACTAAATCAAGGACAATATTCAATTTATACACAACATTATACTTAGTTTCGAGGGATCAATGTACCAGAAACACAATAGGACAATATTTTTCTCGATAGAAAAAAAGCGGCTAAGTGCTAGTCGGACTCGCGCACCGAGGGTTCCGTACAAACCTGTAGGTATATAAGAAAAAAATATGGTATTTTTATTGCTAAATGAAATCATCATGAGCTAAGAGGTAGTAAGTTTAAAACTATTTTTATTATATGATATAACTAAAAATACATGCTTTTCTAAATTTTTTCTTTATCTGTGCTTTAAAACGTTGCTTCGTACCAAATTTCAAGATTCTGAGTTTACGGGAAGTACCCTGTAGGTTTTGATTCCCTTGCGAGTGTCGAAAATTTGTAGCATAAACGGCTGTATCTTTTGATTGCGTTGGCTTAGAAGTTTAATTTTTCAGAACTGAAAGGGACAGTAGATCTGAGTATTTGATATGAATTTCAGCTTGATACCTCCACGCGTTTCTGAGAAAAATGGCTTTGACAGACGGACAACAAAATGATCCTATAATGGTTCCGTTTTTCCTTTTGAGGTACGGAACCCTAAAAACCCAAAGTCATCTCTTACTTTTGGGTAGATTAGATTGTTTATTGTTTTACCTAATTTGATTAATCTTCAGCATCAACAGCTTAAAATTAAATGAGTTTATAGATAAAGGCCGCCGGACGCATTTTCATTTCTGTGCAGCATTTGGACCAAATTCATTGCATAGACTGGCAATGTCCTTTATTATATTCATATATTTTAGTGAGTTTTTGTTTAGTTTGGGTTTTAGGGTTTTTAGGCGTTTTACCCAAAAGGGTAAAACGGGACCCTATTACTAAAACTCCGCGGTCCATCTGTCCGTCTGTCACCAGGCTGTATCTCATGAACCGTGATAGTTAGACAGTTGAATTTTTCACAGATGATGTTTTTTCTGTTGCCGCTATAAAAATAAATAAAAAAAAACTTAAGGGGGCTCCCATACAAAAAACGTGATTTTTTGGCGTATTTATAGATAATGGTAGGGAACCCTTCGTGCGCGAGTGCGACTCGCACTTGGCCGGTTTTATACTCATGGTTTCTTTATTTGTTTCAGACTGAAAAATGTGGAGCGTATTTCTAGTAACGGCGCTCCTAGCGACCGCGCGCTCCAAGCAGATCCCAGCTAGCACAGGTAATTACCACGTCAATCAACATAATCAGGCGCGCACGCACACACACACGCACACACACACACACACACACATACACACACCACTCACACACCGACCTACACCATATGCAAACAAATCACATACTCTAACACCCCCACAATTTTAGTTTCATTACATTTAGGAAATCTGTACTTGTTTTTTTTTTTTTTAATACAACTTTACTCAATCAGATGAAGATAACTGCTTTAAAATTCAGTTACAAGATTCTACCCGGACAAACATACATTCCGCTGTCCACCTTCCGTCTCCATCATCAGATCAGCTCGCTGTCACCATCATAATATTGTATTGGCATCGGAACTTGACAGGTATGCCAAATATCATCTCAATCGGTTGAGGATAGCTGCTTTAAAATTCAGTTGCAAGATTCCACCCGGACATACATTGCAAGTTAATATAAAGCTTATAAAAAAAATATTGGATCATAGTCCGAATTGAATATCTACTCTTCGCTTAGCTTGCAAATGAAAAGAGCTAGGCAAATGTTAGTGTAAAAATAAAGACAAAATACTGTCCGTCCGTCACCCAGACGCTCTCAACGGGTCGAGTCTTGGACCGGGGTCAGCGACCGGGTATCCACCCGGCTGACGACACCTCGGGCTATCGGTACCGTACGCCTTTTGTTACGAAACGGAGAGGTCAGCTGGTCAGCCAACACTCCGGGAGTTTTGGAAGAAAATAATTCGTATCATGTCTCAGTGCTGTGGTTTATCCCACCTAAGAGTAGACCGCTCCGTCTCCTTCCGTGGATGTCGTAAAAGCCGACTAAGGGTATAAACCCTCAGGTAAAATCCTTAGAATCCTCAGGTAGATCGGTAGGTAGAGGTAGTTATTAAAACTCAGCTTTCACCTTTGCTAAAATATTTGTATGTAAGTAGGTTGTTATTATATCAATAGGTATACAGTGGTAACCAGTAACATTTATATCATATTCGTTGTTGTATTTATTTCACCGAGTTGAGGTACCTATGTTGTATAAGTTATAATCTTTCTTGTTTACATCGAATTTACTTTAAACATTGTGTCGCACGCCGTGCCGTGTCCGTGCATCAATAGAGGTTCGTGCTGAAAATCAGCGCTGCAGGTAACTGCAGCATTATGCTGAGCGCGAACCTTTTTTGACAGTACTGTACACAGCTCTGTACTTACATATTATGTGTTTTTTTATTGTTTCTGTGTGCAGTTTTGGTCAAAATAAATACCTTTCTTTCTTTCTTTCTTTCTTCTTTCTTTCTAGAGGTAATCATTACGAATCTAACACAACCTAGTACTACGAGTAGAAGTAGTTTTTTGTGAAAGAGTTCGTCCGGGGAAGTACTACCACCATACCTATTTCTGCCGCAAAGCATAGTGCTCGCATTGCTATGTTCCAGTTTGAAGGGTATGGGTGCCGGTGAAATTACAGACACATAAGACTTTTCATCTTTATGTCTCTTTTATTTTTTTTATATTTTTTTAGCTCTACTACTAAAATATGCTGCTTTATAGATGCTCCTGTCGGCTTAATCCATGAAATCCCTTAGTTGGCTTTCACGACATCCATGGGAGGAGACAGAGGGGTATATTCGTTATCCGACACACCATGCTTGAAGGTGTTTCTCAGAAATTCTCTGTTATGGATTTTTTCATGCGTTGCGTTCCGCCATCTTGAGTTTTATTTTTACCTACAAAATTAACGATATGGTACTACCATACTTTCTAATAAACCCAGGTCCACTATCCACTGAAGCAATTAAAGCAATTTAAACCTTAGAGCATGTTCACATGACAAGCACTTAAGGTGGGGTATAACGCAAAATTACCAATCATAGATAAGATTTTTAACTGACTAAATCAAATACAATATTTAAATTAAAAATATGCACAGATACAACATTATAATACCGAGGGATCACCCAGACAGAAACACGATAGGACAAAATTTTCTCGATAAAAAAAAACACAAAGTTACCTCTAACTTTTGGCTAGATTCTATTGTTTGTCAATATGGTACAGATTATTGGGTCAAAACTTGGATAAATAAAATAAATACAATAAAACAGAGGGGTTTTTTTGTAAATTATCTATATTTCATGAGATATTTAATAAAAACCGCTTTTTCGAGCGGTGCGTTGCGTTTTTTTTTGTATGAAGATTTCTGCCGGGTTGGCGCAGTCTTAAGGTGGGGTATGTATAACGCAAAATTACCAATGTTAGATTTGATTTTTAACTCACTAAATCAAATACAAGGTTCAAATTATAAATATGCATGGTAATACATTATAATTCCGAGGGATCACTGTACCAGAAACACGATAGGACAATATTTTCTCAAAAGAAAAAAAACAAAGTTACGTCTATTTTTTCCCTAGATTTGATTTTTATTAAAACAGTGCATATTATTATTAGATTAAAAATTAAATAAATAAAATCAATACAACAAAGCAGAGGGTTTTCTGTAGGGGTTTTGTAAAATTATCTATATTTGACGAGATATTCAATAAAAAGCGCTTTTTTGATGTACCTTTTTAATTTTTACATGCTTTTGTATTTCTGAAATTTGCTTGCTAGATATGTTAGAACATAATTGGAACTTACCTACTTATTTTTACGACCTCAAATGACATTATGTTCAAGCAAATAAATATATCTTTATCTTTTCGAGCGGCGCGAGGCGTTTTTTTTTGTATGAGAATTTCCTTCCCCCATGCATTTGGCGCAGTGCACAACAGTGCTGCTAGCACAACATGCATGTACGGTAAATGTATGTACGGCGCGCTTTGGTGGACGATGGGCCTTTTCTTACGCATAATTATATCAGTCACACTGTTATTTGTGATGCTTTCTGCCCTCGTGTGTAACTACCATCAATTATCATATCACACTTCACAACACACTAATACCATACATATATAGCGTTTTTAGGGTTCCGTACCTCAAAAGGTAAAACGGAATCATTATAGGATCACTTTGTTGTCCGTCTGTCTGTCTGTCAAGACCCTTTTTCTCAGGAACGCGTGGCGGTATCCAGCTGAAATTCATATCAAATAATCAGGTCTACTGTCCCTTGTATCTGTGAAAAAATCAAACTCCTAAGCCAACGCAATCAAAAGATACAGCCGTTTATGCTGCAAATTTTCGTCACTAGGGAATCAAAACCTACAGGGTACTTCCCGTGAACTCAGAATCTTGAAATTTGGTACGAAGCAACATCTTATATAATAGATAAAGGAAAGATAAATAACACAGATAAAGGAAAGATAAATAACACAGATAAAGGAAAAATGGCAAAAAGTATACATTTTTAGTTATATCATATTATTATAATAAAAATATATATATTTAGTTTATAGATATTTTGTTACTTACTACCCCTTTCCTCATGATGATTTCATTTAGCAATAAAAATACCATAACTTTTACTTATAAACAGATTTGTACGGAACCCTCGGTGCGCGAGTCTAACTCGCACTTGGCCGTTTGTTTTTTTTTTTTGTGTTATTCCATCACGCCAAAACAGCTGAACCGATTTGAGTGAAATTTACAGATATGATCTGGAGCTTTATCACACTATCACAAGCTCTGCTTAGCTTGGGGCTAGATAATGTTGTGTGAACTGTCCAGCCTTATTTATTTTATTTATTTATTAGTCAGAAACTACACAGGAGTACATTTATAATTATTAATTTTGTAATATATTTGCAGAGCTAGCAACAACAGCAATAGCTACAGTCACACCAGCCTCCGAGCCCGACAGCTCGCCACTCGACACGCTGACAGTCAACTGCGGGAGAGATTCCATGGATGTCACAGTCACCCCCGCGCACCCCTCACATGCCAGGTAACGGCAATATACTTACAATGCTTTTTTTACCTATTTCTGCCGCAAAGCAGTAGTGCTCGCATTGCTGTGTTCCGGTTTGAAGGGTGCCTGTGAAGTTACAGGCACATGAGACTTTTCACCTTTATGTCTCAGGGTGGCGGGCGCAGTGCAATGCCACATAGGGCGCGTCCTAGGTGGACGTGACCTTTGTGGTAATGCACTGTTCATAGGCAGAGAGTACCGCTTAACATCAGATGGGCCATCGGCTTGTTCAATAACATCATTCACGTAGTTATTAAAACTTTCACTATGGACATACTTGACTGACTTTGATGGGGTTTTCAATGTATTAAATATTCAGACCTTAGGATCGACTGTAATAAGCATCAAATAAATATTATAAAAAAGCGGACAAGTGCGAGTTGGACTCGCCCATGAAGGGTTCCGTAGCAGCAAGTAACATAATATAAAAGTTCTTGTAGTTCGTTGTAACTTTGATCGATGTTTTAATAATAGTGTAATTAAAAAAAACTACTTACTAGATCTCGTTCAAACCAATTTTCGGTGGAAGTTCTCCTCCCGTGGATGTCCTAAAAAGGGATTACCCGGACTTGTTGATAAGATTCGTTGGTATAAGATTTGTCCTGGCTGCTAGCTTATTATGGAAGTTATTACTGGGGGAAAGCGTTAGCCGAGTCAGTCGTGGGAAGCAATGGCGGCGATGAGCTCACATCTTGTCACGTCTATATTCCACGATGAAATTGAGGTTCTGCATACCCCTTTAGCGAAAAAGGCATGTGTCTATGTATGTAAGTATGTAAATAAATGGAGAAATATAAAATGCATGTGATAATATGCGGCTCGCTTCACTCCCATGTTTCTGAAACCCAGTTCTGGTTTCCAGGGATGCCAGATTCAACGGCATCGTGTACCCAGCTGGACTCGGCAGCAACTCCTCGTGTCTGCGGGAGTACGTGTCGAGGAGAGGGGATCTGCAGTACAGCGTCCCGCTCAGGGGGTGCAATACTATGTCGATTGATAATGTGAGTACATATGTTTTTTTTTTTTTTTTCATTTATTAATAACGTTGTATGTTACATGTCAGGTCTTAAATATAATTTACAATTAATTGTATAAGTACATTAATACAAATGGGTATTACAAAATAAAATAACAAGTAATAATAATTAAAAATTGATTTAAAAAAATAATACATTTATTTACAGAAACAATAATACAAGGTATGTACAAAATACATATGAAACAGTTATTATTATTTAAAAAATAATAATAATATATTGATTGCCCATTAATATCATGTTCATAAAAATTTAATAAAATTCAATCAAATAATTCATCAAATTTAGGGGGTTTTTAAGGGATCCGTAGTTATGTGAACCACAACCCTTGGTGTTTTGTCGTTCCAGTTATAAGAACGTATTAGTGTCCTTATTCAACTGCCAAATCGCGAAAAACGCCATCTTGGAACGTTTTTAGGGTTCTGTAGCCCAAAAATTTGTTGTTTTTATTACTATTTTTGTGTGAAAATCTTAATGCGGTTCACAGAATACATCTAAGTACTTACCAAGTTTCAACAGCATAGCTCTTATAGTTTCGGAAAAAGTGGCTGTGACATACGGACGGACAGACAGACAGACAGACTTGACGAATCCGTAAGGGTTCCGTTTGTTGCCATTTGGCTACGGAACACTAAAAACAAGTTTACCACAATTATTGCAATTTAGAATATGACTAGCCTAATAGACAGCTTAGAAAAGTGACGATCGCTAGTGAAAAATGTTCTCGAGTGGAGCCACGAACTAGCTAGAACTAGTTCGTGATATCCGTGATATTGAAAAACCTTAGCAAATACATATTAGGTATACATACAATAATGTTACAACATTCGTGAGTGCACGTTCGTGCAATGCACGCATTACTCAACAACACGCAACGAGGAAACACGTGACGCGCCTGCAAAGTTCATTGTTGCCTTTGGAAGTTTACTTATAAATTTAACCAAGTGCAAGTCGCACTTTGCACCGAGGGTTTTTTTAACATTGATAGACCTTATTGTTTGACCACGATCTCACCTGTTGGTAAGAGACGATGTGGCCGAAGATGGAGCACAAAGGTCTAGAAGGCACCTATTTACTCTAGCCTTGAAGAAACCCAGATTATAGTTTTCAGGAAAGACAGACGACTGTAGTGTATTCCACTCCTTAGCAGTTCGCATTATAAAGGTAGAACTGAAATGTTTTGTCCGAATAGAGGGTATACTAATGAGGTAAGGATGGTACTGAGACGTGCGCCTGCTCGTCCTATGATGAAAAGGAGATAGTGGGATAAGATCGTGCAGTTCCTGGGAGCATTCCCCGAAATGTAACCTATAGAAGATAGAAAGGCATGAGACTTTACGGCGGTGCTCGAGACTCTGGATGTTAGTCTCCGCCATATGTTGCTCACCTATAAGTCTGTAAGCTCTGCGTTCGATCGAGTCCAAGGCAGCAAGCTGGTGTTTGGCCGAGCCATCCCAAACGTGGCAGCAGGAATTGAGCTACGAGTAGGTATATTACAGGGTATCGCTCATTTTCACAAACCAACTATGGGACACCTTAGTAGTTCATGTGTCCTATATTAGTGCCATAACTACTTAATGCACCATCTCGTGACATATAGACAATTTTTAGAAACCCCGTGCGTAAGCGTCCATTTTATTGTATTAATTTTATTTATCCAATTTTTGGCCCAATAATCTGTACTATATTGACAAACAATCGAATCTAGCCAAAAATTAGAGGTAACTTTGTGTTCTTTTGTTATCGAGAAAATTTTGTCCTTTCGTGTTTCTGTCTGGGTGATCCCTCGGTATTATAATGTAGTATCCATGCATATTTCCGATTTGAATATTGTACTTGATGTAGTCTGTTAAAAATCTAATCTAAGATTGCTAATTTTGTCCGTTTTTGTAAGACAAATATAGATTGTATTTATGCTGCTTTGCCCCACAGTTTGATACCAAAAGACATAACACTATGGAAGTAGCTAAAATAAACTAGCATTTTTTTTTTGTGTATCACTGAAGTGTAAGTAGTGTTTTAGGTCTAAAATCGCAGTGCAATGCCACATAGGGCGCGTCCTAGGTGGACGTGACCTATGAGGTAATGCACTGTGCATTGGCAGAGGTTACCGCTTAAAATCAGGTTGGCAAACTGCTTGTTCCGTCATTCAAGTAGTATTAAAAAAACGCATTCACGGCGTTAATACTATATTCTTATAACGTGCGTCGTACCTAACTATATTTGCTTCTCCTATAGATAGTCAGATAATTTAGATTCTACAGATAGAACAAAAAGTTCAACAAAAAGCGTTATTTACTTCACACCCATTGTGAAGCCGGTTGTAGTTTTATCTACGTATTTACTTAGGATGAGTCGTGTGGGTTGTTAGGTTGTATTATGAAGGCTGTTGCAATATTATGAATATGTATATATACAAGTTTGTGTGTTTTCTGATTTGAGCTGTCAAAGAATTCAGAACGTTTTGTTCAGATAGTTTGTTTTTTTTTGTTGTTGATTTTTGTTTTTATAACGTTCCAGTAAGTTTATTGCGTGTCTTTTCGAAATGGTGGATTTTGCCTTCTAAAACTTTGGTTTTTCTGCCACCATTTTAATCTGGGCTATGTATGACTTGACGGCTGTGATCGAAGCTTGACGGAGACTCTTGACAACTTGACTTAGTTCCTCCGGGAGGAGACGGAGCGGTCTATTCTTCCTGACACATCACAGCATTGAAACTAGCGACTCACATCGGCTTCGTCCGGGTAGTTTCAGGATTAAAAACAGCCCCCCCTCCTAACCCCCCACATCCATCCACATACCAAATGCCTTCAAAATCCACTTAACCGTTACGGAGTGGAACCACAAATAACGCGAGCGTAGCCGCGGGCGTTAGCTAATAAACCATATCCTATAGCACTCAGCGATATAATGTAGTATATTTTTTGAATGTCCATTGTTATTTTATTAGTTATTTTAGCTAGTTATTTAGAGTAGATACTTAATTATGTTAATCATTTAATCTCAACCTATATTTATTTGTAATAGCACTACCACCCACTCTACATTACACAAAGGTTAGCTGGAAGAAAATGCTAATTAGCATTAAGTTCGCCTATGTACTGCTTTTTGTATTGTGCAATAAAGTATTTTCTATCTATCTATCTATTTATTTTATTCTATAATCAATACCTTTCGCAGCGCACGCGATGTAAAGAATATTTTAGGTATTTTTTTACACCTTGATTTACATTATTAGCGATTTAGTAAGCATCCCTATTTTTATTGAAAATTTTAAATAGCCTAGTTCACCCGGGGATAGTGTAGCTTCCCAACAATGAAAGAATTTTTCACATTGGTTCAGTAGTTTCGGAGCCTATTCAATGCAAACAAACAAACAATCAAGAAAAACAGAAAGAAATAATATATATTTATTTGTATACATGAGCTACACAGAAACACGTATTAAACTAAGAAGAAACTGATATGAAGGTACGAGGTGTAACTCAAGTACCGCACCGCTCGCCATCGGCAGAGGATTCATTCGCGCACCTTAGAGCCAGGGTGGTCCCGGACTGTGCGGTTCCAGAGAAACTTCCTCCTGCGAACGCTTAGGTTGTGGAATGATCTCCCTGCTGAGGTTTTCCCGAGCGACTACAGTAAGGGGTTCTTCAAAAGGGGTGTTTGGAAATTTTTAAAGGGTCGGCAACGCGCGTGGGATTCCTCTGGTATTGCAGGCGTTCATAGGCTACGGTAACCGCTTACCAACAGGTGGGCCGTAAGCTTGTTTGCTAACTTGGTAGTATAAAAAAAAAAAAGTTACAAATTGGCTCTGCCTCAGCGTGAGTTGGTTGACAGCAAGCTAGCAACCAACGCTGGTCTTCCGGCAGAACCACTTGTTGGCGTCAAACTAATCAAATTCTTCGTCTTTATGATTAGTAAGTATAGATGAAAATGCAACGGTAAGACAATCAGTGTAGTGAAAAAAGCAGCCAAGTGCGTGTCGGACTCGCCCATGAAGGGTTCCGTAGCAGCAAGTAACATAATATAAAAGTTCTTGGATGGATTACGATTAATGACGTATTAAAAAAAAACTACTTACTAGATCTCGTTCAAACCAATTTTGAGTGAAAGTTTACATAGTAATGTACATTATATATTTTTTTTTATTTTTATCATTCTCTTATTTTAGAAGTTATGGGGGGGGGGACACACTTTTTACCACTTTGGAAGTGTCTCTCGCGCAAACTATTCAGTTTAGAAAAAAATGATATTACAAACCTCAATATCATTTTTGAAGACCTATCTATAGACACCCCACACGTATAGGTTTGATGAAAAAAAATATTTTGAGTTTCAGTTCTAAGTATGGGGAACCCCAAAAATAATTGTTTATTTTTTTATTTTTGTGTAAACATCTTAATGCGGTTCACAGAATACATCTACATACCAAGTTTCAACAGTATAGCTCTTATAGTTTCGGAAAAAAAAGGCTGTGACATACAAGGACAGACAGACAGACAGACATGACGAATCCATAAGGGTTCCTTGTCTTTGACTACGGAACCCTAAAAATTAGTGCGCTTTGCAAAGAAGCTCTTTTTCGGGGTTTGTCGGGGCTGCTGCAGCATGCGGTGCGCCTCAGGCCAATATGTCCAGTGTGCGGAGTGCTTTAGGGGCCTCGAGACCGGCAGCTGATCGGTCACTGCGACTGTGCCGATTTACTGCTGATGAAATTTATCGTATCATCACGAAACGAATTCCACCCAAGCCTTCGAAAGACGCATATGGTATTTCTATGAAGCTTTTAGTTATGGCAGCGGGTCCTGTCTCTCCTATCCTAGCCGATCTCTTCAACTTGTGCTTGCGAAGTGGTACCTTTCCGACTTGCCTGAAGCTCAGTAAGGTATCACCATTATACAAAGGAAAAGGGAGAAGAGCAGACATAAACTCGTATAGGCCAGTGTCTATAATTCCGGCGGTGGCTAAGGTACTTGAGAATAGGATCTGTTCACGACTCACGTCTTACTTGGCTGCCACAAATGCGCTATCGGATGGTCAGTACGCGTACTGTGAGGGACGATCGACCACGTCGCTAGCACGTGAGGTGCTACGCAGGGTTATAGGAGCCCGAGAGAGGAAACAGCAAGTTGCTGTACTCTGCTGTGACCTCTCAAAGGCGTTTGATGTGGCCGATCACGCAGTGCTCTCATTCAAGATGGGGCATTACGGCATAAAGCATGCTGCACTAGGCGTGCTCACAAGCTTGATGAAGTCAAGGTCTCAGGTGGTGGTGGGAGGGGGTGGCACTACAAGGTCTTGCCCGCTGACTACGACCATGGGAGTGGCGCAGGGTTCTGCTGTATCTAATATATTGTTCTCGTTACTACTTAATGACCTCCCGGAAGCTGTAGATACCGCGGAGGTGCTGATGTACGCTGATGATGTGGCTGCAGTAGTGTCCGCCACTACACTGGACTGCCTTGAACTTAAGCTGAACCAAACGGCCTCTCAGCTGGCTGGATGGTTTAGTGACAATGGATTAGCCCTAAACTTGACAAAGACACACTTCATCCATATATGTCTGTCGGGGCGTCCTTATAGAAGCCTTACGGTCCTTGCGGGTGGGAAAAACATTGAACAAGTGGATAGTACCACGTTTCTGGGTTTTGAGCTTGACAGGACGCTAACCTGGGAATCCCATATTGATAAAGTGTGTGGAAAACTAGGTGGCGCTTGCTATGCGCTCGGTCGACTGTCGAGGATTTTGCCTAGACACGTGGTGCGGTCCTGTTACTTCGCCACTGTCCACTCGCTCCTTCAATACGGTGCCGAGCTGTGGGGGCGTGCGGCCGACTGGAAACGCGCCTTTCGCATGCAGAAGCGAGCCGTCAGAGCGATAGTCCAGATACCACAGGTAACCTCCGCGAGACCATACTTCAAAGAGCTAGAAATATTAACGCTCCCATCCATCGTCATTTATCAAGTTGCGGTATACGTTCGGACCAACCTCGGGTCGTTCAGTAGGTACAGAGATTGGCATTCGCACAATACCCGACGAGCTGATAGGCTTACCACCGTGTCCCGCACTCTGGCTAAGTCAGGTAAGCTAACTCACGTAATGGGGCCGACAGTATACAATAGGCTACCTAGTAGTGTGACTGAGGCAGCGAGTCTTAACGCGTTTAAACATAAACTGAAACACTGGCTCATAAGCAACACCTTCTACAGTTATGAGGAGTTCATTGACATAACTTAATAACTTTCTGACATACAATTTCTATTTTTTATTTTCACGTAATATTTGGACTTAATTTATGATAATGCAATTTAAATTTTTTGATTCCTAATTACTGATAATTGAATATTATTATTATTTTATTGTTAATTGTTATTATTATTTTAAATATTATTTTGAGAGTAATATTGTCTATTATTGTATATTATATATACAATTTATTTATATTGTCTTCTATACTGCGGTATAGTAAATGTGTACGTGTAATACCTTCTATTACCAAATAAATGATTATGATTATGATTATGATTATGATTAAAGCATAAATTCTAATTCGAAGCATTGATATTCAATATGAGGAATATGTAAGAATTATGTCTGTAACTCCTGGATCCAACTGTGTTTGACCTCAGGTCGTTTGATGGTGCCAAAGATATAACATTCGTAAGACTGTCCGGTTGGTTAGTATGGACGGCGTCGTGACAGGATCCTCGACCCGAAGCCGATACATTCCATGGTACAACTATTCTACTATTATATTATATTCTAAACTTTGTTAGTAATGATAGAGTAAATGTTGTTTAGGGTTCCGTAGCCAAATGGCAAAAAACGGAACCCTTATGGATTCGCCATGTCTGTCTGTCTGTCTGTTCGTCCGTCTTTTTCCCGAAACTATAAGAGCTATGCTGTTGAAACTTGGTAAGTAGATGTATTCTGTGAACCGCATTGAGATTTTCACACAAAAATAGAAAAAAACAATAAGTTTTTGGGGTTCTATTCCCGTTGTCCACGTTAAACGTAGAACCCCAAAAACTTATTGTTTTTTTCTATTTTTGTGTGAATACCCATACCACAGACTAAATAATAGTACCTACCCATACTTAGAACTGAAACTCATTTCTTTTATTTCATCATACCCAAACGTGTGATAGGTCTTCAAAAATGATATTGCGGTTTCTAATATATTTTTTTCTAAACTGAATAGTTTGCACGAGAGACTCTTCCAAAGTGGTAAAATGTCCCCCCCCCCCCTCCCCCCCCCCCCCCGTAACTTCTAAAATAAGAAAATGATAAAACTCAAATCAAATATTATGATGTACATTAATACCATGTAAACTTCCACCGAAAATTGGTTTGAACAAGATCTAGTTATTAGTTTTTTTGAATACGTCATAAATCGTAAACCGCAATTTTTTTTGTTAGTTTTATTTATTTTATTTCTTTGGCGCATAGGTACTTAGGCCTATTATCGGCGATACCAGTTGGCGAGCATGTTACGCCAATTTACCTACGGTTTACGCTAGGGCCGAAACACATAACCGCGTTGCGGCGCCGCGCCGCTGAAATCGGCAGTGACGTCCACCGCTGGAATTCGCGCTGCGGTGCACACCGCGACGCGAATTCCATCGTTATGACGTCATACTTGTTGACAATGATGCAGTTTGTTTTTAATACTCTTGCAAAAAACAGCGAAAATTTGTTTTTCATCTATCTTTAATGCTTCGTATTTTCGAGAAAAGTACTCGCCATCGGGATTCATAGCCTTATTAAATGGATGTATCCAGTACCTTTTTTGTCGTTTATTTAAAATAGAGTAATGTCGTCTTAATAACAAATTAGCAATAAGTTTATCACAATCCATGGCACACAGACGTCTATCCACACTTTAAAATTACGAGGAACTGGTTACCCTACAGTAACGCTCTTTTTTGCGACGCCGCAACGCTGCAACGCAATCTGCCGATTTTAGCGGCGCGGCGCCGCAACGCGGTTATGTGTTTCGGCCCCTAGTGTTGGTACTTTATTGGCACAGCAAACAAATACAATCTTATGCAATAAACAACATTCGTACGGATGTTCTCTCGAGGTTATTTTCATTACCAAGTCTCCATAACTTGATAACCAGTGTGTTGAGTCACCTTACATAACTTCCGACTTGGGAACTTATGGTTTACGAGTTTTTGTATACATAACTGGTTTTTGGTATGCCACCAGAAAAACATCAATTTGCAAGTAACTACACATTTGTATAGATTATTATTAATCTTTGATTATTATTTGATTTGTGTACTAAAATACAGAATTTCATGATAGTTGCGCGTGAAAATGTTCAACAGCTCAATTATTAGGTTCATGTGACTAATATTTAATTATTAATATGACAAATATTTATAACGCTTTGGTCAAACAAATGTTATGTTATAATTATAGAAAATAAATGAATTTGTATTTGAAAAAATTGTATTTGAATGTGTCCGGAAAGAAGTCAATGTGCCGTCACGAAAAAAAATATTTTTTTATACTACTTGGAATGACGGATTGACCTGATGGCCCACCTAATGTTAAGTGGTACCCTCTGCCTATAAACAGTGCATTACCACATAGGTCTCGTCCACCTAGAACGCGCCCTAATGTGGCATTCCACTGCGCCCACCACCCTGAGACTTAAAGATGAAAGTCTCATGTGCCTGTAATTTCACCGGCACCCTTACCCTTCAAACCGGAACACAGCAATGCGAGCACTACTGCTTTGCGGCAGAAACAGGTATGGTGGTAGTACTTCCCCGGACGAACTCTTTAACAAAAAAGCTCTACTACTACTAAACACATATCTCCCACTAGAAACTCGCCCCGGCTTCGCACGGGCAGTATCGGGATCCCCCCTCCCTCCCATCCCCCCTAACCCTCCCCCCTTCCCAAACCCCCCATCTATCCACACACCAGATACAAAAATCTGCTAAAGTTATTCCCCCTATGTTACGCGCTGTTTTACACCTTGGGTTTTAGTAGGGATCCCTAATTTTTTTGAAAATATAATATGGCCTATGTCATCCGAGGATAGTGTAGCTTCCCAACAGTAAAATAATTTTTCAAATCGGTTCAGTAGTTTCGGCGCCTATTCAATGCAAACAAACAAACAAATCTTTCCAGTTAAGACGATTAGTTTTGCCGAAACACAAAATAGACCTATTTTGAAAGCCTACTCCTCCTACAAAAATGGCCCAAATTATTTTAAAAAAATCATTTAATGGGTATAATATAGTCAAGAATAGAACTATATGTTTAAATTTTTTTAATTGCTGTTGCTTTTGACAGTAAAAAATAAAACATTGTTCCCTATAATTTACGCAAGAATTCCTACTCCTTCCAAACGCCTGCAGCTATTTTAATGATTCTTTCACAATATTATAGACAATTTTCAGACTTTACACATGATATGTTTACATTTTCAAAAATAATTATCATTTTTAAACAATAAAACAAAAACTGTAAAACGAGCTGCCACGGGCGGTTCGGCCGCGGAAGTCAGTCCGGCCCAAGCGTTCGCACGGGGTACCCGCGTCACTTTTTTGCTCCGCTCCTATGAGTGCCACCGACTGGTTCGGGCACAATAAGACACGATAGCAGTTAGTGTACTCATCGTAGTTTTTTAGTTGTGCTGTGTGTTCTTGAAGAAAACATTGTAAATATTGATCGTTTTCGTTTAGATATCTTGTTTGCGCGAGGACGCTTGTTGGTTTCTTATCTTTGACGACCTCTGTAGCGCGTCGGGCGAGTAGCCGGCTGAGATGCGAATGGTTGCGGGTTCGATTCCCGCTGCGGGACAAATGTTTGTATGATCTGCAAATATTTGTTCCGGGTCTACAATACCATGGTACTCGTAGTTTCTGATACCCACAATACAGGGATGCCTTGTGTGGGATCAGGACTATGTATGTGACTGTTAGGTGTTATGTTATGTTATCTACTATAAGAATAAGTCGACCTCTGTGGCGAGGCGGGCGAACGTTCGCCTGCGACGCCGGAGGTTGCGGGTTCGATTCCCGCCTCGGAACAAATATTTGTGCGATATGCAGATATTTGTTCAGGGTGTTCTGGGTATTTTCTATGTATAATAAAAAATATCTATCTATATTATATATTGTGTATTAAGTATATCAGTTATCTAGTACCCATAACACAAGCTCTGCTTAGCTTGGGGCTAGATAATGTTGTGTTAACTGTCCAGCATTATTTATTATTTATTTATTTATTTAAGTACGTATGATATTAAATACATTTATTTACAGAAAGAATAATACAAGGTATGTACAAAATACATATGAAACAGTTGTGCTACCTGAAGACCGCTACAAGTGATCTAAAGGTAGCTCAACTGATCCAAATCACTACCAGACGGAAGCATCCCTAAGATGCTGGCTGCATTGCCACGCTGAATGGCAATACTAATGCGTTGAGCCAGATAAGAGCCAGCTCTCGGGTCACGCGTCGCTTCGACCAGATGCCCCGAAATAATTTTGAAAACGCGATGGGCCCCGGAACCCCACGGACCCAGAGTCTCGACCCCGAAAGGCTCAAATAAGTAAGCTCTGTCGAGATTTGCATATTTGCGTCTTTTGAGGTCCTCAGCGGAATCTGCTGCCGCACCGGCCCTAACTGATGTCCCGGACAGATGAGATGGCGCAAGGGTATCAACGCATGTAGCGTCCCACACCAAAGGCCTACCCTTCTCCCACGGAACAAGAGTCATGCCATCAGGCCGCTTACCATCGTCACGAAACGGACCATTCGGTTCTAGAATGGCTGGAATGTTAACGCTGGTAAGGGCCCGGCGAATTATATCATTAAGGCTAGCGTGGCGGGAAATCCTACCGGCAGCCCTGATGCACGATAATCCGTGGTGCGTGGTGTTCAACAGCAGTACCGCACTGGCAGTGATGAGGGGCACAGCACCCTACACCCAACCGTAAAGAAGTTGCAATACGGAAAGAAACTGGATCCATTAAAGTACCAGTATTTTGTGATGGAAGTGCTTGCAACCAAAACCCTGACTCCCATTTGGAAACGGCCAGGAGACGAGCACGATCTGTGGAGCTTGAGCACGTTTGTAACAGACAATTCCGCGTCATCTCGCACAGAGGCCCGTCCCATTGCCGTTGAGACGAAAGAGATTTGGGGGGAGTAGTATTGGGGCAAGCACTATGCCAAGCATTTCGAGCCTCGTCTAAGTATGAAATTTTGAGTGTGTTGCCAGAAAGAGCCACAAGAGAAGGTGATAGAATTTTATTAACCAAAGAACAAGTGCTATAGACGGAAGACAAGAACGCTGGTAGGGCTACACTTGAAATTTTACGAATACCTAAGCCTCCTAATTTAACAGGCAAGGAGGCTGTTAAATTAATTGAAAAATCACGAATGAAAAATCTCGAACGAAAAATCTCGGATGAAAATTCTCGAATGAAAAATCTCGAATGAAAAATCTCGAATGAAATTCTCGAAAGAAACATCTCGAATGAAAAATCACGAACGAAAAATCTAGAATGAAAAATCTCGAATGGTAAATCTCGGATGAAAAATCTAGAATGAAAAAACTCGATATATTTAATTCGTAGGTCTACGCCAAAGAGGCGACTACTAACAGTCAGCAATACATTACCTACCTAGGCATAAGAAACGAAATAGGAAACTGTTACATGAAGAAGTAGAAGAATAAAACTGTACATAAAACAAAATAAAAAGGAAACATGGAAAAAAAATATCGATAACAGAAAGACAAAAATTAAATATAGCAAGTAAATAGTTAATTTTAATTTTGTATGTAGTTTTTCTAATGTATATCATTTTAGTAGAAATAAAGGCTTTTATATTTATATTTATATATATTTAATTCGAGATTTTTCGTTTGAGATTTTTCATTAAATTTTTCCCATTCGAGATTTTTCATTCGATATTTTTCAATCGATGTTTTTCATTCGAGATTTTTCATTTAAGATTTTCCTTTCGAGATTTTTCATTCGAGAATTTTCATCCGAGATTTTTCGTTCGAGATTTTTCATTCGTGATTTTTCATATACGTACTTATACTTATAGTAGATAACGTAACGTAACACCCAACAGTCACACTCCTGATCCCACACAAGGCATCCCTGTGTTGTGGGTATCAGAAACTACGAGTACCATGGTACCATAACACCCAGACCCGGAACAAATATTTGGTCCATTGGCGTATTCAGGAATAAACCGTTATGAACCAATAAAACTACTAGGTATGTAAAAAATAGGTACTATTATTTATATTTATTGGCTCTGTCTACACTTTCGGGAAAAAGGCGTGTGTCGTCTATGTATGTATGTATATTTATTAGGTCATTAGTCCATAATGGTTTTGCCTGACCTAAAGAAAACATATTTTATAGTACATATTTTGATTTGTCTCCCAATAACCTGTTGTCTTTATTTCTTAATCCAAGGGACAGTGTACCTATTTCATTATCTACCATTACTAGGTTTGTTTATATCTGTTTATGTCTAGACAGGACTAGCAAACAAAGCTAAGGAAAATCAACAATGCCGCCACGCATATACTATACAATAGCGCATAATTTCCGATGCTCAAAATCAAAAGTGCACGAGTTCTCAAACACAACAAACTAGACAACAGATATGACTGCATGACTAGAGCACCTCGTGCCAAACCGCGGCTGCCGCCTGCCGCGCGCCGCGGTCTATGACAAGCACACCACGCTCCACGCCGCGGCCGGCGCCCGCAGCCGCGCGCGCCGCACGCTGCTATTCTTCATTGTTTCTGAATATTGTGCCAATATTTATGCATGGCGTGTGGTGCGGGCTCGGGATGCAACATTTCCTAGGCTCCGCCCAGATGCCCAAGGTCGTTCGAGGCTATAATCACCTTAATAGTTTGTATAGGTTGTATAGGCAACCGTTTCAGTAGTAGTACGTAGAGCTTTTTTGTGAAAGAGTTCGTCCGGGGAAGTACTACCACTATACCTATTTCTGCCACAAAGTAGTAGTGCTCGCATTACTGTGTTCCGGTTTGGTGGATATGGTTGCCGGTGAAATTACAGGCACATGATACTTTTGTCAATGTCTCAATGTTTTTTATATTTTTTTATAATACTTGGAATGACGGATCAAAAGGTTGGCCCACCTGATGTTAAGCGGTACCCTCTGCCTATGAACAGTGCATTATCTCACAGGCCTAGAACGCGCCCTATGTGGCATTGCACTGCGCCCGCCACCCTGAGACATAAAGATGAAAAGTCTCATGTGCCTGTAATTTCACCGGCACCCATACCCTTCAAGCCGGAACACAGCAATGCGAGCACTGGGCGAGGGTGGCGGGCGCAGTGCAATGCCATATAGGGTGCGTCCTAGGTGGACGTGACCTATGAGGTAATGCACTGATCATAGGCAGAGGGTATCACTTAAAATCAATTGGGGCCTTGGGGCCATATGCTTGATACACCAAACCACGTTGTATAAAAAAATACAAAATTATAAATTGTAATACTTTTTTAAATTAATGTGATATCTATTTAATATCACAGTTGTAATTGTAATTAACCTTTGATAACCTTTCCACAACTCAATTACAAAATCTCACTTCAGCTAATATCGTCCAAAGCTTGCGTTGCACATTCGTTCTATTTGTGGCGTCCATTCCCACACAGTAGTTTCAAAACAGAACCCAAAATAATAATTAGAAGAGCAATATTATTAAACTTGTTAATTTATTATGCCCATACGTATCTCGCCGCATCCAAAATGGCCGACCTCGATATGTTAAGCGCTTTACGTAATATTGAAAGGCTGATGTATAATTTATCTTTACTACGTATTTGTTTTATGAAATTTATCCTTATATGCCTGATTAATATTTTTTTATGAAATATATCCATTAATATCTGATTTATAAAAATATTTGATGAAATTTATCCTTGCATGCCTGATTTATAACATTTGTTTGATGGAATGTTTTTCATCCTGAAACTACCCGTGCGAAGCCGGGGCAACTCGCTAGTTTAAGATTAATGGGACCAATTCAAGCCGCAGAATCTCTGACTTCATCGATAAATAAGAAAAAATCTACAGATTTCTCAGAAGATTGCTTCAACCTCGTTTAGAGCAGTTTTAACCGACTTCAGAGGAGGTGGTTCTTCTTCTTCTTCTTCTTTTATTTGTGGCTACTGTGGCTTTAGTTTCCACAATTGTGCCAATGTCAATGTCGACAGGATATAAAACGGTAAGACGATGGAGATCTGAGTATATGAAAGTGGTCGGTCTTTGAAAAAGGGAGACTCGACCAGAAGTTATAACGAAGATGATTTATTTATTCTGAAAACCTAGGGGCAACACAAATATATTGGAGGTGGTTCTATATTCGTCTTTATGTTTTTTTGTATGTTCACCGACATGTCCGTCAGTTGGAATAAATTAAAAAAATCTTTTTAGTTTGAATGGTGTTGACTCTTTGAGTTGGTCTCATATGCACCAAGTCAGGATCTGATGATGTAAGCTCAGAGAAATCGGAGGGAAATCCTCAATTACAGTGAGCCACAAAATATTTCAAAAACACACCCAAAAAAAAACCTGGCCAAGTGCGAGTCGGACTCGCGCACGAAGGGTTCCGTACCATTATCTATAAAAGCGGCAAACAAAACACTTTTGTAAAAAAAAAAATGCACGCAGAATGTGGTCACCCATTCAAAAAATGACCTCGCAGGTCAGAAACCTACATTTGGAAAAATCATGTTTGCTGTATGGGAGTTCCATTAAATATTTATTTTATTCTATTTTTTAGTATTTATTGTTAAAGAGGCAACAGAAATACATCAACTGTGAAAATTTCATCTGTCTACCTGTCATGGTTCATGAGACAGGCCTCATGTCACCTGGTGACAGGCGGACAGACAGACAGCCAGACAGACAGAGGAGCCTTAGTAATAGAGTCACGTTTTACCCCTTGGTTACGGAACCCTAAAAAAAATCGCGCCACATGCTAGAGCATCCACTTTAAGTACCACTTTAAAAAAAAAAACTCCACTACTTTGTGTAGTACTTACATCCTATCCTACTTCCTATCCTATCCTATCCTTCCTATCCTACTAATATTATAAACGCGAAAGTTTGTAAGTATGGATGGATGGATGGATGTATGTTTGTTACTCTTTCACGTAAAAACTACTAGATGGATTTGGATGAAATTTGGAATAGAGATAACTGGACTCCCGGAATAAAACATAGGCACATTTTTATCCTGATATTCCCACGGGATCGAGACTTACGCGGGTGAAACCGCGGGGCGCTGCTTGTAATTACATAATACCTGATAGTTTACGAGCAAGCAAGCCTATAAGGTCTACAAGGCTTAAGCCCACACCATCCCACGTCGGCCTTGCCGAGATTAAGTAGCATTAAGATAGCATCTCTCGAACGGTCATCTCTACGATTCATTATTAATGTAGTCTGTCCGTCTGAAATTAGCCATCCAATAGGTACAGGGTACAGGAAAGGCTATTAACTCTCCGCCAATCCCAGACAGAAATTTTCATAAAAAAAAAGTAAAAAAAAACAGGCCAAGTGCGAGTTAGACTCGCGCACGAAGGGTTCCGTATCTATAAAAACGGCAACAAAATCACGTTTGTTGTATGGGAGCCCCCTTAAATATTTATTTTATTCTGTTTTTTAGTATGTTTTGTTATAGCGGCAACAGAAATTACATCATCGTGAAAATTTTAACTGTCTAACTATCACGGTTCATGAGTGGTGTCCTGGTGATAGATGGACAGACAGACAGATAGACAGACAGACAGACAGACAGCCGAGCCTTAGTAATAGGGTCCGTTTTATCCTTTGGGTACGGAACCCTAAAAATGAGGTACAGTCGCTTACAAATATTTGTGAGCCCGGCTGTCATTTTGGAAAATAAGCTATATTTTACGAGAAATTACATGTTTCGAGCGGAGCGAGACGTATTTAACTAAAATTTTAATTTTCCCTGTAGTATATATAGATAGTCATAGATAATCCAAAGACACAGAAGCGTGGAACAAGACGCGGAGACGGTTTTCATTGGTGTAAGTCACAAAAAGAGTAAAACCACGGGCTACAGCTAGCTAGAAACAAAGTGGCTACAATCTACAATTATGTTTTCAAGATCGCACGAACAAACAAACGAGATATGACCAGATTTATCTGTGAAATCACTAAATGCTGTTTTCATTTATAGCCGGTTATTTTATTGTCGACTAGCACTTGCCCACGGCTTCGCTCTTCAAGTTGGGGCTTGCGCAAAATGCAAGCTTAGATTTCATTTTTACCTGAGTATCTAGTACTGTATTGTGAATTGAATACAATATGGTATTCCGCTCCCGAAAAAATAACACTGAGTCCGGCAAACTGTTCGCCGCCGACTGAGTTAGCAGCGTATCGGTCTAGTACGCTCACTCTACGCGCAGCGTTAAGCGCAAAACTAGCAAACTGTGAACACTCCATTTCAAATATATGAAGGGCGTACTAAACCGATACGCCGCTAACTCAGTCGGCGGCGAACAGTTCGCCTACTGCGGACGCAGCCTAATAGTAATAATTATTGAGTTTGTATGTTAGGGAAGAATCTCCAATGAGCAATCTCCCTAGTATCTCGACTCGCGCGTCAAACGCGCTTCAGACGCGCGAGTCGAGAGTCTCTATAGGTTATCGCACGCGATACGCGCGAGCGGCAAATCGCGCGACAGCATGTGGACGGAATGTATGAAGCTCACAATGAGGGCTTCTCATTTTCGAATATATATAAAAAAGTCGTTCGATTTGGCTCGATAGATGGCGCCGACTCAAGTATGCTTGTCAAAATTAACAAATGCATTGTCTGTGCTTTTGTGTGATGGTAACAAAATACCACGAAAATATAACACTACGTTTTTGACTTTGACATTTCACTTTATTTTGAAAGCTAGGTTCATAGCAGCGCCATCTATTAGCGCATGATTTGAAACGTCCGTGAAAACCCCTCATTACGCGACTCGAATCGCGCGAGTCAAATCGCGCGTAAATAGCATCGTCTGGACAAGATCTAACTTTTTTTTTTTTAATTTATTTATCTTTTAATTTTATTATTAAAAAATGTTTTACATAGATATAGCACTTCAAAAAAAACCACAAAGGTATGTAAAAAATGCTTTAAGCGAGTCTTACTGAAAAACCGATACAATCAATCGAATATCAATTGAGAGGATGTTGGTGATATTTGGATGCTGGGGGCAGAAAGGGAGGCTGTTTATCCCGACACCATGTGTCCGAAGCCGCGGACAAAATGCTAGTACGTAAATAAACGTGTCATAAGCACAGAAAAGGGCAGTCTCTCCGTTCTAAAGTGAAAACAGCCTATTTTTGACGACTGCATGTGCCAATCTCGACCACACTCGGGCCCTCAAGGCCACCGTAAAGGTCGCCTGTCTTGCTATATGTGACCACCTGTCGCATTCATAAACATTAAGGCGAGGCATTGATACACTATTATTTCGTATAAAATCATATAATTACGCTAAAAACGGTTGGAAAATCGAAGATTTTAAAAAAACGGCTACGTATAAACTTGAAGTGTGACTTTGAACAAATCTGCCTAGAAAATTTATAGGCTTAAATCGGTCCCGTTTGTCAGTAAAATGTAAATCTCTGTTTAAGAGAACTGTACTAAACTGAACACTGAACTGCTTACTGAACTGTCTCTGTCTGTACTTCCATAGGTACTGAACAACAGCCAAATGAGGTCAAGGGGTGGCGAGTAATAAAACGCTCTTTGTATAATAAAAAAGGTTTATATTTATATGTCCCAATCCTGCTTGAAAAAATAGAGAATCTGGGAGTTCGGGATTCTGCGCTTAGCCTCTTCAGAAGTTATCTTACGGACAGAGTGCAGAGAGTCAAGATTGATGATTTGATGAGTGGTGAAGCCTCTGATACTTATGGTTTGCCACAGGGCAGTATATTAGGCCCCACACTATTTATTATTTATGTGAACGACCTCTGCAACTTTGATCTTGGCAATGGAAAACTCATTGCGTATGCAGATGATACCGCTCTGATATTTAGTGCTTCAACTTGGAATAAAACTTTTGCTTTGGCTGAGATTGGCCTGAAAGAGGTAATGTCCTGGCTAAGAATTAATCTTTTGACGCTCAACGTAAACAAAACAAAATATCTGTCTTTTTCTAAAACTTCTAAAGGGCAGCCTGTATTAGATCTGCTTAATTTGAAAGCACATAATTTTTGTTCCAATCTCTCATCTGCCCCTTGTTCCTGCATTCCTTTAGAAAGAGTTTCATCCATCAAATACCTAGGTGTAGTTGTTGATGAGCTACTTAACTGGCAGGAACACGTGAAGATTCTCTCGGGAAGAATACGTAAACTTATTCCTGTTTTTAAAAGGCTTAGACATCTCTCACAAAGTTTATTGAAAACTATCTATTATGCACTTTGCAATTCAGTATTGACGTATTGTGTAACTGTCTGGGGAGGTACCTATGTTTCGTATTTGTTGAGAGTGGAGAGGTCTCAGAGAGCGGTGCTAAAGGTGATGCTTTCAAAACCGTACCGATTCCCAACAGCACAACTTTTTTCGGAAATTAAAGTCTTGACAGTACGTCAATCTTTCATTCAGAAAACCATACTAAAGACACATTCCGAATCAGTTTTTGACATTGACTTTTTTTCGAATCTGAGACGAAAAGACCGTATAATTCTTCCGTCTAAGTTTTCATCGGAGTATGCACATCGGCACATGTGCTTCTTGGGGCCTCACTTGTATCACAAAATAAGCAAAGAAATATCAATATTCCCATGGACCCGACACAAATTATTATTACCTGTCCAGCATTATTTACTTATTTATTTACTTATTTATTACTATTTACAAATGTAAAATGCTCTTAACATGTTCTTGATGTCATTAGATTACAAAGGAACTAAGGAACTGCTACTTGTTAATAAGTGAACTCAGGAGGTAACTCGAAGTACATCAAATATCAATCTGATAACTTTTTTATGTTCACACAATTACAATATTTTTAATAACAAACTATGATTCACTATTGAACTTGCGAGATGGTGCGAACCAGTTGAGGCTGTTACTTAAAAATGTACCTAATTGTACCTACTTCTATCATTCTAAATTCCATAACTAGATAACTGCCAATTACAAAACTTGAAGCTGATTGGTCTCCTCGGCTTTTGTACCGTGTCGCTCGACATAGGTAGTCAGGAGCAAAGTCCAAGCGCGTAGTGATGGCTGTTGACTTGAAACTTGGATGTTATATTATGTAAATGGTTGACTAATATAACTTGATTGGTGTCAGAATTTGAATTTATTAATATATAAGCTACATACATAAATGGAGTATAGTTGTAATATTTTCTAAAATGATACTAAGCCACGGTAATTTAAGATCAAATTTTACATTAATTTTATAGCGTTCATGTCTGATGATAAGCAACCAATTGCTAAAACCCGATGAAGATAATTTTATTTTTTATTTATGTTTAGTTTTATATACCTATAATTGTTACTATCCTTTCATATACTGTTGTACTTACAATAATTTATTTCTAATACCATTGTCATACAATAATGTTAGCATTGTTAATAACATATTGTGTTTAGTTTATTGTAATATCAATGTATATGTCACCGGAATATAACACGATCCGCAAGTTTATAAATTTCCTAGGAAATTTATAAACTTTCAACCTAACCTAACCTAGTAAATTTATAAATTTCCTAGGAAATTTATAAACTTTCAACCTAACCTAACCGAAATTTATAAACTTGCGGATCGTGTTATTTTCCGGTGACATATACATTGCAAGCACTATGTGATCGCATAACTTGTAGCTGACCGCGCCGCGTCTCGGCCGGTCCTACGTATCTAGAACTACCCACAATTGCTCATTTTACTTTTCTCGATAATAAATAATGTTCATTATATACTCGTAATAATATTAATATTAGGAAGTTTAGCTGCCGTAACACAGGTACAACCTAGCACGGCGGCTAACAGAACTTGTAACTGAACTTGTATAGCATAACCTAACTAAATGTATTTTTGTATTTCTGTTTATTGTAAATGTGTTTTGATTAAATACTTTATACTTTATACTTATACTGAAAATGTTAAATACCTTTGAGAGCCTCTCATTTAATCACAGACTGGAAGCACAACAAGCTTTAAAGTTGGCCGTTTAATCAAGGAGTTCTTAGTACGCGGGGTGACTACTCTAGTGATGTTATGAGCATTACGATGTTTAGTCACAATTTTCCCTAACAACCATCTACTTGGGGGTAAATCATCCTCCTTAATTAAAACCACATCACCCTCTTTGGGTTCCGGGTTCTGATCTCGCCATTTGTACCTTTGCTGCAAGTTGTGTGCATAATCACGCGACCCACAACGCAAAAATTCTTGTAGCATACATTGTGTAACCTGCCAGCGTCTCAAAGTTGACGAGGTTGCCGATTCAAAATTACGATCAGGTGCAGTGACGAGTGGCTCTTCAACAAGAAAGTGAGCTGAACTCGGAATTGATTCCACATCAGCTCCATCTTCGGTTTTCGATAGGTGTCTTGCTCTTGCGTTAAAGCACAACTCCACCTGTGCCAGCACTGTGGACATTTCCTCATAAGTGAGCTTAGAATTTCCAATCACTCTCTTTTTATGGAATTTTGTTGATTTTATAGCTGCTCTGAAACCTTTAAAATTCGGAGCACGGGGCGGGATCAACTGCCATGTGGTTCCATTTGTGGTCAGGTTTTCTGCCATCGCTCTGCCCACCGTGGCCTGTTCCGCGTCAACTACCATTCTTAGCTCCCGTGCAGCACCGATGCAATTTGGCTTGTTGTCACTGTACAAATCTGTGCAATGGCGCCGCTGGTCTAGCTTAATTTGGTGGTGCGTTTTTAGGACGTCATTTTCTGTAGTTACCGCACTGTGCATTACTGCAATTTTTTCTTTGTTGGCAGAAGTCACTACTCCTGAGATAATCCACCCAAAAGTGGTTGCTTGAGCTATCATAAGTCCAGTCGGATCCTTCAGTACCCCTTCCTTCAAGATCTGACTGTAAATATCTGCTCCCAACAAAAGGTCAATTCTGTTTGGAGTATGATACTGAGGATCAGCTAAACTTACTTCGGCTGATTTGATCCACTCCAATTCCTCCACTTCTTTGCCTGGAATGTAGGAAGTAATTGCCTTTAACACATGCGCCTTTACCTGTATGCTTATACGAGGCTCTACCCTGGATGTCAACTTTAGTTGAACTACTGTCTTAGAGTTAACTGCTTTTGCTTCACCTACAGCTGTGATTATTCCTCGTGCTGGTGTCTTTTTTAGTCCCAACAGCTGTACAACCGCTTCGGAGATAAATGACGCTTGCGACCCTTGGTCAAGCAAAGCCCTTATCGTAATGTAATTTCCGTTTTTGGTTTCAGCATTTACTAGAGCTGTCGCTAGTAACACTGATGTATTTCGCACTGCAGTGGACAGCTGGACTTGTATGTCTTCTGCTAGTTCTTCCGGCGGCTGCTCAGCCGATTCTTCATCTGATTCCTCCGCCAACTCCTCTTTCGAATCTTCAGTTAACATGGCGGTCATTATTTTTTCTTTACTCGCTGTCCTAGGATGCAATAACGTGTGGTGATGACGTCGACAAATTCTACACTTTATTGGATTTTTACAGGATTTGGCAGAATGATTTACCCCTAAGCAGTTGAAACAAATCCCATTTTTCAACACAAAATCCCGACGAGCATCACTGTCCTTAACGTGGAATTCCTTACATAAATACAATTTATGATTTTCTGAACAATGTGGACATTGGTATGTTGGTTGTTCAGAACCAGCAGCATGCATTGATCGCGGTTCATTTACAGCAATATTTGAATGTTGAGCTTTGTTGACAGACTTTTGCCCCACAAACTCAAAAGCTCTAAATCGGTTCGTTATGAAGCTTTTAAATTGCTCGTAAGTCGGCAAATTATCTGCAGCAATGCTACTAGTTACATGCAACTCCCACTGTTTCCTTGATTCGCCGTCCAACTTCAAAGTTAGTATGTGTATTACAATAGTATCCCAGTTAGACACGTCTACACCTAAGTTACTGAATGCATTTAAACAATCTGTAGATGTATCTATTAAATCCTTCAGCCCCTGTGCTGATTCTACTGCATGACTTTTTTACTTAATAGTCTTTTCAATATACAATTAGACAAATATTGCTTGTTATAATATCTATCCTCTAACAACTTCCAACATTTACTGTAGTTGTCCGCTGCTGTAGGAATTTGTCTCAACAATTGCTCTGCCTCGCCCAACAACCTTTTAGGTAGTGCATTTTCTGCACCATATCTAAACTAGCGTTGTTATGAATAAGGGATATGAACAAGTCTCTAAAAGTAACCCACTCCGTATATTTCCCCGAAAATTTTGGAATTATAATTTTTGGCAGGTAATAGTGTGACATCCCTACAGATCCTGCCTGTTTGGCGACAACTAGCGTTTCAGTTACATAACTATTTAAAATAGTTTTAAGTTCGGTTTTGTAATCTATGTAAAGCTCTTCAGCTTGCTCATAAATGTCTTTTTCTATATATTCATGCTCGCCTAGTTCCATCCCATATTTTTCTAATAAATCCCTGTGGCTTCCAACAAATGAAGCCCACAGCTGCTCCATACTTTCCAACCGTACCTGAACATAAGTTTCGGTTATTCGTTCCTGTGGAGACTTTTTAAAGTTTCTCCATGCCTTTTTCAAGTTTTGGTAGGTGTCCATTTGTAATATTATTTTTTGTTCCATTTTTACCAAGTATTTTTCAATAATATTTACCACGTTATTTATTCAAAGTTTACTCAAGACAACTACCTCAATTGTACAGGGCTCCGAAATATTTAGCTTCAAAAATAATTACAAGTTTTTAAAATTTATTAAAAATATTCTAAGTGTTTAAGATTAATATAACAATATCAAAATTTGGGCATGGATTCCCCGTCCCTAGCCAAATTGGCAAAACTATTCTAAGTCCTAACTAACTAGAGTCCAATTTTCTTCAAATCTTCTATCTTCAATTATGATTTGTAAAGTACTCACGGTTTGTCAACGCACAACACAACACTCACGCCTCGTTTGTAAACTTGCCTCCTCGCCAACTAGGCGGGTTCCAGTGTGCTGAGTCTGGCTTTTTACCAACCATTTGGCACGGGTGTATGGTGTGGTGTAACACGCATTTTTGTATGGGAATATGATAAGCGCCCCTAGCGTTCACTTTCAGAACTTATATTCTGAGTCCCAGCTGCCATACTTACGATCATCGTCGTTACACTATACACCGATCGTATAAGCCGAGCCACGGCCGTCGTATCGCAAGCACTTACGTGCCGTTTTTAACGGTTTTTCATTTATTTCTGAGTCCGAGTGCCAAATTTGACAGCTTCACGCTTGGAATACGATGACACGACGGCGACGATGAGCGTTACGCTCAACACTTGTGTTTTTGGCGGTGAGAGGTGAGCGCTACACGGTAGTGTTTATTTTTCTGTGTAATTGTGGACTTTTGTGGGGTTCTTTGTTATTGAGAATGTCTGCGAGATATTTTCTTGCATAGATGTTGATGAAGAAGAACGGGCTCGTGAGCTACGGGAAATGCGAGACAGTCTTCGGGCATCCTTTGATCCTGTCGAAGATCTCCCGGAGACCGAATTTAGGAATACCGGCTGTCGAAAGAAGCCTTCGTATTCCTATGCGAAGAGCTGTGACAGCGTACCGACCGACCGACCAAAGGCCTAAGCAGCGTGTGAGCCTTGAAGTAAAAGTGAGTACCTATATTACTTTTGTCAATAAATTACCTCGTAGACAGAGTATAGAGGTACGCTCTACGATTTAACTGCTCTAGGCCTTATTTTGCTTGTAGATTGTGGTTTCTTTCTTTACCCCTGTCTCTGGTTCGTTTCAAAGACCTAGCGTGGTGAAAGATTCTTCTTTGATGATACAAATTACCTACTTAGGTACTTAATGCTCAAAAAACTAACTATATGTGCTATACAATATATAATAGAACCCAACCTGGAAGGGATTTCAACATACGGATACATAATTATGAAAACATACATGACGACCAGTGTAACTGTCTCATAATTAACAAAGTCTCCTCAACTAAGTACTTGGGAGTCATGTTAGATCAAAAAATCAAAAATCATTCCTAGAAAATTTTACTCTAGCAATGTTTATAACTTAGGTATGTATTTCTTGTTTCAGAAAATCACGAAGGACTCCGGAGAAAAGGTGGCCGTAAGCCTCACATCAGTCATCAAACCCTACGGATACAACTAGTAGAGGATAAGATATCATACAAATTCTAAATTCTTTGCATAAAAATAAACATCTGGTTGTCCAAAACGTGGTTTCATTGACCCGCGACCCGTGCACCCTTGCGGATAGGTAGATACATAACTAAATCAAGAGAATATAGGACTACAATTATCTTACCCTTGGCTTGCATGTACCTGTACATAAGAGAATTGTGTATTCTTGTGAAACAACACCCAGAATACTTTATCTGATTGCTTCATAGCAATCAGATATACCTACCTAGTTGTAAAAAATGTTGAGCCTAGAAATCCATTTATACTTGATTTACCCAAACTTAAACTGCAGACTTATAAGAGAAATATATATAATAAATGTAAATGCCATACGGGTCTATAATAAAATACCAAATTCATGGATTTGCCATTAAGTATATCAGTTATCTAATACCCATAACACAAGCTCTGCTTAGCTTGGCGCTAGATAATGTTGTGTGAACTGTCCAGCATTATTTATTTATTTATGTTCTTATGTTAAAAGCAAGCTAGCGAAAGAGGTGTTATAATTGTATTGTAACACCTCTTAGAAATAAGTTACCTGTATTCGAGCTAGTAAAATATTTTTATTCTTAGGTACCGGATGAAAAAAGTTAATGATCTCAGTAAGGTTAATGTAAGGTTTAAGGTATCTGCGATTATGATCATAGTGAAATAATATAGGCAACTTACCTGTCCTGTTACCCTGTGTAAATAAACAAGATCTAATTTCTTGGACTTGTCAGTTAGGTCGCTGCTACCATGACTTTACTAGATCTATATATATATATCTATATTTATATTTTATAGATTTATCTAGATGATTTTTGGTTTCGGGCCTTATATGAATGTGTTTACCAAAAATATTCTTAAAAAACAACACTTCTCCCAATGGCCTAAACTAGGGGGGAAATCATAAGCGATACTAGAAAGTTATGCGCTCCTGCCCAATACGAAAAATTCAGTCATTGAAATTACCACCAAAGTAAGTCAAAAGTATTTTATTCATTGAAATCACAAGGTAGGTACAATCACTCCACAAGCACAGAAGTTTACTGGGGTCTTCGCAGGCTTCTCGGGTTGTTGAGGATTTGTTTACGTTGAGCTGCTATTTCCACACATTCCAGGATTAAGTGGGCAGCCGATTCTTCTTCGGTCAGACACCCTCTGCAGAGTGGGCTGTATGTGGCTCCGATGTTGAAGAGGCGTTGAGACTGTGTCCTATGAGTGTCCCCACGAACCCACGATGGTGCGAAGGGTTATTCTTTGAAAGTTGAGCAGGCGACGTATCAGTTGTTGTAGGTAAGCCAAGCCAGCCGGTAGGGCAGCTCTTGACTGTATGCAGCCCGTGGTCCGTGCCCAGCGTTCATTGTGTTTATTAGTGCTGCGGAGCTGCATCCATGTTTGCACGAAGAGGTTTGTTACTTATAAATCTTTGAATACTTTCTTTGTTTGGAAATTAATGAAAATACTTGAATTTGACTACTACACCTTCTTCTTCTTCATAATGGCGAAAACCAACTTCAACTTCAACTTCAAAAATCAAAATACAATTTGACTTTGACATCTTTACAGTGACAACTGACACATTCAACAATCAAATTCCATAGACAAATACCTTTTTATCAGTTTTAAATTCATTTCGACAACATATCATAGCCAATTTTGGCGTCTTCCGGTGTTATACGATCGTGTCCCTACGATGGGTGGTATACGACGGTGTTGAACCACTAAGACTCACTTATGTCCCACACACACCGGTGTATGGTGTAAGCGTAGTGTAAGTACGACGGACGATTGGTGTCATCGTGTGCAAAACTGCGACTCAGCACTCTGTTCAATCGCACCCACTCATGCGATTGCCTGCGCAGTATGCGCTCCTCCTCCGCACCTCGTCACTGGTCACCCGGCTCCGTATGCCAGGCCTCCGGCGCACGTTACCGGTAGGCCACGCTTCTGACGTCACTAGTAGGTAACCACGCTCCGACTAATCGGTTGGCTTCCGGCGCACGTTACCGGTAAGTCCGACCGATTGCTTCCGTACCCGAGTAGCGATCCACTACTCCTTTGGGGCGCGGGGATTAGCAGTTCCAATTTTGGAACTACTCTAAAATATCCTGCCACCCTCGTACCCGGCTCGATAGGACCATGAACAACAGCCAAATGAGGTCAAGGGGTGGCGAGTAATAAAACGCTCTTTGTATAATAAAAAAGGTTTATAATACTGAAAATGTTAAATACCGTAACATATTAGACTTGTGTAGTAGATAGGCCAAAACGCATCGATAGCGCGTTCTAATTTGACCTGTGCTGCCATCTAGTTATGTAATGGCTTAATCACCTTCCGCATAGATAGAATCATGCACAATTAACATGATAGACGTTTAACAGGTACTTATTTTTCTGATTGTTTTTAATGTTATTTTTATTTTTGTGGTGTGCAATAAAGTGTTATCTATCTATCTATCTAAGAGGTTTCATTTAAACTAGGGTATGATATGACTTGACGGAGACTCTTAGAATATAATAGAATAGAATTATTTTTATATGTAACAACACAGATATAAACACAAAAACAAGTAATTAATTTTGTAAAAATTAAAAAAAAAACTCAACGGAATGAAACGGCTGAGCCGATTTTGATCAAACAATCCCGACAAATTCACCTTCGAACGGTGAACGAACGAAAAAAACGAATTCGGTTCATCTGTTCGGGAGCTACGATGCCACAGCTGCAATGCTCTAAGACACAGACAGACACACACACACACACAGACACGTTAAACGTTTTGGCGTCGGGGGTTAAAAATAAAACATTAAAATACACAAAATGACAGTAAGATTTGCTGTTACAAAAAGGTCCTTAACTCAGCATATGCAGGTGACTTGACTATCAAAATATAATTAAAAAAATCACTTGAGTTTGGCTAAATTGTTGCAAATAATGCACAGAAGCTATATACCTAAGCTAAGAAGATATTAAGATAATTATACTTTTTAATATGCACAAGCCGTGCGACGCCGATTGTAATATGCACAAGCCGTGCGACGCCAATTGTAATATGCACAAGCCGTGCGACGCCAATTGTAATATGCACAAGCCGTGCGACGCCAATTGTAATATGCACAAGCCGTGCGACGCCAATTGCAAAGAAAAAAAACTACACCATATTGAAAAACAATCAAATCTAGTCGAAAGTTTGAGGTAATTTTGTGTTTTTTTTTTCTATTGACAACATTGTCCTATCGTGTTTCTGGTACAGTGATCCCTTGTTCAGTGATCAATTGTTATTGAAAACTTAGTTCGCTGTGCGATCGTGTATCGGTAAAGCTATAGTCGTGAAGGAATCGGCTTATAATTTTAACATTCAAATCGTTCCATTTCCTTCCAAATTACATGTTACTTGCGCCTGCGTCGGAGACAGCGACCGGATATGACGTCATGTCCCCTCATTGTTATGTGAACCACAACCCTTGTTTTGTCGTTCCAGTAATTTGAATGTATTAGTGGGATTATTAATTCAACTGCAAAATCGCAAAAAACGCCATCTTGGAACGTTTTTAGGGTTCCGTAGCCAAATGGCAAAAAACGGAACCCTTATGGATTCGTCAATGATGACTAATGTTGATGATGTAATGATGACTTTTCAAAACAAATATTAAAGGAACATATTAAGGAAAGCCGTGGTGTGTCCGGCCCAGGAATAGACCCCTCCATCTCCTCCCGTGGATGTCGTAGGAGCCGACTAAGGGATTACCCGGACTTGTTTGTTAGATTCGTTGATATAAGATTTGTCCGGGCTGCTATCTTATTTAAGGAATGAGTTAGCAGAAGAAAGCGTTAGCAGAAGAAAGCGTTAGCAGAGTCGGTCGTGGGAAGCAATCGCTACCACTTGTCACGTCTATATACCACGGCGAAAAGAGGCTCATTGATGCTCTGCCCACTCCTTCGGGGAATAGGGCGTGTGGCTATGTATGTATGTATAAATAAATGATCGGCAAAGCAGCATAGTTTTCGAATGCTACTCATCTGGTCTTCGGTCAAGCAAAATGATGACTATCATCAGAAGGTCAGATTATTTCATAATCTGACATTTCTACAGTAGGAGGTAACCAAAACGGGCAATGTTGGCCTCGTTAAACCTAATTTGTATGACATCCACCGCACATACAATCACAAATTATATCATTTGTCAACATTGGATGGTTATGTTACCCAATTTGACTTTAGTCGCAAGTAGTTAGCAGTAGTCATCGACCAAAGTAAAATTTAGGTCGAAGGCAGTAGTAGAGCTTTTTTTGTGAAAGAGTTATCCTGGGAAATTTAAAAAACCAGCCAAGTGCGAGTCATATCTATAACAAGTAATTAATTTTGTAAAAATTTTAAAAACCTCAACGCAATGAAACGGCTGAACCGATTTTGATCAAACATAGCTAAGAACACGCCCGACAAATTCACCTTTCAAACAAAGAAACACACACAGACACGTCAAACTTATAACACCCCGTAGTTTTTGCGTCGGGGGTTCAAAATAGTACCTTCAGTAACATTATCTATGAAAAAAAAGTGTTAACAGTTCTATGAAGTAAACAGTTCTATAGAAAAAATGGGAGTAACCGCAAAAAAAACACGTTTATTGTATGGGAGCCTCCTCATCTGTTTTATTCTGTTTTTTAGTATTTGTTGTTATAGCGGCAACAGAAACACATCATCTGTGAAAATTTCAACTGTCTAACTATCACGGTTCATGAGATACAACCTGGTGACAGACGGACAGCGGAACCTTAGTAATAGGGTCCAGTTTTACCCTTTGGGTACGGAACCCTAAAAACGAGTTTAAGTAAGACTTATTTGTAAGTCAGCACTTGACAATATAATCAAATAAAATTGTGCTTGCTAATAACGTGCGTCGCAGAAATTGTTAGTTTCATCGTAAAATTACACATAAGGCGATGTCGTGGGAGGCGCGTCGCACTAACACGCGACTCAACCTTGCACACTCATAGGACATTTGTTTGTTAGCCATAATTACATTGTTAGTCATATTGTTACCCATAACACAAGCTCTGCTTAGCTTGGGGCTAGACAATGTTGTGTGAACTGTCCAGCATTATTTATTTATTTATTTATTTATTCAATTTATTTTATTTTATTTTGAAAACCCTCGACTTATTTCAGTGTTCCAAATCAAATAAATTTTGGTGAAAGAACCCATTAAAACTTAAAACAATTGTTGAACTTGTAATCAATATAAAATCCTTGCGTGACTGTTATTTGTTGCCGGAATGAGATTTAGACAAATAACTTTTTAAACAAGTTGCATTATTGACACGGGTAGCGTTTTAGACCAGTTGCGTTTTAAACAAGATGTATTTTTAGACGAGTTGCATTTTAGGCGAGATGTATTTGTTGCCGGAATGAGATTTAGACAATGAACTTTTTAGACAAGTTGCATTATTGCCATATTGACACGGGTAGCGTTTTAGACCAGTTGCGTTTTAAACGAGTTGTATTTTTAGACCAGTTGCATTTTAGGCGAGATGTATTTTTAGACCAGTTGCATTTTAGGCAAAAAGCGTTTGAGGCCATCTGCCAGTTGCGTTTTAGAGCAGTTTGTACTTAGACCTGGTGCTTTTTACACCAGCTCAACATTTTGTTGTGTTTAGCAACTTAACGAAGAACAACTCTTAACTCTTTGATATCCTAAGATTGATGTTGTAGCTATATATTGTCCCTGAATAAATAAAAAAAAAAAATATGTTATTTTTTTTTGTAGGTATGCCTTGACATGGCGAAACATGGTGATACTTTCTCTTTTATAACATCTGTATGTAAACCTGTGTTTCGGACAAATAAATGATCGTATATTATCTTATCTTATCTTTTCTTTAATTCCAGGATGACGACACAGTTGAATATTATAACAACATCATCGTCCAGCCTCACCTGAAGTTAGTCACCGGGCAGGGGAGGGGGTACCATGTCCGCTGCAAGTACAGGCGGCGAGACCTCTCTCAGTTCCACGTGTACCCTAAAGCGGCGAGACTCACCAGTGCTGATACTAATAAGTAAGTTAGTCACATGCCAGGAGAGGGGGTACCATGTCCGCTGCAAGTACAGGCGGCGAGACCTCTCTCAGTTCCACGTGTACCCTAAAGCGGCGAGGCTCACCAGTGCTGATACTAATAAGTAAGTTAGTCACATGCCAGGAGAGGGGGTACCATGTCCGCTGCAAGTACAGGCGGCGAGACCTCTCTCAGTTCCACGTGTACCCTAAAGCGGCGAGGCTCACCAGTGCTGATACTAATAAGTAAGTTAGTCACATGCCAGGAGAGGGGGTACCATGTCCGCTGCAAGTACAGGCGGCGAGACCTCTCTCAGTTCCACGTGTACCCTAAAGCGGCGAGGCTCACAAGTGCTGATACTAATAAGTAAGTTAGTCACATGCCAGGAGAGGGGGTACCATGTCCGCTGCAAGTACAGGCGGCGAGACCTCTCTCAGTTCCACGTGTACCCTAAAGCGGCGAGGCTCACCAGTGCTGATACTAATAAGTAAGTTAGTCACATGCCAGGAGAGGGGGTACCATGTCCGCTGCAAGTACAGGCGGCGAGACCTCTCTCAGTTCCACGTGTACCCTAAAGCGGCGAGACTCACCAGTGCTGATACTAATAAGTAAGTTAGTCACATGCCAGGAGAGGGGGTACCATGTCCGCTGCAAGTACAGGCGGCGAGACCTCTCTCAGTTCCACGTGTACCCTAAAGCGGCGAGACTCACCAGTGCTGACACTAATAAGTAAGTTAGTCACAGGGGAGGGGGTACCATGTCCGCTGCAAGTACAGGCGGCGAGACCTCTCTCAGTTCCACGTGTACCCTAAAGCGGCGAGACTCACCAGTGCTGACACTAATAAGTAAGTTAGTCACAGGGGAGGGGGTACCATGTCCGCTGCAAGTACAGGCGGCGAGACCTCTCTCAGTTCCACGTGTACCCTAAAGCGGCGAGACTCACCAGTGCTGACACTAATAAGTAAGTTAGTCACAGGAGAGGGGGTACCATGTCCGCTGCAAGTACAGGCGGCGAGACTTCTCTCAGTTCCACGTGTACCCTAAAGCGGCGAGACTCACCAGTGCTGATACTAATAAGTAAGTTAGTCACATGCCAGGAGAGGGGGTACCATGTCCGCTGCAAGTACAGGCGGCGAGACCTCTCTCAGTTCCACGTGTACCCTAAAGCGGCGAGACTCACCAGTGCTGATACTAATAAGTAAGTTAGTCACATGCCAGGAGAGGGGGTACCATGTCCGCTGCAAGTACAGGCGGCGAGACCTCTCTCAGTTCCACGTGTACCCTAAAGCGGCGAGACTCACCAGTGCTGATACTAATAAGTAAGTTAGTCACATGCCAGGAGAGGGGGTACCATGTCCGCTGCAAGTACAGGCGGCGAGACCTCTCTCAGTTCCACGTGTACCCTAAAGCGGCGAGACTCACCAGTGCTGACACAAATAAGTAAGTTAGTCACAGGGGAGGGGGTACCATGTCCGCTGCAAGTACAGGCGGCGAGACCTCTCTCAGTTCCACGTGTACCCTAAAGCGGCGAGACTCACCAGTGCTGACACTAATAAGTAAGTTAGTCACAGGGGAGGGGGTACCATGTCCGCTGCAAGTAAAGGCGGCGAGACCTCTCTCAGTTCCACGTGTACCCTAAAGCGGCGAGACTCACCAGTGCTGACACTAATAAGTAAGTTAGTCACAGGAGAGGGGGTACCATGTCCGCTGCAAGTACAGGCGGCGAGACCTCTCTCAGTTCCACGTGTACCCTAAAGCGGCGAGGCTCACCAGTGCTGATACTAATAAGTAAGTTAGTCACAGGGGAGGGGGTACCATGTCCGCTGCAAGTACAGGCGGCGAGACCTCTCTCAGTTCCACGTGTACCCTAAAGCGGCGAGACTCACCAGTGCTGATACTAATAAGTAAGTTAGTCACATGCCAGGAGAGGGGGTACCATGTCCGCTGCAAGTACAGGCGGCGAGACCTCTCTCAGTTCCACGTGTACCCTAAAGCGGCAAGGCTCACCAGTGCTGATACTAATGAGTGAGTTTTAGGAGCCTTTCAACCATTTTTGTTTAACGAAGGGACTAGGTTAGGTATCCCATTCATTTAGCCACTGTAAACAGGAAGAGGGACATCACGAGGCGGATACAACTGGGGTGGGCTGCTTTTGGTAAGTTGGAAGACGATTTTAAATCGAAAATCCCTCGAAGTCTTAAGAACCAAGATATTCAACAAATGTGACCAATGTGTGGGCAGAAGCCCATTCTCACTTATGGAGCCAAAATATGGCCACTCACAAATGAGCACGAATATACTATAAGAGTTGCTCAAAGAGCCATGGAGCGGGCCATGCTAGGTATCCAACTCGTGGACCGTATACCAAATGTCGAGATTCGACGCCGAACTAAGGTCGAGGATGTGGACGGATTGCGAGGCTCAAGTGGAGATGGGACACTTGGCAAGGGGATTACCGATGGACCAAAGCAGTCACCGAATGGAGGCCGAGAGATATGCGGCGGCCTCAAGGCAGACCACCTGCCCGATGGTCAGACGACGTTGTGCAGGCAGTAGGGAGCTGTGGATCCGGCTGGCACAAGACCGCCAGGAGTGACCTTAGTAAGGTTTTTAATTTGGTTTTCCTTTTTTCCTTGAATCAGCTTCCACTTGTTCTCGTGGCACCACACAGGTGCTCCCCACCTAGTAGTAAGAAGGATCATCAAAAGAAAAACAGACCGTGTTTGTTGCCTGATTCTTCTAGGTCTGGTTGCGTTGGAACAGGAGTAAATGTAAATTTATTTTTTAAGACGATTCAAAATTATCCTTGTGATTTTAATGAATAAAATACTTTTACTTTGACTTTGACTTTGACGTTATACAGAAGAGGCCTTTATTCAGCAGTGGCTGTTAGGTACCGGCTGGATAGATAGATAGAAACAGGATAGTGTAGGTATATGTTATACAGAAGAGGCCTTTATTCAGCAGTGGCTGTTAGGTACCGGCTGGATAGATAGATAGAAACAGGATAGTGTAGGTATATGTTATACAGTTGAGGCCTTTATTCAGCAGTGGCTGTTAGGTACCGGCTGGATAGATAGATAGAAACAGGATAGTGTAGGTATATGTTATACAGAAGAGGCCTTTATTCAGCAGTGGCTGTTAGGTACCGGCTGGATAGATAGATAGAAACAGGATAGTGTAGGTATATGTTATACAGTTGAGGCCTTTATTCAGCAGTGGCTGTTAGGTACCGGCTGGATAGATAGATAGAAACAGGATAGTGTAGGTATATGTTATACAGAAGAGGCCTTTATTCAGCAGTGGCTGTTAGGTACCGGCTGGATAGATAGATAGAAACAGGATAGTGTAGGTATATGTTATACAGAAGAGGCCTTTATTCAGCAGTGGCTGTTAGGTACCGGCTGGATAGATAGATAGAAACAGGATAGTGTAGGTATATGTTATACAGAAGAGGCCTTTATTCAGCAGTGGCTGTTAGGTACCGGCTGGATAGATAGATAGAAACAGGATAGTGTAGGTATATGTTATACAGAAGAGGCCTTTATTCAGCAGTGGCTGTTAGGTACCGGCTGGATAGATAGATAGAAACAGGATAGTGTAGGTATATGTTATACAGAAGAGGCCTTTATTGAGCAGTGGCTGTTAGGTACCGGCTGGATAGATAGATAGAAACAGGATAGTGTAGGTATATGTTATACAGTTGAGGCCTTTATTCAGCAGTGGCTGTTAGGTACCGGCTGGATTGATAGATAGAAACAGGATAGTGTAGGTATATGTTATGTTATATTGTAAAAATTGGCTCTTGCAAAGGTCAAAATCGTCATGGACGGTGCCCGTCTAATTTTATCGGGTCAATAGGTCAGTAAATGTTACGTTTGGATTATTTCATCTCATCTCTCTGTAATCATATTTTAATTGTGATAGTGTATTGATAATTGATTCAATGTCATCCTACCATAACAACATAGTTGTTAATATAGAACCACCCCTTCTTATCTTATCTGAATATACTTGTCTGAATATCTACAACTTACCATTTTGTATTTGAATATTAGCTTGGTACCTTAGCTTATTAGGTACCTAGTATCTATCTGTTACGAGTTCTTATTAGGTACCTAGTATCTATCTGTTACGAGTTCTTATTAGGTACCTAGTATCTATCTGTTACGAGTTCTTATTAGGTACCTAGTATCTATCTGTTACGAGTTCTTATTAGGTACCTAGTATCTATCTGTTACGAGTTCTTATTAGGTACCTAGTATCTATCTGTTACGAGTTCTTATTAGGTACCTAGTATCTATCTGTTACGAGTTCTTATTAGGTACCTAGTATCTATCTGTTACGAGTTCTTATTAGGTACCTAGTATCTATCTGTTACGAGTTCTTATTAGGTACCTAGTATCTATCTGTTACGAGTTCTTATTAGGTACCTAGTATCTATCTGTTACGAGTTCTTATTAGGTACCTAGTATCTATCTGTTACGAGTTCTTATTAGGTACCTAGTATCTATCTGTTACGAGTTCTTATTAGGTACCTAGTATCTATCTGTTACGAGTTCTTATTAGGTACCTAGTATCTATCTGTTACGAGTTCTTATTAGGTACCTAGTATCTATCTGTTACGAGTTCTTATTAGGTACCTAGTATCTACCTGTTACGAGTTCTCGGTGGTTGTTCTGCTGTTCCTTGTTTTTTAAATCATTGACATATGTAGTTTGGACTTTTGTTTGGGAACAGCGGATAGATACCGAGTATCATGGCTGCTGTGACGACAGCAGCAGTCTAAGGCGAGGCTGACAAACAGCGTGGCTGAGCCCTCGATCTTTTGTTTGGGAACAGCGGATAGCTACCGAGTATCATGGCTGCTGTGACGACAGCAGCAGTCTAAGGCGAGGCTGACAAACAGCGTGGCTGAGCCCTCGATCTTTTGTTTGTGAACAGCAGATAGCTACCGAGTATCATGGCTGCTGTGACGACAGCAGCAGTCTAAGGCGAGGCTGACAAACAGCGTGGCTGAGCCCTCGATCTTTTGTTTGGGAACAGCGGATAGCTACCGAGTATCATGGCTGCTGTGACGACAGCAGCAGTCTAAGGCGAGGCTGACAAACAGCGTGGCTGAGCCCTCGATCTTTTGTTTGTGAACAGCAGATAGCTACCGAGTATCATGGCTGCTGTGACGACAGCAGCATTCTAAGGCGAGGCTGACAAACAGCGTGGCTGAGCCCTCGACCTTTTGTTTGGGAACAGCGGATAGCTACCGAGTATCATGGCTGGTGTGACGACAGCAGCATTCTAAGGCGAGGCTGACAAACAGCGTGGCTGAGCCCTCGACCTTTTGTTTGGGAACAGCGGATAGCTACCGAGTATCATGGCTGGTGTGACGACAGCAGCATTCTAAGGCGAGGCTGACAAACAGCGTGGCTGAGCCCTCGACCTTTTGTTTGGGAACAGCGGATAGCTACCGAGTATCATGGCTGGTGTGACGACAGCAGCATTCTAAGGCGAGGCTGACAAACAGCGTTGGCTGAGCCCTCGACCTTTTCTCTTAGACTAGACTAATTATTATTTTTATACTTACGAGTATAGTCTTTGTTTGATAGTAATAATAGTGTAAGGAATAAATGCCCTTTTATTTTATTTTATTTTATTTATTGTTTACGGTGTCTGTCCGCAGTATCGATGACGGCTATGACGTGGAGTCGGGCTGGATGCCGTCAGTGTCTATGAAGATCTACCGGGGGGATCCCAAGGACAAGCATGTGAGTATGACATACAGGCGTCCACACGCGGCTTCACCCGCTTTATACTGACGACCTCTGTGGCGCGGCGGGCGAAGCTTGGCCTGCGACGCAGGAGGTTGCGGGTTCGATTCCCGCCTCGGAACAAATATTTGTGCGATCGCAGATATTTGTTCAGGGTGTTCTGGGTATTTTCTATGTATAATAAAAAATATCTATCTATTTAATATATTGTATTAAGTATATCAGTTATCTAGTACCCATAACACAAGCTCTGCTTAGCTTGGGGCTAGATAATGCTGTGTGAACTGTCCAGCATTATTTATTTATTTATTTATTTATACTCCCGAGGGAACTTAATTAAGAGATTGAAAGTATCCTAATCCTATCCTTTGTTTTAATACAGGTTTTAATGAATATGACTTGTTGATAAGATTCGTTGGTATAACAAGTAATTAATTTTGTAAAAATTAAAAAACTCTCAACGCAATAAAACGGCTGAACCGATTTTGATCAAACATAGCTAAGAACAATTCGGACAAATTCACCATTCAAAAAAAACTAAATCTTTTCATCCGTTCGGGAGCTACGATGCGACAGACACACACACACACAAACACACACACACACAGTGTGCACGACGGCGAACCCCGCAGACCAACCACGCAGCTAATAGTGTTATTTAATGAGGCAAATAAAGACATAAGCATTAGCATAAGTTAGAATAACAAGAAAAATTGTAGTAGGTAGTTAGGGCGTTCATTATTTTACCTAAACACAACGAGCCTAGATAGGAGCGTCTTAAAAATAAGCAGCAAAAATAAATAGAACTATAGGTAATATAACAGATAAGAGCCGCTTTCCCAACGGTAACGCTGCCACATAGTTAAGAAAATGTATGAAGAAATTGAGGCCCTGTGATTGGTTAAAAGTCCGGCCTTGCCATTGGTTGACCAATGACAAGCGACTTTTAATCCTAGCAATTTTAGTATATATATTTGGCGAATCTGCGCATTCAGTCAGTCAGCAAGTTCCTTCGTATAAATCAAGAAAGAATAAACAGAAGAAGTCTGCAAGAAATGGTGTTTTCCTCTTCCCAGTAATTCCCAGTGGTAGGCAAGCACCCCTCCCGACACCCCTCCCCGCGCCCCGCAACGCTCCCCGCGCTCCGCACCGCGCCCCGCTCAGCACCCCGCGCCGCAGCACGTCAAGACGTCGGAGCAACCAGCAGCAGGCAGCAGCGCGTGCCCCCGAGCAGCACCTGCGACGCACCGAGCAGCCAGGCCAGCAAGCCGCGCCCCACCTCGTCCCAGCCCGTAGCACCACCAGCGACCGCAGCACGACCAGCAACAGCACGGCGCCATCGTACCTACTCATACCTACCCATACCTACTTCCTAGCAGCATCGTCGCTGAGTATCCACCCTGAACACCCCATCCTATCTACAGTCCACATCATCAGCATCCTGAACACACAGAGACACGTCAAACTTATAACACCCCGTCGTTTTTGCGTAGGAAAACTCCTCATTGTTCTTCTGGTATTTTGCAATGGATGAAAAAGACCTGTTTCTCATTGGTCTGGTGACTGTTCCAGGTGGCGTCAGAGGTGCTCATAGGAGACACCCTCACCATGGTGGTATCTCTGGAGAAGCAGCAGAAATACGGCTTCCTGGTCTCCGAGTGCGTGGCGGGGGATGGACTGGGCGCGGATGTAGGACTCATCGCCAATGACGGGTGAGTGGACGCAGGCTCGCCATCAGTCACGACACAGCTATCCTCATCATAATCACCCATTGCTGAACGCATTGGATATCGCAGTATCGGTGCTGAGGACTCGGATAGATGCTGCTACCTATAGCCCGGTGTAATCCCTTAGTCGGCTTTTACGACATCCTCGGGAGGAGATTGAGGGGGTCTTTGTGTTTTTTTTTATACTTGTAAAACCAGATCTTTGTTTTTGGTACTTGGAATGACGGGTCAAGCATATTTTTTTTTTTATACTGCTTGAATGACGGAACAAGCAGATGGCCCACCTGATGTTAAGCGGTAACCTCTGCCTATGAACAGTTCATTATCACGTAGGTCACGTCCACCTAGGACGCGCCCTATGTGGCATTGCACTGCGCCCGCCACCCTGAGACATGAAGATGAAAAGTCTCATGTGCCTGTAATTTCACCGGCACCTTTAGCCTTCAAACCGGAACACAGCAATGCGAGCACCACTGCTTTGCGGCAGAAATAGGTATGCAGGTAGTACTTCCGTGGACGAATTCTTTCTTTTTCTTTTCTCTTTCCTTGCATGCAAACCTACCTACATCGTAAACGATCCGATTACAAAATGTGGATTCTAATTGGTTTCAGAATAGCATATAGTGTATAGCAGGGGTTCCCAAAGTGGGCGATAACGCCCCCTTGTGGGTGCTGCAGGCCTAAAGGGGGGCGGTAACAGACCCAGAAAAAAAATGGGGGCGTCAAATGAGACATACTTTCGCATTTTAATAGTTATTAGTATTCCTAGATAGATCATTTTCGTAAACAATAGACCGCGGGCAATTATGTTTTAACAATTTTTTATTAAATAACCCGATTTGTGCATGTTTAATGTCCGCTAATATAGCTCACAATAATTTATAGTGGTTTTTAAGTAGTGAAAAAATGGGGGTGCTAAAAAATAATTTATTCTCAAAGTGGGCAGTAGACAAAAAAAGTTTGGGAACCCCTAGTATATAGCTTATAACTAACTATAAGATAACTGTGATTCCTAGATAAATAAAATAAATAAAAAAGCTCTACTACTACTAAACTTGTACTCGTTTCAGATGTTCGTTGGACGGCGAGATAATGGGCATGTTCCAGTACGCGCCCGACAAGCAAGCGGCGCAGGTGTCGTTCCAAGCGTACCGCTTCCCGCACTCCGCGAGCGTCTACTTCACGTGTGGGGTGAAGCTGTGCGAGTTGGATCATCCTACCGATTGCGTGAGTATTTTTTCATGTCTTAAGTTTTTATTTCAAGGCTGCCCCACAAAGCACAAGTTCGGCCGCACATGGAATACTGTTCTCACCTATGGCACGGGGCCCCTAAGTACCAGCTGCTTCGCTTTGACTCCCTACAGAGAAGAGCCGTTAGAATCGTCAACGACCCCAAGCTCTCCAGTTCACTAGAGCCGCTGAGCCTGCGCCGAGACATCTGTTCGCTCTGTGTGTTCTATCGGCTTTACAATGGGTAGTGCTCTGAGGAGCTGTTCAATCTCATACCTGCTTCCAGGTTCTACCATCGCACTTCTCGACAACGTAAGGGAGCTCATCCACATATCATCGACACGTGGGTGTCTCGTACAGCTCGCTTTACGAGATCTTTTCTCCCCCATACGTGCAGGTTGTGGAATGGGCTGTTTCCGTTAAACTACAATATGAGCCACTTCAAAAAAAATAAAAAGAGTCCTTCAGGGCAGGCAACGTATTGGCAATACCTCTGGTGTTGCAGATGTCAATAGGCGACGGTAACCGCTTACCATCAGGCGGGCCGTAAGACAGATTGTAGAGCCATTACATAAAAATAAAAAAAATAAAAAGTGCACTCTGACTGAGACATCCGTCATAATGTTGTTCTGCTCGTTTTCAGACGCCGTGCACCCACAAGCCGCGGGCTCGACGTGACACTGACGAGGGCTCTCCCGCCACTGTGGAGGTGTTCTCGGGGCTGTTCGTCAACGAGGCAGACTCTCTGGAAAACGAAGTCACCAGCGAAAAGGTAAGACATTAACACTTGCTGCCTTGGACTCGATCGAACGCAGAGCTTTCAGGCTTATAGGTGAGCAACATAGGCGGAGACTAAGATCCAGAGTCTCGAGCACCGCCGTAAGGTCGCATGCCTTGCGATCTTCTATAGGTTACATTTCGGGGAATGCTCCCAGGAACTACACGATCTGATCCCACCATCTCCTTTTCATCATAGGACGAGCAGACACACGGCTCAGTACCATCCTTACCTCATTAGTATACCCTCTATTCGTACTAAACGTTTCAGTTCTCCCTTTATAATGCGAACTGCTAAGGAGTGGAATAAACTGCCGTCATCTGTCTTTTCTGATAACTATAATTTGGGTCTTTTCAAGGCTAGAGTGAATAGGTGCCTTCTAGACCTTTGTGCTCCATCTTCGGCCACATCGTCATTTACCAACACGTGAGATCGTGCTCAAACAAAGGTCTATAAATGTCAACAAAAAAAAACATTGCAGAATTTCGATAGTCCATCGGTAGGTTGCTGTTTTTAGGATTACGTACCCAAAGGGTAAAACGGGACCTATGGTGCCGAGACGTGGACACTCACGGTAGGGCTAATCCACCAGTTGCACAGCGAGCTATGGAACGGGCTATGCTTGGAGTTTCTCTGAAAGATAAAATCCTCAATGAGATTATCCGACAGAGAACTAAAGTCATTGACATAACCGACAACCGTTGGGGTAAGCGAGTTTTTGAGTGGAGACCGCGTAGCGTGGGGCGCCCTCTGGCTAGGTGGAGCGATGACCTACGAGAGGCGGCGGCAGAAAGTGGATGAGAAGAGCCGAACACCGGGCTCAGCGGCGCGTATTGGGAGAGGCCTATGTGCAGCAGTGGACTAGTGTGGGCTGATGATGAAGATGATGAATCACCTTAAGACAACACTTAGTTTTTTTTGTATACTTCTTGGAATGACGGATCACGCAGATGACCCACCTGATGTTAAGCGATACCCTCTGCCTATGAACAGTGCATTACCACATAGGTCACATCCACCTAGGACGCGCCCTATGTGGCATTACACTGCGCCCGCCACCCTGAGACATAAAGATGAAAAGTCTCATGTGCCTGTAATTTCACCGGCAACCCTTCAAACCGGAACACAGCAATGCGAGCACTACTGCTTTGCGGCAGTAATAGGTATAGTGGTAGTATTTCCCCGGACGAACTCTCTCACAAAAAAGCTCTACCTACTACTACTAGGTACTACTTAATAGTTATTTTATTCACTTAGTCTTTTATTTTTGTTTTAGAAGGAAGATGAGATCTGCATTCCTCAACGGAACTTCGCCATTGGAATCTGTATAGCGGGCGTCATATTAATGGTCTGTGTGATTGCGGCCATAGCGTGCATACTCGCGCGGCGACGCAACCCCAAGACATACTCCAGAACCGGCAGCTCGTTGTATAGCGGCCCTTACACCAACACGGGGTATTCGCATACCAGTTAAAACCAGCTTTAACTAGTATTTATACCAGTTAAAACTAGTTATACCTAGTATTCGTACCAGTTAAAACAGATATATGTGAATACCAGCTAAAAATGTTCTAAAAATTGGCAGAATAAAAGTAAGATGTATGCCAATTTAAAATTATTGGCAAAATAAAATGGGCTGATCTCTACAATTAAAACATTTTCAGAAAAGCTGTTATAAAACTATCTATACCTAGTATCCATACCAATTTAAAAAAAAAAACAGATGTATGTAAATACCAGCTAAAAATTTTCTAAACATTGGTAGAATAAAATTATGATTTTTTGCCAATATACAATTATTGGCAAAATAAAATTGACAAACTCTACAACTGAAAAAAAACCTGAATAGCTGTTACAATACGGTATTCTAATAGCAATTTTTAAATATTTTAGTTAGTATTCTGAATACCAGCTAAAATTGTTCAACATATTAGCAGAATAAAATGTCCGATTTATGCCACTTCAAATTTATTGGCAGAAGAAATTTATTGGTCAGAATAAAACGGGCCAACCTCTACTAGGTACTCGTATTATAACAATTTGGCAGAATAGGCTACGGAAACGGCTACAATGAGAAAGCAAAGCTGGATTTAGCTTTCTAAAAAAACATATGATAAGCAAAATTGATTATTTGCAAACAATTTCGTGAATGAATAAATATATTGAATCGGAATTTTGAGTCAAAAATTTGGAATTCAGTAAGTTTTTTAAACGTAAGTTTGCATTGAGTGTGCCATTTTTATGGACGATGATTTTTGATGATCTGATTTCAAAGTATTCGTACATTTTTTCAGGAAAGATATCGCCCAAAGTTTTTGTTAAATCTTTGCTGAAAAAAAAAACAAATGCCGGCTGCGATTTCTAAATAATAATGATATCAAGAACTGCCGTAACAATATCACAGCCATTTTATATTTCTATGTATTTTAGGTGTATTTAATAAATCAGACCAGTTATTTTAAGTATTTTAACGAAAACTAAAGTTGTGTCAGGAAGCACAGCATTCAGTCATAATTAGTAAGTAGTTCTAGGAATTTACCAGTATGTATGTTTATTATAAAAAAAACAACTAGGAAATAGATGAGGTGAATAAAATAAAAACAAAGTAACCTAATTAAAAAAAATAACATTTACGATTTCTTTTCAAAAAACATTTTAAACCCTTACAAAATATTACACGGAATAATAATTTTGAAAATAAATATAATTGGTTGTAATAAAAAAACACCTCAGTTTGTACTCAATTATTTATAAATATAATATATTGTGATAATTCGTGCGTCATACGTCGATAAGTTCGTGCGCTAGCCGTCGATAAGTTCGTGCGTTATACGTCGATAAGTTCGTACGTTATACGTCGGTAAGTTCGTGCGTTATACGTCGATAAGTTCGTGCGTTGTCCGTCCAGTGAATAATTATTTTTATTTGATGTAAAATAAGTAATAAAGGTTGCCTTGCATTACGTAATTGAATTGTAAATGATCAACAAATATTGCGATTCGTTGATCTCCAGGTTTATTTTAGGGTTTTTCAAGGGAACTGCGAAAACTGGCTTCTAAATTTTGTATAATAATGTTCGATTTTCATTTACTTTACATTTTGTTCACCAAATTATTTAATTTTGCTTTTACCAGTGGGTTTTGTATATCTTGTTTCTTAATAAAAATAAAAATTTATATAAAATTAATATTTTTTGTTCAAATACGCCAGTACAACCAGCCCCTTATCTTCGGTGGCGGGTAACAGCTACTTTTATCCTATATTTTTTTGCAATTGGATGCCATATTTTTTAAGATAATTTAGTTTATATTTTATTTTAATATTGTATTGCCAACTCCGTCCAACTTCGGTGCTATTATGGGCTAATTTTTAGTTGCTTTTTGTATCGTGACAACGAAATTTTCGATACTCGTTTCATATTTACCTCATTGGTTTTTAGTTTTGTTTCGACTAATTATTTAGTACTTTCAACTAATTGTTTTTAATACAATGAGGTTCTGGAACGGTATCGATGTAAACAGTGTACGATTTTTTTTAACAAATATACTGACTTTATTGAATAATATTGTTTCTTTTACGACTCAATTGAACAAATAAATATAAAGACATAGCGCGGTTCCTGTAGTAGTGGAGCGGTGCGAGGAGGGGGTAACTTAGATCAAATAACATGTGTTATTTGATCTGTATCACTTCCAAGGTCATTTAGATCAAATAACACGTGTTATTTTATCCGTGTCACTTCCAAGAAGGGGGTCATTTAGATCAAATAACACGTGTTATTTGATCCGTGTCTCTTCCAAGGAGGGGGTCATTTAGATCAAATAACACGTGTTATTTGATCCGTGTCACTTCCGAGGAGCGTGTTATTTTGTCGACCTCTGTGGCGCAGCGGGCGAAGGTTCAATTGTGGGTTCAATTCCCGCCTCGAAACATGTATTTGTGGGATCTGCAGATATTAGTTCAGAGAGTTCTGGGTATTTTCTAAGTATAATAAAAAATATCTTTTTTTTTTATACTACTTGGATGACGGATCAAGCAAGAGGCCCACCTGATGTTAAGCGGTATCTATCTATGTAATGTATTTGTATCTATGTTGTCTGAATAAAAATCTTTTTTTATTTATTGTATTAAGTACTAGCTGTCGCTTGCGGTATCACCCGCATTATTCAAAGTCAAAGTCAAAGTCAAAAAGTATTTTATTCATTGAAATCACAAGGATCATTTTGAATCGTCTTAAAAAATAAATTTACATTTACTCCTGTTCCAACGCAACCAGACCTAGAAGAATCAGGCAACAAACACGGTCTTTTTTTCTTTTGATGATCCTTCTTACTACTAGGTGGGGAGTGCCTGTGTGGTGCCTGGAGAAAAAGTGGAAGCTGATTCAAAGAAAAAAGGAAAACCAACTTAAAAATCTTACTTAGGTAGGCAGTCAAAAGTAAGATGATAGAGAAAATCAGCAAAAGTTCATAAGGCAGCACACTCTACGCTTGATATACTCATAAATAACACATCAATAATAAATTATATGTAGGTACAGACATTGCAAATTGACAAATTAGGTGTCGAGGGGCAGAGCGACATCAGGCCACGCGGCTTTATCATTAACATAGTCATTTATATATGGCTGGTTATGAATATCGGTCAGTTGTATAATTAATCTATCAATTTTAGTGCTGGCAGGATTGGAAGTCCGACACCAAAGCAAAGGCCCCTAAAAATAAAAAGACACAGGAATGGAACGGGTGGCGGGCCAGGCCCTACACCATTAACAAGTTTAGAGGAGACACTGATCCAGTTTTGGGGTGTAGAAATGGTGCAGGGCTTAGCAGTGAGAGACCCACTGGAGGAGGTAAAGAATATCATTGTTAATATAAGCAATAGTGTTTAGTTAATAATAGTTTAAACAATAAACAGTCAAGCGCAACTTGTCCATTTGCTTTAACAAGTTTTTATTTCACAACAATTCATCTCATATCGCTTGTTATAGTCTGTGACCATCCCTGAGCCTTTGCCATCGACACAAGAGGCAGCCACTCCAAATATGGATGACAACGACCAACCCAGGGTTTTGCAAAAGGAGCCAATGGAGCCGATGGAGCCCTCTTCTTTACGGACAGGCCCAAGTGGCATAGGGCGCAACCGCTCTAGAGGTATGCATATCTACATAATTATACTCAGTACTCATTTAATATCATGTCTTGAAATTACATACTTATATCAACTTTATACCAGTTTATATTATAACTAGCTTGTTTGCATGCCACCCATTCAAAAAGTACCCATGTCTTTTCCAATGGAGCACCCTATCCCCTCGCCAAATTTAATCATGATCTTTTATTTTTTTACAGATGACCCGTTGCTAGTCACCTTGGAAAGGCAGGCAGCAGCAATTGAACATTTGGCCGCTGGTATGCATGAGATGGCAGCTGGCATGCATCAAATGTCAGCAAATGTGTCATCGGCAACGGCGGCCTTATTGGCGATTGCTGCTGCCATCGAGAATCAGCAACGTTTTATCATCAACAATGATGGTTGAGGTAAGATGCTTTAGTAACTTTCCTGTAACAAATAAATGTACCTATTTATTTGTAACAGGAAAGTTGCTGTTACAAAATAATGCAATAAATTAGAATAATCTATTTATTAGGTCAACCCTAACTTGGACCCCTCTGCGGTGAACTTCAGCATCTCTCTCTTCTGCATGCTCTCTTTGCTCCACAACTCCATCTTCTAATGGCTCGGCAGGGTCGATTTCGGGCTCTTCAAGTCCATTTCTCACACATATGTTGTGCAGTACAGCGCAAGCATTGACAATATGCCCAACCTTTGTTGGAGCATACTCTAATATGCGATTCTTATGTAAGCACCTAAAACGGCCTTTCCACACCCCGAAACACCTTTCAATGCAGTTGCGTGCCTTGATATGCAGCCGTGTATAGTTTGCTTCTGGGCTATTGGGCTCTGCATTTAGCACAGGAGTTAGAAGCCAAGGCTCTAATGGATAGCCTGAATCTCCTGAAAAAAATGTTTTATTTTCTTTAAATTTTGATAGTGTGCTCAAATTTTAACGGTCTATTGTATTGACACGTAGTGTAGTACATTTACAAACTCTACTTTATTTGTATTTATTTGCATTTATTTCAGTTGCTCACCAAGAAGCCAGCACGGAGCTGCTGCCGAGATGTTTGACATCCTATCTTTGACTGCACTTGCCCTCCAAATGAATGCATCATGTGTGCTGCCTGGGTATCTTGCTACTATATTTAGTACAAGTAGATCGCTGTCACATACCTACGTATAAAAAGAAAATAATATATATTATTCTAATATATGTGTGACGGTTCACTCGTAAGTGAACGAGAAAGTCACTTATATCTCCTCTGTGGCGCGGCGGGCGAAGGTTGGCCTACGACGCAGGAGGTTGCGGGTTCGATTCCCGCCTCGGAACAAATATTTGTGCGATCACAGATATTTGTTCAGGGTACTGGGTATTTTGTATGTATAATAAAAAATATCTATCTAATGTTCTGTCTAATATATTCATAATGTTACTTTTAAAGAGTTAAATAAATTATTGTGTAATTATAATGAATGTTATGTACTGAGAGGCATATTACCACTTGGACATTCAGGGAGTGTTGGCCTTTTCTGTTTATATATAGGTCTTCATGGATAGCTGCTTTTTTTAATAAAATGTGTGTGCCATCCACATATCCCAGCACACCGGGCACATTAAATTTTCTGTAGTTCCTGAAAATGTAAAAGATAAAAAGTTACCTAACTATGTAGCCACTTTCATAAGTGCCTTTTACCCTATAAATTAGGTAATAGTATATATTAATGTTTTTTTCTTTGTGGGATATGGCACGTACCCATACCAGCCATGCACACATTGTGGAAATGACACTCACATAGTGAGGAAACAAGTTATGATGGTCCGTCCATGGTTAAGATCTTTGTTTTGTTGTAGTTTGTTTTTTCTTTTTATATTGTTGATTTTTATAGTAGGTATAAGAACAAGTAAATAGCATTAATAGTATAACAAACAATATATATATATATATCTATATATATATATATATATAAACAAATAGTAAGCAGCACCAACCAAACTGTTTCATTTCCTTTTAATTTTACCTTTAATTTCTGTTTCAAAGTTTATTTGCAAATAAATCAATAGATAGTATTATATGCAGTCCACACCAAAAATAGTAGGTAGTACCTAAATGGTACCCATGTAGAAGATACTTACTTTTGGATAGTTTGCTCCCTTTCACCATCGTTCACAGGGAATTTAATCCATTTTGCCAGCACTTGCGGTATGTTCAATGCAGCTGTAGTTTGGCTTATGGCCCTCGATACAGATGCCTGGCTAAGGCTCAAGACGGAATCCCTCCCAACAGGCTTTTGATAGCTGCCTTGAGCATAAAAGTGAAGAGCTGCTAAAAACTAACAAAATAATTATGTAAGTATGCAGGTAAAATAGGTAAATCCCCACAACCTACTAATTTTGATATGATGAAATTATGTGGAAGCTAGGTTATAGGTAGGTACTTACTTTGAGCTCTACTGGCATCACATTAGAGTTTCTTGTGGACTTGTAGTAAGGCTTTAGCTCCTCGATTACCATGAAGGCTAAATCCGGCGTCAGTCTGTAGAGCGAGCGAAAATTGGGATCGTGGAAAGGATTAGAGTCGTCTCTAATTGAACGATGACGTGCAAGAGTTTGACTCCTTTGCAGCGCTCTATCGCGTTGATTTATCTCTCTCATTGCAATGATGTGCTCCATCTACTCAACACAAATTGTATTGTTTAGGTAACTACTAACGTACACAACCTAAAAATAAAACGAAAATAAAAGGTTTTTGGAGGCTAACTTCTTGATTAAAGGCCACTTACGTTTGCTTGTTAAGTTAATTTCAGTAAACAAATACTATTAAATCAATTATCTTAAGTAAAACACAATATTTGTATGTTTTCCTACTTCACGGAAACGTTCCCTATAAAAATCGTATATAAAATATAAATCGTAATCGTATTTTATATAAATATATAAAATATAAAAATATAAATCGTTCAAATAGCTGTCGGAAAGATATGGGCGAAGGTTCCGAATTCTAATGTCAAAGTTTTCGATATCGAATATTTTAGAATCGCGTCTATCGGAATCTCTGTCGGTAACTTCCGATTCCGCTGTCGGAATGCTTAACGAACGGTTTAGAATAGCTCTGCTGGAGTCTACACCAAGGTGTCAAACTACATAGACTGGCTAGACGCCGTCATGGCGGCGCACACCGTCCAACACAACGACACTGCTGCGTCCAGCGAGGACTACGAGTCAAGCACAGACTACTAGGATGCTAACGCATGAGTCAAGTGAGTACTTTTACACGGATTTAGAAACAGCAGAGAACAGAAGAGCGGCTAGAATAGACACGTGCAGGGGCTACCGCTGTCCGCTAGGGGAATGCCTGCCTTCTTCGAGCGTGTGCAACGGCTTTCTAGAATGTTCCGACGGCAGCGACGAGTGGCAATGCAGTAAACTTAATGTAAACAACTCTAGCATAGATCCAGATTAATTTTACTTTATAACGTTACTTATAAGCCAGTAATTAGCTAGGGATTCTAAATTCGACTGATAATTTGTAAGTAATAGATGTAAGATTGTCGATTCATATTATTTGTGGAAAGTAAAAATTTATATCACAACATGTAACATTAAATTGTGTAACAAATGTTTGGGCTGTTTGTAAATATAGCTGAGTAGAGGCCCGTTTTGTTATATTTACCATTTAATATATTTATTTAAATCTATGGAGGACCTTTTCCGTTTGAATTCTCCGGTCAAATGTATTTTCAAATGGACGATGACGGCCATGATCATAATAAATGGATGATGTCGGCCATGATCATAATAAATGGACGATGTCGGCCATGATCATAATAAATGGACGATGTCGGCCATGATCATAATAAATGGACGATGTCGGCCATGATCATAATAAATGGACGATGTCGGCCATGATCATAATAAATGGACGATGTCGGCCATGATCATAATAAATGGACGATGTCGGCCATGATCATAATAAATGGACGATGTCGGCCATGCTCATAATAAATGGACGATGTCGGCCATGATCATAATAAATGGACGATGTCGGCCATGATCATAATAAATGAAAATTGTAACAATGCTTTGCAGTATATTTATCCTGAAACCTAGCTTTAAACGATAGGAAGATTAGGCGCTAAAACCTAGCTTTAAACGATAGGAAGATTAGGCGCTAAAACCTAGCTTTAAACGATAGGAAGATTAGGCGCTAAAACCTAGCTTTAAACTATAGGAATATTTGGCGCTAAAATTAAAGAAGATTTTCTTAAAAATAACTTTAATCTCTCGACAAATAAATTAACAAAATGCAAACTTTGTAATACAGTATTATCTTTGAAATGAGACTGGAAAAATAAATAATTACATTCATTAATTACGACGTCACAACACACAGATGACATAAGTAGTTCTTAGGTAATACTTGAATTTAATACAACATAAATTATTATAATTATTAGTCTTAAAATAAAATAAAAGTAATTTTGAATGATTTATTACAAAATTGAAAAAGTGATCGTTTAAGATCCAGTTGACGCTTGCTGGTTCTAGAATCACCGCGATTATTAGTAAGAGATAGCAATATGTCGGAAAATCAAACTTTCAAATAAAAATCGAGACAGTCACACGTCTTAGAGCTAACTTAATTAATCCCGTACCACGTGGTACTCCGCTAGTTACATCCTCATTATCAAAATCTCAAAACCAGTGTAAGCGTTTAACTTACACCAAAGGCCAGTAAATACACGTGTTATAGTTATGTCTACGTCTTATTATATTATATATTATAATACTACGAACGAGCGACATGAGCAAGAAATGATCTCTTATGTAATGAGAGCTTCACCCGAGAACCTACCGATATATTTGTGCTTTCTAAGGTGAACTGGTGAGTTAGGTTTCATTAGTAGTCTCTAAAGAGAGTTTGCGCGTAATCAATACATTTTTCGAACACCGAACTATCCCCAGGTTGTTTACGTGGCAAATAATTATTCTAAGATGGTAAATGTTAGTGGAAAAGTTAGTTTTTATTGGCAACGATCGTATCCTGCTTCGAGTAATGTATTTCGCCGGCATCGTGGTTAGATAGGAGGCAAAAAGGGTGTAGAACTAGGCATCTTCCGTAAACCCCAGATCAACTGAAGCTGGATCTTGAATAGAACGTTGAAATTCTGAGCTACGTTCAGTTCACGAGATTGATAGTGTTAATCGGCTACAAGTGTTACAAAGTCCTTTAAAATTGAACTTATCTAGTATAGTCCGTTATTTATAAACGTGGTTGAGCCACAGTATAGTTTTAGGTTTTTCAGCGTCTAACTAAATACTAAAGATAAATCGTTGGATTGTGCGGGTTTTTTTGTTGAAAATGTACTGACAGAATAGTGTTGTTTCTTTTACTCCATTAAAATACCGATCTTTCGTCTCTAAAAGATGAGCGAGACATTCAATTTGAACTAATTTCAGAGCGGTTGTAATCTACGATGATTGACCGAGGCTTAAACACGTAAAATAATGCAGAAAATGTATGTTTAGTTATAAAATGGTAGGAACTTATAGTAGTCGTGTAGTTCCCGGGTCGAAGGGGGGTGGGGGGGGCGTGGTGGTGCGGTCAAGCCCTTGCTCTCGACAGGCGTGGTGGAGAGGCCGGTCGGCGGCGTGTTCAGCATCGTCTTAAACTGCTCCGGGACCGGGTATTCGTTCTGGAAATAACACATGCCAGCAACCATTACCCAGGTAGCAAAATCCGACCTAGACGGAAAAAAGACGTCATCCTTAGGTAATTTTAGGGTCCGTCCTTTATTCGCCAAAAATGTACGTCATACTCACGTCGTTTTAGGTCTGGTACTCGACGGTACGACCTGGTGACGTCCATTTAGGGTCGATTCTGTGACGCCCTGTGTAGGTTATGAAAAATACGTCCGGGCGACGTCCATTTAGGGTCAATTCTGTGACGCTCTCAAGTGACCATAAATAAGACGTCCTAGCAACGTCACTTTAGGTGCAATTTTGTGACGCCCCGTGTTGATCATAAATAAGACGTCCTAGCAACGTCAATTTAGATCCAGTTCTGTGACGCCCGTGTAGATCATGAAAAATACGTCCTGGCGACGTCCACTTTGGGTTAATTCTGTGACGCCATCTGTTGATCATGAATAAGACGTCCTAGCAACGTCACTTTAGATACAATATTGTGACGCCCCGTGTGGATCATAAATAAGACGTCCTAGCAACGTCACTTTAGGTGCAATTTTGTGACGCCCCGTGTTGATCATAAATAAGACGTCCTAGCAACGTCAATTTAGATCCAGTTCTGTGACGCCCGTGTAGATCATGAAAAATACGTCCTGGCGACGTCCACTTTGGGTTAATTCTGTGACGCCATCTGTTGATCATGAATAAGACGTCCTAGCAACGTCACTTTAGGTACTATTTTGTGACGCCCCGTGTGGATCATAAATAAGACGTCCTAGCAACGTCACTTTAGGTGCAATTTTGTGACGCCCCGTGTTGATCATAAATAAGACGTCCTAGCAACGTCAATTTAGATCCAGTTCTGTGACGCCCGTGTAGATCATGAAAAATACGTCCTGGCGACGTCCACTTTGGGTTAATTCTGTGACGCCATCTGTTGATCATGAATAAGACGTCCTAGCAACGTCACTTTAGGTACAATTTTGTGACGCCCCGTGTGGATCATAAATAAGACGTCCTAGTAACGTCAATTTAGATCCAGTTCTATGACACCCGTGTAGATCATGAAAATACGTCCTGGCGACGTCCACTTTGGGTTAATTCTGTGACGCCATCTGTTGATCATGAATAAGACGTCCTAGCAACGTCACTTTAGGTACAATTTTGTGACACCTCGTGTTGATCATAAATAATACGTCCTAACAACTATTAATTAATTTGAGTTTTAACATTGACGGACTGCCACTTTTTAAAAGTTCTAACACTCAATTGTGGCCAATATTAGCACTGATTAAAAAAATTCCTAATGCTCAACCATTTGCTGTTGCTCTTTTTTGCGGGAAAAGCAAACCTGTACCATTAGGTGATTACTTAATGCAATTCATAGACGAATTAGCCATCTTACTTAAAGATGGATTTAGTTTTGAGGATTTTCATTACAATGTTAAAGTCCATAGTTTCATTTGTGACGCACCGGCGCGAGCTTTCATTAAGTGTACAAAACAACATGGTGGTTATTCAGCCTGCGACAAATGTATCGAGCAAGGTGAATACCGGGGCAGAGTTATTTATGAAAGTGTGAAAGCACCCAAAAGAACTGATGAATCATTTCGTTCAAAATTAGATGAAGACCACCATGTTGGAGAGTCACCACTCTTAGCTCTCCCCATCGACATGATAACGTTATTTCCCATTGAATATATGCATAATGTTTGTCTGGGAGTAATGCGTAAACTTTTAAATGTTTCGATCAGTAGAGATTTAAGTGTTCGTTTACGAAGTCGTTCAGTTCATACCATTTCAGAAAAACTGATTTATTGCTCAACATTTATACCAATTGAATTCAATAGAAAACCTCGAAGTTTAGCTGAACTGGCTCGATGGAAAGCAACTGAATATAGAATGTTCTTATTGTATGTTGGTCTGATTGTTTTAAAACAAATCTTACCTCGTTCTCTTTATGAAAACTTCTTATTATTTCATTCAGCTATCACTGTGCTTTGTTCAAAGAAACATATAAATAAAATTGGTATAGATGTTGCTCAAGAACTATTACTCATGTTTATAAATGATTCCAAATCTGTATATGGTTTACAATTTTTAGTGTACAATGTTCACATGTTGTGTCATGTAGGAGATGATGCACGTATCTTTGGAACACTAGATGAATATTCAGCATTTCCATTTTAAAACTTTTTAAATACCTTGAAGAAATTAGTACGATCACCTAACAAGCCCTTGCAGCAGATTGTTAAAAGACTGAAGGAAATGGAATCCCCAAAAGTATACGCTTGTGTAACAAAAACATCTGTTTATGATCGTTATGAAGGTACCTTTAAGATAACATTATTCAAATGTACCTACCTACTTGTTACGGTTTGACAAATTTATTTATGGTGATTGTATGATGATAAAATTTTAAGTTTTAAGTAATAAACCACATTTTTGTACGTATTTCTATTTTTTTTTATTAAACTACCCCCTTATTGAGGGTGTAAATCACCCAGTAAAGTACGTTTTATGGACGTCTTTGTAGGGTCATTAGTTAGGTCTCAAATAAGTCTCTATAGACCAACTATGTACGTCATTCCAAGGTCAGTGGATCGGTACAAAATACGTCATTAATGACATTCTTAGGACGCAATAACGTACGTATTACGGACGTAATTATATGGTCATTTGTTAAGTCTAAAATTAGTCTCTATTGACCTACTATGTACGTCTTTCTAAGGTCGGTGGATCGGTCCGAAATTCGTCATTAATGACATCCTTAGGACGCAATAACTTACGTTTTACGGACGTCATTATATGGTCATTTGTTAAGTCTCAAATTAGTCTCTATTGACCTACTATGTACGTCTTTCTAAGGTCGGTGGATCGGTCCAAAATTCGTCATTAATGACATCCTTAGGACGCAATAACATACGTTTTACAGACGTCATAATAGGATCATTTGTTAAGTCTCAAATTGGTCTCTATTGACCTACAAGTACGTTATTCTAGGTCAGTGGATCGGTCCAAAAGTCGTCATTAATGACATCCTCAGGACGTCACTGACGTCAATAACGTCTTAGGGCTGTGACAAATTGACGTCATCTGTGGGTGGGCCCGACGTAGTAGAATGACGTCATATACGTCGAAAATGACGGTAAGTGGACGTCGATCTGACGTAAAATTGCTTAATTAAATAAATTAAAACGTTTATTTATCACGACAAAGAACAATACAAAACCATATAAATCTGAAGTAATGAGAATTGGTACGGAGGCGCGGCACGTGTCGCCAGGGTTTGAGCATATTGCTCAAACTCTTTCACTCACGGTATAGTTAGTTTTTTTTTCAAGTATTTACGAAGTTAAATCTTTAAAATCAAACAAAGAATTTTATGGTAAAAGACATGAGATGATTTTCGTTTATTTTCCACGTCGTTTATAAAGCAGCTTAACCGGGAAAAAACTAGATGCTGCGATTTCTCCGTGTAGCGGTTTAATACCGTCTTGTGCCGTGATGCCATGCAAAAATCAAAGTCAAAAGATAGAATACAGGACACATGGAATTATTAAGCACACGTAAAATAATGTTTATAAGCGTAAATAGTATTGGGGCAAAAAACGGCGATATCGCTTTCAATACGAAACAGACCAGATAACACTTGTAGTTACTTCAGATTTATATGATACAGAACAGATAGGGCACACAAAAACAATCTAATATTAGCTAGTACATACACATAGAGTAAACAGGTGAGTTTGGGCATAACAAAGTAATCTATGAGGTTTAATAGCACACGCACTACCCAGACACCATTTACGCAACAGCACCAGTACTATTTATTAGTACTATTTATTCTGCGCAGCATTTAGTCAAGGCCTCAATGAATGCAATGCACGCTTGGCAGGCGGGTTGATGATCGCAGTATTGCTGTTATGTATTCAGGTGAATGCAATTGAGCCTCTGGTGTAATCTCTTATTCGGCATTTACGACATCCACGCCAGGAAACGTAAGGTATATTGTTAAGCCAGACTTTGGGTCTAAGGTGTCTTATAAATTTAAATACAGAACACTGCACAGAATAAAACGAATGATTTTATTTACTACTAAATTAAATTTAAAAAGCTGTGCAAAAGGAAGCTTTGCATAGAATGAGGATCGCACAAAGGGCTATGGAGCGTGCCATGCTAGGACTATCTTTGTCTGGACCGTGTCCGCAAAACGGAAATTCGAAGGAGGACAAAGGTGACAGATATTGGAGACCGTATTGCGAGACTAATGTGGCGCTGAGCAGGAAATTTGGACAGATATGGTGACGGCTGGTGGTGTAAGGTCTGGCCGTGGCAGACCATCAGCCAGGTAGACGGACGATATAGAGGCCGTAAAAGAAAAAACCTGGATGCGAATCACGCAGAAGTGATTGGAGTGGCGTTTGAGTGAGGAAGCTTATACCGAGCAGTGGGCTATATTCAAGCTACCACAGATGATGATGATAAAATTTCAATGCGACACATTATCAAACGAGTCCAACTTCGAACCCTTCGCCTTGAATAGGCAACGCGTGTGCCAATTTCGCTATAGTTCGAGATGACGATGGCGACGAACATTTTGGAAACGAACAACCGCCCAAATAAATTTTAGTTATTTAGACGTAATGGATAGTTCAAAATTTACAATCATAACTAATGCTCCATAACTACAGCACTATTTATTTATAAGCCGGAACTTTCCCACTGTTGGGCAAAGGCCTCCCTTCCGTCTTTCCAATCATTTATATCCTGAGCTATTTGTGGCCAGTCCTTGTGGGAGTCAAGCTCATCCCGCCATCGCCGTCTGGGTCTACCACGTGGCCGCCACGCGTTCGGAACCCACTCTGTGGTTATCTTAGCCCAGCACTATAGCAGTTCATAATCTCCTTTGCATCGCGGTCCTCTACGCCGCTGCCTTCTTAGACAGGTATACAGACCGTTCGCCGTAAGTTGGCACCTGCAATGGAGTATTTACAGGTGCCATCTTACGGTGAAAGAGCGGCGTTCACCGTAAGTTGGCACCTGCCATGGAGTATTTACAGGTGCCATCTTACGGTGAAAGAGCGGCGTTCACCGTAAGTTGGCACCTGCCATGGAGTATTTACAGGTGCCATCTTACGGTGAAAGAGCGGCGTTCACCGTAAGTTGGCACCTGCCATGGAGTATTTACAGGTGCCATCTAACGGTGAAAGAGCGGCGTTCACCGTAAGTTGGCACCTGCCATGGAGTATTTACAGGTGCCATCTTACGGTGAAAGAGCCGGACCGTTCACCGTAAGTTGGCACCCGCCGTGGAGTACCTGGCAGATGTCCGTCTTGTCTATGTAAAGTAACTGTAAGTCCTTGGTACAACGTGAACACTCACGTAATCTCCATTGCTCTGCGGCACCAGCACGTTCAGATGAACGTGCTGGTCGTCGGAGGACTTGGAGCTGACGATCTCGACGCCGAGCGAGTCCTTGGACAGGTAGATATGGCAGCCATCCGTCTTGTCGATTGAAATGGTTGGCACCTTGCCCAAAACCTGCAACAAGACAAGTTACAAACCACCATTTTATATGCATTTTTTCAAATAAATTTCTAATTGAAAAAACCGGTAATAACTCACGTAGGTACTTGTTCCGAGTCAAACACCCGACTCGAGTTTCTGGGACTTAATATCCCTTTCCTCAAGGAGTATACGCGACGGCCGATCGCCGGGAAGCCGCAATATTACTCACGGAAGTTTTAATAATAAATTTCTAATCACTCATTTTACATATTACGGACGAACGTTCGCCTGCGACGCAGAAGGTTACGGGTTCGATTCCCGCCTCGGAAAAAATATTTGTGCGATCTGCAGATATTTGTTTGGGTATTTTCTATAATAAAAAATATCTATCTATGTAATATATTGTATTAAGTATATCAGTTGTCTAGTACCCATAACACAAGCTCTGCTTAGCTTGGGGCTAGATAATGTTGTGTGAACTATCCAGCATTATTTATTTTATTTATATCATGTTTGGTTGACGACAACAGTGGATTAATAGACGACCTCTGTGGCGCGGCTGGCGATGGTTCGCCTGCGTCGCAGGAGGTTGCGGGCTCGATTCCCGCCTCGGAACAAATAATTTGTGCGATCTGCAGATATTTGTTACGGGTGTTCTTGTTTTCTATGTATAATAAAAAATATCTATTTATGTAATGTATTGTATTATGTATATCAGTTACCTAGTACCCATAACACAAGCTCTGGCTTAGCTTGGGGCTAGATAATGTTGTGTGAACTTGTCCAGCATTATTTATTTATTTATTATTTATTTATAATAGCGAAATTAACATCGAAATTATAAATATGTACTAAAATTTCGATGTTATTTTCGCTATTAATCCACTGTTTTCTTCAACCAAATATGATTTACCGCTAATAACGACCAATATAAAAGCATTTCAGCAACAGTAATTTCAGTGCAAAATTATACTCTCTTCGTCCATATACTATATAATATTATACTCTCTTCGTCCATATACTATATAATATTATACTCTCTTCGTCCATATACTATATTATATGGAAAAATACATTACTATGAAGAAAAAAAACACGGTACGCAAAACGTTATGTTTCCCCGCGCTAACAAAAAGTGAAGTCGTTATGTTTCCCCGCGCTAACAAAAAGTGAAGTCGTTATGTTTTCTGAGCCTCGAGCTAAGACACACAGGTGTGTGGTGTACACTATCACGGATTGACGTATGGATGGATAAACCGAACAGCGCCCCTTGCGGGCACCTTGAGAACCTCTAATCACATACAAAAATCCATGTAATGTCATAGAATATATACAGGTAGTGTACACCACACGGCCGTGCAAATTGCTTGTTACATTTGCAGACTAGCCCCTCTGAACTGGACTGGAGTAATCTCCAGTCGCGCGTCGCTTAGAGGAAAAATACAACGCAACGCGTCTGAGCTGACACACGACTGACTTTTTTCATCCGTGGTTATATTAATATTCTTTGCAATGCTTAGAGAATTTACAACTGGCGTAATGTAGCGAAAATTATATGGGCATAATCGTAGAGCGAGGTTTTTAAGCAGCAGAATATTAACACCTGTTTGACATTTTACCAAACATCCTTCTTACTTCAGCCGCAAGAAGACATGACTACTAGGATGCAAGAAGATTGCAGAAAAACAAACAAATCAAAGTCACGTCAATATCATTAAATGTCTATCAAAACTATACTTGACTATAAAACTATAATAATTATATCACTTGACATTGGCTAAATTGTTGCAAATAATGCACAGAAGCCATTACCTAAGATAAGAAGAAACTATACTTTTATTTTTACATGTAAACATTTGTAGTTAATTTTCTTTGGGATGTTTAAGTCAGTTTTTTTAGTGTTTGTAAGCGCTCTCGCCGTTCGTTTGGTGATTGAGAACCGGACATTGGCCGAGGAGAAAGAGGAAGTAGATGCTGATTTGGTGTCCCCAGCAGACGTTTACGGGACGCCCTTTCAGCAGAATCTTATCAGCTTTCTCTACGGAATTTATTTGCGATTCACATTTTTCAATGTGGTATGTCGAGTTTCCCTTAGTCGTAGACGTCCATTGGTGGACGAGGCCTCCCCCATAGAGCACAATGGGGGGATTTGCTATAATCCCCACGCTACTACTGCGCAAAGATACGCTGCAGATACTGCTGCTCATCCTCTGGTGTAATCCCTCCGCTCAGTCAGCTTTTAAGACATCCACGAGAGCAGACGGAACTAGCAAGGCAGACACGGTATTTTTTCATCACAACCTAAAGCATACATAGTAGACACGTGCCTTTTTCCCCGAAAGGGTAGGCAGAGCCTCAATGGGCCTCTTCACCAAGGTTATCTGGTATAAATAAGGAGTAATCGATCCCCCACGTATCGCACAATCAACGCTCAATAGTGTTTGGTTACAAATATGTTGTATTTTACAATTCATTTGACGCTTTTCCATGCCTACAGGTTATATTCCTGGTCAAGTACGCCACTCCGGTATATCACGCGTACACGATGGTAAAATATGTACGTAAATCGTCTCGAGAGTGGTTGAAACAAAAAGAGACTGAATTGGAGGATATTCAACTAAAGGTATTGAGCGTGTGTTTTGTGAATTATAAATTATGGTATTGATTTAGCTAGAATAGCTTTTAATTAAATGAGTGAGGCAACACGGGTGTTGCCGGTGCGCCGCGTCGTAACACCGCTATGATTTCAACGCACTGAGTGCCGCACGGGCAATGATGCGGTGTTGGAACGCAAACGCCGCGCGTCTCTGTGTTGGGCGTCAGTCTTAGTCTAACTAACCTAGGTCACTATAAACAATAATAATTGTAAATCAGTCACCATTGTCGCCGATAACATCTAGACGACGAACACTGACTAACTATCATTTAATTATAAACGACAATGGAGCGAAACATGTTCTGGATGTCTCCGGTATCGTCCCTCTCGACTTCGTCTCTCTGGGTCCCTTGTGCGTCGCGTGGTCGCACGACGTCGCAACACACCGTGTGGCATGTCACTGTAATTAATATGTAGGGCGTCGCAACACTCTGTTCCAAGAGGTTCTACTGTTGGTTCAACTAGTAGAACCTCTTGGAAGTTTTAATGAAATAAATAGGCAAACTAGCATACGGCCCACCTGATGTGAAGTGGTCGCCGTCGCTTATAGACACCGGCAACACCCAAGGTATTGTCGATGCGCTGCCTACCCTGAAGGAATTTATGATCATTTTTCTTGAAGCGACACATGTCGTAACCAAGCTGGAAAACCTCAGATAGAAGCTCATTCCATAGTTTGTAGGTATGGAGAAGAAATGATCTCGAGAAACAAGTCGTTCCAATGTGTGTGTTGTGTTCGTCGATCGTTTCTTCCAAGAGATTCTACTTTAAGGTGAAGTAGAACTGTTTGGAATCAACGCCCCGGCAACGCAACGTCTGATAGGTCTGCCGATCGGTGTGATTCTAGACCAAGAAATGCATGTCTTTGAATTATGAAAATTAAAGGAAATGTGTCGAGTACATTGGTCGTCAAGTTGGAACTATTTCAAGCTAAAACCAGTTCTATGTCAAAGGAACTTATTGTTTTGGTTACTTACTGTACAATAAGGTAATTTTCTCATAAGCATGGCTATTAATAGAAACAGATAGTAAGTACGAAGCTTCTCGAGTCCGAATTCACGGAGCGGGCCGATACACTGCGCCGCGAGAAGGAGCGACTGAGACGGATGCAAGCACGCGTCAGAGAAGTGATTACAGCGGACGAAACGTTGAGGAGGTGTCTAGAAGCGGCCGCCCAATGTGACGAGGATCTGGACATACATATGCATGTGCAAACTCCACAGGAAGGTAATATTTGATCAACATTGAAATAATGATATTTATGTCTGTGATACTATTAATTACCGCTTAACATCAGGTCACCTGCCTGATCCGTCATTCCAAGTTGTATAAAAAAATAAAAATACAACATGTGTGTTATGATGTCTCTTAGTTTTCGAAAAATCCGTTTTAGCTATCTGAAGAAGTTATCATAGATGAGATGAGATGTACACAAAAGAAGTGCCACAAAATGGAGCAATTAAATTAAGCGGTTATTAATTCCGATAGGATCCATCCACATGTCAATCCAATATAGTATGTGCTTGCAATTTTCAGAAAACGACTTTATGATGGAACTACTAAAAGATCTGAAGGGCGATACCATCGCGATACCAGACCGACTGTACGACAAACTGGAGTGCGGAGTGCACGTGACCGAGGGCGGTGAGAGCGAGCCCAGCGTCTACTCCTCTGTGAGCGACGTGGAACTCAGGCAGGACTGCAGAGTCAAGATCGTCAAGGTCACTAACGTATACAAAGTCGCCTATCTGAGACATTATATCAAGCAGAAGAAAATGCGACGCGCCACCAACCTCGCGCTGTTCAACAAGAAAGTAGGTCATACATATAAAATATCAAAATTACGACTGAACATCGCTTACTTTACTATTTTCCTATTGGCGTTTCTTTGGCCACTCGAATAAGAAAAGAAGGACCTCTAAATAATCAACGAAACGTCAGCAGGTGATTACTAAAGTACGTGGGTGTAGACGCAATTATTCTAAAAAGAAAGTAGGTTTTAATTTATATTTCTGCGAAGCGTGTAAACTGTAAAGCTCCCGAATCAAACGATGGTATTTCGACTGTAACAGTCAACATTATTCATTTTGAACACAGCGATCTCATTAATGCCAAAGAGCCGTGTCGTAAGCCGCACTAACTAAATTATTCAGACCGCTGTCTCTGAAGTTGTATTTCATTTTAGATGGAAAATATAAAGAAACTTATGGAAGATTGGCAGAAGATGCTCAGCATGGTTATAAACCGGACTATCGACGTGGCGTCGCAAGAAGCTATGGGGGACTATTCCAAGCCGCTGGAGTGTACCTGCGAGCTGAGGGGCTCCAGCGACGCGTCCATCGACGAGCGCTGCTTGGGCTGGGCGCTTTACAACGAGGTAAAACTGTCAAAAATGGCGGACACCACCGCGACCTAACAATAGGATCCCTATAAATGCGAAAGTAACTCTTTACCTTTTCACTCCTAAACAGCTCAAATATTTCGATAAAATTTGCCAAAGAGATGAGATTGCACTCACATGAAGGCCATATGCTACTTTTGACGACCTCTGTGGCGCTTCTGGCGATGGTTCGCCTGCGGGCTGCGACGCAGGAGGTTGCGGGTTCGATTCCCGCCTCGGAACAAATATTTGTGCGTTCTGCAGGGTGTTCTGGGTGTTTTCTATGTATAATAAAAAATATCTATCTATGTCTTGTATTATATTAATTATATCAGTTATCTAGTACCCATAACACAAGCTCTGGCTTAGCTTGGGGCTAGATAATGTTGTGTGAACTTGTCCAGCATTATTTATTTACATACATACATAGACACAAGCCTTTTTTCGAAAGGGTAGGCAGCTCCTCAAATGGTAATAATATACATTCCTTAAATAAGCTAGCAACAAATTTTATACCAAGGAATCTTTCAAACAAGTCCGGGTAATCCCTAAGTCGGCTTTACTGGCACTTTATGGTACTATTTATCTCGAAAAAACCTTAAAAAAACAATAAAGCTGGTGAAACCGCGGGCGACAGCTAGTTTTAAATAAAAACACAATCATAATCATTGAAACTGATTAATTTCAGCAACATACGATCAACATTTTTTTTTGTTAAATTACCAAATTTAATCAAAATCGGTACATAAATCCCTTGGTTAATGTAAAGGTACATAGATATCCCGGTAGACATATTCCAGCATTTCTGAGCTGATATTGCGCGCCTACTCCACGTGTATTTTGCATTTACGCAAATAAGACGTGTCCGAATGATCCTTGTAAATAGTGCGCGAGCTAGTTGGTATTCGGTCCCCGGTGTGGACACCGCTTACATATTCCCCGTACACTCGCCCAGTCAAATCGGTCTGACCTGTAAAGCTAAGGCCAAACCGAAGCGTTCAGCCCGCGTCCTCAGTGGTATGCACGGTGGCGATCAATGGTAAAGCTAGGGCCAAACCGGCGCGATCAGCCCGCGTCCTCAGTGGTGTGCACGGTGGCGATCAATGGTAAAGCTAGGGCCAAACCGGCGCGATCAGCCCGCGTCCTCAGTGGTGTGCACGGTGGCGATCAATGGTAAAGCTAGGGCCAAACCGGCGCGATCAGCCCGCGTCCTCAGTGTTGTGCACGGTGGCGATCAATGGTAAAGCTAGGGCCATACCGGCGCGATCAGCCCGCGTCCTCAGTGGTGTGCACGGTGGCGATCAATGGTAAAGCTAGGGCCAAACCGGCGCGATCAGCCCGCGTCCTCAGTGGTGTGCACGGTGGCGATCAATGGTAAAGCTAGGGCCAAACCGGCGCGATCAGCCCGCGTCCTCAGTGGTGTGCACGGTGGCGATCAATGGTAAAGCTAGGGCCAAACCGGTGCGATCAGCCCGCGTCCTCAGTGATGTGCACGGTGGCGATCAATTGTAAAGCTAGGGCCAAACCGGCGCGATCAGCCCGCGTCCTCAGTGGTGTGCACGGTGGCGATCAATGGTAAAGCTAGGGCCAAACCGGCGCGATCAGCCCGCGTCCTCAGTGGTGTGCACGGTGGCGATCAATGGTAAAGCTAGGGCCAAACCGGCGCGATCAGCCCGCGTCCTCAGTGGTGTGCACGGTGGCGATCAATGGTAAAGCTAGGGCCATACCGGCGCGATCAGCCCGCGTCCTCAGTGGTGTGCACGGTGGCGATCAATGGTAAAACTAGGGCCAAACCGGCGCGATCAGCCCGCGTCCTCAGTGGTATGCACGGTGGCGATCAATGGTAAAGCTAGGGCCAAACCGGCGCGATCAGCCCGCGTCCTCAGTGGTGTGCACGGTGGCGATCAATGGTAAAGCTAGGGCCAAACCGGCGCGATCAGCCCGCGTCCTCAGTGGTGTGCACGGTGGCGATCAATGGTAAAGCTAGGGCCAAACCGGCGCGATCAGCCCGCGTCCTCAGTGGTGTGCACGGTGGCGATCAATGGTAAAGCTAGGGCCATACCGGCGCGATCAGCCCGCGTCCTCAGTGGTGTGCACGGTGGCGATCAATGGTAAAGCTAGGGCCAAACCGGCGCAATCAGCGTCCGCGTCCGCGTCCGCGGTGGCGTGGCGTGGCGTGTGGTAAGACAATGGAACGCCACCGTTCACGACACGGCGGACGCGGGCTGAACGCGTTGGTCTGACCTTAGCTTAATATTGTTTTAGGAAGTTCCCGAAACGGCGGTGACCTGCGACTACTACAGCGAGCAAGCCCACGGCACCGTGACCTATTCTCAGGAGAGCGTCGCTCAGGCCACGCGGCTTTATCATTAACATAGTCATGTAGTGTGTAATACGCTTTCTTAATTAAATTATTCTTTATGTAAGATTTAAATCTTCGAATCGAAAGTTTAGAAGCACTTTCTGGAAGTTTATTATAGAACCGAACAGAATTCCCCATAAAAGACCCACTTACTTTTTTTATTCTAAATTTGGGAATACTCAGTTTATTTTTATTTCTCGTGTTAAAACAATGCACGTCACTTTTTTTCATAAATCTATCTAAGTGTTTATGTGTATATAATAAGGTTTCGTAGATGTATTGCGATATTACCGTGAGAATGTTAATTTCCTTAAAACGCTCCCTCAAGGAGTCACGTGGCTTCATTTTATAAATGGCACGTATTGCCCGTTTTTGTAAAACAAATATTGCTTGGATGTCTGCTGCTTTCCCCCACAGAATGACGCCATATGACATAACACTATGGAAGTAGGCAAAATAAACTAGACTAGCTGTAGCTTCATCAGTACTGATATACTTAATACAATATATAACATTTATTATGTATAGAAAATACCCAGAGCACTCTGAACAAATATCTGCAGATCGCACAAACATTTGTTCCGAGGCGGGAATCGAACCCGCAACCTCCTGCTTCGCAGGCGAACGTTCGCCCGCCGCGCCACAGAGGTTGTCATTATGTTGTTAGTACAGGTCTAGCGCTTTACTGAGTTTGTCCCTGAGGTAAGGGAGCGGTACGGGAGAGGTGTTTTCGTTACGTAAAAATGAAGCGTGGCTTCATGTCATCTGATAATTTGAGAGACGAAAACACCCCTCCCGTACCGCTCCCATACCTCAGGGACTGACTTAGTTAAGCGTTAGACCTGTATTAGAGCTTTTTTGTGAGTGTTCGTCCGGGGAAGTACTACCACCATATCTATTTCTGCAGCAAAGCAGTACTGCTCACATTGCTGTGTCCCAGTTTGAAGAGTATGGGTGTCTTTTCATCTTGGTGGCAGGCCTAATACAATGCCGCGTAGGGCGCGTCCTAGGTGAACGTGAGAGTAATTCAGAGGTTACCGCTATCTGCATATCTTAAGGTGGGGTATAATGCAAAATTACCAATCTTGGATTAGATTTTTAACTGACTAAATCAAGTACAACATTCAATTCAAAAATATGCATAGATATAACACATTATAATACCGAGGGATCATCCCGACAGAAACACGATAGGACAATATTTTCTCGATAAAAAAAATCCAAAGTTACGTCTATTTTTTGTCTTATTCGATTGTTTATTAAAATGGTTCAAATTATTGGGTAAAATATTAGAGAAATAAAGTCAATACAACAAAGCCGAGGGTTCACTCTAGGGGTGTTGTAAAATTATTTATATTTTACGAGATATTCAATAAAAACTGCTTTTTCAAGCGGCGCTAGGTGTTTTTTTTTAATGAAGATTTCTGCCTGGTGTTGGCGCAGTCTTAATATATATGACTGACCTGCATCTGAACAGACTGGCAGTTGACGAACTCCACACTGGAGACGAGGATGTCGAAGACCACAGCACACTTGGTGCACGAGTCCAGCACGACGCCGTTGATCTTCCCCTTGACGGTGAGCGCCGAGTCGCGGCAACGGAACATGTACACCACGTTTTTCATGTCGGCATTCTCCACCACCAGCTGGGAGTTGCCCTTCTGGTACTCCTAAACATAAATAATCAGATATATATAAAACAAGCAACGCCCCGCGGTTTCACCCGCCTAAGTCTCGATCCCGTGAGAATATCGGCATATGTGTTATTCCGGGAGTCCAGTTATCTCCATTCCAAATTTCATCCAAATCCATTCAGTAGTTATAACGTGAAAGAGTAATAAACATCCATCCATACAAACTTTCGCGTTTATAATATTAGTATGATTGTTGCGTGACTGCTTTGACTGACTGACTATCAAAGCCCAGCCTAAACCGTACAGCTCGTTCAACGTAAGATAGCACCTGTGTTATACTCCTAGTCTGTGTCTTGCCTGCCTTGGGAATAGTACCAACCATAGAAAAATTAATACTCCATGGCAGGTGCCATCTTACGGTGAACGGTCTGTAAGTCCTAGATACCTGAAATTTGGAGGGTACATTGGTGGTCTAGGGGTGCACTAAGAAAGAAATTCCAGAAATTCAACCCCTAAGCGGGGTGGCGAAGTTTGTAAGAAAAAATTCCACGCGTACGAAGTCGCGGGCATTCCACTAGCCATAAATATTTGTAAAGGCGAAGTGAAATAAAGTTTTTGGATAGATAAATCAGGGTTGGGAGATTTTAATCACGATATAAATCACATGATTTTAATCAAATAATCAAATTTTAATCGATTTTGCTAGCTTGCAAACTATGAAATATACAAATAAAAACGTTAAAAAAAAATTATGTTCAAAAATACAGTGTGATTTGGTTGAAATTAAAAACAAACATGATTTTGTGCAACCCTGAGATAGATTGACGGAGCAGTAACCCCTACCCTTTCAGAAGGTAATTCTCGTAATCAAAAGTTGAGTCGGTGTCATAAATGTCACAAATGTAATACTCCCAACTTAAACGAGGATATATGAGTATATAATGTGACCTCAATTTGATCGAAACTTAACGGGCTTGTGTTGATCCTTTCCAAGTTGGTATTCTCGTCCTAATTTAAACGTCAAAATTGAGTTTGAAAGTTGACCGAAACATGATCAAAAGTAGACTAAATTGTTATAATTGTGTTGGAAGAAGTATTGTCAATTTTCAGTCAATTCACATTTAAGTCTCGATTCGGAAAAATGTCGGTCTGGTTGCAAGATTATTACGAGAATCGGCTTTCGTCCACCCAGGACGTACCTACGTACGTTTAGTAGTTAGTAGAGCTTTGTTGTGAAGAAGTTCGTCCGGGAAGTACTACCACCATACCTATTTCTGCCGCAAAGCAGTAGTGCTCGCATTGCTGTGTTCCGGTTTGAAGGTTAAGGGTGCCGGTGAAATTACGGGCATATGAGACTTTTCATCTTTGTGTCTCAGGGTGGCGGGCGCATTGCAATGCCACATAGGGTGCGTCCTAGGTGGACGTGTCCTATGAGGTAATGCACTGTTCATAGGCAGAGGTTACCGCTTAACATCAGGTGGACCATCTGATTGTTCCGTCATTCAAGAAGTATAAAAAAAAAACCTAACGAGGCATTGCACTGTGCCCGCCATCCCAAGTTATACACAAAGGACTACTCACATACATCCGGGACGGCGAGGGGCCTTTGCGCTCCGTACTGAACACTGCCCAGCCCCGTCCCGGATCTGTGTCATCATCATCATCATCTCAGCCCGGAATCACCCACTGCTGGGTATATGCCTCCATTCTCTTTTCGCCAGCCTCCTCTGTCCTGGGCGTCTCTCAACCAGGTATTGCCCACGCAATCGCTTTCGGACGACCCGAATTTCCGCGGCCAGACTTGGGACACCACTCCGTTGAGGCTTTACTCCACCGGCTTTTTTGACACACTAGCCAAGTGTCCTGCCCAGCTCCACCTGAGGTTTATCGCTCTCTTCAGAGAGAGCGATAAACCTCAAGTGAAGCTCAGGCCCTGTCTCCGACGTTATAGACTTTCGTCCGATGAAGGATCTCAGTGTTGCGGCCTCGGTCTAAAAATGTAATGCCAAGCATAGCTCGCTCCGTGGCCCGTTGTGCAACCCCATACTCGGTGCACAGTCTCCGGATCTGTGTAGGTAGTTCTAAATGTTGAATCGTTACACTTAATATTTGCGAAAGAGACATTCCCGTCCGAATCCATAATTTCAACCGGCCCTGTCAGGTTGAACCTGTTGATTACCCGTAAACTTGGATGCCGAGGCCACTTTAAAAGGATCTAAAATATATAAGCCACTTCTTCCCCTCACACCTAACAAAAGAGACATGCCGAGTAGGCTCCTGGTTCGTTTACCCAGAGCCTTGGACGTCGTTGCCAGTTTGAACGTTTTTTTTTTTTTTTTTTTTTTTAACATTAATAGACCTTTGTTTGACCACGATCTCACCTGTTGGTAAGTGACGATGTGGCCGAAGATGGAGCACAAAGGTCTAGAAGGCACCTATTCACTCTTGACTTGAAGAGACCCAGATTATAGTTTTCAGGAAAGACAGACGACGGCAGTGTGTTCCACTCCTTAGCAGTTCGCATTATAAAGGTAGAACCGAAACGTTTTGTGCGAATAGAAGGTATACCAATGAGGTAAGGATGGTACTGAGCCGTACGCCTGCTCGTCCTATGATGAAAAGGAGATGGTGGGATCAGATCGTGCAGTTCCTGGGAGCATTCCCCGAAATGTAACCTATAGAAGATTGAAAGGCATGCAACCTTACGGCGGTGCTCGAGACTCTGGATCTTAGTCTCCGCCATATGTTGCACACCTATAAGCCTGAAAGCTCTACGTTCGATCGAGTCCAAGGCAGCAAGCTGGTATTTGGCCGAACCATCCCAAACATGGCAGCAGTACTCCATACCAGCCCGGACTTGTGCTTTATATAAACTAAGAAGCTGTCCTGGTGTGAAGTAACGCTTTACCTTATTCAGGATGCCTAGCTTCATGACAGCTGTTTTTGCCTTAGACTCGATGTAAGAGCCAAAGTTGAGAGTAGGCGTGAGCGAAACACCTAAGAGCTCGAGGTGATCTCCTATAGCTACAGGTACATCACGGAATACAGGAACTTGGAGAAACGGACTTTTTTTCGCCGAGAAGAGACAAGCCTGCGTTTTAGAGGCATTGAACTTGACTAGATTGGCATCACCCCAGTCGGATACAGCCTTGAGAGTCAAATTCAGATGCTGCAGCATCTCATCTCTTAACCCCTGAATTTCATTCTGCCTAGCTCGCGCAGTAGAAACATATCTCTCCACAACTGTGCTGTCGTCTGCATACCCAATGATACCGGGCATTAGCAGATCGTTAATGTGCAACAGAAACAGTGTGGCAGATAGCACTGACCCCTGAGGTACACCGGCGTTAATAGCCAATTGATCCGACGAGCAGCCGTCAATAACTACTCGAATGGATCTTTCCCTCAGAAAGTCTGCGAGCCAGGAGCAGAGTTGAACTGGCAGTCCGTAGGCAGGAAGCTTGCCAATAAGGCTAGCGTGCCAAACCCTATCAAAGGCCTTCGAGACATCTAATGAAACAGCTAGTGCTTCACCGTATTTCTCGATGGCCTCACTCCAAATGTGCGTGGCATACACAAGAAGGTCCCCAGTAGACCGGTTTCGGCGAAATCCGTATTGGCGATCACTGAGGAGGTCGTTACCTTCGAGGTATGCAAGGAGCTTCCTATTCAGTACACGCTCCATACATTTACAAAGTAGGGAGGTGACCGAAATAGGGCGGTAGTTTGAAGGGTCAGCACGACTGCCTTTCTTGGGTACAGGCTGCACGTTTGCGAGCTTCCAAGATTTAGGGACTTCACCAGTTTTAAAAGAGAGGCGGAAAAGTCGCTTTAATACTGGAGACAACTCAGGGGCACTGGTTTTCAACACTATAGCCGAGATACCATCCGGACCGCTAGCTTTATTCACGTCGAGACTACGTGACGCGAGTTGCGTGGCTACGACGTCGTGTCACGCGACTTCTTTTTACTTAGAGCTGGTAATACCAATACGCACAATAAGCCACTTCTTCCCCTCACCTAAGCAAGGGAAACATGCCGAGTAGACTCAGGCCTTAGACAAAGTAACATTCTACTGGCGATGACGCTAGTAGAAAAATCAACAATGTATGAGATTGACGTAAGCTTTCGAAATGTCACGTGGTCAATTATATTGTATTACGACTATAGAAATTGAATCGCTCCGAAGCGAATGCCAATTAGCTAGGCCGGCTGGTTCATTTACCTAGAGCCTTGGATGTCGTAGCGACTTTGAACGTGACGCGACGTCTTTTTACAAAGAGCTGGTAACAGCAATACTCACAATAAGCCACTTCTTGCCGTCCCGCACAAAGACTGGCGGCTTGTCGGGCAGGCTGCCGGCCCCAGGTTGCGGCAGTGCTTTGGCCGGAGTCTTGGACGCCGCTGCCGCCTTAAAAGGCGCCGGGCCCGTTCGCAGTTGAGGGTTCTTGTGCGTCTGCATTTCTGACGTCACTTTTTTCAAACCTGTGTAGAAAAACTTGAGTGAATTCGTAATTCCCAATGCAAATATTCACTATAACACTCAACATATAGTCCTAATCCCACAATAGTATTCCCTATGTTATGGGTATAAAGAACTATGAGTACCATGGTACAGGTGTTCTATGTAACGAAATCCGTTGTTTTTGCTTTATTTGCGCTTAGTTGTCATGCTGACGATACTCGCTGCCAAAATCAGACGTGATCACAATAAGCAGCCCCTCAGAGGGGCTAGTCTGCAAATTTGACAAGCAACTTACACGGCCGTTTGGTGTACACTACACGGAGTTTAGCGGATTTCACGGATTTTAGCGGGCACCTTGAGAACCTCAAATCCCGTACATAAATCCGTGTAGTGTACACCACACGGCCGTGTAAGTTGCTTGTCAAATTTGCAGACTAGCCCCTCTGGACCGCGTCACGGTCGAACCTTATTGCTCCTGAGCTCACGCACACTAAAACAGCAGATTTTACGGATTTTAGCGGGCACCTTGAGAACCTCAAATCCCGTACCTAAAAATCCGTGTAGTGTACACCAGACGGCCGTGTAAGTTGCTTGTCAAATTTGCAGACTAGCCCCTCTGAACCGCGTCACGGTCGAACCTTATTGCTCCTGAGCTCACACACACTAAAACAATGTTCATGCAAACAAATCCAAACGGACTTCGTGAAATATAATATCTGTACCACAACACCCGCACCTCTCATGTTTCAGCTATTCACTCCTTATTGGCTGCAATTGTTGAAGAGATTGTAATGTATGGTTTTCGTCGCCAATAGAATGTTGATTGATACAAGGTAGCGGTCGCTTTTATACTGCTTTAAAACGCACCGTTCCGGTTGCATTGAAATTGAGCATTGTAAAGCGCCTAGCGCATTGAACACTATTTCATTTTGACCCCCCCCCCCCCCTTTGTTGACCCCTTTTCATTCATAATTCAACAGTGAATCATCGATTGCACTGAACTTGATAGTTAAAATACCAATGAACAAAAATTAATGTTAATGAACCAACATTAACCAATGTTAATATTTGTTCATTGAAACAGATGGACAATGTTAATTTGTTTAGACACAACTTTAATCAAACATTTATTAATACAGCATATTATTCAACGAATGATTTCCTACATGCTATAAGTTTAGGCTAATAACAATTATAATTGCTGAAGTTTTTTTTCTAATAAGTTACCTATAAAGGTCGTTTATTCAATTGATATGACATAATTCAATTAATAATATACTTATGTACCTACTTGTATTTTTTATTTAATTTTATTTAAAACTTCAATATTTGCGTACTAACAAAGTGCCTCACCATATTCTACTTCTTTATTAACCTGACTTCTGCATAATTAAGTTAAATTTGTGCCCATGTTCTTTGCAAATACATAATCTGAACCTGAACGAAACACACCCAATTCATAATATAAAGAAGTTACAACCGTTTCGATCAGTGATCACTTCAGTACAATCACCGATTAAACCCAGATTATCGGTGTCTTTAGATCATGCATACTAGTGTCGGTGTGGTGTGTACGACCAAAGATTACCCTTCCGTCTCCTCCCGTTGATGACGACTAAAGGATTGCACCAATAAAAAAAAACCTTAGTACTAAACACTAATACTACTGCGATCAACCACTTGGGTCATTTTAGCAAATCCCCCCTATTATATTCTATAGGGGAGGGGAGGCCTCAACCAGCAGAGGACGTTGATGTTATTGAAGAGAGCCCATACCATTAGCACATACGGATAGATACTTACTGCTAGTGATATTCTCGCCCTGGTTGATCTCCGCGAAGAGCGCGCTGCGGTCATCCACCGACAAGTTGGAGAAGTCCACGTCGGGCAGCACGGGGGGCGGCGGGGGCATGCCGCCGGGGGGCGGCGGGGGAGGGGCGCCCGCTCCTTTACCTACAATACCAGCAAGAACATGAGTGCCCGGTACGTACGTACATCGCATAGTGGTGACCTGGTTGTTGGTTTTGTTTGGCACCTTTAAAGTTTATTTATTTAAAAACTTTCACACAAGACAATAGTGCAAGGAGGACTTAATGCTAACAGCATTATCTGCCAGTCATCCTGGACGTGCAGAAAGATGGTGAGGCGTGCCTTACAAACAAGTACCACAGAAAATAATAATAACAATACAAGTTAAAATATTAAACTAAAAGGATACCTAAATATAATATACTAATAAATACAAATACCCAAACAAAACATAAACAAAAATAAAAACAGTTTCACAAAATAATAATAATATACATAAATAAATTACTGTGACAATAAAACACATACTTAGTAGGGAAAGTACAAAGGTATATACCTAACACAGGCTGCAGTAACATAGATTGTGAAACACTGACACTGAATTGGAAACTAATAATTTAGCCTCTTATTATACAGTTCACGTTCCAGTCTCTTAAACGACTCCCCCGAGTCAGCCCTTTTAATATCTACCGGCAAATCGTTCCAAAGCCGAACAGCCACAACCGAAAAAGAGTTTGATCGGAAAGAAGTTGTCGCGAATGCGAAGCTACTATGTAGGTATACCTAGCTACCGTTATACCTATAACAAGACAACCGAACGGGCAGGTAGGTGCGCGCACTAGTCGGCGTTGCGCGCTCTCGGCATTGGCCGACCAGACAGACCAGCAGCATCTTATCAGTGAGTGAGCTTTGACATATCAGATATCAGTACATGCATTGCTTAACCAGATCTTACTATGTGTATTTGTGTACCAGTTATTGCCGATGCGTTCGGGCTGTTTGCGAACAGAGACCAGTATCAGATCAACCAGGATCTGATAGACCAGCATCAGATTAACCAGTATCAGAACCAGACCAGTTAAGCGAGGTTCGGGGTGGCTATAGGGGAGGATGGAGGCCACAGGGGGGCGATTCCCCCCAAAACTTACGATCAGTATTCAGTATCTATCAGAGAATCAGTTGAAACCAGTAAGCAAATTATCATTGCATACCTATGCATCAGCTCAGACATTCGTCGTACCTCGTAGTTATATAGGTACTTGGCGACATGGTGGAGTATGCAGCCAGGGATATTTTATTTGCATTCAAAAGTAAGTGATCATAATCCGATCATTTGATAAAAATAATGTGGGTAGTTTGGTGGTTATTTTTCCGTGCAATTCACTAACACCGTATTGAAGCGGTAGCTTGCAAAGAACAGTTCATGGTAATGATAAAAATCAACTTATGTTTTAGAAAATTCAGTTCAGTGTTTTTAGATAGCATTAACCCGTTGATCGCCACGGTCATCTAAAACCCAAATCGTGCTATTGATTTTCGGAGTCATAACATGAAGTTATATCAAAAAATAATGTTTAAAGTTTTATTTAGGTATGATCAATATACATACAATGAAATATCAATATAAATGCGTAAACATTTGTTGACGAATGATTGATTTTAATGGATTGTACTACGTGCTAGCTTCCATTAAAGTTACAGACGGATGTTAATCAGATTAGATTATCTTTTTATTTTAAAATGAACCTACCACAAATCAACACTATTGCAGTATTTTACATAGTTTCACTATTAGTAAAATGGGAAATGAATTTTGTTCAAGATTTTCGTACCTACGGATTTTCATTTACGAAGATATCAGTTTCCGATTTTGCTTTTGAGTTCATGTAGACAGTACCTACCTACAGTAAATAGTAAGTAATAGTAGTAATAAGCACTGTACTTATTCAGTATGGGCACAGAATAAATAATAGTAATGGGAGACGTTCTCCAAACACGTTTTAAGTTAATTTATGACCCTGTTCCGTCATACTTAAACTCAGATCAGTATGCCCTCAAAAAATTATCAGAAAATTATGCTAACTTTGGTAAACTAGAACTGACCGGGTTCAAATTGAAAGGTGCAAATGCGAGGTTTGTCTCAGAAATTCACAGTTATTGAAAATCGATTATAGAACTTGGGATCGTACAAATCAGATCGTACACATCGATTCAAATTCAGGCCGAAGATTTAATATCAGAAATAGACGTTTTTATTGAACGCAATGACCGTCGAAGACGTGCAACAGCTATAAACAGTAGCGAAAACCTTAACATTACCAGCGAGTTACCAAGAATGGAGTTAACCAAATATAGCGAAGTGCTCAAGTGGTACCAATTTTTAAATAACAGCAGAAATATCAGTAAAGTCGACAAGCATTCAATCCATTCTTGAAGGTTTTGCAAAACAGGCTATCAAAGGGTTAGACACAAAGAACAAAAACTAGTATAGCTGTCAAAACAGAACGGTAAACCTGCAGCAATTATTGATGCCCATTATGTGGCAGGCACTATATCGAATCAAAATAGCAGCAACAAATCAAGTTAAAGTTAACAGGCACGTTCTCAATTTAATTGAGAGACACCTAGGATTACTCAGCAAATTAGGGGAAAATTTCAATGATAATACCTTAGAGTAATGATAATTGAAATAATTCCAGAAGACTTAATTTAGTATGAATTGAGAATGAAGATGACCAGTGAAGACGAGAAAATAGACAGTAGATACTAACAAATTTTAAGAGTATTTTTATCAGCTAAAGCAGCATCAAACAGACTAAAGAAAGATACCATAGTTTCGAAGGATAAAGACACGACAAACGGTGATGGCAAGGACATTACTCAAAAGTTTACATCAGGTTCTTTACATGTTAGTGCATATAAAGTAATCAGCGTAGATTTACGACAGAAAGATAAGCCTAAATTAGATAACACACACATGTATACATACATACATGCCTTTGTCCTGAAGGGGGTAGACAGAGCCTCGACAAACCTCTATTCACCGTGGTTTGCGCCATCGTGGGAGTGTTGACGTAACGGGTGGTGAGCTCATAACTGCCGTTGCTTCCCACGACTGAAACGGCTACCACTTTCTTTCAGTAATAGCTAGCAGGCAGAACAAATATTATACCAGAAAATCTTTCTGGCTAGTCCGGGTAATCCCTTAGTCGATAAAACACAGTTCAGTAACTCTCAAACACCGTGGAAAAGACTACAAGACAGAACTGATGAGCCACCTAAAAATAAATTTAGCAATTTTATTTTGTAGACAGGATCATTATAATGACGTAGGTATACATGTACAAATTAATACCAACTAGCGTTAGTGGTTCAGACACGGAATCGAAACAGCTGTAACGTAGAATTTTACTTGGTTGCAGTAGTCAACGCTCTTATATATCAGGGTTTGTTGCTAATTCACTAAAATTAGACATCGCTGAGAAAATCAATTTGTCGATAATCACGTTTGGAGATTAAATCAGGACATCAGATTAAAAGCCCCGTCGTAAACTTTAAAATCATGACTTAATCTGGCGTTACACGGCTTCTACATGCAAACGTAGTACCTCATTCTACACAAGGTATACAAAACGAACACCAGTTTTACAGACACAGACACGGTACCAGTGATATTAGAATGAAAGACCTTACAATGGCAGGCGATGGTTCGTTTGGTAACAAGATAGACATTTTGATTAGTAATTACTATTATCACTAGTTTATGTCGCATGAAAGTTTGTCAGTGCCTCAGGATCGCTACATAGTTAATACAGATTTTGGCTGGGTGTCATTGGGCCAAATCAGAGAGATCGTTACCAGTTCAGATCAGCTAACCGTATTGACTTACTACCAATCAGATGAGGTATTTGATAATAAATTGAACGAACCAGATCTTCCGTTGTTGATAGATCATTTTAAGAGATTATGGGACCTCGAACCGATAGGTATTACATATTCACTCAAATCCACTCGCGATGAAGAAGCAATGAGATTATAGCAAGAAGTTTATTGCGACTGTTCAATACAAGGACAGCATATACCATGTTCAGTTGCCGTAGAATGAATCACTGCCGAGACTTCCTTATAATTTAGGTCTAGCTTGGGGTCGTTTCAATTGTTTACTAAACTTTTATTAGATAATACAGAGTTCAAAGCCTATGACCAGGTCATTCAGGATCAGGAACAATTACAGAATGGGATCATAGAAAAGCAGATACTACTATCCCGCAGTACCATACGTTCATTACTTATCACATCACTACGTTCATAGTCGGGATAGGTCAAAAAACTTCGTATTGTCTATGAGATGTCAGCTAAGACTGCGAATAATCGAAGTCTGAATGAATGCTTATGAACGAGCATTAGCACCATTGAGGTTAGAGGACCTGACTGGGATGTTAATTAAATTCAGAGAACATCCTATAGGCATAGTTGCAGACGGGGAAAAGGCTTTCTTACAGTCTCCATGATTTGGATAGAGATGTAACACGATTCCTTTGGCAAAGACATAAATTGTGAAGCTCACTCAGATGATGTTCTGCACTTGCGTTTTTGTCGCGTCCCGTTCGGAGTAATATCAAGTCAGTTTCTGCTGAACGCAGTGATCAGGATTCAATAAGTTTCGATCAGGTAATAAGGTCAAAAAGCGACCTTATGAAACAAATAGCGGAAGTATATGTGATGATAACATAGTAACAGGCGCAAAGACAAGCTCAGACGCACAAAGCATTTACAGGACATCCAAAAAATTATTTGACAGTTTATCCATGAATTTTCGTGAGTTAATTTAAAATTCACAGGAACAGATTTCTTTCATACAACATAAATTTCAAACGAAGGAACACAAAAACATGTAAAAGTGCTAGTCTTGATGTGGGACATTCATAATGAGCATCTTTATTTGAAATCTAATTTCAATGATGGTGATTTAGACACAGTCAGACAAAACTAGACGTATTGAAGACCAGCTTCAGTTTATAACCCCTGTGGTCTCGTAGTGCCAGTTGTACTACCAGCAAAGCTGCTCTTTCAGAGATTATGGAACAAGAAAGTTAAGTGAGTTATTAAATCGAATGACAACATACTCATCAAATGGCAACAGATAGCATCTAAATTTTATTATGCTAAGAATATTCACATCAATCATTATCACGCACAAAGTTTAAATTAATTCAAAGTTAGTGATCAAATCGAATATGAATTGCATTGCTTTACAGATTACTCTATTAAGGCGTATGCAGTGGTCATTTATTTTCGCAGTTCTTTACACATTTGTCAATCTCATTATTGGCAAGTCTAGATTAGTACCGTTAAAGTACCAAACCTTGCAAATCTGAAGATTACATTTGCTAGGCGTACTCATTGGGTGTAGACTTAATTGCGCCTAAAAATCAAAGCACAATTCCTGTGGACTGATAGTCAAATTGTTTTGTGCTGGAACAAATCAGTCAAGCTTTTTACGCCGTTCATTTCACGTAGGATCAGTGAGATTAGATAGAACAAAACCCTGAAAATCAGGTATATGACGACCATACTTAACTCGTCAGATGTAGGCAATAGGGCAGATAGAGTAGATTCTTACCCTAGATGGCTCAAAGGTCCTGATTTATCAACGACAGATTCAGAACGAAGGCCTGCTACGTATTCTTATAGGACGGATAAAGATCAGAGCAAAACTTCTTTGGCCGGGGAGGATCTTACGAATAAAATGCTACAGATAATATAACCAGAACAGATAACCAGGTTACTAATGGTAACAAATAATCCTCAACACTCTAACAATGAATAAACAAAAATAATAATACAAATTTAGACTAAATATTTACCTAAATAAAAAGGGGATCACAACCGATTTGTCAAGGTCGCTTGAATTACAAGGACCAGAATGTAGTTATCAAGTGTAAAGGTGGATTTAGACACACAGATTTGTCACACAATCAGAAAGAGCTAATAATACTTAGAAATTATTTTAATTTACAAAGCATTTCTAACTAGTAGTACAGGTAATTGAGGCTGTCATAAATACAAGACCCCAGAGGACAGTCGGTGTTGATCTAGAATAGATTCCTCAAGAGATTCTTCGTGTGCGGACCATCGACAAAACAAACCTCAGATAGTGATATTTTAGACTCAGCTACAGTAACTAAACCTTGGGTTGTAGTTAACAGAGCAACAAAGCTAGCAGTCAGTTTCAGACAGTTCAGTTAAGATCAGGCAGCAACAGGGCACACTGGAAGGTTGGAAAGAAAGCAGAGTAGATAAGAGGTTTAGAAGAACAGGTAGCTCAGGCATCAGGCATAACCTATCAGAGTAACCAGAGTAAGATCATCATCAGAAGAAGCATTGACTCGTTCAATAGGCCATCTATTTCCACTAGACGTTGAGAATCAGAATACACTACCATTACCAGACCAGAATGATCCAACGATCAGAGCTAATCACGATTCTGTAGACCCTCGAATCGAACAACCAGTAACAGTCCAAATAAATCAGTCATGCAGAAGTAATGGCAATTCTGCGGAAGCTCAAGTCGACTAACTTTGACTAGTAATGAAACCGGAACGCCGAAATAGCCAGCAATTGATACCAGAAAGAAAGAGACCAATCCAGGGTTCCGGCAGCCAAAGATAGGGAGTAAGTTAAGGAGGCGTTAAGGTGGACGTCCCAGTTAGTGAACAGATTGTCTCACCAGTAAAATAATGTAATCAGACTTGTATATTATCTATTCAGAATCAGTTTAATCGTGCTTAATTATGATAATATTGATTATATGGTCACACAAGTCGTAATATCAAGATGCGGTCAATCTACAAAGTTTGCTTTTGGTCAGAACACCAAACACGACCGCAAACAACTTCAGATCAAGTAGTAGACTGGCTGGCGTTGGTGTCTAAAAACCGATTTTGGCACCAAAAGATTGGCGGAAATTTTAAGCGTCTGCCGCTGTCCTAGTATTATCTTTTCGTATCAGCTTTTAGTAATATTCTTTGGGGGCAGTGTCGCGAATGCGAAGCTACTATGTAGGTATACCTAGCTAACGTTATACCTATAACAAGACAACCGAACGGGCAGGTAGGTGCGCGCACTAGTCGGCGTTGCGCGCTCTCGGCATTGGCCGACCAGACAGACCAGCAGCATCTTATCAGTGAGTGAGCTTTGACATATCAGATATCAGTACATGCATTGCTTAACCAGATCTTACTATGTGTATTTGTGTACCAGTTATTGCCGATGCGTTCGGGCTGTTTGCGAACAGAGACCAGTATCAGATCAACCAGGATCTGATAGACCAGCATCAGATTAACCAGTATCAGAACCAGACCAGTTAAGCGAGGTTCGGGGTGGCTTTAAGGGAGGATGGAGGCCACAGGGGGGCGATTCCCCCCAAAACTTACGATCAGTATTCAGTATCTATCAGAGAATCAGTTGAAACCAGTAAGCAAATTATCATTGCATACCTATGCATCAGCTCAGACATTCGTCGTACCTCGTAGTTATATAGGTACTTGGCGACAGAAGTCCTATCTAACGGGATGTCAAGAAGAAGATTATCAGCAGACCTAAGTACGTCATGAGCGTCATCTAGGAATTGGAAACGATCCTTTAGATAGCAAGGGGTGTGCGGATCCTTTAGAACTGAGAAGAGTAAACAAAGGATTCTCAAATTCCTACGCTCTCGAATAGGGAGCCATTTAAGTTTTGCACGAAAAAGACTGACGTGATCGTACTTATGCAGATTATATATAAAGCGGATACAAGTGTTGAGAAGACGATCAAGCTTACTCAGAAGTTCCTCAGTCAGATCTAAAAAGGCGACGTCAGCATAATCGATAATCGGCACAAGGAGCAAGTTGACTAGGGATATTTTTGTTGATGTTGGCAAGAAGTTCTTAAGGCGAATTATGGAGTGTAACGAGGCATAGAACCTTCTTGAAATCTCTTTAACGTGAGGTATCCAGCTTAAATGGATGTCAAAAAAGACCCCAAGGTTCTTAACCGTAGAAGAGAAAGGGATTACTGAGCCATCATAAAAAAGAAGAGGCATACTGAGGACGTCAACTTTACAGATCTGACGAGGGCTGCCGACCATGATGGCTTGACACTTGTTTGGATTAACTTTAATGCCGAAACGATTTGACCAAGAAAGTAAGTGACACAAATCGTCGTTGAGAACACGAATGGCACTATTTAAGTCGTCCACAGAAGCAGAATAATAAAGTTGAAGGTCATCGGCGTACATAAGGTATTGACTGTGAAGGTTAGTAGAAAGTAAATTAATGAATAAGGAGAAAAGAAGCGGAGATAAAATCCCTCCTTGTGGCACGCCAGCCTCAATCTCTCGCCATTCAGAAAAGACTTCGCCATCTTGTATTCTCTGACAACGGCCACTCAGATAAGATGAAAACCAAGAAACAACCGGTGGTGAGAAACTAAGTCGAGGGAGTAGGGCTAATAAGATATCATGGTCAACAGCGTCAAAGGCACTACTAAAATCTATTAGAACTAAAAAAGTCACCTGAGAAACCTCCATCTTCGCACGGATGTCCTCAGTGACATTTAGAAGCGCCGAGGTAGTACTATGCCCCTTTCTGAAGCCTGATTGGAAGGGATTCAAAAGCTGTTTGTCAGAGAGAAATTCCGTTACCTGACCATGCACAACTGACTCGACTATTTTGGAGAAAAATGGGAGTATAGAAATGGGACGAAACTGATTGAGGAGAACAGGATTAGACATTTTGGGAAGGGGAATTACGTAAGCTTTCCGCCATTGAACGGGAATTTGGGAAGAGGAGAGAGAAAAATTTACGATATGAGTTATGGTGGGGAGGATTTGTTTAAGAATGAGGGAGATCATAATACGACCAATGTCATCACATCCCACTGCATAAGATTTGAACGATAGAATTATCTTCATAATCCTATCTTCGCCAACGGAAGTAAAAGTGAACAGCTCAGCATTAGCAACGGGTAGGTCAAGTATGTCCGATATAGCACTAGTTTTAGCTAAAGGGCTCAATTTACATCTAGTAGTGAAATGGGCGTTTAAGATGTTGAGATCAATATTGAGTTTAGAGTTAAGACATCTGGGCCTACCTATACCGAGGGATTTGAGGAATCTCCAAAGACCTGCAGGCGTAGCGAGTTCAATTTGCTCAACTATGTGACGCTTTTTAGCATTACGCACTGTCATATTGCAACGATTCCTCAACAGTTTGTAAGATGCCCAGTTATCGACTGACCTGTCGCGCTTGTACTTGCGAAAAGCGCAATCCCTCCTAGCCATCGCTTTACGAATAACGTCATTAAGCCAAGGCGAAGAGGTGCGCTTGATTTTAACCGAATGGATCGGTGCATGCCGGTCGAAAAGGCCAATAATGTTGGAATTAAGAAGGTCAACCTTCTCATCAACTGAAGATAGCTTTATGACTTTGAACCAATCCAATTTAGAGGCCTCATCAGTAAGTTGGGCAGTGTCAATGCGCGAAAAATTACGCTGCCTGAGGATAACTGGCTTAGGCTTAAGTGGGCGAACTTTATAAGCGAGGAAAAGAAGGTCGTGATGAGAAAAGGCAGGTGCAGCAACTTGACCATGATTAGCTACGAGATCAACGTCAGAAACCAAGATGAGATCAATTAGGGTGTCAGAAGTAGCGGTATGATGAGTAGGCTTGGAATTAATAACGTTTAGGTTGACAGAATCGATTTTATTGGTAAGTTTCGCTGACCTCGAATTGACACCAAGAAGACAAGTATTAATGTCCCCCATTATTATGACGTGGGCATAATCAGATACTAGACTCTCCAAAACAGTTTCCAGCTTATCAAAGTAGTTGACAGTCGGAGGACAATAGACTACCCCCAGCAGTACCTTGGTACCAATATCCACTTCGATAAACAAATACTCAGCAGAGGCACTATAAAGTGAAGGAGACTGGCTTAAAATTTTGTATGGAAAACGGCTCTTATGATAAATGGCGACTCCTCCACAGCCCATTCCTGTACGATCATTTCGGATCAGTAAATATCCCGGTACAGGAAAAAATGCTGATGGAAGAGAAGGTTTGAGAAAGCTCTCGGACACTAAAACTGCATCAACACAGCCTGAGCCGAAAGATTCGAGGAGATCAGAAAGATGCGCTGGAATACTTTGAGCATTTATGTGGCAAATATTTAGTGACTTTTGATAATGAGCAAAAGTGTTCTTTAGCGTTTCACCCAGAGATAAGACGTCGTCCCCAACACTATCAAAAAAAGCTTCAGAAGAAGACTCGGCAGAGAAAAACGAATCATCATCACTGCTATCACAAGCCATAGGTATTAAAATACCAAAAAAAAAAAAAAAAAACCTATGTATATATGAACTTATTTATAAATAAAATACTATACAAATAATACTTAATAAATATACCTACCTAAATGCTAATCTAACAAAAGGAACAAAGTACACAAAGGAAAATTTAGAGAAAAATATTCTAAATAAATATCAATAGTATTAATCAATAATGAAATGAAATGAAATTGTTTACTGTCCAAAGTATGAGCTACACAACATTTTTAGTTAGTTTAAACTAAAAGAGCGCCACAAATACAACGACTCGTCAAACACTTGTTTACATATATATCGTGATTTATGTCATAATATGTATAATTAGCCTTGAATATGCTATTAATTTTAACCATTTAAGATAATTCTAATCTAAAATAAATTAATAAATTTTAACAAATTATAGGCTGTAAAAGGGCCACGTCGTAAAGTATATAAATAAAGTCATGTTAAAGCAAACAAGTTTACAAACTAAAGATATAATTGACAAAAATAAGTAGGTATTTAGAATTAAAACATAATATTTTGACAATAATTAGTATTGTCTACAGTCAATTTAAAATCTTTGTAATTATTATTCAAAAATTATTTTACATTATAAATTGTTTTGCTGACCAGTAATGATTTCACTTGGGTACAGAAAATTGGGTAACTATCTATTGATTTAATATTTTCTGGCAATTTGTTATACAGTTTTTGTCCGATAAATCTGGGTAATTTCTCAGACATGTTTAACCTGTGACTTAAAGTATTCAGATTATTTTTATTCCTAAGATTACAGTTTGTGTTATCTCCCCTTGTTTTAAATTCCCTTAAATGACTTCTAACGAATTTTACTATTTCAAATATGTACAGAGCTACTGAAGTTAATATTCCTAGATTGGAAAAATGCTCCCTACACGATTCTCTAAAATGACCATTTACTAGAACTCTAATTGCCCGTTTTTGCATTTTTAAAACACGCTCGAAATCTGTTGAAAATCCCCAGAGCATTATTCCATATGACATTATGGAATGTATGTAGGCATAATATATTTCTTTTAGGTGTGGTTCAGATGTCATTTATCTCAATTGCTTTAAAGCAAAAATTCCCGAAGACATTTTTTTGCAAGTAATATCTATATGTTCCTTCCAAGAAAGGACTGGATCTAAGTAAAACCCTAATAGTTTTACAGAGTTACTGGTGACAATGCTGCTCCCGTCCTGTAATTGTATACATTGTGTTTCTTGTTTCGGAGAGACAGCATTAAAAAACATGATGCTTGTTTTGCTTGCATTTAATTTTAAGCCGTTCATACTAAACCAGTCTCCCAAAATAGCAACGGTTTCTTGTATTTGCTGCACAAGATTACAGTTTGAGTCAGCCGCTAGTAGAATAGTGGTGTCATCAGCGTATTGTATCAAATCACCGTTTATAGGCAATTGTGCAATATCATTTATATATATAAGAAACATAGTGTTGCCCAATGCTGAACCCTGCGGGACACCGATGTTCACGTTTTGAGGCTTTGATTTAAAAGGTTTTCCACCAATTTTTACACTGACAGTTAGTTCTCTATCTTTAAGGAATGATTTAATAAGCTCCTCCGGTTGTCCTTTAATACCATATGCTTCTAATTTTTTTAGGAGAAGTTTATGGTCAACTGCATCGAATGCTTTCGACAAATCCAATAAACAATAAATCCTCAAAACCTAAATATTGTATAAAAGTTGTAGCAAGTTACTACAACCTAAACAACATATTTTTGCACATCCTACTGGCTTCACAAAAAAAAAGAGAAAAAAAAAACATGAAAACAATAATGTTCATGTACAAAAGTACTTAACGTTAAAGTTGGCTGTATTATATGACTTAGGACTAACTCCAATAAGTGGCAATGCCACTTGTGTCGTATAAAATGCTAACTACAAACTAAATTGTGTATGTGCCATATAGATTACTGTTTGGACTAGCCTCTGACTAGCCCCGAGATAGTGTCCGAATTCCATTTATAGAGGATTTTGATACTTTTAGGGCACTTGCACCAACCAAATTATAGGTAACCATATTATATATTGTCATTTACGCATTCATCATAATAATATTGAGAACATCCTTTACGAAGTCAGTCGGAAAGAAGAGTAGGTATACCAATTGGAAGTAAATAAAAATAATCGAACATAATCCCAATGAAGCCAAGATGGCACCTGTAAATACTCCATGGCAGGTGCCAACTTACGGTGAACGGTCTGTATATTCATATAAAACTGTAATTTTGACATGCGTGAGATTTCTCGTAAGGCAAAGACTTTCGAGTTAATTCCATACACTATCAAAGCCAAAATATGGCACCTTTGAAATTCGAACGATGACAAATGACTAATGAGTTCTATACACTGCCGGTTCAAACTCTAGTCCTTGTAATGTGTTCAATAATCAAGCAGCAATGGAAGGATAAAACTTGGTAGAATTGTTTCTTTATGCGTTTTGTTTCTCATTTGGTTCGGACACTTTTTAGCGCTGACCCGAAGTCCATTAACTTTGAAGTCAGTGTCGTAAGGTGCAAGTGGGCATTGGTCTCATTCCCTTTGGAGGCATCTCCTTGCATATTGGGGATTACAGGTTGTGATGTGAGAGCGAATGTTACGTAATGATCTTCCTTTATATTCTAACAAAGAGATGTTTCGCAAAGAATAGGATACGCCTGTGAAACATACGGTACCGTGCTTTTTGAACCGTACCGTTGGTACTGTCGACACTTTGTGTCTGTTACCTACAACGCTGAAAAAGGTCGAGAGCGCGAGTGTTCTGTTATTGTACAGCAAAGTTGTCGAGATGAGTGTACCGCTAGGACATTTGAGCACTTTTGTACATTGTTTTTTTTAAGATTTGGTAGAAATATCATTTTAAAAAAACTGACAAAACACGTGTCTACAGCTCGTGCATCGTACGATGGCACCTGCCTTGGTTGGCCGCCAACCAAGGCAGGTGTCATCTTACGGTGAACAAGCTGTAGATAATAGTGTACCTACAAGGAGTTTGATGACATAGTATCCTAGGAGCAACCTTCATTAGCGTACAAAACGGAAGCGCCTTACACGCACTTACTTACACTTACTTAGCGGTACACACCGTACACACCACTTATAAAGAAAATTTTTCGACATAATTTGCGTAAAGTTAAAAACAGTCCCTACGATAATGCACGATATTATTTCCAGCAAATTGCTTTAAATCAAAATGTATTTACATTCGAATTTAGGTTTGGACTGTGATAAGAATGACAGACTGTTTAATTGAATAACTTCGATTCAAAAGTAATTCTTTGAAACAGAACAGAAACTTTTAGTCAATGGTATTCATAAACAAGATGGTTATTGCAATGCCAGCGATTTACAGAATTTTGTTGGTAATGAAAACACATCTACGAACCGTAGCCCATAACAGTCCTAACGGCTTCTTTTACTGCTGAAGGATAAGCAAAGTATATACCTATAGGTATATATATAACCATCGACGTAAATAAAATGAATGGACGGGCCTTAGGGAACGATAGTTTTGAAGCTTCTAAACAGACCTAGCTAGTATACTTCGCTTCAGTCAGTCTTTGTCACGGCAACGAGTGACAGCTATGCTGAAAAATACCAAAATTAGATACCTTGGTAATACAATGCCTTCCTGTGCTTTTCTGCAAGTGCAAACAACACAAGAAATACAAATAAAGCTTCAGGCATCGCATTTAATTCGTAAGTAAAGGTTTTGTAATATAATTTTCATCAATTGATAAAAAACTTATAAATCGTCGTGTGGTAGGAAAACTACATAAGTAACACATTTTGCGAAATCGACTTTATTGCATGGTTATGATAGCCCATACATGTCGATGGACACGTCTTGCACTAGAGGACGAGCGACAAGGAGGACTACGCCCCAGGACATTATCTCAATGTTCCCCACTCTGAATGAAAGTTAACAGACACAAGTTTATACTCGTAGATAGTTTTAATTTTAGTCGACATACCTTTTTCTTTTTGATACTTAGAATTATTGTGTTCCACAATTTTTTTTCATTTTGTTGATTTTATAAGCATTAGTCGTATGATAAGTTTGTTATGTCACTTACTTTGAATTTATAAGTCTGCTAAAATAATGTAGGTGTTTCAGTAGTTTTCTAATATTCAGTCTTGATAAAAAGAAATGATTATAAGTTGGTTTTATTTTAAAATGTATTTTAATACTATATAAATCTATACCCATGGATAGGATTGTCATATTCAAATAAGTAAATAATAGATCATTTCAATTATTCAAAACTTTGGCGAGGGAAAAATACATAGTCGTTTTTTTATTTTTTTCTCTTAATGAAAAGAACTAAAATTTATTATCATTAAATTCGAAAATAGATACAGTACCAATCTATAACATATCAAAACACGGACTGAAAAATTAGTTACGATAAAAAAGCTATTGCCATTTTTGACGCAATAAAACAGTAAATCTCGTTTTTCTCGCGATGTTGGTTTTGTTGTTGTTATTACTTATTTAGTTTTCCAACCACAGCGACGAAATATTTGACAAGACTTCACGCATGACGGATGGTCCGGTACAGACTGCAAAAAAATCTGATGCCTAAGGGGTATCGTATTGATTTAGAATTGTAATTTGCATTATTTACGTCAAAACATTGCTAAGCACGTCGCTTTAGGTAATTGCATATAATATGTAATGGCATGTTAATTAACCTTATAGCTTTCCAAAAAAATTCTAAGGTAAACAAAAATGGATAGAAGTCATAAGACGAGCAAGAACAGACGACTTTTGGAAGTGGAATACATTTTCCCGTATTTGCTCTGATCATTTTCTACACAATGAATTCTATACGCCAAAAAACGGTTAGTAGTAGTAGAGCTTTTTTGTAAAAGAGTTCGTCCGGGGAAGTACTACCACCATACCTGTTTCTGCCGCAAAGCAGTAGTGCTCGCATTGCTGTGTTCCGGTTTGAAGGGTAAGGGTGCCGATGAAATTACGGCCACATGGGACTTTTCATCTTTATGTTTCAGGGTGGCGGGCGCAGTGGAATGCCACATAGGGCGCGTCCTAGGTGGACGTGAGCTGAGGTAATGCACTGTTCATAGGCAGAGGGTACCACTTAACATCAGGTGGGCCATCTTCTTGATCTGTCATTCCAAGTAGTATAAAAAAACTCATTGTGCAAAATTCCTAAAACTGCACTCTGCAGTTTCTTAAATACTGGAATTTTTATACATTTATGTTTCCGTACGATTTTTATGATATTTTCTTAGTTTATTGAGTGATGAAAAATATATTTTTCACAAATTGATTGAGCTGAAGACTTGACTTGAGGTGGACTTGCTTTTCTATTGATTTATATTGTGTATGTTTGAGAGCTGAAAAATAGATACGTAACTACATAAAACAGAAGGGAACCATGTATTTTTGTAAAAATTCATTCAATAATTGCATTTTTTTCGGCGATTTTTTGTACTATAAATCTACTGAAATAACTTTAGAAAACACATTGCATCTGTTAAAGTAAAACAGATTGGTATTAAAAAAATACAGTTTTTAAGAAGTTCAATAATTTAATTTCCCCTAGTTTATTTACAAGACCGCCAGGAGTGGCGCTATAGAGAATAGGCCTTTACTCAGCAGTGGGTGTTACCGGCTGGATAGATATATAGATAGATAGATAGTTTATTTGTTGACCGTACCTTAAATCTGAATTGTCTTATTTTTCACGGAAGTTTTGAATGGGTAAGGCCAGTCCATTTATTTTACTTTGGTCGAAGTATATAACTATAGTTATTTCAGGTGAATCTTCGAGGTCACTTATATACTATAAGAGTACATTCAGGAGGTCAAAGATCAATACATTTGTTTTTATCACTATCAATACCAGTACCTTTGGGCATTGTGTTGTGCCGGTTTTTTTTTTACATTTGAAAGACGTATTAAGCAGATGGCCCAACTGATGTTAAGCGGTACCCTCTGCCTATGAACAGTGCATTATCACATAGGTCACGTCCACCTAGGACGCACCCTATGTGGCATTGCACTAAGCCCGCCACCCTGAGACAGATGAAAAGTCTCATGAGCCGGTAATTTCACCGGCAACCATACCCTTCAAACCGGAACACAGCAATGCGCGCACTACTGCTTTATGGCTGAACAGAAATAGGTATGGTGGTAGCACTTCCCCGGACTAACACTTTCACAAAAAAGCACTTCTACTACTAAAATTATATCGAATAGAATTATACTCTATCCGCCTCGGAACAAATATTAGTGCGATCGCAGAAATTTGTTCAGGGTGTTTTGGGTGTTTTCTATGTATAATAAAAAAAGCGGCCAAGTGCGTGTCGGACTCGCCCATGAAGGGTTCCGTAGCAGCAAGTAACATAATATAAAAGTTCTTGGATGGATTACGATTAAAGACGTATTAAAAAAAACTACTTACTAGATCTCGTTCAAACCAATTTTGAGTGAAAGTTTACATGGTAATGTACATTTTATATTTTTTTGAGTTTTATCATTCTCTTATTTTAGAAGTTATGGGGGGCACACTTTTTACCACTTTGGAAGCGTCTCTCGCGCAAACTATTCAGTTTAGAAAAAAATTATATTAGAAACCTCAATATCATTTTTAAAGACCTATCCATAGTGTTAGCGTCTTTACAAAACAACGTCAATGTATTGTATCGAGTCTTGTCTGTGTACGTTGTTATGTATAGAGACTGTATTTCAGGCCCCCCCTAAGCGGGAGGTCCAGTGTGAGCTTGAGGTTTGTCGCGCAATAACGCATTAAAGGAATTGTTTTCTAAAATTGTTGTGTAATTTAAATATAGCTATTAGTCAGAAGTGGAAAGAACTTAACGCTCCTCGTACTTGTGTCTTAATGAGTAAACTATTTGTGATGTGGAATTGTGAAGTTTGTGAATAAAACAAAGTGAAAAGTTGGATTATTCGGAGACGTGGCGCGGTGCGTACGCAGTTGCCGGGGAAAGTCCCGCACGAGTACCAGGCAACTTTGTTAACACTAAAACACAAATAATCAAATGCTTATTAGTTTAAGAAAAACATATATTCATCGATCATAGTACCTACTTTAATCATAATTTTTTAATGTTACACCAACTATTCACTAGTAGGTACAATTTTAAATATAGGAGATAGGTTAATAACTTAAAGAATAAAGTGATTGCAAGTTAGCAAAGTTATTATAAATACAAGTTAGCAAAATAATTATAAATACAGAATTGCAGCTAATTATCCTAACAAGCAAAAACACTGGAGCGCTTTTCGGAGGGGCTTCACTGCTATAAAAATACCCTTCCCCCCACCCCTCCCCCCTAAATCAGGCGACTTGAATCTAAACTTTAACCTAGTCCTGAACACAAAATCCATGTTTCAAAAAGTTGGACTACTGTAACTAAATGTATGGTCACTAAATGTATACACTCGTATTGTGACATCCTAAGGGGAAGTGGTCGTATGTAACCCCTTCTCCCCACCACTCCCCCCAAAATCAGGTGTCTTGATTCTAAACTTTAAACTAGTCCTGTACAGCAAATCAATGTTTCAAAAAGTTGGAATACTGTTACTAAATGTATGGTCACTAAATGTATACACTCGTATTGTGACATCCTAAGGGAGGGGGGGAGGGGTCGTATGTAACCCCCTTCCCCCCAAAATCAGGTGACTTGATTCTAAACTTTAACCCAGTCCTGAACACAAAATCCATGTTTCAAAAAGTTGGACTACTGTAACTAAATGTATGGTCACTAATGTATACATTCGTATTGTATAACACTAAAACACAAATAATCAAATGCTTATTAATTTAAAAAAAACATATATTCATTGACTACAGTACAATAATCATAATTTTCTTTCACTAGTACAATCTTAAATATATAGGAGATAGGTTAATAACTTAACGAATAAAGTGATTGCAAGTTAGCAAAGTAATTATAAATACAAAATTGCGGCTAACTATCATAGCTCTTGCACATTTAAGGTGGATGCTCACGCTTGTGGCGCAAAATTCAAAGTTTTTGGTGTTTTTTGCCCATTACAGCTGATCAACACTTCTTCAGACAGCATAGATAGCAAAAAAAACACTGTTTTTTTTGTTTAGGGGTATCTTAGCTAAACTGATTATATTTATGAGATACTATCAAATAAAACATGTGTGTTAAATCTCCTAGTTGTCGCGAACTCAACTTTCGCTATCTGAAGAAGTGTTGATGAGCTGTAATGGGCAAAAAACACCAAACAATTTGAATTTCGCGCCGTAAGCATGAGCATCCACCTTAAATGTAATGTTGTTCGTTGGTAGTCAAGTATACCTGTTAATCAGCATCCATTGCCACATGATGTTCACCAAGGCGCATATAAGGTAGCTTTCACAAAACGAGGGACGTTTTTTTTGGAAAATTGTTTTGATTTTCCCGCGGTGTTGGGCACAGTTGTGAAATATCCACAAATTTTTTTTTAATGTTGTGTTAGTGGCTAACTCTGGAGCACTTCTCGGAGAAATGGAGTCCACGTGCTAACGTCATCTCGTACGACGCTCATACAAAGTTAAGATGCAGTTCGTTTTAGTTGAGGTACACTACTATAAAAATGCCCTCCCCCACTCCCCCTCCCACCAAAATTAGGTGTCTTGATTCTAAACTTTAAACCTAGTCCTGTACAGCAAATATATGTTCAAAAAATTTGTTAGACTACTGTAACTAAATGTATGGTCACTAATGTATACACTCGTATTGTGACATCCCAAGGGGGGGAGTGGTCCTATGAAACAATGCCCTTCCCCCCAACCCTCTCCCCCAAAATCAGGTGTCTCGATTCTAAAATTTATCCTGCACAGCAAATGTCCTGGGCCCTTATTCGCTATGACCAAACGTGACATAACGCGGGCTCGTTACGATATCTGCGTGGAATCATCGTATAGAATACATTGTGACGTCACACGTTATTAGCAAAGAAACTCCTATAGTCATAGCGAATAACAGCCCTGTACAGAAAATACATGTTTCAAAAAGTTTGTTGGACTACTGTAACTAAATGTACTATCACTAATTCATACTCTCGTACTGTGACAGATAGTTTTAATAACATCTTAATTATTAAATAGTTTTAATATTAAATGTCTTTTATGAAATTAAAACTATTTATTAGATTTTTTTATAATGGACGTATACTATAATCTTTACGACAATAAAATTTCAGCTTGATAGTCCTAACGCATAAATAATTTCGCCTTAAACATTCTAGAATAATAAGTAGTTTTTCTTAGATCTAAGTAATATTTATTTATAATTTTTGCTATAAAAACCTTAGTGAAAAATATCAATAATTTTATAAAAACGTGAATTTTCGAAAGGATGTGGGCAACCGCTGACCCAGGTTAAAAATAAATGAACCAGGGCCACTTCATAGAAGTAATTGGTACAGTTCTAAATGTTGTTTTTTGTACAACTTTTCTAAATAACTTGTATATTTTTAGAAGTTGGGAAGCAAAAGTTGTATTTCTAAATAATTAGGTAATTCAACTCATTGCATTTGCGTGACACAAAACGCAACAAGCTTCATTACTTTCACACAACTTCTACGCAAGAAATTAAATCAGCTTTTTCATTATCATAACATATATTATCAATAATCAAAAGTATCTCAACTGTACGATAAGTTAGTCAAAAAAGTTGGGTCAAACAATGTATGGAGAGTTGCCCCTTTGTATGAAACCTGTCAGTACCTACATTCCCGGTATTCGGTTCGTGAAAAATTCCCGTACACGGCGCTTTTGACGGCACACCAGTTTCTAATACCAGTTTTGTCTGGTATTAGAAACTTAACCTTTTTTACTAACTATTCAGAAATGTATGTTTAATATATCCTGGTGTGCCGTCAAAAGCGCCGTGTACTGTGATAACATAGTTCAGATTGAAAAATCTGAATATTTTCTAGTAAATATATAAAAGAGGAATGATATTTTTTTCATAAATATCGACGGCTTATTTTGAAAATAAATAACATTCAGTCTTAAAGCACATTTTTGCTTATAACTAGGATTAACATATAAAGTACTAAGTATACTACAAACGCCTTCGTAATCACAGATTTCCAGCTAAGTAACAAATACTCATCCTTATTTAGTTACTAAACTTAAACAACTTGACTTAACTTAAGGTGGTTGCCCTCGCTTGAGGCGCGAAATTATTATTTTTTAGTATTTTTTGCCCATTACAGCTCATCAACACTTCTTCAGATAGCGAAAGTTGAGTTCGCGAACACATGTTTTAATTGATAGTATCTCATAAATATCAGCAGTTTAGGTACGCACAAATCTCGTAGTTTGTTTACTACGATACCCCTAAAAAAACACTCTAAAAATGTGTTTATGGGTATCGTAGCTAAACTGATGATATTTATGAGATACTATCAATTAAAACATGTGTGTTAAGTCTCCTAGTTCTCGCGAAATCAACTTTCGCTATCTGAAGGCATAAAACACCAAAAAAATTGAAGTTCGCGCCGCTAGCCAGAGCATCCACCTTAAACAACTTAGTTACTTAACTTAACTTAAGACACAAATAAGTTAACGCATTAAGCTACATTTTTATAATTTCACTTAGAAATTTTGAAGGTTGGCGATCAGTTCATAATATATCTATAGATTAAATAGGGATAATGAATTTACTAGTATTTAACAGAATTCAAAACCTGATTGGACATATTCAGGATTTAACAGATTCCGTATTAAGGCGCTATAGGTTCAACGAACATTTTTGTATGAGGCGAAGAAGGCGAGCGCACGCTCTGATACCGTGTTTTTATGTATAAAAAAATTATATAAAAATGTCGTTCAAAGTTTTGTTTAATTTTGTTGATGAATTCACTAACTCAAATAATAACTAACATGTAACCAAATGTTTCAAAAATTAAAACGTGAGAGAAGTGAGTGAAAAATAGCATTTAAATTTTAAAAAGGAGGTATCTTTGTTATTTTTTTTTATCGAGTGAAGTAATTCAAATATTGTATTGAATTATTGATTTCACTAGATAAAAAGCTCAAGAATATCATATATTTTTTTCTTCATAGAATACTATGAAAATTCTTATCAAAAACTTTAAAATTCTAGAGACATTTGAGAACCTATCGCGCAGAACAGATTTTGGTTCGGCCAGATTCCGGATTGGATAGATTTTTCTGATTGCAAAGATTCCGGATTATAACGATTCCTAGTTGGCCAGAAAAAAAAAAAAAAGTGAAATAAAACTTACAAATTTCTAAGTCGTTTAGAAGTTGAATCAAGATCGGTCGAAAACAGCAGATTTTTTTTTATTTTTTTTTCAAATGGTTAATGAACAGGTAGGACATTTTTGTACGTTTACTTTACAGATAAAAAGTTAATGAATGACATATATTATTCCTCCTCGCCTCTTTCCCCGAAGGGGTAGGCAGAGCCTCAATGGGCCTCTTTGCACAGAGGGTTGCACCATAGTGGAATATAGACGTGACAAGTGGTGAGCTCATCGCTGCCATTGCTTCCCACGACTGACTCGGCTAACGCTTTCTTCCAGTAATAACACATTCCATAATAAGCTAGCAGTCAGGACAAATCTTATACTTTGCTAGTAAATAGTTATCTCTGTGGTTCCACTTGGTGACTCTGAGGAAAGACGGGTCTGAGAATCGATGATGAAATACCCAGTGTGGTGAAAGGACTGCGCATTAGTGAGGCAAGGCGTCGTCCATATGGACAGTCATCAGTGAGTCTTCAGGGAGTATTTCTAACATCGCCTCCGTTCCATCGTTGAACGGGAATGAGACGCTACCGTCGATCACTAGCCCTGAAAATAAAATAAAAAATAATATAAATAAATAATGCTGGACAGTTCACACAACATTAACTAGCCCCAAGCTAAGCAGAGCTTGTGTTATGGGTACTAGACAACTGATATCTATTTATATATAAAACAAAGTCGTGTTAGTTACACCACTTACCCAAGAACGGGTGAACCGATTTGGCTAAAAATTGGTGGGGAGGTAGCAGAACCAGGAGATTGACATAGGGGGGAGGGGTAAGAGGGGGGGGTTCACCGGGGGCTACCCGTGCGAAGCCAGGGCGAGTCGCTAGTACTTTATACAATACATTACATAGATAGATATTTTTTATTAAATATAGAAAATACCCAGAACACCCTGAACAAATATCTGCAGATCGTATAAATATTTGTTCCGAGGCGGGAATCGAACCCGCAACCTACTGCGTCGCAGGCGAACCTTCGCCCGCCGCCACAGAGGTTGTTATATAATATATACAAACACAGGAAATTAGAAACATAGTAAGTAAACAAGCTGGAGTCTCAAATATGCGTGCTACAGTCGGAGTCGTCTCACCGGGTCAGTGTATCAGTGCAGTGAGACTTGACTCCAACTGTGGCCGCCTTGTCGCGCACGCGCAGCCCGCGCGGCGTCGGCCACTCCTCGAACGTGATACTCGCGCACAGAGTACGTACACATACCTGCGTCAGTGCAGTGAGACTTGACTCCGACTGTGGCCGCCTTGTCACGCACGCGCAGCCCGCGCGGCGTCGGCCACTCCTCGAACGTGATGTACTCGCGCACAGAGTACGTACACATACCTGCGTCAGTGCAGTGAGACTTGACTCCGACTGTGGCCGCCTTGTCACGCACGCGCAGCCCGCGCGGCGTCGGCCACTCCTCGAACGTGATGTACTCGCGCACAGAGTACGTACACATACCTGCGTCAGTGCAGTGAGACTTGACTCCGACTGTGGCCGCCTTGTCGCGCACGCGCAGCCCGCGCGGCGTCGGCCACTCCTCGAACGTGATGTACTCGCGCACAGAGTACGTACACATACCTGCGTCAGTGCAGTGAGACTTGACTCCGACTGTGGCCGCCTTGTCACGCACGCGCAGCCCGCGCGGCGTCGGCCACTCCTCGAACGTGATGTACTCGCGCACAGAGTACGTACACATACCTGCGTCAGTGCAGTGAGACTTGACTCCGACTGTGGCCGCCTTGTCACGCACGCGCAGCCCGCGCGGCGTCGGCCACTCCTCGAACGTGATGTACTCGCGCACAGAGTACGTACACATACCTGCGTCAGTACAGTGAGACTTGACTCCGACTGTGGCCGCCTTGTCGCGCACGCGCAGCCCGCGCGGCGTCGGCCACTCCTCGAACGTGATGTACTCGCGCACAGAGTACGTACACATACCTGCGTCAGTGCAGTGAGACTTGACTCCGACTGTGGCCGCCTTGTCACGCACGCGCAGCCCGCGCGGCGTCGGCCACTCCTCGAACGTGATGTACTCGCGCACAGAGTACGTACACATACCTGCGTCAGTGCAGTGAGACTTGACTCCGACTGTGGCCTCCTTGTCTCGCACGCGCAACCCGCGCGGCGTCGGCCACTCCTCGAACGTGATGTACTCGCGCACAGAGTACGTACACATACCTGCGTCAGTGCAGTGAGATTTGACTCCGACTGTGGCCGCCTTGTCACGCACGCGCAGCCCGCGCGGCGTCGGCCACTCCTCGAACGTGATGTACTCGCGCACAGAGTACGTACACATACCTGCGTCAGTGCAGTGAGACTTGACTCCGACTGTGGCCGCCCTGTCGCGCACGCGCAGCCCGCGCGGCGTCGGCCACTCCTCGAACGTGATGTACTCGCGCACAGAGTACGTACACATACCTGCGTCAGTGCAGTGAGACTTGACTCCGACTGTGGCCGCCTTGTCACGCACGCGCAGCCCGCGCGGCGTCGGCCACTCCTCGAACGTGATGTACTCGCGCACAGAGTACGTACACATACCTGCGTCAGTGCAGTGAGACTTGACTCCGACTGTGGCCGCCTTGTCACGCAAGCGCAGCCCGCGCGGCGTCGGCCACTCCTCGAACGTGATGTACTCGCGCACAGAGTACGTACACATACCTGCGTCAGTGCAGTGAGACTTGACTCCGACTGTGGCCGCCTTGTCACGCACGCGCAGCCCGCGCGGCGTCGGCCACTCCTCGAACGTGATGTACTCGCGCACAGAGTACGTACACATACCTGCGTCAGTGCAGTGAGACTTGACTCCGACTGTGGCCGCCTTGTCACGCACGCGCAGCCCGCGCGGTGTCGGCCACTCCTCGAACGTGATGTACTCGCGCACAGAGTACGCTAGTTGTTCCGAATCTGGAACACAATTCAGGACACGTTATACAATATTATCCCGCATTTAAAACAATTTTCAGGAAGAGTGCTTCGCAAGAAGACAAATTGCAAAGCAAGCGCTTCATTTAATAGTATAAAATAAATAAAAATAAATAAATACATAATGCTGGACAGTTCACACAACATTATCTAGCCCCAAGCTAAGCAGAGCTTGTGTTATGGTACTAGATAACTGATATACTTAATACAAAACATTAAATAGATAGATATTTTTTATTATACATAGAAAATACCCAGAACACCCTGAACAAATATCTGCGATTGCATAAATATTTGTTTAGTATATTATGCAATTAGTGAATAAAGGACGGATTTAAAGCGAGGGATGAATCACGAGCAAGTGAGGGGTTCTAACGACTGAATCACGACCGTAGGGAGTGATTCATGATGATTCCTCGATATAAATTCGTTTTATTCAAGAGTTGCATACTATACTTTATACCATGACAACGAGAAAAAGAAAAATTTTAGGCGAAAACAGACATCTTCTTCATCAGTTGAATACATTTTCAATCGATAAATTAATAAGTAAGAGCGATGGTAGCCTAACGGTTCAATAGTGCAACTCAGAATCCAACGATACCGGGTTCGATCCTAGGCTCCGCACCAATGACTTTTAAGTTATGTGCGGATTTCCATCGCTCTGTGCTTCGGAGGGCACGTTAAGCTGTCGGTCCCGGCTGTTATTGATTAATAGCAGTCGATAAGCCATGTCAGAGGCCCTCGGGCGGCTTGACAAACTCTGACACCAGAGGCCAGCACTACCTCATACGAAACGACGACGACGAATAAGTGCCACTAACTTTGTGTTGTACAACTTACAGTATTGAAAATAGTGCCAATTTACTAATCACAGCAAAGAACACAAAACAGCTTTTATTCTAATGTTAAACTCATTGTCGAAAATTACAACCTATCAAATCACGATGAGCTATTTGCACAAGAAGTTTGTATGTCGAGTTTTCTTTGCACATGGATTTTGGTCGGAGGTCGTATAGGAGTTGTTATTGGAGGGTGTTGCATTGAGATGGAGGTCGAATATAAATTTGTGTGTTCTAAATTCAAACACCAAAATCGTGATTAAAAGTGCTTCTTATTCCCTGTTTTCAGTGAATAAAATAAGCTTTTTAGAGGGGTAATAGTATAAAAGTAAATTGTGAAACAATAAACTGTTAAAGTAAATTATTAAAAATTGATCTGTGCTAAAAACTGCCTTGTGAAACATTCACCTGTGCGCCTCACCTAATAAGTGACTCGTAAAACATGAACCAGTGCACCTCACCTAATAAGTGACTCGTAAAACATGAACCTGAGCACCTCACCTAATAAGTGACTCATAAAACATGAACCTGTGCGCCTCACCTAATAAGTGACTCGTAAAACATGAACCTGTGCGCCTCACCTAATAAGTGACTCGTAAAACATGAACCTGTGCACCTCACCTAATAAGTGACTCGTAAAACATGAACCTGTGCTCCTCACCTAATAAGTGACCCGTAAAACATGAACCTGTGCACCTCACCTAATAAGTGACTCGTAAAACATGAACCTGTGCGCCTCACCTAATAAGTGACTCGTAAAACATGAACCTGTGCACCTCACCTAATAAGTGACTCGTAAAACATGAATCTGTGCACCTCACCTAATAAGTGACTCATAAAACATGAACCTGTGCACCTCACCTAATAAGTGACTCGTAAAACATGAACCTGTGCGCCTCACCTAATAAGTGACTCGTAAAAAATGAACCTGTGCACCTCACCTAATAAGTGACTCGTAAAACATGAACCTGTGCTCCTCACCTAATAAGTGACTCGTAAAACATGAACCTGTGCACCTCACCTAATAAGTGACTCGTAAAACATGAACCTGTGCACCTCACCTAATAAGTGACTCGTAAAACATGAACCTGTGCTCCTCACCTAATAAGTGACTCGTAAAACATGAACCTGTGCACCTCACCTAATAAGTGACTCGTAAAACATGAACCTGTGCGTCTCACGCTACAAACTGACTCGTGAAACATGAACCTGTGCGTTTCACGCTACAAACTGACTCTTGAAACATGAACCTGTGCGCCTCACCCAATAAGTGACTCGTAAAACATGAACCTGTGCGTCTCACGCTAAAAACTGACTCGTGAAACATTGACCTGTGCGCCTCACGCTAAAAACTGACTCGTGAAACATTGACCTGTGCGCCTCACGCTAAAAACTGACTCGTAAAACATTGACCTGTGCGCCTCACGCTAAAAACTGACTCGTGAAACATTGACCTGTGCATCTTACGCTAGTGTTTTTCCTTTGGTTTTTTTACTTTTAATCTACGCCCTAAAAAATAAGCCCTGCAATAAAATCACAGTGTAATTACCCGGTGGGAACATGAGTCGCTGGTTGTACATCTCGGCGACTTGTCGCGCGGTCTCGAGACGCGTGTCCACCTTTATTCGCAGCTCCTCGGAGAGGATCTTCATCAGCTCGAGCACCGAGTGTGTGCGCAGACAGTTTATGCTGCAAAATTAATTATTATCATCATCATCATCATCATTGGCAGCTCAAATAATATCCCACTGCTGGGCATAAGCCTCCTCCCTCAAACGCCACTCCATTCGGTTCTGTGCGATTCGCATCCAGGTCTTTTCCTCTACGGCCTCTATATCATCCGCCGACCTGGCTGATGGTCTGCCACGGCCTCTAGTGCTCCCTCTCGACCACCACTCGGTCAGGGTCTTGCACCACCTGCCGTCACCTAATCCAGTGTCCTGCCCAGCGCCACTTTAGTCTCGCAATACGGTCTCCAATATCTGCCACTTTTCGGTTTTCCGTGTTGCGGACACGGTCCATTAAAGATATTCCAAGCATTTTATTTTATACTAGCAGCGCCCCGCGGTTTCACCCGCGTAAGTCTCGATCCCGTGGGAATATCGGGATAAAAATGTGCCTATGTGTTATTCCGGGAGCCCAGTTATCTCTATTCCAAATTTCATGCAAATCCGTCCAGCCGTTTCAGCGTGAAGAAGTAACAAACACACACACAAACTTTCGCATTTATAATATTAGTGGGATTCGAAAAATATTTTATAGTAAAAAATCATCCTACTATCCTCCTACTATCCTATCCTCCTTTTTTATTTCTTTTGTATTTTTTTTTTCGTGTTTGAATGCTTGAATGTTTGTTCAATTATCTGTTACTCTTAGAATATTATGTAACAATTATGTATATATAATATGAGTTTTCCTAGTGTACAATAATTGGTACCAAGACGGAATAAATAATTTTGAATTTGAATTTGTGATCGCAAGTACGTGATCTCAAGTACGTGATCTCAGGATCGTGATCTCAAGTACGTGATCTCAAGTACGTGATCTCAGGATCGTGATCTCAGGATCGTGATCTCAGGATCGTGATCTCAAGTACGTGATCTCAGGATCGTGATCTCAAGTACGTGATCTCAAGTACGCGATCTCAGGATCGTGATCACAAGTACGTGATCTTAAGTAATTGATCTCAGAATCGTGATCTCAAGTACGTGATCTCAGGACCGTGAGCTCCAGACCGTCTTCCGTAAACTTTGGTAGAGCCTACCTGTAGTGCCACGAAGTGCTGCCGGTGCCGGTGGTAACGCAGAGGCCGGAGCTCTTAGTGTGCGTCCATTGACCGTTGTCTATCTGCAGCCGGAGAAGAGACACTCGTGACGTGTTGTCTCTTTGCAGCCGGAGAAGAGACACTCGTGACGTAAACCAAGTTGGTAGAGCCTACCTGTAGTGCCACGAAGTGCTTCCGGTGCCGGTGGTGACGCAGAGGCCGGAGCTCTTAGTGTGCGTCCATTGACCGTTGTCTATCTGCAGCCGGAGAAGAGACACTCGTGACGTGTTGTCTCTCTGCAACCGGAGAAGGGACACTCGTGACGTAAACCAAGTTGGTAGAGCCTACCTGTAGTGCCACGAAGTGCTTCCGGTGCCGGTGGTGACGCAGAGGCCGGAGCTCTTCGTGTGCGTCCATTTGCCGTTGTCTATCTGCAGCCGGAGAAGAGACACCCGTGACGTCACACTCTCTCCTATAAAAACCTGCAACAGAATAAGTTATTTGTGAAAAATATATTTTTCAATACAAGCTTTCATAAAATTAGTGATCGTAACCGTGTGCTGATCAAAATGAGCCTAAGCACGGCCAGTCTACTATTATCCATCGAGGAGTTCCGTTGTCCACCTTCCGTCTCCATCATCAGATCAGCTCGCTGTCACCATCATATTGCATTGTCATCGGAACTTGACAGGTATGCTAAATATCATCTCAATCGCTTGAGGGTAACTGCTTTAAAATTCAGTTTCAAGATTCTAACCGGACATACATACATACATACATACATTGCAAATTAAATAAAAGCTTGTAATAAAAAGCTTCAAGGTTGCGCCAACCCGCAGCGGACTCGCAGAGGCTCTTTCCATGCACAAGCACACAGACCTATAATTACATAGATAACGCAAGTGCACCTACTTTGCGTGTCACTTTGTCTGTCCGATGTAGGTGCAATGCACCTATTAGCAAACCTCAAATCAGTTCGCTCTAGGCCGTCTTCGCGATAGCACGTCGGATGTTAAAATAAAAATCCTTCGAAATCAGCTTGCCGTGTGAATGGAGATATTTCGTATCATCATCATTGGCAGCTCAAATAATAGCCCACTGCTGGGTATAAGCCTCGTCCCTCAAACGCCACTCCCAACGGTTCTGTGCGATTCGCATCCAGGTCTGTCCCTCTACGGCCTCTATATCATCCGCCCACCTGGCTGATGGTCTGTCACGGCCTCTAGTGCTCCCTCTCGACCACCACTCGGTCAGGGCCTTACACCACCTGCCGTCACCAAATACCGCCAAGTGTCCTGCCCAGCGAAACTAAAGACGATATGTTAAAATGTTGGAGTCCGTTACACGCTTATTCAATAACGGTAGAGGTTACAAACTTGATGTTAAGGTGGATGCTCACGCTTGAAGCGCAAAATTAAAAAAATTGTGGTGTTTTTTGCCCATTACAGCTCATCGCCACTTTTTCAGATAGCGAAAGTTGATTTCGCGAGAACTAGGAGACTTAACACACATGTTTTAATTGATAGTATCTCATAAATATCATCAGTTTAGCTACGATAAACACATTTTTACAGTGTTTTTTTTTTTTGTTTATGGGTATCGTAGCTAAAATGATGATATTAATGAGATGCTATCAATTAAAACATGTGTGTTAAGTCTCCTAGTTCTCGCGAAATCAACTTTCGCTATCTGAAGAAGTGTCGATGAGCTGTAATGATCAAAAAACACGAACAAATTTTAATTTCGCAACTCAAGCGAGAAATGTACGTGTTTGCGGTATCTATCTAGATATAATGGTCTGTGCACATGCCACATGCACTTTGTTCTGAGGACATGCTGGTTTCCTCATGATGTTTTCCATCACCGTTTGGAGAGTACGAGCTGATGTCCATACCTCGTTGAGGGCCAGGAACGGCAGCACTTTGGTGCTTAGAGCGTGGTTCTCTTCCTCAATAGAATTGACATCGGGTAGATGCTCGTCCTGATCGTGCCTCATCGGTGGATATCTGCAACAAAACATACATCAATTAATCTCAATTTTTTTATTTTTTTTATACAACTTGGTACGATAGCTCGAGTAGATGGCCCACCTGATGTTAGTGGTACCCTCTGCCTATGTACAGTGCATTACCTCACAGGTCACGTGCATCTAGGACGCGCCCTATGTGGCATTGCACCGCGCCCTCCACCTTGAGACATAATTATGTACAATAGGTTTTTTTTTTTTGTTTTTTTATACTACTTGATTGACGGAACAAGCTGATGGCTCACCTGATGATAAGCGGTCATCTCTGCCTATGAACAGGGCATTACCTCATAGATCACGTCCACCTAGGACGCGCCCTATGTGGCATTACACTGCGCCCGCCACCCTAATTTCACCGGCACCCTTACCCTTCAAACCGGAACACAGCAATGTGAGCACTACTGCTTTGCGGCAGAAATAGGTGGTAGTACTTCCCCGGACGAACTCTTTCACAAAAAAGCTCTACTACTACTTGTAGGTTATGTATTGAAGTGGAAGGGAGACATTTTGAAAATTTATTATAATAAATTACATTATAGAATTGAAACTATTGTGGTTGGGAATCATATTAAAAGATAAACGGCTAGTAACCAAAGTGAAGAAATTAGTGGTAATTAGCCGTTTATCTTTTAATATGTATCATGATGATCCTCAAAATTATCCAAAATAATCGTAATGTACTGAATATGATACATCAATCTTCAAACAAAGTTCTTTGGTCGAAGACATCAATAACATAACTAAATTTATTACTAAAAAAAGGAAAAAAAAAAGTTTTTAAAAGGCCAAGAAAGGTTTTTTTAATTAAATAGAAGAACTTTCTATTTAAAATTATTAACTATTATTTTTAAATTCAAGTAAATTGATTAGATAAATTTTCACCCTGCTACATTTGAAAGCCGATTACAGTAAATAATGGCCGTATTACCATTTTTTTGTACTTATCTGAATGCTCAGAGTCTTGTGAAGTTTTTAAAATTTATTAGAAGCTACGGGATCTACTTTTAAGATTATTAATTTAAAGCTGAAAGGAGAAGTCAAAAGTGGTATAATATTCCGAGAAAATTCCATCAGTAGGAAAGATATCTCAAAAAAAAGCTTATTTATTGGGCTACTCGAATGTATTAATTTTATATTTTATAGAACCTCAGTTTCCGAGAAAATAATAAAAAAAATCTTGGAGGGAAAACATAATGAAACAAAGATGCCCCAACCACACGTGTGTAATTGTGTAGTCTATGCAATACTTCCAACATACCTACTTTGAAAACTTGTTACGCCCTTCTAAATGACTTTTGGTTCCCTACGTTCGTTCTACTAGGTACTACCGCGTTTTCAGCCAAACCCCTAATTTGTACATACTCTCTTCAAATCATACTTACAAGCATGTTCTCTTAATGACTGACCCGTTTCTCTCACATCCTTTCACACTGCACACATCCTATTTCTAATAAACTCGCTCACAGACTCATAAACCAAACATCTTCATCATACAAATCAAATTCAACGTTTTTGTTTTGTTTTTGTTACGGAATGTACCTAATTAGTTTAAATTATGTAGTTGATTTATATTATGATTCGTTTTATTTATTTATAATTATTTAACCAATTATGTCTGCTTGTTGAAATTGTACCTAATGACGTCCCTTGTATAATCCGCGGAGTGGGGCACTGGTGACCTGTAATACGGGTTTTTTCTAAAACCTATCTCAGGCACCAGGCTCTCGCAAAACAGGTTTTCTTGGTTCATCACGCTTACCTACAATGTAATATTATGCACGAGTTATGTTAATTGATGTCAATGAAACCTTTTGTGAAGAGCTAAATAAACTTTATACTTATACTTATACTTTGAGGTTTTACTAAAACGAAGTAGGTACGGAAAAATCACTCAAATCAAGCGCGGGAAGATATTTAATAATAACGCGACAACACGGTACGAAGGTAGGATCATAGAGGAAAGTAATATATGTGGGGTAGGATAGCCGTATGAAAAGTTATCTGTGGTCTTCTGTCTGCCCCAAAATTCAAGCTTCTTGCTGCCGCTTGCATGGACGTAGTATGCCGCCTGCATACTACGCCTGGGCGTATGAATACCTCGGAATAAGAACTAAAGCAACATTCATGATGAATACTAAGTCCATGGCCGCCTGTCTCGCTAGCTAGAGAGTATTAAAATTCAATAGTCTGCCTGCCAAAGAGAATCAAGTTCACCTTTTGGGAGTGTTGCAAGTTCTAAACTTTTGTTTGCACAACACAACAGTTAAATCAGGTTTAAAAAAAAACGAAGGTACCTTTATTATTTTTCATAAGCTTAAAAATAGCCAAATAATATGCCCTTTCTCCGTAAATAGCTATTATGTTGATAAGAATTCCGAGTTATTTTTATACCGGCCTCCATATATTTTTTGGACATCTCCTTTAACTCTAGCTCGCTGAAACGTAATTTATTCACTTTTGATCAAAATTGTTGCAACATGCAGGAAAGTAAATTGTTCAACATGCAGGAAAGTGAAAGAACAATTTATGAAGATTATGTTTCAATAAAAAAACACATTTTTACAGAAATTTCCTATGAAATCATAAAAAAAAACATAACTCGAAAACTACAAAAAAGAGCGGAACGGCTCCCCGGTCACCGTGGTGCGTATCCTGGAGCGACGCATCCATCTGAACCTGCCCTGGAACGAACAGAGTATAGTTACCTGCAATACTGCAACGTGTGCAAGTCGATCGGTGTAATCTTGTCGAGTAGCTTCGGCTCCCCGGTCACCGTGGTGCGTATCCTGGAGCGACGCATCCATCTGAACCTGCCCTGGAACGAACAGAGTATAGTTACCTGCAATACTGCAACGTGTGCAAGTCGATCGGTGTAATCTTGTCGAGTAGCTTCGGCTCCCCGGTCACCGTGGTGCGTATCCTGGAGCGACGCATCCATCTGAACCTGCCCTGAGAACGAACAGACAACGAACGTTAAACCCAACAGAAACTGCACGGCAGTACATAAACACTCAAATACTACTACAGGTGTACCCAACTGATATGGCGCGTCGTGAATCTTCGTTCGCACAGAAAAGAAAGTATGGCTCCGAAGATTAACGAAAGAATGCTCAAAACTTACAATCAACCTTAGATCACTATTATAAGGTTCATAATAAAATAAATAAATAAATAAATAATGCTGGACAGTTCACACAACATTATCTAGCCCCACGCTAAGCAGAGCTTGTGTTATGGGTACTAGATAACTGATATACTTAATACAATATATTACATAGTTAGATATTTTTTATTATACATAGAAAATACCCAGAACACCCTGAACAAATATCTGCGATCGCACAAATATTTGTTCCGAGGCGGGAATCGAACCCACAACCTCCTGCGTCGCAGGCCAAGCTTCGCCCGCCGCGCCACAGAGGTCGTCAAAATACACACTAATACATTGCATAATACACTGCAGCTGTTAGTTCTCTCACTCGCAAGTCACGCCCCTCCGCACAATAATACTTCGGCGCGCGCTAACATGGCGGCAGCTGCCGACCAATAGAGGTACAGGAAAATTCACGCGCTTTAAAAATTCATATTCTGCGCAGGTACATCGGTAAGCCATATTAGTTGGGTATTACTATACCACTCTAGGAAGATGGACTAAAGGCATGGAACTAAGGCTAAAAACGAAACGGTATCGATTATAGCAGTCTCATTCTTTTATATGAATGTATTCATGTGTTGGAATGAGTTAAGCGTATATCGATCTGTTTTTATTTGTGTAACTTGTACCAGGCCAAATGACATACTTGGTACCAATTACTACTACATTCATGGTACCAATCTAGGGAGATGTATATGCATGGTGCCAATATTCAGGGTACGGAACGGAAAAACGACTGTCGTGTGACAATATATTTGTTTCTCTCTAACATAGGATAGCAAGCTATCTTCTAGGATAGGAGTAAGAAGGAACACTCTATGCTATTTTAGCACTCAATCCATACTATTATACCTCCATGATAACACCAGAGTATTTCTGTCGCAAAGGAGTAGTGAGATTACAACCACATGAGACTTTCATCTTTATGTCTCAGGGTGGCGAGCGCAGTGTAATGCCACATAGGGCGCGTCCTAGGTGGACCTAACACCTAACATTAACAAAGTTACAAAACAATAAAATGCTACTCTTAGGCCGGTCAAGTAAAAGCAGTAAGCGTTTTTTTTATACAACTTGGAATGACGGATCAAGCAGATGGCCCATCTGATGTTAAGCGGTACCTGCCTATGAACAGTGCATTACCTCATAGGTCACGTCCACCTTGGACGCGCCCTATGTGGCATTGCACTGCGCCCGCCACCCTGAGACATAAAGAAGAAAAGTCTCATGTGCCTGTAATTTCACCGGCAACCAACCCTTCAAACCGGAACACAGCAATGCGAGTGCTAATGCTTTGCGGCAGAAATAGGTTTGGTGGTAGTACTTCCCCGGACGAACTCTCTCACAAAAAAGCTCCACTACTTCGTAGTACTTACCTCCTTCAAGGCGTGGAGCGCACCCTTCACATCGTTGGAGCACCAAGTGGGTAGGCAGAGTCGCCCGACCGACTTGTGTGGCGCACTGTTGAACCCTATCACTGGTTTCCTGCAAGGTACAACATAGATAGTGAGACCAGAGGCCGTAGACAAAGTAACATTCTATTAGCGATGTCGCTTGTAGAAAAGCCTTCAATGTATGAGATTGACGTAAGCTATCGAAATACCGCGTGGTCTATTGGTTTATTTAATTTTTTGTGGTAGGTAGGTAGCTAGGAAGATGGACTAAAGGCATGGAACTAAGGCTAAAAACGAAACGGTACCGATTATACCAGTCTCATTCTTTTATATTAATGTATTCATGTGTTGGAATGAGACAAGCATAAATCTATCTGTTCTTATTTGTGTAAGTCGTACCAGGCCAAATGTCAAACTACTACTACATTCATGGTAACAATCTAGGAAGATGTATATGCATGGTGCCAATATTCAGGGTACGGAACGGAAAAACGACTGTCGTGTGACAATATATTTGTTTCTCTCTAACATAGGATAGCAAGCTATCTTCTAGGATAGGAGTAAGAAGGAACACTATGCTATTTTAGCACTCACTCCATACTATTATACCTTCATGGTAGGTAGTTTAGTTTAGTAAACGGGCGAGTGAGAGGGGAATGCTTTATCACCTTGACGACCTCTGTGACGCGGCGGGCGAACGTTCGCCTGCGACGCAGGAGGTTGCGGGTTCGATTCCCGCCTCGGAACAAATATTTGTGCGATCTGCAGATATTTGTTCCGGGTGTTCTGGGTATTTTCTTTATATAATAAAAAATATCTATCTATGTAATATATTGTATTAAGTATATCAGTTGTCTAGTACCCATAACACAAGCTCTGCTTAGCTTGGGGCTAGACAATGTTGTGTGAACTGTCCAGCATTATTTATTTATTTTATTTATTTATTTATTTAGATTGGTAGTGTCATGGCTGCCTGCATTCTGTCTAGTGACTGTTTTGTTTAATTTATTTAAGATTATTTATAAACCAGTATTGTTTGATAATGAGCTTAATGGCTTTGGGCTTAATGTAATTATTATAATCATAATCATAATAATCATAATCATTTATTAATTACCAAACATGGGTACATATAAACCAGGTGACAAAATAGTATGGTAGATCCAGCCATGCTTTACCAATGTGGGCATGCAAATAGTTACACATTTTATTTTAATTTAGTAAAACTTGGGTTAATTTTATAATGTTATCGTTAGTTTTTTGTTTTTTTTTTGTTTTAAGTATACTTAAAATGTGTTTAATTTTAAATTTCCTCATGTTAATAGTTAAATATCCGTAACTAAACACGACGTGCAATTGGAACCTAAGCGGATATCCGTGGTTCACTCCGGGCCTCAACGGAAGATCAGCGCTGGGTTGCCGACGCGGCAGCAAACGCTGAGTTAGGGAACCTTTTGTGGCTTATGTCAGGCACACACACAAATTGCCATAGTTTATGTGTAATTGTTTTTGTTTTTATTTAGTTCATATCCTTCTGGCACTATACGTCCTATTACCGGAATGTCAACTCAGTATTTCTCCGAACGTCTTCTTTGCTTTGTTGGTCTTTTTTTGTCACGAATAAACGTTTTCTTTCTTTCTTTCTTTCTTTATTGTATTGTATTACGACTGTAGAAATGGAATCGCTTCAAAGCGAATGCCACTTGGCTAGGCCGACAGGGCAATTTTTTGGTGTTTTTTACCCATTACAGCTCATCAACACTTCTTCAGATAGCGAAAGTTGATTTCACGAGAACTAGGAGACTTAACACACATGTTTTAATTGATAGTATCTCATAAATATCATCAGTTTAGCTACGACAGTCTGTATGTACGTCGTATGAGAGTTACTTACGTATTATCTGTAACTCTAGAAGCTGCTAGTGGAAAGGTGCCGTCTCCTCCGCATGGCACCACCACGTCACACCAGTTTATCAGATTTTCGTTGTATGTCAGTCTGTATGTACGTCGTATGAGAGTTACTTACGTATTATCTCTAACTCTAGAAGCTGCTAGTAGAAAGGTGCCGTCTCCTCCGCATGGCACCACCACGTCACACCAGTTTATCAGATCTTCGTTGTATGTCAGTCTGCCAACAAAACAAACATAATTATATTTATATTATATTATTCATTTATATTTTTCCTATGTATAATAAAAAATATCTATCTATGTAATGTATTGTATTAAGTATATCAGTTATCTAGTACCCATAACACAAGCTCTGCTTAGCTTGGGGCTAGATAATGTTGTGTGAACTGTCCAGCATTATTTATTAATATACAACTCGGCCTTTAGCTTCTTCCCATGTCTGCCCTACCACTTTCTGCTCAAACGCCTTCTGCTCTCTGTGATTGGCTAAAATGGCGTCCAGCCAATCATAATCTAAGATACATATTTCCACCTTTCTGCCCATGTCTATGAGCGTGTCTGCCGCTTTCTGCTCGAACGCCTTCTGCCTCTTTGGTTGGCTAACATGGCTTCGTTTAAATGTGCTCTGCCTATAAAAGCTACAAGTCTTACATACTAATTCAAATCAATCGAGGTTCGCGCTGAAAATCAGCGCTGCAGGTAACTGCAGCATTATGCTGAGCGCGAACCTTTTTTGTCGGTACATCTACGTTCTTACATTTGTTTTAGTTTGTATTGATTCTGTGTGCAGTTTCGGTCAAAATAAATTTTATTTCTTTCTTTCTAATTACATACTATTGAAATTACAGACACATGAGACTTTTCATCTTTATGTCTCAGGGTGGCGGGCGCAGTGCAATACCACATAGGGCGCGTCCTAGGCCTGTGAGATAATGCACTGTTCATAGGCAGAGGGTACCTCTTAACATCAGGTGGGCCATCTGCTTGACCCGTCATTCCAAGTAGTATAAAAAAAGAAAAAAAACACTACCTGCTCGCCATCTCCACATTTCTGCCCATGTCCTTGAGCGTGTCTGCCACTTTCTGCTCGAACGCCTTCTGCTCTCTGTGGTTGGCTAACATGGCGTCGTAGTCTGAACCTCTCTTTCGTAGTACTTTTTCTAGTTCGTTATCTGATATGTTATCGTGGCTGTGTCTAAAACATAAAGGTAAATAAACAAAATTATATATATAGATAACTAGCTGAATTTGCTACGCATTACATCACAAAAAACTAAAACTTTATAACCCCTTTTTACCCCTTTTTAAGGGTTATTTTGAAAAAACCTGAAATATGAGTTCAATTATTATGTATTTTAAGTAACTCATACTAAGTTTCAAGCAAAAGACACCACGCCACAACCACGCGACAAAAAACCCCCATAAAACATAAACACCCCATTGCACCGGCTTTAAAAAAAACAGTTTTAGTTCGGTGAAAAAATAGTTTACCCTTTTATACATTTAATTACAGAAAGAATAATACAAGGTATGTACAAAATACATATGAAACAGTTGTGCCACCTGAAGACCGCTAAAGGTAGCTCAACTGATCCAAATCACTACCAGACGGAAGCGTCCCTAAGATGCTGGCTGCATTGCCACGCTGAATGGCAATACTAATGCGTTGAGTTAATAGTTTACCCTTTTATGATTTGTACAGCAAAAATACAAACAAAGTTTCAAGTTTGTAAGTTCAACAAATTAGATTTTTCATACAAGGGTTTTCACCCATTTTCACACCCTTAGAGGTTGAATTTACAAAATCTCTTCTTTGTTATAACTGGAACCTACACTCCAAGTTTCAGCTTTCTAGGTCCAGCTGTTTCGGCTCTGCGATGATGAATCAATAAGTCAGACAGTCGGACTCTGCCCGCCATTTTCGAAAAGAGACGTTGTCTACTTTTATTTTATTTCTTTTCCTAGTGTTTTCTTGAGTTATTTTGTGTTATTTTGGTGGCATTTTAACTAATGTTAAAAAAAAACATTAAAAAAGCACAAGTGTAGTGAAATGAAATGGAAGTGAATTGCGTGACTTTTGAAATTGGTGGAAATTGTCTACCAAAGTTTTAGTAAAATTAGCCACCGTTTTACTAAATCATGACTCGACTGTGACTTTGACGACTTGGAAGGAGTGTAACGTTGCAAAATATATTGAAAATACAATATAGTGAAAATACAGATACTTACTTGAAAATGGCAAATCCACAAGCAGTGCGCCGCCAATTATAAAGAAAAGAAAAAAAAAAAAAAAGTCAGTCAGTCAATCAGGATCCTTGGAGACGAATATGGCAACCAGTTATAGACTATTGTATTATGATAAGGAGACGAACTGGAAACTCATTTCAGTATGTCCAAAACCTAGTTTTAAAATCTATAATTAGATAAACATGCGTTTCAAATGATTAATGTCATGCGCACACCAATTATTACCAGTTATTAATATGACCTCTGAGATAAAACGCAATAATGTAGAGTTGATATCTAATGGACCACTCTTGAGGATGTCTCTGATGAAATCACACTTGAATGGAAATTTACGTGTTTTGTTTAACCAATCAGCAAGGCCGAATACATTTAGTAGTAGTAGAGCTTTTTTGTGAAAGATATCGTCCGGTAATATTTCTGCCGCAAAGCAGCAGTGCTCGCATTGCTGTGTTCCGGTTTAAAGGGTATGGGTGCCGGTGTAATTACAGGCACATGAGACTATTCATCTTATGTCTCAGGATGGCGGGCGTAGTGCAATTCCACATAGGATGCGTCCTAGGTGGGACGTGACCTATGAGGTAATGCACTGTTCATAGGCAGAGGGTACCACTTAACATCGGGTAGGCCATCTGCTTGATCCGTCATTCCAAGTTGTATAAAAAAAAAAACTTTCACACCCCATTGCACCCGCTTTTGGGGGTAGTTCGGAGAAAAAATGTTTTAACCTTTTATGATTTGTATTGAAGCATACAACGTTACAAGTTTGTAGTAGTAGAGCTTTTTTGTGAAAGAGTTCGTCCGAGGAAGCACTACCACCATACCTATTTCTGCCGCAAAGCAGTAGTGCTCGCATTGCTGTGTTCCGGTTTGAAGGGTAAGGTGAAATTACAGGCACATGAGACTTTTCATCTTTATGTCTCAGGGTGGCGGGCGCAGTGCAATGCCACATAGGGCGCGTCCTAGGTGGACGTGACCTATGAGGTAATGCACTGTTCATAGGCAGAGGTTACCGCTTAACATCAGGTGGGCCATCTGCTTGTTCCGTCAAACAAGAAGTATAAAAAAAAAACAAAAAAAAAAATAAGTTCAAGAAATACGGTTTTTCATACAATGGTTTTCACCCCTTTTCAGCCCCTTGGGGATTGAATTTACAAAAAAAACCTTCTTTGTTATAAAAGGAACGCTCCAAGTTTCAGCTTTCTAGGTCCAGCTGTTTCCGCTCGGCGATGATGAATCAGTCAGTCAGTCAGCCAGTCAGTCAGTCAGGTTAAGCTGGATGCTTTCGCTTGTGGCGCAAAATTAAATTTTTTTCGTGTTTTTGCTCATCACAGCTCATCAACACTACTTAAGGTGGATGCGCACGCTTGCGGCGCGAAATTCAATTTTTTTGGTGTATTTTGCCCATTACAGCTCATCAACACTTCTTCAGATAACGAAAGTTGAGTTCGCGACAACTAGGAGACTTAACACACATGTTTTAATTGATAGTATCTCATTAATATCATCAGTTTAGCTATGATACCCCTAAACACATTTTTACAGTGTTTTTGTTTGTTTAGGGGTATCGTAGCTAAACTGATGATATTTATGAGATACAATCAATTAAAACATGTGTGTTAGGTCTCCTAGTTGTCGCGAACTCAACTTTCGTCATCTGAAGAAGTGTTGATGACCTGTAAAGGGCAAAAAACACCAAAAAATTTGAATCTCGCGCCGCAAACGTGAGCATTCACCTTAAGATAGCGAAAACAAATTTGCCGGTAATTATATGAGCTAACACACAAGTTTTAATTTATAGTATCACATAAATATCATTAGTTTGGCTATGAATGTGCTTGACACAAAAAAACGCTAAAAATCATTGAAGCACAATCGTAGCTAAACTAATGATATTTATGTGATACTATAAATTAAAACTTGTGTGTTAGATCATATAATTACCGGCAAATTAGTTTTCGCTATCTGAAGAAGTGTTGATGAGCTGTGATGAGCAAAATACACGTACATTTTTGAATTTCACGCCACAAGCGAAAGCAACCACCTAAAGCTCTTATACAGGTATAGAAAAGGCTATTCTATTTACTTCTCATATTCGTATCTAGTCACTTTAGACACAATGAGGCATTTCTCCATTTTGAGGTGAGACTGTCCATGTTGAGCGTTTGAGCCGCCATCTTGAATCGAGCCGCCATCTTGAATCGAGCTGCCTTTCCGCTTCGTCGCCTTTGTGAACTTATCTGCTAGGCCGGTCAGGTCGGAGTCTCGAAGGCCTGCAAAAAACATTGAAGGTTATTGAAAGGCAACCGCAACCGCAAACCAGTTTTATTTCCCACAACCATTGTTTCTACCACATTGAGAGGTTAAACAACATTTCCCACCGACGCGACGTCTGAAAGAAGCCTTAAGGCGCTACGGGTTCACACAGTTTCAACGAACATCTTTTAACCCCCGACGCAAAAACGACGGGGTGTTATAAGTTTGACGTATCTGTGTGTGTGTGTGTCTGTCGCCTCGTAGCTCCTGAACGGATGAACCGATTTCGTTTTTTTTTTGTTTGAAAGGTGAATTTGTTGGGAGTGTTCTTAGCTATGTTTGATCAAAATCGGTTCAGCCGTTTCATTGCCATGAGGTTTTTTTGTTTTTTTTACAAAATTAATTATTTGTTTATGAGGTTCGAAGGCGAGCGCACGCTCTGATACCGTGTTTTTATTTATAAAACAATAATATAAAAATGCCCTTTAGAGTTTTGTTAAATTTTGTTGATGACTTCACTAACTCAAATAATAATTAATAAGTTACCAAATGTTTCAATAATTAATACGTGTAAGAATATGGTACTTCCGTTTTAAAAAGGTGGTATCTTTTTATCGAGTGGACTATTTCAAATAGTGTATTGAATTTATGATTTCATTAGATAAACAGCTTAAGAATACCATATATATTATTCTTCATGAAAACTGAAAGATCTCATATCAACAAGTAATTAATTTTGTAAAAATTAAATAAACCCTCAACGCAATGAAACGGCTGAACCGATTTTGATCAAACATAGCTAAGAACACTCCCAACAAATTCACCTTTCAAACAAAAAAAAACTAAATCGGTTCATCCGTTCAGGAGCTACGAGGCGACAGACACACACACACACAAACACACACACACACACACAAACACACACACACAGACACGTCAAACTTATAACACCCCGTCGTTTTTGCGTCGGAGGTTAAAATATATACTTAAAGGTTGTATTTCATGCAATAAATTATTATTTCATTATTTCATTTCATTTCATTTCAAAAACAGAGCTCACTAGACATGCTATGAACTTATTGGGCTTTTGGGCTTTGAGTCTATCCGACGATTTAGGCTCCCTCTTCAACGCACGCGAAAATCCATGCGCCATCTCGCTCGCGCTAGCGTCGTGCATAAAAATGTAGATTTACACACCTTACGGCGAAAATAATGCAAATTTAGAAAAAAAAAAAATTTAATTTGTTATTCTTATCGTGTAACGAAATGACTCCAACATTTTAACCTATGGCCTTAATTTTTTTATTTTATATACCTACTGCGTAATCTTATGACAGGGAATTAATTAGGCAATAATTTCTATATAACATTCTCGAACGCTACGTAATGCTGTTATTATTTGATATCTTATCAAATTGGTCACGTATTGTGCAAACTGAAAAAAGCGGCCAAGTGCGTGTCGGACTCGCCCATGAAGGGTTCCGTAGCAGCAAGTAACATAATATAAAAGTTCTTGGATGGAATACGATTAACGTATGAATGACGTATTAAAAAAAACTACTTACTAGATCTCGTTCAAACCAATTTTGAGTGAAAGTTTACATTATATATTTTTTTTAGTTTTATCATTCTCTTATTTTAGAAGTTATGGGGGGGGGGGACACTTTTTAACACTTTGGAAGTGTCTCTCGCGCAAACTATTCAGTTTAGAAAAAAAATATATGAGAAACCTCAATATTATTTTTGAAGACCTATCCATAGATACCCCACACGTAGTGGTATGATGTTTTTTTTTTTTTTTTGAGTTTCAGTTCTAATTGTACCCCCCCAAAAATAATTGTTTATTTCAATTTTTGTGTAAAAATCTTAATGCGGTTCACAGAATACATCTACCTACCAAGTTTCAACAGTATAGCTCTTATAGTTTCGGAAAAAAAAGGCTGTGACATACACGGACAGACAGACAGACATGACGAATCCATAAGGGTTCCTTGTCTTTGACTACGGAACCCTAAAAACGTCATATCATGTTGTTTTGGTAAAAGTTTTATCGCACACAAAAACCCGACTCAGTTGGATGTAAAAAAAATAAATATGCTCGCGCTTGTTGCGCGAAGTTCATTTTTTTTTGTGTTTTTTGCCCATTACCTCTCATCATCACTTCTTCAGATAGAGAAAGTTGAGTTCGCGAGAACTAGGAGACTTTACACACATGTTTTAATTGATAGTATCTCATAAATACTATCAGTTTAGCTACGATACCCCAACACATTTTTACAGTGTTTTTTTTTTTGTTTAGGGGTATCGTATCCACCCTTGAAATACTTATCATTGAGTAGTTCCATGGCCATCTCTGGTCTTCTTCATCAGTTCCACTTCATCAAATGGAACTTTCTGAATGCACATGTTTGATTTGTTGCTGAAAATACCGAAATCGCTAATGTGTGCCTATAATTTTGAGTGGTTCCCTCAGTTCCTCACGGATCCCATCACCATAACCAGATTTTGGTGAAAATGGGAACAATCCGGAAGCATATCGAGTCGACTAAAAAAATATTCCAAATCGGTTCATAAATGACGGAAATATGAGGTAACAAACATAAAAACACACACGACTTGAAACGAGTTAAAAAGAGTGAGAAAGTAGGTTAGATCGATAATATCTGCCAATAACATCAACTCGCAAAGACTTTAGTTAGTTCTCCCGTGATCATGGCGCATGCGACTGTGCCGAAATATCGGGAACAATTTAAGGTGGTTCCATTCACTTGTAGCTCGAAATTCAATTATTTTCGTGTTTTTTGCTCATCACAGCTCATCAACACTTCTTCAGATAGCGAAAACTATGTTGCTGGTAATTATAAGACCTAAAAAACAATTTTCAATTTATAGTATCACATTAATATCATTAGTATGGCTATGAATGTGCTTCAAACAAAAAACACTGTAAATATCATTGAAGCACAATCGAAGCATAAACTAAACTAATGACTAAACTAAAGCACAATTAAACTAATGGTATTTATGTGATACTATAAATTAAAACTTGTGTGTTAGGTCATATAACTACCGGCAACATAGTTTTCGCTATCTTAAGAAGTGTTGATGAGCGGTGATGAGGAAAAAACACGAAAAAAATTGAATTTCGCGCCACAAGCGAAAGGAACCACCTTAATATAATGATGAAATGTATACTAATCACGTGGTTATTCGAAAGTTATCAGAATCAACAGACCCCACAGAGAGATAAACCAAATCTAATCAACAAAACCGTTCTGATAATACGAAAGAAGCATCGTTGACTCTGTGACTTGTGATAACTAATAAAGAAACAACAGACGTTAATATAGATGTTTTGAATGGAATGTTTCTCGGTTATATTTAGATTCAGTTATTTATTACTCAATAGATCACATTTATCAGTGTGAGTTACTGTTATTAGCTATAAGTGCGAAGGCGATGTCCCTTTGTGTATATAATACAAATACCGGCTTGTTGTTTGTTAGATGACTAACAAAATAAACTGATTGGGAAAACACAAAATTACTTTTTTTTTAAACATTATTATATGTATAATATAGTCAAGAATAGAAATATAAGTTTACTTTTTTCAATTTGCTGTTGCTTTTAACAGGAAAAAAATCAAAGTTTCCTATGGTTTACACAAAAAAAGCCTACTGCTTCCAAACGCCTAAAGCGATTTTAATGATTCTTCCACAATATTAAAGGCAATTTATAGGTTTATAAAAAAAACATCATTATCTTGAGAAGCAGTTGGAGTTTTTCGTGATTTTCGTATACTGTTGCGCGTGCTCTGTTCTGCCCCGTTCTTACTTACCTGAACTTTAGTGAGTTAGACAGTGACAGAATTTGGGGTGACTTCTTCTTCTATCGTAGGTATCTATGGTTTGCCTTTTTTTGTTTAAACGATTTTAGAGTAAAATTTAGCTACTTCTACAGCATTGTCTGTGGCTTTGTTAAGGTCCTCCCTTGTGCAGGTAGGACACAAGGAACAGGTGAGCAAGTGAGGCATGGACTGAATGGTAGCTCTGCAGTCACATTCAGTCCGGGAGGAGTCTCGCATTCCCCATTTGCAGAGGTTCTGTCTGCAGTGGCCAACTTGGGTCCGAAATCACCTTAACGTGGTTGCTTTCGCTTGTGGCGCGAAATTCAATTTTATTCGTGTTTTTTGCTCATCACAGCTCATCAACACTTCTTCAGATAGCGAAAACTATGTTGACGGTAATTATACCTAACACACAGGTTTTAATTTACAGTATCACATAAATATCATTAGATTAGCTATGAATGTGCTTGAAACAAAAAAACACTGTTAACACCATTGAAGAACAATCGTAGCTTAACCAATGATATTTATCTGATACGAGTACCTACTATAAATTAAAACTTGTGTGTTAAGTCATATAATTACCGTCAACATAGTTTTCGCTATCTGAAAAAGTGTTGATGAGCTGTGATAAGCAAAAAACACGAAAAAATAATAATTTCGCGCCACAAGCGAAAGCAACGTTCGCTGCTAGAAAACACACCCGAAGTATTTTAAATGATACGTTTTGTATTGAAAATTAAATCAGCAGGGAATGTGAACTTTTTATCCCAAAAATCTGTTCCCTCGGGATAGTAAAGGAAGTGAAAACGAAAAAGTGTACACATTGAATAGATATATCATAATTATGGCACGTGATGCATATCATGAGATAAGCATTAGGAAGTGTTTACCGACATTCTATTTAGATAGATAGTGCAAAGAGATAGTGTAAATAATAATTTGTTATTTTACGATATGAATTATCGATAGCAGTTCCGCATGATCACTTAATACAATCTCAAAGCGTTTGGCCGGCCATCGCCATGTGCGCTCAGTTCGAAAACAGAGTTAAACCACAAAATACATAGCACAGAAGGCTAATTCTGGCCGAATTTTATTTTAATTACCTACGCTCGGCCGTATAGCGCTAGGGCTGGCAAAGGCTTAAGTTTACATTTCGGAACGTCAAAAAGACATTTCAGCTCCAGCCGATTATGATTTTAATTACCTACGGTCAACCGTAGCACTAGGGCTGGCTAAACAAGACAATTATTTTGTGTTCAGTGTTGTGTTTAGACAACCAAACACAGAGCAATTCATGTACGATCGTGCATTGCACTATTCACAGTCACAAAACAACAACAATACCTAAGTCACAAGACACAAAATATAACCAAAATAATGAGGTCTATCGCCAAAGCGCGGGCACTCGCGACTAGCGTTTGACCGAGTTTCACCGAGATCTTTGTGTATACGCGTATAGGTAAGTGCACCTGTTATCGCTCCTTGTACTGAGCTGACCTTCTGTACTATGTATTTTGTGGTTAAACTAAGCCACAGAATACTTAATAGTACTACAATGCTCTGATCATACGATGCTGCAGACCATAGTGTAAATATTATGCTACAGATAAGTGTTCTGTATGTTTTCAGTGGTATTTGTTTTGTTTGTTGGCTGAAGCTGCAATTGCCACGTCGTCAATTAACACTACTGCGTCATATCCCGCGACCAATGTTTTATCGGTGCGACAAGTGTGGGATACAACGTGCGACACTCTCATACAGTAATAAAACTTCTCATTTCAATTTCTATATTTTTTCCTTATACCACAGATAAAATAATACTATATTAGTACTTATACTAACTTACTCGTATCCTAACTTCTTAGTGAAAATAGTACAATTACACCGCATGTACATTGTGCCACGAAATTCCTAATCTTAGATTTGATTTTTAACTCCCGACGCAAAAAGAGGCAACAACTCCCAAACTCCCAAAAAAAAAACGAGTGAACCTAAGATTGAGAGTTATTGACACGCAACAACTCCCAACTCACAATTTGACTCCCTCTCTCATCCAACGAAACGGTAACGCGCCGCCGCCCCCAGGACGCTCGCCTCGTTCGCGCTCACTCGCTAGACGGCAGTGGCGTAACAATAGGGTGGCAGGGCTGGCAAAATCCCACGGGCCCCCGACCCAAGAGGCTGCGAGCTCAAAAATATTTTTTTACATTGTACCTGAGTGTTTTATTTTATTTGAAAAGTATATTTACATAAGTTCTGCTTAAAATCCAAAGTGAGACAACAATTTTTTTTTAAATTTTCGAATATGCCACGGGCCCCAGTTTGTTTAGTTACGCCACTGCTAGACGGTACCACAGAACATATAATAGTACAAGTAACGGTACTCTGTCACAATCACCACATCACCTCACCTCAAATGAGCCTCGAGAGTAACTCGCGATGCAAAACGAGGTTCTCCCTCATCCACATATAAAATAGACGAGTTACCCAACACTACCATTGAGGCGCCTCCATCCCCGTTTCGGGGAAAAAGCCGTGTGCCTAAATATACCATGAATAAAGTACTACATGGATTGAGTGCTAAAATAGCATAGAGTGTTCCTTCTTTCTCCTATCCTAGAAGATAGCTTGCTATCCTATGTTAGAGAGAAACAAATATATTGTCACACGACAGTCGTTTTTCCGTTCCGTACCCTGAATATTGGTACCATGAATGTACATCTTCCTAGATTGGTACCATGAATGTAGTAGTAATTGGTACCAAGTATAACATTTGGCCTGGTACAAGTTACACAAATAAGAACAGATAGATATATGCTTGTCTCATTCCAACACATAAATACATTCATATAAAAGAATGAGACTGGTATAATCGAATCCGGTTTGTTTATATTAGCCTTATTTCCATGTAGTACATCTTCCTAGAAATATACTATGTATAGTATACATACATACGTCTCGAACGACGGATGGTAGAGCAAAAAGATATCATCATTGTCTTGCCCTTTTCCCAATTTATTTGTGGTCGGCGCAGTACGTCTGTTTCGTCCGCTCTCCCCTGTCAGCCGTCACCTCATCATTCACTCCCTTCTCATTCATATAATCTCTCACGCAATCCATCCATCTTTTCTTCGGTCTTCCTCTTCCTTTCCATCCACTAATATTTATATTCATAATTTTCTTAGTTACATGCGTTTCATCCCTCCTCATAACGTGTCCATACCAAGCTAAACGATTTCCTTTCAACTTTTCTGTCACTGGTGCAATTTTCAAACTTCCTCTGACACACTCATTCCTTATTTTATTCATTCTTGTTACTCCACACATCCATCTCAACATTCTCATCTCTGCTGCATGCAATCTTCTTTCATCCTTCTTCTTCATGGCCCAGCATTCCGATCCATACATAACGACAGGTCTTATTACGGATTTATATTTTTTTTAGAGATAACTGGAAACAATTTTTAAATAAATTGCTTTCCTCAAAAAATTTAAAACGTTAATCTAACGTCAATGTGATAATATACAATCAAAGTCTTACCACTTATTAATCTGAGAGCCGTGCGTTTTTGTCAGCGCGATCTAGCATTGGAACAATTTTACTAGCGACATCTAGTTATCACTCTCGTAAACTTGGAGGCAAAACTTAAAAAATGATTTATGGTGTTTTAAATATAATTTGCAACGTTACAATCCTGCCAAGTCGTCAATGTCACAGTCAAGTCTGTAATGTATTAGATATTTATAATATTTTCAAATTATGACGACCTCTGTGGCGCGGCGGGCGAAGCTTGGCCTGCGACGCAGGAGGTTGCGAGTTCGATTCCCGCCCCGGAACAAATATTTGGGCGATCGCAGATTATTATATTGTATTAAGTATATCAGTTATCTAGTACCCATAACACAAGCTCTGCTTAGCTTGTGGCTTCTGGACATCTACTCATACCTACCTACTAGAACGACCTACCGATTTTTAACCCCCGACGCAAAAACGACGGGTGTTATGAGTTTGACATGTCTGTGTGTGTGTGTGTGTGTGTGTGTGTGTGTGTGTGTGTGTGTGTGTGTCTGTGGCATCGTAGCTCCCGAACGGATGAACCGATTTTGTTTTTTTTTTTGTTTGAAAGGTGAATTTGTCGGGATTGTTCTTAGCTGTAGTTATAGTTGTTAGTAGTAGTAGAGCTTTTTTGTGAAAGAGTTCGTCCGGGGAAGTACTACCACCATACCTATTTCTGCCGCAAAGCAGTAGTGCTCGCATTGCTGTGTTCCGGTTTGAAGGGTAAGGGTGCCGGTGAAATTACAGGCACATGAGACTTTCTTTATGTCTCAGGGTGGCGGGCGCAGTGCAATGCCACATAGGTTGTGTCCTAGGTGGACGTGATCTATGAGGTAATGCACTGTTCATAGGCAGAGGTTACCGCTTAACATCAGGTGGGCCTCTTGCTTGATCCGTCATCCAAGTAGTATAAAAAAAAAAAAAAAAAAAAAAAAAACTATGTTTTAATCAAAATCGGTTCAGCCATTTCATTACGTTGAGGGTTTTTTTTATGTTTACAAAATTATTTACTTGTTAACTAACTAAATAAAATAAAATAATCAGATTATAAATACACATGGATACTACATAATAATTCCGAGGGAACACTGTACCAGCAACACGACACACACACACACACACACACACACACACACACACGCCGCGCACGCGCGCGCACACACACACACACACACACACACACACACACACACACAAACACACACACACACACACACACAAACACACACACACACACACACACACACACACACACACACGTCAAACTTATAACGCCCCGTCGTTTTTGCGTCGGGGGTTAAAAACACCTCGGGTGTGTTTTCCAGCACTGAAAGTGTAGCAGTTATCCTCCATCGATTGAGCTGAAATTTTGCATACCTGTCAAGTTCCGATGACAATACAATATGATGGTGACAGCGAGCTGATCTGATGATGGAGACGGAAGGTGGACAACGGAACTCCTCGATGGATAATAGTAGACTGGCCGTGTTTAGGCTCATTTTGATCAGCACACAATCACTAATTTTAAAAAAGCTTGTACTGAAAAATAATTTTTTGCATTATATGGATGGAGACTCCCTTTGGATGTCTTCCCACAGGGCTACAATATGGGTAAATTAAAGTGAAATATCAATAGGGCTTTTAATGGTAGGCAGCGCGTTTGCAATACCGTGGGTGTTGCAGATGTCCATAGGCGGCACTGCTTTACATCGGGCGGGCCGTCTGCTTATTTGTCACCTTATAATATAAAAAAAAAAACTAATTCCTTATTTTATCCATTCTTGTCACTCCAATGAGACCTTTCAAATATAATAAAATATTTTTCCAAATAATGGAGATGAACCTTTTATAAAACACGAATTAAGAATTTCCTCCTTTTTTTGAAGTGAAAAACATAATAATAACAATGATAAAATATTAAAAGTCACATGGTTAGACAATAAATTACCGCACAAAATAAAACTAATATGCCTAATTTGATAAGTCATGTTATCGTGAAGGTCGCACGAGTTTGCAGTCATAAAATATTATAGCTGTGCCACTCTGAATGCTCTACAATAATTTGAAACAGGTTCAGTGAAAAATTTAGAGTAAAACTCTTCAAAAACAACCAATATTATTTAATACTAGCGACTCGCCCCGGCTTCGCACGGGTAGCCCCCGGTGAAAAACAGCACCCCCCCCGATATTTGATTACTTATTCTGCTACTCGGAGCGTAGAAGAATCCACCAAAAAAGAGATAACTAACATCGGTCAAGCCGATCTTGAGTTATAAGTGGTGTAACTAACACGACTTTGTTTTATATATATATATATATATATATATATATATATATATATATAGATATATAGATTTATGTCTGTCTGCTGTGAACCAATTCTACTATTTTTAAATAAAAACCGTTCTACTACAATTGCAATGCAATTACAATTGTCATTAAAACTGGTAATCTGCTAAATTTATGATTTTAAAAAAAACTACAAAGAAAGATTGTTAATGATTCAATTCAATGTTTTTGGTGTTTTTTGCCCATTACATCTCATCAACACTTCTTCAGATAGCGAAAGTTGATTTCACGAAAACTAGGAGATTTAACACACATGTTTTAATTGATAGTATCTCATAAACATCACCAGTTTGGCTACGATGTCCTTAAACAAAAAAAAACACTGGAAAAATGTGTTTAGGAGGATCGTAGCTAAACTGACGATATTTATGAGACACTTTCAATCAAAACTTGCGTCTTACGCCTCATAGTTTCCGCAAATTTGGTTTCGCTATCTCAAGATGTGTTGATGCGCTGTATTGAGCAAAATAAAATTTGAATTTCGCGCCTCAATCACTGCAGCGAAAGATTTTCTGAGGGAGAGCGCACGATAAGATACATACGCCCGAATACTGAAACGCTACTCATCTGATCAAATTAGCTAAAGGCTATTTAATTATGACGTACACTTAAATATAAGTGGCATACTCAACTGCTGTTTAGTAGCACTGAGATCATGATTCGCTGAGAGCCCGTTAAATTTTCTTTATATGGCAATATTATTTCAAAAAGTTTGTTCCCTATTACATTTCTTGTTATTTTGGACTGAGAGTTTCGTTTTACGCAGTGAACATGATAATTTTTAATTAAATGTATCTACTAAGTGGTAACGAAACGTAAAATGTGTCTTGTCATTGTCAGTCAAGAAAAACAAAGTTTGTTTTGTTGTGAAAATTATCCCAAACAAAAGGAGTGCTTCGTACGTTCATTTCATTATTTTCTGAAAATATGAATTAGATAACTAATAAAAAGAAGAGAGAGTGTAATTAACACCCTCAGAAAAAGAAATACTTGTAGATATTGTAAGAGGGTAAGAATTCGCAAAGACAAAAATTGGAATGAGAGCTACTAAAACTTAGAATTAATAGAATGCTTCAAAGAAAATAAATGTTAGCTGATAATATACAGTTGTTTGATTTGAACAGTTATCATTTAGTTAGGAATAAATAATAACCAAGTTATAGGCTGTAAAATATGTATTTATTATAGTGTTTCGGATACCCGGGCACCCGGGCTGGTCGCTAGTTACATAGACGTATAAATAATACCAGGTGACTTTATTTTTATATGAGTGCAGTCCACAGCACCAATTATTCTAGGCAACCCAGCATTTCCATAAAACTCATGAGCGATACTGAGTTGCTCACTGGTGGTAGGCATTTTTATGTAGGTTCCTTTTAACTTTGCTATTTCTGTTGCCACTCTATGGACTATAAGGTGAACTGTTGGTTGTTCTACAGTAGTAGTAGGTACCTAGAGCTTTTTTGTGAAAGAGTTAGCCCGGGGAAGTACCTACTACCACCGTACCTATTTCTGCCGCAAAGCAGTAACAATGCAAGCAGCATTGCTGTGTCCTGGTTTGAAGGGTATGGTTGCCGGTGAAATTACAGGCACATGAGACTTTACATCTTTATGTCTTAGGGTGGCGGGCGCAGTGTAATGCCACATAGGGTGAGTCCTACGTGGACGTGACCTATGTGATAGGTAATGTACTGTTCATAGGCAGACGGTGCCGCTTAACATCAGGTGGGCTATCTGCTTGATCCGTCATACAAAGTAGTATAAAAAAAACATGAAAAATGTCTCCAATGACCCTCTGGTAACTGCCGGTAGCAAAAAACCGAAGCGCTATCAATAATTGGTCCACTGCTTGTATCGCCCGGTTTCGCCTGGTCAGGGGCTGAATATGTTCCCCAAACAGAGAACACAAATTCAGCATAGTTTGTTTATCGAGGCGGATCCTAATTTTAAACCGCAGGTCGTCATATTTTGCAAAGGCATCTAGCTTATCTTCGTTTCGCCGCCCGGTGGAAACCAGTTCTTCGTCAGACAATGAGGATAGCGAAGATACCGACATTTTTAGTGCAAAATAAAGATGCACCTACGTTGTTAGGTTAGGATTTTAGGAGAGGTCGTGAGTACTCTTATATTTGATGGCTACTTATAGAATTTGAGGCGTACTTACGCAGCTGTCAAATGCTAATCATCGTTTGAGAATACCGTTTTGAACATAAGTGGCGATTACAATCATACTCAAATCTGTCATGTTTAATTTTTAAGTGATGATCAAATTGACGTTTCAGTATATGAATTTTTAGGATAACGGCGTCTCAAACAGTTGAGACGATCTCACTTATTTAAGTAGCGTTTCAGTATTCGGGCGATAGACGTACAAATATAAGCAGTTTTGCCGACGTTACAGACTGAGTTCAACGAAAAACAGTGTTATTCATTATAGAATGATTCCCAAACACGAGTTTTAGTTGATAAGTTTCTTAAGTAAATACTTACGTCTCAATCCTTTCCCGATAGACACCGAAAAGTTGTTAAACACAGACATTTTATTGAAAGAGTTTATAATCACACAAGTTCGTTCAACTTTTTCAAGTTTATTGTTCAAGTACACACTACAGGTTGTCCACACAAGCAACTGCACAATCTAGATTATTTACCACGACACAAGATTATTATGTAGCACAGAAAGTATCAACGAGTTCATTAAGACTTTATGAGGCGTGGCGATAAGATTAGAGCAATTCCAGTCATACGCACCCTCGGCATACGAACATTGATAAGAAACTGCGCTATAAATAGATAAAAATCACCTTGCAATGCCGGAGTTTAATGCAAAGCAAAATGTGCAAATGTTTGTTACTTATTTTTTTTTATGATGGCACTCGCTTGACATGACAGCACAGCTGACTGACAGTACTCACAGCTGATTGACAGTGACAACGATCTTTGTTCCAAATCTTTAATGGTTATTTTAAGCATGATGTGGGGGATTACATCTGCCATTTTAACCCCCGACGAAAACGAAGGGGTTTTATAAGTTTGACGTGTCTGTGTGTGTGTGTAAGTCTGTCCCATCGTAGCTCCCGAACGGATGAACCGAAATCGATTTTTTGTTATGTTTGAAAGTTGTATTTGTCGTGAGTGTTCTTAGCATTGTTTGATCAAAATCGGTTCAGCCGTTCAACGTTGGGATTTTTTACAAAATTAATTACTTGTTGAAACATATTTTAAGTTGGTTCTCTTTTTTTCTTTGAATCTGGTTCTCGAGGCACCACACAGGCTCTTTCCGCCTAGTGGTAAGGACCATCAAATAAAACCAAGCCGTGTTTGTTGCCTGTGTTCTCGATTCTTCTAGGTATGGTCGCGTTGGAAAAGGCAAAAATAAAAATTAGGAAAATCAGGAGTAAATTTAGTTTATAAGAAGATTCAAAATGATCCTTGTGATTTCAATGAATAAAATATTTTTGACTCGATTAGAATAGGCACATAAATAGTACAGCTTCAAAAGGTAGACTCCGCAAAATCATTTATATAAATAGCGACGCAAGCGCCACACAATAAAGTGCAATTCAAGTCGAACAGCGTTAATTACCTACAGCTAAAGTCACCTAGTAGTTACCTCTCTCTCTCTCTATCGCGTAACTCTTCTTCTCTGACTCAGTGAATCGACTCGACAAGTCGAGCCCGCCGGGTACTTGTAGCTTCATACAAAAAGTGTAGAGGGCGCCACGCCTGCTTAGAGCAGCGAAACATGTAGACGGGAGAAAATAAAACACTTCCTAACTGAGTACTTTTATATTAGTTCCAATAGGTATAAAATAGCTAATCAACGATACAAGCAATAAATAACTATAACAAACACTATTCTTGACTTGACATTATTTACATATAAATCTAAGAGAATTCTTACATTACAATTTCCCATTCTCTTCGTAGATTTGTTCAGACACCATTTTAAGCCTCAACAAACACAAACTACTTTTCAATTAAGTGAGCCATAGAAAAAACAATTTTGGATTAATAATTCAATCAAGTTGATTTTAAATTAACCATGATAAATATCATCAGTTTAGCTACGATCCCTCTAAACACATTTATTAGTTTTTTTTTTAGGTTATCGTAGCTAAACTGATGATATTTATGAGATACTATCAATTAAAACATGTGTGTTAAGTCTCCTAGTTCTCGCGAAATCAACTTTCGCAATCTGAAGAAGTGTTGATGAGATGTAATGGGCAAAAACACAAAAAAATTAGAAAGAATTTCGCGCCGTAAGCGTGAGCATCCACCTTACAATGACATAAATACCGTATTGTCTCTTTCTATCCAAGCAATTCAAAAAAGGACAGATAGAGACGACATTATTTTATGAATGCAAATAAAACATTGTTTTTACAAAACAATTATAAGAAAAACAACAAGCGAGCCTTACAGTAGTCGCATATGATGTGTAACATCTAACATCTCACCTCCTTGATAATAATTAACATGACTGATACACTTTTACCCATAATATAAGTCGCCCCGATGTACCTGCGCCGTAGACCAATTTCTATAGCGCGGGAACCTTCTTTCTACCAATAGCAATCGCGCGCCAAAATCTTGCGCTATTATTGGTTAATCGATTTCGCGGCAAAATCGCGGCCGGTCGTGCGCCATCTTGTTCATCAGTCACTCTTAGATGTGAGCGGGACAGAGCTATACAGCGGGTCTGAGCTATACTATAAATTCGGCTACTGTCGGATATCAGTCTGCGCTTTTCTGCGCAAACGAAAACAGTCGATCTGACTTACATTTTGGGTAAAACTGTACCAACTTCTCAAAAAAACTGCGCGCTTCCTGTCACACACTTCCCTTTTGAAATCACTCCCACAGGTTGCAGGAAAGCGAGGTTAAAGATGTTACACATCAAAAATTAAGAAGAAAATAAAGGTGAATAATTACATATGAAATTGTTCATTATAATGTGAATTTTAGCAAAATTTAGCCTTATAAATGCATTGTATGAAACAATGAAAGTAAGTATTTTGACTAGAAAGCATGCAGAGTACAATCAATACAAGGTTCTTTTACACAAATAATATCATCAATAAAAATAAAGCTAGTGAAATGCCCGGGACTTCGTTCGCGTTGAGTTTTTTCCATAAAAACTTCAACACCTTTGATCTTTTACAGTTTACATTTCGGGGAATGCTCCCAGGAACTTTTACTCCAACTTTTCTAAAGAACTTGTATATTTTTAGAAGTTGTGAAGCAAAAGTTGTATTTCTAAATAATTAGATAAATCAACTCATTGCATTTGCGTGAAACAAAACGCAACAAGCTTCATTACTTTCACACAACATCTAAGTAAGAAATTAAATTAGTTTTTTCATTATCTTAACATATATTATCAATAACCAAAAGTATCTGAACTGTACGTTACGTTAGTCAAAAAAGTTGGGTCAAACAATGTATGGGGAGATGCCCATGTTCTTTGGAGGGTAAATTGCTTATGTAGTATAGGGGCGCAAAAAAATGAATTACCAAAATTCACCCCTAAGGGGTGCAACGGAGTGTTGAAGTTCGCATTGAAAAACTCAACACGGACGAAGTAGCGGGCTTTCCACTAGCATATAAAATTTTAAAGATCTTTTCAACCGGTTTCATTATTAATATAGATAATCTATTGCTTATACAATTCAAAAACATTCAGTAACCTAGAAGAGAGTACACTCTCTAGCGTGTACTCTCTTCTAGTGACTCTCTAGTGACTAGAAAGTCTTTCAGTAGTAACATGAAGTTAGTAAGGTATCATTATCATATGAACATAGGTGCACATCCAGTTTGGGAAACTTCAATCCCACCTGTGGGGTAATGTAATGCCAGTTACTTATAATATAAACAAAATTAAATTAAAATATAACCAAAATAAACACTATTTTAGACATTTCTTATTCCAAAATAAATTAATGAATAATGAAAAATAAATGAGCTTATTTCAGGAGGCCAATTCTCGTGCTTTAGAGATTAGGTCGAATTCGACATATTGAAAAAAGATTGCGAATGTCAAATAAAATCATAATTTGCTATTCTCGTGATGTCACAAATAGACATAAGTCGACCAGAATCATTCAAATCGAATACGATTTGATGGTTATTGTGACATTTTCGTGACATTTTTTGTAGACATTCATGCTTCGACATTATCTCTAATTTAGAGATAATCTCTACAATCCGAGAATTGGCCTCCTGATCGTATATTGACAACTCATAATTATTAGGGTGTCAATAACAAAGACTATTCTGTGACAATATGTTGTTTCGTACACTCACCACAAATGAAGATTGTGTGAAATATAGTTTAATGTAATCGTCTATAAGTAAAATGTATAAGTATTTTGTAAAATATATACAAAAATCTTATACATTTTATTTTTATTATATCACACTCTTTAAAAAGCGATGGTAGCCTAACGGTTCAATAGTGCAACTCAAAATCCAACGATACCGGGTTCGGTTATGTGTGGATTTCCATCGCTCTGTGCTTCGGAGGGCACGTTAAGCTGTCGGTCCCGGCTGTTATTGATTAATAGCAGTCGATAAGCCATGTCAGAGGCCCTCGGGCGGCTTGACAAACTCCGACACCAGAGGCCAGCACTACCTCATACGAAACGAAACGAAACGAAACGAAACACACTCTTTAAGTATAGCAAGTGGAAAAATCAACATTTTTATAGCATTATACACGGTAAACTTTATTTTTATCTACGTGAATGGCGGATCAAGCAGATGGCCCACCTGATGTTAAGCGGTAACCTCTTTAACAACGCATTACCACATAGGTCACGTCCACCTAAGACGCGCCCTATGTGGCATTGCACTGCGCCCGCCACCCTGAGACATAAAGATGAAAAGTATCACGTGCCTATAATTTCACCGGCACGCTTACCCTTCAAACCGAAACACAGCAATGCGAGGACTACTGCTTTGCGGCAGAAATAGGTATGTTGGTAGTATTTCCCGGACGAACTCTTTCACAAGAAAGCTCTACTACTAACAAAACTACAAAGGCAAAAATATAGTACTATCAATATTATTTTTTGGACTCAAAAATTAGATCACTCTGTATATTGCATACCGAAGCAATTTTAAGAGATTTCGCGCAAAATCCCGTTTTGAAATTTAAGTATTCCGCCAAATAAATACATAGAAAATTCAAAAGTTAGCTAAAATAATGATTATTTAGAAATTAAAAATAAACATATTTCTGCCAACATTCATTATTCTGTCAAATAAAATTCGATCAAGTGTTATAACGATCATTTTATAACTAACTTATTAACAATTATTATTACAATATTTCGATGTAACATGTCAGGCTTTGTTCTTATTATAATAATTATTGCTTTATTAAGGCTGAGATAAATAGACTTTACTTATAATTGAAAAAAACCGGTAATAACTCACGTAGGTACTTGTTCCGAGTCAAACACCCGACTCGAGTTTCTGGGACTTAATATCCCTTTCCTCAAGGAGTATACGCGACGGCTTCCCGGCGATAACTGCGGGCGTGCGCCCGGAGCTCACGACTGGTAGGTACCGGAACTTCGGCAACGCTCGCACTCTCGCACTTTACTTAGCATGTACTAATGCTTAGCACTGTCTCTATCCCTCTCTAGCTCGCGTGATTTGATATGTGTGCGAAAGTGACAGGGATAATGCAAAGCATTAGTTCTTGCTAGATTTATTTATCTGTGATGAACCAAGGTTCATGGTCGCCACTCGATAACCTTTCTTCCCCAACGGTTGTCAGCTCTGCGAGCTATATGGCCTGCCCGTTGCCACTTCAACTTGTTAATTCTGAAACCCTGATGGTGATCTTGGTGAACGAGATAGCTCTCTTATTGTTGTAGGTTCTTATGAACGCACATCCTAAACCGTAAGTCCTAGAGACATGAAATTTGGAGGGTACGTTCCTTTTGTGGTCTAGGGGTGAACTATGAAGGGAATTCCCCAAATTCCCCCCTTTGCAATGGTGTGTTGAAGTTTTTCGCGGGCGGTTCATTAGTACAGTTAGTCTAATCGTTATAACACCTAAATATTTTCTATTCAACAAGCTGACTAAATTTAAAGCTCACAAGGCACATTTTAGCACAAACTAAATGCTCCTGAACTTATATTATTATAATTTTTGCCAACCAATTTGTAAAACGCTGTTTTCAAACAAAAATGCTATTTATTTATGCATTATTCTTTGGACTCTAAAGATAAGACAATAAGGTTTATAATTAAGCCAAACATAAGCAGATCTCTTTAGTGTAAAATCGTTTAGTTCTCATACGAATAATAGATGGCGCCACCGGTCACAATGCCCTTCAATGCTACCACACCTTAACCGCGTATCTGACCCAACGTAGGGCGACTAAGAAGCAACCAGTGACAAGGCGAACGTACCAGATTTCTCACCGGCCATCAAAATATGAGCAAAATTATTTTCGCTAAACGATAATGACAGAAATCTCATTCGCTTGCATCTTTTGCCAGTCTCTATAGCAATAATATAAAGAGCATTTTTGTTTGTCATTATTAGTTTGACACACTCCCACTTAGGGCATTTTCCTTCCATTTTGGGCACTTTTAAGCCCACTTTGGGCACTTTTAATCCCACTTTGGGCACTTTTAAGCCCACTTTGGGCTCTTTTAAACCAACTTTGGGCACTTTTAATCCCACTTTGGGCACTTTACTACCAATCTGGGCACTTTACTGCCGCTTTATTAGATGTACAATTGACATAATTTAATTCAGTCTTCTTTTTTCTCGAGATTGGATTTCGGTGTCTCGTCGACTGGCGACGGGGACCGATCCGATGCATTTTCAGAACCTGAAAATTGTACAAATATTACATATATGACGACCTCTGTGGCGCGGCTGGCGAATGTTCGCCTGGGACGCAGGAGGTTGCAAATATACAAATATACAAATCTTTCCTCTTTTTAATATTAGTGTAGATAACATAACACCCAACAGTCACATACATAGTCTTGGCCTAACCCCACACTAGGATCCCCCGTGTCGTGGGTATCAGAAACTACGAGTACCATGGTACCACAACACAGACACGGAAGTAATATCAGGCACTCATGAAGAAGGACCTCTAAATGGTCAACAAAACGTCGGCAGCAGAATAAATCTTAAAACCGGGCGCGTCAGTCATGCAAATCTTGTAACCGGGAGCGTCAGTCATGCAAATCTTGTAACCGGGCGCGTCAGTCATGCAAATCTTGTAACCGGGCGCGTCAGTCATGCAAATCTTGTAACCGGGAGCGTCAGTCATGCAAATCTTGTAACCGGGCGCGTCAGTCATGCAAATCTTGTAACCGGGCGCGTCAGTCATGCAACTCTTGTAACCGGGAGCGTCAGTCATGCAAATCTTGTAACCGGGCGCGTCAGTCATGCAAATCTTGTAACCGGGCGCGTCAGTCATGCAAATCTTGTAACCGGGAGCGTCAGTCATGCAAATCTTGTAACCGGGCGCGTCAGTCATGCAAATCATGTAACAGGGCGCGTCAGTCATGCATATCTTGTAACCGGGCGCGTCAGTCATGCAAATCTTGTAACCGGGCGCGTCAGTCATGCAAATCTTGTAACCGGGCGCGTCAGTCATGCAAATCTTGTAACCGGGCGCGTCAGTCATGCAAACCTTGTAACCGGGCGCGTCAGTCATGCAAATCTTGTAACCGGGCGCGTCAGTCATGCAAATCTTGTAACCGGGCGCGTCAGTCATGCAAATCTTGTAACCGGGCGCGTCAGTCATGCAAATCTTGTAACCGGGTGCGTCAGTCATGCAAATCTTGTAACCGGGCGCGTCAGTCATGCATATCTTGTAACCGGGCGCAACAGTCATGCAAATCTTGTAACCGGGCGCGTCAGTCATGCAAATCTTGTAGCCGGGCGCGTCAATCATGCAAATCTTGTAACCGGGCGCGTCAGTCATGCATATCTTGTAACCGGGCGCGTCAGTCATGCAAATCTTGTAACCGGGCGCGTCAGTCATGCAAATCTTGTAGCCGGGCGCGTCAATCATGCAAATCTTGTAACCGGGCGCGTCAGTCATGCATATCTTGTAACCGGGCGCGTCAGTCATGCATATCTTGTAGCCGGGCGCGTCAGTCATGCAAATCTTGTAACCGGACGCGTCAGTCATGCATATCTTGTAACCGGGCGCGTCAGTCAGTCGATCTATCGGTGACTGACGTCAGTCAGTCGATCTATCGGCGAGTCATGCATATCTTGTAACCGGGCGCGTCAGTCAGTCGATCTATCGGTGACTGACGGCATCTGTTACAGAATAACTACGACATCCACGGGAGGAGACTACGGCACGTGTGTATGTTTATTTAAAACTTACTTCGTGGAGATCCGTCGTTTAGTTTCTTCTCGTCTTCGCTGTCTGATCCGGAACTCGCGACCGACGACTCATCACCCGCACCTGCTGATGTTACACTCATCATCTTCATCATCATTGTAATGTATTTAGTATAATACTCGCAAACCGCTGTTTGTACTGCATGACTACCGTGAGTAACTCAGTAACTCAGTAACTCAGAATCCAACGATACCGGGTTCGATCCTAGGCTCCGCACCAATGACTTTTCTGAGTTATGTGCGGATTTCCATCGCTCTGTGCTTCGGAGGGCACGTTAAGCTGTCGGTCCCGGCTGTTATTGATTAATAGCAGCCGATAAGCCATGTCAGAGGCCCTCGGGCGGCTTGACAAACTCTGACACCAGAGGCCAGCGCTACCTCATACGAAACGACGACGACCGTCAGTAAGAATATATAATCAGTTTCGTTTCTATTGTGTTTAATTCCACATCTCATATTCTTCAATCATCACTACCACCATCAGCATCATCATCAACATCATCACCATCATCATCATTACTCAAAATATCTCGATATCTCGACCTCTGTGGTGAAGCGGGCGAAGGATAGCCTGCGCCGCAAGAGGTTGCGGGTTCAATTCCCGCCTCGGAACAAATATTTTTACGATACGCAGATATTTGTTCAGGGTGTTCTGGGTATTTTCTATGTATAATAAAAAATATCTATGTATGTATGTATTGTATTAAGTATATCAGTTATCTATTTATTTATTTTAAGTATAACAGGTTGTGTGTAGGTAGTTAAGGTACGTACCAGTGAAGGATCTCCTCGGGATGGGCGGGAGGGCGCGCGCGGGGGTGAGGAGAGGCGCGGCGGGGCGCTGTTTCCTAGAGGGGTTCAAGTTCCCGCAGTACGCACACACATATGACACGTACTCGAATTCCTCCATCATCGCCATACCTGGAAATATATAAGCATAATTTCACACCTGCTCGACAATGTCCAATTACATATCATGCAACCTCAACGTAAAGCATTATCTCTTAAGGGATGTAAAGATGTATTAAACTCCCTAGGCAATAAAGTCTTTATAATATGGAACGTCAAATTCGTGTGGAAGCTCGTGGAAATAAAAATAAGCATAACTAGATACCATAAACAGAAGTAAACATAAGTTTTTTGTTAAAATTATCTTTTTCAATACAAGCTTTTATAAAATTAGTGATCGTAACCGTGTGCTGATCAAAATGAGCCTAAACACGGCCAGTCTACTATTATCCATCGAGGAGTTCCGTTGCCCACCTTCCGTCTCCATCATCAGATCAGCTCACTGTCACCATCATATTGTATTGTCATCGGAATATAGGTCACGTCAAGCTAGGACGCGCCCTATTTGGCATTGCACTGCGCCCGCCACCCTGAGGCATAAAGATGAAAAGTCTCATGTACCTGTAATTTCACCGGCACCCTTACCCTTCAAACCGGAACACAGCAATGCGAGCACTACTGCTTTGCGGCAGAAATAGGTATGGTGGTAGTACTTCCCCGAACAAACTCTTTCACAAAAAAGGTCTATTACTACAGAAAATACTTGATTAACAGCGAAAATAACATCGAAATTATTTGTATGGACTAAAATTTCGATGTTATTTTCGCTATTAATCCAATATTTTCTTAACCAAATATGATTTTCCGCAAATAATGACCAATATTAAAGCCAAAAGCAGTTATTTCAGTGTAAAATTATCTTCGATCAAGAATACAACTTTTTGATCGAAGAAAATTATACTCTGTTCGTCCATAAAGCAACCACCTTAAGACATCTTCATACAAAAAAAAGCGGTCAAGTGCGTGTCGGACTCGCTCATGAAGGGTTCCGTAGCAGCAACTAACATAATATAAAAGTTCTTGGATGGATTACGATTAATGACGTATTAAAAAAAAAACTACTTACTAGATCTCGTTCAAACCAATTTTGAGTGAAAGTTTACATGGTAATGTACATTATATATTTTTTTTAGTTTTATCATTCTCTTATTTTAGAAGTTATGGGAGGGGGACACACTTTTTACCACTTTGGAAGCGTCTCTCGCGCAAACTATTCAGTTTAGAAAAAAATTCTATTAGAAACCTCAATATCATTTTTGAAGACCTATCCATAGAAACCCCACAAGTATATGTTTGATGAAAAAAAAAATTTGAGTTTCAATTCTAAGTATGGGGAACCCCAAAAATAAAAAACTACTTACTAGATCTTGTTCAAACCAATTTTGAGTGAAAGTTTACATGGTAATGTACATCATATTTTTTTTTTAGTTTTATCATTCTCTTATTTTAGAAGTTACCTTTTTACCACTTTGGAAGTGTCTCTCGCGCAAACTATTCAGTTTAGAAAAAATTATATTAGAAACCTCAACATCATTTTTGAATACCTATCCATAGATACCCCACACGTATAGGTTTGATGAAAAAAAAATTTTTGAGGATCAGTTCTAAGTATGGGGAACCCCAAAAATATTTTTTTTTTTTAAATTTTTGTGTAAAAATCTTAATGCGGTTCACAGAATACATCTACCTACCAAGTTTCAACAGTATAGCTCTTATAGTTTCGGAAAAAAAAGGCTGTGACATACACGGACAGACAGACAGACATGACGAATCTATAAGGGTTCCGTAGTTTTTTTACGGAACCCTAAAAAACGCCACGCGCCGCTCGAAAAAGCGGTTTTTATTGAATATCTCGTGAAATATAGGTAGATATCTAGTGGAATGCCAAACTTAAAAACCCCGCTGCACCCCCTTAGGGGTTGAATTTCTGGAATTCCTTTCTTAGTGAACCCTTAGACAACAAAAGGAACGTACCCTCCAAATTTCAGGTCTCTAGGACTTATGGTTTAGGCTGTGCGTTGATAGTCAGTCAGTCACGCAACGATTTTATATATATTGATTTTAAAAACCCCGTGGGTGAACCCTCCGTTTTATTGTATTGATCTTATTTATCGAATGTTTGACCCAATAATCTGTACCATATTGACAAACAATCGAATCTAGCCAAAAGTTAGAGGTAACATTGTGATTATTTTTTATCGAGAAAAAAATATCCTATCGTGTTTCTGTCTGGGTGATCCCTCGGTATTATAATGTAGTATCCATGCATATTTATAATTTGAATATTGTACTTGATTTAGTCGGTTAAAAATCTAATCTAAGATTGGTAATTTTGCGTTATACCCTCGCTTGTTAGTTGAATAGTTGCCGTTATGCGAGGTACAGTGCTTGCATGTGAGCGCCATGCGTTGATTGGGTCCGTCTCTCAGCAGGTAGTCCACTACTTTGTCCAGTGCAGAGCGGTTCTACAATAGCTACCGTTATGCGAGGTACAGTGCTTGCATGTGAGCGCCATGCGTTGATTGGGTCCGTCTCTCAGCAGGGAGTCCACTACTTTGTCCAGTGCAGAGCGGTTCTACAATAGTTACCGTTATGCGAGGTACAGTGCTTGCATATGAGGGCCATGCGTTGATTGGGTCCGTCTCTCAGCAGGTAGTCCACTACTTTGTCCAGTGCAGAGCGGTTCTACAATAGTTACCGTTATGCGAGGTACAGTGCTTGCATATGAGGGCCATGCGTTGATTGGGTCCGTCTCTCAGCAGGTAGTCCACTACTTTGTCCAGTGCAGAGCGGTTCTACAATAGTTACCGTTATGCGAGGTACAGTGCTTGCATGTGAGCGCCATGCGTTGATTGGGTCCGTCTCTCAGCAGGTAGTCCACTACTTTGTCCAGTGCAGAGCGGTTCTACAATAGTTACCGTTATGCGAGGTACAGTGCTTGCATATGAGCGCCATGCGTTGATTGGGCCCGTCCCTCAGCAGGTAGTCCACTACTTTGTCCAGTGCAGAGCGGTTCTACAATAGTTACCGTTATGCGAGGTACAGTGCTTGCATATGAGCGCCATGCGTTGATTGGGCCCGTCCCTCAGCAGGTAGTCCACTACTTTGTCCAGTGCAGAGCGGTTCTTGTCCAGTAGGGGATGTGGCAGCTGCTCAGACTGAAACGAATATACTTCAATATAAACTTCACTGACTTCAAGTCATATGCTCTACTATCAGAGTACTCAAATCAAACACCAGTGTTCATGCCAGACTACCATCTAGAGGAATGACAATCTGTCCATCTGACAATAACAGATTGACAAGCTTGCCAACATCACGGCGAAAAAGGGCCTTGCTTTTATGAACGATCTGGAGGGCAATTCTCGGATTGTAGAGATTATCTCTAAATTAGAGATAATGTCGAAGCATGAATGTCTACAAAATGTCACGAAAATGTCACAATAACCATCAAATCGTATTCGATTTGAATGATTTTGGTCGACTTATGTCTATTTGTGACATCACGAGAATGACAAATTAAGATTTTATTCGACATTCGCCATATGTCTAAAATCATAAAAAAAAACATAAATCATTTATTTGTTTAAATGTGGTAGTATACAAGTTCTTAAAATTAATTAGGATGTCTCACATTTCCCATGTCTGGGATACAAATATTACTTCATGCATGAGCTAAATAAATGCAAAATTTCAACATGCATATATAATAAAATAAAAAAAAGATACCTAATAAATTACAAATGTCAACAATTTCAAATAATACATGTCAAGAATATATTTTTATGTCAAGATCAAACAGATAAGATACCTAATAAATTACAAATGTCAACAATTTCAAATTAAACATGTCATGAATATACTTTTATATCAAGATCATACATATAACATACCTAATAAATTACAAATGTCAACAATTTCAAATTAAACATGTCATGAATATACTTTTATGTCAAGATCATACATATAACATACCTAATAAATTACAAATGTCAACAATTTCAAATTAAACATGTCATGAATATACTTTTATGTCAAGATCATACATATAACATACATAATAAATTACAAATGCCAACAATTTCAAATTAAACATGTCATGAATATACTTTTATGTCAAGATCATACATATAACATACCTAATAAATTACAAATGTCAACAATTTCAAATTAAACATGTCATGAATATACTTTTATGTCAAGATCATACATATAACATACCTAATAAATTACAAATGTCAACAATTTCAAATTAAACATGTCATGAATATACTTTTATGTCAAGATCATACATATAACATACCTAATAAATTACAAATGTCAACAATTTCAAATTAAACATGTCATGAATATACTTTTATGTCAAGATCATACATATAACATACCTAGAGCAACATAACATAACTTCAAGGCTAGAGTGAATAGGTGCCTTCTAGATCTTTGTGCTCCATCTTCGGCCGCATCGTTACTTACCAACAGGTGAGATCGTGGTCAAACAAAGGTCTATCATTGTTAAAAAAAAAAAAAAAAAAAAAAAAAAAATATAACATACCTAATAAATTACAAATGTCAACAATTTCAAATTAAACATGTCATGAATATACTTTTATGTCAAGATCATACATATAACATACCTAATAAATTACAAATGTCAACAAATTATAGGTACATGTCATGAATATATTTTATGTCAAGATCATACAGATATACTACTTAACTATACCGGAGTCTAGCATGAAAACAATAGCTGAAAGAAAGTGACAGCGCTATTGCTCACATGAACCCGGGAAGAGATGAGGTATAGACTGACGTAAGCGACAAATGCTAAAACTCTGTTTTGCTTCTAAAGTAGCAAATATAAAAAAACCTTCTACATTAATTTAATGTGGATTACCTACTGAATAGTATACAAATTAACGCTTAATATTTTCTCTAATCGACCGCGAAATTCAAATTTTTTGGTGTGCTTGCCCATTACAGCTCATCTACACTTCTTCAGATAGCGAAAGTTGATTTCGCGAGAACTAGGAGACTTAACACACATGTTTTAATTGAAAGTATCTCATAAATATAATCAGTTTAGCTACGATACCCCTCAACAAAAAAATACAGTAACATAGCTTATTTGAGATACTATAAATTAAAACATGTGTGTTAAGTCTCCTACTTCTCGCAAAATCAACTTTCGCTATCTGAGGAAGTGTTGATGAGCTGTAATGGGCAAACAACACCAAAAATTTGAATTTCGCGCCACAAGCGTGAGCATCCACCTTAAAGGCAAAAAACCGTTTTTAGCAGTTACAACCTTCTACAAAATCCTAAATCCTGGTACTTACTCTCAACCTAGGTCCTTTCGCGGGTGAGTTATTGAGTGCGAGAGCGTTGTTCATGTTGTTGTTGAATGGTGTCGATGTGAGCGCTATCTGCCGCTGTCTCAGCTGCCCAGGGGTCGTTATAAAGCACAGTCAGTTGGCCTTTGGTCGTTACAAAGCACAGTCAGTTGGCCTGTGGTCGTTATAAAGCACAGTCATTTGGCCTGTGGTCGTTATAAAGCACAGTCAGTTGGCCTGTGGTCGTTACAAAGAAGAGTTTGGTACTTACTCTCAACCTAGGTCCTTTCGCGGGTGAGTTATTGAGAGCGAGAGCGTTGTTCATGTTGTTGTTGAATGGTGTCGATGTGAGCGCTATCTGCCGCTGTCTCAGCTGCCCAGGGGTTGCTGAAAAAACAAAAATAATAGAATATAATAGATTTTATCTAAAAAAAATACTACCAAGGTAGCAAACAAGCTTACGGCCCACCTGTTGGTAAGCGGTTACCGTAGCCTATGGACGCCTGCAATACCAGAGGCATCACACGCGCGTTGCCGACCCTTTAAAAGAACACCCACCCCAACACCCAAAAAAACCAAACACCCCTTTTAAAGAACCCCATACTGAAGTCGCTCGGGGAAACCTCAGCAGGGAGATCATTCCACAACCTGAGTGTTCGCGGGAGGAAGTTCCTCTGAAACCGCACAGTCCGGGACCACCCTGGCTCTAAGGTGTGCGGATGAATCCTCTGCCGATGGCGAGCGGTGCGGTGAAAAAAGATGTCAAGAAATCAAGATTTATACTAGTAATTTAAGAGTCTAAAAATTTAAGATTTTGTCAAGAAATCAAGATTATGTCTAGTAATTTAAGATTTGTCCATAATTTTAGCATAGTCTACCTCCATAAATGTATAGAAATTTAAGATTGCGTCAAGAAATCAAGATTTATACCAGTAATTTAAGATCGATTTAACGGTACGTGAAAATTTCCCGTTTTTATAAACTAAGTAATTTAGGAGTCTAAAAATTTAAGATTTTGACAATAAATCAAGATTATGTCTAGAAATTTAAGATTTGTCGATAATTTTAGCATAGTCTACCTCCATAAATTTAAGATTATGTCAAGTTGGTTTTAATTGGTATGGTTTTGGCTAGACACGGGTATACGGCGATCCATAGGTAAGAAATTTAAACTTATGTCTGGTAGATAAGAGTAGATGTAATGTAAGATGTGGTAGATAAAATCTCAATTTTTTACCAATAAATACTATTGACTAATACCAAGAAATTTAAGATGACTTCTATTTGTTAACTGCATGAATGACGGAACAAGCTGATGTCCCACCTGATGTTAAGCGGTAACCTCTGCCTTTAACAATGCATTACCACATAGGCCGCGTCCACCTAGGACGCGCCCTATATGGCATTGCACTGCGCCCGCCACCCTGAGACATAAAAATGAAAAGTCTCATGTGCCTGTAATTTCACCGGAACCCAATACCCTTCAAACTGGAACACTACTGCATTGCGGCAGAAATTGGCATGGTAGTAGTACTTCCCCGGAAGAACTCTTTCACAAAAAAGCTCTACTACTACTAAAAACGACTTCTACTTCTAATTGGAATGGTTTTAGGCAGAGAGATGGGTAGGTAATTGGCTTGCATGCAACCTTGTATGGAATGCTAAGGGATAATTAAAAGTGTATGTACCAAATAAATAGCTTGGACTTGCCTCTGACTACCCCCAGTAAGATTTCCACACAAATATAAAAGAGATCTGAGGTATTTGGGTATTCAGCTGGTAGTAAAAAAGTAGTTTTTTTTTTTAAAGTGAAAAGCAAACATTTTTAAGCGTGATTCGAACCCACTTCTTTTTTCGGCGACACCTAACACATGATGCATGGTGATGTTGATGATAGGTGTATAGGAGTATTTACGTAGGAAACCACCTGGGACCGGTGACATGGGCATTAGGGCGCCGGGATTACCGGGAACATTGACCGATGGGACGAAAGGCTTCAACGCTTTTGATTGGTCGTCGGGCGACCCGTACTTGTCCAAAATATCCTTCGCAACCTGCAATTTACACATAAATATTATTATTGACGTTAAATTATAGTTTGAAGTATGTATATATATATATATATATATATATATATATATATATATATATATATATATATAGAGATCCCTTTACGGTAAATGTTGATCAGGCGCGACTTCACGCGAGCACTTTGTTGATCCAAAAACACAAGTTGATCCAGGTGACTTTTGTTGATCCAATATGTATCTCCATTAACTAATGTGGCTCCAACAGGATCAACATGTGCGATCATGTGGCACTGAAATCACGTAGCCACTTGTTGATCCAATATACAAATCCACCTTGCGGTGATTACGTAATATGTTGATCTGATTCAAATGGGCCAATCAGGTTGCAGCAAACTCTGTGATTGGCTAATGACGGCTGCGACGTTGCCGCTCTGAACCTTTCTAGGTGCACTATTACAAATTAATCATTTAAATGGGTTTTAGTCCGACAAGTTGTACGTAATGTGTTTTGCTCATTTTTTCAAAGAGATTGATTTCACTTTGTTTTTAAAAAAAACGTAGGGACTTACTAACTTTCCTACTTGATGAAGATCCAGAAATGATATAGCACTCAGTATTTCTAGCTTTCAATTCAAAGAATATTCCTGTTTAAGGTGAGAAGTGGTTATTTTTTTAAAAAGGAGTTGTTATTATTTGTAATTTAAATTTCAAACCCTGGTTAAATCTAGGTTAAGGTCTAAGGTTAGATAATGTTATCTTGTTTAGGTTAGGGTTTAGGTCAATTTGAAATCTATAATAGTTACAGCCTTCTCGGGCCATTACACATGTTGCTAGGGGTAGTTGCTTTTTAAACATTGCCATGCCTCTATTTAGCATAGTGCTTATTTGTACCTATGCGCATCCTTAGCTAATTAAGGATTTATTTTAGTAACTTGCTAGCTAGGCTATATTATATTTAGTATTTGCATGTTTTTATGTTTTTGTATCTATCTACCTGGTAGACGTCCAGACGTAAACAGAAAAACACCCTGCAAAATAAAACGGCAGACCATACAAAGTTTTTAATACTTTAGGTATTTGTAATTATTGATATGTGAACCATTTCATTTATAAAATCGTGAATCATCTAGGAGCCACATTAGTTAATAGATCAACATATTGGATCAACAAAAGTCGCCTGGATAAATTTGTTTTTTTGGATCAACAAAGTGCACGCGTGAAGTCGCGCCTGATCAACAATTACCGTAATAAATAATAATAATAAATAATGCTGGACAGTTCACACAACATTATCTAGCCCCAAGTTAAGCAGAGCTTTTGTTATGGGTACTAGATAACTGATATATTTAATACAATATACTACATAGTTTTTTTTTATTATACATAGAAAAAACCCAGAACACCCTGAACAAATATCTGCGATCGCACAAATATTTGTTCCGAGGCGGGAATCGAACCCGCAACCTCCTGCATCGCAGGCCAACCTTCGCCCGCCGCGCCACAGAGGTCGTCCTAGAACTCCTAGACCGTAAAGGGATCGATGTTATGGAACATGTTAATTTGGTTTAAATGGGCCATTTTTAAATTTACTATAAATACAGAGACAAAAACATTTTAATTACTGCATGGCTACCAAAACTTTGAAACAAAATTACTTTCGTCAACAAACATAGCACATAAAATCAAACATAGAGGTGGGTAGCCAATGTAAACAAATTCATTTAAAAAATCGTAAATCATCTAAGATCCACATATATATTTATTATACTACCGATTGCCGAAACAAGAAGATGGCCAACCTGATGTTAAGCAGTAACCTCTGCCTATGAACAGTGCATTACCTCATAGGTCACGTCCACCTAGGACACACCCTATGTGGTATTGCACTGCGACCGCCACCCTGAGACATAAAGATGAAAAATCTCTTGTGCCTTTTATTTCATTGGCACTCTTACCCTTCAAACCGGAACACAGCAATGCGAGCACTACTGCTTTAAGGCAGAAATAGGTATGGTGCTAGTACTTCCTTGGACGAACTCTTTTACAAAAAAGCTCTACTACTACTAAAACACATACACATTACATTAGTTAATGGAGATACATATTGGATCGACAAAAGTCGCCTGGATCAACTTGTGTTTTTGGATCAACAAAGTGCTCGCGTGAAGTCGCGCCTGATCAACATTTACCGTAAAGGGATCGATGTTATGGAATATGTTAATTTGGTTTAAATGGGCCATTTTTTAATTTACTATAAAATACAGAGACAAAAACCATCTTAATTATTGCATGGCTACTGAAACTTTGTAACTAAATCACTTTCGTCACCAAACATAACACATAAAATCAAACATAGAGGTAGGTAGCCAATGTAATCAATTTCATTTAAAAAATCGTGAATCATCTAGAAGCCACATTAGTTAATGGAGATACATATTGGATCAACAAAAGTCACCTGGATCAACTTGTGTTTTTGGATCAACAAAGTGCTCGCGTGAAGTCACGCCAGATCAACATTTACCGTAAAGGGATCGATGTTATGTAATATGTTAATTTGGTTTAAATGGGCCATTTTTAAATTTATTATAAAATACAGAGACAAAAACCATCTCAATTATTGCAAGGCTACCAAAACTTTGTAACAAAATTACTTTCGTCAACAAACATAACACATAAAGTCAAACATAGGGGTGGGTAGCCAATGTAAACAAATTCATTTAAAAAATCGTGAAACATCTAAGATCCACATTTTTTTTATACTACCGATTGCCGAAACAAGCTGATTGCCCACCAGATGTTAAGCAGTAACCTCTGCCTATGAACAGTGCATTACCTCATAGGTCACGTCCACCTTGGACACACCCTATGTGGTATTGCACTGCGACCGCCACCCTGAGACATAAAGATGAAAAGTCTCTTGTGCCTGTAACTTCACCGGCACCCTTACCCTTCAAACCGGAACACAGCAATGCGAGCACTACTGCTTTGCGGCAGAAATAGGTATGGTGGTAGTACTTCCCCGGACGAACTCTTTAACAAAAAATCTCTACTACTACTAAAACATACACACACATTACATTAGTTAATGGAGATACATATTAGATCTACAAAAGTCGCCTGGATCAACTTGTGTTTTTGGATCAACAAAGTGCTCGCGTGAAGTCGCGCCTGATCAACATTTACCGTAAAGGGATCGATGTTATGGAATATGTTAATTTGGTTTAAATCGTGAATCATATAGAAGCCACATTAGTTAATGGAGATACATATTGGATCAACAAAAGTCACCTGGATCAACTTGTGTTTTTGGAGCAACAAAGTGCTCGCGTGAAGTCGCGCCTGATCAACATTTACCGTAAAGGGTTCGATGTTATGGAATACGTTTATTTGGTTTAAATGGGCCATTTTTAAATTTACCGCCACCCTGAGACATAAAGATGAAAAATCTCTTGTGCCTTTAATTTCACCGGCACCCTTACCCTTCAAACCGGACCACAGCAATGCGAGCACTACTGCTTTACGGCAGAAATAGGTATGGTGCTAGTACTTCCTTGGACGAACTCTTTTACAAAAAAGCTCTACTACTACTAAAACACATACACATTACATTAGTTAATGGAGATACATATTGGATCGACAAAAGTCGCCTGGATCAACTTGTGTTTTTGGATAAACAAAGTGCTCGCGTGAAGTCGCGCCTGATCAACATTTACCGTAAAGGTATCGATGTTATGGAATATGTTAATTTGGTTTAAATGGGCCATTTTTTAATTTACTATAAAATACAGAGACAAAAACCATCTTAATTATTGCATGGCTACTGAAACTTTGTAACTAAATCACTTTCGTCACCAAACATAACACATAAAATCAAACATAGAGGTAGGTAGCCAATGTAATCAATTTCATTTAAAAAATCGTGAATCATCTGGAATCCACATTAGTTAATGGAGATACATATTGGATCAACAAAAGTCACCTGGATCAACTTGTGTTTTTGGATCAACAAAGTGCTCGCGTGAAGTCACGCCAGATCAACATTTACCGTAAAGGGATCGATGTTATGTAATATGTTAATTTGGTTTAAATGGGCCATTTTTAAATTTATTATAAAATACAGAGACAAAAACCATCTTAATTATTGCATGGCTACCAAAACTTTGTAACAAAATTACTTTCGTCAACAAACATAACACATAAAGTCAAACATAGAGGTGGGTAGCCAATGTAAACAAATTCATTTAAAAAATCGTGAAACATCTAAGATCCACATTTTTTTTATACTACCGATTGCCGAAACAAGCTGATTGCCCACCAGATGTTAAGCAGTAACCTCTGCCTATGAACAGTGCATTACCTCATAGGTCACGTCCACCTAGGAAGCACCCTATGTGGTATTGCACTGCGACCGCCACCCTGAGACATAAAGATGAAAAGTCTCTTGTGCCTGTAACTTCACCGGCACCCTTACCCTTTAAACCGGAACACAGCAATGCGAGCACTACTGCTTTGTGGCAGAAATAGGTATGGTGGTAGTACTTCCCCGGACGAACTCTTTCATAAAAAAGCTCTACTACTACTAAAACATACACACACATTACATTAGTTAATGGAGATACATATTGGATCTACAAAAGTCGCCTGGATCAACTTGTGTTTTTGGATCAACAAAGTGCTCGCGTGAAGTCGCGCCTGATCAACATTTACCGTAAAGGGATCGATGTTATGGAACATGTTAATTTGGTTTAAATAAGCCATTTTTGAATAACATCACACTAATATTATAAAGGTGAAAGTTTGTGTGTGAGTGTGTTAGTGTGTTTGTTGTGACACCGATATTACATAGGTTATTGGGTATTGGCGTACAGGTGTCGGTTCAGGTTTGCTGCGGGCCCTACCGGGCCACTCTCGCCTTCGGCTCGCTCGCAGCTTACGTGGTGATCACTGTTCTCTAATATTATAAATCCATGTCGGACTGTCACTCGTTCTGAAGTATGAGACACCGATATAACATAGGCTTATATAGGCTTACGATGACAACATAACCCCCCTTTCTTATCACGGCATAACACAGAGGGAGTAGGGGGAAACAACGTTTGTATAGACTATTTTTGTATCAAACAACCCCTTCCCACCCTTTAATATGTTAAAGCAATTTTAATTTTATCTTTAAAAAAATTCTGGAGCGGAGTTTCACAAAAAAGTGGTCTATGAAAACGTTGTTCTCCTCCACCTCTTCTGTCTAATGCCACGATAAAAAAGAGGTTGTCATGTTAATATCGCATAATGAAAACATATTCTTGTTTTTGGATCAACAAAGTGCTCGCGTGAAGTCACGCCAGATCAACATTTACCGTTAAGGGATCGATGTTATGGAATATGTTAATTTGGTTTAAATGGGCCATTTTTTAATTTACTATAAAATACAGAGACAAAAACCATCTTAATTATTGCATGGCTACTGAAACTTGGTAACAAAATTACTTTCGTCAACAAACATAACACATAAAATAAAACATAGACGTGGGTAGCCAAAGTTAAATTAAAACTGGGGGGACCAGTAGCTCAGGCTTACTAAAATGATCTGAATGAATTCCACTTTTGGGCCTAAGTTTTTTATACAAACGCAAACGCCACCGTTGTAATTTGTAGATACTATTTGGTATGGCAACTAACTCTGAAATAATCTGGGCGTTGAGTTTGGGTTTTATAATTGAGGACAAATTTTATTGTAGTTTTACATAAAACAAAACAAAGTGGTTTTCTTAAAAAATATCTTGAACACCTTGTGATGAATACTTTTCTGGTAACTACGGGATTGTGAATTGACTACGGAACTCTTACACTGTCCTTGGTTCAAGAGGAGACACACATGACTGGTTCATTTCGCTACTTCACGCATGCGATGTAGTACCTACCTACTTTGGTTGATCCAACATGTATCTTCATTAACAAATGTAGCTCACGCTGAATAGACTTAAAGATCGAGTGAAGCGAGTTCTCCGATTAAACTTGGATGAATAGTTTTTTGTGATATATCTTTCCTAGAATAACTTACGAACAGTTAATTAAATTACCATGAAATTGGGTGAGTTTTTTCAGTGCCAGCCAAGTGAACCTACACGCTTATCATGTTGGAGCCACATTAACTAATGGAGATACGAATTAGATCATCAAAAGTCCATACCATTTACCTTGCGTTTGCTACGGAACATGTGGATCCTTACTTCAAAAAGTATCAATAGAACATAGGACATACTACAACTCAACTCAATTCTATTCTTTATTTATCCTTTGACAAGTTACATGTATTAAGGACGCTCTCACAAAATAATACAAATTCAAATTTGGAATACCTATTTCAGTCCAATAAAAACGACATGGCGTTTGACGGCAGAATGGCAGACTCGTGGAAATTTTGTATGGAAATTTCGGAACGATAAAATGTTTTTGTAATTATCACAATATTTTTATACAAAGAGCCTGAAAACTGAATCTGCTCTTTGTTCTTTCATTTATTGACATTGATATTATTACCTCTAAAAAGTAACATATATATTTATTTATTTATTCTTGCGTTGGTTAAAACATATTCATGTAAAAATTTTGTATGAAACTCCCCAGTTTTTATTCACTATCTCTAAAGATGAATGTATCATCCTTAATTTTGTACTATGACATTGTCACAATTGTGATTCCTGGTTCATTAGATGGTACCTGAAAAACATTGATATTTGTGAGAGCGTTCAGCTAAAAGACGGTAAAAAAATTACATGTTAATCTTTATCATATTGCCAAGGGCATTATAGCACCTAAAACATGAATCAGATAAATTTTCTCGATTACAAATCGAGAACAATACAATTACCTTTGATAGGGTTTAGCACGCTAGCCTTATTGGCAAGCTTCCTGCCTACGGACTGCCAGTTCAATTCTGCTCCTGGCTCGCAGACTTTCTGAGGGAAAGATCCATTCGAGTAGTTATTGACGGCTGCTCGTCGGTTCAATTGGCTATTAACGCCGGGGTACCTCAGGGGGCAGTGCTATCTGCCACACTGTTCTTGCTGCACATTAATGATCTGCTAATGCCCGGTATCATTGGGTATGCAGACGACAGCACAGTTGTGGAGAGGTATGTTTCCACTGCGCGAGCTAGGCAGAATGAAATTCAGGAGTTAAGAGATGAGATGCTGCAGCGTCTGAATTTGACTCTCAAGGCTGTATCTGACTGGGGCGATGCCAATCTAGTCAAGTTCAACGCCTCTAAAACGCAGGCTTGTCTCTTCTCAGCGATAAAATATCTGTTTCTCCAAGTTCCTGTATTCCGAGATGTACCTGTAGCTATAAGAGATCACCTCGAGCTCTTAGGTGTTTCGCTCACGCCTACTCTCAACTTTGGCTCCTACATCGAGTCAAAAAAAGGCAAAAACAGCTGCTATGAGCTTAGACATCCTGTATAAAGTAAAGCGTTACTTCACACCTGGACAGCTTCTCAGTTTATATAAAGCACAATTCCGGGCTGGTAAGGAGTACTGCTGCCATGTTTGGGATGGCTCGGCCAAATACCAGCTTACTGCCTTGGACTCGATCGAACGTAGAGCTTCCAGGCTTATAGGTGAGCAACATATGGCGGAGACTAAGATCCAGAGTCTCGAGCACCGCCGTAAGGTTGCATGCCTTTTGATCTTCTATAGGTTACATTTCGGGGAATGCTCCCAGGAACTGCACGATCTGATCCCACCATCTCCTTTTCATCATAGGACGAACAGGCGTACGGCTCAGTACCATCTTTACTTCATTAGTATACCTTCTATTCGCACAAAACGTTTCAGTTCTACCTTTATAATGCAAACTGCTAAGGAGTGGAATACACTACCGTCGTCTGTCTTTCCTGAAAACTATAATCTGGGTATCTTCAAAGCTAGAGTGAATAGGTGCCTTCTAGACCTTTGTGCTCCATCTTTGGCCACATCGTCACTTAACAACAGGTGAGATCGTGGTGAAACAAAGGACTATCAAAGATTAAAAATATGAACAATTTAATTTAAAAAATCGTGAATCATCTAGATGCCACATTAGTTAATGGAGATACATATTGGATCAACAAAAGTAACCCGGATCAACTTGTGTTTTTGGATCAACAAAGAGCTCGCGGGAAGTCGCGCCTGATCAACATTTACCGTAAAGGGATCGATGTTATGGAACATGTTAATTTAGTATAAACGGGCCATTTTTAAATTTACTATAAAATACAGAGACAAAAACCATCTTAATTATTGCATGGCTTGGAAACAAAATTACGTTCGTCAACAAACATTACCTACACATAAAATCAAACATAGAGGTGGGTAGCCAAAGTAAAATTAAAACTGGGGGACAGTAGCTCAGGCTAACTAAAATGATCTGATTGAAACCCACTTTTGGGCATAGGTTTTTTATGCTAACGCGAACGCCACCGTTGTAATTTGTACTAATTGGTATGGCAACTGGCTCTGAAGGAATCTGGGCGTTGAGCTTGGGTTTTATAATTGAGGACAAATTTTATTGTAGTTTTACATAAAACAAACAAAATGGTTTTTAAAAAAAATATCTTGAACAGCCTGTGATGAATACTTTTATGGTTACTATGGGATTGTGAATTGACTACGGAACCCTTACACTATCCTTGGTTCAAGAGGAGACACACATGACTGGTTCATTTCGCTACTTCATGCATGCGATGTAGTACCTACCTACTTTGGTTGATCCAACATGTATCTTCATTAACAAATGTAGTTCACACTGAATAGACTTAATGATCGAGTGAAGCGAGTTCTCCGATTAAACTTGGATGAATAGTTTTTTGTGGTATGTCTTTCCTAGAATAACTTACGAACAGTTAATTAAATTACCATGAAATTGGGTGAGTGTTTTCAGTGCCAGCCAAGTGAACCTACACGCTTATCATGTTGGAGCCACATTAACTAATGGAGATACGAATTAGATCACCAAAAGTCCATACCATTTACCTTGCGTTTGCTACGGAATCTTAAAGCTAAAGAAGTTACATGCGATTGAATTTCAATACCAATAAATCTAACCCTGTTCGACGGTAGGTGGTACATGCCTGAAATATATGAACCGAGCTTTTTTCATCTAGAGCTTTTAGAGAAAATAGGCTGTGAAAGATGGACAAACAGACAGCCAGACAGACATGAGAGTGATCCTATATTGGTTCCGTTGGTAACTTTTGAGGTAGGTACGGTATCCTAAAACTTACTCCTTAGAATCGGATCAACATGTTTCGTAACATTGGCAAATTGATGACTTTTGTTGATCCAATATGTACTCGTATTTCCATTAACTAAGTTACCCCCTGTGTGAGGTAGGATTTTGTAGATATTTATCAAATAGGTACCTAACATAATAGGAATAGAAATAGCCTAATGTAATGAAACGGTATGATCTGCCGTTTTGTGTTGAAGTTTATAATAACGTAATATATTTGAACACCACATTACAAGCAACAAGACCTTTTGTTTGATTTGTCACACGATACATTTACAATTTGCACCCAAAATCAGAATTTGTTATTGACGCTATAGTAAGTGATTGGTTCATTTAGGAGCAGCCAACCCGGTCATTCTTGACCCACTGTTCACGTAACCTCTGCTTTTAACAATGCATTAAATCACAGGTTACGACTACCTAGGACTTACCTATTTGGCACCCACCTCCCTGAGACATAAAGATGAAAAGTCTCATGTACCTATAATTTCACCGGCACCTTCAACCGAAACACAGCAATGAGAGCACTAATGTTTTTTGGCAGAAATATGTATTTTGGTAGGACTAGGGTTTAATGCACTGTGGTAGTACTTCCCCAGGCAAAAATTTTCATATAAATGCTCTCTAACAATAAGAACTATTTGAAGCAAGTTGTCATTTTGCCTGAATGCGTACACTAAGCCTCAAATACCTTACTTTTTTTATTTTTTTCTTTTTACTCATGTTAAAGTATTGTCTACTTTATTTATACCCACATTTCTTATTTTGTTGTTTTCCTTTCTATTCTAATGTTTAATTTAAATTAGTTGGGTCTAAGATCCTGCACTCTTTAGTGTTAATTATTTACAATCTAGTATTTGAACAACCCTTTAACAGGTTAACAACTATGTGTTTCGTCTACTAACTAACACAATTTGTGCAATTCGTTTGGAAGAGTACTGCCCTGCTGTCATACAGTTTACACTAGTACAGAGGGCTGTCACTCGTCTAAATATTTTGTAACTAAATATTTTTTGTGTACCTGTTTCTGAATAAATAATTACTTACTTACTTACTTACCTAACTAACCCGAGCACACTGCAGTAGAAAAATACTACCATAGCGTCAGCCATCTTTATTCACAGTAGAACCCTAGCTCGACATGTACCAGAAGCGGTCAGACCCAGTCACCATACCAATAGTACAAGTTACTACACCGGGGGAGTTGGAGTTTGGAGTGCATAAGATGGAAAAGACTTTTTCCCAACAGTGGCTTTCATTCATATCATCTTAGTTAGTATGATTACTTAATTCATCATCTTAATCAGCCTGCAGAAGTCCACTGCTGGACACAGGCACCCCCCATAGAATGCCACGACGAATGGTCTTGTGCTGCCTTATCCATCGACTACCTGCGAGTTTGTTAATATAATATGTGATGCCATGAGCTTCCCCTTTTTTTCGGGTTTTTGGTTGCCACTCGAGAACGTTTATTCCCCTCTGGTAGGTCTCCTCATTTCATATTATACAAATAAATAAATTAAATAAATATCACGTAGATCCTTTAAACCCACCCTTCACTCACCCTTATTTCTTATAAGCGAGAGTTACGGGCAGAAGCTGATAGGAATTATTTGCTATTCTAAGAAAATAAAACACATATTTGATGAGGTGACAAGAGTATTTTAAATGGAGGTACTATATATTGGATCAATAAAAGTAAAAAACAATAAAAACCATGCATTAGTAGGTAGGTAACCTTATACCTTACACAAATGTGCCTCCAACTGGATCAAGATACAATGTATTTTCGGTCTCAAATGAGCCTAAACGTTGATCAAATAAAATATTTAAAAAAAAAAAATGTGACTCCAATCAACGTAACGTAATCTGGGTCTCTTCAAGGCTAGAGTGAATAGGTGCCTTCTAGACCTTTGTGCTCCATCTTCGGCCACATCGACACTTACCAACAGGTGAGATCGTGGTCAAACAAAGGTCTATCAATGTTAAAAAAATAAAATTAAAACGTGTTCTGTAACAATCACAAAGTACAGAATTTTACTAGTCCAATACCTATGTATCTCCATTAACTTACGTGGCTCCACCAGTGAAAGTCCTTGCTTTTTACCTTGCGATTGTTACGGAACATGGTGCTTTGATTCCAATTGGCCCTATTTTATTAAATATCTTTTATTAAATACTTAATTAAAAACCCATCTTATTTACCTATTCCTCTCGGGCAAGAACTAAGTTACATAATTATTTACCACAATCAACAAACATAACAAATTAAAACTAAAAGATATGTAGGTAGGTAAGACGCGAAAAAAGACGGCCCGCGCGCGGCTTGTTGATTGATGTCCGTCCGTCCATTATGCTATCTCTTTTTATCAAGTTTCGTACTTGTCACACAAAATGCGACGTTGCCGCTTTGCCTTTTAGCACCCACAATGCATTTGTGGCTCCAGATCAACTTTATATAGGCCAACTTCGCGTATAAATTATATATGATATGGATCTAAAAATGACGCTTCAGTATAATTTTTTTGACCGTTAGTGGATCAACGATAGTTGGACGATTCGAAAACGAGTATCTTGAAAACCAATCAATTCAGATCCAGTGTTTCTTCGCGCACTATAACGTCAGATCAAAGTATATCGGTTAGCTCGATAGGGAGTAAAGTATACATGAGAAATATGTGGATCAACATTTGTTCAGACTTCATACTGGATCAACATTTACCGTAAAGGGTTCAATATATATATATATATATATATATATTATGTATGTTAGCTAAGGTAAATATTTATATGGGCCTATGTTTGGGTATAATTTTACTAAAGCTCCAGTATGGTCCAGTAACTGCAACCTCTGGACTCCCTGCAACACAGAGCTGTTAGGATTGTCGACGCGCCCAAAGTTACCAGGGATCTAGAGCCGTTGAGCGTGCGCCGAGATGTTTTTTTGTTTTTTTTTCGGAAGGATTTATATGCAGTTGACCGCCTGGGGCCATGACTGCTTTACCGGGCTTTTGGTGAGCGCAGATGGCGCTCAACCTGTAAAGTTAGGTTGGGGCAACGAGCACAAGGGCACCACTTAGGTACGAACCTCGGCTTGGGCTGTTGCCAGGTTGGGAGGATCGGACAGTCCGAGATGTTGGCGCGCTTAGCGTCTTTTATAAGATTTTTAACGGGGAATGCTCTGAGGAGCTGTTTGAGCTAATCCCAGCTTCGCACTTTTATAACCGCACATCCCGCCATCGTGAGCGAGCTCACCCGCACATTTTGGATGCGTGGAGGTCTCGCACAGTGCGTGGCGTGGAATAAGCTCCCGTTGGATGTCTTCCCACAGGGCTACAATATGGGTAAATTCAAGAGAAATATCAATAGGGCTCTTAATGGTAGGCAGCGCGTTTGCAATACCGTGGGTGTTGCAGATGTCCATAGGCGGCGGTGACTGCTTTACATCAGGCGGGCCGTCTGCATGGTTGTCACATTATGACATTTAAAAAAAAAAAAAAAAAATGGGACCATTCTACTCATATATGGGGTGAGAAGCGTTACCTTGCCGTAACACAGTTTTTTAACTTTAATATATTAATAACATGTCCTGGGATGTCCCCTCTGTTTCCTCCCGTGGATGTCGTACAAGCTGACTAAGGGATTTACGGACTTGTTGGTATAAGATTTGTCCTGGCTGCTAGCTTATTAAGGAATGTGTTATTACTGGAAGAAAGCGTTAGCCAGTCAGTCGTGGGACGCAATGGCAGCGATGAGCTCACCACTTGTCACGTCTATATCAAAAGACGAAAAGAGGTATTTTCAGTGAAAAGAGGTATTTTCAGGCTCTGTTTACCCTTTCGGGGAAAAAGGCGAGTATCTATGAATGTACGTATTTAGGACAAGAAATTTTAAAAATAAAAAACCCTCAACGCAATGAAACTGTTGGGTCAAAGTGTACATAAGGGGGTACTGAGAAAAAAAAGACTTAATATTTTTTTTTTATCGTGTAGCGTTTTTCTTCAAATTAATTTTAAATGCACTTTCCATACGACTTACCGTTTTTGATATAAGAACTCTGAAAAATGTTTATTCGTCGAAAATTTGTCTGAGTCCTATAATTTACATAGGCTATTGGGTATTGGCATGCATGTGTCGTTTCTGGTTCGCTGCGGGCCCTGCCGGGCCACGCTCGCCTTCGGCTCGCTCGCAGCTCACGTGTGTTCACTGTTCTCTAGTGTTTTAAATCCATGTCGGACTGTCAACATGGATTTAAAACACTAGAGAACAGAAAAAAAAAAACAGACTTCATATCTCAAAAACGGTAAGTGGTATGAAAAAATGCATTGGCACCCCAACCCACAGTTAGTTTACCTTATAAGTTTCCGTGTTCATAACCTCTTCCAATATCTTCTTTTTTTCGTCTCTCATTTTACTCAGTTTGAGTTTGTTCTTATTCAGGGACCAGTTGTAGTACCAGGATATTGCTGACCGTAAGAATATCACACTGGAAATACAAATACATTGTTTTATTTTTTAAACATGCTTGTCTAAAATTAGTATTCGGAATCGTGAGCTGATGGAAATGAGCCCAAAAACTGGCACTGTTAATCATCAAGGAATTCCGTTGTCCTCCTTCCGTCTCCATCATCAGATCAGCTCGCTGTCACCATCATATTGCATTGTCATCGGAACTTGACAGGTATGCCAAATATCATCTCCACCGGTTGAGGATAACTGCTTTAAAATTCAGTTGCGAGATTCCACCAGGACAAACATACACACATAAAAAAATAAAAATAAATGTAAAATGATAAATGCACATGTAAAAGCTTGTAAATACATTGTTTTTTTTTAAACATGCTATTCTAAAAATGGTAATCGGAATCGTGTGCTGATCAAAATGAGCCTTAACAAGGCCAGTCTATTATTATCCCTCGAGGAGTTCCGTTGTCCACCTTCCGTCTCCATCATCAGATCAGCTCGCTGTCACCATCATATGTATAGCCCCACGGAGTACGCCATAACGTAGCCTATAAAGCGTTGGTCGTGCGTCCGCTTCAAGGCCTTCGAGTAGTTTATAGTGGCAAAGAGTATGTATAGCCCCAGAGAATACCCCATAAAGTGGGAAAGAGTACGTTTTTTTTTTTTTTTTTACTACTGGGATGACGGAACAAGCAAGAGGCCCACCTGATGTTAAGCGGTAACCTCTGCCTATGAACAGTGCATTACCTCATAGGTCACGTCCACCTAGGACGCGCCCTATGTGGCATTGCACTGCGCCCGCCACCCTGAGACATTAAGATGAAAAGTCTCATGTGTCTGTAACGTACAGCCTACAGAATCGCTTTTTCACAGCTCAATGCAAATAATACCTTGAGACCTTCAAGATCAATTTGCCTGAATTTCATGAAATCTATATTTTAAAAGAAAGCTCAATGTCGTTGAGAGGGCATAGTTGCAAAACATCCCGTGGACCATCCAACACAAACACTGCACAGCACTTCCTTAGTAACAGAGTGGTCCATAATTGGAATCATTTACCTGAAGATGTTGTTACTGCCACATCAAAAACAAATTGGATAACTGGTTGCGAACGAACAAACCGTTAACATTAAAAGACATTAAGGCGCTATAGGTTCAACGAACATTTTTGTATGAGGCGAAGAAGGCGAGCGCACGCTCTGATACCGAAGACATTAAGGCGTTATAGGTTCAACGAACATTTTTGTATGAGGCGAAGAAGGCGAGCGCACGCTCTGATACCGAAGACATTAAGGCGTTATAGGTTCAACGAACATTTTTGTATGAGGCGAAGAAGGCGAGCGCACGCTCTGATACCGAAGACATTAAGGCGTTATAGGTTCAACGAACATTTTTGTATGAGGCGAAGAAGGCGAGCGCACGCTCTGATACCGTGTTTTTAAGGCGTTATAGGTTCAACGAACATTTTTGTATGAGGCGAAGAAGGCGAGCGCACGCTCTGATACCGTGTTTTTAAGGCGTTATAGGTTCAACGAACATTTTTGTATGAGGCGAAGAAGGCGAGCGCACGCTCTGATACCGAAGAAAAATTATATAAAAATGTCGTTCAAAGTTTTGTTTAATTTTGTTGATGAATTCACTAACTCAAATAATAACTAACATGTAACCAAATGTTTCAAAAATTAAAACGTGAGAGATGTGAGTGGAAAATAGCATTTAAATTTTAAAAAGGAGGTATCTTTGTTTTTTTTTTATCGAGTGAATTAATTCAAATATTGTATTGAATTATTGATTTCACTAGATAAAAAGCTCAAGAATATCATATATTTTTTTCTTCACAGAAAACTATGAAAATTCTTATCAAAAACTTAAAAATTCTAGAGACATTTGAGAACCTATCGCGCCTTAAAGTGTAATCAGTGCAGCGAGAAACTAAGACATTTCAACACTCTGAAATGGACACATCAGCGAAAGCTGCTCGTCTATCATAATATTAGTAATAATACTCACAGTATAGGAAGAACTAGGAGTGGCGAGGCGTGCAGAACCGAATGCAGCCAGTACTGACTTTTCCCCACGTACATAAAGTAGTACAAGATAGCGAAGAGTACGTAGAGCCCCACGGAGTACGCCATAACATAGCCGATGACGCGTTTGTGCGTCTGCTCCTTGTATTGTCCATCCTGCTCGATGGACTTTATCTTCGTTTCGAGTCGTTCCAGTACTTCTGTGGTTGTTTTCTTGCGCTGGGGAAAAACGACATCTATTACCACGCTTTTATTAGCTTGGCTTGTATCTATGTATGTATGTGTGTAACGGAATCACCCCACACCACGCACCCCACGCTTTTTATACTGAATTGAATTCTTCTGTTAATAACTTAAACTTTATTATAATTTTATTTTGTGGTGATAAATTCTGATTGATTGTTCGATCTTCTACTACTGTAATATAAACTCTTTGAAATTGTCAATTATTTTTATATTTTTTAGTTCGGTTACTTATCGTCGTTTCGTATGAGGTAGTGCTGGACTCTGGTGTCAGAGTTTGTCAAGCCGCCCGAGGGCCTCTGACATGGCTTATCGACTGCTATTTATCAATAAGAGCCGGGACCGACAGCTTAACGTGCCCTCCGAAGCACAGAGCGATGGAAAGGGTAGGATAGGACCCGGTATCGTTGGATTCTGAGTTGCACTATTGAACCGTTAGGCTACCATCGCTATGGTTACCTATAAAAGCGTGTTTTTTTTAGTTTTTTAAACTATTATGTATATTTAACAGTACAAAATCAACAGCCCGCCTATTGCCTTCCTACCTGACTAACCAACTTTACAAGCTAATATTTGTTTGGGTCAAATCTAGCAACTGAAATTTGAACCTGTTAAGGCGATATATGTATTAAAATATATGTTTTTTTTTAGTAGTAGTAGAGCTTTTTTGTGATAGAGTTCGTCCGGGGAAGTACTACCACCATACCTATTTCTGCCGCAAAACAGTAGTGTGTGTTCCGGTTTGAAGGGTAAGGGTGCCGGTGAAATTACGGGCGCATGAGACTTTTCATCTATATGTCTCAGGGTGGCGGGCGCAGTGCAATGCCACATAGAGCGCATCCTAGGTGGACGTGACCTATGTGGTAATGCACTGTTCATAGGCAGAGGGTACCACTTAACATCATGTGGGCCATCTGCTTGATCCGTCATTCCAAGTTGTATAAAAATGTATGTATGTATGTAATAACTTAATAAGCATTTTTTTTACATATGAATGACTGTACAAGCAGGTGGCCCAACTGATGTTAAGCGGTAACCTCAGCCAATGAACAGCGCATTATCTCTCTGCGCTGCCGCCGCGCTGCGCAGAGTGCGCGTCAGCCACAACAGCCTCCTGGCTGTGGTAGCCGATAGGCCAGATTCCCACCTCACTCAGCACTGGACTAAGATGCATTCAGTTATGGGCAGTTATGGCCAATTACACATATAACTGAGTGCATTTTGCCCAGTTGTTAGAATTAAAATTTAACTGTCTTACTGTAGGAATTAATAATATTTTTCATAAGTGCTGTATTTTTGTGTACTAACCAAATTATGGATCTGTGTGTCTGAATAGGTCTCATAGGTCACGTCCACCTAGGACGCACCCTATGTGGCATTGCACTGCACCCAACACCCTGAGACACAAAGATGAAAAGTCTCATGTGCCTGTAATTTCACCGGCACCCTTACCCTTCAAACCGTAACACAGTGTTGCGAGCACTACTTCTTTACGGCAGAAATTGGTATGGTGGTAGTACCCGGACGAACTCTTTCACAAAAAAGCTCTACTACTACTAAAAAATATTGTGATAAGGTTCATACTCGATTTCGTTATTGCGTTAGATGATACGCGATAGTTTATATTATCAGTTAGATAATGTATCTCGTTGGGAGAACATAATCTGACATTATTACACAGCTCTAACCACAAACTAGGAACTCCTGCCTAGTCTAGATCTCAGACAACGACGACATAGGTAGATACCTACGGAACCCTTTGGTGCGTCCTAGGTGACCTAACGTGACCTAAGAGGTAATGCATTGTTACAGGCAGAGGTTACCGCTTAACATCAGGTGGGCAATATGAAGCGTCATTCAAATAGTTTTCCGTCCGTCTTGGATTTCAATAGTTTGAAAACTGTTTATTTTGCACTAGCCCAGTCCGTCCTTTCTTACTGCATCACATCCTGGGGATGTGCAGTCAAAACCCTGTTGATACGGCTCGAAAGAGCACAAAGAGCTGTACTGAAAGTACTTTCTAAAAAACCTATTCTTTTCCCCACTTCTGATCTCTACTCTCTATGCCAAGTTCCTTCAGTCCGAAAACTCTTTATTCTGCACACTATTCTTCGCAAACACTCCCAATTATATTATGTGCCTGTGGCTGTCAATTATAGAAGAAGATCGGACAAGGTTTGTACGGTCGAGCGATGCCGAACGGCCCTAGCAAATCGACATTTTTACTACTTAAGCCCGATGTTGTACAACAGAATAAATCTACAGCTAAATATATTCCCGCTTCCTCATTTTAAATGCAAATTGAAGTGTTTAGAATGGCTTTTATCACTATCGTATGAAGATACTGAACTTGTCTTAAAGTTCGCCGAATAATGTACCATTATGCTGAATAATATACACACACACTCACACACAAACTCACACCTACTCCCACTCACCCTCCCACTCACACACACCGCCACACACACATACACTCCCTCACACACACACACACACACAAACACACACACACACACACACACACACCTATATACACACCCTCTCACACTAAACACTTAAAAACTTAAAATGTTTACCTGTAAGTAGTCAATAATCCAGTTTCATTTTTATTTGTACTCCATCATGTTTAGTCAGGTATCTTATCTAATCTTAATTTTTACTTTTTCCCTTTTATTACTTTATAAGTTTATAACTTTTGGAACCCTGTACTCCACGTAATTTTTTGAGGAGGGCGTTGGTACTTGCGACACAGTATTTTACTTCTGCGGGTATCATCGTTTTTCATTGTTTGTGTTCTAAGTTAATTGTTCCAAATAAAGATATTTTGATTTTTGATTTTTTTTTTGAGTTAAATAAAAATAAAAAACCGGCCAAGTGCGAGTCGGACTCTCACACAGAGGGTTCCGTACCATTATCTATAAAAACGGGAAAAAAATTATGTTTGCTGTATGGGAGCCCCCTTAAATAATTATTTTATTCTATTTTTTAGTATTTGTTGTTATAGCGGCAACAGAAATACATCATCTGTGTATATTTCAACTGTCTAATTATCACGGTTCATGATACAGCCTGGTGATAGACGGACGGACGGACGGACGGACAGCCGAGCCTTAGTAATAGGGTCCCGTTTTATCCTTTAGGTACGGAACCCTAAAAACGTAAATATTGCATACAAAGGCTACGTCCACTCAAGATCGGACATTATATAAATTCGCCAAGATATTAAATACCTAAACTTTTTGGAAAACTGAAAGTACTCAATCAGAGCGTGACCATTCTTAATGTATTCGTTTACGGAACTTATTGCAAGGTGATAAGGATTGTATTACAACGACAGAGACAGGTCTTCAGTTTGGACGAAAGTGAATGGTCGGGGCATGAAAGTCGGGTCGTGACAAATAATATTTATTTTTAACAGTCTTCAGATAAAGAGGAGGTTATATGTTCGTCTGTATGTTTTTTTTTTCTACTTGGAATTACGGGTCAAGCAGATGGCCCACCTGATGTTAAGTGGTACCCTCTGCCTGTGAACAGTGCATTACCTCACAGTCACAGGTCACGCCCACCTAGGATGCGCCCTATGTGGCATTGCACTGCACCCGCCACCGAGACATAAAGATGTAAAGTCTCATGTGCCTGTAATTTCACCGGCACCCTTACCCTTCAAACCGGAACACAGCAATGCGAGCACTACTGCTTTGCGGCAGAAATAGGTATGGTGGTAGTACTTCCCCGGACGAACTCTTTCACAAAAAAGCTCTACTACTACTAATAATAATATCTATGTGATATATTGTACTAGCGACTCGCCCCGGTAGCCCCCGGTGACCCCCACCCCTCCCCCCCTATGTCAATCTCCTGGTTCTAAGCTACCACCCCACCAATTTTCAGCCAAATCGGTTCAGCCGTTCTTGAGTTATAAGTGTTGTAATAAACATGACTTTTTTTTATTTACTATACTGTATATTTACAAAATACGCATACATTATGTGCAAGGCATGCTGTTGTCACATTACAATGCATTGTTTTAGTGAACCAACAGCCTTGACTTGTATTGTATATGTATGAGTTCAGTTGAATGGAGTAGGTACCTACTGGTCCACGGTTGAATGCCACACAGCAGGTATTGTAGCAGGTTCGTAAGGTGCAGGTTATATCGCCCATGGCGTCACTAGTGATCAAAATTCTCGACAGTATGAGCCCCAATACTATTTTCTAGGTCTAATAGCTCCCAAGATACAGGGTTCCCAATGTTCTCTATTTTTTCCCTAAAACTTTGAAAAGTTTCCTTTCATGCATTTGTAGGAGAGGCTTTTCAGAAGTAGTTGTGGGGCTGGGGGCATGGATGTCGTGGTTGGCATCAAACCCCAGCCTGATTGATGCCATCCCCAATCGGTAGGGGTGTTGTGCACTACCAACCACCACAGACAGACATGACCAATCCATAAGGGATAAATATTTAAATATTTTTTTATTTATTTTTTTACGTTTTACAAACGTGTTTTTTTTGCATTTATAGATAATGGTACGGAACCCTTTGTGAGTCCGACTCGCACTTGGCCGGTTTTTTAAATTATATTTCTTGATAAAATATAGCTAAGCTAGTTAGTTTTAAGCAATAGTATAAATAAATCTAAATTAAGTTGACGTTGAATGCAAATCGGCATGTATTAAACCACCGGAGCCACCGGAATTTATGCTCTAAGGTCATTCAGTTTAAACTTAATGTGTAAATACCTACTTTGATATACTGTTTTGTGTGCTTTGGGTTTTACTTGCCATTCTAGTTTATTAATTTACTAGCGACTCGTCCCGGCTTCGCACGGGTAGTTTCAGGATGAGAAACAGCCCCCCCCCCCTATCCTCCCCCTGGTAGCCTATGATACTCAGGGTGAATGTAGCTTTCCAATGGTGAAAGAATTTTTGAAATTGGCACAGTAGTTTTTGAGTTTATTCATTACAAACATACACACACAAAAATACAAATCTTTCCTCTTTATAATATTAGTGTAGATAGATGAGCAGCTATCGCTGGTATGTCTACATCAAAACAGAGTTGAATGTCTAAATTTGGGTCACTTTTTAAGTTCTCAATTGTCCTTTCGTAGCCAGTTGTCGAGCTTGTTCTTGAATGCGTTCACAGACGTGGCAGAAACAACATCGTCTGGTAGTATGTTCCAATTGTGGACCACTCTGTTACTGAAGTGATGTGCAACAGTGCATTCGGATCTCGAGCCAGTTTAAAATGGTGAACACGAGATGATCTTTCTTTCTTTATAAAGATATTGTGTAGGTCTCTAGCAGGTTGTATTGGTAGGTCGGGAATTTATGTCTCTATGAGGTCACCGGGAAGGCGTCTTTCTTCAAGGGTAGTGAGGCGTAAGGCATGTAATCTCTCTTCATAAGATTTTTGCTAGACGACTGTTTTTTTTTTTTTCTACTTATAATCGCAGTACCAAGCAGTTGGCCCACCTGATGATAAGCGGTACCCTCTGAGGCGTTAGGGTGTAGATAAGGGGGCGGAAGTCGGAACGGGAATTTTTTCTAAGTCGTTTTTCGATGAAATTTTTCTGTACCAAGCAGTTGGCCGGTAAAAATTTAGAATCGTTTGGCAGGAGGAGGAGGGGGAGATGGGGGGTGGTGGAGGGGGAGGGGTACCCCCTCACCCCTGGTACCAATCCCATAACAAGGTAACTTATAGTTTTCGAGAAAAAAAATAAAGAAAATTTTGAGGTTAAGTATGAGATTTTGGTAAAACTTTACAATCGTTTGGCAGGAGGAGGATGGGAGAGGGGGGGGGGAGTGGGGGATTTGTACCCCCTCGCCCCTGGTACCACTCCTATGCAAAGGTAACTTACAGTTTTCGAGAAAAAAATAGTTTTTTTTTTTGTTAAGTATGGATATTTTAAATGTCGGACTCCGGTATGTGCTCCCGCCAGTACTCTCGCGAGGTCGCCCTTGAGTGTCGCTTCACCCACTCGACCTTTGCTACGCTACGGAGGTCACCGGCTCGCTTCGCTCGCCAGCTCCCCCCTTCACTCCGCTCGGCCTCGCGGGCTTGCTCCACTCAAGATCTCCCACGCGAGCTACTGGCTCCGCGTATCTATATACACTCTAGGGGCGTGACGCACAGTACCACGTGGAGTCGGGGTGCTCCGTATCGGGTCTGCCACTCTTTTCGGACCTAACCAACTATTGTCGGGGTGCTCTGTGTCGAGTCACACAGTCAGTCAACAATAAAAAATCCATAATTTATAACATTAATTAATTCCTCAAAAGGATCTCTCTTATTTCTTTCAACATCCCTTCTCTACAGATAGAGGGAAAAAAAAACTCATAAATTAAAAATTATTAATATTATTATTTTACGTTCCGATTTTGTAAAATTTTCTTTATTATTTTTCTTTAAAAGCACAAGTTTCCTGGACAAGGGGGCCGAGGCTGGAATTTCCTGCACCCTCCCTGCAAGTTGGCGATGACTCCCGTAACATCTGACACTTCCAATTAAAAAATTTCATACTTAACCTCAAAAATTTCTTTATTTTTTTTCTCGAAAACTATAAGTTACCTTGTTATGGGACTGGTACCAGGGGCAAAGGGGTACCCCTCCCCTTCCTCTCCCCTTACTCCCACCCTCCTCCTCCTGCCAAACGATTCTAAACCCAACCCGTTGGCCCACCTGATGATAAGCGGTACCCTCTGAGGCGTTAGGGTGTAGATAAGGGGGCGTAGATAAGGGGGCGGAAGTCGGAACGGGAATTTTTTCTAAGTCGTTTTTCGATGAAATTTTTCTTAGTCTTTTTTCCTCTGCGCCCCCTTATGTACACTCCAACCCATAGGTCACATAGGTAAATATAAAGTTTACGACTTACATTGTTGATAGTGCCATTACTTTCCATGTTATTGCAGTTATTGTAGGTATCAGGTAGGTGAGATCATAGTGACTAAGTAGAGAAACAATGGACACAATACAAAAGCCGTGGGTAGCTATAGGATCTTGATACACCGTTCATGCTAGTCTCAATAAATTATTAAGCAACTCAGGTCATGGACGAAAGATTGAATTGCCGCCAAAAACATATTAGACAATTCTAATCGAAATAGTCTTGGCTAGAACACAAAACATACGGTACAAATCAATCAAGAATAAAAAGCATACTCACTCGAAATCTAGATATAATAACACCCATTTTCCTTCAACGAACACTTGAAACACAGAGTCAGATTAATTTAGAACACTTTTATCTCAAATCAATCCAGCCGAAAGAACTTTAAATCTATAAATAAGTCACGGTTTGGCATCACAGGCAGTTCACCGTCTAAATTTTGATGACGAATTTTCTCTAACCTAAAAAGCCGCTGTTATTCAAAATCTATTTACTTGACAGCAACGCCGTCATATTGTAGCAATTTATCACGCACAATACCGTAAAGTTCGAGTCAAATAAACTTGTACAAAGCTAGAAAATTCGAAAACAATAAAACATTAACTTCGATCGAATAAACGACAACGGCAAACGGAAGGAAAACGAAAACAGATTAGACGTTGATGATGTTGACAGACGTGACGGCAGCCAACAAAAAATGATAGTTCACTGAGATTTGACAGCACAACCACAGCCAATAAAACTAGGGAGGAAAAAGTGTTCCAAGTGCGCTAAATAAGCAGTTACATATTTAAACAAAATGATTGGTTTTCACGGCCGTTTCACATCCTGCTTAAACCCTTGAAAATAGATGGCGCCAGCTTTGTACTTAACTGTCAAAATAAAGTAAAATGTAACAACAACGTAGTGATATATTTTCGTGATATTTTGTTATAATATTTGTAGAACCATATACCTACACTTTTCTATCATCTACATACATTTCATTCTACAGATAAGTTGGAGGATCTCTACTATCACAGCTATTACACAAAAGCACAAACAATGCATTTGTTAATTTTGACAACCACAGATGAGTCAGCGCCACCTATGAGCCAAATCGAGTTTTTTTTTAATTCGAAAATGAAAATCCGTTTAGTTTCATAGTTGCAAAGTCACGCAAAGTGTCCGGTTAACACAATTAAAAAAACAGATTTTACAGATTCAGCCCAGTTACAGTTTGGTAAGTACATATTTATATGTACCACAAGTACTTCCAGCACTGATTAATTAAGGTGGTTGCTTTTGCTTGTGACGCGAAATTCATTTTTTTTCGTGTTTTTTGCTCATCACAGCTCATCAACACTTCTTCAGATAGCGAAAACTATGTTGCCGGTAATTATATGACACAAGTTTTAATTTGAAGTATCACATAAATATCATTAGTTTGGCTACGATTGTGCTTGAAACAAAAAAAAACACTATATAAACCATTGAAGCACAATCGTAGCCAAACTAATGATATTTATATGATAGGTACTATAAAGTAAAACATATGTGTTAGGTCATATAATTACCGGCAACATAGTTTTCGCTATCTAAAGAAGTGTTTATGAGCTGTAATGAACTTCGAGATGTAATGAACTTGAATTTCGCACCAGAAGCGAAAGCAACCACCTTAAACAGGATCGTCTGTATAGAATGCTTTTTGTAAATTTTGAATGGTAGGTAGAAATAACATTGCCCGCAACATGAGCCCCGATATACATGAAAATCTGAAGGGTCTTACTGTTTCATGGCAAAAATTAAGTTAACACTGGGTCAGGGCAATCAAGTACGTATGGTAACATTTTATTTTGAATGCATTGGTGGCATTAGCACCAGCAAGGCATTACCGCATTTACCGCATTTCATTGGATGCATACTAAAAAAGCCCGCGAAGTTTCAACAAAAGAGTTCTCAAACTCAAACATAGTGTTTAAAAAATTGCTATAACAAGTCCGCCAATCTGTTTGTATTCGCTAGGTCTACTGTTTGCAGAACTACTAAAGTGGTAGTAGAAATCACATAAGTTTTTTTTTATTTGTTATTTTTTAATTAAATAGCACACCCAACACAGGTTTACACTAAAACATTCAAAAAACAAAACAAAACAAAGTTATTTAGTTAGTTAGACCCGCTTGGCATTTAGGTACCTACCTAAGTCTGGAATCTTGCTGTCTTATGGCAAAAATAAATATACCAAATCAGTATTTATCCCTCATTTTATTTGAAAATTACACAAAAGTTACAATGGACGAGGAATATCTAACCTCATATGAAAATAAGTCGTAAGGGTCGGGGTATTCAATGACGTATGGTAACATTTATTCTTGTGATGCGCAGTAAAAAGCCCGCGAATTTCTCAAACTTCTTTGTCTTAGCTATTTTATCTGTGGTCTTAGCAATAAATTCACTAATCATAGACTTAATGCTGGTAATACTACCGATCCGCTGAACACGCTAAAAAAAGAAGAAGAAGAAGAGTCCGCACAACGACTGAAGTCCGACGGCCTTTTGAGGAACTAACGGATAACAGAGGTAGATTTTCACTTTTGCACTTTTGCGCTTAGAAACTAGCGCTCCGGACGAAGTAACTATTAAGTAATCTTTGGCTCCAGTCACCGGACTTCAGTCGGTGTGCGTCAAGCTAGCGACCCCCAAATCGAATTCAGGGTTTTCTTCCCGGCCAATAAATAGTGCATAAATAGTGCCAAATAGTGCCTTTAGTTAAATAATTAGTGCCTCAATACTTTAGAAGTTATAAGCTAAAGAATGGGGGGGTCGCTAGCTTGATGTCACGATAGCGACCCGCACCTGTAACTCAGCAACCACAGCACGTACGACTTAGCTTTATATCTCAAAAAATAGTGCCTAATTAGTGCCTAAGACCTGCAAAACCTCAGCAACGAGGCTACAACAGAAAAGAAGATATTTTATATTATTTCTGAGACTATTGGCTTCATGGCGTCGGTCTTCGCTGCCCTCACTGCCGCGCCAATACAGCAACTTTAAATTTTGACGTTTTTCTATAGCTCAAAAAATAGTGCCTAATTAGTGCCTTAGACCGGCAAAACCTCAGATACGAGGCTGCAACAGAACAGAAGATATTTGATATTCTTTCTGAGACTATTAGCTTCATCGCGTCGGTTTTCGCGTGTGCGTCAAGCTAGCGACCCCCACATCGAATTCAGGGTTTTTTCCCGGCCACTTCAGTCGTGGCGCGGGCTCTATAGACCGTTCATCGTAAGTTGGCACCTGCCATAGAGTATTTATAGGTGCCATCTTACGGTGAACATGCCGTACCGTTCACTGTAAGTTGGCACCTGCCATGAAGTATTTACAGGTGCCATCTTACGGTGAACGTGCTGTGGTGTTGTGCTATTAAATTAACAAGTCCGCCAATCTGGCGTGTAGCATGGTAGGGTAGTCACATCAGCGGCCTCCCGCGCCGTTTGCCTCCCATCAGAGTCCACGCAGCGACACATCCCGCGACGACACTGTATCATCCTGTAGTTCCCATTTCTACAGCATACTGGCTTTTCAGTTGATGAAGCCATGATCAGCGATGTTTGGGCACATTCTGAAAAACAACATTTTTCCAATCTATGGAATCCTTACTAAAAGCAGTCAGGAGACAGTATTGATATGAAGCTAATAGATGGCGCTATAAAAAATTTGCATGTAAAAAAGTCAGTCAAAAGTATTTTTTAAGTTGAAACTCACAAGGATCATTTTGAATCATCTTATAAACTAAATTTACTCCTGTTCCAACGCGACCAAACCTAGAAGAATCAAGCAACAAACACGGCTTGGTTGATTTAAAGCAAGGTGCGTGTATGGTGCAACTATTATTTATTCTGTGGTGGATCCTCGAGAACAAGGCTATCGCTGGCATCAGATGGCGCTTTAATCATTAATAGTACCACTACTCACCACTAGATGGCACTAAAAGCGGCATAAAATACAAAATTAAGTTCTTGAATTATTATTAATCTTACTGCAATCCATGGCTTCGTATTCAGCTGTGTGGGGATGAGCTTCGTAATTATCAATGTGTAATCCACGCTCGTCCACGCAAATTTTCCTAAAATTAAAGAAAAAGAACTATAAAAATTCTTTGAAATCAGCCAGCCGTCCGAATGGAGATTTTCGTAGCATATAGGCTCAAAATAAAACGGCACGCTTGTTTTCATATCAATTTACGTGTTTGCGGTGTCTGCCTTGATGTTATAGGTCTGTGGTAAAGCATAGCTGCGCCCTCAAATCCCACGACGGGTCTCTTTCTGAACAGACTCAAACTACGAGCGTAGATGAGGCATAATGCAGTGAACTATTAACTTTATGTAGGTACCTACTTGGGATAGTTAGTATTAGTACCGATACCTATTACAACTACTTATACCTACGTCTTCTCTCCTCAAAGACAACTCTTCCTTAGGATAAAGCCCAATATAAGCTAGGTATGCTTATTTAAAATTATCTACCTATTTCGTGTTCCTCATTGCGACTCTTTCACAATCACCGGTAATTAAAACCAGAGGATTGTATTGACGTGCGTCATGTTAAAAGAAAGCTGGCGGTCAAGCTTCTTCAGGCGTTCCAACGTTCTTTGTACATGACACGCACTATACCTCTCACACACTGAATTCAAGTAGCTACCTAGCTCGTTTCTCTCAGCACACTGGTAACTTTACTGGCTCGGAATCGCCAGTACATAACTTGATCTTTTCTGCCTATCACAAGTAATTATTTTGGTAAAAATTAAAAAAACCCTCATCGCAATGAAACGGCTAAAGCGATTTTGATCAAACACAGCTAATTTAGAAAACTCCCGACTAATTCACCTTTCTAACAAAACAAAAAAAAAACGGTTCACCCGTTCGGTAGCTACAATGCCACATACAGACAGACACAGACACACAAACAGACACGTCAAACTTATAACACCCCGTCGTTTTTGCGTCGGGGGTTAATAAAAACAGCTCAGAGGGGGCTTAGTAGGTACCTAGGTACGAGAATTTGGTAGTATTCGACTCTATATGAAGTTTCGTTTCCTTCCATACACTTACTCGCAGCGCCCCTAGCGGAAACGAGGAGTCAACTAAGGACGCTGTCAGTAAATGTATTGAAGGAAACGAAACTTCATACACAGCTTGTTAACCGTAAGATGGCACCTGTAAATACTCCATGGCAGGTGCCATCACCAATCCACCCGTCAAATGTGGTGATTACGGAAATCCCCCCCATGCAATGGGGGACGCGTTGTCCAGCAGTGGACGTCTAGGCTGCAGCTGATGATGCAAACTTACTCTCCGGTCCTCCTCTTCACCACCCTGCCATACGTGCCATCAGGCATGCACTCCGGAAACCCACTGAAGTAGTCCACAATATACCCGTCCTCTTCACTCTGCAGTATCAAGTCTATCTTTTCTTGCATGTCCTCAAAGCAGGGGGTTGTGTAGTTGAAGGGGGGGATGCCTATGTTCTGGTGCGGGAAGAGATCCAGAGATGCCGCGTCTGAAAAAAAACACAATTAAGATATATATTATACATTTATCTGATCTTATCTTAAAGGATGCCGGGAAGAGATCGCTTTTAGCGATAAGACCGCTCATTGTACATTACTATTATTGTTATTTGTTCTTTTATATTTTTATTTGTCTAATTGGTGTGCAATAAAGTGTTTATCTATCTATATATCTATCTATTTATCTTAACTTAATCTTTGGCTAGGCAATAGAAAATGTAGTTCCTCAGAAATCTTATGCGCAGCCAAGAAGCTAAATTCAGTGATTCAACGGCCTAGTTATATCGAAAGAAGTGTGGATTAATGTCTCCCCAAAGTTTTAGTCCGTATCTACAAACTGAAGCCACTTAGTCGTGATGTGCTGTCAGTGCTGTGTTTGACCAGAGATCCTTAACTTTTGGATACGCAGCAAACGTATTTTTTTTATACTACTTTGAATGACTGGTCAGGCAGATGGCCCACCTGATGTTATGTGGTAGTGGTACCCTCTGCCTATGAACCTACCTACCATTACCTCATAGGTCACGTCCGCCTAGGACGCACCCTATGCGGCAGTGCACTACGCCCGCCACCCTGAGACGTAAAGATGAAAAGTCTCATGTGCCTGTAATTTCACCGGCACCTGTACCCTTCAAACCGGAACACAGCTATGCGAGCACTACTGCTTTGCACCAGAAATAGTTATGGTGTTAGTACTTCCCCGGACGAACTCTTTCACAAAAAAGCTCTACTACTATTTTACTATAAAATCTTTCGTGAATCATAACAATTATTTTATAAAAACGGGAAATTTTCACGTACCATTAAATCGATGTAAGCACCGACATAGTTTCGACCCGTTTCGAGAGTCTTTTTCAAGGTGAGTGAACGCGACGCACTCCACCCGCGTCTCACTTAGCACTGCTAAGTCGTTTTTATAAAATAATAGCTCTACTACTACTTCATGCTTTGTGTAGGAATTAGGTCTTGAGTCTAACTCCCATCCGAATCCCGACCAAACAGACTCCAGCGGGACTACCTACCTGATCAGGACCCGGACAAAAGCCGTCATTAGGTACTGGCAGGTCATAGCGATTGGGAATGAGCTGCAGGATGCCGTTGGAACTGCTCCGCAGTCTGCTGAGCAATGAGGCAGTTTTCACGGATGATAGCATGATGTCCATGTGGTGTAATCGCTTTTACAACACCGCTCGCCATCGGCAGAGGATTCATCCGCACACCTTAGAGCCGAGTGGTCCCGGACTGTGCGGTTTCAGAGGAACTTCCTCCCGCGAACGCTCAGGTTGTGGAATGATTTCCCTGCTGAGGTTTTCCCAAGTGACTACAGTATGGGGTTCTTAAAAAGGGGTGTTTGTAAATGTTTAAAAGGTCGGCAACGCGCGTGTGATGCCTCTGGTATTGCAGGCGTCCATAGGCTACGGTAACCGCTTACCAACAGGTGGACTGCATGCTTGCTTGCTACCTTGGTAGTAAAACAAAAAACCTATGAGAGTAAGGTGTACTTACAACACGACAATTCCGACAGTGGATACTCATCGAGATTCAACATCCTCCTATCCCCTTCCAGGATCTGTCCAGTGATTATATCCACGCAATAACAGGTCCTGTCGACACACTGGATAGGGTTGAAGTTCCCGTCTGACGTGCAGCGAGGGCCGATGACCGGGAGACGCACACCTGGGGAGATTGACCTCTTTATCTTCTCGTGGAGGCGCGAGCAACCTGGGATAGTAAATAAGGTTTTATTAAATAATTAGCTTTCTACTGAAAACATAAACTCTACTCTGCCAGCCGCCAATTTCTATCATTATCTAACTCAGTAAAGTTCAGGTAATTGCGCAACGAAAAATCGAATAATTGCGTATTACAAGAAAACTTAGACAACTTATAAAAAAAGGCCAAGAGCGAATCGGACTCACGCACGAAGGGTTCCGTAGCATTAACTACAAAAACGGAAAAAAAATCAGGTTTAAAAAAAAATACAAAAAAATTGCACGCAAAAAGTGGTCACCCAACCAAAAACTGACCTCGCAGTCGCAGTCGTAAAAAATACCATCATTGCTTAACCTACATTTGGAAAAATCACGTTTGTTGTATGGGAGCCCCCTTAAATATTTATTTTATTCTATTTTTTTGTATTTATTGTTATAGCGGCAACAGAAATACATCATTCATTCATTTCAACTGTCTAACTATCACGGTTCATGAGATACAGCCTGGTGACAGACCACATACATCCATGTGACAGACGGACAAACAGACAGACAGGCAGACGGATAGACAGATGGACAGCCGAGCCTTCGTAATAGGGTCCCGTTAAACGGAACCCTAAAAATGGCAGATTGAATCCCCTACCTTACAATTAAAAACCTCCAAAGGTTTGACTAGGTACCTAGCTACTCACAATCTCGATATAGGCATCATTGATTTGTTCCTGTTTGTCCCCGAATCTGTCCCCGTTCGGGGACAGACAGGAATTTGGATTAAAGAAAAAACCATAATTAAAATTAATCTCACACTTACCGCAATGCATGCTCTCCGTGGTTACTGTGCCCATGTAAAGAACTTCTCCAAACAGTCTTTCGCCTTCCTCCGACTGGCAGAAGCATCTGGAATGGTCAAAGAGTCTTCATCAAGGCAGGGAAACCATGTAAACATCTTACTAGCTTATACCCTGAAGGTTGGTTACCCACAGGTTGTCAAAAACAGCTGCCATGAAGCTAGGCATCCTGAATAAGGTAAAGCGTTACTTCACACCAGGACAGCTTACAATTGCATAACAGAAATTGTTAGTAGTAGAGTTTTTTATGAAAGAGTTCGTCCGGGGAAGTACTACCACCATATCGATTTCTGCCGCAAAGCAGTAGTGCTCGCATTGTGTTCCGGTTTGAAGGGTATGGGTGCCGGTGAAATTACAGGCACGTGAGACTTTCATCTTTATGTCTCAGGGCGGGCGCAGTGCAATGTCACATAGGGCGCGTCCTAGGTGGACGTGACCTGTGTGATAATGCACTGTTCATAGGCAGAGGGTACCGCTTATCATCAGGTGGGCCATCTGCTTGTTCTGTCATTCTAAGTAGTATAAAAAAAAACAAAAAAATGTCCAATACTCATGAAGTTATAGGTAAATCACCTATGATTTCATGCCAATACTTCATTCGCGTCCATTTTTGTCGCAACGTCTTTATGAGCCAATCCATTGAAACCTTAGAGCATTGCAGGCCTCCGACCGGAGATTGAAACGCTCTTCTGTCATCCTGTTGCGAAGATATACGCGAAACTATGCGAAAAAAATCTTTAGCGTGCTGTAATAAACATAATATCTATTACGAGAACATATAACGGCAAGTGGGGCGAGCCGCGAGAAATTCTGTAATTTTAGCTCGAAGAGAGTGCAGTAATAAAGATATCTCCACAGTACACAAAAATACCGCCTTGCACGTGCCCCCGTGCCCCTCCTCTTAAATCCGCCCTTGCGACAGATTCATGAATATAGCACCCTTTGGCTACGGAAAGGTCTTACGTATGAGCAGGAACGCAGTCAAAGGATGCATAGTTTCCCTTTCCGTCACAGTGTGGTCGCATCTCCATCGCGCCCACTTCTCCTGCGGCTTGGCTCGCGTCGAAGGTATCCTGCGCGCTGTGGCACTTAGACTCCACTACAATAAAGAACAAAATATTTTAGAATAAGATTTTTGTAAAGAATGTATTTTTTAATTACTTATAGCTCTTATAAAATGTACAGTATGGGGTTCTTCAAAAGGGGTGTTTGGAAATTTTTAAAGGGTCGGCAACGTGCGTGTGATGCCTTTGTTATTGCAGGCGTTCATAGGCTACGGTAACCGCTTACCAACAGGTAGGCCGTAAGCTTGTTTGCTACCTTGGTAGTATAAAAAAAAACCTACATATGAATGAAGATGATGAAACTAGTAAGCAGAACCGTCAGCTGATCAAAACTAGCCGAAACACGGCTAATCTACTATTACCTATCGAGGAGTTCCGTTCTCCACCTTTCCCTCTCCATCATCCTATGAGGTAATGCGTTGTTAAAGGCAGAAGTTACCGCTGGTAGGCCATATTATGCCATTTTGCCATAGGCCAAATAATGTGAAAAGTAGAGTATGCTTCTCTGGGATAAAGCCTGTCTTTGTCTTGGGCAGCTTGAACCCCTCGCTTCACTCAGGACTCCATATAACTCCCTCGCTTAGAGTCCCTTGTTACGCACAAGTTTAATATGCCGCCCATGACGTAAGACACTGCTTTATTCCCATAGTGCATAATCTACTATTGACGACCTCTGTAGCGCGTCGGGCGAGTAGCCAGCTGAGACGCGAAAGGTTGCGGGTTCGATTCCCGCTGCGGGACAAATGTTTGTATGATCTTCAAATATTTGTTCCGGGTCTGGGTGTAATGGTACCATAGTACTCGTAGTTTCTGATACCCACGACACAGGGAATCGTGTTGGGTCAGGGCTATGTATGTGACTGTTGGGTGTTATGTTATGTATGACTGGCCGTGTTTAGGCTCATTTGGAACAGCTCAGGGTTCAATATGCTGCCCGTGGCGCAAGACACATTATCCCCTTAGTGCATAATCTACTCTTACTTACTCCTCTGACAGTAGTTGTGTCCGTCGCTCGCGTCAGGCACGCACGTCAGCCCGTCCCCGCACCTTCCTACCGTGAAGCCTGTTCCAGGTCCGTACTGCAGTGTTCATTACTTACTCCTCTGACAGTAGTTGTGTCCGTCGCTCGCGTCCCCCGCACCTTCCTACCGTGAAGCCTGTTCCAGGTCCGTACTGCAGTGTTCATTACTTACTCCTCTGACAGTAGTTGTGTCCGTCGCTCGCGTCAGACACGCACGTAAGCCCGTCGCCGCACCTTCCTACCGTGAAGCCTGTTCCAGGTCCGTACTGCAGTGTTCATTACTTACTCCTCTGACAGTAGTTGTGTCCGTCTCTCGCGTCAGGCACGCACGTCAGCCCGTCCGCGCACCTTCCTACCGTGAAGCCTGTTCCAGGTCCTCCCTTACTGCAGTGTTCATTACTTACTCCTTTGACAGTAGTTGTGTCCGTCGCTCGCGTCAGGCACGCACGTCAGCACGTCCGCGCACCTTCCTACCGTGAAGCCTGTTCCAGGTCCTCCCGTACTGCAGTGTTCATTATTTACTCCTCTGACAGTAGTTGTGTCCGTCGCTCGCGTCAGGCACGCACGTCAGCCCGTCCCCACACCTTCCTACCGTGAAGCCTGTTCCAGGTCCTCCCGTACTGCAGTGTTCATAACTTACTCCTCTGACAGTAGTTGTGTCCGTCGCTCGCGTCAGACACGCACGTCAGCCCGTCCCCGCACCTTCCTACCGTGAAGCCTGTTCCAGGTCCGTACTGTAGTGTTCATTACTTACTCCTCTGACAGTAGTTGTGTCCGTCGCTCGCGTCAGGCACGCACGTCAGCCCGTCCCCGCACCTTCCTACCGTGAAGCCTGTTCCAGGTCCTCCCGTACTACAGTGTTCATTTTCACCTGTAAATTCAAACCGTGCTGCTAATAAATGCGGAAGCGTATATTGACACACAGGCCGGGACTGCTCGCGTATAGAGTCCGCGCCACGACTGTAGTCCGGTGACTGGAGCGCTAGTTTCTATGCGCAAAAGTGCAAAAGCGAAAATCTACCTTTGTTATCCGTTAGTTCCTCAAAAGGCCGTCGGACTTCAGTCGTGGCGCGGACTATAGATTCAAATAGTTTATTTTTATTTTTTATACTACTTGGTTGACGGAACAAGCAGATGGCGACGAACTCTTTCACAAAAAAGCTCTACTACTACTAAACCAAAACCAAACCATAACTATTTAAATTGTGTTAACCATAACCAGAAACTAATTTTTAGAAAGTATAAATTGGTTATAACGCTCATATCGCGTATACACTACCGTCGTCTGTCTTTCCTGAAAACTATAATCTGGGTCTCTTCAAGGCTAGAGTGAATAGGTGCCTTCTAGACCTTTGTGCTCCATCTTCGGCCACATCGTCACTTACCAACAGGTGAGATCGTGGTCAAACAAAGGTGTATCAGTAAAAAAAAAACACGTATACTCAAATCGTCTTCCTATTACGTGCCTCACTTGTTTAGCATTGAGCTTGCTGCGTTTACCTGCTGGTTAAGAACCCAGCACCACAATCTATCATAGCTTACCGTAGAACGGAAGGCAGAACTCGCAGCAGTTGCATAAAGTGGGCGATGGTAGCCACATGCCGCTGTGCGTCGCGTTGTTGATGCTGCATTCCTCTGCAGGCGATGAACAGCCCACCTCGAAGCCGTACGTCTGCAGGTTGATCATGATGATGAGTCAAGGTGAGGTCCAATAAAGATCGGGCTATTTCACTAGTCCTAACGAACGTATTACCCCAGGGCTCCATCGCGCTAATATTGAATGTTCGTACCAAAACTAAACCAGACCAGTTTTAGTAGTAGTAGAGCTTTTAAAGGTTCCGTAGCCAAATGGCAACAAACGGAACTCTTATGGATTCGTCATGTCTGTCTGTCTGTCTGCCCGTCCGTATGTCACAGCCACTTTTTTCCGAAACTATAAGAACTATGCTGTTAAGTAGATGTAAAGTTGGTAAGTAAACTTGGTAAGTAGATGTATTCTGTGAACCGCATTAAGATTTTCATACAAAAATGTGTGTGTGTGTGTGTGTGTGTGTCCCCTGTAACTTCTAAAATAAGAGAATGATAAAACAAAAAAAAAATATGATGCAATTTTTGGTGGAAGTTTACATGGTAATGATGTAAATTTCCACCGAAAATTAGTTTGAACGAGATCTAGTAAGTAGTTTTTTTTAATACACTATTATTAAAACATCGATCAAAGTAACAACGAACTACAAGAACTTTTATATTATGTTACTTGCTGCTACGGAACCCTTCATGGGCGAGTCCGACTTGCACTTGGCCGCTTTTTTTTAATTACAGCTCCCTCAGTTCAGACGTACGAAATAACTTGAACGGTACTGGTTTTGTTTTGGTATACCGCGATTGCACCCTTGTGCAATAAGTAGGTATTGAAGATTAATTTCAATACGTGGTGTGTCCTAAGAATAGACCCCTCCGTCTCCTCCCGTGGATGTCGTAAATGCCGACTAAAGAAAGGCAGCAAGACCCACCTGAGTACTCAACGCAAATAATGCGATCATCAACCAGCGTGGTGATTATGGCAAATGCCCCCCATTACATTCTAGGGGGGAGGCCTCATCCAGCAGTGGACGGCTAAAGGACAGCTCTAAGAATGTGCTTGTCACTTGCTCATTTCATTATGTAGTACCATTTTATTACAAGATTTTATTTCTTGCAATGTATGTATGTTTGTCTGGGTGGAATCCGGGTAGAATCTTGCAACTGAATTTTAAAGCAGTTATCCTCAACTGATCGAGTTGAAATTTGGCATACCTGTCAAGTTCCGATGACAATACAATATGATGGTGGCAGCGAGCTGATCTGATGATGGAGACGGAAGGTGGACAACGGAACTCCTCGATGGATAATAGTAGACTGGCCGTGTTTAGGCTCATTATGATCAGCACACGGTTACGATCACTAATTTTATAAAAGCTTGTATTGAAAAAAATATTTTTCACAAAAAAACTTATTGTAGGTCTACTCGCCAAACACAACAAACATGATTGATATTTACGAAACAAGTACCACGGCTAAATCCCGTCACTATCTAAGTAAAGTTCAGGTAAGTTAGTAAGTAACAGAACAGCGCTCGCGCTACGAAAATTCTGAAGTTTTCCTGAAAAACGGCAGGGGAATGTTTACTTTGTAAAAAGATAAAACAACGTCGTAGAGACTTGAAATTTGTAGAGTGTATTCCTTTTAGGGTGTAAAGTTGTACCTGCCTACTTAGAAAGGAATTAGGAAAATTCGCCCTCTTAGGGGTCCAGAAAGGGCTTTTAATACACTTTTTTTAATACGTTTTAGCCAGATTTCTGCGTATTTCTGCTATTAAAAGTCAGTTTCACGGTGTAGTCGTTGAGATTAATATATTTTCAGGACCTCAAGGTTAGAATGTGACCCCTAAATTGAAAAACTTGAGTGTGGTGTTGTTTCAAAGGTCAGGTGACGCTTTTTTTCTTGAGATTATAATATTTTCAGGACCTAATCATTTCAGGCTATAATGTGACCCCTAAATAGAAAAACATGAGTGTGGTGTCGTTTCAAAAGTCGATTCACGGCGTGATTGTTGTTGTTTAGGCCGCGCCGGGGAAATTTTCAGACTACGCGCGGACGAAGTCGCAAGCGGGTCATCTCGTAATTAAAAACCAAATGTTTCAAAAATTAAATGTGCAAAGTAAGTCTAAAATGGTATTACAATTTTAATAAGCCTTCATGAAAAATATATTTTTCAATACAAGCTTTTAAAAAATTAGTGATCCGTACGTAACCGTGTGCTGATCAAAATGAGCCTAAACACGGCCAGTCTACGTATAAGTATATTTAATAAATAAAATAAAAAAGTGTAGTAATTCTAGTAGTACACACATCAACACGGTCTAGGGATATTTTTAAAAAAGCGAATTACTATCAATGTGTTAATTATTTATATGACATGTATATATTTAAAAGATACGTTATATCAATATTCTACCATTTTTTTATAATGGTTAAGCTTCGATTAAAATTTCAGGATTTTATGGAAAAAAAATGAAGCATAGACGGAAACCGTATATGAATTAACTTTTAATTTATGAGTAAAAACTGAAAAAAAATAGAAAAATCATTTAATTTGTGTTTATAAACTTGAAGTTAGTAGTCTGAGAAAGCGCCCATGATGTTCATAACACATCGGCAACGATTCGGCATGCTCAGAACAAGGTTGTCAATGTCTTGCTGCGGAATATTGTCCCATGTCCTTCTGAGGTGCGCAAAAAGATGATCTTCTGTAGCCAGATTTTCAGGAACTTCCTTCAGAGCTCTTCTTTGCAGCATATCCCACGCATGCTCAATGGGATTTAGATCTGGCGATTGAGCAGGCCAGTCTAAGGCCCTAATATTGTGTGTATGTAACCAAGCTGCTACCGTTCTCGTCGTGTGTGCCCGGGCATTGTCGTGCATGAGCAGGAAATCTTGCCCCATTTGTGTTCTGTGGGGCAAGATTACGGGCCCCAGCACCTGTTGGACGTATCGTTCTGCCGTCATATTGCCCCGCACCCAAACGAGATCCGTCCGTCCTTCAAGACGAATTCCTGCCCAAACCATAATTGTTCCTCCTTGGTATGGGTGAACTTCCTGAGGGTTCTGAAGACGGCTCCATCGTCCAGGAACTCGCCAAACACGCGTTCTTCGTGAATCTGGATGGAAGCCGAACCTGGATTCATCCGTGAACAGCACATTGGACCATTGCTCACGGCCCCAGTCCACGTGGTACCGAACCCATTCTAATCGTCGTCCACGATTGCCTCTCCGTAAAGGTGGGACCCGGAGTGGTCTACGAGAGCGTAGATTGCTTTCATGCAGTCGCCTTCTTACAGTTTGGCCACTCACAAGCACTTGGTGTTCCACTCGCAGCCTTTGGGCCAATTGAGTCGCCGTTGCATTTGGTTGAGCTCGCGCAGTAATTTGCAAAAATCGGTCTTGTCTGGGGGTAGTGATGCGACTTGGCCCCCGGTGCCTCTCCGCTACTTCACCTGTGGCACGATAGCGTGTCCACAATCTTGAAATTACATTTTGGTGGGTCCCTATGACCTCAGCAACATTACGCTGAACAGATCCAGCTTCCAGCATTCCCACAGCTCGTAACATCTCCGCCCTCGTCAAATGTTGGCGTTGCATGGCTACAATACCTCAATTTTAACTTTATCTTTCGTTTAAAAATGAAAAAAAACTGTAAATAAACGTAATTCGTATTGTTTTCTAAATTTCGCACAAATGAAAATTCCCTCTCCTACACATCAAGACATTTTTATAACACCGAAACAAAAGAATTTTCAAAAATTTGAATTTGGAATTAGTCTGAGATAAATTACAAACAAATCGGTGTATAAAAGATTCCAATGCGGCCAGTACTTTTCGAGTTATTTAAATGAGTATGAAATATCCCTAGACCGTGTTGATGAGTGTATATAAAATTTATGTTTTCTCTAGATAAAAAGCATCAGAATACCATATATTTTTGTCTTCTTGAATACTGTAAGAACTCTTATCAAAATCGTAAAAATTCTAGAGCTCATTACAGACAGTGGCGTAACTATACAATCTGGGGCCTGTGGCAAACTTGGAAATTTTAAAAAGTTTAGATGTCGACACCGTGGCAAATTCGAAAATTTAAAAAAAATTAGATGTCGGCACCGTGGCAAATTCGAAAATTTTAAAAAAAAAATTTTTACTTTGGATTTTAAGCAGAACTTATAAAAATATACTTTTCAAATAAAATAAAATACTCAGACAAAATGTAAAAAAAAAAAATGAGCTCGCGTCCTCTTGGGCCGGGGCCCTCTTGTGTCGGGGGCCCGTGGCATTTTGCCAGCCCTGCCACCCTATTGTTACGCCACTGATTACAGACATACTGTGAACCTATTTTCGGCTTGTCTATGGAGCCAGTAATCGATGGAGCTACTTACCCTGCAAAACCCCGCCTCACAGATCACATCCGACCCCCACACACCCCCCAACAGGCACAAAAACAAACAAACTCTCAGGCCTGCCATTTTGTCGGCTGTGTTGTTACACTGGCATGCATTGTTTGTGAGTTATCGGCATTTAGAAGCTATCTATAGATAACTTTGATTATCTCTGCGTCGATAATGAAGGAAATCGCTTACAAATACGGATTTAGCCGCCTCCATTGAACATACCTCAGACGTGGCATTCAGTATAGACAAAGTATACCTCTGTAGCGCGGCGGGTGAAGGTTGCCCTGCGACGCAGGAGGTTGCGGGTTCGATTCCAGCCTCAGAACAAATATTTGTACGATCGCAGGGTGTTCTGGGTATTTTCTATATATAATTTAAAAAAAAAAACTATGTATTATATTGTATTATGTATGTCAGTTATTAGTTTATCTAGTACCCATAACACAAGCTTTGCTTAGCTTGGGGCTAGATAATGTTGTATGAACTGTGTCCAGCATTATTATTATTATTTATTTATAGGCAAAGCAATAATGCTCGCATTGCTGTGTTCCGTTTAAAGGGTATGGGTGCCGGTGAAATTACAGACACATGAGACTTTTCATCTTTATGTCTCAGGGTGGCGGGCGCAGTACAATGCCACATAGGGCACGTCCTAGGTGGATGTGACCTATGAGGTAACGCACTGTTCACAGGCAGAGGGTACCGCTTAACATCAGGTGGGCCCCATCTGCTTGACATGTCATTCCAAGTAGAATTTAAAAAAAAACTATAATTACTAGCGAACTGCCTCAGTTATAAAAATACTAAATTACTAAATTATAAACAAGAAAATAATAAAAAAATACATCAAAACTTCATTCCGGTCAAACTTCATTAATACCTGTGTGTCCGGCCTAAGAATATACCCCTCCGTCTCCTCCCGTGGATGTCGTAAAAGCTGACTAAGTGGATACCCGGACTTGTTGATAAGATTAGTTGGTATAAGATTTGTCCTGGCTGCTAGCTTATTATGGAATGTGTTATTACTGGAAGAAAGCGTTAGCAGAGTCAGTCGTAAGACGCAATGACGGCGATGAGGTCACCACTTGTCACGTCTATTTCCCACGATGGTGCAACCCACAATTAAAAGAGGCCCATTTGAGGCTCTGTCTACCCTTTAACATAACATAACATAACATAACATAACACCATAGTCACATACATAGTCCTGATCCCACACTAGGATTTCCTGTGGCGTGGGTATCAGAAACAGCGAGTACCATGGTACCATAACACCCAAATCAGGAACCAATATTTGCAGATTGTACAAACATTTGTCCCGCAGCGGGAATCGAACCCACACACCCGAACCTTTCGCATCTCAGCCGGCTACTCGCCCGACGCGCAACAGAGGTCGTCACTATACCTTTCGGGAAAAAAGGCGTGTGTCTATGTATTTATTTATGATTGGTATTTATTTTATACAATGTATGTAATTACGTACTATTTTAAACATTTGCAAGCTTGTGAAGCAAACTGTGCTCCTCACTATAACATTAGGCCTTCCATGTATCCTACCATGTTCCTGCCATGTTTGGGATAGCTCGGCCAAACACCAGCTCGCTGCCTTGGACTCGATCGAACGCAGAGCTTTCAGGCTTATAGGTGAGCAACATATGGCGGAGACTAAGATCCAGAGTCTCGAGCACCGCCGTAAAGTTGCATGCCTTTCGATCTTCTATAGGGTAAATTTCGGGGAATGCTCCCAGGAACTTCACGATCTGATCCCACCATCTCCACTTCATCATAGGACGAGCAGACGCACGGGTCGGTACCATCCATACCTCATTAGTATACCCTCTATTCGTATTAAACGTTTCAGTTCTACCTTTATAATGCGAACTGCTAAGGAGTGGAATACACTACCGTCGTCTGTCTTTCCTGAAAACTATAATCTGTGTCTCTTCAAAGCTAGAGTGAATAGCCTTCTAGACCTTTGTGCTCCATCTTCGGCCACATCGTCACTTACCAACAAGAACTCCCTTTATCCGCATTCGAACTCTATGGGTGGTCCATTACGCGTGAGAGTTGTCTGTCTAGCCAGCCTAGCTCCGTCCAGAAGCACAGAAGTTTCCTGGGGTCTTCGCAGGCTTGGCAAAGAGACCTCGGGTTGGATCGTGGTGAAACAAAGGTCTATAGAGCTTCTTTGTGAAAGAGTTCGTCCGGGGAAGTCCATACCTATTTCTGCCGCAAAGCAGTAGTGCTCACATTGCTGTGTTCCGGTTTGAAGGGTGCCGGTGAAATTACAGGCACATGATACTTTTCATCTTTATGTCTCAGGGTCGCGGGCGCAGTGCAATGCCACATAGGGCGCGTCCTAGCGTCATTCAAATAGTATTAAAAAAATAAAAAAACATGTACTGATTTAATTTAATTTCAATTCATTTAAAAACGCCACCGAATCCAATTTCCCCACCCAAGTATAATGCGCATCATGTAAAAAGAACGCTGGCGGTCAAGCTTCTTCAAGCGTTCCAGCGTTCTTTTTAAGAGATTACTTACTTTTCTACTTATTTAAGAGATGTATACCTATGCATTGAATGAGTGCCTACCTAGTTTACTTCAAATAATGTACAATTATAGTAAGTACATTATAAAAATGACGCTGGAACGCCTGTAGAAGCTTGACCGCCAGCGTTCTTTTTATATGACGCGCACTATACCTACCTACTCAGGTACTCTACTTACAGACTTTACAACCGCAACCTTATCGTTATCAACCTTGTTCGTCTTATCACTGATTACAGCAGGAATTTTTCGAGCACATATTTGTTCTAAGACTATTTTAGATCAAACATATATTTGTTTAATACTTATAAGATGCGAGGTACGGGGTTTAAGCCTGTTATAGCTAGGTAGGTGTATGGCCTGATTAGAATTTGTGATGGTGAAAGACCATTTTGAGAGATGTGGTGATATGCAATAGGTAGATAAGTTTATACAGGTCGTCCCAAGACTATGCGACATGAAAGGAAAGTACCTTAAATATTGTAGGAAGGATATTTTGCTGAAAGGAGACTTTATTTTATTTTTAAAACTAAGTAATTATGCAATAAAATATAATAAATAATTATAATAATATTTATTACTTATATATAAATATTCATAAATTAATTAATAAATTCCAAATATGTTTTTAAATTGATTAAAATTATAAAATTTTACGTTATTCCTTTGTTTTAAGATACTAAAGAGGTTTTTTTTGTTCATTCTTTCGATTGGCATCATAAAAACAGGGGCTCTTTTTTATCATCATTTTAGTCGGTTCGATTCGATTACTATTTATTTATTTATTTATTATTTATTTATTTATTTTAGTTAAAAATAAGGAAAATACGTTCATGTAAAATATAATATTTTTTTTTTTTTTTTTTTGAATAAAGTCTCCTTTCCTCAAAATATCCTATCTACATGCAGATACTTTCCCTTCATGTCGCATAGTCTTGGGACGCCCTGTATACGAGTTGTAGGTAGATAGTGAAGAGTTTCATAGATAAGACCAATTTATCAGCAATATTTGAAACAATCAGTAACGCTGTTAAAACTTCGTCTTGCTTTAATTTAAGAATATTCAGTAGGTGGTCTAAAGAAGCTATATATAAGATTTCATATATAACTTTATTGAACGAGCGAAGCAAGTTCTCTGAGTCAACTTGGAAGAATCGGCGTTTGTATGTATGTTATGTATGTATGAGATGTTGGGAATCGTATAACGGAACTAAAATGGAGTTGGGCAGGACACCTGGCAAGAGGTGACGACAGGTGGAGTAAGGCGCTAACTGAATGGCGCCCAAGAACTGGGTACAAAAAGGTTAGTCGTCCAGCAGCCAGATGGCAGACGATATCGCATGCGTCGCGGCCGAACCGGCATGAGACTGGCATGGGATCGGAAGGAACGGCACAGGCAAAGAGAGGCCTATACTCAGCAGTGGGTGAAGTCAGGCTGTGGATGATGATGATGATGAGCATAACTTCCGAACCGTTAATCCGATCTTCATAAAATTTGATTGGGGGGTACAATTTGTTGGTAATGTTATGAGCTATATCTTTCGGGGGGTTGTTGAGATATTAGGGTAAAAAAAAGTAAAAAAGGGGTAAAAAAAAGGTGAGAATATCAGATCAAATGGGGTGTCATAAGAAAGCCCCTCGCTTCAACCTTCCAAAACAATTTCTTTTATAATTTTTAAATTAATGTATTTTTTGAGATATTAGGGTAAATCAAAAATATAAAAAACCGAAACCTCTAGGGTACCTACTTCCACTAATCCCACAACGCTAACAACGCTAACGCTATTAATCACCTCTCTCTAGCCTCAAAGGTTTGCTGGTAGAAACCTGTTTTTAGGGTTAAGCTCGCCTCTGTACATGTTCGCTACCTCTTACTGTTTTTTTTTGTGTTGTCTTGCGTGCAATAAAGAATAAAGAACGCTGTTTTTTTTTTATGTAAGACCTCCTTCTGAGCTTTTATATAGAGCAAGCTAACTCCACCGAAAAGAGTCGGTACTTAAACCTTATTATATTAGATAGATAGATAGATACATAGATAAAACGTTTATTTGCATCTCCAATCACACCCTCTGGCCACGTGGTCCTACTGCCTTTGTCCTACCGATCGGACCACATGAACTTTTTTCCCGGTTGGTTCGATTAACTAATCGGACTATAGAAACTGACGTTTTCTTAGACCATGTAGTACCGCTAATCGGATCACGCATTCTAGACAAGAAGCTAGAAAACTCACACCAACCCTTACCTCTTTTTTTGGTAAGGGTAATAAAAAACACAATTTAATAAACAGGTAATTTTATTTTATAATTGTCAAAATCAAAAATCAAAGCGCAGTATTCTCGGAGTTAAATTAACCGACCGGATTCGAAACACCACACTGCGCTCCAAAACTAAAATCGCCGACGTAGAAGAAAAAGCCGCCCAGCTGAAGTGGAATTGGGCTGGACATGTCTGTCGCATGCCTGATGAGCTGTGGGCCAAAATAATCACTATGTGGAGCCCTGACACAGCGAGACGGCGTCGCGGCAGACCACGCAGGAGATGGCACGATGAAATAGATGCCTTTAACACAGATTGGCAAACAATAGCACAGGATCGTAGTGACTGGAGGATATGGGGGGAGGCCTTTGCTCAACAATGGGATGATTCAGGCTAACAGTAACAGTAACAGTAATTGTCTTAATCAAACAAGATAAAATACAATCCTCTCATGACGCAGTCACTGTTATAGATACCACGACTGTTATGTCGTTTTTAAGAACGAACTAATTCTAAAGCATATTGTCAGCAATCTTAATTAAATAGACACTAAGCACAGAATAAATAATAGTAGGCAAGTAGTAAGTACTAAGGACATACTCAAGGCTAATGTAATAACTAATTAGGTTACAGCTTTGAGAAAACAGTATAAAGATGACACACACAATCTTATATAAAAATTATACTACACGAGAAAAAATACTAAATAATCTGTAACTAAATGAGTAATTATGTCTCAAAACACAATCTATAGTTTGCGCCACGACTGAAGTCCGACGGCCTTTTGAGGAACTAACTGATAACAGAGGTAGGTTTTCGCTTTTGCCCTTTTGCGCATAGAAACTAGCGCTCCAGTCACCGGACTTCAGCCGTGGCGCGGACTCTAATACTGATAGCGGCCGTCAGATTGACCAAGTGACAAGTTCACAATTTCACAACCAAGCAAGGACGCAGGAATATTATATGGTTACAATTAGTTGTTACGTAGTAATAGAAAGATATCTCAATCAATCAATCAATCAATCATTTATTTTGCTAAACATGGGTACAAAAGATGATAATAAAGATAAGAAGGTACAGTCCATGATCAGCTTTACAGCATGCAAAGTTAATAAGTTTTTTGTGAAAAATATATCTTTCAATACAAGCTTTTATAAAATAATTGATCGTAACCGTGTGCTGATCAAAATGAGCCTAAACACGGCCAGTCTACTATTATCCCTCGAGGAGTTCCATTGTCCACCTTCCGTCTCCATCATCAAATCAGCTCACTGTCACAATCATATAGTATTGTCATCGGAACTTGACAGGTATGCCAAATTTCAGCTCAATCGGTTGAGGATAACTGCTTTAAAATTCAGTTGCACGATTCCACCCGGACATACATTGCAAGTTAATTAAAAGCTTGTAAAAAATAAGCACATTGAGATTCACAATAATTGTAATGTCATAATAATCTCGTAAGAACCCTGCGTTGTAAGCAACAGGAAGGCAGATTGAATAAGAATAACAAAATCCAAATGGTTGTCAGCAGTCTTGAAGGTATTCAGTGAGTCAGCATCAGAAACTGTTGAGCCAGCATCCGTTCATAAAGAGAGCAACTCCATGACAGTGTTTACTGGCAATACTGTCGACGGATAGCTCTCTTCATTAACAGATTATAGGCTTCTTCTTTCTTCTTCTTCAAGCTCTGAGGAACGTGGTAGGACCCAGAGTCGACCCTTGATTCAATCTTCAATTCTTCTGCAGCGGTCTGCAGGTAGCACAACTATTTCAAATGTATTTTTAATAATTTTGTACATGCCTACTTGTATTAGTTATATTATTATTTCTGTAAATAAATGTGGTTTTATTCTTCTGCAATGTAGAAATACAGTGGGACCTAGTTACAACCCCTGCGGTAAGCCAAAGCTTTTTAGCGCTAACCAACTCAATACAATACATTGTGTACTCTTATTATAAAGAGATTAAGTTAGTTTACATGTAATCAGAAATCAGAAATATTTTATTGCTTATCTGTCGTACAAAAAGGGCTTATAAAAAGGGTACAGACTACAGATTTACACAGCTTGCCATTTCAAAGTGCAATGGTTAGACATCTTAAAAAGTACTTTTCAAAGCTAATCTTAGCGAGCAGCATTCTAAGGAGAGGCTGAAAAACAGCGTAGCTGAGCCCTCTACCTTTTCTCTTACACTAGCCTAAATATTATTTATATTTGTATAAGCTTTGCTATTAAATGATAGTTTAAGGAATAAATGCCCTATTTTTTTTTTACTAAAATGGCTAGTTTCATACTAGAAAATTAGTAACAGGTACATGACACTTTTCATCTTTATGTCTCAGGGTGGCGGCGGGCGCTGTGCGATGCCAAATGTGGGCCAAATGCTTGTTCCATCATTCACGAAGATAAAAACAAAACAAAAAGTAATAGGTAAAAAAAAGATGAAATAGGTATAATATCTACATTTCCTATAAGTATTTTGTTTACTTATCACAGGGAAGCAGAAGTAAAAGTGGAGCTTTCGGAGGACATTCAACTCCGGAAGCAGCATAAGCAAATACAAATTCTTTATCTATTTAGGGCAAACAGGTTGCGTTCAACGTGACTTGATAGGTTATGGGCCCAGGAGTAAGAATACCTTGTGAACACATCGTATTTGTAGACATTTCAAATAAAACTGCAATAAATACCTCTCTTTAAAAGCCTACTCCTCACAAACGGATTACCTATCCAAATACTATAAAAACTATACAATGGACGTACGAGTATAATATAATCAAAAATATTTCCTTTTGATTTTTGGAGTAATGGTTGCTTTTGCCTGGAAAAAAAACAGTTTCCTATGGTTTACACAAAAAAGACTACTGCTTCCAAATGGCTAAAGCTATTTAAATTATTCTTTCACAATATTAAAGGCAATTCATAGGTTTATAAAACCGTTGCGACAGACAGACAGACGGTTTTCCGTGATTTTCGCTCACTATTTGCTTAGCGTGCTCTATTCTGTCTTGTTCTAACTTACCTGAACTTTACTGCGTTAGATAGTGACAGAAATTGGGGTGACGATACGAGTTAGTAATCTATAGGTCCATGGACGCGGTTTTTTCGTCCATGACAGTACTACTACAAAAGAAAGAGGCGTCGTTAGTCATCGGCTTTTTGAAACATAAATATGATTGCTAGTGATTGAAAAAGGGACAGATAAACACGAACGACGAACTCATTTAAATCATAGTAGGTATTTTGTCATTGAGAAATATTTTGTTGGTACGCGGATGTACAAACAAGTTACAAAACTATTTGCGACCAAAATGTGCCACAGCCTATAAGCCACGAAGGTGAGAATTGATCTCACACGCCCTATTAGAGCGAGCGTTCTACTTGTTTGTTTGTACGGCTGACAAATTAGGCGACGACAGTAACATAACGGGAATATGGGTTTTTGAAATGATTTCCTATAATAAATAATATAGTCAAATTCAAAAGTATTTTATTCATTGAAATCACAGTGTTCATTTTGAATCATCATAAAAACTAAATTTACTCATGTTCCAACGCAACCACCGAGCTAGAGTTTTTTTTTTTATACTACTTGGATGACGGATCAAGCAAGAGGCCCACCTGATGTTAAGCGGTAACCTCTACCTATGAACAGTGCATCACCTCATAGATCACGTCCACCTAGGACGCAACCTATGTGGTTTTGCACTGCGCCCGCCACCCTGAGACATAAAGGTGAAAAGTCTCATGTGCCTGTTTTTTTATTTTTTTTTTGTGAAAGAGTTCGTCCGGGGAAGTAATACGACTACTATTTCTGCCGCAAAGCAGTAGTGCTCGCATTGCTGTGTTCTGGTTTGAAGGGTATGTGAGTGATATTGTTTTTTTATTTATTTGAAAGGTGAATTAGTCAGGAGTGTTCTTAGCTATGTTTGATCAAAATCGGTTCAGCCGTTTCCGGTGAAATTACAGGCACATGAGACTTTTCATCTGCATGTCTCAGGGTGGCGGGCGCAGTGCAATGCCACATAAAGTGCGTCCTAGGTGGACCTATGAGGTAATGCACTGTTCATAGACAGAGGTTACCGCTTAACATCAAGTGGGCCACTCTTGCTTGTTCCGTCATCGAAGTAGTATAAAAAAAAACCTTAGAAGAATCAGGCAACAAACACGGCGCGTGCTTTATTAGATGATCCTTCTAACTAGGTGGGAAGTGCCTTTGTGCCTATGTGTATGCCCTTAGAGTAACGCGGCCTCCGTACCCAAGGTGGTGCCTCGAGAACAAGGAGAAACTGATTCAAAGAAAAAGAGAACCAACTTAAAAACCTGTAAGCCACAATGCTGCACTTATGCTAGACAAGAAAATCAAATAAAATCATGGGCTAATTTCAACATATTTGTAGGGCTATATAACTTTGGGACTGGACTGACCGGAAAAGTAGACGACACAGTAAAGGAAGGCGCCCCTCGATGGACTAAAGATATTATAGGGGTCATAGGAAGTCGGTGGATAGAGGTGACTCAGGGCCGATCATCGTGGCATTCTATAAGGAAGCACAGTGTGAACCAGTGTCCAGCAGCGAACGTTAGGCTTGTGTAGTTCACGTACCTACGAAGAATGAAGAAGTTATATCCCACCATTGAACGAGAACTAACTATTCCCCGAGATCATCCTTAATAGTTCAATAGTACTATTCGTTCCTTAGCAAAAGAGTGAGCGCGCCGAGACGCACACCGTCTGACCGATAACGAAGACCGAGCACAAATGAACGAACGAACACGAACCAAGACTCTTTTACCACTGAACTAACAGTAGGTACTAATAGAACTATAAGACTGAACTACAGAGTACATTTGATTGATTTTACTAGTACGGAGCGCTCCGCTCAGTGAACGATTAAGCACAAGCCTAGTGGACATCTATAGGCTGATGATGATGATGATGATAATTTTGGCATACATTTTATTTTTCATTGATACCAAATGAACATTTTAATATAAGTAACTTTACCTTGAGTAGTAGACCTAAGATTACAGAGGACATTGAGCAAACCTCGATGCAAAATACGAGCGAGCATAAATTTACAACATAAACAATAGATGATCGAGAACAATCGCAAATAATTCACAAACAGACAGACAGTTATACCAATTGTTTGTTTATTTTCAACACACACCATAACTATAGATTGCAATGTAGTTAAAATCAAGACGCAGGGCAAGATGAATAACTAATAATTCATCGGTATGAAGCTTAGCAAAAGCAATAAAATCTTAGAATAGATCTTACTAGCCAGTTAAGATGAGCTTTCTATTAAAACTAGTACTTAAGAGTAAGAAAATAGAAAAGTAAATGAGATAAAATTAAGTAGTACCTACCACTTGAGATCTTTAATTAGGTACTCAGCTGAAATTATACATATGATTATGCAATCTGTTAATGATAAAATTAGGAAATTCGCCGAGTACCTAACCTCACACAAAACTTTAAAAAAGTACAAATGACAAGGCATTAGTCCTTGTAACTTTAACAAGTAATTAATTTTGTTAAAATTAAAAAAATGCTCTGATCAAACATAGCTAAGAACACACCCGACAAATTCACCTTTCAAACAAAAAAAAAACTAAATCGGTTCATCCGTTCGGGAACTACGATGCCACAGACGGACACACACACACACACGCACACAAAAACACGTCAAACTTATAACACCACGTCGTTTTTGCGTCGGGGGTTAAAAACTAAACATTACAAAATATATTTTTTATTAAATTTACTTACTGACGAACTTACGCAATATCTTTCGTGTAGTAAAGTGTCACTTAGCAAACTTGCGAGCCAACAGCCAATTCACCGCAAAATTCTTGGTAAAAATAGGTACTCTAATGAAGTATTGACTGTGTCCCGAATCATGGAATCACGGAAAGCTTTTGACACTATCGAACGTCCTCACTATACTAGCTCTACTTTATATTTCAGCGTAGGCACAGAATATAAGTAGTACTTCATAAAAGATATTCTTATGCGAACAATTTTAAACCAGTTATTGTCGGACGATAGTTGCCGAATGAAACGGCAATATGGGTTGTACTCTGTATTTCATGCGACTACAATTATAGATTCGTTGGTATAAGATTTGTCCTGGCTGCTAGCTTATAACTGGAAGAAAGCGTTAGCCGAGTCAGTCGTGGGAAGCAATGGCGGCGATGAGCTCATCACTTGTCACGTCTATATTCCACGATGGTGCAACCCAATATGAAAAGAGGACAATTGAGGCTCTGCCTACCCTTTCGGGGAAAAAGGCATGTGTATGTATGTATGTACATTAGTATGAAAAAGCAACGACCTCGGTACATTCCTACTAGGACGCGTTCATCCCCATTAGACGCACGTTCATTAACTTCTTCGGCAACTGTTGCCTGGCAACAATTGCTCGTGTGTGAGCCCCTGAGCAATATGGCCGCCATATTTCAATTATCATTGTGTATCTAAACGGCTGTGAACTGCACACTCACGAATGTCGACTAATTTGATTGTCGGGCGTCGCTCAAGGCGGTGCTCTTGGCCCGTTACTTTTAATTTTATATGCGGGGGACGGTATTTGTGATTTGTGATGAAGCTCAAGAGTATTTCAGATATAAGCTTCATCATAATCTAAAAGTAAGGTATGCGCACATTTCAATAAAGTGATTGACACAATTTAAAAAAATAGATAATACAAAGAGAAAAAAACCGACCAAGTGCGAGTTGGACTCGCACACGAAGGGTTCCATACCATTAACAACAAAAAAACAGGTTTCTAAAAAAAATGCACGCAAAAAGTGGTCACCCATCCAAAAACTGACCCCGCAGAGCAAGGAGAAATCACGTTTGCTTGGGAGCCCCTTCAATATTGATTTAATTAATTTTTTAGAATTTTTGTTATAGCGGCAACAGAAATACATCATCTGGTAAAATTTCAACTGTCTAACTCACGGTTCATGAGATACAGCCTGGTGACAGACAGACAGACGGATAGCCGAGCCTTAGTATTAGGGTCACGGTTTACCCTTTGGCTACGGAACCCTAAAAATGTAGGTAAATGGTTCTACAGATGAGTTGGTGGATCTTTACAAACATACATACATATGCACATAGACTGTACTAGTATAGTATAATTTTATCTATGTAGACTGCTAAACACATTACTCTTCCTTTTGGTTTCCCCGTAGTCGGGTAAAAACTCAAGACCACATTACAACTTAAAACTGCATTAAATAGGTCACGTCGGTGACGTAAGCACATTACTATTCAACACCTCAAGAATATAACTAGCCGGGGAAACAATAGACATAACTATATCTATAGTGTACCACAGACAAAACCAATGTAAATGAAGGCAGAGACAATTTGTGGAGAGCTACATTTGCGTATGAATAGAAATTCTTCAGTGAGCGGTGGCTCTTACGATGGCTTCTGTTCAAGTGTTGGTTTTAGTTTTTAGCCGACTACGAAGTTAAAACAAGTAATTAATTCTGTAAAAATTAAAAAAAAAACCTTTTCTCAATGAAACGGCTGAACAGATTTTGATCAAACATAGCTAAGAACACTCCCGACAAATTCACCTTTCAAACAAAACAAAAATCGGAATCGGTTCATCCGTTCGGGAGCTACGATGCCACAGACAGACATACACACAGACACGTGAAACTTATAACACCCCGTCGTTTTTGCGTCGGGGGTTAAAGTCTAAAATTACACCAATATTTAAAATGCGAAAGTTTGTGTGTGTGTTTGTTACTTCTTCACGCTGAAACGGCTAAACGGATTTGGATGTAATTTGGAATGGAGATAACTGGACTCCTGGAATAACACATAGGCACATTTTTATCCCGATATTCCCACGGGATCGAGACTTATGCGGGTGAAACCGCGGGGCGCTGCTAGTAGTTGATAATCCTAATACATGAATGCCCATTGGGAACTAGAATTTACACCTTTTTAAATTTTTGTTAGTAGTAGAGCTTTTTGTGAAAGAGTCCGTCCGGGGAAGTACTACCACCATACCTATTTCTGCCGCAAAGCAGTGCGTACTCGCATTGATGTGTTCCGGTTTGAGGGGTATGTGGGTGTTTTTTTTTTTGTTTGAAAGTTGAATTAGTTGGGTGTGTTCTTATCTATGTTTGATCAAAATCGTTTCAGCCGTTTCATTTCGTTGAGGGTTTTTTTAATTTGTACAAAATTAATAACAATTTGTTATTTTTCTTAGACTTATTAACTATTTCCACTATTTTTCTTGTGCACTACCAATACATCTTTTTTCCTCAATAAACCAAGGTTGTCTGGAAGATAATGTTTTCTAGCATGAAGTCCGCCTTTGTACTCCTTTTAAAAAAAAAATAACGCATTTTTAGAACTACAAGTGTAGTGAAATGAAATGAAAGTGTATTGCGTGACTTTTCAAGTTGGTGGAAATTGACTACAAAAGTTTTTGTAAAACGGCCACCGTTTTACTAAAACATGACTTCGGTTTAAAGATGTATTCTCCAAAAGACACATGTCACTTGTCTACATGAGAAAATACTTAACATTTAAAAATAGGTAGGTCGTTCTAGTAGGTATGAGGAGATGTATCTAGGTATATATATAAAAAACAAACCGTGTAAGTTACACCACTTATAACTCAAGAACGGGTGAACCGATTTGGCTGAAAATTGGTGGGGAGGTAGTTTAGAACCAGGAGATTGACATAGGGGGGAGGGATAGGAGGGAGTCACCGGGGGCTACCCGTGCGAACCGGGTCGCTAGTAATATATAATTTGAATATTGCGTTATGTACTGATTTGACTGTGACTTTGACGACTTGGCAGGATTGTAACGTTGCAAATTATATTGAAAACACAATAATAAGTTATGAATGAATGCACAAGCTGTGCGCCGCCAAAAAGAAATAGTAGATTGTATCATAAGGGAGCAACATAATATTTTTACGGCGAGGGCGCGGATTCTTTAGTAGAATCCTGAACGTAGCGAGGGATTCAAAGTACGTCGCCCGAGCCAAAAATATATGTTGCGCCCGTGTTTGCTTTGCTTTTCATCACCCACTATGAGAAAATAAAAGGCGCCTCATATGTTATTGTAATATTATTATTTAATAAAACAATTGGTTGTTTTTTTTTTTTTTTTTTTTTTTTGTTGTGTTTGTGTTTTTGTGTTTTTTTGGGTGTTTTTTTGTGTTTTGTGCTTTTTTGTGTTTTTTTGTGTTTTGTGTTTTTTGTGTTTTTTGTTTTTTTTGTGTTTTTTGTGTTTTTTTTGTGTTTTGTGTTTTTTGTGTTTTATGTTTTTTGTGGTTTTTTTGTGTTTTTTTTGTGTTTTTTGTGTGTTTTGTATTTTTTGTGTTTTTTTTTGTGTTTTTGTGTTTTTTTTGTTTTTTTGTGTTTTTTGTGTTTTTTTTGTGTTTTGTGTTTTTTGTGTGATATGTATTTTTTGTGTTTATTTTGTGTTTTATGTTTTTTGTGCTTTTTTTGTGTTTTTTGTGTTTTTTTTTTGTGTTTTGTGTTTTTTGTGTTTTGTGTTTTTTGTGTTTTGTATTTTTTGTTTTTTTTTTGTGTTTTTTTTGTGCTTTGTGTTTTTTGTGTTGTTTTTTGTGTGTAATGTGTTTTTTTTTGTGTTTTTGTGTTTTGTGTTTTTTGTGTTTTTTTTTGTGTTTTGTGTTTTGTGTTTTTTGTGTTTTGGGTTTTTTTGTTTTGGGTTTTGGGCCGTCGTACCAGCCAGTATTTATTCAAACAATATTTGCGTTCGAATTATTTGGCGCTGGTTCCAAATTCAATAAGTGCGCCGCAATTATCTTTGCCGCGCACTTTTTGAATTAGGAACTTAATAAGTGCGCCGCAAAACTCATTACTGCCCGCTAAAAGTTTCTCATAGAAAACACCACCGTTGGGTGCACTTAAAGGCGAACCCAGTCGTCCTTTTTGAATAGATGGGATGAAAAATCATTTTTTATGGTTTTTTGCCTCCAAGTTTACGACAGTGTTAACTAGATGTCGCTAGTAAAATTGTACCAATGCTAGATCGCGCTGACGAAAACGCACGGCTCTAAGATTAATAATTTACATTACGACAAGTTAACTTTTAAATTTTTTGAGGAAAGCAAGTTATCCAAAAACTACAATATATTACAAGTTATCTACTGTACGTATTTTGACAATTTTTTTTTTTTTTTTTTTTTTTTGTCTGTGTGTTATTCATACTGTACATACATTATGCGTATGTATGTTCGTGGGTATGTTATGTGGTGCCACAGATAAAATAATACTATCTAGTAGTGGTGCTTTTTATTAACTTGCAATGTATGTCCGGGTGGAATATTGCAACGTTTTTTTTTTTTTTAACATTGATATACCTTTTTTTGACCACGATCTCACCTGTTGGTAAGTGACGATGTGGCGTCCTAGGTGGACGTGACCTATGAGGTAATGCATCTTAGCATCAGGTGGGCCGTCCGTTCAGTCATTCACACAGATAAAAAATAAACATGTTAATATTTTTTTACTTTATTTTTGTTATCGTTGATAAAACTTTGTTTGAGCAAGATCTCACCTGTTGGTAAGTGACGATGTGGCCGAAGATGGAGCACAAAGGTCTAGAAGGCACCTATTCACTCTAGCCTTGAAGAAACCCAGATTATAGTTTTCAGGAAAGACAGACGACGGACTGAAACTGAATTTTAAAGCAGTTATCTTCAACCGATTGAGCTGAAATTTTGCATACCTGTCAAGTTCCGATGACAATGCAATATTATGGTAACAGCGAGGTGATCTGATGATGGAGACGGAAGATGGACAACGGAACTCCTCGATGGATAATAGTAGACTGGCCGTGTTTAGGCTCATTGTGATCAGCTCACGGTTACGATCACTAATTTTATAAAAGCTTGTATTGAAAAATATGTTTTTCACAAAAAACTTATTGTTACCGTTTCGGTACCAAGAAAAATCCTAAAAATATTCACCTAAATTTCTCTGAATCACCAATAAAGTTGCTAGTATAGTAATGACTCAAAATGATACAAACGTACAAACTGACTCATTCAACGAAATTTGAACTCTATGCTTTAAAGATTAACGGTTCTTTTACAAGAGTTGAATGTAATCAGCTGATCAAATAAGGGTGATCGTATTAAAGAAACATGTATACATTATTTTTGTGTTTGCCACAAGTCTGAGAATTTGGATACAATGAATCAAGGCGATTAAAAAATATGTCGCCGTATTCCCACTAATATCAAAAACTAGTGACTCGCCCCGGCTTCGCACGGGTAGCCCCCGGTGAACCCTCCCCCCTGACCCTCCCTCTTATGTAAATCTCCTGGTTCTAAGCTACTTCCCCACCAATTTTCAGCCAAATCGGTTCACCCGTTCTTGAGTTATAAGTGGTGTAACTAACACGACTTTGTTTTATATATATATATAGAAGACAAAGTTACTATGTTTATTACTCACTAGGAACTCGCCCCGGCTTCGGGTAGTGTCGGGATCCCCCCCCACCCCTCCCTATTTTTTTATGGAGAAAATTTATATAAATAGTGTTTTGGGCTCGATCATGCTGATGAAGAATTAAAGATTAACATATATATTTTTTGCTGTCTTAATCTTATCTACACAAGATACGTTTAAAAAACCGGCCAAGTGCGAGTCGGACTCGCGCACTAAGGGTTTTGTACTACAAATCTATAAAAACGGCCAAAAAAACACGTTTGTTGTATGGGAGCCGACTAAATATTAAATTTATTCTGTTTTTTAGTATTTCTTGTTAAAGCGGCAACAGAAATACATCATCTGTGAAAATTTTAACTGTCTAACTGTCACGGTTCATGAGATACAGCCTGGTGACAGACGGACGGACAGACAGCGAGCGTAGTCTTAGTAATAGGGTCCTATTTTACCCTCTGTGTACGGAACCCTAAAAAGACTATTTGACTCTTGATAGCCTCTTTAAAGTGTATATGCCCCTACTATTGACATCATTCGTTTTAAAAACATCTTTCGAAATCGAAAGTACATACACACATACATAGACACACGCCTTTTTCCCCAAAGGGGTAGGCAGAGCCTCAATGGGCCTCTTTTCACAGTAGGTTGCACCATCGTGGAATATAGACATGACGAGTGGTGAGCTCATCGCCGCCATTGTTTCCCACGACTGACTCAGCTAACGCTTTCTTCCAGTAACACATTCCATTAATGAGCTAGCAGCCAGGACAAATCTTATACCAACGAATCTTACGAATCTTACAAACAAGTCCGGGAAATCGAAAGTCCTTACAAGTATTTTAACCTTTCAACGTAGGTGTTGTCCACAAATATTATGTACTTTACAATTATAGCCACCGTGCCAAGAGTATATATTGTTACAAAATAACATATTGTTCAAATTGTTATACAAAACCAAGGCTAAGCATAAAGATTGCGAAGTCACGACTGGGGAAGATAATAGAATATTAAACTTAATACTGAAACAAAAATTGTTAATATTTAGTCTACACTAACATCAGAGTTCGTCCGGGGAAGTACTACCACCATACCTATTTCTGCCGCAAAGCAGTAGTGCTCGCATTGCTGTGTTCCGGTTTGAAGGGTAAGGGTGCCGGTGAAATTACAGGCACATGAGACTTTTCATCTTTATGTCTCAGGGTGGCGGGCGCAGTGCAATGCCACATAGGGTGCGTCCTAGGTGGGCGTGACCTATGAGGCAATGCACTGTTCATAGGCAGAGGTTACCGCTTAACATCAGGTGGGCCTCTTGCTTGTTCGGTCACCCAAGAAGTATAAAAAAAAAAAAAATTAGAAAGAGGCAACTTTGTTTTTACAAGCTTTACTTGCAATGTATGTCCGGGTGGAATCTTGCAACTGAATTTTAAAGCAGTTATCCACAACCAATTGAGCTGAAATTTGGCATACCTGTCAAATTCCGATGACAATACAATATTATGGTGACAGCGAGCTGATCTGATGATGGAGACGGAAGGTGGACAACGGAACTCCTCGATGGATAATAGTAGACTGGCCGTGTTAGGCTCATTTAGACCAGCAAAAAAAAACTCTAGTTATATAAAAGCTTGTATTAAAATATCTTTTTCAACAACAAAAACAATCTCAAAAACTTCTCATTTTTTTTTTTTTTTTTTTATGCTATTTGAATGACGGAACAAGCAGGTGGCCCATCTGATGTTAAGCGGTAACCTCTGCCTATGAACAGTGCATTACCTCATAGATCACGTCCATCTAGGACGCACCCTATGTGGCATTGCACTGCGCCGCCCTCCATCCTGAGACATAAAGATGAAAAGTCTCATGTGCCTGTAATTTCACCGGCACCCTACCCTTCAAACCGGAGCACAGCAATGCGAGCACTACTGCTTTGCGGCAGAAATAGTAGTAGCGGTGCGGTGGTAGTACTTCCCCGGACGAACTCTTCAACAAAAAAGCTCTACTACTACTTATTACGTATTTGTGCTCTTTCTAGAGTTCCACGAAACTTGTTTCAAGTTTTTCATAGAAAAGACATCAACGCGCGCAAATTCGGGATATCTCATACGAATGTACAACTGTTAGAAGCCTCCTTAAACCGCAGCCGCTTGGAGATGTGACGGGTGGTGACCCTAGTCTCTTTTATTGACATTTACATCTGACTTAAATGTATGATGGCAAGCTTTTATGAATAAGAATACGATTAGGGGATTTCAATCTGCCATTTTTGAAAGAAACGTCGTCATTTTTATTAAATTAAATTTTCGAGTGTAATTTTGGTGGCATTTTAACCGGTGTAACTTGGTGATGTTATTGAATTTAAGTGTATTGCGTGTCTTTTCGAATGGTGAATCTACCAACTAATGTAATTACCTGGATTCACAGATAATAAATGATTCATGATTTATGGTTTTTTTCCTGTAAAAACTCGGTTTTTCTTCGACCATTTAAGTACCTATCTACTGCGCTGCCACCCTGAGACATAAAGATGATTAGTCTCATGTGCCTGTAATTTCACCGGCACCCTTACCCTTCAAACCGGAACACAGCAATGCGAGCACTACTGCTTTGCGGCAGAAATAGGTATGGTGGTAGTACTTCCCCGGACGAACTCTTTCACAAAAAAGCTCTACTACTACACTGAAAAAAAATACAGTTCGAGTAACCCGAAAACCGATAAAAGTTACCGTTCTGCGAGGTTAAAATGGAGCCAACACATTAAACACGTTAGCATAACTGAAAAAAAACAGTTAAAGTAAAACGTTCATTTTACTGTCTTATCCGGACTGATGTTTAACCGTTGAAATTTAAATTACTGCCAGGATACGTTGTTATTATTGACCAAAAAGTTCCTGTAACTGTTTGTACATATTTATTTACTGTTTGCTTCCTAACTGTTTTTTTGCAGTTGCCCCAACGGTGTAAATTAATTAGATCTCAATGAAAAATATGTTGTAGCAACTGTGTAAATTTTAACTGTGCACTTTTTGCACACAGTTAGTTTTTTTTTTTTTCAGTGTACTAGGGATCGGTTATTTTATGAAGTTTTAACACATAGCCACACGGTCGGCTAGGTATCCCATAGCTCGTTGCGGGGTCACATAGCAAATAAACTATATCTAAGATTAAGAGAGCACTAAACTTTACGTTGATAGCTTATCAACGGCACTACTCGTGTTTAATAGGAAAATGTTGCACAGTTTAATGTTCAATCTTTTTTTAGGACGATTTACGTTATCTGAAATTAAAAAGATTAAACACAAGTTCATTTTATAAATAAGTTTTTTGTGAGAAAAAAAAATTCAATACAAGCCAAAAAAAAGGAAAAGAAAAAGTATTTAAGTACCTACAATTTTTTTTTTTTTTTTTTTACAAGCCTTTATAAAGTTAGTTATCGTTACCGTGTGCTGATCAATATAAGCCTAAACAAGACCAGTCTACTATTATCCATCGAGGATCCGTTGTCCACCTTCCGTCTCCATCATCAGATCAGCTCGCTGTCACCATCATATTATATTGTCATCGGATCTAGACAGGTATACCAAATTTCAGCTCAATCGGTTGAGGATAACTGCTTTAAAATTCAGCTGCAAATTTCCACCTGGACATACATACATACATTGCAAGAAATTAGAGCTTGTAAAAGTTTTTTGTGTTTTAAGGCGCTATAGGTTCAACGAACATTTTTGTATGAGGCGAAGAAGGCGAGCGCACGCTCTGATACCGTGTTTTTATGTATAAAAAAATTATATAAAAATGTCGTTCAAAGTTTTGTTTAATTTTATTAATGAATTCACTAACTTAAATAATAACTAACATGTGACCAAATGTTTCAAAAATTAAAACGTGAGAGAAGTGAGTTAAAAATAGCATTTCAATTTTAAAAAGGAGGTATCTTTGTTATTTTTTTTTATCGAGTGAAGTAATTCAAATATTGTATTGAATTATTGATTTCACTAGGTAAAAAGCTCAAGAATATCGTATATTTTTTTCTTCATAGAAATCTATGAAAATTCTTATCAAAAACTTTAAAATTCTAGAGACATTTGAGAACCTATCGCGCCTTAACAGCAGGTTTTACAATAAATTAATAGCATTCATCTTCTTCTTGTCTTATAACGGTTCTGAGGAGAGCTCCAAACAATTTCGCCAAATTATATATTTTATAGTCAAGTGATGGTAGCCTAACGGTTCAATAGTGCAACTCAGAATTCAACGATACCGGGTTCGATCCTAGGCTCCGCACCAATGACTTTTCTAAGTTATGTGCGGATTTCCATCGCTCTGTGCTTCGGAGGGCACGTTAAGCTGTCGGTCCCGGCTGTTATTGATTAATAGCAGTCGATAAGCCATGTCAGAGGCCCTCGGGCGGCTTGACAAACTCTGACACCAGAGGCCAGCACTACCTCATACGAAACGACGACGATAGTCAAGTCGTCAAGAGTCTCCGTAAAAGCCCAGTTTAAGACTTAAAAGTGTACTGTCCACTATTAATTAATTTAACTAAACAATTTACATCTTCCTTGTTACACAACGTTTTAAGGTGGATGCTCTAACTTACGGCGCGAAATTCTTTTTTTTTGTGTTTTTTTTGCCCATTACACCTCATGAACACTTCTTCAGATAGCGAAAGTTGATTTCGCGAGAAGACTTACACACATGTTTTAATTGATAGTATCTCATAAATATCGTGAGTTTATTACGATGCCCCTAAACATAAAACACTGTAAAAATGTGTTTAGGGGGGTATAGCTAAACTGATGATATTAATGAGATACTATCAATTAAAACATGTGTGTTAGGTCTCCTAGTTCACGCAAAATCAGTTTTCGCTATCTGAAGAAGTGTTGATGAGCTGTAGTGAGCAAAAAACACCAAAAAAATTGAGTTTTACTACTCAAAGTTGTTTTGTTGTGAATTGTGAATTTTACAAAAAAAAATGCTTGAGTCGTGGTGTGTCCGGCTGCTAGTATCGTATTATTTTATCTGTGGTCCGGCCTAAGAATAGACTCCTCCGTCTCCTCACGTGGATTTCGTAAAATACTGTGGAATTACACCAGGGGATGGGCATCAGCATCCACTGGGTAATCAATACCAAAACTGCGATCACCAACGCGCCTGCCAAGCGTGGAGTAAGTTAATTATAGAGGAAATAGATAGATGCATTTATTTTTATTAGTACTTATTATTAAATTAAGTAAATTTTGAATTTTTGTGCTACAACGTCACTGTGTTATCTATCTATATCCATATATCTATGCTAATAATAAAGAGGCCTTTGGTGTGGGACGCTACATGCGTTGATACCCTTGCACCATCTCATCTGTCCGGGACATCAGTTAGGGCCGGTGTGCGGCGGCAGATTCCGCTGAGGACCTCAAAACACGCAAATATGCAAGTCTCGACAGAGCTTACTTATTTGAGTCTTTCGCGGTCGAGATTCTGGGTCCGTGGGGAACCGGGGCCCTTCGCGATTTCAAAATTATTTCAGGGCATCTGGTTGAATCGACGCGTGACTCGAGAGCTGGCTCTTATCTGGCTTAACGCATTAGTATTGCCATTCAGCGTGGCAATGCAGCCAGCATCTTAAGGACGCTTCCGTCTGGTAGTGATTTGGATCAGTTGAGCTACCTTTAGATCGTTAGCAGCGGTCTTCAGGCACACAACTGTTTAATATGTATTTTGTACATACCTTGTATTAGTCGTATTATTCTTTCTGGGCAGATTTGTTTGTTTGCAATGAACAGGCTCCGAAACTACTGAACCGATTTGAAAAATTATTTCACTGTTGGGAAGCTACACTATCCCCGGGTGACATAGGCTATATTATATTTTCAAAAACAATAGGGATCCTTACTAAAACTCCAATAATGTAAGCCAAGGTGTAAAAATATTTAACATGGGGGAATAACTTTAGCAGGTTTTTGTATCTGGTGTGTGGATAGATGGGGGGGTGGGAAGAGAGGAGGGTTAGGGGGGGGGGGGGGGGGGTTCTATGTGTTCAAAAAAGAGGTACCTAGGTAATCTATACTTAGGTACCTACTAGTTTACCTATCTAATGAAAGTCACTTAGAAATTAGATAGGATCTCAAAATATTATAAAGTAAGATTATAAAAGATCAATGTAAAAGTTTTTTAAAAAGCTATTAAAATTATTTACCTACTTTATATTTTTGGTTACATTACACATCTAAGAAAGTTCTTACCGCTGAAAATCCTGTTAATTTCCTCCTCTGAAACCGTCGGCCATCTTGAATCACATGTTTAACTCGAGTCAAATTTAATACTTACAAACCCCGCTTCTTATCATGTGACCAATCACAAAACGTAAATTAATCTTAATTTAGTTAATTTTAAAAACCGATATTTTAATATATCTATATTTTCGCGAAAAAATTATTTATGTCAATGAATATTTCCATCACCAATTTTAATAAACACTTCATAAAAAACTGTTAGAACAATTTTTATTAAATGTAAATCCTTATTTTAGTGCGTAAATTTAAACTAATTTACAGATAATAACGGGTTAAACTTAAGGTAAATGACTAAAAAGTTAAAAAACGTACAACAGTGAAGGCGGTTCTATGAAAATGGCGCCTGCGTTTTCGTACAGGTGTGTTATATACGGTGGCACCTGTTACGTCATATTCATACGTGACTAGGACATGAGGTTGTTATCGGGGCCAGCGGAAAATGAACCTTAGATACTACATAGAGTTGAGAAAACTGGTGGAAGCTTCAGTTATTAGGTAACTGAGGTAACAGAACCGAAAGGTTTACTAGATCAAGGGTTAGTAAACCTTAGTTGATACTTACTTAGGTGGTCGAATTTAGATTATGCACTAAGGGGATAAAGCAGTGCCTTACGTCACGGGTGGCGTATTGAACCCTGAGCGTAACGAGGGACTCTAGTTATGTAGAGTCACAGAATAAATTAGTACAAGGTAGAGTCTTGAGTGAAGCGAGGGGTCAATCGCTTCTAAGCGATAAGACCGCCCATTGCACTTTTAATTATGTAGTTAAGTTTTTGTTTATTTTTTTGTATTTTTATTTATTTATTCATTTTCTATTCTATTCAAGCTACCAAAGACGAAGATTGGCTTATCCCAGAGGAGCATACGATAATAATATATTTACTGTGCCTTCTGCGATTTTAAAGGGATTTTGAGGAGGGTATCCCCCCCCCCCCGCCACCCTAAAAACGGCTTTATAAAATTCGATGAAATTTGCTATATGGGGTTTTTTTGGGGCGAAAAATCCATAGACCTATTTTTTTAGGCCTTTAGGCCTATGTTCATTAACACATTAACGGGCGTTTAAACGGCTGTTTAGCTTAAACAACTCTTTTTCACAGATGTTTTCATACATTATCTGTCACTTTGACGATTGGTTACGGTAACCGCTCATTGGTTTCTTAGTGAACTTGGGTTTTAGAATTTTCGCTAAATCTATCTAGCTAGCTCTCTTATCTGGGAAAAATCTGTGTCACTCACAGAGTATTGAATAGTTTGCTATCCTCAGAGAGAACGAATTCGAATTTTAAAATTCCCGTTACAATACTGGCTACTAATAATTTTTACAAACAATATTAACAATACTGTAATAAAAAAAGTTGATTTTACGCGAGATCTTGGCGTGAGCTTAAGGCGCTATAGGTTCAACGAACATTTTTGTAGGAGGCGAAGAAGGCGAGCGCACGCTCTGATACCGTGTTTTTATGTATAAAAAATTATATAAAAATGTCGTTCAAAGTTTTGTATAATTTTGTTGATGAATTCACTAACTCAAATAATAACTAACATGTAACCAAATGTTTTAAAAATTAAAACGTGATAGAAGTGAGTGAAAAATAGCATTTAAATTTTAAAAAGGAGGTATATTTTTTTTTTTTTTATCGATTGAAGTAATTCAAATATTGTATTGAATTATTGATTTCACTAGATTAAAAGCTCAAGAATATAATATATTTTTTTCTTCACAGAAAACTATGAAAATTCTTATCAAAAACTTTAAAATTCTAGAGACATTTGAGAACCTATCGCGCCTTAATGCAATAACTTTTTTTGGAAAAATATATTTTTCAACACAAGCTTTTAAAAAATTAGTGATCGTAACCGTGTGTTGATCAAAATGAGCCCAAACACGGCCAGTCTACTATTATCCATCGAGGAGTTCCGTTGTCCACCTTCCGTCTCCATCATCAGATCAGCTCGCTGTCACCATCATATTGTATTGACATCGGAACTTGACAGGTATCCAAAATTCAGTTGCAAGATTCCACCCGGACATACATTCTAAGTAAAGTTGTAAAAAGGGACTACCCATCTAATTGGATTTAAACCTTTTTTTTTTATTTGTTCCTAATTTCCGACACGATTTTTTAATTGTTTGTGAATAAATAAATGAAATGAATCCTCCGAAACTACACAACATATTGAAACACACGCTCTATTATACAGTTTCTGAACTCAGAGCTCGGAAACTCAGAACATAACTTTCAGTTTTCATTATTGCACGGTAAGTTAGAGAACACGAGCCGTTTCTTAAGGCTCTAAAGCCGCGCCCTCACTCGACGATACGGCAGGCGTGGCGCACCCCGCACTTAATATATCTATATGGGATTTGAGGTTCTCAAGGTGACCGCTAGGGGCGCTCTCCGGTTTATCCATACCTATAGTATTATTTTATCTGTGTCAAATTTGCAGACTAGCCCCTCTGAGGGGCTAGTCTACAAATTTGACAAGCAACTTACACGGGCGTGTGGTGTACACTACACGGATTTTAGTATGGAATTTGAGGTTCTCAAGGTGCCCACTAGGGGCGCTATTCGGATTCTCCATACTAAAATCCGTGTAGTGTACGCAACACGCCCGTGTAGTTTGCTTGTCAAATTTGCAGACTCGAGGCTCAGGTATGATTATGAAACACTAGAAACTCGCCCCAGCTTCGCACGGGTAGCGTCGGGATTCCCCCTCCCTCCCGTCCCCCTTAAACCTACCCCCTTGCCAACCCTCCATCTATACAAACACCAGATACAACGATTTTAGGTAATTTGTTTACACCTCTGGTTACATTATTGGAGTTTTAGTAAGGATCCCTATTTTTTTTGAAAATATAATATATCCTATGTCACCCGGAAATAGTGTAGCTTCCCACCAGTGAAAGAATTTTTCAAATTGCTTCAGTAGTTTCGGAGCCTATTCAATGCAAACAAACAAACAATCAAATCTTTCCTATTTATAATAATTTAGTATACCTGGCAGGCTTGACTTGTCGAGTCAATTTAATGAGTCAGACAAGATAAGAGTTATGCGATAGAGAGAGAGGTAACTACTAGGTGAATTTAGCTGTAGGTAATTAGCACTGTACAGCCTGAATTGCACCTTATTGCGTGGGCGCAAGAGTCGCTATTTATTTAAATTTTGCGGAGTCAACCTTCTTAAAAATCGGTCCTAACAGACCGGAAGCTCTATAACTGTACTATAATGTTTTCCGTGGTAACGGCAACTGCTTACACTGCATGGTTCAAGTGCTTTACTCTACCTTCTACCTTTTCTGTTCTTCTTGGTCTTTGTAATGCGAACTGCTAATGAATGGAACTCGTTGCAGTCGTCTATCTTTCCTGAAAACTATAATCTGGGTCTCTTCAAAATTCAGATTTATTTTGTCGGCAGTCTGACAAAGTTCAACGCAATAGACGAGATCAGCATAAAGTTTGTCTCCGTAGCTGTAAGACAACACTGATGAGCAAAAGTTTATTTAATAAGGCTCCATTTATTTACAACAAAATACCTGTATCACTGAGAGAGTTGCCAACTTCAATGTTTCGGAGAAAGCTGAGAGCCATTTTATCTGATAAATGTTATTATAGGGTAAATAAATTTATGATAGATAATTTTCTAGACAAGTAATGACATTTCTTATAGTTTAATTTTTATTTTTGTAATTTTTATGACATGTTTATTTAGTTTAATTTTCTGTGTTTTTTTGTTATTCATATTTCTACTATTATTTTTAATTAAAATTATTGTAAATTAAATTGACATTGCACGCCCCTAGCGGGTAGATTACATTGAATCCATAATTTTATCTGTAATATCTTTTTGAAATGTAATTCAGCAATAAATATACTTTGACTTTGACTTTGACTTCAAGGCTTGATGGTTGTCTGGTAGAAATCGCTACTAAGCGATAAGACCACCCGTTGTACAACAGAGTTAGTTTTAGTTTTATTATTTGTCAATTGTTTTGTATTATAGTGTGCAATAAAGTATTTTTCGACAAACTTGCTCATAAAGTGGGTCTAATTTCACCGCAATTAGGCACTTTTTTCTTTTTTTTACATTGGTAGACCTTTGTTCAAGCACGATCTCACCTGTTGGTAAGTGACGATGTGGCCCAAGATTGAGCACACAGGTCTAGAAGGCATCTATTCACTCTAGCCTTAAAGAGACCCAGATTATAGTACATAATGAAACCTGTAATCAAACTGTGACTTTTTCATTGCTATTATTCACAAGTGAGTCATAGAGACAGTTGAATGGGTATTTCTGTTTTATTATTATTTTCTTTACAAGTGGTGTGCGTTATATTATATAGGTAAATAGGTCCAGGTCGCGCAACGAGTTATGAGCGCTGACCTTCAATACGCAGTAGTAATTTTTTGGGTGTGTATAGCGAATCCGCGAATGTACACATGCACAATCAACCCCACCACTTTCGCCAAGCGCTCATAACTCGTTGCGCGACCTGTACCTATTTACCTACATAATATAACGCACACCATATATAGAAGATAGATAGATATAATATTACATTATGGTACAAGTGTGTAATTTTGGTGATAACCGCTGAGGCGCCGTTGTGACCTATCGTGTGTTTTTTTAATACAACTTGGATTGACGGATCAAGCAGATGGCCCACCTGATGTTAAGCGGTGCCCTCTGCCTATGAACAGTGCATTATCACACAGGTCACGTCCATCTAGGACGCACACACCCCATGAGTATTTGCGAGGTCTCAGTATCACAGTTCCCTGTAAGTGAGGCAGGGGCCTTAGGTTCCATAGTTACCTGTTTAGCATGCTAACAAAGCTTAGCTTTAGAAAATTATTCGTTTTGAAAGTACCGGCTTTACCGAAAGAAAATAAGTAAAATTGTAAAGGCTGTCATTGCATATTTGAGTAGTAGTAGCCGGCTGAGACGCGAGAGGTGCGAGTTTGGTTCCCGCTGCGGGACAAATGTTTTGAGAACTTTTTGGGAACTATTAAGTTTTTACGTTTTATGTTTATTTAAATCTATTATTAATTAGAGTTTAACGAATTTTTGGTTGTCTTTTGTATTATATTTATCATTTATTCAAAATCTCGTTAAAAATGTACTATTATTATTATTTATTTTGACTAAGTTTTTAAATAGAAGTTTTTAATCCTATCCTACTATCCTATGCTACTAATATTATGAACGCGAAAGTTTGTAAGTATGGATGTATGTTTACTCTTTCACGTAAAAACTACCGGATAGATTTGGATAAAATTTGGAATGGAGATAACTGGACTCCCGGAATAACATATAGTTTTTTTTTCCGGTATTCCCAAGGGATCGAGACTTACGCGGGTGAAACCGCGGGGCACTGCTTAATTAATCAATTAATTAATTAAATCAATTAAGTAATTAATATTAATCTTGCTGTTATATATAAAAACTAATGGATGGATTTGGATGAAATTTGTAATGGAGATAACTGGACTCCCGGAATAACACAGGCATATTTTTATCCCGATATTCCCACGGGATCGAGACTTACGCGGGTGAAACCGCGGAGCGCTGCTTGTATATAATATTTATAATAGTATTTACGGGGAATTCATATCAGAATACAATTAATGAAAAATATTTATTCAATTACAACTAAGACAATAAAACAAAATTAAAATAAAAAATCTACCTATCAGATCAGCAAGCCGTCACCCGACGGCAGCGTGCCCAGAATGCTGGCCGCATTGCCACGCTGCATGGCAATGCTTATTTAAATATTAAATATTAATAGTATTTAAATATTAAACTTGTACAGAATTATTACAATTATATATCAGTATTTTTTTGTCAAATTTCGAAATTGAAATAAAATGAAATGAGAACTTTTATGTGAAGTAGTTTGCCGAGGAAGTACTAACGCCATACTTTTATGTGAAGTAGTTTGCCGAGGAAGTACTAACGCCATACTTTTATGTGAAGTAGTTTGCCGAGGAAGTACTAACGCCATACTTTTATGTGAAGTAGTTTGCCGAGGAAGTACTAACGCCATACTTTTATGTGAAGTAGTTTGCCGAGGAAGTACTAACGCCATACTTTTATGTGAAGTAGTTTGCCGAGGAAGTACTAACGCCATACTTTTATGTGAAGTAGTTTGCCGAGGAAGTACTAACGCCATACTTTTATGTGAAGTAGTTTGCCGAGGAAGTACTAACGCCATACTTTTATGTGAAGTAGTTTGCCGAGGAAGTACTAACGCCATACTTTTATGTGAAGTAGTTTGCCGAGGAAGTACTAACGCCATACTTTTATGTGAAGTAGTTTGCCGAGGAAGTACTAACGCCATACTTTTATGTGAAGTAGTTTGCCGAGGAAGTACTAACGCCATACTTTTATGTGAAGTAGTTTGCCGAGGAAAAACTAACGCCATACTTTTATGTGAAGTAGTTTGCCGAGGAAGTACTAACGCCTTACTTTTATGTGAAGTAGTTTGCCGAGGAAGTACTAACGCCATACTTTTATGTGAAGTAGTTTGCCGAGGAAGTACTAACGCCATACTTTTATGTGAAGTAGTTTGCCGAGGAAGTACTAACGCCATACTTTTATGTGAAGTAGTTTGCCGAGGAAGTACTAACGCCATACTTTTATGTGAAGTAGTTTGCCGAGGAAGTACTAACGCCATACTTTTATGTGAAGTAGTTTGCCGAGGAAGTACTAACGCCATACTTTTATGTGAAGTAGTTTGCCGAGGAAGTACTAACGCCATACTTTTATGTGAAGTAGTTTGCCGAGGAAGTACTAACGCCATACTTTTATGTGAAGTAGTTTGCCGAGGAAGTACTAACGCCATACTTTTATGTGAAGTAGTTTGCCGAGGAAGTACTAACGCCATACTTTTATGTGAAGTAGTTTGCCGAGGAAGTACTAACGCCATACTTTTTTTTTTACCTTCGTGAATATCGAAACAAGCAGATGGCCCAACTGATGTTAAGCGGTAACCTCTGCCTATGAACAGTGCATTACCTCATAGGTCACGTCCACCTAGGACGCGTCCTATGTGGCATTGTACTGCGCCCGCCACCCTGAGACATAAGGGTGAAAAAGTCTCATGTGCCTGTAACTTCAGCGGCACCCATACCCTTGAAACCGGAACACACACAACAATGCGAGCACTGCTGCTTTGCGGCAGAAATAGGTATGGAGGTAGTACTCCCTTGTACTAAGCGTATTGCGTGTCTTCTCGAAATGGTGGATTTTTACTGTAAAAGTTCGCTTTTTCTGCCACCATTTAAACTGGGTTATGACTTGACGGAGTCTCTTGACGACTTGACTATAAAAAACATATATTTATAAAACTTGACTTCGACGAAATTACTGACGAAATTGTTTGGAGCACTCTTCCTCATTTTTATTTACATCTACACATCTATATTATAAAGAGGATAGATTTGTATTTTTGTGTGTGTGTATGTTTGTAATGAATAAACTCAAAAACTGTACCGATGCCTGTGCCGATTTCAAAAATTCTTTCACCATTGTTAAGCTACATTCACCCTGAGTGACATAGGCTACCAGGGGGGGGGATAGGAGGGGGGGGCTGTTTTTCATCCTGAAACTACCCGTGCGAAGCCGGGACGAGTCGCTAGTAAGAAGATAAAAAGAAGAAAACTTGACAGAATTGTTTATGTACTTATGCGTTTTGTTCGTAAACAGATTTTAGCTCTACTGTTTTTACCCCCGACGCAAAAACGACGGGGTGTTATAAATTTGACGTGTCTGCGTGTGTGTGTTTGTCCCATCATAGCTCCCGAACGGATGAACCGAAAACTTTTTTTTTTTTGTTTGAAATTTGAATTTTTCGCCATTGTTCTTAGCTATTTTTGATCAAAATCGGTTCAGCCGTTTCATTGCGTTGAGGGTTTTTTTATTTTTTACAAAATTAATTACTTGTAAAGAAGGTGAAAGAATGGGGGCGCTTAAAATAATTTATTCTCAAAGTGGCCAGTAGAAAACCCCCTCTAGTCTACCCCCTGCTCCAGTCTATACTCACCTCAAGAGTTTGCCACGATCCCATGACACTTATAAATACCTATTCCTAAGTAAGATGTGATATTTCAGCATCGCACCATGTCCTCGTTACGTATCAGTTAATATATCTCTGATAAGAGACGCAAACTAACAGTGTGTGTGCTCAGGGTATCTGCCTGAGATTTGGCATAGCTATCTCAAAATAACTTCTAATTACTTACCTAAATACGTACCAACGGGGTAAATAAGTAATTGCGCAAATTTACGACCTCTGTGGCGCGGCGGAAGGTTCGCCTGCGACGCATGAGGTTGCGGTTTTGATTCCCGCCTCGGAACAAATGTTTGTACGATCTGCAGATATTTGTTCAGGGTGTTCTGGGTATTTTCAATGTATAATAAAAAAAACTATGTATAATAAAAAATATCTATCTATGTAAAGTATTGTAATAAGTACTAGCTACTTGTCCCGGCTTCGCACGGGTAGTTTCAGGATGAAAAACAGCCACCCCCTCCTCCTTCCCCCCGGTAGCCTATTTCACTCATGGTGAATGTAGCTTTCCAATGGTGAAATAATTTTTGAAATCGGCACTGTAGTTTTTGAGTTTATTCATTACAAACCTACACACACACAAAAATACAAATCTTTCCTCTTTATAATATTAGTGTAGATTAGTGTAGATATCAGTTATCTAGTACCTATAACACAAGCTCTGCTTAGCTTGGGGCTAGATAATGTTCAGTGAATTGTCCAGCATTATTTATTTTATTTTATTTTATTTGACAGTTTTTAGGTTCCATAATTCAACAGGAAAAAAAGAGACCCTAATAGGATAATGTTGTTGTGCGTCTGTCTGTCTGTCCGTCTGTCAAGAACAGGATAAAATTCAGGACAAATGAGATGAGAAGCTGCAGCGTCTGAATTTGACTCTCAAGGTTGTATCCGACTGGGGCGATGTCAATCTAGTCAAGTTCAACGCCTCTAAAACGCAGGCTTGTCTCTTCTCGGCGAAAAAAAGTCAGTTTCGCCAAGTTTCTGTCTTCCGAGATGTACCTGTAGATATAGGAGATAACCTCGAGGTTTTAGGTGTTTCACTTACGCCTACTCTCAGCTCTGGATCCTACATCGAGTCTAAGGGAAAAACAGCTGCCATGAAGCTAGGCATCTGAATAAGGTAAAGCGTTACTTCACACCAGGACAGCTTCTCAGTTTAAATACAAAGCGCAAGTCCGGGCTGGTATGGAGTATTGCTGCCATGTTTGGGATGGCTCGGCCAAACACCAGCTTGCTGCCTTAGACTCGATCGAACGTAGGGCTTTCAGGCTAATAGGTGAGCAACATATGGCGGAGACTAAGATCCAGAGTCTCGAGCACCGCCGTAAAGTTGGATGCCTTTCGATCTTCTATAGGTTACCTACCTACACTTCGGGGAATGCTCCCAGGAACTGCACGATCAGTGATCAGTTCACCGACCATGCTGGGAGAGAGGCGTGTAAACTTGCACTCACGCTAAATCTCACTCAGCTGGTCAATGAGGCAACCAGAATTCCTGACGTTGAGGACCACACAGCCAACTGCTTGGACCTTCTGCTGACGAACGGGCCGGATCACCACTCAGTATCAGTGTTGCCTCCTTTGGGTACATCAGATCACTGTGTGGTGAGGTCTGTATCGTCATACTCGCCACCCGATCCCTCGCCCAGAGGTAGTAGACGAGTGTGGCGTTACAAGTCGGCAGATTGGGATGAGATGCGACATTTCTTCGCTTCTTATCCTTGGCGGCAAACCTGTTTTTCTTCTTGTGGCCCGACGGTCTGTGCTGATGCTGTTTCGGAGGTGATCAAAAGAGCAATGGAGTATTTTATTCCATTCTCCGATGCTTCACCTTCAGGCAATGCTCGCCCATGGTTTAGTCCCGCGTGTGCTAGCGCAGGAGCGCTTAAACATGCGGCTTACCTAGCCTGGGTCGAAGCAAGAAATGGTAAAACCTCGGATGCACGGATTAAGAAGAAAGCCTTTAACGAAGCCGCCAAGTCTTGCAAGAAGGTGATACGGAAGGCTCGCTTCGATCGGATTGGCCGTCTGGGGGCTAAACTTGCCGCGTACCCTGCGGGAAGTAAAGCTTTCTGGTCTCTGGCTAAGTCGGTGGAAGCGAACTTCAGCCGCCCTTCACTCCCTCCACTACTGAAACCGGATGGGTCCCTAGCTCACGCTGCGGTTGAGAAAGCAAATTTATTTGCCACTCAATTTGCGGAGGCTTCGCGTCTTGACACCTCTGGCGAAACTCCACCCAGCCTTCCTCGGTGCGAAGCTTCAATGCAGGAAATTCGCATCCAGCAAAAGGAAGTGCTCAGAACGCTACGTAGTCTCGACGTGAATAAAGCTAGCGGTCCGGATGGTATCTCGGCCATAGTGTTGAAAACCTGTGCCCCTGAGTTGTCTCCAGTATTAACGCGACTTTTCCGCCTCTCTTTGAAAACTGGTGAAGTCCCTAAATCTTGGAAGCTCGCTAACGTGCAGCCTGTACCCAAGAAAGGCAGTCGCGCTGACCCTTCAAACTATCGCCCTATTTCAGTCACCTCCCTACTTTGTAAATGTATGGAGCGTGTACTGAATAGGAAGCTCCTTGCATACCTCGAAGGTAACGACCTCCTCAGTGATCGCCAATACGGGTTTCGCCAAAACCGGTCTACTGGGACTGCCAGTTCAATTCTGCTCCTGGCCCGCAGACTTTCTGAGGGAAAGATCCATTCGAGTAGTTATTGACGGCTGCTCGTCGGATCAATTGGCTATTAATGCCGGGGTACCTCAGGGGTCAGTGCTATCTGCCACGCTGTTTCTGCTGCACATTAATGATCTGCTAATGCCCGGTATCATTGGGTATGCAGACGACAGCACAGTTGTGGATATGTTTCCACTGCGCGAGCTAGGCAGAATGAAATTCAGGAGTTAAGAGATGAGATGCTGCAGCGTCTGAATTTGACTCTCAAGGCTGTATCCGACTGGGGCGATGCCAATCTAGTCAAGTTCAACGCCTCTAAAACGCAGGCTTGTCTCTTCTCGGCGAAAAAAAGTCCGTTTCTCCAAGTTCCTGTATTCCGAGATGTACCTGTAGCTATAGGAGATCACCTCGAGCTCTTAGGTGTTTCGCTCACGCCTACTCTCAACTTTGGCTCCTACATCGAGTCGAAGGCAAAAACAGCTGCCATGAAGCTAGGCATCCTGAATAAGGTAAAGCGTTACTTCACACCAGGACAGCTTCTCAGTTTATATAAAGCACAAGTCCGGGCTGGTATGGAGTACTGCTGCCATGTTTGGGATGGCTCGGCCAAACACCAGCTTGCTGCCTTGGACTCGATCGAACGTAGAGCTTTCAGGCTTATAGGTGAGCAACATATGGCGGAGACTAAGATCCAGAGTCTCGAGCACCGCCGTAAGGTTGCATGCCTTGCGATCTTCTATAGGTTACATTTCGGTGAATGCTCCCAGGAACTGCACGATCTGATCCCACCATCTCCTTTTCATCATAGGACGAGCAGGCGTACGGCTCAGTACCATCCTTACCTCATTGGTATACCTTCTATTCGCACAAAACGTTTCAGTTCTACCTTTATAATGCGAACTGCTAAGGAGTGGAATACACTACCGTCGCCTGTCTTTCCTGAAAACTATAATCTGGGTCTCTTCAAGTCAAGAGTGAATAGGTGCCTTCTAGACCTTTGTGCTTCATCTTCGGCCACATCGTCACTTACCAACAGGTGAGATCGTGGTCAAACAAAGGCCTATCAATGTAAAAAAAAAAAAAAAAAATGATCTGATCCCACCATCTTTTTTTCATCATAGGACGAGCAGGCGCACGGCTCGGTACCACCCTTACCTCATTAGTATACCCTCTATTCGTACTAAACGTTTCAGTTCTACCTTTATAATGCGAACTGCTAAGGAGTGGAATACACTACCGTCGTCTGTCTTTCCTGAAAACTATAATCTGGGTCTCTTCAAGGCTAGAGTGAATAGGTGCCTTCTAGACCTTTGTGCTCCATCTTGGGCCACATCGTCACTGACCAAAAGGTGAGATCGTGGACAAACTTGAAAGGTTTTTATCATACATACATACATAGACACACGCCTTTTTCCCCGAAGGGGTAGGCAGAGCCACAATAGGCCTCTTTTCACAGTGGGTTGCACCATCGTGGAATATAGACGTGACAAGTGGTGAGCTCATCGCCGCCATTGCTTCCCACGACTGACTCAGCTAACGCTTTCTTCCAGTAATAACACATTCCATAGTAAGCTATCAGCCAGGACAAATCTTATACCAACGAATCTTATCAAAAAGTCCAGGTAATCCCTTAGTCGGCTTTTACGACATCCACGGGAGGAGACGGAGGGGTCTATTCTTAGGCCGGACACACCACAGCAATCAATGTTAAAATAAAACCTTTTTCCTATGATGGCCAATGGTGTTTATCTACACTAATATTAATAGTGGTTCGCCCCGAAAAATACTATCTCTTAATTTTTACAACAAAACTAGGTACAAATAACTTTCAACTTTTTTTTAACCCCCGACGCAAAAACGACGGGTTATTATAAGTTTGACGTGTCTGTGTGTGTGTGTGTGTGTGTCTGTGTCTGTCTGTCTGCCTGTCGCAACGTAGCTCCCGAACGGATGAATCGATTTCGTTTTTTTTTTGTTTGAAATGTGGATTTGTCGGGAGTGTTCTTAGCTATGTTTGATCAAAATCGGTACAGACGTTTCATTGCGTTGAGGATTTTTTTAATGGCGGCGATGCGCTCACCACTTATCACGTCTATATTCCACGATGGTGTAACTCACTGCGAAAAGAGGCCCATTGAGCATCGACGTAATTGAGGCCCATTCAAACAACAGTTTCCAGGTAGGTATCTAATGTTGGGATATTCGATAAGTTTACCCCTGGATTATGGTGAAGTTTGTAAGAAAAAGCTCTAGAAAAACCTTTTAAACCTTTGCATTTACATAAACCATACAGCAGGCAGGTATTGGGCATAATTATTTCGCCTTTGATCTCATACAGCTGATTCCGTAGCGCCATCTATGAACGAGTAGGATATCAATGAATTAATAAGTGAATGGTATAAATGCAAACTAATTTAGATTAGCGCCATCTATAGACAACATATAAAACCAAATAGGTTTTTTTTTCAGTCCACCGTTTTATTTCGGGGACAGAGGTGGCAATAGGACTCTTCCTGCCATTTTCGAAAAGAGACGTCGTCTACTTTTATTTACTTTTTAACCTACTTTTTTTTAATTGGTGGAAATTGTCTACCTAATTTATAATAAAACGGCCACCGTTTTATGGTGACAGCGAGCTGATCTGAATAGGGAGACGGAAGGTGGACAACGGAACTCCTCGATGATTATAATTGCCTGACTGTTTGGGCTCGTTTTAATCCAATGACTATCTTTAGTCATTGTTTTACGGGGATCCTGCCTCAGCGCCATCCACAAAGGTCTCCTACTCCTTGGAAATCTTCGAATTCACTTCTTTTTTTTACTTTAAACATTTTTTGTGCTACCAACATGGAAATATCTGACAGTTGACAATTGAAATTGACATTTCATCTTGACTATTTGAAAATAAATTCACGAATTATTTTTCTTTCACTTCGCGACAGACAGCGAGTCAATGTACGTATTTCTAAAATTCAAATTAGTCTAAATTATTACAACGAGCAGGTCTTAAATATAACCGTTTTTACAATTTATCCAAATAAATAGATCCATTTTAATAATTTCGTGTGTGATATTCAAATTCCGAATAAATAAAATTATTTGACATAGGTTGCATAGGTTAGGAAAGTGCGATTTCGTAAAAGTTATAGTGCATTTTTTGATTAATTTACGTGTATTTGAAAGTGTTGTTTTGTTGTTGTAGCACTACACTCTTGTTTGGACACCATGAGAACAACACAAATTGCCCAGTACGCACTGAGACTCACTTATTCGCAGGTAAGATTTTTACCCACCTTTATTTCCTTCACATCTTTTTAGATATAATTTCCTTTACGTGTGCATCAAGCTATTTACTCTTAACTCTGTGCGTTCATAACTACAGTATTTTTCATATACCTACTCATATAGCCCAAAGTTTTATATTTTGAACTTTGAACTTAAAATTCTCCACGAACAGTAAAACTGGTTAACACCAGAAATATATATTATAGTGGTATTATAGTTATAGTGGTAGTGCATACTGCCTGGAAAACTCTTGTAAGTGCTATCAATGTTCAAACAATAAAAAATCCACTTTTAAGGCTTACCTTTTAGATTTCTATCGTTTGAAACAACCATTTACTTGTTTCTATTGCAATAGGCTGTGTTGCGATCAAATGTTGTCATTATTCATTGAAACAGCGGTACATGATCGCTACTTCATACTAGATAGATAGATAAAGTCTTTATTTGCAACTTCAGACACACACATACAAATTACAACAAATAGTACAGTGCACAAGTAAAAATAAACAATAAAATACAGTATACTTATAAAAATAATAAATAAATAATGCTGGACAGTTCACACAACATCATCTAGCCCCAACCTAAGCAGAGCTTGCGTTATGGGTACTAGACAACTGATATACTTAATCAAAATATATAAAATCGTTGCGTGACTGACTGACTGACTGACTGACTGACTGACTGACTGACAATCATCGCACAGCCTAAACCGTAAGTCCTAGAGACCTGAAATTTGGAGGGAACATTCCTTATGTGGTGTAGGGGTGCACTAAGAAAGGAATTTCCGATACTCCCGCTCTAAGGGGTCCAAAATGGGCTTTTAATATACAACAAAAAAGCTCTGTATTTCAGAAACCGTTAGCATTAGAACCTTGAAATTTTACATGGAGATTCCTCAAATAAAATAAATAAACACGTGTTTCAGCGATTCCTGAAATTTTCCTGAAAAATGGAAAGGGATCGTTTTCTATGTAAAAAAATAAAAAAACTTTAGTCTTTACAACGCACAGCCTAAACCGCTGATCGTAGAGACTTGAAATTTGGACAGTGTATTCCTTTTAGGGTGTAAAGGTGTACTTAGAAAGGAATTTGGAAAATTCACCCTCTTAGGGGTTCAAAAAGGGCTTTTAACGTATACACTTTGCGTTTTGCAACGCACAGTCTAAACCGCTGGACCTAGACACATGAAATTTGAAGGATGTATTCCTTTTTGGGTGTAGGGGTGTACTAAGAAAGGATTTTTGAAAATTCACCCTGTAAGGGGTCCAAACTGGCTTTTAATGTAAAACTAAAATGCTTCGTATTTCGGAAACCGTTGGTAGTAGAAACAAGAAAATTCACAAGGTAATTCCTTAAATAAAAATAGCCAACATAAGTTTCAGCAGTACCTGAAATTTTGCTGAAAAAAAGCATGGGAACATTTTCTTTGTAAATAAATACACTTTAGGTTTTAGCGAGATTTCAGCGTATTTCGGCAATTTCAAAGTTTGTTTCACGGTGAAGTCATTAAGATCAAAATATTTTCAGGACCTAAAGGTTAAAATAGGACCCCTAAATTGAAAAATATGAGTATGGTGTCGTTTAGAAGGTCGTTTGACGGTGTCGTTGTTGAGATTACATATTTTCAGGATCTCAAGATTAAAATGGGACCCCTAAATTGAAAAACTTGAGTATGGTGTCGTTTCAAAGGGCGTGTCACGGTGTCGTTGTTGAGATTAAAACATTATCAGGACCTCAAGATGAAAATGGGACACCCAAATTGAAAAAACTTGACTATGGTGTTGTTTCAAAGGTCGTGTCACGTGTTGTTGTTGAGATTAAAATATTTTCAGAACCTCAACGTTATAATGTGACCCCTAAATTGAAAAACATAAGTATGGTGTCGTTTCAAATGTCGTTTGACGGAGTCGTTGTTGAGATATATTTTACGGACCTCAAGGTTAAAATGGGACCCCTAAATTGAAAACCTTGAGTATGGTGTCGTTTCAAAGGTCGTGTCACGGTGTCGTTGTTGAGATTAAAATATTCCAGGACCTCAAGGTTAAAATGGGACCCCTTAATTTAATAAAATAATAATAATGTGGTATCCTACCTGTAAATCCCACTGGCGACGAGATACACCGCGAAAAAATACCACCACTTGCTTATTTATTGTGTTTTTGTGCATCGGAATAAAATGCCGATCGGTAAAACCGAACAATTCGATATTTCGAGTAAAAAGTGATAATACGACGCGTGCGTGTTTGCTCACTACAATTAAATCAGAGTTACAAGTCACAAAGACACCTGATTTGGGGGGGTGAAGGGGGGAGGGGGGGGGGGCTGGGGGAGGCGCAGCGCACGCGGGCCGCGTAGGGGTCGGCAGCGGCGCCAGCGCAGCGGGAGCACGCGCTCCCGCCGCGCCCGCGGGCGATGTGCAGTGCGTGGAGCAGCCTTGCTGGCGGTGCGGAAAGGGGCACCGGACCATCGGATGCTGGTTTAGAAATTATTCTTGTGACGGTTGCGGGCAATGTGCATACGTTCGGGGGAGGCGCGCTAACTTACAATTAGCATAGGTAGGATACCACAAGTGGAAAACCAAACATTCTACTACTACAACAACTAGAACATACTATTACCACAGTGTAAAACATAATTAGTCTGTGCCATTACGCAGAGTTATGGATAAAACAATATAACGCGTACGAAGTCGCGGGTTACAGCTAGTATAATATATAACATAGATAGATATTTTTTATTATACATCTTATTAAAAGATAAACGGCTAATTACCACTATTATTCGTCACTTTGCTGACGTTTCGAGACTGAGTTCAGAAGCCTCTTCATCATGAATCCCAACCACGATAGTTTCAATTCTATTATACATCTTCTCAATGTACCAGGCATCACATATTTTAAGAGCTATAAAGATCTAGATTAAAAAAAAGAAAAAACATCACATCATATATCCATCTCGCTCGCTCTCGCCACGTCAAGCTCACTTATTTATATATACAACATCCAAGTAAAATGTCTGTGTGTGCTGCAGTACGTCAAAAAGGCCATGGCTCAGCGAGATATACTATCGATAGAAACACTTCATGTCAAAAGGCTTTTTGTTGCAATCAAGCTTTGTTAGCAAGTTTTGCCTGATTGCTAAAACGTCATTTTCAATAGAAACAGCGTGGAAACAGCGCATGCTGATTGCAACCGGAGATAGTCACCACAGTCCATTAAACCTAAATTTGACCCAAAATAATCCAATCCAGTGGGATCTAAACCCACATCTTAACCTTTTGTAATTCATTTACATCAAGGCACTGGTTCTTGGTCTACCTCTGCGGGTCAGTGCCAGCTTGGATATATTTTATTTTTTGGATTTAATTTCTTCATTTTCATCATCAGCCTGCATCAGTCCACTGCTGGACATAGGCCTCTCCCAATGCGAGCCATTTAGACCGATTTCCAGCTTTACTCATCCACTTTTTACCAGCCGCCTTACGCAGATCGTCGCTCCACCTAGCCAGGAACACCCCACACTATGTTTACTCCAGCGGTTGTCGGTCCTTCGGCATATATGCCCAGCCTATTACCACTTCAGCTTGGTAATTCTCGTAGCTATGTTGATGACCTCTATAATAAAAGTACTAAGATCTAGTCTTCAAAAACAGCCCCAGGTATCCCGTCAGGACCATACACAAGATTATCAACCTATCAGCTTCATAGCTCCATACCATTGTTATTGAATTGTATTGTATGAAGAAATGTTATTAAATTGTTGAGATACAACTGTAAAATGTTAATAAATTGTTGAGATACAACTGTAAAATGTTATTAAATTGTTGAAATACAACTGTAAAATGTTATTAAATTGTTGAGATACAACTGTAAAATGTTATTAAATTGTTGAGATACAACTGTAAAATGTTATTAAATTGTTGAGATACAACTGTAAAATTAACATTATTATTAAAATTGCATAACAATCCATGCCGAAATATGCTGGTCTTAAGATTATTTAATTTAATTGATTTATTAATTGATTACTTAATATTGATGCAAGTTTGCAGTGGGGACCACAAATTGAGGCACTTGCAGGTAGACTTAGTTCCGCTGCATATGCAGTTCGTACGATAAGGCAGCTTACTGATGAAGCTACAGCTAGACTAGTTTATTTTGGCTACTTCCATAGTGTTATGTCATATGGCATCATACTGTGGGGGAAATTAGCAGACATCCAAGCAATATTTGTTTTACAAAAACGGGCAATACGTGCCATTTATAAAATGAAGCCACGTGACCCCTTGAGGGAGCGTTTTAAGGAAATTAACATTCTCACGGTAATATCGCAATACGTCTACGAAACCTTATTTGAACGAGCGAAGCGAGTTCTCTGAGTCAACTTGGAAGAATCGGCGTTTGTATGTATGTATGTATGTATGTATGTTTGTCCGAGCATAACTTCCGAACTGTTAATCCGATCTTCATGAAATTTGATTGGGGAGTAGATAGTATTGGTACAATTTGTTGGTAAGGTTATGAGCTATATCGGTCGGGGGGTTGTTGAGATATTGGGGTCCAAAAATAAAAGTGAGAATAGCAGATCAATTGGGGTGTCATATGAAAGCCCTCGCTTCGAAATTTCAAAACTATTTTCATAATTTTTTACTTATGTTTTGAGATATTAGGGTAAATCGAAAATGTAAAAAACCAAAACCTCTAAGGTACTTCCACTTATCCTACAACGCTCAAATTTGGTATGTTTGACACAAATACTGTCAAACACTACACAAATACTGTCTGGTTATCTGGAAGAGAATGCTTTCTAGCATTAAGTTCGCCTTTGTACTTCTTTGTTTTATGTGCAATAAAGAATTTTCTATCTATCTATCTTTTTCTAAATACTGGGAAAAGTCTAAAATTAAAGAATTTCGAAACTTGTACTCCATAAAACGATAACCAGTAAAACATCCATTGTTGACCTCCCGTTTCTAGGAATTTGAACGACGTTGTAGGTCTTAGGTAATGTTAACGGTCTAGCTTCGCGTTTCTAGGAATTTGAACGACTTGGTCTAACTTTTCGAACCACACGTACCTACATAGATATTCGAAATTTGAAAGAAATAAGGTAACCTACTTACCTAAATCGCGTGTATTCGCGAGGTCTATGTATGTATGTATGTAATCAGATAGATAATGCCATCCCCTGGTGAATCCCCTATAGTTGCTGACGCAACTCAAATCCGTAACCCCATTACATGCATAGTAAAGTAACTCAATCAGTGTCAATTATGGGGCTTCTGTGACGGTGCAATGTTCACGTCATTTAGACAAGCTTACAGAAGGCCTATGCAGGAAGTACCGACTTACACATAGGTCTTTAAGGAGGGGTATAACGCAAAATTACCAATCTTAGATTAGATTTTTAGAGACCAAATCAATTACAATATTCAAATTATAAATATGCATGGATACTACATTATAATACCGAGGGATCACCCAGACAGAAAATCGAAAGGACAAAATTTCTCGATTAAAAAAAACCACAAAGTTACCTCTAACTTTTGGCTAGATTCGATTGTTTGTCAATATGCTACAGATTATTGGGTCAACAATTGGATAAATAAGATCAATACAATAAAACGGAGGGATCACCCACGGGGTTTTTTAAAAATTATCTATATTTCACGAGATATTCAATAAAAACCGCTTTTTCGGCGGCACGTGGCGTTTTTTTTGTATGAAGATTTCTGCCTGGCGGTGGCGCAGTCTTAAGAGGCTGTCAAGAGTCAAATAGGCTTTTTTAAACGTATTTTTAGCAAAATCTACACAGTATAAGACAAAAAAAATACATATGTTCACGTTTATCATATTTCCAAGGGCATGATAGAGCCCAAAACACGATTTCGAGAAATTTTCTCGATAAAAAAAACGTGAACTTACCTCTACAATGCGCTTATAACGTTAATATCTCTATTACCTATCAGCGTATATTGACTAACACACAGACAGACTCAGTTATCCGACAGAGAACTAAGGTCATCGACATAGCTCAGAGAACTTCGACATAGCTCAGAGAATTAGCAAGCTGAAATGGCAACGGGCTGGGCATATATGCCGAAGAACCGACAACCGCTGGTAAACGTGTTCTAGAGTGGAGACCACGTCTTGGTGACGTAGTGTGGGGCGCCCCCTGGCGAGGTGGAGCGACGATCTGCGGAAGGCGGCTGGTAGAAAGTGGATGGGAAGAGCTGGAAATCGGTCTAAATGGCGCGCATTGGGAGAGGCCTATGTCCAGCAGTGGACTGATACAGGCTGATGATGATGATGTACATTGATAAAATTAATAAGAGTAACAAATAATATTATTTAAGAGGGCATGGTCGTTTTATATTTTCAATTACGCAGCAAATATTTGTTTAAATACCGTTTTTCGTGATTTTCGTTCACTTTTTGTTGCGCTAGCGCTGTTCTGTCCGTTTCTAACTGACCTGAACTTCACTGAGTTAGATAGTGACGGGATTTAGCTGTTGTCTGACTCTTAAATACTTCCTATTACATACATACATACATAGACACACGCCTTTTACCCCGAAAGGGTACGCAGAGCCTCAAATTGGCCTCTTTTCATTGTGGGTTGCACCATCGTGGGAAATAGACATGACAAGTGGTGAGCTCATCGCCGCCATTGCTTCCCACGACTGACTCTGCTAACGGGGTTTCTTCCAGTAATAACACATTTCATAATAAGCTAGCAGCCGGACAAATCTTATACCAACGAATCTTACAAACAAGTCCAGGTAATACTACCTATTAGTTAGTTATAGGGTATTAATATTTACAGGGTTTTCACCCCCAAAGGGGCATGTTTTTTTTTTACAAAGATATGACTTGTTACCTTAAGTGATCAGTGATTTTTTCAACTGTGAAAGACTGAACAAACTGGTGGCCCACGTGATGTTAAGCGGTAACCTCTGCCTTGCAATGCATTGCCTCATAGGTCACGTCCACCTAGGCCGCACCCTATGTGGCATTGCAATGCGCCCGCCACCCTGAGACATAAAGATGAAAGTTTCATGTGCCTGTAATTTCACCGGCACCCATACCCTTCAGACCGGAACACAGCAATGCGAGCAGTACTGCTTTGCGGCAGAAATAGGTATGGTGGTAGTACTTCCCCGGACGAACTCTTTCACAAAAAAGCTTTACTACTAAAAATGATGATGATGATCCTCTACGTAGAGTAGATTCTAGGTTTATTTATAGTTCATATTCTCCTTGACATACAGTAATTAGGTCAAATCATTTCTCTGATAATATGTATGTGTCTATCTATACACGTTTTTTCGTAACTTCTAGGCTTTAGATAAGAATATCAATTCATTAGCTGGCCATCCTGTTGCCATGATGAGTGCATGCTTCAACATACATTATTATCAGTGTGTTAGTAGTAGAGCTTTTTAGGGTTCCATAAGTGCCAAGAAAAGAGATTTACAGGTGTTTTACTTTTTCCTATGACGTTCTAAGTGTGCATAAAAATACGTCATTTATTTAGTAAGGTGTTCAAATATTTATACGAACTGGACAGATTTTAGGGTTCCGTAACCAAAGGGTAAAACGGGACCCTATTACTAAGGATCGGCTGTCCGTCTGTCAGGCTGTATCTCATGAACCGTGATAGTTAGACAGTTGAAATTTTCACAGATGATTGTATTTCTGTTGCCGCTATAACAACAAATACTAAAAAATAGAATAAAATAAATATTTAAGGGGTCTCCCATACAACTAACGTGATTTTTCCATATATTTTATATATTTTATTTTTTACAAACCTGTTTTTTTGTCGTTTTTGTAGTTAATGGTACGGAACCCTTCGTGTGCGCGAGTCCGACTCGCACTTGTCCGTTTTTTACATATAAAGGAGGTGTTGTATGAAATTGGTCCTGTCACTGTTCGACACTATCCAAATGTAAGGGATAGCAATAAGTTCTTATAAGTAAGCCGATAACAGCTTGCAAAGTTTTTGTGCCATGTTACTTTCAAGGTAAACCTGCTCACTGGATATCCACATGGCTCGGTGAGCTAGATGGCTAGGCTATAGTGAATTATAATACACTAGAGTCTGCCCGTGGCTTCACTCGCGTATTACCAAGAATAAAAGTAGCCTATAGCTATAGCTGTAGTAGACGTAGTAGTAGTAGAGCTTTTTTGTGAAAGAGTTCGTCCGGGGAAGTACTACCACCATACCTATTTCTGCCGCAAAGCAGTAGTGCTCGCATTGCTGTGTTCCGGTTTGAAGGGTAAGGGTGCCGGTGAAATTACAGGCACATGAGACTTTTCATCTATGTCTCAGGGTGGCGGGCGCAGTGCAATGCCACATAGGGCGCGTCCTAGGTGGACGTGACCTATGAGGTAATGCACTGTTCATAGGCAGAGGTTACCGCTTAACATCAGGTGGGCATCTTGCTTGTTCCGTCATCAAAGTAGTTTAAAAAAAAAAAAAAAAAAAAAAAAAAAACTTAATCTAGGTCAATCTATCTAGGTAGGTAGGTGGTAGGTAGATAGATAAAAACATATAACATATTATTATTTTTCTTTAGTCGTGCACACCATTATATAAACAAGTAATTAATTTTGTAAAAAATAAAAAAACCATCAACGCAATGAAAAGGCTAAACCGATTTTGATCAAACATAGCCAAGAACACTCCCTACAAATTCACCATGCAAAAAAAAAACTAAATCCGTTCATCCGTTCGGGAGCTAGACATCTAGTATTTTTAGTAGTAGTAGAGCTTTTTTGTCAAAGAGTTCGTCCGGGGAAGTACTACCACCATACCTATTTCTGCCGCAAAGCAGTAGTGTTCGCATTGCTGTGTTCCGGTTTGAAAGGTAAGGGTGCCGGTGAAATTACAGGCACATAAGACTTTTCATCTTTATGTCTCAGGGTGGCGGGCGCAGTGCAATGCCACATAGGGCGCGTCCTAGGTGGACGCGACCTGTGAAGTAATGCACTGTTCATAGGCAGAGGGTACCGCTTAACATCAGGTGGGCCATCTGCTTGCCCCGTCACTCAAGTAGTATAAAAAATATATACAAAAACTTCAGTCGGCAGTAAACAACTACTGTATGAACGCGACATGGGAAGGAAGTAGACTCTCTGTGTTCTATAAATAAAGCATAGTATGTAGTGTGTACGATAGTGCAATACGGAAAAGACCTTCGCAGATCTACAACAAACCTCTTTGTTGTCTATTAAGGCGTCGATGGTCGCCAAAATCTGTTACTATATAACTCAAAGTTCAGGTAGATTAGAAAGTGTCCGAATAGCGAAGCGAAAAGTGAGCGAAAATAACGGTTTTAATAAATTTAAAAATCATTAGGCAAGTCATTTTCAAAAATTAAACGAAGACCTCGTTTAATTTTTGAAAATGACCGGCGTTATGTTATTTAATATACTGAAGGAAATAAAAACATCTTATGATTGATAGTTTAGGAGAAAAATGGTTGTAACTACGAAAACAGAGGCTACTTTGCAAATTATTTTTAAACAAGAGCTTTATATGATGTTAAAGATCGTGAAGAAAAAAAGGTTTTCCCATATCCATATTCATATAGGTTGACTCTATAATGGGGAGTGCTCTGAGGAGCTGTTCAATCTCATACCAGCATCCAGGTTCTACCATCGCACTTCTCGACAACGCAAGGGAGCTCATCCACACATCATCGACACGTGGGTGTCTCGTACTGCTCGCTTTACGAGATCTTTCCCCCCCATACGTGCAAGTTGTTTCTGAGGTGTTTCCGCTAAACTGCAACAAGAGTCGTTTCAAAAAAAAAGTAAAAAGAGTCCTTCAGGGCAGCCAACGCATTGGCAATACCTCTGGTATTGCAGATGTCAATAGGCGACGGTAACCGCTTACCATCAGCCGGGCAGTATGCCAGATTGTCGAGTCATTACATTAAAAAAAAAAACCACGCCAATATTGAAATGCGATCCAAATATTCAACATTGTCTATGCCAAATTTCACTATGTCGTTTAGTACTTATGCAATCGTCGAGCATGAGCCTTTTCGGGGAAAATCCATGTCCGTCATGTTTTAGGGGTCCATAACCAAAGGGTACAAACGGGTACACGGTACAGACGGAGCCCAAGATTTCAAGTTTTTTTTAAATTATTTCTTGGAATGACGGATCAAGCAGAAATTGATGTACCTTAATCACCCAAAGCCAATACCATAAAATATTTTGAACTTTGTGAGAGGGGCTCCCGTACAAATAAAGGAGGGTGTGGAAAAAATATGTCCTACCCCACTCGGATTTCGTTTTTAGGGTTCCGTACCCAGAGGGTAAAACGGGACCTTATTACTAAGACTCCGCTGTCCGTCTGTCTGTCTGTATCTCGTAAACCGTGATAGTTAGACAGTTGAAATTGTCAAACATGATTTACTTCTGTTGCCGGCTATAAAATAAGGGCTCTCTTACAACAAACGTGTTTTTTTTTGCAGTTTTTATTGATAATGGTACGGACCCCTACGTGCACGAGTTCGCCTCGCGCTTGGCCGGTTTCTGAAATTCTTTGCATGCCTAATTGAATATCAGAAATAATACTTCCATCTTATAAAATTACATCTTAAAATTACTGAAGATATGTATTCAATTTAAGAACAAGTAATAAATTTTGTATAAATTAAAAAACCCTCAACGCAATAAAACGGCTGAACCGATTTTGATCAAACATAGCTAAGTACACTTTCGACAAATATAAATTTCATAACAAAAAAAAAAGGGTTCATCCGTTCGGGAGCTATTATGCGACAGACACACACACACACACACACACACACACACACACACACACACACACACACACACTCACACTCACTCACTCACTCACACACACACACACACACACACACACACACACACACAGAGAGAGAGACACGTTAAACTTATAACACCCCTGCGTTTTTGCGTCAAAAAACTAAGTGTAAAATCGGGCCATATCACTTATAAATAACAATGCAAGTAGGTTCTGATAATTTTTATAAGTACATATAAATATTTAAACACCTTATTCAATAAATAACATATTTTATATGCATACTTAGAACATCATAGGAAAATATAGGTAAGTAAGTAAAACATCTGTGAATCTTTTTTCTTTGCACTTATCGAGTTTACACACGAGTACAATCCTCGGTACATTATGTATGTCAATTTGTCTTTATCGTGGCCAGTCTAGACTAGTTAAGGTGGGGTATAACGCAAAATTACCAATCTTAGATTAGATTTTTAACTGACTATGTCAAGTACAATATTCAAATTAAAAATATGCATGGATACTACATTATAATACCGAGGGATCACCCAGACAGAAACAAGATAGGACAACATTTTCTCGATAAAAAAAAACACTAACTTTGGGCTAGATTCGATTGTTTGTCAATATGGTACAGATCATTGGGTCAAAAATTTGATAAATAAAATCAATACAATAAAACGGAGGGATCACCTACGGGGTTTCTTAAAATTATCTATATTTCACGAGATATTCAATAAAAACCGCTTTTTCGAGCGGCGCGTGGCGTTGTTTTTGTATGATGATTTCTGCCTGGGAGCGCAGTCTTAAGGAGCAAAGTTCCGCTTGAACCCGAAATAAAAAAAATATTGTGGTTTTTGGTCATCACAGCTCATCAACACAATTTGAGATAGCGAAACCTAATTTTCCTAACACTAGGAGACCTAACACGCATATTTCAGTTTATTTCGAAAAGAATATTATATATTATATAATTATAGACTCGCCGTGAGGCTCTGCTGTGAGTGTTTTAATAAATTAAATACTGCAATGACTCTTCCCGCCATTTTCGAAATGAGACGTTGTCTACTTTTATTTTATTTCTTTCCTAGTGTTTTCTTGAGTTATTTTGTGTTATTTTGGTGGCATTTTAACTAATGTAGCTCGTTTAAAAAGCACAAGTGTAGTGAAATGAAATGGAAGTGAATTGCGTGACTTTTGAAATTGGTGGAAATTGTCTACCAAAGTTTTAGTAAAATTGGCCACCGTTTTACTAAAACATGACTCGACTGTGACTTTGACGACTTGGAAGGAGTGTAACGTTGCAAAATATATTGAAAATACAATATAGTGAAAATACAGATACTTGAAAATGGCAAATGCACAAGCCGTGCGGCGCCAACTATAAAGAAAAAAATAAAAATAAAATACTGCAATTCACGAGTGAGCTGAGCCATAACAATACTACGCATGTCACTATTTAACTTGTCGTGACGTGGGGCGTTCCTGTACTCGCTCTATTTAAATCTACTCTAAATAGTTTCACAACTGCGTCAACACTGTATCAAATACAAAATAACCTACCTACCTATTATGTAGTATAATGTATTCTGCGTGTCAAACTCGTGTCCACCACTATGTCTGTTTGCACTAAACATAAGTTAGGCTTGTCCTAGTTAAGATACACCTAAGCCTAAGAACAGCCTAGCATAAGTGGACTAAATAATGGACTAAGGAATGGCTTAGGGTTAGTGCAAGAAAATTTATCGTTAGGAGTAGTCTAAACAAGTTAGGAAAGAATTTAGGTGATTCTTATGTTTAGTGCGAACGGTTTTTATAGTTATAATTGTCTGAGGCTCACGGTTATGGCGCGTTTTTTTTTGTGTTTTTTGCCCTTTACTGCTCATCAACACTTCTGCAGATAGCGAAAGTTGATTTCGCGAGAACTAGGAGACTTAACGCACATGTTTTAATTGATAGTATCTCATAAATATCATCAGGTTAGCTACGATCTCTGTTTAGGGGTATCATATCTAAACTGATGATATTTATGAGATACTATCAATTAAAACATGCGTGTTAAGTATCCTAGTTCTCGCGAAATCAACGTTTGCTATCTGAAGTGTTCATGAGCTATAACGGGCAAAAAACACCAGAAAAATTGAATTTCGCGCCGCAAGTGTGATCATCCACAACAGGTAACTCAGTCTTTGTTTTACTAGACCATTGATAAAATGGCTTCAAGCCAAATCTTCACGTGACAGATTTAGCACACAAATATCATCTATGTTAAAAATACTGGGGTTTATATTTTGGCAAACGCGTCCTTTGAAAGAATGTGGATTTTATGTAATAAATCAACAAAGATATTAGTAAGGTCTTCTTCTTCTTCTTCTTTTCGTATGAGGTAAGTGCTGGCCTCTGGTGTCAGAGTTTGTCAAGCCGCCCGAGGGCCTCTGACATGGCTTATCGACGGCTATTAATCAATAACAGCCGGGACCGACAGCTTAACGTGCCCTCCGAAGCACAGAGCGATGGAAATCCACACATAACTTAGAAAAGTCATTGGTGCGGAGCCTAGGATCGAACCCGGTATCGTTGGATTCTGAGTTGCACTATTGAACCGTTAGGCTACCATTAGAAAGGTTATCAGTCATCATTGGTACTCCAGAGAAGCTCCCTTCGGGACATGAACTGCCATGGTACACCTGGAAATCTCTGAACCGATTTAAGAGTCAGGTGGGCCGCTGCAGGTATAACATATATTCTGTGGTATAACTTAGTATTCCGACGAGGCACAGTGTGAGTGTGGGTTCACTCCTCAGAAGATGCCTCACTTACTGTCCTTTCCACTTCACCAACACCTGCACCCTAAATGACCTGTGCGAAGCCACTGAAAATTCTGTCGACGTGGCTAAATCTTGGTCTTAAACAATTTAATTATCTATTGGAACCAACGACACGATGAAGAAGAAGATTTGGTATTTCTATCATTGGTTGGGCTCTGCATGGATATTGAATCCTGATGGGGTTATACCTATCGACCCTCACCACTCTGACCTCACGCGGCGCGTTTGTGTTAAAATCCTACCTGCCCCCATACGGGCAGATAGAGAGAATCCATGATAATATCCTCAGGATACTCTTCGAATCTTTGATCTGTACTTATTATAGTGCAATAGTATGCATTATTTGTGAGTTGTTAGCCGTAACGCCAACTAGTGGATCTGACGGAAGACCAGCGTTGGTTGCTAACTTGCTGTCAACCAACTCATGCTGAGGCAGAGCCATTTTGTTACTAGAGTTACACTTCGTATCTTCAAATCTGTTTCCTCTTAGTCTAAGTTTATTATGTGATCCTGTGTAGCTTTTGTATACAAGTAAATATAAATATAATATAATATAAATATAAATATATATACTCTTTCTTTCTTGATAAAGATTACACTGTATAGAACACAGTGTATTTCCCTGACAACATTTTGAATTCGCGAACAACTCGAACATTCCTTTCCTATCTGTGATAGCCTATCTGTGCTCCAGATATCTGTGCTGCAGATATCTGTGCTGCAGATATCTGTCCCCGCAATCAGTCAATACATACAATCTTTGTGTCTTATGTTTTTTTATGTGTGCGCTACTTTGGCGCCGTATGCCTATTTTAAGTGACTGCTACTGTTCCGTGGTGTGTTCTATGTACCGTGGTGTGTCCGGCCTAAGAATAGACCCCACCGTCTCCTCCCGTGGATGTCGTAAAAACCGACTAAGGGATTACCCGGACTTGTTGATAAGATTCGTTGGTATAAGATTTGTCCTGGCTGCTATAGCTTATTATGGAATGTGTTATTACTGGAAGAAAGCGTTAGCTGAGTCAGACTTGGAAAGCAATGGCGGCGATGAGCTCACCACTTGTTGCGTCTATTTTCACGATTACTGTATATATTCTGTGACGATGGTGCAACCCACAGTGAATAGAGGCCCATTTGAGGCTCTGCCTATCCTTTCGTGGAAAAAGGCGTGTGTCTAAATAAATTAAGTAAATTAAATTGTTTAATTATTTGATAGGAAATCGTTTAGCATGGTATGGGCATGTTATGAGGAGGGATGAAACGCATGTAACTAAGAAAGTTATGAATATGAATGTTAGTGGATGGCAAGGAAGAGGAAGACCTAAGAAAAAATGGATGGATTGCGTGAGAGATGATATGAATGAGAAGGGAGTGAATGATGAGATGACGGCTGACAGGGGAGAGTGGAAGAAAAAGACGTACTGCGCCGACCACAAATAAATTGGGAAAAGGGCACAATGATGAAATTGTTTAAGGTGGAGATCACGCTTGAAGCGCGAAATTCAATTTTTTTGGTGTTTTTTGCTCATTACAGCTTATGAACACTTCTTCAGATAGCGAAAGTTGATTTCGCGAGAACTAGGAGACTTAACACACATGTTTTAATTGATAGTATCTCATAAATATCATCAGTTTTAGCTACGATACCCTTAACACATTTTACAGTGTTTTTTTTTGTTAAGGTGTATCGTAGCTAATCTGATGATATTTATGAGATACTATCAATTAAAACATTTGTGTTAACTCTCTTAGTTCTCGCGAAATCAACTTTCGCTCTCTGAAGAAGTGTCGATGAGCTTTAATGAGCAAAAAACATTAAAAAAGTTCATATCGCACCACAAGCGTGAGCATCCACCTTTATTTAAATTCTCAAACTTATAGTCAACAAAGTATTCATTTTTAAACGTTATTTCTGTTTGTGGCACGGGTGGGTATCTTTGGAATTGTTTTCAATGCCAAGTGCAATAATTTTAGTGAGCATAATATTATGTTTATTCAAACTCATTCTTCGTCTTCTTTTCATGACGTTGGCCACGGTTCATTGTATCCACCTTCCTTGGTAATGTTGTTTACAATAATAATACATTTCCCTTTATCTTGGGGCCGAAATAAACAACTTTATAAATAATAGTACTATTTACCAATAAAAGGAGAAGGGCAACCGCTGACCCAGGTCATAAATAAATGAACCAGGGCCCCTACATGGAAGTAATTAGTACGGTTCTAAATGTTGGTTTTTTGGCCAATTTTTCTAAAGAACTTGTATATATTTAGAAGTTGAGAAGCAAAAGTTTTATTTCTGAATAATTAGATAAATCAACAACGCAACAATTTCGTGCGTTTGCTTTTGCATTTGCGTGAAACAAAGCGCATCAAGCTTCATTACTTTCCCACAACTACTACGCAAGATTTTTTTTTCATTATCTTAACATATATTATCAATAACCAAGAGTATCTCAACTGTACATTACGTTAGCGATGGTAGCGATGGTAGCCTAACGGTTCAATAGTGCAACTCAGAATCCAACGATACCGGGTTCGATCCTAGGCTCCGCACCAATGACTTTTCTAAGTTATGTGTGGATTTCCATCGCTCTGTGCTTCGGAGGGCACGTTAAGCTGTCGGTCCCGGCTGTTATTGATTAATAGCAGTCGATAAGCCATGTCAGAGGCCCTCGGGCGGCTTGACAAACTCTGACACCAGAGGCCAGCACTACCTCATACGAAACGAAACGATTACGTTAGTCAAAAAAGTTGGGTCAAACAATGTATGGGGAGTTGCCCATGTTCTTTACGCAGCATTTTTATTATACTCATAATGGGCCTTATAGCATCTACGAAAGATAAGACTGCGCCAACACCAGGCAGAAAACTACGTACAAAAAAACGCCTCGCGCCGCTCGAAAAAGGCATTTTTATTGAATATCTCGTAAAATATAAATAATTTTACAAAACCCCTACAGGAAACCCCTTGGCGTTGTTGAGTTGATTTTATTTATCTAATTTTTAACCCAAAATAATATGCACCATTTTAATAAACAATCGAATCTAGCTATAAAAAGTTAGAGGTAACTTTGGGATTTTTTTCTACCGTGAAAATATTGTCCTATCGTGTTTCTGGTACAGTGATCCCTCGGAATTATAATGTAGTATCTATGCATATTTATAATTTGAATATTATACTTGATTTAGTTAGTTAAAAAACAAATCTAAAATTAGGAATTTTGCGGCATACCCTACCATAACATCAGATGGGCCATCTGCTAGTTCCGTCATTCAAGCAGTTAAAAAAGCGGCCAAGTGCGAGTCGGACTCGCCCATGAAGGGTTCCGAAGCAGCAAGTAACATAATATAAAAGTTCTTGGATGGATTACGATTTATGACGTATTAAAAAAAACTACTTACTAGATCTCGTTCAAACCAATTTTCGTTGGAAGTTTACATGGTATAATGTACATCATATATTTTTTTAGTTTTATCATTCTTTTATTTTAGAAGTTATGGGGACACTTTTTACCACTTTGGAAGCGTCTCTCGCGCAAACTATTCAGTTTAGAAAAAAATGATATTAGAAACCTCAACATCATTTTTGAAGACCTATCCATAGATACCCCACACGTATGGTTTTGATGTTTTTTTTTTTTTTAGTTTCAGTTCTAAGTATGGGGAACCCCAAAAACTTATTAACTTTATTTTCTATTTTTTGTGAAATTCTTAATGCAGTTCACAGAATACATCTACTTACCAAGTTTCAACAGCCTAGCTCTTATAGTTTCGGAAAAAAGTGGCCGTGACATACACGGACAGACAGACAGACATGACGAATCTATAAGGGTTCCGTAATTTTTAGTTACGGAACCCTATAAAGGTGATACTCTTGCTGCATTATCAATAGGCTTCAATCATTTGAAATTCAAGTCTTTCTCATTAATTCCTATCTTCGATGAAGATTCATGATAAAATACTTACGATGAATCATTACTAGAAGCACTAAAACTATCTACAAGCTGTCTACAAAACTATTTTCAGAGTAGCAACTGAAATGTTAGATTTCATCCCGGTCATTGACCCAACAATCTAATAAGTTCAGTATACGTACTACGTAGGTATAGTCTTTTGATTGTACCCGGAAAATTACGATGTCAAGCCAATGTGCTCAAGGCTGTGACGTAGAGGAGCGAAATCCATTATCACCTGCGCATGGTAACCGTATGCGTAGTATTTTACAATATTGTTAACCAAGATGTCAGATTGATTGCATACTTGATTGATTTTAGTAGTAGTAGAGCTTTTTTGTGAAAGAGTTCGTCTGGGGAAGTACTAGTATCTATTTCCGCCGCAAAGCAGTAGTGCTCGCATTGCTGTGTTCCGGTTTGAAGGGTAAGCGTGCTGGTGAAATTACAGGCACATGAGACTTTTCATCTTTATGTCTCAGGGTGGCGGGCGCAGTGCAATGCCACATAGGGCGCGTCCTAGGTGGACGTGATCTATGAGGTAATGCACTGTTCATAGGCAGAGGTTACCGCTTAACATCAGGTAGGCCACCTGCTTGTTCCGTAAAAAAAAAAAAAAAAAAACTTGCGGTAAAGCCTGGTTTACGTTTGCATTAGTAAAGTCGTTAGTTAACCTGTCGATAAACGACAAGTAGTAAGTTCGTAAAGTCGTAAAACACCTGCAACCGAACCGACACCACAGAATTAATATTAGTACAAGTACCGATACCACGTATTGCCTCGTCATTCCTGTAGGTCCTGTAGCAAGGTCGCGAGGGTAGCGTAGGCTCCTGGGAAGGCCTACGGTATCAAAACTGTGTCCCAGGCAGTGTGGCCTCAGTGGAGAGAGGCCTATTTAGCCACCAACGCAAATACCTAACTGACGCTGCTAAGGTGGGGCATAACGCGAAATAACCAATCTTAGATTTTATTTTTAACCCCCGACGCAAAAACGACGGGGTGTTATAAGTTTGACGTGTCTCTGTGTGTATGTGTGTGTGTCTGTATGTCGCCTCGTAGCTCCCGAAGGGATGAACCGATTTAATTTTTTTTGAAAGGTGAATTTGTCGGGAGTGTTCTTAGCTATGTAAAATCAAAATCGGTACAGTCGTTTCATTGCGTTGAGGATTTTCTAATTTTTACAAAATTAATTACTTGTTGTATGGAGATATCTGCCTGGTGTTGGCGCGGTAACCTCTGTCTTTAACAATGCAATACCACATAGGTCACGCACCCTATGTGGCATTACACTGCGCCCGCCACCCTGAGACATAAATAAGAAGTCTCATGTGCCTGTAATTTCACCGGCACCCATACCCTTCAACCAGAACACAGCAATGCGGGCACTACTGCTTTGCGAGCACCTACACCTAGCAGATATGTGTTTTTAAAACGTTTTTAAACTCTGCGGAGTGTCATGAAAGCAAGTTTCTTTTGAAACACAGTGTTTTGAAAACATTGTAAGTGTTGTATTCCTTGTGTCCGCATATTTTGCATAGAAGTTTACATTTTTTTTTATCGTTTGTCCGTGATTTCACCTGAAGGCCAATTCTCGTAATAAAAAATAGTCAAATTATAGTTCGGATCATGTTACGATCTAGTGTCGATGTCACAAACGTCAAAAATGGTATTCTGCTCACCTGACAATACAACGCGCAATGTGATTATATCGAAATGTGCCTGTAATTTGAATGTTTCAAAGTTCTGAGAATTCTCTCTTTCACTCTTTACAATTATTATATAGCACTATCCTACTCTAATATATGGTCGCAAGAACCGAAAGTAGATATATTGTTGTTATGAGGGAGCAGAATACCAATTTCTCAGTCAATTTACAATACAATGTCGTTTCAGTCAACTTGCAGTTTGGTTATAAAATAAATAAGAGAATTGGGCTTCTGTTGGTAAGTGACGATGTGGCCGAAGATGCGAGCATGAAGGTCTAGAAGGCACCTATTCACCAATACTAGGCAGACAACTTCATACAAAAAAAAAACGCCTCGCGCCTCATGAAAAAGTAATTTCTATTGAATATCTCGTAAAATATAGATAATTTTACAAAACCTCTACAGTAAACCCTCGGCTTTGTTGTATTAATTTTATTTTATTTTATTTTTTACCGAATAATATGCTAATTTTTAATAAACAATCGAATCTAGCCAATAATTAGAGGTAACTTTTTTTTTCTGTCGAGTAAATATTGTCCTATTGTGTTTCTGGTACAGTGATCCCTCGGAATTATAATGTAGTATCCATGCATATTTATAATTTGAATATTGTACTTGATTTAGACAGTTACAAATCAAATTTAAGATTGATAATTTTGCTTTATACCCCGCCTATTATAGTTTTCGGGGAAGACAGACGACGGCAATTCCTTAGAATTCATTTTTATTCCTTTTTATACCCCGACGCAAAAACGACGGGGTGTTATAAGTTTGACGTGTCTGTGTGTGTGTCTGTCTGTGGCATCGTAGATCTTCGAACAAATTAACCGTTTTTTTTGTTTGTTTGACAGGTGAATTAGTCGGGAGTGTTCTTAGCTATTTGATCAAATTCGGTTCAGCCGTTTCATTGCGTTGATGGCTTTTTTTTTAATTTTTACAAATTTAATTACTTGTCATGAATGTATTAATGATGTGTACTGATTGGTATATAATCGAGTACTCGTAAATTAGCAAAGATTACAGTTAGACTGCGTTTAATATTATTTATAGAATTTATCTGTGATTATTGAACTTGACCTACTTACAGGAAAACTATTTATTATACATTTATGTTTACTAACAGAGAGTATTCTTTTGTGACAAGAATCCTTCCCTTTCCTTGGGTTGAATCGCCTTTTTTAATGTATGTATGTATGTTTGTCCGGGTGGAATCTTGCAACTGAATTTTAAAGCAGTTATCCTCAACCGATTGAGCTGTAATTTGGCATACCTGTCAAGTTCCGATGTCAATACAATATGATGGTGACAGCGAGCTGATCTGATGATGGAGACGGAAGGTGGACAACGGAACTCCTCGATGGATAATAGTAGACTGGCCGTGTTTAGGCTCATTTCGATCAGAACACGGTTACGATCACTAATTTTATAAACACAAAATTTTCACAAAAACTTATTATAAAACCATCTGCCTTTGTATTAAAGTTGTATATAACTTAAATACCGCTACAAGCCTAGAATACGTAGTTCGGGCTTAAACAACGACTAATTTAGTTTTTTGTAATAAGGCCCATTTAGTTTTTACTGCGTTTTAGCCCGTATTTGATAACTTTGATATTAATTTGACCTAAATCTTTCTATAGGTTAGGTAGGCACATTTTTAAGTGCCTGACAAAAATCACAAAGCGCTTCATATCAGATAGCAAATTATATTTACAATTGGCGTTCTAAAATGTGCCAAAATTCGTTACATAAGGTAACCTTGCCAATGTCTCCTAGCTACATACGTTATAGATAGGTGTATGTACGCAGTACACACGTTACATTATACGTTACGCCTATGATAAGATTTTTGTGAAAAATGTATTTTTCAATACAAGTTTTTATAAAATTACTGATCGTAACCGTGTGCTGATCAAAATGAGCCTAAACACGGCCAGTCTAATATTATCCATCCGTTACGGAGTTCCGTTGTCCACCTTCCGTCTCCATCATCAGATCAGCTCGCTTTCACCCTAATATTGCATTGTCATAGGAACTTGACAGGTATGCAAAATATAATCTCAATCGGTTGAGGATAACTGCTTTAAAATTCAGTTGCAAGATTCACCCGGACAAACATACATTCCGTTGTCCACCTTCCGTCTCCATCATCAGATCAGCTCGCTGTCACCATAATATTGCATTATCATCGGAACTTGACAGGTATGCAAAATTTCATCTCAATCTGTTGAGGATAACTGCTTTAAAATTCAGTTGCAAGATTCCACCCGGACAAACATTGCAATTTAATATAAAGCATGTAAGTTAATACACCATAGGTAGACTGTAGACATTTTAGTAGTAGTAGAGCTTTTTTTGTGAAAGAGTTCGTCCGGGGAAGTACTACCACCATACCTATTTCTGCCGCAAATCAGTAGTGCTCGCATTGCAGTGTTCCGGTTTGAAGGGTAAGGGTGCCGGTGAAATTACAGGCACATGAGACTTTTCATCTTTATGTCTCAGGGTGGCGGGCGCAGTGCAAGCCACATAGGGCGCGTCCTAGGTGGACATGACCTATGAGGTAATGCACTGTTCATAGGCAGAGGTTACCGCTTAACATCAGGTGGGCCATATGCTTGTTCGGTTATTCAGAGGTATAAAAAAACAAAAAAAAAAATTTGGCTTCTCGTCACCTTTTGATGAAGCCGAGAGTCTACAATAATAGGTCGATTATTACATACATACATACATAAACTCACGCCTGTTTCCCGAAGGGGTAGGCAGAGACCACGGATTTCCACTTGCTACGATCCTAACACACCTATGCTTCATTCACTCTCATCATATTCTTCATACATGCTCGTCGGTTAAGTTACTCTTGACCTGGCCTTGTCCAGAACGTCTCTGATCTGGTCTGAATATGTTCGCGTTCGTCTCCCCTTCCCACTGTCCCATTCACGCTCGTCTTACATACCTACTCGTTTCGTCAATCTACTATCGTCCATTCTTTTTATATGCCCAAGGCCCAAGCATACCATTCTCAATCCTAATCACTACGTCTTCTTTAATTTCACAACGCACTCTTATCACACTTATCACACCGCAGGAAGTTGCGGGTTCGATTCCCGCCTCGGAACAAATATTTGTGCGATCGCAGATATTTGTTCAGGGTGTTCTGGGTATTTACTATGTATAATAAAAAATATCTATCTATTTAATGTATAGTATTAAGTATATCAGTTATCTAGTACTCATAACACAAGCTCTGCTTAGCTTGGGGCTAGATAATGTTGTGTGAACTGTCCAGCATATTTATTTATTTATTCCTCATTCTATCTCTCAAAGTCACACCACACAAACTTCTCAAACTCTCATCTCCACTGCATTTATTCTAGTTTCATGTTTCTTCTGCCATACCCAACATTCGCTACCATACATTAGTGTCGGCTCCACCAACCCACTATGCACGGGACAGTCGTGCCTTTTTGGACACGTTCCGGCTGCTCATAAAGTCGTGAAGATTCCAGATAAATCAAGAACTCTTTTGATATCAGCAGTTGGTTCCGTCCAATTACGTTATCGTTTGACCCTTTGGACTGGCCATAACTGGGTTTACGAAGTAACCATTTTCTAATCTGTGACTGGGTCACCATCTGGATCTAACTATCGACCACTTCCCAATATCTGATTGAGCTGAAACTGTGCATACCTGACAAATCCGATGACAATACAATATGATGGTGACAACGAGCATCTGATGATGGAGTCGGAAGGTGCACAACGGAACTCCTCGATGGATAACAGTAGACTGGCCGTGTTTAGGCTCATTTTGATCAGCACACGGTTCCGATCACAAATAAGCATGTATTGAATTTTGTTTTTATTTCAAGCTTTGACTAAGCAAAGCCAATGATATACATCCTATGTTTATCTATGGGTGGAATCCGGGTGGAATCTTGCAACTAAATTTTAAAGCAGTTATCCTCAACCGATTGATCTGAAATTTGGCATACCTGTCAAGTTCCGATGACAATACAATATGATCGTGACAGCGAGCTGATCTGATGATGGAGACGGAAGGTGGACAACGGAACTCCTCGATGGATAATAGTAATAGTAGTTATAAGGCTGTGTTTAGCCTTATTTTAATCACAGTTCCGATCACTAATTCCATAAAAGCAGTACCGAAAAATATTTTTTCAATACAAGCTTTTTGACATTACATCAAATAAATATATATCTGAATGAAACTAGCGCCGTTGGCACAGCTCGCTCACGCTGTACGCATACCGCCCACCTCAAAATACCTACTGGTCTTATAAATAGTACACAAACACAATTCACATGACCAGTCCCACACAAATTGCGCACTTTGCGCGAGCTCTATCGACTTCCCCCAAGAAGGCAACACTCACTTCTTTATGTTTTGATGTAGCCCGCCAATTGAAGTCATTCGTCAACTCGCATCATAAATTGCGAAATGCAAAAATTACGCCTTTAAGCTCGCCACGCAGACGCGTAAAGTTGACGTCTCTTAAAGTGGATGCTCTCGCTTCAGGCGTGAAATTATTTTTTTGTGTTTTTTGCCCATTACAGCTCGTCAACACTTCTTCAGATAGCGAAAGTTGATTTCGCGAGAACTAGGAGACTGAACACACATGTTTTAATTGATAGTATCTTATAAACATCATCAGTTTAGCAGTTCAGTAGGGGGAAGTCCCCCAGTGGCGGACACCTAAGGTTTTCAGACAATAAAAAAAAACAGCTTTGAAAAATGTATTTTTTTTAATGAATTAACTACGTTAACAAAGTTTAAAATGAAAATAAATTATCAAAAATGCAACCTCTGCATAAACATTGATTAAAACTTAAATCAAACATTGGTAATAAAATATGGAATCATTGTAAGTGGCACCTAGTACCGGACGGATTTAACTTCAAGCCCCCAGCGCCGGAAATCTTCAAAACATAGTGCATTGATCGCATATGTAGGCTTCTTAACATTTAGGAATGTCTGCACAAGCTTCGTGAGCCCACCCATGGCAGCTGGAGCATTGTATCCAGTCTTCGTCATGGTCTTCTTAGCACACTACGCAATTAGTTTGTCCGTTAGATATTTCAGTTAGTGATGCCTTTTTACTTATTTATCTCCACTTTTTCCTTTGGCCTTTACACCTTTTGTTTGTTTCTCCTTCTCTTCTATCGCTATTTTAAACTTTTTTCCCATTTCTTTCTTTTTGTCCTTAGCGATCATTTCATTCTCTATTTCTTCAACGGCAACTTTGTGTGGCGATGAAGTTAGGGTTTTTCTTCCCAGTTTCCTTTCTTTTTATTATCTTCCATTTCGATTTCTTTCTGTTATTTTATTCTCTCAAACAATGTACAACACCTATTACAAAAAGTGTAAATACTTACGAGAAAAAACAACTTATTTTCTGTCCGGCGTTAGGTGACGACTTTGTGTCCGGTAGCAGGGGACAGTAACTTTACAGTAATTGTTATTATACTTAGTGATCCATAGATTATTTAAATTTATAATAGATTTTATTGATTTCAAAGAACTTTTGGAATAAAACACGTAATTTCGGGAATCCTCTGTGCTTACGCACATAAACACAAAAACATAGCAGCAAAACTCACTTAGATCTCACGTAACGCAATGTATGCCCGCCAAACTCATCAATCAACCTCTCCACCAGTTGTCTCGCGCGTCACTGGCACACCGCGTGTCGCGGCCGGGTATCGATACTCTACCCCACGCCCCTTGCACCCGTTTTTGAAACGAACGCGTTGCATCCTGCCGAGATAGTACGAGTGTCCGAGGCTAGGTGCCGTCCGGCGCTACGGGACTACCCCCTAACAGTTTTTATTATCAACAAAAAAAACTGTAAAAATGTGTATGGGGGATCATAGGTAAACTGATGATATTTATGAGATACTATCAATTAAAAAATGTCTTCTAGTTTTCACGAAATCAGGGGTGCGTTCAGTGGGTACACTCTGAGTGTTGGTTGTCACCAGAGTGTACGGTTGTTCCGTTCACAGGCTCGGTTAGAGCGTTCGGTTAGCGTCACGTGACCCTAACCGAACAACCACCTCTGACAATTCTGACGTCTGTCAAAGTCAAATCATGTGCTTGTCACCAAAGCGTATGGGTTGTTCCGTTCGGAGGCTCGGTTAGAGCGTTCGGTTAGCGTCACGTGACCCTAACTGAACAACCACCGTTTTGGGTGGGTGTTTGGTTGTTACGATTTTGACGTTAGATTGCTGTCAAAGTCAAGTCGATCCCACCCTTCCTCCCCAAAAATCCTGTTCCATCCATAGATGGAGAAATATTTTATGTAAGCCCAACAAGTAATATAGTTACTGCGAGAATTCCACGAGAGGATTTTTTTATAAAGTGAAACAGGACTTGTTATCAGCTCCTGAATTACTTTACTATTAAATGCTCTAACACCCGTTTGCACTAAACATAAGAATCGCCTAAGTTCTTTCCTAACTTTTTTAGTCTACTCCTAACGATAAATTTGCTTGCACTAACCCTAAGCCTTTCCGTAGTCCACTTAGGAGATTCTTAACTTTATGAGCCCGATTATGAAGCGACTAGAGCGTAGGCAATACCTAAGTTGTTTATTTTGTAATCTGTGGATCATTTGTTTGTCAATAAACGTAGATTATTTTTTCTATAAAATTTAAATTGTTAAAAAACCTCAATTTCTCCTCCGCCGTAAAGTTCATTTTTCGTTTTAGCTTATTTTCCATTTTTTTTTTCTTATAACAGACAAATTAATAGATTATACGTTAAGAATCCGTTTTTAAAAAAAAAATATTATAAGGTGACAAACAAGCAGACGGCCCGCCTGATGTAAAGCAGTCACCGCCGCCGCCTATGGACATTTGCAACACCCACGGTATTGCAAACGCGCTGCCTACCATTAAGAGCCCTATTGATATATCTCTTGAATTTACCCATATTGTAGCCCTGTGGGAAGACATCCAACGGGAGCTCATTCCACGCCTTGCAGGTGCGCGGGAGAAACGATCGCGTGAAACGCACTGTGCGTGACCTCCACGCATCCAAAATGTGCGGGTGAGCTCGCTCACGTTGGTGGGATGTGCGGTTATAAAAGTGCGAAGCTGGGATTAGTTCAAACAGCTCCTCTGAGCATTCCCCGTTAAAAATCTTATAAAAGACGCTAAGCGCGCCAATATCTCGGCGCACGCTCAACGGTTCTATAGATCCCTGATAACTTTGGTTGCGTCGACAATCCTAACAGCTCTGCGTTGTAGGGAGTCTAAAGGTTGCAGTCTCCGAGTATTTGTTTATTTACAATCACAATCTGAGTTTTTTCTATGAATTGTCTTAAATTTGACAATGATTTTCCTATAATTACCTAACCAAACAAAATAAACCAACGCCATATCTTTTGTCTCCTTTTAACTTATCACTAAACCTAGGAAGATGGACTAAAGGCACACTAAACTAATGTGAAGATAATGATAAAAAATATTCTGCGGTCTACATTACTTGGCCGGTTTAAAAAAACAATCGTTACATTCATTCAATCATTCTCTTAGCTAGGCAATGCCCAAGTTACGACGTAGTTATGAGAAGTCTGTTAGTGCAAACAATTTTTTTAGCTAGGCTGTTCCTATGCTTAGGTGTATCATAACTAGGACAAGCCTACCTTGTGTTTAATGCAAACGGGCATAAGACTTTGTTAATCAATCACGCTGTCCCGATATTAATGAAATTACATCCACAGATATGTTCAGATGTCCAGTAGCGGTTTATGTTGGCTGATTGATGATGATGTTGCAAACCATCGCCAATATTTTTTCTGTGTAATATCAAGGCTAGCTTTTGACAAATTTGTCAGTACCTATCAAGGCTGGAAGGATCTTTGTTGTCAAGTGCACGTCGGATCACACGCATTCAGGGATCCGTACCAAATGTACCAGAAAATTCTCGAAATGTTTCGAAAGTTTTTTGTATATATTGGTAAAATATAAATACACACTTAAATATGCTTTCAGCGATAATGCCGCACATTTTACTGTTTTTTTTTATATTACGTTTAATTCTTGGTGTAGGTACAATAGGGTGTTAGTAGTTATATCGATCTAAATACATAACAAGTACCATATTTACTGTGGTAATAAGCCTCTATGGTTGTTTGACAAGCAAAAGAAGAATATACTTCCTGTTATGTCAGAGATATGACAACATGAAATGTATAACTAAAACTATGTGCAATTTTGTTAAATAAAGCCTATTAATACGGGTTTATCTTTTACTTCAATTTATTTAACAAAATGGAAATATATCTACGCCCAGAACGTTTCGACGGAGACCCGTCCTCGAACCAAGATCTATCCCCTCAGTGGACACATTGGAAAAGAACATTCGAAAATTTTGTGACAGCGATCTCAACAACGGAAAACCAATTACAAAAGAAGCGAAATTACAGCTTTTGACTAACTATCTATCATCTTCAATATTCGCTCACGTGCGCGACTGCACCGAATATGATGAAGCTCTAAAGAAACTGGACACAATATATCTGAAGCCTTCTAATGAAATTTACGCAAGGTACATATTGGCGAAACGATTCCAGCAAGCGGGTGAGTCCATTGATCAGTATCTCCAAGCACTTAAACTGCTTTCTAAACAATGCAATTTCAAGGCAGTGACAGCAGAACAAAATGAAAGTGAGTTAGTTAGAGATGCTTTTATTGCTGGACTTTCATCATCTTTAGTGCGACAAAGATTACTCGAAAATGGTACACTAACATTAGACGATGCATTCAAGCAGGCCCGTGCTGTAGAAATGGCCCGCATACACAATGATAAGTATCAGCAAGCCAGTACGTCTAACTCTTTTGTAAATGCGGTGCCTACTTCTGACAGCCATATAGCACTTCCTCAAGAACTATGCTATTTCTGCGGAAATAAAAGACATGCACGGCGGAACTGTCCCGCTGCTGATTCAACCTGCCTTAAATGTGGAAAAATAGGTCATTTTGCAAAAGTATGCAAATCTACAACACCACACCAAAGTGCCTTCACTGTACAAAGTGTTTTAGGAAAAGACTCAATGAATGAAGAATCTCAGCAATTACTCTCAAGCTTTGCTACTACTACAAAAGATCTCACTAAAGCTATGGTGCCAATCATAATTGATGGATTATTCACAGCCAGAGCATTAATTGACACTGGCAGTACCGCGAGTTTTATAGACAGACATTTAGTACGTCAGCATAATATACGAATAAATTCATGCAATCAACACGTAACCATGGCAGCTGCAAATCTAAAGACTATGGTAAACGCGTCGTGTTCCGTCAATGTAACGTTGCAAGGCAATACTTTTCAAGCAAATTTATTAATAATAGAGAATTTATGTACGGACGTCATAATTGGCCATGATATCATTATGAAACATCAAGCATTAGAAATGCATTTTGGAGGACCTGAAACCCCATTGAAGCTATGCGCACTACCCAATGCTAATATTGAGCCAGTGTGCTTGTTTCCAATCAATCAATCCTCCAAGCTTTATTTGCCAGACTGTAAGCCAATAGCTGTAAAGTCACGAAGATTCTCGGATGAAGATAAACAATTCATAAGTACTGAGATTAAGAAATCGTCGAAGAAATTCGATATCGTGTATCACCCCAGAAAGGAGAATATAGCAGCAGATGCTTTATCGAGAGTAAGTACTGCTCAAAGAGCTTCAATAAATAGTTCAGAAAGCAGTCTTAAAGAACTACATAAAACTTTGTGTCATCCTGGAGTAACAAGGATGCTCCACTGGGTTCGAAGTAAGAATTTAGCATACTCCACTGACGAAATCAAACGCATTACTTCGAATTGTCCCATATGCGCTGAAATAAAGCCTCGTTTTCAACAAGGGATGGGGAAAATAGTAAAAGCGACGGCATCTTTTGAAAGGATATCGATAGATTTTAAAGGACCCCTTCCCTCAGATGGAACAGGAGTTAATCGATACATCCTAACTATTGTAGATGAGTATTCTCGCTTCCCATTCTCTTATCCATGTCCGGATTTAACTACTAAAACGGTAATTGGTAAGCTAACAGAACTATTTTCGATCTTCGGAGTGCCAACATATGTTCACTCTGATCGCGGTGCTTCTCTTCTATCAAAAGGGATCAAAGATTTTCTGCACGAGAGAGGCATTGCTACAAGCTATACTACGCCATACAATGCTCAAGGAAATGGACAAATGGAAAGATATAATGGGATAATCTGGAAGACAATACAGTTGGCTCTGAAAAGCCGCGATTTGCCTATTACCAAATGGGAGTTAGTTTTAACTCAAGCTCTTAATTCAGTACGATCACTCCTTTGCACTGCCACAAACAGTACACCCCACGAGCGAATGTTCTCCCACGCTAGGAGATCTTCGAATTACCAGTCGATGCCTACGTGTTTAACTGTACCAGGGGAAGTGTTTATGCGCAGTCATACTCGAACTAGCAAATATGATCCATTAGTTAAAGAAGTCGAGATGCTGGATAGCAACCCTGAACATTCCCGGGAACGGATGAGTAGTGGAAGAGAAGTTGTCGTCTCTAAAAGACATTTAGCTACTGCCGGAGGAGGCCCTGTAGAATCAGGCGAGGATGTTTTCATTGATGCGGTTGAAAATGAAACTATGGAGGATGAGTCTGGTCAGCCGCAAGACATTCCTCGTTCAATAAGGAAGCCCAGGAGAATGTGGTAATAAGCCTCTATGGTTGTTTGACAAGCAAAAGAAGAATATACTTCCTGTTATGTCAGAGATATGACAACATGAAATGTATAACTAAAACTATGTGCAATTTTGTTAAATAAAGCCTATTAATACGGGTTTATCTTTTACTTCATTTACAAAACAAGTTCCCAGGTCAAATGCAAAATAAAAAAACTTGGTAACAAAATTTTGGAAACAACTGACTTTGGCGGCTTTATTTTCTATAACTATTGAAAATAAAAATAAACACTACTTCATGAGATCTAAAAATGATAAACCACATGAAAAAAAAAATGAAAAGCCAATTGGAAAAAAAGAGTTCAAATAAGGCTAATTGTTTCAGTAAAGAGGAGCTAAATAAACAACGCAGGTCAACAAATCATTCTAATTCACTACACAGATACAATAACAATAAGGCTTTGGTTTTGTCGTTCATTCATTCATACTATCTACTAACTTTTTTGAAAAAAAGTGGAGCTGACAATGTTGAAATAGAGCTGAATTTAGCTCTAAAAGAGCTAAATTGGCAACACCGGGTGAAAAAGCGTTTGTTTACATCAAAAATTGACAGTGGTATTGACATTCCGTGTCAATCCAAGTCGTTCAGAGCCTCAGAGCGTGGTTAAAAAAACAACTACACCCATTGAACGCACCCCAACTTTCGTTATCTGAAGAAGTGTTGATGAGCTGTTACAGGTGTTTTTTGCCCATTACAGTAATGGGCAAAAAACACCAAAAAAATTGAATTTAGCGCCTCTGGAAAGAGCTTCCATCTGAGGTTTTCCCGCTTGGTTACGTTACTTACGTTACGACATGATTGTGTCGCTTCAAGAAAAATGGTAATAAATAAAGCATATCATGGATATGTAGCCTCAGTACTACAATACGGGTTGATAATATGGGGTAACGCTACTGATTCGCCATTTGTGCTGTCCACTATCTCGAACCATGTAGGCCGCTTTTCAAGAAACAGGATCTTGACCATACTTTAGTAAATAAAGATATTTGATTCGATAGATCAACAAATCAGAGAATATGCTAGAGAAGTGGCTCCGCTCGACGAATTTAACTAAAAATAGCTTTATCTGGGCAATCAACCTGCTTATCTAAGTCTGTTACTTATGCAGATATGAATTTTGACGAAGATATGAAATCTGGGGTGCGTTCACTGGGTACAGTCTAAGTGTTGGTTGTCGCCAGAGGTTGCTCCGTTTACTCACAGGCTCGGTAAGAGCGTCACGTGACCCTAACCGAACAACCACCGTTTGAGGTGGTCGTTTGGTTGCATTTCGGTTGTTACGATTTTGACGTGAGATTGCTGTTAAAGTCAAGTAAATCCCACCCAGCCCCCAAACACTTCTGAAGAAGTGTTGATGAGCTGTAATGAGCAAAAAACATAAAAAAAAATGAATTTCGCTCTTCAAGAAAGGAGGAGATTCTCAATCGTCTGTTTTTTTATGTTTCCCGATTACTCGAAGATGACTAGACCGATTTGGAAAATTAAATTTGATTGAATGAGAGTATACTTCCCAGGTAGTCCCATGGTCATCACCGTCCAGTATCTGATGATGGGATCCTCGAGAAATCAAGGGAACTCTTCTGATTTTATGGGCACACTTGAAGAGATGTTTATTGGAAACTTTGAAGTCGGTTGTTTTTTTACAAGCTTTATATTAACTTGCAATGTATGTCCGGGTGGAATCTTGCAACTAAATTTTAAAGCAGTTATCCTCAACCGACTGAGGTGAAATTTGGCACACCTGTCAAGTTCCGATGACAATACAATGTGATGGTGACAGCGAGCGGAGACGGAAGGTGGACAACGGAACTCCTCGTTGGAGAATAGTAGACTGGCCGTGTTTAGGCTCATTTTGATCAGCACACGGTTACGATCACTAACTTTATAAAAGCTTGATGAAAAATATATTTTTCACAAAAAACTTTTTGTAGAAATTTATACCACGGCTTCGAGCAAAGGTTTCGTTAAGTAACATATGTTTCTTTGTCCACAGCCCGCGAACCGTGAGAAAATGATGAGCCGATCTGCGGCGGTGCTCGCCGCCATCGGGATAGGCCTGTCTACCTTCAGCGTCCGCCAAATGGTGCTTCACCAGAACCGGCGAATCTAACCACATACATTCTACACCTTCTAGAAGCTCCTACCGGCTTCTAGCAGGAACTACCGTCGAACAACATCTCACGACATGCGACATAATGAATAAAGAACATGACCAGATTGAAATATGTTTATATAATCTAATCGTGTTCGACTTGAGGGCGCATTTTCACTAAAACAAGTTAAAAAGGATTTAACAGGTGCAAAATGCGTTCTACGGTCACATCTATTCAGCAAAATATATTGGAATAAAAATGTATAATGCTTGGTAAATGCGAAAAATTTAAATTTATTTATGTTTTGAATGTAGGTTAGTTAGGCCTTCTAGTTGAATTTTAATCTTTAAGATAAGTTTTATGTCTGTTGGTTGGATTTTAAATGGATGATGCATGTATGGAAAATGTACGTTACCGTCTACTTTGTGATCGAAGCCAAATAAAAATAGACACTAAAAATATGCAGGTTGTATTTTTTAAATCGAAGTGGTGGCTGGAGAAATCCTTGTCCGAAAGCGAGATGGGTCGACAACATTGTATCCGTCGCGGGCAATACCTGGTTGATAGCCCGCGGTTACGTTTGCACCATTGATTTGCCCCATTAATGGTGCAGAGACGCACAGGACAGAAAGGCTGGCTGTAGAGAAAGGAGGCCTATACCCAGAAGTGGGTGATTCCGGGCTGAGATGATGATGGTAAAACCCACAAACATCAAAATACACACCGCAAGTGCACAGCTCGTTCACCGTAAGATGGCACCTGTAAATACTCCATGGCAGGTGCCAACTTACGGTGAACGGTCCGGCTCGTTCACCGTAAGATGGCACCTGTAGTAGTAGCACCTGTGTTTAGTAGTAGTAGAGCTTTTTTGTGAAAGAGCTCGTACGGGGAAGTACTACCACCATACCTATTTCTGCCGCAAAGCAATAGTGCTCGCATTGCTGTGTTCCGGTTTGAAGGGTAAGGGTGCTGGTGAAATTACTGGCACATGAGACTTTTCATCTTTATGTCTCAGGGTGGCGGGCGCAGTGCAATGCCACATAGGGTGCGTCCTAGGTGGACGTGACCTTTGAGGTAATGCACTGTTCATAGGCAGAGGTTACCGCTTAACATCAGGTGGGCCTCTTGCTTGTTCCGTCATCCAAGTAGTATAAAAAAAAAAAAACCTGTAAATACTCCATGGCAGGTGCCAACTTACGGTGAACGGTCCGGCTCGTTCACCGTAAGATGGCACCTGTAAATACTCCATGGCAGGTGCCAACTTACGGTGAACGGTCCGGCTCGTTCACCGTAAGATGGCAATAGGCACTGTAAATTATCTATAATTACTGCATTGAAATACGCCCAGAACAATATTTTGTGAAAAAATAGTAGATAAAATATTTTGTTCATCGCAGCGCTCTCTAGAGATCAGTGAGGAAAATCTATCCCAAAACAAAGACGCGCCTTGCGTCACTACAATGTATAATAGACAGATTGCAACATCACAGCGCCCCCTAGTGATGCCCACTTTCACTAACCATACACGGATGTCTGCGGTTATAGGTACAGAGGGGCAAGTCCGAGTTTACACACACCATCTAACGACGATCGTACGTGTATTGCGTAGTAACTGTCTTTCTTCTGTATTTAACTAGCCATTAATCTGTGAAGTTTTTGGCACAGATTAATAGCTAGTACTTTTGTTACACACGTACGTTCGTCGTTACGATGGTGTTTGCAAAACTCCGACTAGGCCTCGACACGTTCACCGTAAGATGGCACCTCTAAATACTCCATGGCAGGTGCCACTTACGGTGAACAGTCTGTACTTTCAGCGAATGTCAGGTTTCATTCAATGCTGTCAGATTCAGCATTATAGGTTCGTGGTTTCAACTGAGCTATTTGAGGGGTTTTCCATGGAGGTATAATAGTCCATCTTCCTAGGGGTTTTCACAGCCGTCTCGAAACATAATTTTTGTGTTGAAAATAGATGGCGCTGCCAAGGAACTATACAGTTCCTTGGGCGCTGCACGATGTCAGATAAAATAATACTATACTAGTATTATTTTATCTGACGATGTTAATGCGGTAACCTCTGCCTTTAACAATGCATTGCCTCATAGGTCACATCCACCTAGGACTCACCCTATGTGGCACTGGGCACTGCACAGCGCCCGCCACCCTAAGACAAAGATGAAAAGTCTCATGTGCCTGTAATTTCACCGGCACCCTTCAGACCAGAACACAGCATTACTGCTTTGCGGCAGAAATGCAGAAATAGGTAGTACTTCCACTGACGAACTCTTTCACGAAAAAACTCTACTACTAACATCATTAGTGATCGGAACCGTGTGCTGATCGAAATGAACTTAAACACGTCCGTCTACTATTATCCATCGAGAAGTTCCGTAGTCTTAATCATCAGATCAGCTCGCTGTTACCATAATATTGTATTGTCATCGGAACTGGACAGGTAGGTATGACAAAGCCAAAGCGCCTATTTCGCGTTTGTATCACTAAACAGTTTTAGTACCGCTAGAAGTTAATTGCCACTATTTATTCTGTGTACACAGAATAAATAAATCCCACTTGAGCTGGGCTGATTTTTGCTGACATCGTAAACCTTTGTTTGCGAGCGTAGAATTTAATTTCTAATTCGGTCTGTTAGTCGGACACCTAAAATAGTGTCCCCATTTTTATTTTTTATAGGTACTACTTGAATGATGGTACACGCTGGTGGCCCACCTGATGTTAAGCGGTAACCTCTGCCTATGAACAGTGCATTACCTCATAGGACACGCCCTATGTGGCATTGCACTGCGCCCGCCACCCTGAGACATAAAGATGAAAAGTCTCATGTGCCTGTAATTTCACCGGCACCCTTACCCTTCAAACCGGTGGTAGTACTTCCCCGGACGAACTCTTTCACAAAAAAGCTCTACTACTACAAAATGCTCTAAGTTCAACAGTGACCAACCCGGCCAGCCCAACCAGCGCTAGTGAGTCGGTTCCAGCGCCAGTGTCATTTCTAGTGTTTAGTATTCTAAGGTCATCATCATCCACAGCCTGACTTCACCCACAAAAAAAGACCGTAAAAATGTGTTTATTGGGATTGTAGCTAAACTGATGATATTTATGAGATACTATCAATTAAAACATGTGTGTTAAGTCTCCTAGTTCTCCCGAATCAACTTTAGCTATGTGAAGAAGTGTTCACGAGCAGAAATGAGCAAAAAACACAAAAAAAAAAAAACGCGCCTCAAGAGTGAGCATCCACCTTACAGCGACCAACGGCACATGACGAGGTGCCGGCCCGCACTGATCAGACGTCTAGACGCCAGCGCTAGTATGTCGCTTCTAGCGCCAGTGTCATTTCTATAGTGTTTAGTTTTTCTAAGATCATCATCACCCACTGATGAGTATAGGCCTCTCTTTGCCTGTGCCATTCCTTACGGTCCCGTGCCAGTCTCATCCCAGCCCATCTCGCTGCTGGACGACCAAAGTTTCTGTATGTTTGACGACCTCTGTGGCGCGGCGGGCGAAGCTTGGCCTGCGACGCAGGAGGTTGCGGGTTCGATTCCCGCTTCGGAATAAATATTTGTGCGATCGCAGATATTTATTCAGGGTGTTCTGGGTTTTTTCTATCATTATATATAATAAAACTAAGTTGATAAAATGTGCGGCCCGATAAAACTCAAAAACGAACCAATGCAGCCCAAAAAGGGTTTAGCCGTAGGGTAGCCCCAGCCCTCCCATCCATCAAGAGGGTTCGGGTTTTGGGCTGCGCGATTAAGGTTTAGAGAAAAACGGTTTAGAAGGTTTGGGCGTAGTAACTATTAAGTAATCTGTGGTTTGGGTTTTGGGCTGCGCGGTTAAGGTTTAGAGAAAAACGGTTTAGAATGAGGTCAACTTGACCTGAAACTCAACCAAAACTTCTAGAAGGTTCGAGGAAGTTCGAAAACTTCGGGGAGGTTCTGGAAAGTTCAAGGCAATTCTAGAAGGTTCAAGAATCTCCAGAAAGGTTATAAAAAGTTCGAGAACTTTCGAGAAATTTCCAAAATTTCTAGAAACTTCGAGAAAGTTCCAAAATGAAACTTCGAGAAAGTTCCAAAATGAAACTTCGAGAAAGTTCCAAAATTTCAAAACCTCTAGAAAAGTTTGCAAAAGATCGAGAACTTTTAAAAAATTCCAGAAAGTTAGAGAACTTTCGGGATTTTTTCGCAAATAATCTAACTCAGCCTGAAAGTTTTACGGTACGGTAGCCCGCCCCAATCTCACCCTCTTATTCATGAAGAAGAATTCGAGAATGTTCGAGAAAGATCCAAAATATCCGGAAAGGTTCAATTATTTAAAGTTTTCTAAAATGTTCGAATACCGTTGATATTTAAACACTAACTAATATTATAAAAGCGAAAGTTTGTGTGAGTAATAGTGTACGAGTGTGTTTGTTACCTCTTCACGCTGAAACGGCTGGACGGATTTGGATGAAAATTGGTGGGGAGGTAGCTTAGAACCAGGAGATTGACATAGGGGGAAAGGTAGGAGGGGGGGGGGTTCAACGGGGCTACCCGTTCGAAGCCAGGGCGAGTCGCTAGTGTATAATAAAAAATATCTATCTATGTAATATATTGTATTAAGTATATCAGTTATCTAGTACCCATAACACAAGCTCTGCTTAGCTTGGGGCTAGATAATGCTGTGTGAACTGTTCAGCAATTTTTTTTTTTTTTTTTTTCTATGGTATTAAAGTACCTCTTTAAGTATTATATGGTACTACAAATAAAATACAGGTTCATCTTAACAATATATTAAAGCTATGGAACTCGCGTTGGAGGCGATACGGGGCCACAGATCGGCGCACTCCTTGACCACGGGGCCCCTGATCGCAGACCCCTTCATCTCTCCCTTGTTGTTCACTATGACCCCCGCATTGTCCTCGAAGTATCTATGCTCTAAGTTCAACAGTGACCAACCCAGCCAGCCAGAGATGCCAGCGCTAGTGAGTCGCTTCTAGCGCCAGTGTCATTTCTAGTGTTTAGTATTCTAAGGTCATCATCATCCACAGCCTGATTTCACCCACAAAAAAAGAGACTAAAAATGTGTTTAAGGGGATTGTAGCGAAACTGATGATATTTATGAGATACTATCAATTAAAACATGTGTGTTAAGTCTCTTAGTTCTCGCGAACTCAACTTTAGCTATCTGAAGAAGTGTTCACGAGCTGAAATGAGCAAAAAACAGCAAAAAAATGAATTTCGCGCCACAAGCGAGAGCATCCACCTTAACAGCGACCAACGGCACATGATGAGCCGCCGGCCCGCAATGATCAGAAGTCTAGACGCCAGCGCTAGTATGTCGCTTCTATCGCAAGTGTCATTTCTTGAGTGTTTAGTTATTCTAAGGTCATCATCACCCACTGATGAGTATAGGCCTCTCTTTGCCTGTGCCATTCCTCACGGTCCCGTGCCAGTCTCATCCCAGCCCATCTCGCTGCTGGACGACCAAAGTTTCTGTATCCTATAGTATTAAGGTACCTATTTAAGAATTCTAAGGTATTATATGGTACATATGGTACTACAAATAAAATACAGGTTCATCTTAACAATATATTCAAGCTATGGAACTCGCGTTGGAGGCGATACGGGGCCACAAGTCTGCGCACTCCTTGGCCACGGGCCCAGTGATCGCAGACCCCTTCATCTCCCCCTTGTTGTTCACTATGACCCCCGCATTGTCCTCGAAGTATATGAACACCCCGTCCCGCCTGCGGAATGGTTTTCGTTGCCTGATCACCACTGCGGGCATTACCTGGAAGGAATTATTATTTATATGTTACTTCATTTTTATATGCATCGGGGTAACATCAGCTTTTCGGAACATAAGATAGAAAGTGATTTAAAAAATAAGGTTTATGTGAAAATATATTTTTCAAGAAAAGCTTTTAAAAATTAGTGATTGTAACCGTGTGCTGATCAAAATGAGCCTAAACACAGCCAGTCTACTATTATCCATCACGGAGTTCCGTTGTCCACCTTCCATTTCCATCAACAGATCAGCTCGCTGTCACCATCATATTGTATTGTCATCGGAACTTGACAGGTATACCAAATATCTTCTCAATCAGTTGAGGATAACTGCTTTAAAATTTATTTGCAAGATTCCACCCGGACATACATACATTGCAAGATAAAAACAAGCTAGCCTTACAGCAGTTACATATGTATTGCTGTGTTCCGGTTTGAAGGTGCCGGTGAAATTACAGGCACATGAGACTTTTCACCTGTCTCAGGGTGGCGGGCGCAGTGCAATGCCACATAGGGCGCGTCCTAGGTGGACGTAACCTGAGGTAATGCATTATTAAAGGCAGAGGTATTCACAATTAAAAAAAATGTGTAACATCTGACATCTCATCTCCTTGGTAATAAGCAACATGGCTGATAGTACCAACCTCTCGGAAAAATGCGCGCTTCCTGTTATTAACGTCCGTCCCTTTTCACGAAATCACTCCCACAGATTGCAGGAAAGCGTGAGGAGACGTTACACATCAAAAACTACAGTTAGACACAAACAACAATTGCCAAGGCTCATTATTTCCCTAGTACTGTAATAATTTGAGATGTATCAGTATCATTCTTAGGCTACGTCCCGTTCGCCGCCGACTGAGTTAGCGGCGTATCGGCTTAGTACGCCCTTCCATATACAGGCCGTCCTAAGACTATGAGACATGAAGGGAAAGTATCTTAAATATTGTAGATCGGATATTTCGCTGAAAGGAGACTTTATTTTATTTCTAAAAGTTAGTAATACTGCATACAAAGATTTTCTAAAAAATTACATGTATCGTTTGGGAACAGAACCGACTTAAAATGATTAATTTTACGGTATTCCTTTGTTTTAAGATACTATGTTCTTTAAGAGGAACTACTAATTTTTGACAATTTTTTTGAAAATACGGTGTTCTTTTTTTTACATTTAAGTCTGTTCAATTCCCAGACGAAGCAAGTAATTTTTAGAAAATCTTTGAATGCAGCATTACTTACTTTTTAAAATAAAAAAAGGTCTCTGTTTTGCAAAATATCCTATCTACAATATTTAAGGTACTTTCCCTTCATGCCGCATAGTCTTAGGACGTCCTTTATATGAAATGGAGTGTTCACAGTTTGCTAGTTTTGCGCTCACTCTACACAGTCACCTACTGGGGACACAGCCTAAGAATGATACTGGTACATCTCAAATTATTACAGTACTAGGGAAGTAATGTGCCTAGGCAATCGTTATGTGTGTCTTACTGTAGTTTTTCATGTGTAACAATCTTTTCTCTCACTTTACTGCAATCTGTGGGAGTGATTTCGTGAAAAGGGACTGTACAGCGCGTTCACTGTAAGATGGCACCTGCGTTATACTCGTAGTCAGTGTCCTTGGAATAGTACCAACCATAGAAAAATAAATACTCCATGGCAGGTGCCATCTTACGGTGAATGGTCTGTATTATAGCAAGCGCGCATTTTTCCGAGAGGTTGGTACTATCAGCCATGTTGCTTATTACCAAGGAGATAAGATGACAGATGTTACACTTTTTTTTTTTCATTAAAATATATGAAGTGCGGACTAAACCGATACGCCCCTAACTCAGTCGGCGGCGAACAGTTTGCCTACTTACGCAGTCTTAGTGTTTAAAGTTGCTCAGTCAGCCAAGGCGTATCAACACTGTTTACACTTCAGGTGTAAAATAAGCGAAACCTTTGGTATATCATCATCGCAACTTAAACACAATTACACTCTGACTAACGCCAGCAGCCAGGCTGAAATGGACCTTGAGGAACCAAAGAAACTCAGTTCAGTTCTTGAACAACTGACCTTTGCAGAGTAGCCCCTATTTTTTATTTATTTATTTATAGACCAGCAGCTTTCGCTGGTATGTCTACATTGTCACAGTGTGGAATGTCTAATTTTGGGTCACTTTTTTAAACAACATCGTCGTCAACATGTTCCAATTGTGGACCACAAAACTGTTATTGAAGTGAAGTACAACAAGTGCGTTGGCAAGATCTCGAGCCAGTTTTCAGTTTCACTTGTTTTAAACACCGTGTTCTGTCTGAACTTTCTCCGTTGTCCGAGATTTCGAGCCACAATATGCATGGCATAATTTTGATAAGTCTGTGATTCCGATGGCCTTAAAACTCTCAAAGTAGTTTCTGAATCTGAAAGTAGTACGATCTCTTACCTTTTTCCTGAGTTCAGGTTTGCCCTTCTTGACTGTGGCTACGATCATGTCTCCAGATCCGGCTGCGGGAAGCCTGTTCAGGCGACCCTTGATACCTTGGACAGCAATCACGTACAAGTTCTTCGCACCTGTAAAAGTAAGTGGAAATAGTTTGCCAATAAGTTTTTTTGTTTAATACTATGACGGATCGAGCAGATGGCCCACCTGATGTTAAGTGGTACCCTCTGCCTATGAACAGTGCATTATCAAAGGTCACGTCCACCTAGGACGCACTCTATGTGGCATTGCACTGCACCCGCCACCCTGAGACAAAGATGAAAGTCTCATGTGCCTGTAATTTCACGGGCAACCATACCCTTCAATCCAGAACATAGCAATGCGAGCACTACTGCTTTGCGGCAGAACTGTAGAAAGCTCCCTCAGTATGTACGGACTGTATATTGTTACTTTTTAGGTCCAAAAAAATTTCATGCGTCACGATAGAGTTTCAACTAAACAACCTCAGACACAGCCAAGGAAGATATCATCATATATCAACACACATTAAGTGTTCTAGATAAGAAATCATCAGCGGTGTTTAGTTGAACGTGTTTGGACTTTTGGAGGTTATGTTTTGGTTTAATAGTCGTGTTATTTACCTGTGTTGTCTGCGCAGTTGATAACCGCTCCCACTGGGAGACCCAGCGAGATACGGAACTTCGCTCCCGCGGAACCACCACGTCCTAAAGACAGAAAAATCACGGTTTATACATCTTCATCACATCACTCTTTCGCGCTAAGTTTTCGGTAAAACACGAAATACGAATGGTATCTTGGAGGACACATGGTAAAAAGGATTACGCGCATCTTAACAAATAGAATTGAGCACTAAATAACGTGATTAGAACGGATTTTCTGTAATTTCACGAACCTCTTTTAGACATTTTGTTGTGTCAAATTTTGAGAGGAAATCAAAAAGAACGTGAAGTTATCTGCGCATTCCGAGTAATTTCGTTCTGAAATATCTGACAGTGTCATATTTGAAAGTAACTTGAAGATAGCTGCAGATGAAGAATGATTTTACAATGTTTTAGCAAAAAGACATATTTATTTTTACAGAGAGAATAATACAATAATAAAAGTATGTACAAAATTAAAGAAATACAAATAAAACAATTGAGCTATCTGAAAACTGTTGCAAACGATCTAAAGGTAGCTCAACGGATCAAAATGACTACCAGACGGAAGCGTCTATTATAGGATCCTATAATAGGCATGTTTTGGTAGTATTTATCTTTTCAGTAATTTTGTAGTATTTGAATACAAAGCTCAAGAACTAACTTGTAAAAAAATTATATGGATAAATATTTATTGTAGAATACTGAACTGCTTCAAATTTCTGAACGGAAATAAATTACGTTCCAAGCCATTCACCACCGTAAGTTGGCACCTGCCATGGAGAATTTACAGCTGCCCGCTGCTGGTGAACGAGCTGTAGGCCGCGTCACAGTCATTAACATTTTTTTTATTTTAGTTATACATTAGTTTACATTTAGTTATACAGCGTAGAGTCGAGGTAGATGGGCAGGATCTACACTATGTCGATGAATACATATACTTGGGCCAGTTAGCATCCTTCGAAAACAGGCAGGACAAGGAAATTGACCGCCGCATAGATAATGCCTGGAAGAGCTACTGGTCCATGAAAGAGCACATGAAGGGTGACCTTCCACTTACACTAAAGCGCCAACTCATCGACATGTGTATCCTGCCTGTCCTAACCTACGGTGCGCAGACATGGTCGCTGACCGAGTTACAGAAGTCCAGGCTCAAGATTTGCCAGAGAGCAATGGAACGCAGCATTCTCGGTCTTAAACTCATCGACCGAGTGCGGAACACCATGCTGCGTTCGATAATTGGCATTGCCGATGTGGGGAGCAGAACAGCAAAGCTCAAGTGGGAATAGGCTGGTCACGTCAGTCGGATGCACCCCGAGAAGTGGGCGAACGTAGTAACTCCTTGGGTGCCTGAAGACGGAAGGCGACGACGGGGCCGACCGAGAAGGCGTTGGCGGGACGATCTCGAAGCTCACGAGAAGGAGTGGTGGGAAACTGCCAAAAGCCGGGATGCCTGGAAAATTTTGGGGGAGACCTTTGCCCAGCAGTGGGACACAATAGGTTAAGGAGAAAAAAAAAAAAAAAAAAAAAAAACATTATAGTTTGTTGGTTGAGAAAAGCTGGAAATCATATTTATGTACCGCAAACAGGGCCGTTGATTGATGATCTGCTTATAACGGAACTGAACTAAATTCAAATTTTGTTTGTCATTATGTCTCGGTCTGTCAAAAAATTGCCGCTTGTCATTCTACAAAATCTGGATTCTGAACTGACTGGGTTTATTGTTGAAAAAGTGAATTTTGTAGAGAAATAAAAACTTATATCATGGCATTTATGGGTGATATGATGAGCCCTACGCCTCTCTGGCAAAATGGTCCCGCACCAGGCGCTTTCTACAACTTCCCCGCTAACCCGTCGAACTACAATAACCACACAACGCAGGATTTCACAGCACAGTAAGTTTTCTCAATTTATAAGCATGGGAACAGTAACGGTAAAATTGTGCAGCCGGGACCCTCAGATCGCATAAAATGACAATTTGTGCCGAGTCAGTCGGACAAAGCTTGATTAACAGTACCTAAAATATTTAAAGCTGTGGTGTGTCCGGCCTAAAAAGAGACCCCTGTGTCTCCTCCCGTGGATGTCGTAAAGCCGACTAAGGGATTACCTGGACTTGTTGATAAGATTCGGTGATATAAGATTTGTAAGCCGACTAAGGGATTACCTGGACTTGTTGATAAGATTCGGTGATATAAGATTTGTCCTGGCTGCTAGCTTATGGAATGTATGGAAGAAAGCGTTAGCTGAGTCAGTTGTGGGAAGCAATGGTGGCGATGAGCTCACCACTTGTCACGTATATATTCCACGATGGTGCAACCCACTGTAGAGAGAGGCCCATTGAGGCTCTGCCTACACCTTCGGGGAAAAAGGTGTATGTATGTAGGTATGTGGTGTGTCCGGCCTAAAAAGAGACCCCTGCATTTCCACCCTTGAATGTCGTAAAAGCTGTCTAAGGGATTACACCAGGGGATGGAAAGCAGCATCCACCTGTGTACCTACTCAATACCTTTAATGCATTCAACATAACAATCATTGCATTCTATGGGGGAGGCCAGTGGATATATAAAATGCTATATATTGGCCGGCAGCAGCCAAACATGGTGTCACACACCCATTTAACCATCTATTTTTACTAATGTTTAAGTAAATAAATGATCTTTGTCTTATCTTTATCTTAATCATATAAAGCTAGCTAAAGTAAGTCTGATTTTCTAAATGTATCTATAAACTTTTCCACAGCTCTGCCTCACCTATCACAACCACAACAACGGTGATCGGAGTGAAGTTTGACAAAGGCTGCGTGATTGCTGGTGACACACTCGGCTCGTACGGATCTCTAGCTCGCTTCAGGAATTGTCCTCGTGTCACGAAGGTCAATGATCTGATCTTGCTGGGCTCTAGTGGCGATTATGCTGATTATCAGTACTTGAAAGATATTATTGATCAGAAGATGTAAGATTTTCATAATGTTTTGCCTATCTTTTTTTTTTTTGTAATTTATTTATTTATAATACACAGGCAGCTCTCGGAGCTGATGCGTGTATATAATGCGCGTCATGTAAAAAGAACGCTGGCGGTCAAGCTTCTTCAGGCGTTCCAGCGTTCTTTTTACATGACGTGTACTATATCTTAGTCCTTATCAGTGCACTTTAAATGTTTGTCAAGTCTATTTTTGAAAGAATTCACTGAGGGGGCACTGATCACTGAGTCTGGTAGCCGGTTCCAAGTGCACAATTTAATTGTAATATTAAATTGTGTTTTTTTGCTGGAAGAAAGCGTTAGCAGTCGTGGGACGCAATGGCGGCGATGTGCTCACCACTTGTCACGTCTATTTCACACGATGGTGCAACCCACAGTGAAGAGGCCCATTTGAGGCTCTGCCTACCCTTTTGGTGAAAAAAACGTGTGACAATGTGAATGAATGTGTGAAATTAGTGGTAGCCCACTTTAAAGTTAAGATATGTGTATGAACATTGTAAAAAGGTTTGCACAGACTACCAGACTCTTTTTCAGTTTCCTATCATTGCAATGAATTCAGAAACTTCAGTTGTACCTTTTACAATATGATCGTGGAAATATACAGCTGCTAAGAAAATCCCTCATCTGGATTGGGATTTTCCCATCTGCTTCTGATGTTGATAGAGTGGGAGTGGATGAGAACAACCTTGAAAGATATTATATTGATCAGAAATGTAAGATTTCCATATTTTTTTTGCCCTTAATTGTAAAATATCACGTTGTGGGCCCTTTCCACCAACCATTGGTAGATAAGTGGTAGGGTAGCCCACTTTAAAGATAAGATATGTGTATGAAAACATTGCAAAAAGCTTGGCACATACTATCAGACACTTAATATGTTGTTAATAGGCAAGTAGCCCTTAATCCTGAACCTTCAGTTGTACCTTTACAATATGATTGTGGAAAAATACACCTGCTGAGGAAATCCTTCATCTGAATCTGGATTTTCCCATCTGTTTCCGATGTTGGTACAGCAAATAAATTATCAATCCACCTGGCTAGAGTATTGTTTTTTTATTTGTGTCTGCTTTAGAAACTGGCCAAAATCGAGAGTCACACCGTTACATTTCAAATATAATTTATTTTCAGCATTGACGAGGAATGTATTGGCGACGGTCTCCTACTTAAACCTCGCTCCCTGCACTCCTGGCTGACTCGCGTGCTTTACAACAAACGCAGCAAGATGGATCCCCTCTGGAGTAACTACATTGTCGCTGGCATTCAGGTAGATACAGGGCAACATTTCTAATACCTCCTAAAAAAATACTGTTTGCAATATGTTGACTTGGACATAACGTAGACACATAGACCCCCGAAAGGAACGAGCCTCAAATGGGCCTTCTCACTGGGGTGCACCATCGTGGGAAATAGCTGTGACAAGTGGTAAGCTCATCGCTTCATTGCTTCCCGCTGACTCCGTTAACGCGTTCTTCCTGCAATAACATATTCCTTAGTAAGCTAGCAGCCAGGGGAAATCGTATACCAACAAATCTTACAAACAAGTCCGGTTAATCCCTTAGTCGGCTTTTACGACATCCACGGGAGGAGACGAATGGGTCTATTCTTGGGCCGGACACCCCACGGTATTGATATATCGTAATTAAACATATTGTTCGTAATAGAACATTTTCAATCTAGGGCCACACCAACCCGTAATAGGGACGATTGGGAAACCCCGGTGCCCCCGATGGGGGCTGTTGGGAATAACACAAAGAGCTTCGGGGTGCGTCCTGAGTGGTGAGACATTGATAAACAATGTCCAGGTGATGGTCTGAAGCGGATTTGATCCCTGAACTGCTGGCCAATATGTTAGTCTATAAAGGCACATAACTTCTCACAATAATTTGTTATTCACTAGTGGGGTTTTTAGTCTTGCCTAGTAGGTCGTCTACGTATAAAATTAACCCATATGCGGCCATTACAAGATCGGCCACAAAGAGAACAATTGAAAATAATCATGGTCTGTCTACTTTTCATTTTATTAAGCTCTGAATTTTAATAAATAACAATAAACCTTAAGTAAACCACCCGACGGCAGCGTGCCCAGAATGCTGGCTGCATTGCCACGCTGAATGGCAATGCTTATTCGTTGACCAAAATAAAAGCCAGCATTCCGGTCACGTGTGGATTCTAAAAGACGCTCCGCAAGTTCTTTGAAAATTTTATGTGCCGCTGGTCCCCACAGGTCTAGAGATTCCACCTCAAACAGCTCAAATATGTACCTGTAATTTATTATTGATTTGTTGTTTATGAGTATATCAAGCATAGAGTGCGCTGCCTTATGAACTTTTGCTGATTCTCTCTAGCATCTTACTTTTGACTGCCTAAGGTTTTTAAGTTGGTATTTATTTTTTCTTTGAATCAGCTTCCACTTGTTCACAGGGAACCAAACAGGCGCTCCCCACCTAGTAAAAAAAACATGAAAAAAACATAAAAACAAGCACATAAACATAGGATCATAAAAAAAACAGACCGTGTTTGTTGCCTGATTCTTCTAGGTCTGGTTGCGTTGGGACAGGAGTAAATGTAAATTTATTTTTTAAGACGATTCAAAATGATCCTTGTGATTTCAATGAATAAAATACTTTTTGACTTTGACTTTGACCTCTATCGAGTAATGCATATTCTGTCTGTCTTAAGTTTCTATCTATCTATTTTACGTGATCTTTCAGGATGGCGAGCCATTCCTGGGCACTGTTGACAAGCTGGGAACTGCATACGAAGACGCGGCGATAGCGACTGGTCTTGGCGCCTACATGGCGACGCCTATGCTCAGAAGCGCTACTGAGCACGGAGTAGTATTGAACGAGTCGCGTGCTAAGTAAGTTTCATATCGTTAAAACGCTATGTTTTAATCCTCAAGTAATTATGTAGTAATTACTTGAGGATGTTATGTAAATAAATCATAGACTAGAAACACGATTGGTGAAACTTTTCTCGATAGGTTTTTTTTTAAATTGGCTCCTCATCCGTTTTATGACCCTCTTTCGACTAGAGAAAATATTAAGCTTAATTTTTTATACTATTCAGTAGGTTGTTGTTGTGGTTGTGTTCCGTCATCTAAAGTTGTATATAAAAAACGGTAATCACATTATGTAGATTAACTATAGATAATTTATTTGTATATTTGCTACTTTAGAAGGAACTTTTGTCGCTTTTTTTTATACGCTTACGTTACTTACTTCCGAGCGGCAGAAATCTATACATCATCTCTTCCCGGGTTCAAGTGAGTAACCGCTGTCACTGTCTTGCAGCTATTGTTTTCTTGATAGAGTCCGGCCATTCGATATTTTAACATATCGCCTTAAATACTCAAATCATTTTTTTTTCAATTTTCCACCTTGATGAACAAAACAACTATTCATTCCACTTGTTGTTCCTATTGGGCAGTATAAAAAAATATCTGGAAATGTATATAACCAAACTGATGGCAGGTCAAGTGGTCGATGGGAATAACCCGTTTTTTTTCTAGGGCCCTGGTTCGCAAATGCATGGAAGTTATGTACTACCGCGACGCGCGCGCCTTTCAACGTTACCAGATCGGCGTGGTCACGGCGGAGGGTATCAACATTGAAGACGCAGAAATCAAACATAACTGGTCGCTGGCGCATATGATTCAAATGAAATAATTTGTATAATGTGTAATGGTGTTTTAATAGTAATAAAAGTAAAAAAATTGATGATTTATTTATTTATGACAGCACGACTTATCAAGGTAATGATGTAGGGAATAAATATAATAGGTTAAATTTGTAAAAAATAAAAAACCCCCAACGCAATGAAACGGCTGAACCGATTTTGATAAAACATGTCTGAGAACCATCGCTAGAAAACCTGCTTACAAATTAAAAAAAAAAACTCATTCAAATTGGTTCACCCGTTTAAGAGCTACGGTGCCACAGACACACAGCGGTCAAACTTATAACACCCCCCTTTTTGCGGCGGGGGTTAAAAAGAGGCTTTCCTAAAGATAAAAGGAGTGGAACTTCTATCCTGTCTGTCATCAGTGCCGTCATGCCTTTTAACATTCATTATTTTGTTAGTGGAAAAATAAATCACACTTTTATCGTGTCGAAAACACAAGCAAGTAATCAATAACCATACAAAATAATACCAGTTCCACTTATATTATTTTGTATGCTTATTGATTACTTGATTGTGTTGAAAACGCGACAAAAAGTGTGATTTATTTTCCCACTTACAAAATAATAAATTAGATATAGAAACGTGGAGACCATTAGAAGAACTAAATTACATAGCTCTCAGAACGATCAAGTAGTAGTGGTAATGGACTTATAGCTCACTAAACCGATAATCTTAGGGAAAATAAAGGTTCTCGCGAAGCAAATTCGAACCGGACGACACAGTGGAAGGATGTGAATATGACCAACTTGGTGGTACAGATTGAAGCAAGCTAGGAAGAAGACCGTTTCATTGAACTCATCAACACACAATATTTGTTAGCGCGGTATCATTACAGTTTAGTAAATATATTGATAAAAATATAGATAGATAGAAAATTCTTTATTGCACATACAAAAAAGCAGTAGGTACCAAGGCGAACTTAATGCTAGAACGCATTCTCTTCGAGTTAAACTTGGTGTATTGCGGAAAAAAAGAATGCGGTTTAATTTGTTTTACATCTGAAAGAAAGAAAGAAAGAAAGAAAGAAAAAATCTTTATTTGTAACGGCACACATGGATAGGACAAAAAAAACACTCGACATATAAAATAAAAATAAAAATAATAGGTAATACATACAAAAGGCAAAAACTAAGTACTTCTACAATTAATAGAGTGTCTCTCAGTGCCATCCACGCAGCAACGTCACAAATTGGAGTCCGACTCAGCATGATGTTGTGTACACTAGTTACACAACGCTGGTCTTCCGCCGGATCCATGTGGTTGCGTCACGGAGTCACAAGTCAAAATATAATATAACAAGCCAATTAAAAACAAAAAAAACAAAGAAATATAAAAGTGTGCCAAGAAAATAGGTGCTTGAAGGAGATAAAAAGTTTAAATGAATACCTACATACAACAAGTGATATATAACAGACAAGCGAACAAAGTAACAATTGAATTCAGTATGAAAAACCGTAGATAAGAGATAAAACATATAAATAATTGAGACAATAAATTGATATTAGCACCGGGAGGGTTAAGAATTTTTATAAGCCACTCTTTACCAGTACCTATAAGATTGATACCTCATTTCTGAGGTTACCATGCGCCTTTTGATGTTCAAAGAGATATAGTTTTAATTTTAAACGGAAGGTTTGAACGCAAAGTAAATCTCTTATAGGCGGTGGAATATTGTTCCAGCACTTTGAAGCAGCATACCGAAAACTGCCTCTAAAAGCTGCAGAATGATGCTTCTGTGTGGCTAGCTGCTTCGAGCATTTACGCAAAGACTTAGTTTTAGAGACCCATGACAGTTTTTCAAACAGATACGCTGGCGTCCTATACCTGATCACTCCAAAAAGTAGGCATGCGAGATGAAGTTTCTGCCGTGCTCTCATTTTCAAAATAGAGTGTTGGTTTATAAATGGCGTGACATGAGATCTAGGTGGTATTTTAAAACAGAAACGGGCGCAAGCATTCTGTACTCTCTGTATTAAGCGCTGAGTCCGTTTTAGCAAACGAGGACCAGTCACTGTATCTACATAATTTAGTCTAGAGAGTATGAGAGATTCAGCAAGCTGGATACGTAGTTCCTCACTTAGAAACGGTCGAATGTTGTACAGAACTTTAAGTTTATAGAAACATGTTTTTACAGATGCTATAATATGTTTTTCAAATCTCAGATTAGCGTCCATATAGAGTCCTAGATTACGTGCCTCGTATACTCGCTCAATAGCTTCACCCATAATCAAAGGGTCTATCGGCAAGTTCAGGTTATCTAGTTTATGTTTAGATCCAATAGCCATATATTTAGTTTTTAGTGGATTAAGGACTAAACTATTATTGTGCGACCAGTTAGCTATACTATTTAAGTCCTCGTTAAGATTTTGGATCGCCGAGAGAGCGTCTTCAGGTTTAAAAGATATATAAAGTTGGACATCGTCTGCATAAATGTGATACCTACAGTGTTTAATGGTATGCGCTATATCGGCTGTGTAAATGATGAATAATATAGGGCCCAGAATGGAACCTTGAGGCACACCTCTCTCTACCGACACTTCATCTGATAGTGAATAAGTCCCATCAGCATTTTCCAACTTCACATGCTGACGACGACCGCTCAGATAACTATTAAACCATTTAGTAGCACTAGTGCCAAATCCGTAGTAACTTAATTTAGATAGTAGCAAGGTGCTGTTTAACGCATCGAACGCTCGCGAAAAATCAAGCAACACCATGAGTGTAACTAGGCCTTTGTCTTGTGCATTAATTATGTTATCAGTTACATCTAACAAAGCTGTGGTGGTGCTACGTCCCTTCCTAAAGCCTGATTGGACTTCCGGCAATATCTCATTTTTCTCAATAAATTCGGTTAACTGATTACACACTATCCTTTCAAGTATTTTAGACATACATGAAAGTATACTAATTGGACGAAGGTCCTTCATTGCTGCAGGGTCTGGTATCTTAGGTAGAGGTCAGACAGTAGCAGATTTCCAGGCATCAGGGAAAGTTGACGTTATGATTGAAGCATTTATAATAGCAGTTATCACTTCAACAGTCTCAGGCAAAGTCATAAGCAACATCTTTAGGTTTAATTTATCTGAACCTTCTGCATTTGACTTAAGCGATGCAAAGCTTCTCAATATTTTATCACAACTAACTGGGGTTATATGGAAAACGGCCTCACAAAAATTGTGATATTCATAAAACGTAAGCTGAGATATGTTGATGGAAAGAGTGCCAGGTATATTTAGAAAATGATTATTAATTGTACTTGGATTAGTAAAATTTAAAGATTCTTTGGGTTTAGAAGGTAAAATAGATGATTTCAAATGTTTCCATAGCAATTTAGGATTTTTGATTTTATTATTAATATGTTGATTAAAATAAGCAACTTTTTCAGAAAAAAGGGCTATGTTGACAACTGACTTAAGGTCCTTGTAGTATGTTTTTTTAACTTCAGTCTTCGTTTTACGATAAACAAGAAGTGCTTCGTCTCGCAGTCTCATCATTTCTTTAACAGTAAATGTTACCCATGGATAGGACCGGTCCCTTACAACCGTAGTTTTTACAGGAGCGTGAAGATCAAATAATGCAAGAACACTGCTGCTAAATGCCTCTACCATATCGTCAACATTATTGAGTGAAGCTATAGCGTGCCACGGTATAGAGTTCAAATCGCGTTTAAAAATATCATTTAAGATATTGTTTAAAGGCCGGTAGATGATAAAACTAGGAGGTAATCTCTCGCGCTTGATTTTGAATTCACATACTAATAAAAGGTGGCCTGTTGATTTACCTACTGGGTCATCTGTTATGCTTTTTAACGGTAAATTACTGCAAACCACATCTAAAAGCGACTCCGTAGTGTTAGTGAAGTGAGTGGGCATGGTTACCAGTTGAGTGAGACCAAGGCATTCCAAAAAAGTTTTAAATTTATTTAAATTACTGTTATCATTAATATTGAAATCGCCGAGTAATATTATATAATCACAACAAGGAGACGCATTTATTGAGTCTGTCAACGCATCAAAGAACAAATCAACACTCAGACGAGGTGGCCTATAGGCGGTTCCAATAACGAGTTTTTTTCCCTTAACAGACATGGTAAGCCACATTTGCTCAACATATGAATGCGAGGGATCAACTGGGTGTGCCCAAGTTCGAGCAGCTACCCCTTTCCTAATATAAAAACCCACCCCACCACCACGTCCAGCAACAAAAGACGGCCGTGGAATATGGCGCAATTTGTAATTTGGTATAATAGGGGCACGATCGTCTGCACCAGAGGTTAACCAGGTCTCATTTATAGCCACTAGATCCATAGAATGCCTATTAAAAGATGCAAAAATGTTATCGTGATTCGTGCCTAATGAACCGGGGTTATACAAACCAATTTTTAGATTTCTATCGAAAACGATGATTGATAGATTTCTTTCCCACACTGACACAAACCACTATTGAACGGATTTCATTAAAGTACATTATAATAGACACGATCACCATATGATACAGTGAAAAAAAACACTTATTCTTCACTTGCAGGTGTTCGCTTATTAAAATTAACATGGTAATATAGTGAAAATATGTATGATATAGCACTCTGTATTCTAAATTAGTAATATAAAGTAATACCATACACATACTATTGCAATATATTTTTCCTTTGCAACACAAACGGAGAAAGTTGAGCATATATATGCCTACAAGGTATGTACAAGAATAGCAACCTAATGAAATAAGAATAAACAAGCACAAAAGACTAAAATTGCAAATTATTAACACTTCAGACATTGAGAGACACCCGTAAAATGACACAATCAGATTTTTACAACTAGAAAGGAACATATGACAAATAACAATAGGAAACATAAAAGTATTAAATTTTACATTAACTTGCCGGGTCAAACTGAAGTGGACCCAAAAACCCGTGCAACGTCCTCCTCTGACCGTATAGGGTACGCCTGCTTGCCGTCTGCTTGCCTCGCGTAGACGCGACCTCGTGTGGTCCACGAGTACTTCCACTGGAACTTACGGCATTCTTCACGGACCCGGTAAAATAGCTGTCTGTTGACGCGCGACAGTCGCTCGTTAACGAAAATACGAACTCGCGGTGGAGCAATTGCGCCAGCTATGGCGCTGGGGTCCCGGCCAGCATCGACAGCAGTCAAGGGCCGGCGCACGCGCGCACCATTCAGCATTTGGTCGCGCAGGTGGCGGCGCGCTAGTCGCACCACGACTCGACGAGCAGGCGGCGCCACGCCCTCGGCACCCGCGTTCTTAGCCACGCTGACACGCTCCGCGAACACGATGTCACGCTCCTCCAAAGCCACACCCAGCCTAGCGGCCAGCACGGTAACAGCGTGCACGATATTTTCTCCCTTTTCTTCGGGAAGATGTCCGATCTCAAGATCCGATAAAAGAGAGTCCTGGTCCCTGTCGTTCAGCTCCTGTTGGAGTAGCGCAACCTTGCACCGCAAGTCAGTGACCTCGCAGAGGGGCTCTTCACGGCGCTGCTCTATCGTTTCCAGCCTCCGCTCAAATGTGTCCATTCGCTCGGAGAGACCAGTGACGGTGGCTCGAAACTCCTTCATCTCCCGGCGGAACTCCCGCATCTCAGCCATCCATTCGGCGAGTTCCCGGCGGATGTCCAGCAAGTCTAGAATGGGAGCGATAGCGGGGACAGTATCAGTATTGGTATTAGGGGTGGCGCTCCGCCCTGCTCGTGATTCCACCAGCGCATCCTGCGAGGCTGACTTCGCGGGGGTGCCCATGCGCGTCCGAGATATACACTCAGGACACACCCATCCCTTATCCACAGGAGACGCCTCTGGAAGCGTTACGCAAGCTTTATGGTACAAGGCCTCACATTTACTACAGCTAGCGGCACCTATCGGTGAAATAAATTTCCTGCAAGCTGTGCAAGTTTTCGACATGATCGATTAAGAGCAGAACCTTCTCAGTGCAGTAACGTGGTTCTTGTTCCAGTCCGTAGGTGGCGCGACTGGAAGTTTAGTTGCACGCTGTTAGATGGCGCAGAGTTTCAAAGTCCCAGATAGTGGTAACAAAGTTGCAGTTACCCAATGCTCCGCAACCCGTCGGCAGATGGTGACACTGAGCAAATCAGTACTCGATTACAGAGTGATCGTACTTTACTTTTTATGTGCAGTTGGGCAGATCTACCTACACAAGAAAATAAACTGGGTGTATTCAGATCGTATTCAGATGAATAAATTACCTATATCAAGGCATCCAACAGATTCCGCACTCACACCAACACTAACACACGCGTATCAAGTAGTAGCCGATCTGTAGCACACACGTATGTGACGTTATTAGCGATATTTGTTACGGTATCGAATAAAATGTACGGAGACAATATGAGCGTGTTGTCGACCGTGACGTCCGCAACGTGAATCCGCGAACATCTGTTCCCGTTGCCTACAAGCTCAACGTGGACAACGGGAATAGACCTCCATCGTAAACGTGATTAATTATGTCAGGCAATTATTTTGACCCATGGACATAATAACCAAACCAAGAAGCTTTGACCCATCTTTGACCCCTCGGAACAACGACCAGCCGAGACAAAATGTCAAACTTTTGAATTCAGTTCCATAGATAATTCTTTTACAAAAGGAAAGTCAGTTCCTTGAGGTTGAAATCTGCCATTTTTGAAAGAAACGTCGTCATTTTTATTTTATTACATTTTAATGTGTTTTTTCGAGTTATTTCGTGTAATTTTAGTGGCATTTTAACCGGTGTAACTTGGATAAATGACACATGTGTGATGTAGTGAAATTTGAGTGTATTTGCGAGCCTTTTAGAAATGGTGGATTTTTTCCTGTAAAAACTTAGTTTTTCTGCCACAATTTAAACTGGGTTAGGACTAGACGGAGACTCTTGACGACTTGACTATAAAACTATAATAATTATATCACTTGACATTGGCTAAATTGTTGCAAATAATGCACAGAAGCCATTACCTAAGATAAGAAGAAGAAGTCAGTTCCTTTCAGCAAATCAAAAACTACAATATATACCATGCAAATACTTAATCTACCTGTCAAAATCCGAATATACCTAACGTTGGAAAAGTTATTTTTTTAGAGAAATTAAAACTAAGATCATGTTATTTATGGGTGATATTATGAGTCCTGAGCCTCTCTGGCAAAACGGTCCCGCTCCTGGCGCTTTCTACAACTTCCCCGCAAACTCGTCAAACTATGGGCGCAATAACCACATATCGCAGGATTTCACATCACAGTAAGTAATTTCACAGCACAGTAAGTAATTTCACAGCACAGTAAGTAATTTCACAGCACAGTAAGTAATTTCACAGCACAGTAAGTAATTTAACTATTCCTTCATAAGTATGATAACAGCACAAAACACGCAACAGCAATGGTAAATTAACTCATTGTGAAATCTGAAACCATTAGATCGCATAAAATGACAATTTGTGCAGTCAGTTGGATAAAGCTTGATTATCAGTACTAATAATGATAAATAATGCTGGACAGTTCACACGACATTATTTAGCCCCAAGCTAAGCAGAGCTTGTGTTATGGGTACCTACTAGATAACTTGCCTATACTTAGTACACTAGATATTTTGTATTATACCTTAGTAGAAAACACCCAGAACACTGAACAAATATCTGCAGATCGTAGAAATATTTGTTCCGAGGCGGGAATCGAACCAGCAACCTCTTGCGCAGGCGAATGCAATACAGAAGTCGCCACAAACCATTTAAACCTGTGGTGTGTCTATTCAAAAAAGAGACCCCTGCGTCTCCTCCCTTGGATGTCGTAAAAACTGACATGGATTACACCAGGGGATGGGCAGCATACACCTGAGTCATCATCATGCCAGTAAATGTTCATTTTGGACGTAGGCCTCCCATTTCCTTCCACGCGAGTCGATCAGTTGCCTTCGCCATCCAATGATAGCCTTCCCTCTGTTAACCTCTGGGTCCTGTTTGCCCACGGTCTCCATTCAAGGATCCGTCTCATCCAGCGACTTCGGTCAAGCCCAGCGATATAAGATATAACCCACTCAACTCCACTTTTGCTCAGCAATAACTAAGTTTAGTTGTTCGCCGTATCCATTAATTCTGTCTGCAGTCCCGCAAAGTTCCGAGCATAGCTCTCTCTCTCTCTCTCTCTCTCTCTCTCCATCGCCCTTTGCGCGAGACTGAATCTCTCAGATGACCGTTTGGTAAACGTCATGGTCTCCGTTACGTAAGTGACGACTGGCATGAAGCATTGCTCCAAAACCTTTACTTTTAGCTTTAGAGACAGCTTCCCGCGCATTATCCGTTTGCTACAAAAGCCGCCCAGGCTTGGGATATACGGCGCTCTAATTCGGCCGTTTGGTTCTCGATACCTAACGTTTTTTTGTGTCCTATAGTTAGATATAACTATCGACAACATCGACGTTACAGACATTTGGTACCTGAGTACTCAACACCTATACCTACCTACTGCAATCGCCAATCTGCTTGCCAAGTGTGGTGATTAGGTAAGGCAAATCCCTTATTGTAATTTGCATTCCTCGTCTTTTTGTATAGAGCTAGCTAAACTAAGTCTGGCTTTTCTAATTATACCTATATCTATCACAAAAACCTTTCTACAGCTCTGCCGTACCTATCACAACTACAACAACGGTGATCGGAGTGAAGTTCGACAAAGGCTGTGTGATTGCTGGTGACACACTCGGCTCGTACGGATCTCTGGCTCGCTTCAGGAATTGTCCTCGTGTCACGAAGGTCAATGATCTGATCTTGCTGGGCTCTAGTGGCGATTATGCTGATTATCAGTACTTGAAAGACATTATTGATCAGAAGATGTAAGATTTAATTGTAAAATATCCGAGGGCTCTTTCCACCAACCATTGGTAGATTAGTGGTACCCCATTTTAAAGTTATGCTATGTATATGAAAACATTGCATAAATTAAGCTTTCCTACCAGACACTTTCTCAGTTTCCTGTCATTGCAATGAGTTCTGCAGTTGTAGGTACCTTTATAATATGATTGTGGCAAAATACACCTGCTCAGAAAATCCCTCATCTGGATTTGGATTTTCCCATCTGCTTCAGATGTTGTTAGAGTGGGCGTGGATGAGAACAACCTTTTTGCCCTGTGATATTTTTGTTGTAGCTTTTTCTTTCATTTATGTACCTTACCTACCTAAGTATATTATTATGTTTTACGACCTTATTTGTTAACAAAATTGTCCAGAGTATTGAAAAGTTATCCACAACAGAAATGAGAGAAGTTTTTGGGGCACAAAGCTAGCAACACATATTTCCATTGTGATATTCCCATCTGTCTCCACAGGCGGGGATCATGGTTTTTTAGTAAATTTCATTTATGACGAATGTCTTGGCGACGGTCTCCTACTCAAACCTCGCTCCCTGCACTCCTGGCTGACTCGCGTGCATTACAACAAGCGCAGCAAGATTGATCCTCTTTGGACCAACTACATTGTTGCTGGCATTCAGGTCAACATTTCCTAAATAAGTTTTTTGTGAAAAATATATTTTTCAATACAAGCTTTTATATAATTTGTGATCGTAACCGTGTGCTGATCAAAATGAGCCTAAACACGGCCAGTCTACTATTATCCATCGAGGAGTTCCGTTGTCCACCTTCAGTCTCCATCATCAGATCAGCTCGCTGTCACCATCATATTGTATTGTCATCGGAACTTGACAGGTAGGGATGCTAAATTTCAGCTCAATCGGTTGAGGATAACTGCTTTAAAATTTAGTTTAGAATTCAGTATATTCCGGATCCAGCAATCGATCCGGAATACTGAATTCTGTCTGAACTCGCTCATACAACTACATACACTAATAACATATACCTACGTTTAAACGGACCTGTAAAACGGAGGTTCTATGTGAACGCGCCCTTAGTAATAAAAAATACCTACTGTTTTCAAGGTGTTGACTTGAGGTGTGTTCTTCTTTTTTTGGTGGTGTAGACAATCATATTATAGTAATTAAACATATTGTTCGTAATATAACATCTTGGGCCACACCCATCCCTAAAAGGGACTGTTAGGAAAAATCCTACTGCTTCAGATGGGGGCCGTTGAGAATCACCCAAAGAGCTTCATGATGCGCCCTTAAGGGTGAGACATTGATAGCCAATGTCCAGGTAATGGTCTGAAGCGTATTGCTCCCTGAACTGCTGGCCAATCCGTTAGTCTATAGACGCACATAACTTAATAAATAATTTGTGAATCACTTTTCATTTTTAGCAAAGTTTAAGACCTCGCCCATAAAAGTAACCCATAAATGTAGCCTTATCAAGATCGGGCCACATTATACCGTCCACAACGAAAACAATTCAAAAATATCAAAGTGTCTGTACTTTTTTCGTGATCTTTCAGGATGGTGAGCCATTCCTGGGCACTGTTGACAAGCTGGGAACTGCATACGAAGACGCGGCGATAGCGACCGGTATCGGCGCCTACATGGTGACGCCTTTACTCAGAAGTGCTACTGAGCACGGAGTAATATTGAATGAGTCGCGTGCTAAGTAAGTGTTATATCGTTAAAACTATTTTTACTAAGACTCCGCTGTCCATCCGTCTGTCTGTCTGTCTGTGTGTTGCATTGTATCTCACAGTCACGAACCGTGATAGACTTGAAATTTTCACAGACGATGTATGTGTTGCCGCTATAACAACAAATAGGTACTAAAAAAAAAATAAAATAAATATTTAAGGGGCTCCCATACAACAAAGTTGTTTTTTTGCCGTTTTTATAGATAATGGTACGGAACCCTTCGTGCGCAAGTCCGACTCGCACTTGACCGTTTTTTTTAAACATTGATAGACTTTTGTTTGAGCACGATCTCACCTGTTGGTAAGTGACGATGTGGCTGAAGATGAAGCACAAAGGTCTAGAAGGCACCTATTCACTCTAGCCTTGAAGAGACCCAGATTATAGTTTTCAGGAAAGACAGACGACGGCAAGATGGGAGTCTTGATGGATAAAACAACTAGTCAACATGTTACTCGGCAGTGGGTAGGTAGTAAGGTTTGTTCCCGGGAATTCTCGTCCCGGGAATTCCCGGGAAATCGGTCGGTCTCGTACCCGGGAAATTCAGCTCGAGAAAAGTCGAGACATCGAGAAGTTTAAATAAACATTTTTACATATAATATATAAGACAGTTATATTTTTCGTATTAATAGTAGATAGATATCTCTTATTTAATTACATTAAAACTGCCAAAAATTGTGATACCATACCACCCACATAGTGAGATTAGTGAGTGATCTTTAGTTATGATGAGAAAAATTATGATTGTTTTTAGTTAAGATGTTTGTTTTAAGATGATTGTTAACAGAGATTTTGTTTTTTATTACAGATTAGTGAGATGAGATTAGTTATGATAAGGAGAAGAAGTATGATTGTTTTTAGTTAGCAATTTTGTTTTGAGCTGATTTTTTATTGAGAACTTGTTTTTTTTGTTAAAAATTATGTTGATTTTTTTCATGTAAAATAAACACAGTTAAATTAAAGACTCTTTTTATTAATTAAACAAAAATTTAGACGTATTTTATTTTTTCTCGACAACCCGAGAAGACCCGAGAAATCAGGCTCGAGAAGTCTCGACACCCGAGAACTAAAAAACCTCGAGAAATCGGAAACCCTAAGTAGGTAGTTACCTACTATAAATAATATCTGGTAATGTATACCTATAGGTACCTAACCAAACTGACGAAGCAGGCAAGTGGTGGTCGATGGGAATGGGTCATTATTACCTGACACGAGACACCGAACAGTTGCGTTATACGTCGCCGTCTACACGTGGGCATTAAAGTAGAATAAAGTGTTTTTTTTATATGTATGTTATTGTCTAAGATCCGCACTAGAGACGACCTTCACCGATATGTTAATTGATGAAAAGTATTTTATATGAAATTTAATATATTAGAAAAAAATATCCCGAGTGGGTCGTCTAAAAAAATCCTGTCCAGACAATGATTAATAAAAAAAACAATCAATCAATCATCATTCATTTTGCGAAACATATGTGTGCATAAGATGATAATAAAAATAAAAAGATACAGGCCATGATCAGCTTTACAGCATGCAAAGCTTTCAATTATGCTATTTTTATCATGCTTTAAATTACTTTTTTTTTAATAACCGTGATAGTTAGACTGTTGAAATTTTCACAGATGATGTATTTTTGTTGCCGCTATAATAACAAATACTTACACAGAATAAAATAAATATTTAAGGGGGCTCCCATACGAATCCAGGTACGGAACCCTTCGTGCGTGAGTCCGACTCGCACTTGTCTGGTTTTAATTTTTTTAACGAATCATAGTCTGGACTGGAATTTTTTAGACAACCCACTCGAGATATATTTTCTAATATATTAAATTTCATATTAAATACTTTTCATCCATTAAACAGATTGGTGAAGGTCGTCTCTAGTTTTTAAGGTATTTATGTTGCTATGGTTATTTATGCTGTGCTATGGGCTTATTGTTTAGGTTTTGTACAGTTCCCAATAAGCCTGAAATAAATATATTGAATTCAATTATTTAGGGCCCTGGTTCGCAAATGCTTGGAGGTCCTTTACTACCGCGACGAGATGGCCTTTCAACGTTACCAGATAGGCGTGGTCACGGCGGAAGGCATCCACGTTGAAGACGCAGAAATCAAACATAACTGGTCGCTGGCGCATATGGTTCAAATGAAATAGTTTGTACAATTTTTATTATTGAAATCGTATTTAATTACGTTTTATTTTCGAAACATATAACTGTTACCTACTATTGACTGTTATTTATTCTGTGCTAACTTCAATCCAAATTCGGGGACAGACAGGAATTTTATGGGGACAGATTAGGGGACAAGCAGGTACTACTCATGTAAAGAGTTTGGTGTTTTTCTAGGAATATGTGTAAAAATGTTTTTTTTATAGTTCGCACAACTTTGTCTAGCCCTAAGCTAAGCAAAGTTTGTGTAATAGGTACTAGATAACTGGTATACTTAATACGATTCTTTGGTCAACTCAGCCCACACCTCACTCAGCCCGCGGGCTGAAAGTCCACTAAGAAATTCAATAACATAGATATGTCGGATGTCATAGTCTTAATGGAATCTATGGAACGCAAGCGATACCTACCTATAGTTGTGTAGTATCGTTTCGGTAGAGTCTTCAGGAGCGCACGAGAGGGAATGAGGGCTCATGCAGGCAGAGCTGAATGAAGGCTGACCCAAGCCGCTAGCTTATTTCGTATCTTGCAATAGCAAAGCGATAGCAAGAATTGCGAAATTATCGCATCCAAATTGCAAATTCGTATTACGTATCAGCGATCGTAATACGAATTTGCGATTTGGATGCGATGATCGCGCAATTCTCGCGCAATTATTGCTATCGCATTGCTATTGCTAGATACGTAATAAGCTAGCTGGTTGTGTGCGCGCGCGCTGATGGAACTACTCCCGTTTTGTAGTAGTTCATTATTGTTATTTAGTGATCGAAATGATTCCAACATAGGGAGACATTGCTGTGCGGATTGTGTGTGGACATATTATTAATTATTGGCTTAAATGGTAGAACTCCAAGATAGTGATAGACTCGGATGTCGGATCTGGAATGCCATCCTGATTCCAACATCAGAAGTGGGATAAGAATATGGAGAAGATTATTGTGATGACAGTGGAAATAACCACGAAAATGCCCAGTGGTGGAAAATGTTTAAATTGCAAAAAAAAAGGAGCAATTACGTGCCCTCCCTTATGCACTGAACGTGCCGCATGTGAGCACCTACAGAAGTAAAATTACCAGATTTTAATCCAGATACCACCATACCTATTTCTGCCGCAAAGCAGTAGTGCTCGCATTGCTGTGTTCCGGTTTGTAGGGTAAGGGTGCCGGTGAAATTACAGGCACATGAGACTTTTCATCTTTATGTCTCAGGGTGGCGGGCGCAGTGCAATGCCACATAAGGCGCGTCCTAGGTGGACGTGACCTATGAGGTAATGCACAGTTCATAGGCAGAGGTTACCGCTTAACATCAGGTGGGCCATCTGCTTGCTCCGCCATTCAAGTAGTAAAAAAAAAAAAAAAAAAAGATATGCTAAATCGTGGTGCACAACCGTCGAATTATGCTTTGCTGAAAAACCACTTCAAGGAAGTCAACTAATCGTTGTGATAAGCAAGGCCTTAAGGGGCGGCTTCTACATGGTTTTCTAACGTTACATATCCCGGCATAGTGGGAATAATTCAAGGAATTATGTCTTAAGCCATTTGCCACCTCAGAGACAACTGCTCCCACTTTGATAAATCTCAGTTATGATAAGTCAAACGAGGGTGAAACATAAGCAGCATGAAAGCCAAACGGAGGCGTCTTACGCAGTCTCATACAGTAAAATGTCATCATTGTGTAAAGCTGGGGGGCTACAAACTTGTAGAATTCAGACTAACTGCAGCTATGAAATTTGATAATATCAACTTCAACCACCGCTTCGACTAAGAATGGATTGCAGCAGCATACAATGACTAGCTGCATACAGTGCGACGTGCCAGGATACATCGCGTCTCGATGGTCAGTGATTAAGGGTGCCAGCAACGGCGTCGGCGCGGCCGCAGCTGAGCCAGCGCGTCACGAGGCGGAGCGCCTCAGACAGAGCAGCGCGTGAAAGTATGCGCGACGCATCTCCCAGCAGAAAAACTTAATCAGGTGTGTTGTTTTTTCAGTTTGATTCGGTTGCTGAGTATTTGCAGTTAAAAGAAAGTGTGATCTCCGATTTTTCCGGAAAATGAGTTCATAATACCACAAAGTTAACCGGAATAGGTCAAGGTCAAATGTCAATATTCAGCTCCGAACAGGGTGTACCTTTGTCGTGTTGAAATATGTACCTACACTATATAGAGGTTTTATTTCATGTCTTCCCTAATTTTTATATGCATAGCGACATAATTTAGGTCACGAGATTTTGAATCAGGGCCTTGTTATAAACATGACCGCGTCTCAATTCTCGCTTACAAAGCAGTGTTTATAAGTGGATAGCTTAACTGTAAACACAAAGGTCGTTTATGACTTTCGAGAAGTAACACAGTGCTAGACCTATAACCATTAGGTACCCATTATTTCCGACTCAAGGGTCCGAGCTTATGATATTCGATCGACCCACAATACCCAACGATTTCAATACCGTAGATATGCCCTTACCGTTGAGTGACCGCGCCGAAATGTTTCCACGTGAAATAAGATAGCTCGCTCATTTGGACTCAGTGCACATCTAGACACAGTGCCAGCTGGTCGTGTTGTAATGTTGACGATTTTCTATGAGAAGTGTCACAAAATGCTATCGTGTGCATTTCGCAAGTGCAACAACGACTCCAAAAACACAAATAAAGCCAAAGGTGTAACATTTCACTTCTAAGTGTTGTGATTTAATTAAATAAGTATTTTTTCTTTCCGTTGTGTAAATTATTCAAGTTAATATGGCGATTGCACACAAATTGCATGAAAGAGACAGTAGTATGTACAACCACTTCAGGAGAAAAAGATACGACACTATTTTCTCGGTGCATTCTAAAACAGACAAGGTGCGATATAAAACCAATATATACAGACACGCGGGTGTACTGAGGCTGCGCTTTATAAGGGATCATCTACCAATGGATATAGAGATATGCTCGGTAGCGTCAGCCGATTCAAGAGCGTAGTCACCGCCTGCGCCGCGCCGCGTCCGCGTCATTGAGTTTTAATTTATTGCATGCAATATTGGTAGTGGTATTAACCACTGAATAAACGCGTATTTGATTTAAAAAAAAAAAAAAACTCATATTTTAGAAGATAAATAATTTAAGTATTTAAAAAAAAGGAGTAGTATTTAGTATTTTATTATTATTATGAATTAGTATTTTATTCTTGTATTTTAGTATTTTATACATTTGTTTTAATTTAATATTTTAGATTTCCGCTAGATAATGTTACTAAAGGCAGCGTGTCTTTTTTTTTCGAATGGATTTAAATTCAGTTGACCTCCTGGGGTCATGACCGAGTTTTTTATTCTTCTTTTTTATTTTTTTTGCTAACTTTGCAGGTACCTGCAAAGTTAGGATGCTGCAACTGGCACAAAGACACCACTCAGGTACGGAGGGCACCACTCAGGCACGGAGGTGGCGTATCTTACTGCTATTCTCTCATTTATATATTTTTCTTTGAGCGCAAAACGTTGAACCTCTTAGAGGTTGGAACTAGGGGCTCAAGATCGGCATACAATTATTTATTTTTTAATGTAGGTAGGTATTTGCGCGCCGTCAACAGTATTTTTAAGCACAACAAAAATATTGTTATCTGTTAATTTGATGCACTTTTACACTGATATAAAGTTTATGTATATTTAGCACACTATTTACTAAGTTCACTGTCTTTTGTGTTAAGAAGACTGTAATCAAATATCTTTTTCACTGTTCAACATCACTTTGTTTTCACTGTTTTATCTGTACAAAATCTTTGTTTATCAGTAAAGTTAGTATGAGATAACGTTTGTACACTCGAAACACGTTACTATTTCTCGATTATAATGAGTTTAATGGTAAAAAAATCATTTTTTCTATTTACTTGTAATGAAAATAACGGAGCTCAATGTTTACAAGTATGGCAGCGCCATCTCTCTGCCAATTAATAGACATTCTTTGTAAATAACGTGTTTTAATTTACTGACCAACTCCACAACATTTAACAGTTTAATTACTATTATTTTGCTTATTATCTGATGAGTTTGCTGACCGTACATAGATTGCACACTTTTTAGACAGCAACACATATTTTCAATTTCAGGACTTAGAGGACGTTTATTTGTTCTCAAAAGTGTGTGCAATATGATTGCACATTAAATGGTAATATCAACACTTAAGTTTATAGACAAAATCACGATTTTTAACTATGTGTGCGTCTACTAGTGCGTCAGCACTTTGTTAACGCACACATCCAAATACAATGCAACAGTTTTCGGGGTCAGGGCATATCTACGATATTGAAATCTTTGACAATACCCCATTGAGTTTAACACAGAAGCAACCTTTGAGGGCTTCAGCGGAATATTATTCCAAGTCGTAGAACGACGTGTCGTTTGTTGTTATAGTAGGTAAACGCACGTTAGCGGCGGAGTACCGATATCTCTCGTTTGCACTTGAAACATCCGTCGTCGTCATCGCGATAAAACACTTCCAGTCAAAAAAAAGTATAGCAAGAAATAGTGTGACCAGATTTATATGGATGAAAGTTTACAGTAATTACAGATTGTAACACACTGAAGTGTGCTAGTAAAAAAAATTGACTTAACTCCACGTATACATCGTTGGTGGGCTTTTCTACAGTCATTTGAATTTGAAGTAGTTTATATAACGTATTTAAACTTAAAGCGCATGTAGATTTCTTTTCGTGAAACCTATCAAAAGAACAACAACGTGATGAAAGATATTTAAAATTTAATTAAAAATTTAAAAATTTGTCTGTTGGTTACCAATTTTGCCAATAACGATGAGTTACTAGCGGAAGTTATTTACCGCAACATACAAAGGAACGGGCGAACCTAGTATTTAGACAAAGCTGACATGGGTTTTGAGATGCTACTGGCCAAAATATATTTGTTCCGTATCATTATCAATAAAAACGGTAAAATAATCACGTTTGTTGCTTGTTGTTGAAGAATGGGAGCCCCCTTAATTATTTATTTTATTCTGTTCCGTCTAACTATCACGGTTCATTAGATACAGCCTGGTGACAGACGGACAGACAGACGGACGGAAAGCAGAGTCTTTAGTAATAGGGTCCCGTTTTACCGTTTGAGTACGGAACCCTAATAAAGCAGGACAAAAAACAAACCATTATTAAATTACAAATTACTAATTTATTTACTTAAAGTTAAAATGCTGTTAAATACTAAACAATTTAATGTAATATGTACTTAGAAATGCCCTGAAATACTTATAAGGTAAGTTATAAGGAAACTATCAGCACAAAATACATAGTACAGAAGGTCAGCTCAGTACAACGAGCGATAACAGGCGCACCTACCTATACACGCGTACCTATACACGACGATCTCGGTAAAACTCGGTCAAACGCCAGTCGCGAGTGCGACGTCATTATTTAGGTATAGGTATAGGTATAGCGTTTAACTTAGTAGCCTCCTGAGGTATGGCAGCGGCACGGGAGGGTGGTGATTTTCTTATATCAAATTTCGCGAGATGACACTTGACGTCAGTCGGGCGGCGATCTCGCTGCCGTGTTACGATACGTGATACATGTTATTTGGACCGGCCGCTTTAGACAAGATGCACACGAGATTAGCAACCGAAGATGGGTCCTGGGATTAGAGCTCAAACTAAAGATGTTGTTTATAATGTATATGATTTTTTCAAGGTTAGGAAATCTGATCCAAATTCTACAGAGCATGAAAACGATTTAAACGACTCAGATAACGAAAGTGATTCCAGTCATACCGACAGTGATTCGAGTAGCGATATGAACATAAGCTAATAAATTTAAAGTTCAGTTGAAAATATTGATATTAGTATTAAATATAAGTATTAGTTGAACAAGTATTTTATTCTCTTTCGCAATGACTCAGGTACTTATTTGTAAATATCGTAAGATCTATCTTCACTAATTTTCATCACGTGTGTAGCCCGACAGTTCTTTACGTCACAAGTCACCCCTCCCGTGTCGCTGCCATACCTCAGGCAGGAGGCTACTAATTTAAACGCTAGGCCTATAATACCTATATATTGTTGTTTTGCGACTGTGAATTGTGCAATGCACATGAATGGGGAACACAAAAGGGTCAAAATATTACTTTCAAATATACCTAAAATCGGAGCGTAGATCATTTACATTACATTAGTTTTTATTTCATTTCAATACATGCAGTATTTCCGAAGTTATAAAGACGAGAAGTTTAAGCCCTTTTTTGAATTTCCGAGATTACGCGCGCTCATACTATGACGTCACACCCACGTTCAGCCGGCGACTGCGACACGGCGCGGTAGTCCGGTGCGTTGACGCGCGTCTCGTTTCATTTTGTTTCGATCGTTTTCGTTTTACTATTACCTATTAAATTATCTTTTATATCCGATTGCACTAAAGTGAAACGTGTCGTGTGTAGAATGGAAGAAGGTTTTCTGAAAGGTCAGTCGGACAATCTGCCAAGAGTGGATAGTTTGATGGTGGCACAATATTTCATGAAGAATCAGGATTTTACGGCTGCCGAAATTCGTGGGATAAAGATGAAAAGGTATGTATGTTCTAAGTAAACATTGCCTAGGTAGGTACTCTTGTGTAGGTATTTGTTCCAACTTAAACCTAACTGAAAGTGTGTGTTAGTACTTTAGTAGTACCTACCTATTATGGGCCGCGATAAAAAATAGGTACTCGCAATCAACATCTCGAGGTTGTCTATGATTATTTTATGTGTTTTATTAGTATAAACTTAAAGAAAATGTCACTATTTACCCATGTACAGAATATAGGTAAGTCCTAGTAGGTATTTACGTAGTTAACAGTTTTCTAAGTAGGCAAATACCTACCTATTATTATATTTTTATACTAAACCAGATATTTACCGGATTATATTTGTCTTATGTCCGCTTTCGTTTTTCATTTACAGTTTTTTAAATAAAATTAATAGTTAAGAAATCAGTGCTGATCAACTTGCGGGCCGCAAATTTTTTCTTACATTTATTTATTTCCTCATTTTCGGGTCCCCAGGCACATAAAAAAAGAGTTTATTAGGTGTTTTGACTGTTGAATTGAAGCACCAAGGCACAATACAGTATTTTTTTTCCCATTTTTCCACTGAGAACTGTATAATAGCAGCGTTTTACCTGAAATAAAACGCATATTAAAATACTTACCTCACTGGAAGCTTTATATTGAGAAAGCATATCCGTTTCCGTCGTATTTCAACCAGTTTTCGTACTTTTAATCCGAGTATTTCCGATCCAGTGGCGACACCTGGCGGCCGCGCGCCATTTTAGTTTCATAAAATGAAGCGCGCCATCTTGACTTCATTGGCTTAATTCCACCAGGCAGAATTAAAAGTGAAAGCTTCCAGTGAGGTAAGTATTTTAATATGCGTTTTATTTCAGGTAAAACGCTGCTATTAAAAAACTAGACCGTCACTGGAAGCTTTATATTGAGATCTGTTTGTTATCGCCTGGTGACGCCACTTGCAAATTAGTAGAAAACTTAATTTAACGCCAATGTGATAAAACGTTATAAAATAACAACTGTAAGTATCATACTGTGTATCATAGTACATGTAATATTTTACAACCATAAAACTTAAATATATAAGTATTCTATCCAGCAATCAATAACATCCAGAATCAACATTCTTAATTAATTTAGTAACATTTTCAGAATGATTACTGTTGATTACTTCTCGTCTGTAAAACTACTGGAATGTATTAGCTGTTCACCAATTCCCTCGGGACAAGATTTCATGGAAGATCATCAAGGGGATGATTTTTCCAACCAACTTTTGGAAGCTACAGCAGATCGGACGCTTCCTGGAGCTGCCTGTAATGCCAGCTTCTTTGAAAGGTTTGACCCAGTCTGCTATAACTGTGCGCGAGGCGGGCATTGCCACACCTCTTACTGTTATCATCATCATCATCATAATCATCATGCACTTTCCGTTCAACATTACTGTATTTACTGTAATAAACAGATTAAATGATTTAGCCGTGTTACGTCTTTCATTTAATAATGCTTTAGTTTTTTCTATCCATAATATGGGATTTAAATACGATTTACTTGTAATCAAAAGTAGGTTTCAGACTGTATAATTACTGCTGACAGTCTTTGAACTGAACTGTGGCCAAAATATTATATTCGTATATCTAACACACTGGGTAGGATCTAACACTGTATGTAACTAAGTAAGGTCAGGACATGTATGAGTCTTCCTGAACAAAGCAGTAATAACATTGCGGTCTGACGCGATAAATGAAATAATTATTCATATCTACTGTGTAGTTAGTTAGAAATGACGTAAGCTTACTAACTTCCCAGATGGGTGGTTTGGAAATCTTTGGATTTTTTAAGCCAATCGACTTTAAAATTATTATGTTTCACGAGAATGTGAGAACTTAAGCGACTGGATGTTTCAGCGTTACATAGCGTAGAAACGACAAACTCGTGCAAAAGAATATGAAAAGTGATAAATTAAATGTAAATCAAATAGAAATTGAGCTAGTTGCGCACCCGAAGGATTTTCAGAGGTTAAAGTTTTTCGAATTGGACCAAGAAGTCCAACGTTTCTATGCCACCTCGTTTTCAGAGTAGACTTAAGCCAAGAATTTCTAAGCAAGGATAATTGTTCTGTGTTCCACGTTTCTACAACCTCGGACCACCCCCTCATTTCCACACATCAAGGGTGATATTCTCGACCCCCGGAGGTGAGAGTCCCGTCGACGTGTCTATTAGATGTTTCTGTAGGATTTTTAGGGTTAACGGTGCTGTCAGCGAGCAGGCTTTGAGATCCTATCGCCTAAATACCATTTACCATCGGGGTACTACTATTAAGTATATTCCCGTCGACTGATTTAGGTGACTCATACTTTGGAATTAGGAACGGTGGTGGAAAACATCCACGCGAGCGGGTAGTTCCATGGAACACTGAACGCGTCGTAAAATAGAGCTTGACTTTCTATCAGGTCTCGAGATACATAATTGAAAACAACATGCGTGGTTTCTGAGGCAAACAAATTTATCATTGGGGTTCCTTACTTTGCAAACATTATGTCCACGCAGTTGGGTAGAAGGTGCCACTCGCGGCGGTCGGCGATGATGCAACAACGGCATGACTGTTGTATTTGCCTGGGAGATAGTGTATGCTGAAGTGTATTTGATGGTGATCTAGTAAACTCAGAATTTGACAAGTTATTTCCATCAGGGGTAATGATTTCGTACCTCCTTCTTTCCATAGATGAGCGACTGCGGTCCTGTTGTCACATTGAATGAGGATCGAACTGTGATGCAGTCGATGAGTTTTGCTCTGACAGGCATGAGTATGGCCAGCATCTCTTTTTGATTGCAGTGTAGTGCTTGCTCTTCTTGTGACCAAGTGCCCAAGAGGGCCAGATCGTTTAGTTTTGCCCCCCAAGCCAAGTCTAATGCATCTGTTGCCAGAAAGTTCGACATTCATTACCCTCCTCCATGGATGTAGCATCGTTGAAAACTGTAAATTTCAAGTCCACCAACTCAGTTCTTCGGAAACACCCTGAGGCAGTTGGTAAGCCTTTGATGAAAGGTCTGGTAGTGAATTCATGAATATTATTAACTTTCGATGACTGAGCCGTCCTCGAGGAACAACAAAGCTGGCGAAAATTAGGAGTGCTATTATACTTTGTAAATCTTTTAGAATCTCATTTTTCTGATCGAGCACCTGATTTACTTTTGTGATTATTGCCATCGACTTTTCTATTGGCAGGGATTTTAGATTGTCTTACGGTCTCCACAACACTCCCAAATAAATTATGCTTTTTTGAAGTTTGAGAACGGATTTCTCGAAATTTATTTTCCAAACCAGAGTTTGCAACTTATGTACTGTGAGTTAGACATGCTCGCGAAGCACATACACACATATGTACACTTTAATGTATTATAAGTTAATTGACGAGATAAACAAGGATTTTTACTTTCCATCTTTCTCGTAATGTTTGAGCCACCCAATTTGTCAGTATTGAAAAGGTTTTAGGCGCCGTGCTTAACCCGAATGAGAGCCAAGTCATCTCTAGCAATTCTCGGTACAAGGCGTAGGAACCGGAATAACTTTGTTATTTTTAGATGAAAATAACCTTGGGAAAGATCTACTTTGCACAGCCAGTCCTGTGGTTGCAAGAAATCCAGAATACGATACATGTTTATGAGGTGGAAGGGATCTGTCATGACATTGTCGTTTAGCGCTATGAGGTTGAATATAGGGCTGATTTGTCGGATTTTAGCACCAGAAACAGAGGGGATATGAAGCTTTGCGAGAGTTGAGATACTTTTAAAATGCCTTGTATTTTTTTTTTTTTTTTTTTTTTTTTTTTTTTTTTTTTTTTTTTTTTTTTTTTTCTACATTTACAGATATTTCCTCTAATACAGGAGTATGAAAGGGACCTCTGATCACATTTGGGTAAACAAAGCGAGGTTTTTAAAAGGATGGTAGGTATGCGATACCCCAGAATTAACCTTAACACAATATCTGGTGCTCTCATTTCCTTTCACTGCAAGTGGAAGTGCGCTAACTGACCTGCTTAAAATCGTTCAGTCATTGTTTGTAGCTTTTTTTTTTTTTTTTTTTTTTTTTTTTTTTTTATTTCCTCTGAAACCTGTAAGCATTGGAGCGTCCTCGGTTACTTACACGATCGGGCCGCGAGCCTCGGTTGTGAAATGACCCTCTTTCATTGAAACTGTGGTGCTCATACTGGATATTCGAGGGTTGACCTTTGTATAGGTGGTCGACATGGTGGTATCCACCCCGCGAGGGTGGGTTGATACAGGCATGCATGTGCATAAGTTATAGGGTAAGCCTGGTACTTGAAAATAATATCGAATTCCACGCGATGGAACTGCGGGTTTTCGTACGCCTTGCCCCCGCGAGGGGCGGCTGTTAGATTGATTGGATCTTGCTTGTATCAATCCCTTAGTTTTTGGTGGCCAAAAACTTTGCGGACTCCCCCGGCCTTTTCTAATGTATCTGTGATATGCTCAGACTCAAATATATAAGCATTCTGTTCAATGTCGCTTTTACTAAAGGGGCTCAAACTTGTTCGGCTTGTTATAGTTTCCCCGACGCATTTCGATACTTTCGGCTTGGTGGCCACAAACTAATTGCAAGAAATCGGAGGAGATTATGTAAATTCCCTTTTTGAAAGAACTCATCAAATTTTCGCGCTTTATCTGTCATAATCAATGTCTGTATGCTTAGCCCAAGCAAGAAAGTTATGAATACTTACCTGCAAGCTGCAACGTTTCTTTTTATTTAATTTTGCAGTAGGTTATAGCTGCATAAGATCTATTAGCATGGGCAAGGTGACGTAAGGTTTCATATATTTTTACCTCCTCGTTTGTTTCCAGGCCCATCAAGCCTGGAGTATGATTATATGCTTTTTGTGTATCAGCGTATCTTACCTCTGACCAAGATGTAATACCTAAACACTGGAATACGTGTAGCATTTTAAAAAAGATATCGGATTTCTTGGAATAGCTGTTTCCTTTATTTTAATCTCGATATCAAAGGTGATATATAGATAGAAAACACTTTATTGCACAACACAGAATAAAAGCTATATAAAAAAAAAACATTAGGTCACGATTTAAATTTAAACTTCATCGTCAAGACATTGTTCATCAGCGACATCATGTTGTTCGTATAGCTCTCAGCTAATGTCTGAACAAAATGACGCCCCATTGGGACAAGCGGAATTGTTTGAGGTTATAAAATTGGTTACCGTATTTTAGAGCTCACCCATATCCTGGACTAGTTTATCCAGCCTAGCATCAGCAGGACGATGGGCGCGCTTTGCCTGTCGGTGGCGGCAGCGCTGCCACTTCCTGCCGGTGGCATGTTCCACAGTCGGCGTGGACGAGCTCGATGAGCTGCTGCTGGAATTGGTTCGAACACGCTTGCGTGCTTGCGGCCTGCGGCTTGGCAGCAGTGTTGGGCTCATTAGCATTCATTACTATAAGATAAATAACGTTAATCTATTGCATTACAAACTACGTGGTTCTGTAACCTCAAAAAATGCACGACCACTGTACGAATTAAAACTGGTAAATTTAAAACAATGTACGAGATCCGAACGGAAAACCGTTAAAGCAAATGATCAAGTACTAACAAGGTTAAATGTATATAGAGGGTACTTACAGTTCCCGGCACAATTTAACCACTTTAAATACTGCAAGCTTTTACTTACGTATTATCAACATCACTTATTCACTTTAGGATTATTATATATATAAGTATTTATACGCAACAGTGGTAGGGACGGAGCTGCTGCGCACAAGTTGCTTCGACGGAATACGAAACGCCAATGAAGTCAAGATGGCGCGCTTCATTTTATGAAACTAAAATGGCGCGCGGCCGCCAGGTGTCGCCACTGGATCGGAAATACTCGGATTAAAAGTACGAAAACTGGTTGAAATACGACGGAAACGGATATGCTTTCTCAATATAAAGCTTCCAGTGACGGTCTAGTTTTTTAATTTAGACTTTTACTGCGCAGCGGCGTGCGAACGAAAGCGCGACTGTCGAATGGCCGAGGGTGTGACGTCATAGGCCAGTGAGCGCCCGCCCGCGTTTTTAAAAATCATCGGCTGGAAATACGCACTTTGATCGTAAATATCTCAGGCATTTTTTGAGATATGAAAAAAGTAAAAACATAGTTTTTCTTGTAATTTTTTGTAGATTAATTTGGCATGTAAAGTAAAAAACGTTTGGCAGACCCATTGCTCTGTGATTGAGTGTCTAAACACAGCACTAAGCACAGACAGAACACAAAACAATTGTAATTTTAACCTCCGAAGCAAAAACGACGGGGTGTTATGAGTTTGACGTGTCTGTGTGTGTGAGTCTGTCTGTGGCATCGTAGCTCCCGAACGGATGAACCGATTCCGATATTTTGTTTTTGTTTGAAAGGTGTATTTGTCGGGAGTGTTCTTAGCTATGTTTGATCAAAATCGGTACAGCCGTGTTATTGCGTTGACGGTTCTTTACAAAATTAATTTTATGTTTTAGCCAGCCCTACGATTGACCTTAGGTAATTAAAATCATAATCGGCCGGAGCTGAAATGTCTTTAATTAACTGACCGAAATGTAAACTTTAGCCTTTGCCAGCCCTAACGCTACGGCCGAGCGTAGGTAATTAAAATCAAATTCGGCCGGAACTGACCTTCTGTACTATTTAATTTGTACTATCAGAAACTTAAAGAATTAACATTTATGGAAACAAAACAATATAAACAAAATGGGTACCTGTATTACAATAACGAGGTTTGGGCACAGCTTATAACTTTAACAGATTATTCCCAAGGGTCTTAGGATAGAATCCTTTCCATAAAAGAAGTCCCACGGCCATTTTAGGAACTATAACCACTTGAAAATGTTCGCTTTGCGCAAAGAAACTAGCGCCCTAGCCTTCTTACATGAAAATAACTCTATTAAGAAATCTGCGTGTGCACAGGTTGTCTTTTAAGACGATATGTAAAAAAAATGGAGTCGTTGCGTTACACGCTCACTCAGTAACAGTAAAGGTTACAATCTTCAGGTCTTGAGGATGTAATCTAAATAATAATAGACTAGAAACACGATTCGTGAAACTTTTCTCGATTGCTATATTTTTTTAAATTTCTAAAACCCCTATAAAAAGCTTAAATTTGTATACTATTCAGTAGGTAATCACATTACTTAGATTAATATAAGTAAGATAATTTATTTGTTATATTTGCTAATTTAGAAGCAAAACGAAGTTATCATTTTTTGGTATTTTCTATTCATAATAAAAAATATCTATCTATGTAATATATTGTATTAAGTATATCAGTTATCTAGTACCCATAACACAAGCTCTGCTTAGCTTGGGGCTAGATAATGTTGTGTGAACTGTCCAGCATTATTTATTTATTTATTATTTATTTATCATTTGTCGCTTACGTCAGTTACTTCCGAGCTGAAGAAATCTATACCTCATCTCTTCCCGGGTTCAAGTGAGCAATAGCGCTGTCACTTTCTTGCAGCTATTAGCTTGCTAGACTCGGTATTTTAACATATCGCCTTAATGGTAGAGAAGAACGAACACGAATTTAAGTTTTACCTCACACAGTAAAACCTAGGGAACGAATTAATCACAGATAAAAAAAAGGTTTCTAACAACTATAATAGCGATGGTAGCCTAACGGTTCAATAGTGCAACTCAGAATCCAACGATACCGGGTTCGATCCTAGGCTCCGCACCAATGACTTTTCTAAGTTATGTGCGGATTTCCATCGCTGTGTGCTTCGGAGGGCACGTTAAGCTGTCGGTCCCGGCTGTTATTGATTAATAGCAGTCGATAAGCCATGTCAGAGGCCCTCGGGCGGCTTGACAAACTCTGACACCAGAGGCCAGCACTACCTCATACGAAACAAACAAACAAAGTACACTTTCTAGAAATAAATTTAAAATTATTTCTACCTAAAAATCTATTTCTTCTAACTTAAAGTTAGTTATTTCAACATTATGGATTATTTTTATTACAATTATGTAATTTCACACTAAATAACAAAATATATTTTACTATTCACTATGATATAAACGATCTAATTCGCACAGTATTTTAATTTTAGGTTTTTTTTTTCTTTGTATTTGGCGTGTCACGGCTTGTGCATTTGCCATTTTCAAGTATAATAAGTATTTACTATTTTAATTTGCAATTACACTCCTTCCGTCATAAAAGTCTCAATCAAGTCATGTTAGTAAAACGGTGGTAGTTTTACTAAAACTATGGTAGACAATTTCCACCAATTTGAAAAGACACGCTATACACTTCCATTTCATTTCACTACACTTAGGCTATTTAATCGAGCCACATTGGTTAAAATGACACCAAAATAACACAAAACAAACTAGGAAATGAAATAAATTAAAGTAGACGTCTTTTTTCGAAAATGGCGGGATGCGTCTTTAGGAGGAAAAAAAAATACTTACGCTGTTGGTTAGCGTGGTTGGGAAATTCCTTACTGCACCCAGTGGAAGAAGTAATTGGGGGTGAATGGGTATTACTTATAAAAGAGTATCCAAAGCGCGTTTGAAATACTAAAAAGCCTTAAAATACACTTCACTTAGTTACACAGTCAGTTATGAAAAGAGTGGGTATTCAAGGACTCCGAAACGCGTTGGAGATGTCCTTGAATATCTGATGCTATGCTCGCTTGAAGTACTAAAAGCCTTAAAATACACTTCACTTAGTTACACAGTCAGTTATGAAGAGAGTGGGTATTCAAGTACTCCGGAACGCATTGGAGATATCCTTGAATATCTCGTGACCGACTCACCTTCACACCGCTCTGTCACACTGGTGTGATGGTTAGGAAGAAAATGTCTTCTACGTAACACTAGTATTATCTGATGCTATACTCGCTTGAAGTACTAAAAAGCCTTAAAATACACTTCACTTAGTTACACAGTCAGTTATGAAGAGAGTGGGTATTCAAGGACTTCGGAACGCGTTGGAGATGTCCTTGAAGATCTGATGCTATGCTCGCTTGAAGTACTGCTCGTCGATGCGTTTAGCGAGTGACACTAACGTGTCATGGCGGCGCACGGTCTCCGCAAGTCGACGGCAAGGCAGACGCGTCGTGATGATCGTAAAAACGTGCCCGAAAACTAGAGCGTCCAGTTCTGTGGGTCTGTGGAACGAAAAATAATATTGAATGATATGAAAAATAAGTATAACTAATAATAATTATATGAAACTAGCGACTCGCCCCGGCTTCGCACGGGTAGCCCCCGGTGAAACCCCCCCCCGTCCTACCCCTCCCACTATGTCCTATCTCCTGGTTCTAAGCTACCTCCCTACCAATTTTCAGACAAATCGGTTCACCCATTCTTGAGTTATAAGCGGTGTAACTAACACGACTTGAAAAAAAAAAAAAAAACGTATAAACCTCACGGAGCCCGAGACCTTTCCAACGAATGCAAAACCGTGGAAATCGGTTCGTGCGTTCTGGAGTTATAGCGTCAGGAAGGAAAACCCGACTTATTTTTATATAGTAGATTTAAATGTAACCCAAAAATTTCATTCCAGTAGGACTCCCCGCATCCTCGCCTGTGATCGGCAATGCCTTTACCAATTCGGCCATAGAACGAGCTATGACGCTGAAGACGAAAGTTTTGGGAAATTTTTGGGTTACATTTAAATTTAATGTTATCCATAAAGTGTGGTTTACACTTGAAAAATAATATATTATAATATATACTAAGATAATTCAAAATCTTATTTAATTTCTTGCGTAGAAGTTGTGGGAAAGTAATGAAGCTTGTTGCGTTTTGTTTCACGCAAATGCAATGAGTTGATTTATCATATTATTTAGAACTAGCGACTCGTCCCGGCTTCGCACGGTTAGTTTCAGGATGAAAAACAGCCCTTCCCCTATTCCCCCTGGTAGCCTATGCCACTCAGGGTGAATGTAGCTTTTCAATGGTGAAATAATTTTTGTAATCGGCACAGTAGTTTTTGTGTTTATTCATCACAAACATACACACACACAAAAATACAAATCTTTCCCCTTTATAATATTGGTGTACCTAGATGTAGATGTAGAATACAACTTTTGCTTCCCAACTTCTAAAAATATACAGGTTCTTTAGAAAAATTGGACGAAATAGTAGATTAGTAGTCAAGGGCTGTAAGGCATCAATTGCAGCCCGAGATATTTAGGCGCACGAGCGCAGCGAGGGCGCCTATAGTTCGAGGGTGCCATTGATGCTTACACCCGAGCTAACTACTCTGCTTTACATCTCGATTGTGAGGTAAGTAGAAAAAAACCGGCATTACAAGAATAAAACATTTTATATGTCATCAGGGGCTTCATTTATAAATGTTTTCACGTCTTGCGCTGTAAAAACCTTTGACTTTTTGCTTTTGTGCCCAGCTGATTGTCTTTTTAGAAAAGATGATAATTTTGAAAAGTTCTTGATATTGGTGTCGTGTTTAGTACTCATAGTTGCTTTTAACATTGAATAAATGCACCACAAACTAGATGGCTGCAGCTTTTTTGATAGCTCACTAAAGTATGTTAAGAATACAGTCTCAGATAAAGACTTTAATCGTTTTTCTTTTCGCCACTTCATGAACTCGTCGTAAGTTTTCAAATATCTCTCTTTAGAACCTTCAGGCAAAATAATGTTAATTGCTGCTTCAGCTTCCATTTTCATTGAATCGGAAGTGCAGCTTATATCTTCACCACTTGCAGAACTCATGTTTTTTTCCTAATTAGCACGTAATTATAAAAAAAACCCAAAAACAAACAATATGTAAAGTAAAAGTTTTCTATTCCCGCCTTTTTTCATGTTTTTTTTTTTTTTTTTTTTTTTAAAACGAAATTGAGCTTCGCCTTTTGATATTTGAAATTGATGACTATTATACTCATACGAAGACAAGGCTGAATAGCGAAGCGACCTCTTTTGTCATTGGGCTGAATGCATGATGTCTATTGCCAGTATGATGGTTAGATTGGGTTAGATGTACGCGAACTTTAGTAAGGAGTGAAGTTTTTTTTTAATTACTTACCGCCCTAGGGCTTTTCTAGCTACATTATTACCCTAGAGCGCTAATTGGTCACCTACAAGCCCCATTTGGGGGTAATAAGGACCTACTTACCGAATATGAGAGATGTAAAAGAACATTTAGAACCGTACTACGTCCATGAAGGGCCCTGGTTCATTTATTTTTGACCTGGGTCAGCGGTGCCCACCTCCTTTATACCAATAGCGCCGTATTTGTAATTGTAACACAAATCCCACTAATATTATAAATGCTAAAGTTTGTGAGTGTGCGTGTTTGCTACTTCACGCTGAAACGGCTGGACGGATTTGGATGAAATTTAGAAAGGCGATAACTGGACTCCTGGAAGAACACATTTGCATTCGCTTGTGGCGCGAAATTCAAATTTGTTCGTGTTTTTTGCTCTTCACAGCTCATCAACACTTCTTCAGATAGAGAAAACTAATTTGCCGGTAATTATATGAGAATTAATTTATAGTATCACATAAATATCTATCTATGTAATATATTGTATTAAGTATATCAGTTATCTAGTACCCATAACAGAAGCTCTGCTTAGCTTGGGGCTAGATAATGTTGTGTGAACTGTCCAGCATTATTTATTTATTTATTTATTTAATATCATTAGTTTAGCTAGGATTGTGCTTCAATGGTTTTTGTTTTTTTTTGTTTCAAGCACATTCATAGCCAAACTAATGTTTTTTTTTTACTAATTTGAGTGACGGATCAATTAGATCCACCTGATGTTAAGTGATACCCTCTGCCTATGAACAGATCATTATCACGTAGGTCACGTCCACCTAGGACGCGCCCTATGTGGCATTGCACTGCGCCCGCCACCCTCAGACATAAAGATGAAAAGTCTCATGTGCCAGTATTTAACCGGCAACCTTTCAAACCGGAACATAACAATGCGAGCACTACTGCTTTGCGGCAGAAATAGGTATGGTGGTAGTACTTCCCCGGAGGACCTCTTCACAAAAAAGCTCTACTACTACTAATGTGTACTATAAATTAAAACTTGTGTGTTAGGTCATATAATTACCGGCAAATTAGTTTTCGCTCTCTGAAGAAGTGTTGATGAGCTGTGATGAGCAAAAAACACGAAAAAATTTGCATTTCGCGCCACAAGCGAAAGCAACCACCTTAAAACTGCTCTACAAAATAAAGAGGAAACTTACGTGATGATTGTCATTTATATAGAAGAAAAATAAGTCGAAAAAATCCAACATTACATTTTTATTGCCAACGTCACATTTAGAACGTAAATACTTAAATTTTCACACCACGTAGACCAAATCCTTAGCGTTCATTAGCTGTTATTGCCCTACGGTCGTATGTAGTATGGTGACGGCTAGTACTGACGACCCGTGCGTGCGGTACGAACAAAATACTTTCAATAAATAGGTATTATTTTAAGACGATATATTAAAATACCGAATGTGCGGAGTCTAGCAAGAAAATAACAGCTGCAAGAAAGTGACAGCGCTATTGCTCACTTGAACCCGGGAAGAGATGAGATATGGATTTCTTCAGCTCGGAAGTAACTGACGTAAGCGACACATGATAAAACTTCGTTTTGCTTAAAAAGTAGCAAATATACAAATTAAATTCTCTACTATTAGTCTAAGTAATGTGATTACCTACTGAATAGTATAAAAATTTACGCTTAACATTTTCTCTAGTCGAAGGAGGGACCTAAAACGGGTTTGAGGAGGGCCAATTTAAAAAAATTAAGCTTATGAGAAAAGTTTCACCAATCGTGTTTCTTGTCTATGATTTATTTAGATTACATCCTCAAATAATTACTGTATAAAATACATAGTACAGAAGGTCAGCTCAGTACAACGAGCGCTAACAGGCGCACCCACCTATATACGCGTATAGACGACGATCTCGGTAATATTCGGTCAAACGCCAGTCGCGAGTGCCCGCGCTTTGGCGATGGGCGTGATTATTTAGGTACCTATATTTTTCATGTCTTGTCACTGACAGGTATTTTTGTTGTTTTGTGACTGTGAATTGTGCAATGCATAAACGATCGTACATGAATTGCTCGGTGTGTCTCTATTTTCTTTGGTTGTCTAAACACAATACTGAACACAAAATATTTGTCTTTTTTTAGCCGTAGGTAATTAAAATCATAATCGGCCGGAGCTGAAATGTCTTTAGAGAAATATAATTAATTCGTAAAGCTGATTTACATGTAAAAAAAACAGAATACAACAATAATAATAAAGGTTCATAATTTAATTGACGTTCGAATTCTAAACTTTAGCATTTGTCAGCCCTGGCGCTACGGCCGAACGTAGGTAATTAAAATCAAATTCGGCCAGTACTGACCTTCTGTACTATGTATTTTGTGATAAAAGCACGCACTGGTTTTATAGCGATACTACGGACGACCGACATCGGCACTGACCGTCTGGATAAGACTGCATACGACTTTAAAGAGTGAGCAAAGAGAACGAACCCAATTTATTGATTCTATTTTTGAAGTTACTGTTATTCATAGACAAACCAAGTAAATAAATATAACGATACATAAAATAAATAAATAATTTAGTCAATATCCGCCACTTCTATATAGTTTCCATAGGCCGCGTTCCTCTCCCGCAAGTACTTCAGTAAGTTTTCTACACTAATTTCTTCGTCACTCGGAATTTTTAGCGTCGACTTAGATCCTGAAAACATTTTTGAGAGCTAGAGTTTTATAAGTACATCTAGTTTATCTACTGTTTTGTATAACTATTTTAATCGGGATTTTCGGTTCAAAGTAGGTTTCGAAGTTCGCTCTGCCTAAAACCTTCAACCAAAATAAGAAGTTAGGAAACTATCGTTTTGAAGCTTAGTGAGCTCACTCAGTTCGCTTCAGTCGGAAGGAAGGTGGCAATCTAGAAAAGCTGGTAGTCACTGGTAAAGTGGAAGGGAAGAGACCGCGGGGACGGAGCCTCGTGCACTGGAGCGATCAGATTAGCTCCGCGCTCGATTCCAGCGTGAGCGACGCCATGAGGATAGAAGACGGTGGAGACACATCATTAAGTACAGGGTCCTACATAAAGGTCACGACCCTCAGCAGTGCGGTAACCGACGTAAGGAGGGGAAAGGGGTCCATAGGTAGTTCTTCTTCTTTGGTCGAAGCCTAAATCTACAAGAAAATGCGAGGCACAATCCTTACACCATATTTCCACCAACAACGGTCATAATCATAGGCTGTTTTCAGAGCTTACCCACATGCTCAGGGTGACCAAGAACCGACCAGTTACAGGAGTGAAGAAGTCTGCCTGCCTACTGCCTGCGTCACAGGCAAACCATGACTGCAAATTGCAATTTCAGAAATAAAATAAAATAAAAATAAAACCTGAAGACCCAGGGGTGTGCAGATAATCAGACTTCTCTGAACGTTCAGAGATCCTGTCTCCGCTGGTTGTAACAGTAACACTCTCATCTGTTCCTTTTATATTTTCATACACGCTGTGTAAAAAGAAATGAAAAAATATTAAAAAATATAGTTCACTATGTCAAATAACTTTATAAGTTAAGGAAAACCCAACTGGGGTTGTTTTTTTAGGGGCCCTATTACTAAGGCTCGGCTGCCCGTCCGTCTCTCCGCCTGTCACCAGGCTGCATCTCATGAACGGTGATAGCTAGACAGTTGTCATTTTCACAGATGATGTATTTCTGTTGCCGCTATAACAACAAATACTAAAAAACAGAATAAAATTATTGTTTTATATTTATTTTTCCCATACAACGTGTTTTTTTTGCCGTTTTTAATGATAATAGTACGGAACGCTTCGTGCGCGAGTCCGACTCGCACATGGGAGGGTTTTTTTAAAACTAGGTTCATGAATTACTGAACCAGCAGATGGCCCAGCTGATGTTAAGCGGTAACCTCTGCCTTTAACAATGCATTACCACATAGGTCACGTCCGCCTAGGACGCGCCCTAGTAACGAGCATTGCACTGCGCCCGCCACCCTGAGACATAAAGATGAAAGACTCATGTGCCTGTAATTTCACCGGCATACCCTTCAAACCGGAACACAGCAATGCGAGCACTACTGCTTTGCGGCAGAAATAGGTATGAAGGTAGAACTTCCCGGACGAACTCTTTAAAAAAACAAAACAGGCCAAGTGCGAGTCGGACTCGCGCACCGAGGGCTCCGTACAAATCTGTAGGTATATAAGTAAAAGTTATAGTATTTCTTCCAAGGCTATAGGGGACAGTAGACCTGAGTATTTGATATGAATTTCAGTTTGATACCTCCCACGCGTTCATGAGAAAAAGGGTCTTGACAGACAAACATACGGACAAAAAAGTGATCCTATAATGGTTCCGTTTTTCCTTTTGAGGTGCGGAACGCTAAAAAGCTCTACTACTACTAAAACAGGGTTTATTTACCGATAATCTATAACATCAGGGCTAAGGTAATCTTTGTCAGCATCACCCACATACACTTGGGGTTCAGAGGACAAATGCTTATCATTGACTAGACCGTCACTGTCCTCAACCAAATCATCAGTTCCTGCATGGACCACGTGAAACTCATCAGTGCATTGCTGGTCAGCTGCATCTATAATTGTATCAGTGTCAACAGTGGTGTAGTCAGTGGTATTCTCTTGAACCGTGTCCAAAAACTTGCTTTTTACAACGTTTCCTATCATAGATTCGTTTGGGTAAACCATTTCGAACGATTCTGTGTCGTATTCTTCATGATTATTCAGCTCGTCTGCTGATATCTCTTCGACTTTCTCTAGAATGTCCTCAATGATTTCGATGGCAAAGTTCGGGTCTGATAGCTTGATGGTCACGGTTGACGGTCTGAGGGCGTCGTATTTGCAAGTCAACCCACCATCTTTGGAGGTGGTTAGTATCATTTGTTTGGAGGCAAACGGTTTGAATCCTGCGTGATAAATTATGCTCAGTACATAGATATATAGACACACGCCTTTTTCCCCGAAAGGGTAGGCAAAGCCTCGAATATGCCTCTTTTCACAGTGGGTTGCACCAACGTGGGGGATAGACGTGACAAATAGTGAGCACATCGCCGCCATTGCTTCCCACGTCTGACTCTGCTAACGCTTTCTTCCAGTAACAACACATTCCTTAAATAAGCTAGCAGCCAGGACAAATCTTATACCAATGAATCTTACAAACAAGTCTGGGTAATCCCTTAGTCGGCTTTTACGTCATCCACGGGAGGAGATGCAGGGTTCTATTCTTGGGCCGGATTATCCGGAATTGTTGATAATATTCGTTGGTAAGATTTGTCCTGGCTGCTAGCTAGGAATGTGTCATTACTGGAAGAAAGCGTTAGCCGAGTCAGTCGTGGGAAGCAATGGCGGCGATGAGCTCACCACTTGACTAGTCTTTATTCCACGATGGTGCAACCCACTGTGAAAAGAGGCCCATTGAGGCTCTGCCTACCCTCCTTCGGGCAAAAAGGCGTGTGACTATGTATGTATCTCTTTACTACTTTTAATTTTGCGATCTGGCTTACCAAATTAATCTTTTGACTACCTATTCCAACTACAAAAAAAATATGAACTTCTAAAATGCAAGTCAGGGTCGATAAAAATCATGATTAAAAAAAAAACAAACGATTTATAAGATTTTTTTACATTCATGTCTTTATACATTTGGAAGTCAGTTATTAATTAAATAAACACAACGTATTTTTTTTAATTAATAATATTTTTAATTAATTATTAAAATTTTACAAAAAACATTTAAAAATGAAAGATGGACGTGAATGAAACTTTATTGATCGTATTTTTTTTTAAACAGAACTGTTTCACATGGCATACGTAACAAAAAATATTATAAAATTATTAACACACTTTCATTTTAATGAGGAAAATAGTTGTTTTTTTTTTCAAAAGGAAGACTAATTTGGCTGTCTTCTCAGTCTCTAATCTATCTCTTATTTTGCTGTGCACCAAATTGAATGCCGAAAATATTCTCCGACCCCAGCGGAAGAAACAACTGTACATAGCAGTTGCTTGATTATATCCTTCTAATTCTTCTTCGGTTATACATTTTTTCAAATTATGTATTGCTACACGTGTGTGTGTGCGCCGTAGTTTATGTCGGGGGAAGTCCCTTGACACATTTTGGCTGATTTGGTCGGAACAAAGAAGTAGATTAAAATCATTAATTTTAGTAAAAAAATCACTTTATTTTAATCGCGATTTTAATCACTGATTTAAATCAAGTGATTAAAAGCCGTGGTGTGTCCGGAAGCCGTGGTGTGTCGGGCCTAAGAATAGACCCCTCCGTCTCCTCCCGTGGATGTCGTAAAAGCCGACTAATGGATTACCCGGACTTGTTGATAAGATTCGTTGGTATACGATTTGTCCTGGCTGTTAGATTATTATAGAATGTGTTATTACTGGAAGAAAGCGTTAGCCGATTCAGTCGTGGGAAGCAATGGCGGCGATGAGCTCACCCCTTGTCACGTCTATATTCCACGATGGTGCAACCCTCTGTGAAAAGAGGCCCATTGAGGCTCTGCCTACCCCTTCGGGGAAAACGGCGTGTGTCTATGTATGTATGTATGTAAATCATGTCAACTCTGTTGCAAGTCATCCATCCTTTGGACTATTTATTACAACTGATACCAACTTCGACCTAAATAAGAAGTATGGACGGGACGCATACAAAACGTCCTTTTTTATACAACTTGTGTTATTTGGTTGCTTTATTTGTATTTCTTGTGTTATTTGCACACTAAGAAAAGCACAGGAAGGCATTGTATCACCAAGGTATCTAAATTAGGTATTTTTCAGCATAGGTGTCGCTCGTTGCCGTCACAAAGACCGACTGAAGCGAACTGAGTGAGCTCACTCACTTTATAAACTTCAAAACTTTACTAAGATTAAGATTTTACTTTATATCGACGGTTTTTTTTTTAAATTATATTACTTAAAATTTCTCTCCATCCAAAGGTTGTCTGGAAGAAATAGCTTCTAAACGATAAGACCGCCCATTGTACTTATAATTACGTAGTTAAGTTTTTTTTTTTTTTTTATTTTTTATATATATTCACAGTCAAAGTCAAAAATATTTTATTCATTGAAATCACAAGGATCATTTTGAATCGTCTTTAAAAATAAAAAATAACTCCTGTTCCAACGCGACCAGACCTAGAAGAATCAGGCAACACACACAGTCGGCTATTTTTTTGATGATCCTTCGTTAAGGTGTAAGTGCAATAAAGTATTTTCTATTCTATTCTATTCTAAAACTATCGTTCCCTAAGGGCCCGTCCATACTTCTTAATTTGGGCAAAGACTACCAACAACTTAATCCTCAATACTTCAATCAACAACTTGTCTACTCCATACTTCCAAAATCCAACTCACCTACCATCGAACGAAACACTTCAGATTCAGACCCACTGTACCCCTGGCCGTACCTCTGGTGGTACAGTAGTACCCAAGTAATATGGCTTACCGATGTACCTGCGCAGAAGATGATTTTTTAAAGCGCGGTATATGCTATGTACCGCTACTGGTCGGCAGCTGTTAGTCAGCCGCCATACTTCTGATTGAGGGGCGTGACTTGCGAGGGAGACGGAACTAACAGCTGCAGTGTATTATGAACCTTATAACAGTGATCTAAGGTTGATTGTAAGTTTTGAGCATTCTTTCGTTAATCTTCGGAGCCATACTTTCTTTTCTGCGCGAACGAAGATTCACGACGCGCCATATTACTTGGGTACTACTGTACGGTCGGTCTTTTAAAGTTAAGGCGGTTGCTTTCGCATGTGGCGCGAAATTCCATTTTTTTCGTGTTTTTTTCTCTTCACAGCTCCTCGACACTTCTTCGGATAGCGATAACCAAATTTACGGTAATTATATGACCTAACCTAACACACAAGGTTTAATTTATAGTATCACATAAATATCATTAGTTTATACGATTGTGCTTCAATGGTTTTTACAGTGTTTTTTTGTATAACCAAACTAATGATATTTATGTGATACAAAAAATAAAACTTGTGTGTTAGGTCATATAATTACCGTCAAATTCGTTTTAGCTATCTGAAGAAATGTTGATGAGCTGTGATGAGCAAAAAACATGTTTTATTTTATTTCGCGACACAAGCGAAAACAACCACCTTAAAACTATCGTGTCTCTACTTCTTATTTTGGTCGAAGACTACCAACAATTTAATCCTGAATACTTCAATCAACAACTTGTCTACCGTGGTGTGTGCGGTCCAAGAATAGACCCCTCCATCTCCTCCCGTGGATGTCGTAAAAGCCGACTAAGGGATTACCCGGACTTGTTTGTAAGATACGTTGGTATAAGATTTGTCCTGGCTGCTAGCTTATTTAAGGAATGTGTTATTACTGGAAGAAAGCGGTAGCAGAGTCAGTCGTGGGAAGCAATGGCGGCAATGAGCTCACTACTTGTCTCGTCTATTTCCCACGATGGTGCACACAAGAGTGAAAAGAGGACCATTTGAGGCTCTGCGTACCCTATCGGGGGAAAAGGCGTGTGTGTATATATGTATGTCTATGCAATACTTCTAAAATCCAACTCGCCTACCATCGCACGAATCATATTTACCAAACGTGTCCCAACTATAGTTAATATTGTCGCGACTACTCCTGACACACAGCCGGGACCTGCGCACGCGCGCGTTGCGCTCAGACGCGCTGCGCACAGGCGACAGTCGCCTGCGCGTCATCTGGAAGGCTTGCATCACCAGATACTCCTCTTGAGCCTAGCAATGCACAGTAGTAGTTAGTAGTAGAGCAAGATTGCACGTTAAGTTTTTTTTATTTATTTTTTATACTACCAAGGTAGCAAGCAAGCATACAGCCCACCTGTTGGTAAGCGGTTACCGTGGCCTATGGACGCCTGCAATACCAGAGGCATTACACGCGCGTTGCCGACCCTTTAAAAATATACAAACACCCCTTTTAAAGAACCCCATACTGTAGTCACTTGGGAAAACTTCAGCAGGAGATCATTCCACAACCTGAGCGTTCGCGGGAGGAAGATCCTCTGAAACCGCACAGTCCGGGACCACCCTGGCTCTAAGGTATGCGGATGAATCCTCTACCGATGGCGGTGCGGTGAAAAAAAGTTGCTGTAGGCATCATGTCAAACAATTAGTTACAACAATTCGTTTGGTAATTTTATAAAAACGGGTTTTTTTCACATACCGTTATATTGGTGTGAGCACCGACATTGTTTCGACCCGTTTCGAGAGTCTTTTTCAAGGTAAAGTGAGGGTAAGTAAGGTAAGTATTTTTTTATAGTATTAATGATATGGTTCACGAAAGTATTTATAATTATTTTGTTGTTTGTAACTTTGCTTTGTTTTATTATACTAAAGAGTTTATCTATCTATCTATCTATATCATCGCTCAGTCAAAGTATTCGTTGAGATAGGGGGGCGTTCATAAATTACGTGTGTGGTGTTTAAAGGGGGGAGGGGGTCGAGTCAAATCTCATCTAATCTTACGTTGGAGAGAGGGGGGGTCTCGGCAAATATCACGTATTTTTTTTCTGATTGAAACAAAAAAAATATAAACTATTTTGGTCCATTTCATCCAGATTGTACACGCTTAAGATTTAATCTTAAGCGTTATCGTAATACGATTAAGATCATTCACTAATTCGTTCGAAAGAAAATAATTTCATTCATACTTAAGTAGTCATAACTAGTCGTAAATAAAAGCACGAAGCAATTTTTTTTTCTTTTTACAATAAAAATCCTATGCGTTTTCGTAAGAAACCCACATTTTACAAAATCTCACGTGAGATTGGGGGAGGGGGTTGAATAAAATCTCACGACATCTTACCAGGGGGGGAGGGAGGGACAGATTTTTTTTAAAAACATTTCACGTAATTTGTGGACGCCCCCTAGCAAAGGTCGAACGTGTACCGTTAATTGAACTCCAGTGAAATGCACCATGTGTACGACATGTTTGAGTAGAGACGTCGTAATCGGCTTGATCATGAGCGCCGCCTTTGGCCCGTTAGCAGACAGTAAGGCGCGGATGTGACCGAACTACTAGTAAGAGTGTACCGTCATTTGAACTCCAGTGAAATGCACCATGCGTACGACATGTTTGAGTAGAGACGTCGTAATCGGCTTGATCATGAGCGCCGCCTTCGGCCCGTTAGCAGACAGTAAGGCGCGGATGTGACCGAACTACTAGTAAGAGTGTACCGTCATTTGAACACCAGTGAAATGCACCATGCGTACGACATGTTTGAGTAGAGACGTTGTAATCGGCTTGATCATGAGCGCCACCTTCGGCCCGTTAGCAGACAGTAAGGCGCTGACCGAACTACTAGTAAGAGTGTACCGTCAATTGAACTCCAGTGAAATGCACCATGTGTACGACATGTTTGAGTAGAGACGTCGTAATCGGCTTGATCATGAGCGCCGCCTTCGGCCCGTTAGCAGACAGTAAGGCGCTGATTGAACTACTAGTAAGAGTGTACCGTCAATTGAACTCCAGTGAAATGCACCATGTGTACGACATGTTTGAGTAGAGACGTCGTAATCGGCTTGATCATGAGCGCCGCCTTCGGCCCGTTAGCAGACAGTAAGGCGCTGATTGAACTACTAGTAAGAGTGTACCGTCAATTGAACTCCAGTGAAATGCACCATGTATACGACATGTTTGAGTAGAGACGTCGTAATCGGCTTGATCATGAGCGCCGCCTTCGGCCCGTTAGCAGACAGTAAGGCGCGGATGTGACCGAACTACTAGTAAGAGTGTACCGTCAATTGAACTCCAGTGAAATGCACCATGTGTACGACATGTTTGAGTAGAGACGTCGTAATCGGCTTGATCATGAGCGCCGCCTTCGGCCCGTTAGCAGACAGTAAGGCGCTGATTGAACTACTAGTAAAAGTGTACCGTCAATTGAACTCCAGTGAAATGCACCATGTGTACGACATGTTTGAGTAGAGACGTCGTAATCGGCTTGATCATGAGCGCCGCCTTCGGCCCGTTAGCATACAGTAAGGCGCTGATTGAACTACTAGTAAGAGTGTACCGTCAATTGAACTCCAGTGAAATGCACCATGTGTACGACATGTTTGAGTAGAGACGTCGTAATCGGCTTGATCATGAGCGCCGCCTTCGGCCCGTTAGCAGACAGTAAGGCGCGGATGTGACCGAACTACTAGTAAGAGTGTACCGTCAATTGAACTCCAGTGAAATGCACCATGTGTACGACATGTTTGAGTAGAGACGTAGTAATCGGCTTGATCATGAGCGCCGCCTTCGGCCCGTTAGCAGACAGTAAGGCGCGGATGTGACCGAACTACTAGTAAGAGTGTACCGTCAATTGAACTCCAGTGAAATGCACCATGTGTACGACATGTTTGAGTAGAGACGTCGTAATCGGCTTGATCATGAGCGCCGCCTTCGGCCCGTTAGCTGACAGTAAGGCGCGGATGTGACCGAACACAAGCGCGTCTAGAGCTGTAGGACTGAAATACAGAGAAAGGAATAGGAATAGGAATTATTGGATCTATCTCGCAGGTTATCGTTCCGGCGAGCTTTAAGGCGCAATAGGTTCACAGCATGTCTATAATCACGTCCAGTGTTATATGTCCAGAACAAAAAAAAAACGCTGAAATTGCAATAATTGCGGTAAACTTGCTTTTTTGGTATGTTGTTTGGGTCCACCTAGATCAGGGGTTCCCAAACTTATTTTGTCTACTGCCCACTTAGAGAATAAATAATTTTTGAGCGCCCCCATTTTTTCACCTGGTTACTTAAAAACCACTATAACTTCAAATTAAATTAATTATTGTGAATCAAAACATGCGCAAATCGGGTTATTTAACAAAAACTTGTTAAAACATGATTGCCCGCGGTTTATTATCTAAGAAAATTACCTATCGAATACTATAACTATAAAAATGTGAAAGTGTGTCTGATTTGACGCCTCCATTTTTTTTTCAGGGTCTCTTACCGCCCCCCTTTAGGCCTGCAGCGCCCACAAGGGAACGTTATCGCCCACTTTGGGAACCCCTGATCTAGATAGTATTTATCCAGATTTGCAGCATACTAAAAGTCCGCGCCGAGTTATTGCTGAAAATCCGCATTTTTTTTGACACCCGCGGTGGTTATCCATTGAAAAAGGTTTCCCAGGAAGGAAAATTGGAAAAAAAACTCGATTTTACAAAATGGCCGCCAAAACGTCCGCCATCTTGAATTTTAAAAAACTAATAATTTTCTCATATTAACAAGAATCCTGGCATCATTTCTGCATAAAAAGAAATGTCATATGGCAACTACGGTAGAAGACTATTAGAGCCCAAAGTTGAAACGGACACAATGCAAAAAACGCAAAAATTTAAGGACGCCATTTTAGAGCCGCCATCTTTTTTTTTTACTTTTTTCTTTAATCTGTCCAGAAAATCAATAGGATAAAGAAATCGACTTACGTATTTCCAAAGAAGTAATCTCTATCGCCGAGTCGCTGGCTCAGCGAGTTACAGCATTGTTCCACCTGAGAAGGAATAAACAGCATCTTTATCAACATCATCATCACCAACATCATCTTTATCATCAACATCATCATCTTTATCAACATCATCATCTTTATCAACATCAACATCTTCTTCATCATCTTCATCATCATCATCAGAACTGTTTTAAAACTTTTTTTTCAGTTCGTTAGTAAACAAATATAGCTGTATAAGTATATACGGACGGTATTTAGCTTTAATTTTGTACGTGACCCAAAATCTAGTTGTATTCTTGATCGAAGATAAAAAAGGTGTATTCACATCAGCCAACACTTGTTCAAGCGTCTTGTCGTACCAGTGCAGCGCCTTCAGCCGCTTAGCGACCGCGTTGCGCTTAGCGCGGGTCTACAGCCAGCCCAGGGGCCACGGGTACACGGACGAGTTGTACTCACATCAGCCAACACTTGTTCAAGCGTCTTGTCGTACCAGTGCAGCGCCTTCAGCCGCTTAGCGACCGCGTTGCGCTTAGCGCGGGTCTGCAGCCAGCCCAGGGGCCACGGATACACGGACGAGTTGTACTCACATCAGCCAACACTTGTTCAAGCGTCTTGTCGTACCAGTGCAGCGCCTTCAGCCGCTTAGCGACCGCGTTGCGCTTAGCGCGGGTCTACAGCCAGCCCAGGGGCCACGGGTACACGGACGAGTTGTACTCACATCAGCCAACACTTGTTCAAGCGTCTTGTCGTACCAGTGCAGCGCCTTCAGCCGCTTAGCGACCGCGTTGCGCTTAGCGCGGGTCTGCAGCCAGCCCAGGGGCCACGGATACACGGACGAGTTGTACTCACATCAGCCAACACTTGTTCAAGCGTCTTGTCGTACCAGTGCAGCGCCTTCAGCCGCTTAGCGACCGCGTTGCGCTTAGCGCGGGTCTGAAGCCAGCCGAGGGGCCACGGGTACATGGACGAGATGTACTCACATCAGCCAACACTTGTTCAAGCGTCTTGTCGTACCAGTGCAGCGCCTTCAGCCGCTTAGCGACCGCGTTGCGCTTAGCGCGGGTCTGCAGCCAGCCCAGGGGCCACGGGTACACGGACGAGTTGTACTCACATCAGCCAACACTTGTTCAAGCGTCTTGTCGTACCAGTGCAGCGCCTTCAGCCGCTTAGCGACCGCGTTGCGCTTAGCGCGGGTCTGCAGCCAGCTCAGGGGCCACGGGTACACGGACGAGTTGTACTCACATCAGCCAACACTTGTTCAAGCGTCTTGTCGTACCAGTGCAGCGCCTTCAGCCGCTTAGCGACCGCGTTGCGCTTAGCGCGGGTCTGCAGCCAGCCCAGGGGCCACGGGTACACGGACGAGTTTCGCACTTTCGTCACTGCGTTGTATGTGTCGTTGTCTATCCACGATATGTACAGCTAGAACGAGACAATTATAAATAGTGATTTAAGATAAATAAATAAATAAATAAATAATGCTGGACATTCCACACAACATTATCTAACCCCAAGCTAAGCAGAGCTTGTGTTATGGGTACCAGATAACTGATATACTTAATACAATACATTAAATAGATAGATATTTTTATTATGCATAGAAAATACCCAGAACCCCCTGAACAAATATCTGCATATCGCACAAATATTTGTTACGAGGCGGGAATCGAACCCGCAACCTCCTGCGTCGCAGGCGAACCTTCGCCCGACGCACCACAGAGGTCGTCGAATAACAAGTCGATAAACAAGATACGCCTACAAGTCCGGCCAATAGTAAACTAGTGGTTCGCCCCGAACTGAGACCTCGCGAATCTATCTAGACTATCTAGCCCCTGATCGAATTTCATGAAGATCGGATTAACGGTTCGGAAGTTATGCTTGGACAAACATACATACACATATACAAACGCAGATTCTTCCAAGTTGATCAGAGAACTCGCTTCGCTCGTTCAATAAATAAGTTTTTTATGAAAAACATATTTTTCAATACAAGCTTTTATAGAATTAGTGATCGTAACCGTGTACTGATAAAAATGAGACTAAACACAGCCAGTCTACTATTATCCCTCGAGAAGTTCCGTTGTCCACCTTCCGTCTCCATCATAAGATCAGCTCGCTGTCACCATAATATTGCATTGTCATCGGAACTTGACAGGTATGCAAAATATCATCTCAATCGGTTGAGGATAACTGCTTTAAAATTCAATTGCAAGATTCCACCCGGACATACATTACAAGTTAATAAAAAGCTTGTAAAATATGTGACGTACCTCTGCATTAACCAAGACATTGGTTATAAGACTCATATAGGCCCTCATCTCTGCCTTTTCCTCTGTCGACAGCTTGCTGCACAAAGTGACTCCTTTGTTGGCTGCAAACTGCACTATGGGCTCCAGTTCTGACACCACGAAGGCGCCGCATTTGATGAAGGGAACTCGGCCGGATGGAGACATGAACTCTGCGTTCCAACGCATCTCTACCTCAAAGGGGAGGGAGCACATCTGGAAAAAACACCAAAACATTACTATTACTGTTAACCTATAGAAGATCGAAAGGCATGCGAATGCTACCTTACGGCGGTGTTCGTGACTCTGGATCTTAGTCTCCGCCATATGTTGCTCACCTATAAGCCTGAAAGCTCTACGTTCGATCGAGTCCAAGGCAGCAAGCTGGTGTTTGGCCGAGCCATCCCAAACGTGGCAGCAGTACTCCATACCACTTGATAACATATTATAACCATTACATCAGTTTTTTATTGTCGAACAAACCTTCAAAAATGCCTGTACTGCAAGGCAGCTGGCATTATCCGGGAGCAGTATCTGCTCCACTTCGTACGGCTGGAACAGCTTTACGTTGTCCGGCCATGGCTCCTGAGCTGAAACATTATATTTGTTTCATTGTAGTTGCAGGCGGTTTTTAATCCCCGACGCAAAAACGACGGGGTGCTATAAGTTTGACGTGTCTGTGTGCGTGTTGTGTGTGTGTTGTGTGTGGGGTGTCTGTGTGCGGGTATATGTGTGTGGGTGTATATATATATGTGTGTGTGTGTGTGTGTCGCCTCGTAGCTCCCGAACGGACGAACCGATTTCTTTTTTTTTGTTTTTTTTAAGTTGAGGGTGTCGGGAGTGTTCTTAGCTATGTTTGATCAAAATCGGTTCAGCCGTTTCATTGCGTTGCGGGTTTTTTTTAATTTTTACAAAATTAATTAGGTACTTGTAATCGGGAAATAATAATGGTTCCGAAAAACAAATTAATCTCCAGCGATCTGTGGCCGACAATTAAGAGCATGTTCAAATTACATTTTCTCCTAAAAGAAAATGGATCTTCGACTAACAAAACTAAACTTCCAAATAGAATACTGAACCTCCGACAAAATTACTAAGTTACCGACAACAGAGGTTTTGTCAAAATAATCATATTTTATAATTGGACGTGTCGGACTCCGGTATGAGACTCAGAATCGACTCAGGGCATTCCGACATGAGTAGGTTAGGTTCAAAATAAATATCAGAACCGACACGGAGCACCCCGACTCCACATGGTCTTGTGCGTCACGCCCCTAGAGTGTATATAAAAACGCGTAGCCAGTAGCTTGCGTGGGAGGTCCTGAGCGGAGCAAGCCCGTGAGGCCGAGCGGAGTTAAGGGGGGAGGTGGCGAGCGAAGCGAGCCGGCGACCTCCGTAGTGTAGCGAAGGTCGAATGGGTGAAGCGACACTCAGGGGCAACCTCGCGAGAGTACTGGCGAGAGCCCATACCGGAGTCCGACACTTCCAATTATATAACTTCATACTTATCCTAACAAAAAAAAACATACTTAACCTCAAAACGTCTTTTTTTTTTCTAAAATTGTAGAAAAGTATTATCGCAATAAACAGTCATGTTTATTTTTCGAAGATTTCAGTATCTCATTCGGTCGTTTCGACATTTTTATTCGGACAAAAGTAGTTGGAAAGTTAGTATTTTAGGCAGTAGATTTAATATTTTGAGTAAGGACAATTCTTCTTTTTTTGTCGGAGCTTTTATTACTACCCCTTGTAATCCAATCAAAACCCCAATTAAGACCCCAAAAAATTTCAGATGTGCAGGATTTTTCAATTTATAAGCCATTTTTAAAGACAATTTTATAACCATGACATGGTGTATCCGGCCTAAGAATAGACCCCACCATCTCCTCCCGTGGATGTCGTAAAAGCCAAGTAAGGGATTACCCGGACTTGTTGATAAGATTCGTTGGTTTAAGATTTGTCCTGGGAAGCAATGGCGGCGATGAGCTCACCACTTGTCACATCTATATTCCCACGATGGTACACAGTGAAAAGAAACCCATTGAGGTTCTGCCTACCCTTTCGGGGAAAAGGCAATGTGTCTATTTATTATGTATTTACATAGTATAAAACAAAGTTGATACAGTGTCTGTCTTTTTGTCCGCTTAGTTCTTCTAAACTTTGCAACGGATTTTGATGGGGTTTTCACTAAGAGTTTTTTTTTCTGGACGATTTCTAATGTATATAGTAACTTTTCGTGCGAAGCCAGGGCGACTCACTAGTAAATTCTAATGTTATTAGGAACTCGGATATTATCATAGAAAAATATATGGTTTATTTTATTTTATATATCACACTGTTTATCCAACCACATTTGGATTTTTCACATCTATGGACTAAAACAATGCAAAATTGCAAAATTAAGGTGGATGGACAAAAGCAGTAACCCATACAAAACTATGAAATGAAAAAAAAAAAAAAAAATATCACAGCAAAATACAGTAAACAACTGTAGGTAGGTATCCAAACAATATTCACAATTTAAGGTGGATGCTTTCGCTTGAGGCGCGAGTTCTAAATTTTTTGGTGTTTTTTGCTCATTTCAGCTCATCAACACTTCTTCAGATTGCGAAAGTTGAGTTTGCGAGAACTAGGAGACAACCCTATGATACCTATGATACCCCTAACACATTTTTACAGCATTTTTTTTTGTTTAGGGTTATCGTAGCTAAACTGATGATTATTTATGAGATACTATCAATTAAAACATGTGTGATGAGCAGTAATAAGCAAAAAAAACAAAAAAACGCGCCTCAAGCACGAGCATTCACCTTAACAAGCTAGCTGGACACAAGTAATTTGCATACAACTATTTAATCCTAGGTGGTAATATCTATCGGTTTCCTCACTAGGCGAGGCCTGTATCGAGGAAACCTGAACACGAGGATATCATCAATTTATTCAAATTGCTCAGCTGACTGAATCAGACTTTGAGTAACCAATGTACAATAATCCAACCAAAAGATATAATTATATGATACTAGTGTAAAAACTTTCAAGGTATTATTACAAAAAAATACATTTCCCAACACTATTAGTGTTAAAATTATATTTTTTGCTATAAAACTGGGAAATTGCCATTTTGTAATTAGTTTTTACGTAAAATAAAACAGTAGTGAAGAAATGACCTACTAGGTACCTAGATATATACAGTGGTGGCCATATAATTAAGAACGCTGATATAAAGGGAAGATTTTTTTCAACTAAGATGCAAAACTAATTGTATGCATTTGTTTTTATTTCTCTCGGTATCGTAAAACATTTCCATATTACCACTGTATTCATTGATACACATGATTGGCTAAAAATCAATAGGCAAACTTTTTACACTACTTTTAAACAAAGTATTCCTTATTACTGGCTGGTCACGTAATTAAGAACGCTAAGTAGTTTATACCTTTATTCAAATTTAAATAGAGAACACTCAGTCGATTTGTTACTGTTTGTATAATTTTGGCGCCATTACGTGCTGTAAAAGATTAAAGGTGATTGCTTCTTTAGAAAAAACAATGGGAAAAAATAAAAGTTGTGATAAATCTACAAGGGAAGTAATAATAAAACTTCGCCGGAAGAATAGGTCGGATAAAAAGATAGCCGACCATCTGCGATGTTCAAAAACGATGGTTTTCCACGCTGTAAAGCATTTTGCTACGTATCAAACTACTTCGAATGTTCCACGTGTACCTAAACAGAGAAAAACAACTCCTCGAGATGACCGAAACATCGTTCGTATGGCAAAACAAAATCTTTTAAAGGGTCCAATGAGCTTAGAAAATAATATTTTGGTGAAAACAACCCTTCAGCAATCTCAGCACGCACTATTAGAAGACGTTTGGTAGAAGAAAAATTGCACGGTAGGATAGCAAGAAAGGTACCCATGTTAAAACTTTGCCACAGGCAAGCCCGGCTTGCATTTGCGAGAAAGTATGAAAACTGGACTGTGCAACAGTGGAAAAATGTACTTTTATCTGACGAGACGAAAATAAACAGAGTATGTTCTGATGGAAAACGATATGTACGACGTCCCCCGAATACAGCATTCGACCCAAAGTACACGAAAGTTACATTAAAGCACGGTGGTGGAAATGTGGGAAATGTGAAAATTTGGGGTTGCTTTTCTGGACATGGTGTAGGACCTGTAAAGTTGATAGAAGGTAACATGGATCAGTTCCAATACAAAAATATACTGGAAGAAACAATGTTACCATACGCTGAAGACGTTCTACCGGTCATTTGGACATTCCAGCATGACAATGATCCAAAGCACACTGCACGCACCGTAAAGGAATTTCTTACAGCACAATTAGTTTCTGTCTTAGACTGGCCTGCTAACAGTCCAGATCTAAACCCAATAGAGAATCTGTGGTTTGAAGTAAAGAAAAAGGCTTCAAATACAAAGTGTGGAAATTTAAGAGAGCTGTATGACGTTTTTTTAGAAGAATGGAACTCTATTTCTCTTGCGAAATGTCAAAAATTAATAGAGTCAATGCCTCGCCGGTGTAAAGCTGTAATTAAAAGCCGTGGATATGCTATTAACTATTAATTTTAGTTAAATATTTATTAAATTTCTTTTTATGTTTCCTGTGCTACATAATATTATGATTTTTTAAATCTAAGTGTCATACAAAACAATTCCCGAGCAGTTAAATAAATCGTTCTTAATTATTTGTCCAGTTTCAGTACTATTTGAATGTGTTACTTTGATAAAATCAATAAAATGTGCAAAAAATAGTTAGCGATTTCATACTTTATTCTTAAGTCAGGTTGCTCTATTAATGTGACTATTATATAACATAACTAGTTGCTTCTCAGAAGGTACACATCCCTGTGTATGATACGATTTAAATAAAAAACTTCTAGAACTTCAAATCGTTCTTAATTATATGACCACAACTGTATATTCTATCAACAACATTTGGTACCTCATAGTTTTATAATGGGAAACTGCTCAGGACCATTCCCGCGAGTATAATTTTTCCAGGCACTAATTATGAGTAAAGTTAGAAAATAAAAAGTGTTTTTAGTATGTATCTGAAAACTATGGTAAAGTTTATGACCAATCAAACAAAACACACACAAATCAATACCAAATAGATATGGTTCCCCGTTCATTTTGATAGCTTTACTGAAGAGAATTCTCTAAGTAACAATGATGCAACGCTGGCTCTAATTTACGACGTTGGGCGTCTTCAGTCTAAAATTATACAATTATGTCATGGAAAACATGATAAATATTATACCAAACATAAATTATGTAACTATTTGAACATAGCAAAATGTAACGTTTTTATGAAAAGTACGCTTACCATTCAGTGTAGTTAAAATGGAATCTGCTAAATGAAATTCCGGCATTATTTTAACAGCAATAAATTCGCAAAAACAATAGGAAATGCTATATGTATTTTGTAAAATAATACCAAAGTTAACCAAACACACACTTGGTAGACTTACTTTTTCAACTGACAGATCGTGAGTTTTTGTTTTTGACAGCAGCCTGCCGATGATGTATGTCAAAAATGATGATGTCAAAAATAGTGCTACCAATAAATAAAAAGTTTGTTTTGTTTGAAAAAAAAAGGTTTTCTCTCGCAAAAACCGTAATGTTTCGGTTCGTAGGTTCGAACCTTTGGTGGTAATTATTTATATTGGTCATCGAGCACCAAAACTAACCCATTTGAATAAGTTTCGTCATATTTTCACCCACACAAGCAACGTTATTGTTTAACAAATTAATTCCGAATGCGAATTCTTCATCATCAAAGAAATCAAAAGGTCGATCTAGTGGCTCTGACTGTTTCGATGCCATGGACAGATTTGTTTTTGAACGGATAATGTCCTTATACTTGTATATTAAAGCTTCTCCGGTGCCACTTGCCGGAGATGAGGACCTAGGAGTTGCTATTGGAGATTGGAGTGTCCATTCCGATGAGAGTAACGGGCTCATTTTTGAATATTTCATAGTATCGTTATCCTAAAAGTTTGTTACACATATTTTAATTTTGTCCAAATTATATAACGTGGAGGTAAGAAATTTGAAAAAGAAAACAGAGTCAAAAGTTATAAAGTCATTTCTTAGCACCTTTCATCGTCTAAACGTCAAAATCAACCTGTCCAAAAGAAGTTTTACAATGTTTTTGACGTGAAAACATCGGTAACTTCGTTCTTCATAAAAAAACAAGTAAAGTTTTGTTCATGGAAGAATTCTTGCGTGGCACAGATAAAAGAATACACCATTCATTTCGATGTGGTTTTCATCTATTTAAATAAAATATGGTGTCATGAGACGATGACTAAACTTGAGTGAGTCCAACAACGACATCCAAGTACCATGGTTTTTGCAGCTCGCTCCACTCGCCGGTATATAGGTACAACACACATTATACACACTAGATACCCGCTTACGACTTCGTCTGCGCGTAGTCAACCACACTCAAGTTTTTCAAATTAGGAGTCCCATTTTAACCTAGGGGTCAGTGGCGTAACTATACCAAATGGGGCCCGTGGCAAATTCGAAAATTTAAAAAAATAAATGTTGTGGGCCCCGTGGCAAATACGAAAATTTAAAAAAAAAAACTGTTGTCTCACTTTGGATTTTAAGCGGAACATAAAAAAATATACTTTTCAAATAAAATAAAATAATCAGGTACAATGTAAAAAAAAAGAAAAAAAAAAGATTTCGCGGCCTCTTGGGCCGGGTCCCTCTTGGGTCGGGGGCCCGTGGCATTTTGCCAGCCCTGCCACCCTATTGTTACGCCACTGCTAGAGGGGTCCTGAAAATATTTTAATCCTAACAACTATACCGTGAAACTAACTTAAACCCCATTTTGAACCACTAAGGACGCGAATTTCCAAAATTACGTTCTTAGTACAACCCTACGCATCGAGAATTCGAGACAAACACACTCCCCAACTTTCAAGACTCTCTACGACTAGCGGTTTGGGCTGTGCGTTGTCACTCGGTCAGTCAGTCAGTCAGTCAGTCGGTCAGGAAATTGCCTTTTATATGTTAAAATAATGTTAAAAAGAGGTGGGCTTAATGATAACAGCATTTTCTACCAGCCAAACCTGGTTTATGACAGCTGGTGGTTAATATAGTATCCATCAGTCACATAAAGGAGTCCTAACGCATTTAACGAAGCTCAAACGTTCGAACGTTCTAAATTTACTGCGCCTAGATTGGTAAGTTTGGCGGCTTGACAATCCAGACGCAGTAAAGTTCGAACGTTCTAACATTTCAGCTTTGGTAAATGCGTGCAGAATGAGGGGTTTTCACGGCCGTTTCACATATATTTTTTTATTTTTTATTTATACTACTAGAATGACGGAACTAGCAGATGGCCCACCTGATGTTAAGCGGTAACCTCTGCCTATGAACAGTGCATTATCTCATAGGTCACGTCCACCTAGGATGCGCCCTATGTGGCATTGCACTGCACCCGCCACCCTGAGACATAAAGGTGAAAAGTCTCATGTGCCTGTAATTTCACCGCACTATCACCATATATCATATATTTTATCATGTTTATAGTCTTGAAAATAGATGGCGCCAGCTCTGTAAAAGCTTAAGTAGCTCTGTCAAAATAAAGTGAAATGTCAACGTCATCAACGTATTGATATATTTTCGTGATAATCACACAAAAGCACAGACAATGCATTTGTTATTTTGACAAGTACATTTGAGTCAGCTCCATCTATAGAGCCAAATCGAACTATTTTATTTTATTTGAAAAGCCCTCACTCTGCACGATTCCAGCGTGATTGGGCTCAGATCCCACACTAGAGTCCACTGTGTAGTGGGTATCAGGTGGTTTATACGGGATTTTATAAAGGAGCAATGAAACTTCATGGAAAGTGGCACACAATGGATGATATATTATTTAGCGCGTGGGTACTTACACATCGCGGACGAAACTACCCACATTGGTAATTATGAGTGGAAACACCACAATCCTCCACCGTTAATTAAAACTAATTGAAACTAAACTAGTTGAATACAAAACAAAAACACAAGCATGCCCACACTCCATTCCACAAAATAGATCGATGCATGTCGTGGTGGGCACCCCCATGCAATATAAATGTTCATATCTTTAAATCTTAAACTATTAACTTAAATTATTACAATATTAGGAAGGTATGCACTAATCTATATCTAATCCAAACCTAACTACAGGCTTACGTACACGTTGAACCGACGGTTCGTCGACAGCCGACAAGTTTGTTTCGGTACCGGGAGGTAGTATCTGTTTGGAACAATCAATTTCGGCCGGTAGATCAGGCGCGGTGCGTGGTCCATCTAAGTGTTGGTCCATCGCCTCCACCGAAACTGAAGGTTTCGCGAGGACGGACGTGGTCTGCGGTTTGAGCGACGAAGACGGCTCGGGCTCGGCCACACCACTAGTGTTGGCATCGCTGGGAAACACGCATGAGCTCCTCCGTTTCAACTGGTCGATATGCCTATGCGCTGCCGATCCGTCGCGCGCTTTGACGGAGTAATTGTTCCTACCTAGTCTCTCGATGACTTGCCCATCTGACCATTTAGTATTAGAACTAAAATTTCTATACCACACAGAGTCGCCTGGACTTAAGGTACGGCAATTCTTTGCAGTTTCAGTCGCTACAAGTTCTTTATTCTGTAATTTACGCCCATGATCAGGTTTGATTACATCTAAGCGAGTCCTTAACCGCCTGCCTTGCAACAGTCGAGCGGGACTTTCACCCGTCGTGCAATGCGGAGTATTATGATATACCAACAAGTACCTCTGAATCGCGAGCTCTGGGTCGATTCCCTCACAGCGCGCCTTTTTTATAACGTTCTTAACTATCTTTACGGCGTTTTCTGCTGCTCCATTCGAGGCAGGGTTATAGGGCGCCGAGAACATTTGGTATACTCCATTATTACTTAAGAAATCTTTAAACAGTTTACTAGTAAATGGAGGTCCATTATCTGATACGACTTGTTTGGGTATACCCCATCGAGACCAGGATTCACGCAACTTAGCTATTGTCATTTCAGCTGTAGTGCGATTCATCTTAAAGGCTTCAATCCACTTCGACCTCGCATCGATCGATACAAGGTAAGTCTGTCCGTCGATGGGCCCAAGGAAATCGAGATGCACCCTCTCATACGGCGCGTGGGGCCACCGCCAAGGTGCAGGGGGTGCGGACCGGGGTGCCGGTGCCACAACCGAGCACGTGATACATGCGCGGCATGCCGCCTCCACCGCCTCGTCCAGGCCGGGCCACCACACGTAGCTACGGGCGTACGCTTTTGTCTTTACGATGCCCATATGTGGCTCGTGCAGCTCGCGGAGTACCGACTGCCTACACGATGCGGGAACCACGAGTCTATGCCCCCACATGATACATCCTATTTCAACGTATAATTCGTCTTTCCTAGTTAAAAATGGCTCAAGTTGCTTAACATCGACATCTTTAGGCCACCCGTTTTCGATGTAGCCATAAACGCGACTCAATATGGGATCGCGCGTCGTTTCCCGCCTTATAACTTCACCGTCGAGAAGCATTGCGTTGGTTGCAAAATGTAAATACGTTTGTTCGGGCGGCTCCTCTGCACACTTCTCAATGACCGGTAAACGAGATAAAATGTCCGCGCCGTTACTATACGTACCTACGTATTCTATGTCGAAATTGTACGCAGCTAGTATCAGCGCCCACCGCTGCATACGGCTAGCAGCCATAGTAGGTATGGCTTTGTGAGGACCAAATATGCTAACGAGTGGCTTGTGGTCCGTCTTTAACCTGAACCGCCTACCTAACAGGTACTGATGGAATTTCTTTACGCAGTATACTATAGCTAGCGCCTCACGATGTATCTGCGCGTAGCCCTGTTCCGTTTTCGTAAGTTTCCTAGACACGTACGCGACAGCACGCTCCTCACCGCCGCGATCGCACTGTGACAATACGCCGCCGATACCTACAGAGCTCGCGTCGCACGTCAGCACCAGCTCGCACGCTGGGTCATAGTGCGCCAGAACGCGGCTGCTTATCAGCAGCTGCTTCACGCGCTCGAACACCTGCTGGTGCTGGCTGCCCCATTGCCACCGCGCCCCTTTACGGAGTAACTCGTGCAGCGGGTGCAGAATGCCGCTGAGATTTTGAACGAACTTAGCATAAAAATTGACCAATCCTAAGAATGATCTTAGTTCGGAAATTCCTTCCGGGCTCGGCATATCCTTAATAGCGCGTAGTTTCTCTGGATCGGGTCTGATCCCGTTCCTATCTACAATGAAACCTAAGTACTTTACTTCCTTAGCTAAGAATGAGCATTTTTCGAGGTTTATCTTTAGACCTACTGAACCTAGCTTATTCAAAAGTGTCTCCAGCGATTTTAAATGCGAAGATCTATCTGGTGCGGTGATTATTAAATCATCTGCGAAGCACTGTACATTAGGAATGCTATCGACGATGTTACTAACGACTCGTTGGAATATCCCACTGCTGGACGATAATCCGTACACAAGGCGGTTATATTTAAACAAACCCCTATGAGTAGTGATAACACAGTACTTCTTCGAGTCTTCCGAGAGACAGATTTGGTTGTAAGCTTGAGACAAATCGATTTTTGTAAATTCCTCCCCACCGGCTAAGTTCGCGAGCAAGTCATCTACTTTCGGCAGCGGATACCTATCGACCATAAGTACGGGATTGAGCGTTACCTTGAAATCGGCACGTATGCGGAGTCCACCGTCACTCTTGTTAACCAATACAAGAGGCGTCGCCCAGTCCGAGCAGTCTACGGGCTCGATGACCTGATTGCGCAGCATCGCGTCGAGCTCGGCGTCGACGCGCTCCCGCAGCGCGTAGGGCACCGGCCGCGCGCGGTGGTATACCGGCGCCGCGCCCTCGCGCACCCTCAGTGTCGCGCAGCCTCCCGTGTACCGGCCCAAACCAGTACCGCTCCACACTTCTTTATATCTGTCGAGCATTTTATCGAGAACATGTTTAACAGGCTCTAATTTAAAATTACTCGTTACATTTGTGTACTGAAAAATAGGTATCTGAATTCCTAACTCTGCGAGCCATTGCCTGCCAATCAATGATGTAACACCTGTATCGATAACGAACAGGTCAAGCACCTGTTGATGTCCGTTATATTCTACACAGGCCGTCATGCATCCTAATGGCTTAACTTTGGATTTGCCGTCGTAAAAGAAGAAACACATATTTGGACTTTTCTAACTTAACATCACTGAACAATGCATCATACGTTTTTTTGCTAATGCATGAACCCGGTGTCCCAGTGTCTACTTCCATTTTTAACTTTTGCCCATTTACTGACAAGTTTAGACTCACCGGTGTATAGTGGCCTAGAGACATTTGAAACATCGGTTCGTCGACCTCCACCTCTGCGCTCGACTCCTCGCTGCTGTTGTCCGCTGGACACACGTAGTTCGCCTCCTGGTTGCGCCAGCTGCCACCGCCGCCGCGCTTGGTACCCGGCCCCTTGCCGCCGCCGTTCGGTTTAGAAGCGTCCCTATGGGGGCACACTCGTCTCAGGTGACCTTTGTTTCTGCAACTACTGCACACGAATTCCTTGAACCTGCACCCGTCTATCTGATGCTGCCCACCACACGCCTTACAGCTACTAGCTCGTCCCGCCGATGAACCCGCTCCGGTGTTCTTCGCTGAGCCGCTGTACCGCGCGCCGCGCGCCGATGTCGTCGCTCTGAGCGCATGCACCGCGCTCGTGACGGCGCCGCCTGCCCCGCCGCTCGATGCCGCCGATGAGTCTACGGCCGCCGCATCTCTTTCCGCAGCTTCCAGAGCCGTTGCTAAAGATAACGCTTTTGCATATGTTAAATCCGATTCCGAAAACAGTCGCTGTCTTATCAAATCACTGTTTACTCCGCACACGAACTGGTCACGTAGATTATCAGTTAGCGTATCCTTGAATTCACAGTCCTTTGCTAGCTTCTTCAACATAGCTACATACTGGACTATGCTCTCGCCAGCCGCTTGCCGCCTCTGTCGAAATCTGTACCGCTCTGCCATGATGGATGGCTTGGGTTGCAAATGTTCTCGTACAAGAGTAACTACTTCATCGTAGGTGAAGTCTGTTGGCGGCTTTGGATTCGCAAGGTTCACCATTAACTCGAACACGTCCTCACCAACCAATGAGATCAAGGTCGGCAGCTTGAGATCCTCCTTGATAGCATTTGCACGGAAATACATGTCGACACGTCCACAGTACAAAGTCCAGTTCCCCGTATTTACGTCAAATTCTTTAATTTTTCCGATCCCCATGTTTGCCGATCACTTTATAGTCCTTGATAATTAATTGCACGCACAATTCTTTATTTACCGTCGTCGCCAATGGTTTATACGGGATTTTATAAAGGAGCAATGAAACTTCATGGAAAGTGGCACACAATGGATGATATATTATTTAGCGCGTGGGTACTTACACATCGCGGACGAAACTACCCACATTGGTAATTATGAGTGGAAACACCACATCAGGAACTACGACTGGTACCACAACACCTAGACCCGGAACAAATATTTGCAGATCATACAAACACTTGTTCCAATGTGGGAATCGAACCCGCAACCTCTCGCTTCTCAGTTGGCTACTCGCCTGCAGTGCCACAGAGGTGGAAAAGTCGTAGACTTGATGTTTTTTTCTGCATTCTCCTAAGAACACAGAATTTTCACTTTCCACTGTTACCCATAGCTTTTCTCAAAAAAATCATAATACTGAATTTTCCGGGATTTGATATGCACTCCTGTGTCATCTCTGTTTTCAAGGGGTCTCTTCGAGCTTATACTTACATAGAATAAAACAAGCTTAAATACAAACGCTCGCTGGTGTTTTCTATGCGAGGGTGTTTGGCTGTGTCCTTTCAAGTTTTTTGGTCTGAGGTAGCTATAACAATATTATTTTTGCGCCCGTAGACTAGTTTTTTTTCTTGCTTTCTCCTCTCCTTTTTCGTGGCTCGCTCTGCTCGACGAGGTCACCTCATTCGTTTTGCAAAAAAATATTGGCTCTCTTCACTCGCTGGTATTTTGTGACTCGTTTCTGTCCTTGGTTTTTTTTTTTTTGCTGTTTTGCAGTCAATCAATCAATACCATCACATGCCATCACTACTGCTGTCGTTTGTTGTTTGTTTGTTTGATTAATTTTGTCCAAAAAAAGAAGAAGAAGAAGATTAATTTTGATTGATTGAATTGTTTGGTTGGAAACACAGTCTAGGGACACGCAACGCTTTCGTAATTTTTAAGAAATTACGAGAAAACAAGTGGTTTTCCATATATATTCCCGCTTTTATCGCTTGCATAACTAATAGCTAAATTCATAAACCATGGCTGATGTGCTAGATATCGAAAACTCCGAGGAATTTGAGGTCGATGAAGACGGCGAACGTACGTATATTTTTTTCGTTTTATTTATGTTTCGCTTGTATTTCCTCTACTGTTTTCCTGTATTTACTTTCAAAATACATAAATAATTACGGTAAATTCTTAAAACATGTTGTAAAAAAGACATTTACAAACTTTATTTTTATTGAATTTTAGGTTAGTTGGTCTAATTGGTAATTGGTGATTTGGTGCCAATGACTAGTTAGAAAGTGCTTTTTTTACTGTTACGTTTACCGCGTTATTTAAGGCCTGAACAAAGGTAGTAAAACTAATAAACCTTATAATAGTTATTGATGTTTGTGTACAAAATAAAAGCAATGTTTTTTCTGTATTTTTCAGGGGGTATTGAAAGATTGAAGGAAAAGGCTCGCAAACGCAAAGGACGTGGGTTCGGAGGAGAATCGGTCGGTGGATCAGAGCGCGGGAACCGGGGCAGGTAGGGCTTGAATCATCATCACAGCCATAATCATGTCCGCTGCTGGATGAGGCCTCCCCCGTAAAAGCAATGTAGGATTTGCCATTATTACCATACTTGGCAGGCAGATTGGTGATCACAATATTTGTGTGGATTACTCAGGTGGATGCTGTTGCCCATCCCCTGGTGTAATCCCTTAGTCAGTTTTTACGGCATTCAAAGTCAAAGTCAAAAGTATTTTATTCATTGAAATCACAAGGATCATTTTGAATCGTCTTAAAAAATAAATTTACAGTTACTCCTGTTCCAACGCAACCAGACCTAGAAGAATCAGGCAACAAACACGGTCTGTTTTTCTTTTGATGATCCTTCTTACTACTAGGTGGAGAGCGCCTGTGTGGTGCCTCGAGAACAAGTTGAAGCTGATTCAAGGAAAAAAGGAAAACCAAATTAAAAGCCTTACTTAGGTAGGCAGTCAAAAGTAAGATGATAGAGAGAATCAGCAAAAGTTCATAAGGCAGCACACACTACGCTTGATATACACATAAATAACACATCAGTAATAAATTATATGCAGGTACAGACATTGCAAATTGACAAATTAGGTGTCGAGGGGCAGAGCGACATCAGGCCACGCGGCTTTATCATTAACATAGTCATGTAGTGTGTAATACGCTTTCTTAATTAAATTATTCTTTATGTAAGATTTAAATCTTCGAATCGAAAGTTTAGAAGCACTTTCTGGAAGTTTATTATAGAACCGAACAGAATTCCCCATAAAAGACCCACTTACTTTTTTTAATCTAAATTTGGGAATACTCAGTTTATTTTTATTTCTCGTGTTAAAACAATGCACGTCACTTTTTTTCATAAATCTATCTAAGTGTTTATGTGTATATAATAAGGTTTCGTAGATGTATTGCGATATTACGGTGAGAATGTTAATTTCCTTAAAACGCTCCCTCAAGGAGTCACGTGGCTTCATTTTATAAATGGCACGTATTGCCCGTTTTTGTAAAACAAATATTGCTTGGATGTCTGCTGCTTTCCCCCACAGAATGATGCCATATGACATAACACTATGGAAGTAGCCAAAATAAACTAGCCTAGCTGTAGCTTCATCAGTAAGCTGCCTTATCGTACGAACTGCATATGCAGCGGAACTAAGTCTACCCGCAAGTGCCTCAATTTGTGGTCCCCACTGCAAACTTGCATCAATATTAAGTCCTAAGAAAACAGTAGAGTTTACAAGATTGAGTGTCTCGCCATTTACTTTAATATTAGTTGGGTAATGTTTTACATTTGGCAAAGTGAATTTAATGCATTTAGTTTTTTTAGCATTAAGCAATAGATTATTTACTGTGAACCAATCAAGAACTCGCGATAGTGATTTATTTAGATCATCGTAATTAGCTTTTGACCTATCAACTTTGAAAATTAAAGACGTATCGTCAGCAAATAAAACTATATCACATATGTCTTTTACATAAAAAGGGAGATCGTTAATGTATACTAAAAATAGAAATGGGCCTAGTATTGAACCCTGGGGCACTCCCATAACAATAGACGATCCTGAAGACCTTTCACCACCAACGTCAACTTTTTGTACTCTATTGGATAAGTAAGAATTTACAAGGTTAATTGCCTGATTTTGGATGCCATAATGTTTTAACTTCAAAATTAGAGTAGCATGACTCACGCAGTCGAATGCTTTGGATAGGTCGCAGAATACTCCGATCGCGTCTTGCGAGTTTTCCCATGCTTGAAATATGTGTTCCAAAAGCAAGGTACCAGCATCAGCTGTTGATCGACCCTTGGTAAATCCAAATTGATGACTATGAAGTAGTCTGTGGAAGTTAAAGTGTGACAATAATTGAGTAAGAATAAGTTTTTCAAAGATTTTACTTAACGCGGGCAATATAGAAATCGGCCTATAATTAGCTGGATCTTTTGCACTTCCAGACTTGAACAAAGGAATTAATTTACTATGTTTCATAAGATCTGGAAAGATTCCGTCGTCAACACATCTATTAAAAATGTAGGCTAAGCATGGAGCAATATCAATAATTATAATACCTAACACCTTTGTGGATATTCCCCAAAGATCTTCAGTATTTTTTATATTAAGTGACTTAAATGTCTTAACAATACTATCGGCATTTACGTATCTAAAGCTAAACGCGATCTCACATTTAGCAACACTTAGTTCCAATAAAGTAGATGCTCCAGAGGCAGATGATTGTAATGACTGGGTTACAATAACTGGTATATTAGAGAAAAAATTGTCAAAGGCATTCGCGACATCAATCTTTTTTGTCAATATTGTATTGTTTATGTTTAATTTGATCTGCTTATTGCGTGGCTTAGATTTACCTGTTTCATTATTAATTAATTTCCAAGTTGCCTTAATTTTATTCGATGATTTTTCTATTTTTTTTCTCAAATGTAATGATTTAGCTGCACGACAAACTTTTTTAAAAGTATATGAATAGTTCTTTATATACAAAATAAACTTTGGGTCATGCAACATTGATTCCCTAGCCGCATAGAGATCATATAATTTATTCCTACTTCTATAGATACCGGGTGTCGCCCAATCAGCTAACCCGACATTAGATTTAGCTATACATGTTTTTAACTGAAATATCTCAGTATGTTGCTCATTTATCAAATTAGACAAGGAGGTAAAAAGGTCATTTGGATCATCTACGCATGGTAAAAGGGGTATTTTAAGTTCAATACTGCTCTGAAACTTCATAATTCGACTTCCTGTGATAGGCCGATAAGTGAATTCCTTAGGTTCATCTACCAAATTACAAGTAAATATAGCACTGTGACCGTAATGATCCGAGGTGAAATGTTTAATTACTGCTTTATCAATTGGAACACTACTGCAATATATATTATCCAAACAGGTGGCTGATGTAAGTGTCACCCTTGTAGGTTCTTCGAAAAGGTGACGTAAATTGAAACATTTAAATAAGTTAAGAATTCTCTCAGATAGAGGATTCACAGGAATATCTATATTGAAATCTCCGCAGACTATTAACATTTTACTACGCCCAAAAGTTTTAAGCAGTACTTCTTCCATAGTGGATTCAAATAACGCGAAGTCCGCGTCAGGGGGACGGTAAACACTCACAATGATATGCCGCTCAAGCTCAACACACGACAGCTCAATAGTCCTCTCAATAGTGAGATTTGCAACATCTTTACGTTCTTTGCATTTTAAATTATTTCGAGCAACAATTAAGGAACCGCCACGTATGGCGTTCTTGCGTTTGAATGAACTTACAATATTATAATTCTCATAATAAGGGAGTAAATCAAATTGTAATAACCAGTGTTCAGTAACACACATGATATCTATATTAAACATGTTTAAAAATAATTCTAATTCTAATATTTTGCTGGGAAGGCCTTGCACATTTTGATGTACTACATGTAATGTGCCAGGCTTTCTCATTGTCGGACTCGTCAGTTTAAACAAATATTGTCAGCTGACCCTCCTGCTTGTGTGCCATTAGTAATACTACTAACTACAGGCACGTCGATTAACTGCGTTATAGTACTTATAACGGGATCAAAAATATTAAATGCTAACAATTTAGCAATTATCAGTTTACTATGTCTACTAAGAAGCACAGTATCTCTGGTCAAAATAAAATTACTAATAAAATTATTAGTATCAAAAAACAAAACGTCTCTATGACGACAAGTCAAATTATAAAATATTAAATTAAGATTCCAAATTGCTTGATTGTCTTTGGAACTCAAAGATTTTGAGTACGGGAATGCACATAAAATTAATTTTCCCAAACCTGAATCTAGCTTATGTAGCAAAGTCTCAACTAGCTTAATTATATCTAGTCGCATGACACCACTTGTAGGTTTATAAAAATTAGGTTGTTCTCTAAAAACTGTTCTGGCACCACACGGCGCTCCCCGCCTAGAAGTAAGAAGGATCATTTAATAAAGCTGAGCCGTGTTTGTTGCCTGATTCTTCTAGATCTGGTCGCGTTGGAACAGGAGTCAATTTATTTTATAAGACGATTCAAAATGATCCTTGTGATTTCAATGAATAAAATACTTTTGACTGACTTTTGACTAAAACAATAAAACTTGGTGATCGGAGCTAACCATAGAACATTACGATTAACTGTTGTTGAGCTGTAGTTGGGAGATTTTGTATGTTGCAGGGAGTTGTATGAAATGGTGGGAGAACCCAGGCAACCCTACATCCTAGTCGGATTATTATTATTTGCATTATTATAATGCGAATATCTGTCGAAGGATTGATAGGCCGAATAAAAAATAAAAAAAAATGCTGGACAATTTCACACAACATTATCTAGCCCCAAGCTACGCCAGAGCTTGTGTTATGGGTACTAGTTAACTGATATACTTAATACAATACATTACATAGATAGATATTTTTTATTATACATAGAAAACACCCAGAACACCCTGAACAAATATCTACAGATCGCACAAATATTTGTTCCGAGGCAGGAATCGAACCCGCAACCTCCTGCGTCGCAGGCGAACGTTCGCCCGCCGCGCCACAGAGGTCGTCATTACTATTTCTAAAGAAAATAAAAGAAAGAAAAAACATTTATTTGTGCCAACAAACAAAATTCCACACAAAATGACACACACACACACACACACACAGAAATAAAGAAAAATAAAACTAGTTTGTGTACTACTATTACTATTAGCCCATACTGTCCCATTGTTGGGCAAAGGACTCCCCCCATTTCCGCCAGTCACTACGGGCCGATGTGGGAGAGAAGGCCGCGCGGCTGAAGTGGGATTGAGCCGGTAAACATGGCCATGCAGGGCATGGAGCCCTGATACAGCCTATTTGCATTATTATAATGAAATTATATGTCGAAGAATTGGTTGGCTGAATTGGTTGCTTGGGCCTGTTCTTTAGTGCTGGTGTTCAAGTGGCCAAGTGTTGTTTTGTTTGTAGGTACGACAGCCTCGCGCCGGAAGGAGATGGCACCACACCCGGCCCGCAGCGCTCCGTGGAGGGCTGGATACTGTTCGTCAGCAACGTGCATGAGGAAGCACAGGAAGAGGATATTCAGGTTCTTACTATTATTATACTAACACTAGTGGCTCGACCCGAACTGAGACCTCGCGAGTACACGCGATTTAGGCAATGACAGTTTCAAAAGAGGAAGGCGAGTGACAACCTTTCTTGGCTGGTCCTACTCAACTGAGTCTGCTGACACACCCATACTTTAGTCGCACTTGGAACATTGTCGAGAACGGTTGTGTTCTAGTATAGACCTAAAATGCATCAAAATGCCTTCTTGTGTATTTATAAAGTGCTTCAATAACTCCGGGAAGAAAAATTAGTCATGGAGTTACTTTCCACTCCTTAGTATGGTTAAAAACATTGTATAGCTGAAAAATATAGACTGTTGATTAAATACCGACCACATCGCCATATTTGAGAGAGCGAGATAGACAATACGGGGACTACAGTCGACTACTACAGTCGAGGAGTTCCGAACCAGACATTTGTGCGACGCCCGAGGCGGCCCGAGTCAACCGGAGCCCAAATATAATGACTGCTATGTTAGAGCGTCACTCGTCTTCCTCTTTTGAAACTGTCATTGAATTTAGGTAGGTTTTTCGAATAGTTAGACCTACAACGTCGTTCAAATTCCTAGAAACGGGAGGTCAACAATTGATTTTATACTGGTAATTATTTTATAGAGTACGGGTTTCGAAACTCTTCAATTTTAGACTTTTCCCTGTATTTGTGTCATAAAAGCTACAAACATACCAAGATTAGTGGCAGTATCCTAGAGGTTTTGGTTTTTTTACATTTTCGATTTACCCTAATATCTCAAAAACTAAATAAGTAAAAAAAATATAAAAAATAGTTTTGAAATGTCGAAGTGAGGGGCTTTCATATGACACCCCATTTGACATGATTTTCTCACTTTTATATTTTTTACACCCTCTTCAACCCCAATATCTCAACAACCCCCGGACCAACCCCCAACCAATATTGCTCATAACCTTCCCAACAAATTGTACCAATACTATCTACCCCCAATCAAATTTCATGAAGATCGGATTAACGGTTCGGAAGTTATGCTTGGACAAACGTACTTACATACATCCATACATACATACATACATACATACATACATACATACATACATACATACATACATACATACATACATAAATACATACATACATACATAAATTAAATAAATACATACATACGCCGATTCGTCCAAGTTGACTCAGAAAACTCGCTTCGCTCGTTCAATTAACATACAAATGGACTTGTTAGTAAGATTCATTGGTATAAAATTTGTCCTGGCTGCTAGCTTATTAAGGAATGTGTTATTAAAAATAATTATGGTGGTAATAATTAGCAGGGCATATTATGGTGACAGCAAGCTGATCTGATGATGTAGACGGAAGGTGGACAACGTAACTCCTCGAGGGATAATAGTAGACTGACCATGTTAAGGCTCATTTTGATCAGCACACGGTTTCAATCACTAATTTTATAAAAGCTTGTTCATTCTATTATTCAATATCTATCTATGTAATGTATTGTATTAAGTATATCAGTTATCTAGTACCCATAACACAAGCTCTGCTTAGCTTGGGTTTAGATAATTTTGTGTGAACTGTCCACCATTATTTATTTATTTATTATTTAATTATAAATGTTTTGTATACGTTTCAGACCCAGTTCTCAGACTATGGAGAGATTAAAAACATCCATCTCAACTTGGATCGACGAACGGGCTTCCTGAAGGGATACGCGCTAGTCGAGTACGAGACATACAAGCAGGCAGCGGTAAGAACTACTTACTTTAGGCTACCGTACCCAAAGGGTGCCAAGGGTGTCTGGGTGGCTACTCTTGACACTCGATCACAATCCTAATTTGGGAGTTGCTGTCAAATTGTGCCATTTGTTACTCTTGAATCCAATCCTACCACAAGATTGTATGCGAACCTGGTGGGATTTTAAGGAACTAAACGAAATCGACTATACTCAAATCCACGATATTTGGGAAAATTAGTAATAATTACTTGTAATAATAAGGATTATGCATGTTATTTTCAAACGTAATGAATGGTAGTTTTATTGCGTTGTGTGTGTCCACACGTGCACACCTACATCATGTTGTTCTCTCAAGAGTCATCACACGAAGTCGGCCACGTACACAATTTACATTTTAATCTCGGTTTGATCCAGAGTGCTAAATTTTGTGAAAACTGGATTGGGATTGGATTGGGATTGAAACTGTTGTCAAGGGTAGCCCTCCAGTTCTGGCCGAATTTGAATTTAATTATAGGTCGCGCACAACGAGTAATGAGCGCAGACTGACCTTCAATGCGCAGTAGTAATCTAATTGTAATTATGTCAGCTTACACACTTTAATTCCTGACATTAATTGATGACATCTGTGGCGCGGCGGGTGAAGGTTGGCCTGCGACCCTGGAGGTTGCGGATTCGATTCTCGCCTCGGAACAAATATTTGTGCAATCTGCAGATATTTGTTCAGGGTGTTCTGGGTATTTTCTATGTATAATAAAAAATATCTATCTATGTTTTGTCTTGTATTAAGTACATCAGTTATCTAGTACCCATAACACAAGCTCTGCTTAGCAAGTTAAGATAAATGTTGTGTGAACTGTCCAGCATTATTTATATTTATTTATTACAAGCTTTTAATTAACTTGCAATGTATGTCCGGGTGGAATCTTGCAACTGAATTTTAAAGCAGTTATCCTCAACCGATTGAGATTTTTGGCGTACCTGTCAAGTTCCGATGATAATACAATATGATGGTCACAGCGAGCTGATCTGATGATGGAGACGGAAGGTGGACAACGGAAATCCTCGATGGATAATAGTAGACTGGCCGTGTTTAGGCTCATTTTGATCAGCACACGGTTACGATCACTAAATTTCCCGTTTTTATAAAATAATTGATCACTAACTTTATAAAAACTTGTATGGAAAAATATATTTTCACAAAAAACTTTTTTATAACACAAGCCCTGCTTAGCTTGGGGCTAGATAATGTTGTGTGAACTGTCCAGCATTATTTATTTATTTATATTTTATTTTTTAATTACCCCACAGAGTGCACGCGAAGCCCTGGACGGCGCAGACATCCTCGGCCAGGCTATATCTGTGGACTGGTGCTTCGTCAAAGGACCCTCGAAAGTGCACAAGAGCAGCAAACGGCGATAGAACCATCTATATTAAGAGTTGATGTTGTAAGCGATGTAATATTTGGTAAACTGTCCCTTTCTGCTTAAGGTGGTTGTTTTTTTTTTTTTTCTACCAATGTGGCATACAAGCATACGGCCTGTTGGTATGCGGTTACCGTGGCCTATGGACGCCTGCAATACCAGAGGCATCACACGCGCGTTGCCGACCCTTTAATCATTTACAAACACCCCTTTTGAAGAACCCCATACTGTAGTCACCTGGGAAACCTGAAATCATTCCACAACCTGAGCGTTCGCGGGAGGAAGTACTAACGTATTTTACCAACTATGGGCAAACAGATATAATTTTACACTGAAATGAATGTTGTTGGCTTATATATTGGTCATTATTTGCTGCAAATTATATTTGGTCGAAGAAAACACTGGATTAATAGCGAAAATAACATCGAAATTACTTGTATTGACTAAAATAACGATGTTATTATTAAAATTTGATGTTTAATCCAGTGTTTAATTCAACCAAATATGATCTGCCGCATTGTTTTTTAAATTTCATCAAAATGACTTGTGTGAACAATTTTTTTGTTATTTTCGCTATTAATCCAGTGTTTTCTAAACCCAAATATGATTCACCGCAAATAAAGACTGTAAAAGCCAACAACAGTAATTTCAGTGTAAAATTATACTCTGTTTGCCCGTATTTGGTAAAATACGTTGGTATGAAAAAGCAACCACCTTAAGGTTAAGTGAGTCTCAGAGAATGTGCATGTCGCAGCCAACTGGTTGAATTTAGCCGTTTAATTGGACGGCTAGCCCTTTTAATTGGACGGCTAGCCCCTTTATCAACGCCATTCACAACATAAAAAGTCCTGGACCTTCAGAAAATGGCTAGCTCAACTGATCCAAATCACTACCAGACGGAAGCGTCCCTAAGATGCTGGCTGCATTGCCACGCTGAATGGCAATACTAATGCGTTGAGCCAGATAAGAGCCAGCTCTCGGGTAACTCGTCGCTTCGACCAGACGCCTTGAAATAATTGTGTAAACGCGAAGGGCCCCGGATCCCCACGAACCCAGAGTCTCGACCCCGAAAGGCTCAGAAACTAGATCAGCTATCTGTTGCTGATAATAATTATTAAGATCGCTATTAATTACAAATTTTTCTGTTTGGTGTTGGCTGTAGAACATTACAATTTCGAACAAAATTTAGAATTTTCCATTTGTCTTTTCTGACGTAAGTTAAATATTTATGTGTAAGAAAACTTTAAATTTAGGTGATACGTAGCTTTCTTTCCAATAACTTGTGTAGAAACAAATAATGATGTTTAATGGTAAATAAATAGTGTTAAATTTACACTGAAACCTCAAATTTGTTATGTTGTTTCCAATTCTTACGAAATAAATCAATCATTGCTAAATAAATCATTAATTCATTCATTGAAAACCCATCTTTGTAAAGTCTTTCAACGGAAATAAATATTGTTAAATTAAATATTGCAACGCTAACTTTATAATCGTATTTCAAGAGCATAATGTAAAATTTATTAACCCTGAAACCCAGACTTTGTAATAGTGTTTCATCGGAAATAAATAGTGTTAAGGCTCTCGCTTGCGGCGAGAAGTTCAATTTGTTGGGTGTTTTTTGCTCATTACAGCTCATAAACACTTCTTCAGATAGCGAAAGTTGAGTTCGCGAGAACTAGGAGACTTAACACACATGTTTTAATTGATGATAGTATCTCATAAATATCATCAGTTTAGCTACGATACACATAAACAAAAAAAAACACTGTAAAAACTGTGTTAACATAGCTAAACTGATGATATTTATGAGATACTATAAATTAAAACATGTGTGTTAAGTCTCCTAGTTCTCGCGAACTCAACTTTCGCTATCCGAAGAAGTGTTGATGAGCTGTAATGAGCAAAAAACACATTAAAAAAAAATATAATTTTGCGCCACAAGCGAAAGCTCCAACCGTAAATTTTGTAATGTCTTAGGTTTTTGCGGTATATCTGTTCTACTTGCGACTCTGAAGCTGAAAAATATTACAAATATCAATATCAAAAAAAAATACGCAAGAAATCAGTTTTTTTTAAAATTTACAGTGTTTTTGTTTATGCAACACCTTTGTAACTCATTATTAATGTTAGCAGTAACTATATGATGGATGGTGTTCAAATAAAATTAAACTCTAATGTGTAGTTAAGAAACACTTCTTTCAATAAATAAGTAATTTTTATATTCTGTATTTTATTCATAAGGTATAAATTTGCAATATCTGTACATATTTAATAACAATTTACAGAAAGAATAATACAAGGTATGTACAAAATACATATGAAACAGTTGTGCTACCTGAAGACCGCTGCAAGCGATCTAAAGGTAGCTCAACTGATCTAAATCACTACCAGACGGAAGCGTCCCTAAGATGCTGGCTGCATTGCCACGCTGAATGGCAATACTAATGCGTTGAGCCAGATAAGAGCCAGCTCTCGGGTCATGCGTCGCTTCGACATATAACTGTACTGTCTCTGTATCTGTCTATACCATAGTTTTTTTTTAATGACGGAACAAGCAGATGTCCCGTGTGATTCTAAGCGGTAACCTCTGCCTTTAACTATGCATTACCTCATAGGTCACGTCCACCTAGGACGCGCCCTATGTGGCATTGCACTGCGCCCGCCACCCTGAGACAAAGATCAAAAGTCTCATGTGCCTGTAATTTCACCGGCACTCATACCCTTCAAAGAACAACACAGCAATGCGAGCATTACTGCTTTACGGCAGAAATAGGTATGGAGTTAGTACTTCCGTGGACGAACTCTTACAAAAAAAGCTCTACTACTACTAAAAGTACTATTAAACTAGCAGTACTACCTATTTAAAGTATATCAAGTGTAGCGTGTGCTGTCAAGAAATCTTACTTTTGACTACCTGCCTAACTAAGGTTTATAAGTTTGTATGGTACGACTGGACCAATTTTGATGAAATTTGGTAGGTATACAGATAGATAAAAGAGGAGAAAAACGCGGGTGACAGCTTGTAGAATATTTTCATCGTTTGGGTTCCGACTACCCGCACCAATTAAATAAATAAATAGTACTGGGCAGTTCACACAACATCATCTAGCCCTAAGCTAAGCAGAACTTGTGTTATGGGTACTAGACAACTGATATACTTAATACAATATATTACATAGATAATATATATTTTATTATATGTAGAAAATACCCAGAACACCCTGAACAAATTTCTGCAGATCGTACAAATATTTGTTGCGAGGCGGGAATCGAACCCGCAACCTCTTGCATCGCAGGCGAACTTCGCCCGCCGCACGAGAGAGGTCGTCAAACCTGCTCATAGCCTGAAGAAATCGCAGTTGTACAAAAAACAAAAAAGATTATGGTACAACTGGAAAAACTATTCGGTAAGACTACTGGGAACAGCCCTCTTATGCCTATGGAGTACCTATGTGGCTGTCTCATCTCCTGTTTGTACCTTGCACGGGCAAAACCAAAGAATATAAATGGCAAAAAAACATTTTATAATTTTATCAAAAGTGCAAAAAGTATGCCTCTTGTGGATTCGACTTGGGTTACTTTCAGTAGTGCTGCTACAGCTTCATAGATGGCGCTGCTAATGACTGAATGCAGGTTAACTTGCACAATTAGTATATACGTAGGAAAAATCGTGTTGTAAAAAGTTATATGAACTGCGATATTCTAAATATATAGTAGACAACACGGTCAGTGGTGGTAGAAGCTAAGCAAGCCAATGGCGACATTGTCCCTATTGGCTATTATTGTACTCAAAAGATGGCGCCACACTGAGGTTACTGTTATTAAATATCATAGTTTGCTATTATTTAAAGTAATTCTTAATTCAAATAGGACAAAAATATTTATTAGAACTAAAATATCTGTATAATGTTTGATAAAAGTAAAATATGACTCAAAAACTAATCAAGTACTGAAATATCCTTGCAAGTTCTAGATCGCGCAAGCAAAGTTTTTTAGCGTTCTCACTATATATACAATAAAAATGTTCATACTGTTGTACTTGCTTCGGCAGTACATATACTAAAATTGGAACGATACAGAGAAGATTAGCATGGCCCCTGCGCAAGGATGACACGCAAAATCGTGAAGCGTTCCACATTTTTTGGATCATATTCATCAAAAAAATACTACTGCGAACTCCCAAGTGCTTGCAGTTTTTGTTTTTTTAGACTAAAAAACATCATTCGGTCCGTTTATTGGGTACCTATTTGAAAGAATGAACTAGATTTTTTTTAAACGAATAAAGCAAAGTGGCTCTTTCCTCTTTTTCGAAAAGTGAGTTCGTAGTTTTAGTAGCAGTAGAGCTTTTATATGTTAGTTCTTCCGGGGAAGTACTACCACCATAACTAATTTCTGCCGCAAAGCAGTGGTGCTCGCGTTGCTGTGTTCCATTGAAGGTTATGGGTGCTGGTGAAATTACAGGCACATGAAGTTTCAAGTGCCTGTTTTTTTTTGTGTCTAATATTAAGCAGCAGCGAGTGTCGTGTGTCACATGACACATGTCTCAGGGTGGCGGGTGCAGTGCAATGCCACATAGGGTGCGTCCTAGGTGGACGTGACCTATGTGGTAATGCGTTGTTACAGGCAGAGGTTACCGCTTAACATCAGGTGGGCCATCTGCTTGTTCCGTCATTCACGATTGCGATCAGAGAACATCTTTTATCGAAGTTCACGATAGTCAGTCGGTCTCGCAACGATTTTATATATATTGATTATTTTTATTAAAAAAATGTTTGTTTGTCTTGTATGAAAGTAAAGGGTATGCAATAAAATGCGTTCCATTCTTACGAATTATTTATTGATATATCTTATCATTATCTGTAATAATTATGGCTAATAAATAATAAATGCATTTAATTTATAAAAATATTTACAATAATTTACCTAAAATAAATAATGGACGGCTTCGTTGTAAATTAATTATAAAATAATTTATCTAAGAAAAAGAATAAGGTAAGTAGATTTTCTTAAAATATTATTTAACATTTTATGATGGAATATTAACTATTAGAGATAAATTCGGGGAATGTTATTCTAAATTTAATATTACAAAAAAAAAACTACCAGACTTCTTAGAATAAATTATCATAATTTTACAAAAAAAACAACTCTCAGTAAAAAAAAGTCAGTCACTTTACTAAAACTGCAGTAACTGTTAGATAAAAGATAGTCACTTTACTAAAACTGCAGTAACTGTTAGAAAAAAAAAAAACACTATACTAAAACTGCAATCTGTTAGATAAAAAATAATCACTTTACTAAAACTGCAATCTGTTAGATAAAAAATAATCTCTTTACTAAAACTGCAATCTGTTAGATAAAAAATCATCACTTTACTAAAACTGCAATCTGTTAGATAAAAAATCATCACTTTACTAAACCTGTTGGATAAAAAATAATCACTTTACTAAAACTGCAGTAACTGTTAGATAAAAAATCATCACCTGCAGTAACAGTTACATTAAATGACAGTCACTTTACTGCAGTTTTATTAAAGTGACTACTATAACTGCAGTAACTGTTATATCAAAGGACGGTCACTTTACTGCAGTTTTAGTAAAGTGACTACTAAAACTGCAGTAACTGTTAGATCCAAAGATCACTCTACTAAAACTGCAGTATCTTTCGGTATCCACTAACGCACTGCGTTAGATACCATAAAGTTTCCTTTAACTGTAGACACTTAGTATTTTCTCCAAAGTCTTGTATCTGGTGGTACCCAGGTATCACCTGGTGATCCCTAGGTATAACCTGGTGTTCCCCAGGTGTAACCTGGTGGTCCACAGGTATAACCCGGTGTTCCCCAGGTATAACTGGTGTTCCCCAGGTATAACCCGGTGTTCTCCAGGTATAACTGGTGGTCCACAGGTATAACTTGGTGGTATCCAAGTATAACTGGTGGTCCCCAGGTATGACCTGATGATCCCCAGGTATAACCCGGTGTTCCCCAGGTATAACCTGGTGTTCCCCAGGTATAACCCGGTATTCCCCAGGTATAACCCGGTGTTCCCCAGGTATACCCTGGTGGTGGCGTCCCTAGAACTGCAGTATCTGGTTGATCCAGTCCCTGAACTCCGAGATCCTGGTGTAGACTCCTGGCTGGTTGGGCTCCGCACACCCGATGCCCCACGAGATGACGCCTCCAAGCACGTATCTTCCGTCTCTTTCTCGCGGCAGCACCATAGGACCGCCACTGTCACCTACGAAATTAACAAAATAAGTTACTACGTTGTTGACGTTGACATTTAACTTTATTTTGACAGTTAAGTACAAGAGCAGCGCCATCTATTTTCAAGGCTAAGCATGCTTTGAAACGGCCGTATATACCCCTTATTGTTTTAGTAAATTACCTTTGCAGCTGTCGGTGCCCCCTTTGCTGCGGCCGGCGCATATGAATATGTTAGGTATGTGCTCGTTGTACCCCGCGGCTTGGTACATCGCCCCGCAAGCTGAGTTGTAGTTACCTTCGCAACTGTCGGTGCCCCCTTTGCTGCGGCCGGCGCTTATGAATATGTCAGGTATGTGCTCGTTGTACCCCGCGGCTTGGTACATCGCCTCGCAAGCTGAGTTGTAGTTACCTTCGCAACTGTCGGTGCCCCCTTTGCTGCGGCCGGCGCATACGAATATGTTAGGTATGTGCTCGTTGTACCCCGCGGCTTGGTACATCGCCTCGCAAGCTGAGTTGTAGTTACCTTCGCAACTGTCGGTGCCCCCTTTGCTGCGGCCGGCGCATATGAATATGTTAGGTATGTGCTCGTTGTACCCCGCGGCTTGGTACATCGCCTCGCAAGCTGAGTTGTAGTTACCTTCGCAACTGTCGGTGCCCCCTTTGCTGCGGCCGGCGCATACGAATATGTTAGGTATGTGCTCGTTGTACCCCGCGGCTTGGTACATCGCCTCGCAAGCTGAGTTGTAGTTACCTTCGCAACTGTCGGTGCCCCCTTTGCTGCGGCCGGCGCATATGAATATGTTAGGTATGTGCTCGTTGTACCCCGCGGCTTGGTACATCGCCTCGCAAGCTGAGTTGTAGTTACCTTCGCAACTGTCGGTGCCCCCTTTGCTGCGGCCGGCGCATATGAATATGTTAGGTATGTGCTCGTTGTACCCCGCGGCTTGGTACATCGCCTCGCAAGCTGAGTTGTAGTTACCTTCGCAACTGTCGGTGCCCCCTTTGCTGCGGCCGGCGCATATGAATATGTTAGGTAAGTGCTCGTTGTAACCCGCGGCTTGGTACATCGCCTCGCAAGCTGAGTTGTAGTTACCTTCGCAACTGTCGGTGCCCCCTTTGCTGCGGCCGGCGCATATGAATATGTTAGGTATGTGCTCGTTGTACCCCGCGGCTTGGTACATCGCCTCGCAAGCTGAGTTGTAGTTACCTTCGCAACTGTCGGTGCCCCCTTTGCTGCGGCCGGCGCATATGAATATGTTAGGTATGTGCTCATTGTACCCCGCGGCTTGGTACATCGCCTCGCAAGCTGAGTTGTTGATGACCGGCACCTTCACTTCTTGCAGGACGCTTGGGAGTGGACCCTCTGAAATATATTAATAAAGATTTTTATTAGTTGCGTGGATGACAGAACTGGAAGACTTCTGCCTATGAACAGTGCATTACCTCATAGGTAACGTCCACCTAGGAAGCGCCCTATGTGGCATTGCACTGCACCCGTCACCCTGAGACATAAAGATGAAAAGCCTCATGTGCCTGTAATTTCACCGGCACCCATACCCTTCAAGCAGGAACACAGCAAAATAATTCTTAAATTGTATATTGCTATTGCAGCTATAGCGCGAAACAGATCCCAAATTTTATTTTAGAATTATTTTATCATCAGAACTATAGATTTTAATTGAAATTAGTTGAATAAAAAATATATAGCAAATCAGGCTTAATAATAAAAGTTTTTTCTCGATAGAGGTCATGTGCTGCCCAAATGAGTGAATGAAATGAGTGAATGAAATAAGTGAATAAAACGAGTGAAAAAAACGAGTGAAAATTAAATGAGTGAAGAAAATGAGTCATTTTATGGAATTTGAATGATATTATTTTAAATTAATTGGTTGTGTTTTTAAATTTTCTATGTAAAAATAAATAATTTAAACTAACTAAATTAGCATGCCATCCTCTCCATTTGCACGCCGGCAGCGGCCAAACATATTGTGTCTTACTCATATTTTTACCATCAATTTGTACATATGTTTAAGCAAATAAATTATCTTTATCTTTATCTTTACCTTTATTGAATTGAGTGATTGAGTTGAGTAATTGAATTGAGTGAATGACATGAGTGAATAAGTGATAACGTGTGGTCTTACCGTCGAATAGCCTGCCCCACCCCGTGACGTAGGCGGTCTTGCCCACATAGTCCTCATCGTCATCTGGCACGCACACGGGCAGGATGTTGGGCTGGAACGTGACTGGCTCGTAGAACCTGCAAAACATAACATAACATGACATAACATAACATAACATAACATAACATAACATAACATAACATAACATAACATAACATAACATAACATAACATAACATAACATAACATAACATAACATAACATAACATAACATAACATAACATAACATAACATAACATAACATAACATAACATAACATAACATAACATAACATAACATAACATAACATAACATAACATAACATAACATAACATAACATAACATAACATAACATAACATAACATAACATAACATAACATAACATAACATAACATAACATAACATAACATAACATAACATAACATAACATAACATAACATAACATAACATAACATAACATAACATAACATAACATAACATAACATAACATAACATAACATAACATAACATAACATAACAAACAATGTTTCAATGGTGTGTAAGGCCTAAGAATAGAGCCCTCTGTCTCCTCCCGTGGATGTCGTAAAAGCGGACTAAAGGGATTACCCGGACTTGTTCATAATATTCGTAATATTCGTTGGTATAAGATTTGTCTCGGCTGCTAGCTTATTAAGAAATGTGTTATTACTGGAAGAAAGCGCTAGCCGAGTCAGTCGTGGGAAGCAATGGCGGCGATGAGCTCAACACTTGTCACGTCTATTTCCCACGATGGTGGAACCCACAGTGAAAAGAGGCCTTTGGGCAAAGGGCGTGTGTCTATGTGTGTATGTTAATTTATATTCAATGGACGGATTTGTTTTTCTTTTGTTTCGGACACTTTTCGAGCGCTGACTATTGTCTAATTTAATCGATGTGGATTACCATTTTCCTGTTAATTGCGCTGCGTGCGTGTTTTCATTTTTTCAAGAGCGATTTTTTATGAAACAAGCACCGGTTTTTTTTTTTTAATTATTGTTTTCGCCCTTCTTGTGTTTAGAGCATTGCAGGCCTCCAAACACTCGATGTTCTTGTGCTTTTGCAATTTGCAAGTATCATAATTATTGTATTTTCAAAACTGCCACTTTTGGCGTTCAGTTCAATTTCATGATTTGTCCGTGAATTAAAATAACATAAACAAAAAACTGTACTTCGTAATGACCAATTTGCGATCCGAGATGAATACAAATGATTATGTTAGCTCTATCAGTAGGAAGCGATCTCAAATCGAGTTCAACAAGGCGAATAGCATCACAAAAACATCTGCCCGTTATCTATAAACGTTGCTCTAGACACGGTAGTTTTATGTAATGGCTCGACAAACTGGCTTACGGCCCGCCTGATGGTAAGCGGTTACCGTCGCCTATTGACATCTGCAACACCAGGGGCATTTCCAATGCGTTGCCTGCCCTGAAGGACTCTTTTTACATTTTTTTTGAAGCGGCTCATGTTGTTGTTTAGCGGAAACACCTCAGGAGGGAGCCCATTCCACAACTTGCACGTATGGGGGAGAAAAAAACTCGTAAAGCGAGCTGTACGAGACACCCACGTGTCGATGATGTGTGGATGAGCTCCCTTGCGTTGTCGAGAAGTGCGATGGTTTTAGCTAGTTTAGCTTTTTAAGAAGCACATTGTTATAAAGAAAGAAATAAACGTTTATTCGCGACTATACACAATAAAGACACACCAACAAAAAAGCAAACAAGATAAGAACTAAATAAAAAACAAGACAAGTGCAAGTCAGACTCGCGCACGAAGGGTTCCGTACCAGTATCTATAAAAACAGCAAATAGTCACGTTTGTTGTACGGGAGCCCACTTAAATATTTATTTTATTGTTTTTTTTTGTATTTGTTGTTATAGCGGCAACAGAAATACATCATCTGCGATAATTTCAACTGTCTGACTATCACGGTTCATGAGATACAGCCTGGTGACTGACGGACAGACGGAAAGCGGAGTCTTGGTAATAGGGTCCCGTTTTAATTTGTGTGTGTGCCTGACGTAAGCCACAAAAGGGTCCCCAACTCAGCGTTTGCTGCCGCGCAACCCAGCGCTGATCTTCCGTTGAGGCCCAGAGTGAACCACGGATATCCATCATCCTCATCAGCCCACACTAGTCTACTGCTGGACATAGGCCTCTTCCTATACGCGCCACTGAGCCCGGTGTTCGGCTCTTCTCATCCACTTTCTGCCGCCGCCTTTCGTAGGTCATCGCTTCACCTAGCCAGAGCGCGCCCCACGCTACGTTGGCCAAGACGCGATCTCCACACAAGAACTCCTGTGAGGTAATGCACTGTTCATAGGCAGAGGGTACCACCTTACATCAGGTGGGCCATCTGCTTGACCCGTCATTCCAAGAAGTAGAAAATAAAATAAAATAAAAACTCGCTTACAACAATGGTTGTCGGTTCTTCGGCATATATGACCAGCCCATTGCCACTTCACCTTCTAATCCGGTGGGTTATGTCAATGACTTTAGTTCTCTGTCGAATCTCATTTCGGATTTTATCTTTGAGAGAAACTCCGAGCATAGCCCTTTCCATAGCTCGCTGTGCAACCTTGAACTGGTGGATTAGCTCTACCGTGAGTGTCCACGTCTCGGCACCATAGATCATCCGGTTAGGCGGATAGGTATCCGCTTAGGTTCCAATTGGGCGACGTATCGGGTTCATTGCAGCTATACCGAGGCCAAAAACTTTTATACATAAAACAGCTTTTTCTCATGCATAGTCCTGATCCCACACTACACTGTTCCCTTCCCTTCCCTTCCCCTTCCTTGGCCTTCCCAATGAAAGCCATGACGCCTTGAACCGCCTTGATCCACTGACCTCACGCTACCGTCAGAGTGTCATCGGTCTATCGAGTGCCTACAATGCATCATCCGGTTCGTGTTTTTCAAGATTTTTTGAACTTGATCTTGCTAATTCCGAGAGCTATGAGGTGACCTTGGTTCTTATATGAGTTTCCTCGTTTCAGGTTTTATACGGGACTAGCCCGTAAGTATAGGTACAGAAGGTTCTTTTTCTGGTGTACTAAATTCCAGCCAATAAGGTACAAATGCAATGTCGATGTCTTTATTTTATTTTTTATTTCATGATTCACCTCATTTTGGTGGCTTCTGAGAAGGGCACCACGCAATACCTGTTTCTTTCTGAGATAAATAAAGAAGTTCAGACTACTTCAGACAGAATACGACGCACATAATAAGTGAAGCCGAAAATTTTAGCTCGTGGGATGAATTTCAGGGATCAATACGGATGCACCCGAAAAACCATGCTCTTAACAAAGAACAATTTGTTATTATTTGTTTTATTTTGCCGTTTAATTAATATTTTTATTTATTTATTTGGGGCTGGATAATGTTGTGTGAACTGTCCAGCATTATTTATTAATTTATTATTTTTCCACTGACTTATTCTTTAAACTCGTTACAAAATTCATTTTTTATTATAAAGAAATACTACCTATATAAAAAAACAAATAGTATAAAAATAAAACTAAACGGAAAACCACCGACCGCGGAGCGAGGCCTATACGGTCGGAGGCTAGGGCTGCAGAGAGAGGAACCTCCTGACTATGCGTGCCGAGTCCAGGAGTACCACCTTCTGAATCTGACCCTTGATCCACCCATTCAGCGAGAGCTTCTTAAGGTGTTGGTCGAAGCTCTTCGCTATCAGTCCATTCACTGAAACGACTATCGGGACGATAATAATAACGATAGATTTTAGTAGTAGTAGAGCTTTTTTGTGAAAGAGTTCGTCCGGGGAAGTACTACCACCATACTATTCCTGCCGCAAAGCAGTAGTGCTCGCATTGCTGTGTTCCGGTTGAAGGGTAAGGGTGCCGGTGAAATTACAGGCACATGAGACTTTTAATTTTTATGTCTCAGGGTGACGGGCGCAGTGCAATGCCACATAGGGCGCGTCCTAGGTGGACGTGACCTATGAGGTAATGCACTGTTCATAGGCAGAGGTTACCGCTTAACATCAGGTGGGCCATCTGCTTGATCCGTCAATGTAGTAGTAAAAAATAAAAACGTTGAATCCACATCCCACATGGTGGTGATTTACCTATTATTCATTCTACCTTCATTTGATTAATTAAGGTGGACGGTCTCGCTTAAGGCGCGAAACTCATATTTTTTGGTGTTTTTTGCTTATTTCATACTCATTTTGCTCAACAACACTTCTACAGATAGCAAAAGTTGATTTCACCGTAGGGTACCCGTAGGGTGAAATCATAGTGGGAATATAGATATTTTTCATTTTTACACCGCGAAACTTGATACGGAACGGAACCCACTACAAATTATTAGAAACACTATTTTTTGCACTATACGCGTCGATAAACACTCGCGGTCACTCACCACTGCACTTGACCTTAACTAAGTTCATCAAAAACAGCTCAGCAACCTGTTTGTTTATATAACTAGGAATTAGCACCATCGTTACACTTGTAATTTTATTTATGGTAAATGATTTTAGTATATAGCGTGAGCAAGAGTCAGTCGTGGGAGGCAATGGCGGCTATGAGCTCACCACTTGTCACGTCTATATCCCACGATGGTATAACCCACTGTGAAAAGAGGCCCATTTAGGCTCGGCCAAGTTCGAGTCGGACTCGCCCATGAAGGGTTCCGTAGCAGCAAGTAACATAATATAAAAGTTCTTGATGGACTACGATTTATGACGTATTAAAAAAAAATTGAAGTTTACATTATAATAAACTTTTTTTTTTTTTTTAGTTTTAGCTTTCTCTTATTTTAGAAGTTACGGGGAGGGGGGGGGGGGGGGGGGGGGACATTTTACCACTTTGGAAGTGTCTCTCGCGCAAACTATTCAGTTTATAAAAAAAGTATATTAGAAACCTCAATATCATTTTTGAAGACCTATCCATAGATACCCCACACTTATGGGTTTTTTTTTGTTTCAGTTCTTAGTATGGGGAACCCCAAACATTTATTGTTTTTTTTTCTATTTTTGTTTGAAAATCTTATTGCGGTTCACAGAATACATCTACTTACCAAGTTTCAACAGCATAGCTCTTATAGTATCGGAAAAAAGTGGCTGTGACATACGCGGACAGACAAACAGACAGACACAGGTTCCATAATTTTGTTACGGAACCCTATTAAAGTATTAACTCACCTCAGTAAAGCTAAGTCGTATTCAAAGGTGGCGGGGTCAAAGTGTGGATGGCTGGCTACGATCTGAACTCTTCGTTCTGCGAAGCCATAGGGCTCATCTTCATTCGCCAAGTCATGCTCTCCCAATCGCACGAGGAGTTCCGAAGGTGGTACACTGGAAATTACCACAAGAATATGGAGTCAGTAGATGAAGAAAGAAAGAAAAGAGGGAAATAATTTGTTTATTTTCCTACAAGAGGGCACAACACATACATAACACAATTAAATCTAGTACTATTAAGGACAACTGGTATACAAAACTAAATAAGTTTTTGTGAAAAATATTTTTTTCAATATAAGCTTTCACAAAATTAGTGATCGTAGCCGTGTGCTAATCAAAATGAGCCTAAACACGGCCAGTCTACTATTATCCCTCGAGGAGTTCCGTTGTCCACCTTCCGTCTCCATCATCAGATCAGCTCGCTGTCTCCATCATATTGTATTGTCATCGGAACTTGACACGTATGCCAAATTTCAGCTCAATCGGTTGAGGATAACTGCTTTAAATTTTAGTTGCAAGATTCCACCCGGACATTAAAGCTTGTAAACACTAAGAAAATAAATAAAACAAAAGTAGACGACGTCTCTTTTCAAAATTGGCGGAGAGTCCATAGATCACTTGAAGCCAGGAAGGTATCTCACCGATATCAGTGAACTAGTAATTTTAGTCATTTTAGACTCTACAACGGGGAATGCTCTGACGAGCTTTTCGATCTCACCCCGCATCGAGATTTTACCATAGCTCTTCCCAGCACCGTGACAAAGCTCATCCACACATCATAGATCCCTGGCTTTCTCGTACGACTCGTTTCTCGAGATCATTTCTTCCTCATACCTACAAACTGTGGAATGAGCTTCCATCTGAGGTTTTCCCACTTGGTTACGACATGTGCCGCTTCAAGAAAAATGTTCATAAATTCCTTCAGGGTAGGCAGCGCATCGACAATACCCCGGGTGTTGCCGGTGTCTATAAGCGGCGGCGACCACTTTACATCAGGTGGGCCGTATGCTAGTTTGCCTATTAATTTCATTTAAAAAAAGACTAGTGTAGATACTGTTAATTAACAGCTCAAGAAAGAGCTGATGACCCGATTTACTTACTAAATATTATAGTTCCTTTTACACATACAATTTGAGAGGCTTGCTGTGCTTTCTGTTTTTCTTTACCCACAATGAAATGGAGAAGGTGTATGCGTTTAGTTAGGGTGAGATCTTCTTTGTGTGTGCAAACGAATGTTCCAATTTGAACCGATTTAGGATCCGGTTTTCTGAAAAGGGTTTGTGATTCATCGGCGATATGAGCGCAGCAATCAATATTTTCGCATGTTTTTGTACCAAAACTGGTGTTGAAACTTTTTTTTATACAGCTTGGTATGACGATTCAACCAGAAGGTCCACCTGATGTTAAGCGGTAACCTCTGCCTATGAACAGTGCATTAACTCATAAGTCACGTCCACCTAGGACGCGCCCTATGCGGCATTTGGCGTGCATGTGTCGGTTCTGTTTTACTGCGGGCCCTGCCGGGCCACACTCACCAATACATTTAACATTAATAGATGGCAAAAAAAGGGCTAAAAAATCCTCAGTGCCCCCTTATCTACACCCCAACCAATAATTTCTGTGGCTCACTCCGCTCGCCTTCAGAGAAGTACCATAATTTCTACTTTTCAGTGGAAAGTTCCGGTACGCAGTGTTCCTAGACAACTTGTACGACAATTAAACTTACTGTTCAACACAATGCGCAGCGGTGATCTTATCTTATCTTATCTTGTACATCAATAAAACTTACTGTTCAACACAATGCGCAGCCGTGATCGCCCAATTCTCGTTCAATAGTGCAGCACCACACTTGTGCAGGTATGTCGACGTCCGGTACTGACGCAGTGATATCTGCCACGGCCACATCCCGAATCCGGACTTTGCGCCTCCGACGATCCTTCCCGTCGGTGCTTGCCATAGCCTGCGCCCGCACACTGCCAGCAACAGGAGCGTAGAATTTATTAACATTGTAAAAAACACCAAAAGAAATCAGGGCATCACTTAATAATTGGTTTGTTTAAAAAAATCAGGGCATCACTTAATAATTGGTTTGTTTAAAAAAATCAGGGCATCACTTAATTATTGGTTTGTTTAAAGAAATCAGGGCATAACTTAATAATTGGTTTGTTTAAAAAAAATGAGGACATCACTTAATTATTGGTTTGTTTAAAAAAATCAGGGCATCACTTAATTATTGTTTTGTTTAATAAAATCAGGGCATCACTTAATAATTGGTTTGTTTAAAAAAAACAGGGCATCACTTAATTACTGGTTTGTTTAAATAAATCAGGGTATCACTTAATAATTGGTTTGTTTAAAAAAATCAGGGCATCACTTAATAATTGGTTTGTTTAAAGAAATCAGGGCATCACTTAATTATTGGTTTGTTTAAAGAAATCAGGGCATCACTTAATTATTGGTTTGTTTAAAGAAATCAGAACATCGCTTAATTGGTTAGTTCAAAATCTACATTTGTATTGGAACAAAATTAAATTTAATATTGACGTCAAGTTTTTTCTAGATTGAATGGCAACTGCATTGTAGTTACTGGTTTTAAAGCAAGTCTACTTTTTTACAAAAGGAGCATGTTGTTTTTGGACGCAATGTGTCAGTCATTTGCTTTTTGTTGTGTTTTTATTGCCTTTGGAATTGAACACCATCTAATTGGATTTGAACTGTGTAAATCAATGTCACTTTGAATTTAGGTATGAATAATAACGTGCTTATATAGTTAGTGTTCAAATGAAGTTTATTTGTTATAATGTCATTCAACTTGTTTTTATAACACTGTTTGATTCAATTTAGCGAATTTTTATTTTTAGCACTTTTTGTAGCTGTTTATTTTTACACTAGTTTTTCGTAATTTAAGTTCTAGAGCCAATTCAATTTCAATAGAGTTCAATTTGTGTTATCATTGCATTTATTTAAATTATAACACTGCACTTCTGAAGATGATATTCTTATTACTCCCATGACATGTACGAAAAATGCACTGAAACACCGATTTTTCCTGTCAGTATCACTGTTACGATATTTAAAATGTTATTTTGCTGTAGATAAGGTTGAAAATACGACGTATTGTAATTTAATTATAGTTTTTCAATCACAACGTCCTTGCTCTCGCCTTGGCCGTGCGCATCGCGCGCTGTCAACGCTTTGTTTGAATTCCGAACGGAGTTCTTTTTACTTTTTTTTATGATTGTTTATAATGTGGCTAAAGATGGGCTAAGGATACATATTTTGTCAAGGGGTCTTTAACCTAGGCTTTTAACCTGATCACGTAGCTTTTGCGCTGCCGCGGGCTGCGTTTTGGAAACTTATTAAGTGAATTGGCTTTTTTACTGCAGTGATGTTTTGTAATAGGTAGGTATCTAAATTGAATTTTATACTAGGCAGTTAAGATTCTGAAAAGTCAACAAATCATTGAATAAAATTTATAAAAAACATAATCTACGTCGACTACCTAAGATACTATAAATACAAAAGATTGATAAATTCTAACTCAAGCTTTTTTGAAATAGAATATTAAAAATAAAACCGGCCAAGTGCGAGTCAGACTCGCGCACGAAGGGTTCCGTACCATAATTTAAAAAAAAGGCAAACAAAATACGTTTGTTGTATGGGAGCCCCCTTAAATATTTATTTTATATATATTTTAGTATTTGTTGTTATAGCGACAACAGAAATACATCATCTGTGAAAATTTCATCTGTCTAACTATCATGGTTCATGAGATACAGCCTGGTGACAGACGGACGGACGGGCAGCGGAGTCTTAGTAATAGGGTCCTGTTTTTTACCCTTTGGGTACGGAACCCTAAAAAAACTAGGATTTTCTTGACAAATTAAAGATGAATTATCACAGAAAAGACAATAGGTTAATTTAAGCGATTAACAAAAAAACATCCTCGACTTTAAATCAACCATAACCAGTGACATTTTAAAACTATACACGCCATAAAATAGCAATTATGTTCACGTAACCAGCAATTTGTTTTTTAATTATTATTAATGATTTATATGACAAAATCATGTACCTACTAACAATTAGTTTTACAACTTTTGAAACTATCATGGTTATGTACATCATTTTCACTATAAACGGGATATTTACCATGATTATTGAGTTTGATTTGTTCCCGATATTTCGGCACAGTTGCATGCGCCATGATCACGGGAGAACTAACTAAAAGTCAAAACTAATCAAACTCAAGAATCATGGTAAATATCCCGTTTCTAGTGAAAATTAATTAGTTTTACATTTGTAATCTTCACTTAATTTCACCTATCACGTCATGGAACTTGACTTCATAGTTTTCCTTTTTCATTCTCATTGTTTTTAGGGTTCCGTACCCAAAGGGTAAAACGGGACCCTATTACTAAGACTCCGCTGTCCGTCTGTCACCAGGCTGTATCTCATGAACCGTGATAGTTAGATAGCTGAAATTTTCACAGATGATGTATTTCTGTTGCCGCTATAACAAAACATACTAAAAAACAAAATAAAATAAATATTTAAGGGGGCTCCCATACAACAAACGTGAGTTTTTTGCTGTTTTGGTGTCACCAGGCTGTATCTCATGAACCGTGGTAGTTAGACAGTTGAAATTTTCACAGATGATGTATTTCTGTTGCCGCTATAATAACAAATACTAAAAAATATAATAAAATACACAGTAAACGTGATGTTTTTGCTGTTTTGGTGTCACCAGGCTGTATCTCATGAACCGTGATAGTTAGACAGTTGAAATTTTCACAGATGATGTATTTCTGTTGCCGCTATAACAACAAATATAAAAAAACAATAAAATAAATATTCAAGAGGGTTCCCATACAACAAACATGTTTTTTATTTGCCGTTTTTATAGATAATGGTACGGAACCCTTCGTGCGCAAGTCCGACTCGCATTTGGCCGGTTTTTATTCAACTAAACCGTTCGTGTTGCGTCGTATACATCATACAACCATCAACCTACTAGGTAGGTACCATTCAATCACATTTTCCTTGTGTGTGATTTGATACCAACGAAATGATCGCCATCATTATTTTATACTTGCAAAAGCACCATGTGTTAATAGCATTAGCGAAATTAAACTAACACAATACAGGAATAAGATATATTTACATCTCTCATATTCGGTAAGTAGGTCCTTATTACCCTCAAATGGGGCTTGTAGGTGACCAATTAGCGCTCTAGGGTAATAATGTAGCTAGAAAAGCCCTAGGGCGGTAAGTAATTAAAAAAAAACTTCACTCTTTAAAAAAGTTCGCGTACATCTAACCATCATACTGGCAATATACATCATGCATTCAGCCCAATGACAAAAGAGGTCGCTTCGCTATTCAGCCTTGTCTTCGTATGAGTATAACAGTCATCAATTTTAAATATCGAACGGCGAAGCTCAATTTCGTTTTTGAAAAAAAAAAAAAAAAAAATTATGAAAAAAGGCGGGAATATAAAACCTTTACTTTAAATATTGTTTGTTTTTGGTTTTTTTTTTATAATTACGTGCTAATTAGGAAAAAAACATGAGTTCTGCATGTGATGATGATATAAGCTGCACTCCCGATTCAATGAAAATGGAAGCTGAAGCAGCAATTCACAATATTTTGCCTGAAAGTTCTAAAGAGAGATATTTGAAAACTTACGACGAGTTCATGAAGTGGCGAAAAGAAAAACGAGTAAAGTCTTTATCTGAGACTGTATTCTTAACATACTTTAGTGAGCTATCAAAAAAGCTGCAGCCATCTAGTTTGTGGTGCATTTATTCAATGTTAAAAGCAACTATGAATACTAAACACGACATCAATATCAAGAACTTATCAAAATTATCATCTTTTCTAAAACGACAATCAGCTGGGCACAAAAGCAAAAAGTCAAAGGTTTTTACAGCGCAAGATGTGAAAACATTTATAAATGAAGCCCCTGATGACATATATTTAGCTGTTAAGGTACGTAAAGTAACAAATCACATAATGGTAATACTTCTTCATTTATCTTTTAAATTCTTACAATCCTATAAAACATACTTACTTATTTTTATATTTCGCTTGTTTTAGGTGGTTCTTATCTTCGGTATAACTGGCGCATGCCGAGATATTGAATTGACAAATATAACAATAGAGAACATAGAACAACAGGGTCAGTAATTAAACTACCGAACACAAAAACTAAAATTGACCGAACATTTGTAGTTCCTCAAGAATTCTCTGAATTCGTACAAAAATACAGAAATCTTCGTCCTGAAAATGTAAACACCAACCGATTTTTTTTGAAGTACCACCAAGGCAAATGCTACAAACAAGTTATTGGAAAAAATACCATCAGAAGTATGCCGAAGCAAATCGCAAGTTATTTAAAGTTAGATAACCCGGAATTGTACACAGGTCATTGCTTCCGGAGAACATCGGCTACACTTTTAGCCGATGCTGGGGCTAACTTAACCACTATAAAAAGGCACGGTGGGTGGAAATCCAGCAAGGTGGCTGAAGGTTACATCGAAGATTCCATACAAAATAAAAGTAAAATTACCAAACAAATAACGGAAACTATTCAGCTTTCAAAAAATGAAACATCTTTCTCAAGAGATGACCCGCAACCATCAACTTCTGCTGAAGAAAGCTTCATCCCGTCAGATTTTGTCCATGAGCAACAAATATTACAATCTCAATCTATAAACATACCCAAAAAACACCTGTCCCTAAAATTTGAAAATTGTTCTCATTTCACTATAAATTTTAACTAGTAAAATGTTTTATTCTTGTAATGCCGGTTTTTTTCTACTTACCTCACAATCGAGATGTAAAGCAGAGTAGTTAGCTCGGGTGTAAGCATCAATGGCACCCTCGAACTATAGGCTAAATATCTCGGGCTGCAATTGATGCCTTACAGCCCTTGGCTACTAATCTACTATTAATATACCTATATTTTTGTACCTATTTACTAACATCGTTGTATCTATTGATCTAAACGTACCTACGTACGTACGATGTTTATTTTACTCGTTTGATTGTATCGGTATCAGTAAGTACCTAACACTTGCATTATAGCATTATTGTTTTACAAACCTTTGTGGTTTTTTGAAGTACTATATCTATGTAATATGTTTTAGTTGTAAGTTTAAATGATAAATAAAATAATACTTTGTGAACTTTTTGTGAATGACGGATCAAGCAGATAGCCTATCTGATTTTAAGCGGTAACCTCTGCCCTTAACAAAGCATTACCTCATAGGTCACGTCCACCTAGGACGCGCCCTATGTGGCATTGCACTGCGCCCGCCACCCTGAGACGTAAAGATGAAAGTCTCATGAGCTTGTAATTACACCTTTCAAACCGGAACACAGCAAAGCTTTGCGGCAGAAAAAAGACAAGTAAAGATTGCCTACCCTTTTGGAGGAAAAAGGCGTGTGTGTATGTGTGTATGTATGTATCTATAGCAAGTTTAATTTATTTACAGAAATAATAATACAGGGACGCTTCCGTCTGGTAGTGATTTGGATCAGTTGAGCTACCTTTAGATCGCTAGCAGCGGTCTTCAGGTAGCTCAACTGTTTCATATGTATTTTGTACATACCTTGTATTAGTTTTATATATCCTAGACATAAGCTGATGTTTACAGAATACTAGATTTTAATAATAGAATTTAATTCCTTAATTCTCACAATTACAAGAAACAATTGCTGACGTAAGTGTTATTAAAATAATTATTTATGAAGCAATTTGTTAGAAGTAGCGTTCAAAATTAATACTTCCTCATCTATTATTTAACACTGTTGTGGTTGGTTTTGTGGCTTTACATTGATGGCAAGCATGGTAAATTAATGGCAAGCATGGTAAATTGATGGTAAGCATGGTAAATTGATTTATATATGAGACATTCCGTTTTTCACAAGCGTCCGGGAAAATTCTGTCTGTTGTTTTAAGGTGGACGCTCTCGATTGAGAGGTTTTTTTTTTTTGTTGTTTTTTGCTCATTACAGCTCATGAACACTTCTTCAGCTAGCAAAAGTTGATTTCGCGAGAACTAGGAGACTTAACACACATGTTTTAATTGATAGTATCTCATAAATGTGTAGACGTGTGTAGCAGATATCAGCTACACCATCAAAAAACTAAAATGGAAGTACGCTGGTCATTTGATCAGGAGTCATAGAGAGAAATGGGCTAAAAACGTGATCCAATGGTACCCTAGAGAAGGAAAAAGGGCAAAAGGAAAAAGGAAGAGGGGAAAAGGGAAAAACAACAGCAGGTGCAACATGGAGAAGAAAAGCTCACGATCGGGAGCTTTGGAGGACTCTGGGGGAGGCCTATGCTGGGAAGCCAAACAACCATTTATAACTGTTTAATTTTATCGATGTCATATTGTAAACTAATTATAAGGTTGTTAAATAAAGGCTATTGAAATTGAAATTGAAATTGAAATCTGATAAATATCACCAGTTTAGCTGCGATACCTCTAAACAAAAAAGTAATAATGTAAAAATGTGTATAGGGGGATGAAAACTGATGATATTTATGAGATACTATCAATTAAAACATGTGTGTTAAGTCTCCTAGTTCTTGCAAAATCAACTTTCGCTATCTGAAGAAGTGTTCATAAGATGTAAAAAGCAAAAACCACAAAAAAAAAACGCGCTACAAGCGTGAGCATCCACCTTAATACTTTCTGTATTAACATGTAATTTTAATGTAATACTATCAAGTGGGTATGAATATTAGGACCAGTAGGAGGAGCAGTGTTAATAATAAATATATTATGTCAAAATAGCCGGACGAATTAGGAAAAATTATCCGGACAATTTACGGATTCAAGGCAAGGTACATCACTGCATCACTGACTTTTGGACTGTAATTTGATTTAAGTATTTTAATTTTCGGATTAATTTTAATTAAGGTTATTGGTATGTCCGTTTTAATTAAATAAATAAATAATCACTAATTATTTAAGTACAAAAACTTTGGGCTAAGAGAACAAGTTTTCGATTAAATAAGTGCCTTATTATTATGTCAAATAGAGACAGACGAATTAGGAAAAATTCTCCGGACAATTTACGGATTCCGGGCAAGGTAACATCACTAAGTTATTTTCAACTAGAAACTCGCCCCGGCTTCTCACTAGTAGTGTCAGGATCCCCCGTACCCTTCCCCCTTCCCAACCCCCCATCTATACACACGCGATGTAAATAATATTTTAGAAATTTTTTTTACAGCTTGAGTTACATTATCGGAGTTTTAGTAAGGATCCTTAATTTTTTTGAAAATATTATTTAGTCGATGTCACCCGCGGATAGTGTAACTTCCCATCAGTGAAAGAATTTTTTAAATCGGTTCAGCAGTTTCGGAGCCTATTCAATGCAATCAAATCTTTCCTCTTTATAATTAGTATAGAAAAATTTGGGGCTAAAATGAGTTTGCGATTATAGTAGAACCTCTTCAAAGCAATAATTAGTAAAATAAATAATTAAAAACATACCGTTTTTGTAGTCTGACATGTTGACTGTCTCTGTGGTAGTTTCTACTGTTGTTGCATTTGTTGTAGATTCAACCTCTGAAAAATAAAACAACTTTAAGTCTTAGATAATCTATCTTTAAGTTAATAATTTGACAAAATAAACTAGAAGCCCTTGATCTCATTTATACAAGTTTATTTTAACTTGCAATGTATGATGTCCAAGTGGAATCTTGCAACTGAATTTTAAAGCAGTTATCCTCAACAGATTGAGATGAAATTTTGTATATGTGTCAAGTTCCAATGGCAATACAATATGATGGAGACAACGAGCTAATCTGATGACGGAGATGGAAGGTGGACAACGGAACTCCTCGATGGATGATAGTGATTATCCATCGAGATTTATAAAATTAGTGATCGTAACCGTGTGCTGATCACAATGAGCCTAAACACGGCCAGACTAATAATATCCATCGAGGAGTTCCGTTGTCCACCTTCCGTCTCCATCATCGGATCAGCTCGTTGTCACCATCATATTGTATTGTCATCGGAACCTGACAGGTATGCCAAATTTCATCTCAATCGGTTGAGGATAACTGCTTTAAAATTCAGTTGCAAGATTCAACCCAGACAAACATTTCATGTTAATAAAAAGCTTGTAAAAACATACCAGCTGATGTAATAGACTCCGTTGTACTTGTAGAACTCTCATTGCCCTTGGTGTCATTATTTGACACTGTCACACTACTACTAGTAGTTGTCGGAACCGTTGGTGACAGCGTGACATTTACTGTGAACTCTTGAATAGCTTGAGTCGTTTCTGGAACCTTTTCTGTCGCTTTAACCGATGTAGTTTCTACAGTAGAAGTTGTAGTCGAAGATGTTGTAGTTGAAATTGTTGTAACCGGAGCGGTTGTAGTCGGAGATTTTGTTATTGGAGCTGTTGTAGTTGAAGATGTTGTTATTGGAGCGGTTGTAGTTGGAGATGTTGTAATCGGAGTGGTTGTAGTCGGAGATGTTGTAATCGGAGCGTTTGAAGTTGAAGATGTTGTTATCGGAGCTGTTGTAGTCGAAGATGTTGTAATTTGAGTTGTAGATTGGGTTGTAGTAGGTTCTGGAGCAATTGTTTGTATCGCTTCGGTTTCTTTCTCAGCTGTTTCAGTAGGTTGTACTGTAGTGTCTTGTGGTTCAGTAGCGGGTTCGGTAGGTGGTTCAGTGGTGGAGGTTGAAAGGGTTGTCTCAGGTTTTGGTGCAATGGTTGATAGTAGTATCCAGCCTTCAGGTGGTGTGATGGGGGACCAGGTATCTGTAAATAGAGATTGATTAGTTATTTATACTCGTAAACTACAAACTGTTGAAGAAAAATCCGTCGCCTTCTAACTCAGAGAAGTTAAGGTAAGTTAGAATGTGACAGAATAACCGCGTGCGAAACGAAAAGTGAGCGAAAATAAATAAAAACAAGACTCTTCCCGCCATTTTCGAAAAGAGACGTTGTCTACTTTTATTTTATTTCTTTTCCTAGTGTTTTCTTGAGTTATATTGTGTTATTTTGGTGGCATTTTAACTAATGTAGCTCGTTTAAAAAGCACAAGTGTAGTGAAATGAAATGGAAGTGAATTGCGTGACTTTTGAAATTGGTGGAAATTGTCTACCAAAGTTTTAGTAAAATTAGCCACCGTTTTACTAAATCATGACTCGACTGTAACTTTGACGACTTAGAAGGAGTGTACCGCTGCAAAATATATTGAAAATACAATATAGTGAAAATACAGATACTTGAAAATGGCAAATGCACAAGCAGTGCGGCACCAATTAAAAAAATAAATAAATTAAACATTATTCAGGTCGTCCCAAGACTATGTGACATGAAGGGAAAGTACCTTAAATATTGTAGATAGGATATTTTTCGGAAAGGATACTTTATTTTATTTTTAAAATTAGTAATACTGCATACAAAGATTTTCTAAAGGCTTATTATTTTCGCGGTGACAGAAAAATTAAAGAGCAGCAAACTATTTGTAACTAAAATAATAACTTGTCAGCGATTAGATATTTTGGCAATCATTTATATTAAATGAGCTTTAAAATTAATATTAATATTTTTAAATTCAAATAATGGCAGCTACTTTAAGGTAGCAGAAATAATAAACAAGATTACTGAAATCATAGGCGTCTAATATTAGCAGAAGGATAACAAACTTTATATTAGTGGCAACTACAGGTCTCCATCTTTAGGTTAGGTTAGGTTAGGTTAGATTTTTTTTATGACCTTGGTTTATTTTATATGCAATCTCCATTGAACAATTAGAGTAGGCCATTTTCAACTTTTTATCAACTGTCATGTTTCCGCTTAATTAGTTAATTTAGTCGCCAAAACAATAACTCGATGCTAGTTTATATTGAAACAAAGCCGAAAATTGATTACTTAGCTGCTACTTTTTACTTTATACTAGTCTCCGCAATTAGTCGCCAACTTATTATTTTTGCTACCCCCTTTAATTTGTTATAAATCCCTAAATCAGATTAATTTGTCGCCGCGTTAAATACATGCCTTTTCTAAAAATTACTTGCTTCGTCTGGGAATCGAACCGAAGGAGACATACTTATTATAGTTTTCAGGAAAGGCAGACGACGGCAACTTGTTCCATTCCTTAGCTGTTCTCATTACAAAGGTGGAACCGAAACGCTTAGTGCAAATTGCGGGTATACTGATGAGGTAAGGAGGTACTGAGCCGTGCGCCTACTTGTTACACTTATTTATGCAAATAAAGATCTTGAATCTTGAATCTTGGGCACGTGGAGATAATCTGAGTCTATCTGCCACAGATTCTTTACCCCGTGTCCTCAAATCGCAAGTAGCGCAGAGCAGTCACGGAAACTTGGTCGTGATCGTGACCTGATGTTTGGAACTCAGCCAGCTTTGAAATGAGGTAGAGCGAATCGAATCGACTTCAAACCTCAGATCGTAAATGCTTTGATAAGTATTTCAATGAAGAAGCCTATTTAACCTAGTTTTGGATTATTTTTTATGAGGCATGTTATTATTTTAAACTAGCAAAAACTGCAAAAATCTAAATCGTCTTCTTTTTACAAGCTTTTATTTAACTTGCAATGTATGTCCGGGTGGAATCTTGCAACTGATTTTTAAAGCAGTTATCTTCAACCGATTCAGATGATATTTTGTATACTTGTCAAATTCCGATGACAATGCAATATGATGGTGACAGCGAGCTGATCTATGATATGTATGATGGAGACGGAAGGTGGACAACGGAACTCCTTTATGGATAATAGTAGACTGGCCGTGTTTAGGCTCATTTTGATCAGCACACGGCTACTAGCCCTCATTTTATGAAAAAATTGTTTCTTAAAATATATGTTTGAGATCCTCTTTCTCAAAGACATAAAATAAGTTTTGTTTTGTTTTCTTAAAATACGTTTCTTGACAGCATATTAAGCGGTAACCTCTGTTTTTAACAATGCATTACCGCACAGGTCACGTCCACCTAGGACGCGCCCTATGTAGTATTGTACTGCGCCCGCCACCCTGAGAAAAATGAAAACATAAAGATGAAAAGTCTCCCGTGCCTATAATTTCACCGGCACCTAATTAGCCTTCAAACCGGAACACAGCAATACGAGCACTACTGGTTTGCGGCAGAAATAGGTATGGTGGCACCGACGAACTCCCTCACAAAAAAAGCTCTACTACTACTATTTCGCCTAGTTTTAGAATAATTTTTAAGAAGCATGTACATATTTATGATCATTTTAATTGATGGGTTCCCTTGGCGTAGAATACCAACGCGTCGCGAATTGATTATATTGCGACAAGGTCAATACAGTCGGCAAGATAACTGCATAATTATAATGTTACAAGTGTTCCTTACAGACCACAGAAAAGAGGGGACTCTTATAAAAAAGGCAAGTTTTTTTTTTTTTTTTATCTTTGTTAGACCTTTGTTTGGCCACGATCTCAACGGTTGGTAAGTGACGATGTGGCCGAAGATGGAGCACAAAGGTCTAGAATGCACCTATTCACTCTAGCCTTGAAGATACCTAGATTATAGTTTTCAGGAAAGACAGACGACGGTAGGGTATTCCGAACCTTAGCAGTTCGCATTATAAAGGTAGAACTGAAACGTTTTGTGCGATTAGAAGGTATACTAATCAGGTAGGAATGGTACTTAGCCGTACGCCTGTTCGTCCTATGGTGAAAAGGAGATGGTGGGATCAGATCGTGCAGTTCCTGGAAGCAATCCCCGAAATGTAACTGTAGAAGATCGAAAGACATGCGACCTTACTGCGGTGTTCGAGACTCTGGATCTTAGTAAGTACAACTTACCAGAAGAGCTGATTCATTTTATAACTTGTAAATACAATAAATTAACAAAATAACACATACACACACCTACATACATACATAGACACACGCCTTTTCCCCCGAAGGGATAGGCAGACCCTCTAATGGGTCTTTTTTCACAGTGGGTTGCACCATCGTGGAATATAGACGTGACGTGAGCTCATCGCCGCCATTGCTTCCCACGACTGACTCGGCTAACGCTTTCTTCCAGTAATAACACATTCCTTAATCAACTATAGGACACAGGACTAATCTTATGCCAATGAATCTTATCAACTAGGTTTTGAATCATAATTTTTGCACTCACATAACTAAAACTCTATAGCAGGGGTTCCCGAACTTATTTTGTCTGCTGCCTACTTTGAGAATAAATTATTTTTTAGCGCCTCCAGAATTATTTTTTAGTGCCCCCATTTTTTCACGTACTTAAAAACTTAAATTAACTATTGTGAGCTATATTAGCGGAGATTAAATATGTACAATGTTGAAACATGATTGCCGGGGTCTATTATCTACGAAAATGACCTATCTAGGAATACTAATAACTATAACTATTAAAATAAATAAATAAATAATTAAATAATGCTGCACAGTTCACACAACATTATCTAGCCCCAAGCTAAGCAGAGCTTGTGTTATGAGTACTAGATAACTGATATACTTAATACAATATATTACATAGATAGATATTTTTTATTATACATAGAAAATACCCAGAACACCCTGAACAAATATCTACGATCGCACAAATATTTGTTCCGAGGCGGGAATCAAACCCGCAACCTCCTGCTTCGCAGGCCAAGCTTCGCCCGCCGCGTCACAGAGGTCGTCAAAACGCGAAAGTGTGTCTGATTTGACCGCCCTTTAGGCCTTGCAGCGCCCACTAGGGGGCGTTATCGCCCACTTTGGGAACCCCTGCTTTATGGTATAAATTCAGACACTACAACATTCGCACATTCGCACATTCGTATTTCGCAAATTTTAAACGCTGATCACGTTATGTCCGCGTCGGTGCCACAGAGGTCAAGCCATTGTTGCTAGTGAAATTAGAACCCACTTTCTTTTCTCTATTGACGATTTAATTCGCTGAGTAGTAATGGCCTTTTGATAACTTGACAACAAATAGATTTTGGCTTGATATCAGAGATCATCACTCAGCCAGTCATCGAAGCTGGCAGAGGCTTATAACTAGTAAAAAAAACTTTTGTGAAAAATATTTTTTTCAATACAAGCTTTTATAAAATTAGTGATTTACGATCCGTGTGCTGATGAAAATGAGCCTAAACACGGCCAGTCTACTATTATCTATCGAGGAGATCCGTTGTCCAGATTCCGTCTCCATCATCAGATCAGCTCGCTGTCACCATCATATTGCATTGTCATCGGAACTTGACAGGTATGCAAAATATCAGCTCAATCGGTTGAGGATAACTGCTTTAAAATTCAGTTGCAAGATTCCACACGGACATACATACATACATACATTGCAAGTTAAATAAAAGCTTCTAAAAAACATTTAATTTTTGAAGTCGTTGCCCGCTGTTGAGTTCAACTTACGTGACAAGTGTTATGGTACTTTTTAGGGTTCCGTAGCCAAATGGCAAAAAACGGAACCCTTATGGATTCGTCATGTCTGTCTGTCTGTCTGTCTGTACGTGTATGTCACAGCCACTTTTTTCCGAAACTATTAGAGCTATGCTTTTGAAACTTGGTAAGTAGATGTATTCTGTAAACCGCATTAAGATTTTCACACATAAATAGAAAAAAAACAATAAATTTTTGGGGTTCCCCAAAAACTTAGAACTGAAACTATTTTTTTTTTCATCATACCCGTAGGTACGTATGGGGTATCTATGGATAGGTCTTCAAATATGATAAGTATTAAAATTTGTAATAAATTTTTCTTCTAAACTGAATAGTTTTGCGCGAGAAACACTTCCAAAGTGGTAAAATGTGTGCCCCTCCCCGCCCCCCGTAACTTCTAAAATAAGAGAATGATAAAACTACAAAAAATATATGGTGTAAGTACATTACCATGTAAACATCCACCGAAAATTGGTTTGAACGAGATCTAGTAAGTAGTTTTTTTTTAATACGTCATAAATCATCCAAGAATTTTTATATTATGTTACTTGCTGCTACGGAACCGTTCATGGGCGAGTCCAACTCGCACTAGGTCGCTTTTATTATTTATCTAACCTAGCTACGCGATATAAAGAAGGTACCTACCATGACTCACGCTGTTGTGATATTAACACTGACCAATAATGAGTAATCGCTCAACTCAAATTAAAACAGCTAACTTTACGTGATAGTCGTTGAACTGCCTGTGGGCGTGTACAAAGAAAAAACTAGTAGTAAGAAGGATCATAGATAGATAGATAGATAAAAGTCTTTATTTACAACTTCAGACACACACATACAAATTACAACAAATAGTACAGTGCACAAGTAAAAATAAACAATAAAATACAGTAAACTAATAAAAACAAACAATAATATATACAAAAACCAAGTAAAATGTCCGTGTGTGCTGCAGCACGTCAAAAAGGCCATGGCTCAGCGAGATATTTTGCTCAAGAAGCAAAAACACTGATCATCTAATAAAGCCGAGCCGTGTTTGTTGCCTGATTCTTGTAGGTCTGGTCGCGTTGGAACAGGAGTATATTTATTTTATAAGACGATTCAAAATGATCCTTGTGATTTCAATGAATAAAATACTTTTGACTTTGACTTTGAAACTATACGTTACCGTATATACCGTATATGCCGCTAAATTCCTAATATTAGAATTGATTTTTAACTGTTTAAATTAAGTACAATATTCAAATTATAAATATGCGTGGATACTACATTATAATTCCGAGGGATCACTGTACCAGAAACACGATAGGACAATATTTTCTCGATAGAAAAAAACCCAAAGTTACCTCTAACATTTGACTAGAGAAGATTGTTCATTAAAATGGAACATATGGTAAAAAATTAGATTAATAAAATCAATACAACAAAGCTGAGGTTTTGCTGTAGAAATTTTGTAAAATTATCTATATTTTACGAGTTATTCAATAAAAACTGCCATGCTTTTTCGTGCGGCGCGATACGTATGTATTGCGATTTTTTGTATGAAGATTTCTGCCTGGTGTTGGCGCAGTATAAGGCGTCGATGGACGCCAAATTCTGTCAGTTTCTAACTCATTAAAGTTCAGGTAAGTTAGAAAGTGACATAATAGCACTCACGAAATGAAAAGTGAGCGAAAATCAAGTTTTTATAATATAAAAATCATTAGGAAAGTAATTTTCAAAAATAAAAACAAGGTCCTCTCGGTGTTGTGTTATTTAATATACTGAAGGCATTAACAGACAACATTATGATTGATAGTTTAGAAGAAAAATGATTGTAACCACGAAAACAGAGGCTAATTTGCAAATTTATTTCTTACATTTTAAGTTGTTTTACAAATTTTTGAAAACAAGAGGACATGCTTTATACTGTGCATATTAATATATATATTTTTTGAAAATTTTACGATTATGGTCGTGGAGAAAATAGGTTTTAATGCACCTCATTTTCCATATATACACGCCTGTCAACAAGAATCAAAGCTCACGCATGAGGCGCGAGATTCATTTTTTTTGTATTTTTTGCTCATTACAGCTCATCAACACTTCTTCAGATAGCGAAAGTTGAGTTCGCGAGAACTAGGAGACTTAACACACATGTTTTAATTGATAGTATCTCATAAATATCATCAGTTTAGCTACGATACCCATAAACAAAAAAAAACACTGTAAAAATTTGTTTAGTGACCTTAAAACAGACAAATTCAGGGAAGTTTCAGTTCTACCTTTATAATGCAAACTGCTAAGGAGTGGAATACACTACCGTCGTCTGTCTTTCCTGAAAACTATAATCTGGGTCTCTTCAAGGCTAGAGTGAATAGGTGCCTTCTAGACCTTTGTGCTCCATATTCGGCCACATCGTCACTTACCAACAGGTGAGATCGTGCTCAAAAAAAGGTCTATCAATGTTAAAAAAAAAAATTTTTATAGTGCGCGAAAAGTGAATATGAAGCGAAAAGTGAGCGAAAATCACGGAAAACAATATTTGTAGTTAAATCATTAGTTTAACTGCCAATTGTACATTTAGTGAAAAAAAACCTTGACAAATATTTGTGTATAAAAAAATACTAAAACTCAATGCCGTTTGGAAGTACATAGTTACAAAATTTCAAACAAAAAATGCTTATGATATTTTTAAGGTTCTGTTTTCAAAGGGTGCCAGCGATGTAGTAATAGAGTTTTTTAATTAATCATTTTAATTTTAAGTCGGTTCGAATCCCAGACGAAGCAAGTAATTTTTAGAAAATATTTGAATGCAGTATTACTTACTTTAAAAATAAAATAAAGTCTCCGTTCCGCAAAATATCGTATCTACAATATTTAAGGTACTTTCCATTCATGTCACATGGTCTTGGGACGACCTGTATACCTATTTCAGCCGCAAAGCAGTTAGTGCTCGCATTGCTGTGTTCCGGTTTGAAGGTTATGGGTGCCGGTGAAATTACAGGCAAATGAGACTTTTCATCTTTATGTCTCAGGGTGGTGGGCGCAGTGCAATGCCACATAGGGCGCGTCCTTCTTGGACGAGACCTATGAGGCAATGCGTTGATAAAGGCAGAGGTTACCGCTTAATATCGTGGGCCATCTGCTTTTTCCGTCATTCACTAGTAACTTCTCTATACCGTAAGATATTATACTTACCTATGTAAGCGTAATCTTGATTAAAATAATAGCGTTTTTTTACAGTTATGTGTAACACCGGTTTGACATACCTACATATAACTGTTTTTCTTGGTATTTACTCTTTTTTGCAGGAGAAAACTCTTTTTAGTACACATTATGGTAGGCATATACCATAGTAGATTCCTCAACAAAAATAAGAAGGCATAACCCCTAGGGGTTAAACATGCTGGTAAGTTTGAAGTTTGAACATAGCACGTTGTTTCAGTAGTTGTTGAGCTTTTTTGTGAAAGAGTTCGTCCGGGGAAGTACTACCACCATACCTATTTCTGCCGCAAAGCAGTAGTGCTCGCATTGCTGTGTTCCGGTTTGACGGGTTAGGATGCCGGTGAAATTACAGGCACATGAGACTTTTCATCTTTATGTCTCAGGGTGGCGGACGCAGTGCAATGCCACATAGGGCGCGTCCTAGGTGGATGTGACCAATGAGGTAATGCACTGTTCATAGGCAGAGGGTACCGCTTAACATCAGGTGGGCCATCTGCTTATTCCGTCATTCAAGTAGTATAAAAAAAAAACGATGTTATTTTCGCTATTACTCCACTGTTTTCTTCAACCAAATATGATTTGCCGCAAATAATTACTAATATAAAAGCCAACAACAGTCATTTCAGTGTAAAATTGTACTCTGTTCTGTACGCTTTTATTATCAGAGCATGTAATTCGTTCAACACATTGGCGAAAGTGAATGTCGTTGTTGATATTTTCAACACCTCTGTGGTTAAGTTAAAACGTATGCTTAATGATAATTTCTTTTTGGGCTGCAATGTGTCTAGTCAGCGTAGTGTGTAGGTACTTATTTATTTATTTTTATCTTAATTCAACTCAACAATGTAACTATGTAAGTATTATTATTGTTTAATATCTGTGTAAGTATTTATTATTGTTTAATATCTTTATGGTTTATTTTTCTTTTGTCGTCTACTGATTTTTAGTTCTAGTTTATCCATTTAGTAGTTTATTTGTAGAAACTTATAATTAGCCTTCTGGTTTTTAACATGTTTAAACATGTTATTTTATACATAAATACCATAGTTTGTGTTTAGCTGTTAGTTTCTCTAAAATTGTAAAAATAAATAAATAAATAAATATTTGTGCAAATACGTTTGTATGAAAAAGCAACCACCAAGAGGTAAAAAAAAAAAACTTACCTTCAGTCGTAGTAGTGGTAGGAGCTTCGGTGATTATTTCTGGTTTCTTTGTAACCACATCTGTGTTAGAAGACCAAGTCATAAACGGAGGATACTCAGTCGACGTCGTGGTAACCTCAGGAATATCAGCCTCAGTCATTGGTCTTACGGTGTCTTTTTCCGTGACATCCTCTTCAATGGTTGTCTCATTGGAAGATTCAGTAGGTATCGTCTCTACAGGCGATTCTGTTGCTGTAGTTCTTTCAACCTTTTCTGTGACTGATTCTGTAGTCAAAAAGATTGTCTCAGGAATTAACTCTGTAGTTTCTACAACCTTTTCGGTTGTTACAACCTTTTCAACCTTTTCGGTTGTTAGAACCTTTTCAGTTGTCGTAGTCGATGTTGAGGTGTTTTCATCTTTAGGATCTTCCTTAGTAGTCGACACTTGAGTTGTGTTTATGTATGTTATAGAGACTGATTGAGGTCGAGTGAAGAGAGGTTTAGAGCTTGTGGATTGTGGTAAGATTGTGATATTCAATCTCGGTGGTAAAGGCAAAGGTTTCTTAGTGGACGGTCGTTTCGGTGGTAATCTATACGGAGGCTTTCTAGTAGTATTCAGCACAGGCTTTGTAGGTTTCGGTTTGAAAGTAGACTGCGTGTACTGCGGTCGTGTAATGTTGTATGGTTTGTAAGTAGGTCTAGTAAACGAAGATGGTCTTGTTGGCTTTCTCGTTGGCTTTGGTCTTAGAGTTACCGGAGATGTTGAAACAGCTGCAGAGGTTGCTACAGTTGAGGTTGCAACAGTGGTTGTTGAAACTTCTGGGGTGTTTACAACTGTTGCATCTATTTTCTCAGTAACTCTACTGCTTGATTCTGCAGATACTGTTTGGAATGTTGACAGCTTAATCGGTACATCTGTTACAGGGATTTCAACCTTAACTTCCTTCGTTGTCATTTCAACTGTTACTTTCTCGTCATTGGATATTTTGTTGTCAATTGTAGCCTCATCATCTGATTTAGTTTCCAAATCGATTGACGCTGTTGTTTTAATAGTCTCTGTTTTCTCTGTAGTTGTTTTACGAATGGGGAAAATTGAGTTTACAGGTTTTGGGTACTTATCTTCCGTTTGTGGATGGACGAAACTCGCACCGTCTATGGAGTTATCGTCGATGTGGTTGCCTATGATCTGTGGTAGGATGGTTTTGTCCGGGATCTGGCAGCAGGATCCGAAGTAGAACCTGTCGATGCAGGTCCCTAGGTGGGTTCCGTTGGCCTTGAGGCAGTCTATGGCGAACATGCACATGCCTTCTTGGGCCGTTTTTCGGGATATGCATGGTAAGTGTCTTATATTCCTAGCTAGCGGTACAGGACCTGGAAAGAAGAGAAAATTAGATTAGAAAACGAAAAACCAAACATGTAAATATCAAAACTAAATCGCCGTTAATTGCTAATTTATTTCCTTTGTTCGGTGTAGAAAAGATTCTGGATTGGAGAGATTCAAAATTCAGCAGATTCACACTACTCGACAGATTTTGGATTGGACAGATTCTTAATTTAGCAGATTCACTATTTGACAGATTCTGGATTGGACAGATTCTTAATTCAGCAGATTCACTACTCGACAGATTCTGGATTGGACAGATTCTTAATTCAGCAGATTCATTATTTGAAAGATTCTGGATTGGACAGATTCTTAATTCAGCAGATTCACTACTCGACAGATTCTGGATTGGACACATTCTTAATTCAGCAGATTCACTATTTGACAGATTCTGGATTGGACAGTTTCTTAATTTAGTAGATTCACTACTCGACAGATTCTGGATTGGACAGATTCTTAATTCAGCAGATTCACTACTCGACAGATTCTGGATTGGATTGATTTGTAATTCGGATTAAGTAGCTAGAGCTTTTATTGTGAAAAAGTTCGTCCGGGGAAGTACTACCTCCATACCTATTACAGCTTTGCAACGAGCACTACTGCTTTGCATTGCTGTGTTCCGGTTTGAAGGGTATGGATGCCGGTGAAGATACAGGCACATGAGACTCCATCTTTATGTCTCAGGCGGGCGCAGTGCAATGTACCACATAGGGTGCGTCCTAGGTGGCCGTGACCTATGAGGTAACGTTACCGCTTAACATCAGGTGGGGAATCAGCATGTTCAGTCATTTAAGCAGATAAAAAAAAGTCTACTATTAATTGTCTATTTTAGTCAAACAAAGTAAAAATATTAATTTGTTTTATTAATTACTCTAAATCTAAATGTGGGCATCTTAGACCGACGCCTAATCAGTCATTTAAGCAGATAAAAAAAAGTCTACTATTAATTGTCTATTTTAGTCAAACAAAGTAAAAATATTAATTTGTTTTATTAATTACACTAAATCTAAATGTGGGCATCTTAGACCGACGCCTAACCACAGATAACATAATACTATACTCCCCAACATTAGTAACTATTATTTCTAAACCAATAAGAATAGGATTCTGTGAAACTATGAGGCTATAGAACCATTGTTTCAAATTACCCAGGCTTGACATTGATTTTTACATGTAGGTAATGTACCTGATTCTTCTTTGACGAAGGTTGTATTGCTAAATTGTCAATAGTGACATCTATACTTCGACGATTGAAGTTCGTTGCAAATTGTTACCTCAGTTCAGGGTAGTTTTATTTGAGATTCAATAATGTGTCAATAGATGGCAAACATTTTCGTTCGTATGTTTGAAAAATAAAACTATCTAAAAGACCGGTTAAGTTAGTGTCAGACTCGCGTACCCTGTTTATCGCGCGGGGAAGCAGCTACGAGGAGGTTGCGCACCTGACTTCAGTGGGCTCCACCCTTCTAGTTAGCTGAATAAGATTACTGGGCCTGAAGGTGGCTCTCAACAAAACTGAGGCTATCTCTTTTCATGGTAGAGGTGGTAGGCTGCCAGCTGGTGCCTATGTTCGGGTGGACGGTGAGAGGGTCAAAGTTGGAACCCACATTAAATACTTGGGTCTCACGCTGGATAGTGCCTGGAATTTTTCCGAGCACTTCCAGCTTTTGAGCCCAAAGGTACAGGGGGCAGCTGGGTCACTCGCACGTCTCCTGCCCAACTTGGGTGGACCTAGTGCGCCCTGTCGCCACTTGTATGCAGGGATCATAAGGTCAATGGCCCTGTATGGTTCACCAGTGTGGGTGGACGCTCTGACAGCCAAGAATAAGGCCCTTCTGCGGAGGCCGCAGAAAATTATGGCAGTCAGGGCAATACGTGGATACCGCACCGTGTCACATGGAGCCGCGTGTGTGATTGCAGGGTCCCCTCCATGGGACAAAGAAGCGGAGGTATTAGCGGAAATGTATTTTCGAAAAAAGGATTGGCAGGCGCAAGGAGATCACCTGGCGCCACAAGATGTACGCCTCATTAGAAAACAGGCCCACGATGTTGCCCTACAGCATTGGGCTGAAGAATTGGAGTCTGCCCAGTTTGGTCGGTGGACTATTGACGCTGTACTTCCGGTGTTAGATGAGTGGGTACACCGGAAGCACGGCGTCCTAACTTACAGACTTGTGCAGATGCTATCCGGACATGGATGTTTTGGACGGTATCTGCACAAAATAGCTCGCAGGGAGGTAAGCCCAATCTGCCATCACTGCAGTGACGTTGAGGATACGGCGCATCACACACTTGAAGTGTGCAGCGCCTGGGCGTCGCAGCGGCAATTGCTGGAAGCAGTGATAGGCCAGGATCTCTCGCTCTCGAGCGTGGTTAAATCCATGCTTGACAGTGATAGATCCTGGGAGGCTATGGTCTCCTTCTGCGAGGAGGTCATGTCGCTGAAGGAGGCTGCGGAGCGGGTCAGGGAGGAGGACCCTCAATCTGACATACTTCGCCGTAAGAGGACCGGAAGAAGGCGGCGGCAATTCAACCGCCTTCTTCTGCTCGATGGTGGCCAGCCAGTTTCGGGTGCGGGGAGCCCCAATCTGGCATTGCACAGGTCTCCTACACCGGGTAATGTCCTTCGTATTCCAGGATATTCCCCTCCCCCACATGGGGGGGACCGAGGGGTTCGCTTTATGCGAACAATCACCGACAGGGCCGCGGTAGAATCCAACCGGGACCCCGTGACCCTGTCAAGTGTTAGTGCATCTCTAAACCACTCGTCAGATGATGAGTGGTTTGATGATGCACTAGCATTAAGGTGAAGGAAGGAATATCGATGGGTTTTTAGTCGGTATGCCGTTGGGTGCTAGCCAACGGAGAGCCCGACAGACCCCCTCAGCTCTCCCCGAGCTGATGGACATGCGTAATGCATTTTCCCATCGTAAAAAAATAAAATAAAAAAAAAGTGTCAGACTCGCGTGGAGAGGGTTCCGTACAAGTAGGCTATCATAGTAAACACTATAGACCAATTAAATTTATTTATACCTGGGTACGTATTTTCTCTTTCGGATATTTTCTGTTTTGCATGCAAATTTAAAGACTGGATTTCCGTTAGGATTTATCGTAAACTATGAGTGAAATCCTATTATAATCTGTATTTTTTTTAAAAAAATAGGCTCAGTAGCTTGTGACATATCGCACAGAATAAATAATAGTACAAGGTTTTTACTCCCTTGTAAAAAAATCATATAACAATCTATGCATTTTAAAATTGCAAATAAAAAATGTATTCGTCTTAACGAGTTCTTTCATCTGCTAGGTCACGTGATGTTTTTCTTTCTAGTTTGCCCCCCAAAATCATATTTCATTTATCTACGCTATACATACGTAGTATACTGTACATAGTAGTAGTAGAGCTTTTTTGTGAAAGAGTTCGTCCGGGGAAGTACTACCACCATACCTATTTCTGCCGCAAAGCAACAGCCAAAAAGGAGGAGGTTCAGTTTCCGGTGACAACCGGACGGACAGACACGAGAATAATCCTATATTTAATGTTTCCTTTAGTATTTTTTGCTGCTTGGCGGCAGAAATAGGTATGGTGGTAGTACTTCCCCAGCCAAATCCTTTCACAAAAAAGCTACCATTAACTTAAGTTACTTATGCGCTACTAAGTTATACTTGCAAGGACTCTGGATCCTCAAAATGGAGGGACCAACTAAGGAGGGTTACCGTTAGGTACGGGACGTTATATATATATATATAAGCTTTTATAAAATTAGTAATCATAACCATGTGCTGAAAATGATGAAGTGATCAAAATTAACCTAAACACGACCAGTCTACTATTATCCTTCGAGGAGTTTCGTTGTCCACCTTCCGTCTCCATCATAAAATCAGCTCGCTATTACCATCATATTGTATTGTCAACGGAACTTGACAGGTATGCCAAATTTCATCTCAATCGGTTGAGGACAACTGCTTTAAAGTTCAGTTGCAAGATTCCACCCAGACAAATATACTGACATTGCAAATTAAATAAAAGCTTGTAAAATCAATAAACTGCTTAAATTCGACACTACCAGCAGGGATACCATGGTAGGTATAGGTATACCAGCAGGATGAAACTACATAATGAACAAGGTTGGAGCGCGTTGAAGTCTTTTGTATGGAAATGAGAATCATTAGGTCCACTACCTATATAAGAGCTTAACCTCACATGAGACTTTTCATCTTTATGTCTCAGGGTGGCGGCACAGAATAAATATTAGTACAAGTACAGAAGACTCACTTAGCGATTTTTTTTATATAAATAGCGACTCTTGCTGGGACGCAACAAAGTGCAATTCAGCTCGCATTAGCGCTCAATGCCTATCGCGATATTCACCTAAACATTTGCTCTCTCTTCTAACGCATAACTCTGTCGCTGTCTGGCGCTGAGTGATGCGCATTGAAAGGGTTGTCGACATATCTAATAAAAAATTAAATTAACCTTCCGTTATTTAGGTAGGTAGTCAACATTGTAGCACAGATTATGTATTAGTTACTTCGTAACGCGCAAGACAGCTAAAAGAAGCCGTAACATAGGGTCGGAGCTTTATGTCTCAGGGTGGCGGGCGCAGTGCAATGCCACATAGGGCGCGTCCTAGGTGGACGTGACCTATGAGGTAATGCACTGTTCATAGGCAGAGGTTACCGCTTAACATCAGGTGGGCCATCTGCTTGTTCCGTCATTCAAGTAGTATAAAAAAAAACCTGACTGACTGACTGACTGGCCGACTGACTGACTGGCCGACTGACTGACTGACAGACTGACTGACTGGCTGACTGACAGACTGACTTATTGGTTCCGTTTTCGATCACTAATATTATAAAATCTTGTATTGTCGATAAATTCAGCTTCGAAGTCGCTATTTTTCGAAAATAATTATTTATTTATCAGTTCGGGTCTAGATATTAGTGTTCGTAACTATTATTTTGACGACCTCTGTGGCGCGGGGGTCGCAGGTTCGCTAGAGGAGGAGGAGGTTTTTTTTTTACTTCGTGAATGACGGAACAATCAGGTGGCCCACCTGATATTAAGCGGTAACCTCTGCCTTTAACAATACATTACCTCATAGGTCACGTCCACCTAGGACGCACCCTATGTGGCATTGCACTGCACCCGCCACCCTGAGACATAAAAATGAAAAGTCTCATGTACCTGTAATTTCACCGGCACCCACACCCTTCAAACCGGAATACAGCAATGCGAGCACTACTGCTTTGCGGCAGAAATAGGTATGGTGATAGTACTTCCCCAGACAAACTCTTTCACAAAAAAGCTCTACTACTACTATATCAGTTATCTAACATAAGCTTTGCTTAGCTTGGGGCTAGATAATGTTGTGTGAACTGTCCAGCTTTATTTGTTAATGCTTCTCTAGCGCCCTAGCGGTACACTCTCTGATTACACAGTCATGCGTCGCTAGAGAGTATTAGTGTTCTGTGGTCATGCGTCGTGTGACGGTATCATCTCGTGTTCGTCTGTCAAAACGTGTGATGACGTCACGCGGTCCCGTTCGCTCAAGGCTGCGCACTGACACACATTCTCTCATTGATAGGCTCGATTGGGCTAGTCAGATGATGATTATAAACTACTAGCTGACCCGCTCGCGACTTCGTCGACGCGTAGACTTTCATACAAACTTTAACACCCTTTTTCAACCCCTTAGGGTGCGAATTTTCAAAAATCGTTTCTTAGTGCGCGCTTGCACCCCTTAATGAGTGCTTGTGCCAAATTTCAAACCTCTCGGCCCAGTAGTTTCCGAGATTTCGTTATGAGTGGTCAGTGATATTTAGATGTATAGAATAATTAAGATTATAATATGTGGTCCAACGCGTAACTGATTTTGTAAAGAACATGGGCAACTCCCCATACATTTTGAATTTGTAAAGAACATGGGCAACTCCCCATACATTTTGATTTTGTAAAGAACATGCGCAACTCCCCATACATTTTGAATTTGTACAGAACATGGGCAACTCCCCATACATTTTGAATTTGTAAAGAACATGGGCAACTCCCCATACATTTTGAATTTGTAAAGAACATGGGCAACTCCCCATACATTTTGAATTTGTAAAGAACATGGGCAACTCCCCATACATTTTGAATTTCTGGGATCAAAACGGATGCACCGATTTATTTACCCAATTTTTGTTGACTAACGTAACGTACAGTTGAGATGCTTTTGTTGACTAACGTAACGTACAGTTGAGATACTTTTGTTGACTAACGTAACGTACAGTTGAGATACTTTTGTTGACTAACGTAACGTACAGTTGAGATACTTTTGGTTATTGATAATATATGTATGTTAAGATAATGAAAAAGCTATTTTAATTTCTTGCATAAAAGTTGTGGGAAAGTATTGAAGCTTGTTTCGTTTTGTTCACGCAAATGGTGGACAAGATAACGTGAACATCGGGAATACACCAATGAGTTGATTTATCTAATTACTAGCAGCGCCCCGCGGTTTCACCCGCGTAAGTCTCGATCCCGTGGGAATATCGGGAGAAAAATGTACCTATGCGTTATTACGGGAGTCCAGTTATCTCCATTCCAAATTTCATGCAAATCCGTCCAGCCGTTTCAGTGTGAAGAAGTAACAAACACACTCACACACACACACAAACTTTCGCATTTATTGTATAATATTATTATGTGATTCTTTATTGTACACACAAACAGAAGAAAACAACTTACATAGAGGACATGTACAAAGGCAAGCTTAACCATAAAATAGTGGAAGTACTACCTCCATACCTATTTCAGCTCGCAAAGCAGTAGTGCTCGCATTACTATTAGTAGGATATGATTTAGAAATACAACTTTTGCTTCCGAACTACTAAAAATATACAAGTTCTTTAGAAGAAAATTTACAAAAGCATCATTTAGAACCGTACTAATTACTTCCATGAAGGGGCCCTGGTTCATTTATTTTTGACCTGGGTCAGCGGTTGCCCCTCCTCTTTTCAAGAATATAATGACATAGGTGACGACCTCTGTGGCGCGGCGGGCGAAGCTAAGCCTGCGACGCAGGAGGTTGCGGGTTCGATTCCCGCCTCGGAACAAATATTTGTGCGATTGCAGATATTTGTTCAGGGTGTTCTGGGTATTTTCTATGTATGATAAAAATATCTATCTATGTAATATATTCTATTAAGTATATCAGTTATCTAGTACCCATAACACAAGTTCTGCTTAGCTTGGGGCTAGATAATGTTGTGTGAACTGTCCAACATTATTTATTTATTTATTTATTTATTTAGGTACAAAAAAAGTTGTTAAAGCTAGCTTTACGCATTCATAGCGCGAGGGGCTGCCAAAGCAAAATGCCAAAAGTTTTTAGATAGGAGCGCCTTACTTACAAAAACAGCACATCCCCTTTCGTTACGTAACTGTTTTACTTCCCTCATGACTAACAACTAATGACTAACATTACCATAAATAAGTTTTTGGCGAAAAAAATATTTTTCAAAACAAGCTTTTATAAAATTAGTGATCGTAACCATGTGCTGATCAAAATGAGCCTAAACACGGCCAGTCTACTATTATCCATCGAGGATTTCCCTTGTCCACCTTCCGTCTCCATCATCAGACTAGCTCGCTATCACCGTAATATTGCATTGTCATCGGAACTTGACAGGTATGCCAAATTTCAGCTCAATCGGTTGAGGATAACTGCTTTAAAATTCAATTGCTAGGTTCTACCCGGACATACATACATAAAAGCTTGTAAAAAAGTTGTCAAAGCTAGCCAAAACATTACATACTTCGCGGGTTCACAGAAAGGGGCCTGCGCTAGCGCAAAACATTACATACTTCGCGGGTTCACAGAAAGGGGCCTGCGCTAGCGCAAAACATTACATACTTCGCGGGTTCACAGAAAGGGGCCTGCGCTAGCGCAAAACATTACATACTTCGCGGGTTCACAGAAAGGGGCCTGCGCTAGCGCAAAACATTACATACTTCGCGGGTTCACAGAAAGGGGCCTGCGCTAGCGCAAAATACCCAAAGTTCGTGGATAGGAGCATCTTACTTCCAAAAACAGCAGATCCTCTTTCACTACGTAACTGTTTAACGTCTCTATGACTAACAACTAATGACTAAAATCACAATCGAAAATACCGAGATAACTTAGGATAAACGACTCCTCAAAATAAGAAAGTGGATGAGTCAGTTTTATGATGAGCAAGTTGACGTTAAATACTCACTGAGCTGAGATTACGGCTCTCTATGGACTGGGATAGATAGATAGAAAATTTATTATGGCACATAAAAAAACTGGCCAAGTACGAGTCAGACTCGCACACGAAGGGTTCCGTACCATTATCTATAATAACGGCAAAAAAAAAGTATGTTTGGAGCCCCCCTTAAATATTTGTTTTATTTTAATTTAATTATTTATTTTTAAATTGAATATCTAGCTAAATATTCTGTTTATTTCAAGCGTCCTACATGTTGCCGTTATCAATATCGAGAAAAAACGAGCAAAAAAACGCGTTTGTTGTATGGGAGCCCCCTTAAATAATATTTAAATATTTATTTTATTCTGTTTTTAGGGTCCCATACCCAAAGGGTAAAAAGGGACCCTATTACTAAGGATCGGCTGTCCATCTGTCTGTCTGTCCGTCTGTCACCAGGCTGTATCTCATGAACCGTGATAGTAAGACAGTTGATATTTTCACAGATGATGTATTTCTGTTGCCGCTATAACAACAAATACTAAAAAATATAATAAAATAAATATTTATGGGAGCCATACAAAAAACGTGGATAATGAAAACAAAAGCGTCCCATACATAAAACCAATAGAACTTCACGTTACAAGTTCAGCAGAAAATGGTTCTCCAATGCATCTCTTAACATCAGGTGGTCCTCTTGCTTGATCCCTCATCCAAGTAGTATAACAAAAAAAAAAAAAAAAAAACAACTCTCAAAAGTGTCTAACTAGACATTGCTTTTTACTTAACACTTGGGTGTTTGCTTTGTCTTCATACTTTCACTTCCTGAGGTCAAACGGTGTCTGTCACACATGACCAAAATGTAAGTACTATGTTGTAGGGATGGGTCGTACTTGCAAAATCAAAAACCAGGGCTTCCAAGTTCGTTGTCAAAAACCAGGGCTCATAAAACCTTCAATGTATTTTTGTGCATAGAAAATTGACGTAATAGAGAACAAAATAGCGTTGAAAAAAAAAACATGCAAGTGGAAAAATAATTGCATGGGAAATTGGAACCGGGAGCATAATTGCATTTGCGAAAAAGTAAAGAAAACTTGCAAGTAGAGATCCACCAAGTTATCTGTCTGTCAACGTAGCTCTGTCAAAATAAAGTTAAATTTCAAAGTCAACAACGTAGTGATATCATGGACTTGATATATTTTCCGTACCATCTACAAAAACGGCAAAAAAATCATGTTTGTTGTATGGGAGCCCCCTTAAATATTTATTTTATTCTTTTTTTTTAGTATTTGTTGGTATAGCAGCAACAGAAATACATCATCTGTGAAAATTTCAACTGTCTAACTATCACGGTTCATGAGATACAGCCAGACAAACAGACGGACAGGCGGTTAGTAATAGGGTCCCGTTTTACCCTTTGGGCACGGAACCCTAAAAAAATGGTGGCTGTGGCGACAAAACCATCTTATAAGATTGCATGTCTTGAAAATTTCACTTTTTTACACAGCTTTTCGATTTACACTACCCATTCGTTTTGCTCCAACATCCAATAAACTTTTTACACTTCTACTTTCAGACTTTCTTTTTAAAAGCTGAATTTGGCAAACGATGAATCATAAGTGCTAAGAGATGAGACATCGAAGAAGAAAATGTTTTAAAAACATTTTCACACCACCTGCTCGACAATGTCGACATATCTTGCAACCTCAACGTAAAGTAAAGCATTATCTCCCTAGGGATATAAAGTTGTATGAAACATCCTAGGGAATAAAGCGATTTGAATTTGGAACGTCAAATTCGTGTGGAAGCTCGTGGAAAACTGTAAGTAAAAAAAAATACCCATATGGCATTGTAAAGAGGTTTGTTTTTTGGCGTCGCACGGCTTGTGCATTTGCCTTAAAGTTGCGTTTACAAAGAATGTTTAACAAAAGACGGTGTTAGTGCTGTGATTTTCAGTGAACTTTAATTCTCTTGCAGAAGGTGTGAAAAGTAGAGTATGCTCCTCTGGAATAAAGCCTGCCTTCGTCTTGGGCAGCTTGAACCCCTCGCTTAACTCAGGGCTCCATATAACTGTAGAGGCCCTTGTTACGCTCAGGGTTCAATATGCCGCCCGCGACGTAAGACACTGCTTTATTCTCTCAGTGCATAATCTACTATTAGAACGAATCAATGAAGCTTGTCCAATAAGTACCTACCAAATCCTTATTTTTAATCTTTTTTTTTTTTTTTTGTATGTTTAAGACGAAATTTTTCTAATCTATTGAAACCTTCGATCACCGGTTCTTTGATCGCAGATTGAAACAATCACGTTATATAGCCAGCGCCCTCAGGACGTTGGTTGGCATATGTGAACGGTGTGCGGTGGCCCATGGCCTCAGGTATAATTCCACCAAGAGCGAAATGCTAGTTTTTAAGGCGGGAGCAAAATATTATTCTAATGTACCTTCAGTGTCATTGAGTGGCACTGTTCTCAAAATGGTCTCGCATTTTAAATACCTGGGGCATTGGGTCACTGAGAGTCTCAAGGACGACTTGGACATTGAGAGGGAGCGAAGGGCGTTGGCAGTGAGAAGTAATATGTTGATCCGTAGGTTTGCAAAGTGTACGAAAAGTATAAAGATCACCTTGTTTAGGGCTTACTGCCAATCTTTTTATACTAGCAGCCTATGGATCAACTTTACTCAAACAGCGTACAACGCCCTTCGCATTCAATATAACAATGCGTTCAGGATGCTGTTGGGTCTGCCGCGTTTCTGTAGCGCATCAGGTATGTCCGCAGAGGCACACACTGACGGCTTCCACGCCATCATGCGTAAGAGAGTGGCCTCCCTGAAGTGGCGGGTGCGCGGCAGTGCCAACAGCTTCCTGAGCACAGTGGCCGAGCGGGTAGATGGTCCGATTCTCAGTCACTGGACCAAAACGCATGTGCTGCCATGCCACTCAATGCGGTGTGCCAAATAATTTTAATTACATTTTAATTTTAATAATTTAATTTTGATTTAATTTAATAATTATAACTTTTAGTTTTAGAAATACTATGTGAAATAATGTGTGTGTGTGTGTAATGTCTACTAACAACTCTTTACTAACATAATATGGTGTGAAACCGAAATAAATGATATAATAATATACCTAGAGAAAGATCATATTTATTAACCGACTGCAAAAAAGAGTAGGTTTTCTATTCTGTTGTATTTTTAGGGTTCCTTGCCCAAAGGGTAAAACGGGACCCTATTACTATCGCTGTCCATCCGTCTATCTGTCCGTCTGTCCGTCACTAGGCTGTATCTCATGAACCGTGATAGTTAGACAGTTGCAATTTTCACAGATGATGTATTTCTATTGCCGCTATAACAACAAATACTAAAAAACATAATAAAATAAATATTAAAGGGGGCTCCCATACAATAAACGTGATGTTTTTGCTCGATGTTAATAACGGCAACAGGTAGACGCTTGAAATATTCACAGAATATTAAGTTATATATTTACTTTAAAGATAAATAGTTAAATTAAAATAAAACAAATATTTAAGGGGGGCTACATACGTATTTTTTTTGGCCGTTTTTATAGATAACGGTACTGAACCCTTCGTGCGCGAGTCCGACTCACACTTGGCCGGTTTTTTATTTTTGTTAGAACTTTTGTTACCTGTTATTTATTTTTGTTATTTATCAAGCCAGGCTAGTAAAAACCTCGTCAAGGCTTAGTTTTTAAACTCACAGTCTTGTCTTAATAACCCCTTATGTAACAGTTTCCTTCTTTTTTTTTACAGGAATACTACATGTTTTTACAGAACTAATAATACAACTAATACAAGGTATGTAAAAACATACATACATAGACACACGCTTTGCACAGTCGTGGAATATAGACGTGACGAGTGGTGAGCTCATCGCCGCCATTGCTTCGGAACGACTGACTTAGCTTACGCTTTCTTCCAGTATTATTACATTCCACAAATAAGCTAGCAGCCAGGACAAATCTTATACCAACGAATCTTACAAACAAGTCCGGGTAATCCCTTAGTCGGCTATTCATATTAAAAAATACATATGAAACAGTTGTGCTACCTGAAGACCGCTGCTAACGATCTAAAGGTACAGTTTCCTAAACTACTAGTAGGTAATGTAAGAATGTCTTACCTTGCGAATATTCCATATTAAAAACGACGGGCCCAGCCCTAACATACTGAAAACTTAATATAACTTGGACTAACACTAAAGCATACGTAAAATTAACACTTATCACTCGTAAACTGTCAAACATAGCTCTAACACTTCTTCGAGAGTCCCTTTTCACTGTGTGTGTGGCCTGGCCATTAGGCCACGTGGAGTTTAGACCCATGACTGTGTGCCGCTATGACTGGTGCATTGCTGGTTGGTGACGGTGGGATCTGGAACAAAGAGATGACAGTTGAGTAAAAACATCAGTGGAATGTGACTTAGTCCACGTTGTAAGTTCATAATAGTACATTATGGTACAAGTGTGTAATGTTGGTGATTATCGCTGAGGCGCCATTATTCATTCATTTTGTATTGTTGTGTTTTATTGAATGTATATGTACCTACCTATTATGAGTCTAAGTAACTTGAATTAAATAAGTAAATTTATTTATTTTATTTATTGAGACCCGAGCCGTTAGGTCGCTTACGCTTGCGACGCGAAATTCAATATTTTGATTTTTTTTCCCATTACAGCTCATCAACACTTCTTCAGATAGCGAAAGTTGAGTTCGTGAGAACTAGGAGACTTAACACACATGTTTTAATTGATAGTATCTCATAAATATCATGAGTTTAGCTACGATACCCCTAAACAAACAAAAATACTGTAAAAATGTGTTAGGGGTATCATAGCTAAACTGATGATATTTATGAGATACTATCAAATAAAACATGTGTGTTAAGTCTCCTAGTTCTCGCGAACTCAACTTTCGCTATCTGAAGAAGTGTTGATGAGCTGTAATGGGCAAAAAATACCAAAAAAAAAAATGAATTTCGCTCCTCAAGCGAAAGTATAGCCGAGGACGGTAACCATCAATACACACGTGTATCATACGACGCTTTTCAACACACTAGTGAAGAAAATAATAATAAAACAGAAATACACACTTTGTGTAAATGTTCAACTGTCTCTATGACTCACTACTAGTGAATAATAGCAATGAAAAAGTCACAGTTTGATTACAGGTGTCATCGTGTGCTTAATTGCGGTGAAATTAGAGCCACTTTATGAGCAAGTGTGTTGAAAAATATACTGTTTATTTTGCTAATAGTTTTTCTTAGACATTTATGGTATAACACAAAATTACCAATGATTTGATTTTTAACTGCCTAAATCAAGTACAATATTCAAATTAAATATAATATAATATGTAAGGCTTACTACATTATAATTCCGAGGGATCACTGTTTCAGAAACACGATAGGACAATATTTTCTCGATAGAACAAAATCCCAAAGTTACCTCCCATTTTTGGCTAGATTCGATTGTTTATTAAAATGGTGCATATTATTGGGTAAGTAATTAGTTAAAATAAAATCAATACAACAAAGCCGAGGGATTCCCGTAGGGGTTTTGTAAAATTATATATATTTTACGAGATATTAAATAAAAACTACTTTTTCGTGCGCCACAAGGCGTTTTTTTTGTATGAAGATTGCTGCCTGGTGTTGGCGCATTCTTAACGGCTAATTATTTTCTATCAACATCTAGGTACACATGCTACCTATAGGCAGTCTAGCTCACACAGGAAATCTGCGTTTAGAAACAGTTATAGCCGGTAAGACCAGTCGGGGAGCTTGGTAGCTCTCAGAGGTTAATATAATGTTGATTTATCGCCAAAACCTCATTACGTACCACCCTTACCTCATTGGTATACCTTCTATTCGCACAAAACGTTTCAGTTCTACCTTTATAATGCGAACTGCTAAGGAGTGGAATACACTACCGTCGTCTGTCTTTTCTGAAAACTATAATCTGGGTCTCTTCAAGTCAAGAGTGAATAGGTGCCTTCTAGACATTTGTGCTTCATCTTCGGCCACATCGTCACTTACCAACAGGTGAGATCGTGGTAAAACAAAGGTCTATAAATGTTAAAAAAAAAATAAAAAAAAACGTACTTACTTTGTTTACGTTATGGAATCATAAATTAATCAATAATCAATATTCAATAATCATTTATTTCATACATTGCTAGAACTATACGTCACTTTTTTATACATCGGTTAGTACGTAGGTACGTACTACCATGATAAATTTCAAGAAAAAACAATAGTTTATCATTATTTAAGAATAAACAGTTTCAATAAAAATAATCACAATGACAAGCATAACTAATCTAAATAAGATAAATGAGTAATCTACATAACTAATCTAAATAAGATAAATGAGTAATCTACCCATACATTAATAGGTAATGCATCACTTTTAAAGGCTAGGAACTCCTAGTAGCTGTAAAAGCTGTTGTCAGTGAGCCACTGTTTTAGCTTGCTCTTAAATGATGTCAGGCTAGTTGCCTAGGAAGTCTGTTTTAAAGTATCGGTCCCGATATGCAAGTTAACTTTCCCGATTTCACGAGAGTATGAGGCAAGGCGGTGAGCTTGTCCGCTCGCCGAGTATTATACTTGTGATAAAGAACCGTAGCCAGATCACTGACATGACTCTCATTTTCCCCGAAAGGGTTAGGCGGAGCCTCAATGGGTCTCTTTTCAGATTTTCCACCATCGTGGAATATAGACGTGACAAGCGGTGAGCTCATCGCCGCCATTGCTTCCCACGGCTGATTCGGTTAACGCTTTCTTCCAGTAATAACACATTCCATAGATAGAGGTAACTTTGGGTTTTTTTTCTATCGATAAAATATTGTCCTATCGAGTTTCTGATACAGTACGGAGGCGTGCAATGCTCTAAGCCTCGTAATTATAATTTAGTAGTATCCATGTATATTTTTAATTTGAATATTGTACTTGATTTAGTCAGATAAAATTTAAAATCTAGGAAAAGAAATGTTAAAAACCTTCACAAAAATAAAAAATAAACCTACTCGATATAAAATAAATAAACAATAATAATAACAGCTGACCTCTTCAAGGAATCCCAGATCGCCATCTTGAAAAGAAAGTGATACCCATACATGGAGCACTTGTCCTTACAAAATGAATTGGGAAATCCCACATCACAGTACATTTTAACTCTTACCGCGATTAGCATACAGATCAGAATTGCAAATCAGTGTGAGAATAAACATTTCGACCCACAACTTTAAAATTGCAGTTTTTGTATTCGTTATTATCAAAGAAACAAGATTCAAAATCCTTTGAGCACACAGTCCAGGGTTCTAAATGTATGTTGTGTTTGTTCTATTCTTTATAAGTAAAGGAATAAGGTTGAAAATGTTTTGTAGTACGTTGAGGGGTCAAAATGTGTGTCAGAACACCGTTATACATCGGAAAGGTAAGAATGTAAGAAAGTAATGTAGGAGATAGCTGCCCAGTGGCTGATATAAAATAATTCGCCAAGCGCGAGTCGACACATGTCCACAATACTTAAGGAACCCTTTGCTACGGGAGATTTAGGAAGCCAAAATACCACTTTCTTTAGAGGCTTTTTAACCCCCGACGTAAAAACGACGGGGTGTTATAAGTTTGACGTGTCTGTGTGTGTGTGTGTGTGTGGCATCGTAGCTCCCGAACGGATGAACGGAATTAGTTTTTTTTTCTTTGAAAGGTGAATTTGTCGGGAGTGTTCTTAGGTATGTTTGATCAAAATCGGTTCAGCCGTTTCATTGCGTTGAGGGTTTTTCCAATTTTTACAAAATTAATTACTTGTTAATAAAAGCTGCAATGTATGTCCGGGTGGAATCTTGCAACTGAATTTTAAAACAGTTATCCTCAACCAATTGAGATGATATTTTGCATAAATGTAAAGTTCCAATGACAATGCAATATGATGGTGACAGCGAGCTGATCTGATGATGGAGACGAAAGGTGGACAACGGAACTCCTCGATGGATAACAGTAGACTGGCCGTGGTTAGGCTCATTTTGATCAGCACACGGCTACAATCACTAATTTTATAAAAGCTTGTTTAAAAATAACAACAACAACAACAATAATTGTTTTGTTGTTTGTTTTGTTTTAAAATATATTTTTCACAAAAAACTTATTTAAAATATAACTTATTTTTATTTATTTTTAGCAAAAGAAAATGTTAATGTTCATTATATTTCCAAGGGCATGATCGAGCCCTAAACAGGATAAAGATAAAAGCAGTTTAATACAATAACAAAATGTTAATGTTCATTATATTTCCAAGGGCATGATCGAGCCCTAAACAGGATAAAGATAAAAGCAGTTTAATACAATAACAAAATGTTAATGTTCATTATATTTCCAAAGGCATGATCGAGCCCTAAACAGGATAAAGATAAAATTTCTCGATAAAAAAAAAGTGAAGTTACCTGTGCCTTAAACTGTGTAGATTTTGCTAAAAATACGTTAAAAAAAGCCTTTTTGACTCTTGACAGCCTCACATTACGATGCTTGGATGTTTACGTCGAAAGCGCTGAACCGGTTTCGATGAAATTTGGTAAACACATAAAGTCAAAGTCAAAGTCAAAAGTATTTTATTAATTGAAATCACAAGGATCATTTTGAATCGTCTTATAAAATAAATATACTCCAGTTCCAACGCGATCAGATCTACAAGAATCAGGCAACAAACACGGCTCGGCTATTAGATGATCCTTCTTACTACTAGGCGGGGAGCGTCTGTGTGGTGCCTCGAGAACAAGTGGAAGATGATTCAAAGAAAAAAGGAAAACCAACTTAAAAGCCAGTACTTAGGCAGTCAAAAGTAAGATGATAGAGTATCAGCAAAAGTTCATAAGGCAGCACACTCTACGCTTGATATACTCATAAATAGCACATCAATAATAAATTATAATACACTTCGTTTGGATTACACCTGGATTGAGCTATAGACCGCAGAGGTAGTGGAATACATCAGGAAGAAAGTCGGAGTGGGTTTTTTTTTTTTTTTTTTTTTCATTTATTTATTTGAGGGTCATGAAGTTGGACTCTCATCATAATGTGAGCTTTAGCTCATTTATGGTGAGGGTCCCTGCGGAAAGTGTGAAGACTTGCTTGAGCACTGACTTCTGGCCGACAGGGGTGAAGTTTCGGCGGTTCAAGGGCCACCCGTCACGTGATCCCCCGGGCCTTGTCGCGTCGGCGATCACACGTGTGTTAGATTAAGTTATAAATAAAGTGTTTTTTATGTGTATGTTAGTTTCTAAGGTATTTATGTTGATATGGGCTTACTGTTTAGGTTTAGTGCATTTCTTAGTAAGCCTGAAATATTTTTTTTTTTTTTTTAATAGGCGTCTTTTCCCTGGTAAAACGCGAGGAAAACTGCAGGTGGACTCTAGTTTTCTGAGTATATTACTGAACTTTCGTTAAATCGTGATTCGCGTTGTAAGTACCTACCTGTAGCAAATTTTAAAATCGCTATTGTTTGCAAATGAGATGTTATATTTAGATTCTCGCTTCCGTTAAATTTTGTACGATTGCTTTGGTTAAATAAAAAAGCAGCCAAGTGCCTGTCGCGCCACGCACATTATAGGGTTCCGTGGTTGCTCGTAAAATATGCGGACTTAGAAGGGGCTTTCCTGTTTTTAACCCCCGACGCAAAATCGACAGGGTGTTATAAGTTTGACGTGTCTGTGTGTGTGTGTGTGTGTGTGTCTGTGGCATCGGAGCTCCCGAACGGATGAACCGTTTTTTTAAAGGTGAATTAGTCGGGATTGTTCTTAGCTATGTTTGATCAAAATCGGTTCGGCCGTTTCATTGCGTTGAAGGTTTTTTTAAATTTTTACAAAATTACTTGTATACAATAAGTTTTTCGAATTTTAGGTACTCGTTATATTGTAAGTATTGTAAACGTTATCCTTCTAACTAAACCAAAATATAAAAAGTTGGTTTATAAACAATAAGAAGAAAAATAAAAACGTTTAAAAATAATTGAGATTGAATAATAAAATCCCTTTTCACACCACCTGTTCGACAATGTCCGATTACATATCATGCAACTTCAACGTAAAGTATTATCTCTTAAGGGATATAAAGTTGTATGAAACTCCTTAGGGAATAAACTGATATGAATTTGGAACGTCAAATTAGTGTGGAAACTCGTGGGAAAACTCTAATAAAAAAAATGCCCATATGGCATTGTAAAGACGTTTGATCGAAAATCGAACTGTCCACCATAAGCAGAACTCAAAAAAAAGGTGCGTTTACAAAGAATGTGAAACAAAAGACGGTGTTTGTTGCTGTGATTTTCAGTGAATTTTAACTGTCTCGCAGAAGGTGTAAGTAGAGTATGCTCCTCTGTGATAAAGCCTGTCTTCGTCTTGGGCAGCTTGAACCCCACGCTTCACTCAGGACTCTATAGGAGTCCCTCGTTACGCTCAGGGTCCAATATGCCACCCGCGACGTAAGACACTGCTTTATTCCCTTAGTGCATAATCTACTATTAAATGAAAAGTAAAATTCATTCCCTGTAATGTAAGGATTCATTTAAAACATCGAACCATCAGCCACTTTTTTAATTTAATGTTAAACGAATTAAGTACCAGTTTTTTTTTCATTGATAGTCCTTTGTTTGACCACGATCTCACCTGTTGAGTGACGATGTGGCCGAAGATGAAGAACAACGATCTAGAAGGCACCTATTCACTCTAGCCCTGAAGAGACCCAGATTACAGTTTTCAGGAAAGACAGATGACGGTAGTGTGTTCCACTCCTTAGCAGTTCGCATTATAAAGGTAGAACTGAAACGTTTAGTACGATTAGAAAGTATGCTAATGAGGTAAGGATGGTACCGAGCCCTGCGTCTGCTCGTCATATGATAAAAAAAAAAAGATGGTGGGATCAGATCGTGAAGTTCCTGGGAGCATTCCCCGAAATGTAACCGATAGAAGATCGAAAGGCATGCGACTTTACAGCGGTGCTCGAGACTCTGGATCTTAGTCTCCGCCATATGGTGCTCGCATCTATTAGCCTGAAAGTTCTGCGTTCGATCGAGTCTAAGGCAAATTGTTCCTTCGTACAAACAATTTTGGATCGGTTCAATGGCTCTGTCTGTCCTTGCTCTATTATTACATCAAAGCGATAAAACAGGTACGTAACATTTCCTACGTTTTGTAAATAAATTGTTATTGCATAATGTCGCCTTTCTCTGATAAATGTTTAACAGCTTCCATGCGGGCGCCTTTGCGTAAAACTACAGGCTGTACATATAAATACAGGGGGTTAGTAAGAGAATTTAGATAGATAGATAGATAGAAAAATCAATATTGCACAACTTAAAAAGTATTGTGCATAGGCGAACTGAAGACTGCGCTCCCAGGCAGAAATCTTCACACAAAAAAACGTCACGCGCCGATTGAAAAAGCGGTTTATATTGAATATCTCGTGAAATAATAATTAATAATAATAATATTAATAATTTTTAAAAACCCCGTGGGTGAACACTCCGTTTTATTGTATTGATTTTATTTATCCAATTTTTGATTCAATAATCTGTACCATATTGACAAATAATCGAGTCTTGCCAAAAGTTAGAGGTAACTTTATGTTTTTTTTTGATAAAGAATATATTGTCCTATCGTGTTTCTGTCTGGGTGATCCCTCGGTATTATAATGTAGTATCCATGCATATATTTAATTTGAATATTGTACTTGATTTAGTCCGTTAAAAATATAATCTAACTTATACCCCACCTTAATGCTAGATAGCATTCTCTTCCAGCGAACCTTTGTTTATTGTGGAAACATTTTACAGGTAGTGCACAAAAATGGGATTCAAGGATAGATTATGTAGCATTAAAGATAAACTAAATATAGTATATTTACTACAATAGGTACAGAATTAATAAATAAACACATACACTCATATTTAATAGACTAAATACTATATCATAGGTATACAAATTGTATAGGTAGTTAGACATTAAATGTCAAGGACACATATTGGGAGATAAATTATCTGTAAGATTGAATCATGAGAGTGAGATAATGATTATAAACTATATCAACTGAGACTTTGATAGTATTCTAAACTATATGAGGTTTGATAGTATTCTAAACTATATGAGGTTTGATAGTATTCTAAACTATATGAGGTTTGATAGTATTCTAAACTATATGAGGTTTGATAGTATTCTAAACTATATGAGGTTTCGTTTCCTTCAATACATTTTCTGGCAGCGTCCTTAGTTTTCTCCTTGTTTCCGCTAGGGGCGCTGCAAGTAAATTTATGGAAGGAAACGAAACTTCATACATACCCCTTTTTCTCCGAAAGGTTAGGCAGAGCCTCAATAGGCCTCTTTTCACTGTGAGTTGCACAGTTGCACCTTCGTGGAATGTACGTGACAAGTAGTGAGCTCATCGCCGCCATTGTTTCCCACGACTTACAGTAATAACACATTCAATAATAAGCTAGCAGCCAGGACAAATCTTATACCAACGAATCTTATCAACAAGTCCGGTAATCCCTTTGTCAGCTTTTACAACATCCACGGGCGGAGACGGAGGGCCTATTCATAGGCCGGACACACCACGCACTGTTTTGTTTATACTACTTGGAATGACAACTGTATTAGTTCTAGCATTTTCCCAGAACAACTCAAAATTGGTAGAGTTCTACCGATCCATAAAAGAGGGAAAAAACGATCAAAAAACGTCTTCGTCTTTGGTAGCGTCTTTGTTTTTAGTACTAGTAGAGCTTTTTTGTGAAAGAGTTCGTCCGGGGAAGTACTACCACCATACCTATTTCTGCCGCAAAGCAGTAGTGCTCGCATTGCTGTGTTCCGGTTTGTAGGGTAAGGGTGCCGGTGAAATTACAGGCACATGAGACTTTTCATCTTTATGTCTCAGGTTGGCGGGTGCAGTGCAATACCACATAGGGTGCGTCCTAGGTGGACGTGACCTATGAGGTAATGCACTGTTCATAGGCAGAGGTTACCGCTTAACATCAGGTGGGCCATCTGCTTGTTCCGTCATTCAAGTAGTATAAAAAAAAACTTGTTACGCTCAGGGTTCGATTTGCCGCACGCGACGTAAGACACTGCTTTATCCCCTAAGTGCAAAATCTACTATTTCGATACAATCTTTTCCAATCTAGTGATCGGAACCGTATGCTGATCGAAATGAGCCTAAACAAGGCCCAGTACGTAGGTACGTTGATAAAAATTATATGTGTAACAAATAATATTAATGGAGAGACCCAAGAAGATTTATACATGCGATAACGCAGCATTTTTTTTAATTTATGTGTAGTATATTGTAAGGTGACAAACAAGCAGACGGCCCGCCTGATGTAAAGCAGTCACCGCCGCCTATGGACATCTGCAACACCCACGGTATTGCAAACGCGCTGCCTACCATTAAGAGCCCTATTGATATTTCTCTTGTTTAAATATTGGTTGTGATTTTGGCTCACTTTTCTTTTTTCAAGCGCTTTTCTGACACTTTTTAACTTACCTGAATTTCAATATGTTAGATAGTGACATATTTGGCTGTTATCGGCGCCTTAACAGCGGCATTGAACGTGTATGTAAACTTAGATTTTATTACCGTCTATGAAGGAAGCTATTAGCTTGAGGAAATCTTATTTAAGATGGCCTAGCTGATGTAAACTATAAACTAACTTACCTACCTGTTTTAAAAACACGAAATAGATAATACTAAAGGAAAAAAATAGCTAAGTTTTAAGTGACTTTAACAAAAAAAAAACAGCTTAAGTCAATAATAATATTATTTAAATAATAGTGTGGATACAAACTGCCATTTTTGAAAGAAATGTCATTATTTATATTTCATTACATTTTAATGTGTTTTTTCGAGTTATTTCGTGTGGGTAATATTGTTGGCATTTTAACCGGTGCAACTTGGATAAATAGCGTATGTATGATGTCGTGAAATTTAAGTGTATTGCGTGTATTTTCCAAATGGTGGTTTTTCCTGTAAAAACTTGACGGTGACTCTTGACAACTTGAGAATAATTTGATTACAATTATATTACTTGACACTGGCCAAATTATTTGTACTTATCCGAAGTGAAGGAGAAGAATTTTTGACAGTGGATTTTAAGTCAGCTATGGGCGTTTTACGTTTTTTTCTTATTTCCGAACATACAGTAATTTGTAGGGTTCCGTACCTCAAAAGGTAAAACGGAACCATTATAGGATCACTTTGTTGTCCGTCTGTCCGTCTGTCAAGACCCTTTTACCCAGGAACGTGTCGAGGTATCAAGCTGAAATTCATATCAAATACTCAGGTCTACTGTCCCTTGGAGCTGTGAAAAAATCAAACTTCTAAGCCAACGCAATCAAAAGATACAGCCGTTTATGCTGCAAATTTTCGACACTCGCAAGGGAATTAAAACCTACAGGGTACTTCCCGTGAACTCAGAATCTTCAAATTTAGTACGAAGCAACGTCTTATAGCACAGATAAAGGAAAAATTGTGAAAAGCCTACGTTTTTAGTTACATCATATAATAAAAATATTTGTTTTAATTTGTACTAGACTAAAACTGGACTAAAACTAATCTAAAATTAGTTTAGTGCTGTCAAACGATTTTTGCTATTCAGGTATTGCCTAAATTGACAAGACTAAACTATGTAAACAACAGAATAGAATTAGGTGTCTTAACTTTTTTTTTTTTTTAATTTAATCCTGTCAGTGTATGATTTTAGAGTAAGTTCTGTCCATAGATGTACGAAAGTACGAAAATTCTGTCTATGGTTCTGTCAGCAGTTCTGCCATTTTCGTCGATTTTGTAAAAATTAAAAAACCCTCAACGCAATGAAACGGCTGAACCGATTTTGATCAAACATAGCTAAGAACACTCCCGACAAATTCACATTCAAACAAACAAAAAAAACTAAATCGGTTCATCCATTCGGGAGCTACGATGCGACAGACAAACAGACAGGCAGACAGACACACACACACACACACACACACACACACACACACACACACACAGAGACACCTCAAACTTATAACACCCTGTCGTTTTTGCGTCGGGGATTAAAAATAGGTAAGCGTGACGACAGAATAGCTTTTAGGCATTAGAATAACTAAAATTGACATTTTATAGTTTAGTGCGATGAACAACAGAATCGGTACCAATATCTTCAGTTCAGTACTTGAGCAAGTGGCCTTTGCGGAGTATCCCACAATTTCGCCAATGACACGTTTTAAAACAACTTCGCTTTTGCACGAAGTATATTCCGGTGTATGGAGAGTGCAAAAAAAGAAAGAAAGAAAAAACATTTATTTGTGTCAACAACAAGAGTCAACAAACAATACTCCACACTAAAACACATACCTACACACACACACACACAACGAAACAAAGAAAAATAAAACTAATTTAAAAAAATAACCAAGCAAAAGTAGTACCTACAATATCTTAGTTATGTAGTACGAAATATAAAAATGTTTTTTTTTTTATTGGCGTCGCAAGGCTTGTGCATTTGCCATTAAAAAAAAAAAAAAGTAGGTATAGCAGCAGAAAAATGCAAATTGGGTTCTTTTTATGTGAAGATTGTTCAATTTCGCGATAAGTTTCCGTTGGTGTTAACTTAGGAGTGCTCCAAACAATTTCGCCAATGTCAAGTGATTTAATAATCAAGAGTCTCCGTCAAGTCATAACCCAGTTTAAATAGTGGCAGAAAAACAGTGTTTTTACTGGAAAAATGCACCATTTCAAAAAGGCACAATACACTTAAATTGCACTACATCACACATGTGCTATTTATCCAAGTTACACCGGTTAGAATGCCACCAAAATTACACGAAATAACTTGAAAAAACACATTAAAATGTAGGTACCATTGTACACATTGAATTTCTTTCATTAGTGTATTTTCAATACCTATAATTTGTAACATTACACTCCTTCCAAGTCGTCAAAGTCAAAGTAGAGTCATGTTTTAGTAAAGCGGTGTCCGTTTTACTACCCCTCATGCCATCAGCATCAACCAATTTTCCAATTTCCATATTCTTTTATTGGTAGTTTTTTCGCTTTTTTACTGATTAGTTTTTGAACTGAACGGCTCATGGTAACCCAGCGCGTATAGTTTTTCTAACAAGCCAGAAGACAACAAACAACTAAACAGCCGATATTTCGCATGCAAATATATTCCAAAATCTGAAAACATCACTATTCAAAGTGAAAATAGAAGTGCGACGAATGATCCAAAAAGAAAGTTTTAGTGAATCAAAACCGTGTAATAATAAAAAGAATGTCAGCCGTTCTCGGTGACGACAAAATCGGTCAGCCGCGGACGTCGGCTCGGATTCCGAACGGGACCCTGTTTCGATCATTTCACTGACCCACATTCGTTCACCTACAAGACGCGTACTAACTACATTTGGACTGAGATAAGCACGCACTAAGCTACTTTACATCCTGCAAACGATGAACGTGCGATTAGAGCTTTAGTTGTTTGCGACTTGTGGCATTATTACACACATATTACTGAGTGCATTTTGACCTAGTAGTTAGAATAAAAAATCAAAAATCTATTTTGTTTTGTATTCCTTATATGATTTTGTTGTTTTTTTTATATACTTACGTTTCAATTTTGTTAAGTACCTATATTGAGTTTAACAAAAAGCTACTCTATGTATGGGTTATGAAATTTTAAGCTAATAGAGCTAGGTATACATAGTTTTTTCTTACATAGAGTATTTTTTGTTAAATTCGATATATCAAAATTGAAACGTATTTAAAAATAAAAACAACAAAATCATCTCTACAATGCCACAAGTCGCAAATAAGCACAAGTCTAATCGCACAAACAAGACTAAGGTAAGTCTAGTTGTTTTCATTGCAAGATATAGGTAACAGGCTAACATGGCTGATATAGCCGCAAAGAGATTAAAAGCCCTCAAAACATTAAGAAAAAAAATGTATCTATAAACATATTCTATAGTTAGAAATGGGTGAAATGCTGACGAAATCAATGACTCAAAAATGCTAAGCCACCATATTTTGGAATTAGAAAGTAAAACAGACAGACCTAAAAACCTAAAAGCTCATTCTATTTTCATTAATCCGGTTAGGTGATACAGAGAAGTAGCACTTCGTTTAATAGTTTCTCGGCAGCAGTTAATTATGGCGACAGCTTTCCTCCACAAGACAGCTTTTAGTAGGTAGAGTATACTCTACGGGCGCAGTAGGAAGAGCAACAACCTATGATTACAGGGCCGTTAGATCGTCTCGACTGCGCACTGATAACTTGCAGAAAAACTTGCCTTTACAGCTTTTAAAAACATTAAAACTTTTTAATTCAGCGTTCGAAAAAGAACGGTAAAATAAATGTGTAACAATTTGAATTTGGAACGTTTATCGTCGAAAAAGGTTCGCATAAAACAATCAATTTTCATATTCACCTGTTTAATGGCCGAGACGTACTCCCACAATCACAGTGAACTCATTAACAAGCACAGAGGATTTAACAGTTATTCGTACTAAAGACGTCGATTACTTGAACTTCGAGTACAATTTTTATTAAAAAGTTGATCAATCAGTCATGCGATGAAAAGAACTTATTTTTGACAGTTCGCGGGCGCGCGCTTTTCGTTTTTTTTTAATAAATGTTGTAGGCACGGCGCGTTGCCGTGGAGCCTTGACCGCTGCGAGACTGCGGTCCCACTGAGCATTCCGTCTTGTTGCGCTCGCGCTTGTTCTCTCAGCAACCAATGTAAATTACTTTCCAACAGTTAGTTTTCGCTTCACCGCACTGAATCCGGTCAACTTTGTATTTTTCCTGCTGAGTTTTGGCCGATCGAAAGAAAGCTTTTATATGCATGCGATGGTGCCTGCTTCCTTCTTTGAAACAGGTTTGAAGTTGGCAGATAAGATTGAGACCTCTTTGCGTCTTTTCTTTACGTGCCAGTGCTACCATCGACCCCATTTTATATTGTTTATTTTTTCATTCTCTTCATTGCATTGCACATTTGCACCCTTCGCAAAATAAAATAAATAAATAAATAATGCTGGACAGTTCACACCACATTATCTAGCCCCAAGCTAAGCAGAGCTTGTGTATCGGGTACTAGATAATTGTTATACTTAATACAATACATTACATAGATAGATCTTTTTTTATTATACATAGAAAATACCCAGAACACCCTCAATAAATATCTGCAGATTGTATAAATATTTGTTCTGAGGCGGGAATCGAACCCGCAACCTCCTGTGTCGCAGGCGAACCTTCGCCCACCGCGCCACAGAGGTCGTTAAAATACTAGTATCCGCCCGCTGCTTCGCACGTGTTTTACCAGGACAAAAAGAAAGTAGTTGTTAGCGCCACTTGTATGGGCATTCCTTTATTTTTCTACCCGCCTTATTTTCACATTTCTTGCATCTATCTCTGTCTTGCTTATAACTGCCGCATATTGGCATCTCCGCATCGTATGCCTGTCTGCGATCACGCCTTGTCGATTCAGGACGTTTCGCGCTCTTTTGTTTCCAATTTTGGGAAAACACCATTATCTTCAACGAATACTAAATTACAATCACGCGGTAAGCTTCCTGCCGCGCCGCGTCCGTACCGCATCCGCGCCGCGTCTACCGCTATCGAAGGCCGCAACTAACTCCTCAACGAGAAGACTAAAGAAAGAACAGCCGTGAAGAAGCGCTACCAGGCTTGGTCACCTACTCGGACGGCCTACCAAAGGCAGAAGAACCTACCCCGGACTGGATACCACTGAGCTGTATCGAGGTGGTCGTAGCTTGCATAGTGCAGTGCTTTCAAGCAGCAGACGAAGGTCAGGCTTGTTTATTCCACCCTGTTCTCTTACTCCCGCGAGTGGAGTCGCGTGTGACTATACAGCTTAGTTACCGCGCCGACACAGTAGTCTATAGGTCAATCCAAGCCATAATTTATGTGTGTATTAAATTTCATCGAAATTGGTTCAGTCGTTTCGTCGTGATTAAGTATCAAACATAACAAACATCGTAACTTATATTTTATGAACATTCCAACTTTATTTAATGGATTTATTAGTAGGACTGGTCTTATGTAGGTACCTAACTCTACCTACTCAGAGTTGTAAGGCATCAGATATTTATTAGTAGGACTGGTCTTATGTAGGTACCTAACTCTACCTACTCAGAGTTGTAAGGCATCAGATATTTATTAGTAGGACTGGTCTTATGTAGGTACCTAACTCTACCTACTCAGAGTTGTAAGGCATCAGATATTTATTAGTAGGACTGGTCTTATGTAGGTACCTAACTCTACCTACTCAGAGTTGTAAGGCACCAGATATTTATTAGTAGGACTGGTCTTATGTAGGTACCTAACTCTATCTACTCAGAGTTGTAAGGCATCAGATATTTATTAGTAGGACTGGTCTTATGTAGGTCCCTAACTCTACCTACTCAGAGTTGTAAGGCATCAGATATTTATTAGTAGAACTGGTCTTATGTAGGTCCCTAACTCTACCTACTCACAGTTGTAAGGCATCAGATATTTATTAGTAGGACTGGTCTTATGTAGGTTCCTAACTCTACCTACTCAGAGTTGTAAGGCATCAGATATTTATTAGTAGGACTGGTCTTATGTAGGTCCCTAACTCTACCTACTCAGAGTTGTAAGGCATCAGATATTTATTAGTAGGACTGGTCTTATGTAGGTACCTAACTCTATCTACTCAGAGTTGTAAGGCATCAGATATTTATTAGTAGGACTGGTCTTATGTAGGTCCCTAACTCTACCTACTCAGAGTTGTAAGGCATCAGATATTTATTAGTAGGACTGGTCTTATGTAGGTTCCTAACTCTACCTACTCAGAGTTGTAAGGCATCAGATATTTATTAGTAGGACTGGTCTTATGTAGGTACCTCACTCTACCTAATCAGAGTTGTAAGGCATCAGATATTTTATTTCAAACCCAAACATTGAATAAATAAAAAATACAGTACACACTGGAATACTTAAGTTACTAAATAAAACTAGGTATGACAACAAATTATGTGTTAATACAGAAGTGCTATTTTTTTTTTCTTAACCTTTGTTTTCCCGTTGCTGGGCAATGGTCTCCCCCAAACTCTTCTACTTGTCCCTGTACTTGGCAGTCTTCCAAGGTACCACTCCTCAAAATTAACAAGTTCGTCGCCAACGCTTTCTCAGGCGACCCCGAGGTCGCCGTCCTTCAGGTATCCAGGGTGTGTTGATGTTGGCCCACCTGTTGGGAAGCATTCGACTGACGTGCCCCGCCCTGTCCTATCTGAGGCTGGCTGTTGTTTCAGCTACGTCGGCAATAACAGTCAGGGAACGCAGCTTGGTGTTCCTAACATGGTCGGTTCTCTTTCTCTTAATAAGAGAAGAGAAAAGGAGCTATAGTCCAATTAAATAAATTCAGGTAGCACAACTGTTTCATATTTATTTTGTACATACCTTGTATTATTATTTCTGTAAATAAATGTATTTTATTTTAATAATTTTCTAATGATCACCACACTATATAGGCACGCCTGTATCGTTAAATAAAGACTTACTTATTAGTTAGATTATTGACGACCTCTGTGTGTGTGTCGTCTGTTCGGCAGGCGAACGTTCGCCTGCGACGCAGGAGGTTGCGTGTTCGATTCCCGCCTCGGAACAAATATTTGTGCGATCTGCAGATATTTGTTCAGGGTGTTCTGGGTATTTTCTATGTATAATAAAAAATATCTATCTATGCAATGTATTGTATTACAGGCACATGAGACTTTTCATCTTTATGTCTCAGGGTGGCGGGCGCAGGGCAATGCCACATAGGTTGCGTCCTAAGTGGACGTGACCTATGAGGTAATGCACTGTTCATAGGCAGAGGTTACCGCTTAACATCAGGTGGGCCATCTGCTTGTTCCGTCATTCAGTAGTATAAAAAAAAGAATTAAAAAAAAAGTATATCAGTTATCTAGTACCCATAACATAAGCTCTGCTTAGCTTGGGGCTAGATAATGTGGTGTGAACTGTCCAGCAGAAGTAAATTCCAGTGTATGTCCATTAAAAAATTTGCCCACCCTGTATAGACTAAGCACTTTTAAGCTCAATTTTCTGTATTTTCTGCTTCCTATTACAAACGGACGCAAGTAGATAAATTCGTTATCGGGTAAACGATTAGGTTACTATACATAATGGCACCATAGACTTGACCCTATGACATAAGTTAGCATATGGCTCACACCACAGAATAAATAATAGAACACTTACTCACACTCCATCACATTCAAAAACAAATGTCCAAAAAAGATACACTCAAACCTCATCAGGTAAATATATGTCCAAAAAATGTGGAACGCTTCACGATTTTGCGTGTCATCCTTGCGCAGGGGCCATGCTAATCTTCTCTGTATCGTTCCAATTTTAGTATATGTACTGCCGAAGCAAGTACAACAGTATGGACATTTTAATTGTATATATAGTGAGGACACTAAAGAACTTTGCTTGCGCGATCTAGAACTTGCAAACATATTTCAGTGTATATTATATTTTTGTGTATTATTTTACTTTTGACTGATACTAAACACATATTTTAGTTCATAAAATATCGTTTATAGTATTTTATTGAGAAATCATTATTTTAAAACGGCAAAAACCTGGTTCTTACAAAAAAACGACACCCTAGCGCCATCTCTGTGTTACAACCGTAGTCTGGATGTGAACATTGGGGTTGAAACGTAAATTGATAGGAGCACTAAACATGGACTCTTTCCGTTATTACGTCGTCTATTTTTATGATTGGCTGTAATGTTGGTAAAATCCACAGAAGCCCTATCCATTATATGAAATTATATGATCTCACGAGGAGCACCGTACAGCCATCTTCGATCAATTAACTTAATTGATCACCAAATCCATTGACCATGGACTTATTATACTAAGTCCATGCCACGTCCATGCGTACAGCTCGGTTACCTGTGACATGTTACCACATCTTACGGTGAATGCGTTGTAGACAAAGAATCTACGAGGAGCAACTTATTCCTCCATGGTCTTGATCCTGTCTTGATTTGAAGTACTTATAGATCCACCAACTTATCTGTAGAAGCATTTACCTACATTTTTCTATCATTTACATCCATTTAATTCTACAGATATGTTGGTGGATCTCTAAACGTAATATTATCAACGAGGAACAAATTATTCCTCCAGGGTCTTGATTTGAAGTTAACGTAATGAGGGGTTTTCACGGCCGTTACACATCATGCTTAAAGCCTTGAAAATAGATGGCGCCACCTAAAAGTATACATCTCAAAATAAAGTGAAATGTCAACGTCAACAACGTAGTCATACATTTTCGTGGTATTCACATATAAGCACAGACAATGCATTTCTTAATTTTGACACGTATACTTGAGACAGCGCCATCTATCGAGCCAAAAAGAACTACTTTTTTTTTTAAATTCAAAAATGAAAAGCCCTCATTATTTTTTCTCTATGTTTTGAAACTAGGTAAACTGTCAGTCTTATAGAAAAAAAAATACGTCTGTCCTGTCAGTGTTCTGTCAGGCAAAATTTTTTAAATTTTTCCAAACTCAAAATTCAAAACAATAGCTGAGCTGAACTACAGGATAATTTCCAAAATAATGAGATAAATTACGAAACAAAAACCTAAAATAAATTGAAAGTAAGTATTCGTCTATAATAAATGTACTATTACTATGCGAATGACGAACCAAAGTGCTACACACTTATTTTATAATATTCTTCGAAACACGTGCCGTTTACACGTTTTTGCTTTGTTTATACTGTAATAATGTTAAAAGAATAAACTCAAACAATTTGATATGGTTATATTTAAGCAAATACGTGTGAAAGTTTAACGATTTTACTATCTGGTTAAAATTCTATTCCTAACCTAGAATTCACGTCTTGGATGTTACAACATACATGATTCCATTTTTACAAGTTTATATTTAGTTTCACCTGTCACCTGTTTCGGTGTCTGTAATAAAATCTTACAAGTTAAGTTTGACCCACTTCGGTGATTTATTGAGCTTGATTTAATTTTGAACTATAACTTTACAGTCACCCCAACCCAACAGTAACCCCAGTCAGTAATTCCCAACCATAATAGTTTCAATTCTATAACTTTACAGAATGGAAAAACAAGCAAACCACAAGTCTATACTCGGTAAGAAACGTAAACGCAAGGCATCCATCACCGTCGCAGCTTCAGAACCGAAGACCATCAAAGTAGACCCCACTGTCTCCAAAGTTAAAGAAAATACTACTGCTCCGATAACCAAGAAAAAAAAAGGAAAGAAAAAGTCAAAACCCACAACAGGCGAACCTGAAAAACTGAATGTCAGCGTTCAAAAAACAGGTTTCCCAGCAGTCATGTTCAAAGGATTGACAATGGATGAAATCGGGGAGAAGTACCCGATTCTGAAGAATAACGAGTTGATTGACAGGTTCATGAAGGTGCCATTGAATAATAATCAAAAAGGTAAGTTTCTAGAAAATTTTGAAGCACTCCAATAAAAAAAAAAAGAAATGCTGGACAGTTCACCCAACATTATCCAGCCCCAAGCTAAGCAGAGCTTGTGTTATGGGTACTAGATAACTGATATACTTAATATACATTACATAAATATTATGTAATGTATATTAAGCCGATGTATATTATTACCGGAGCGATATAGCCTAACGGTTCAATAGTTTAACACAGAATCCAACGATACCGGGTTCGATCCTAGGCTCCGCACCAATGACTTTTCTAAGTTATGTGCGGATTTCCATCGCTCTGTGCTTCGGAGGGCACGTTAAGCTGTCGGTCCCGGCTGTTATTGATTAATAGCAGTCGATAAGCCATGTAAGAGGCCCTCGGGCGGCTTGACAAACTCTGACACCAGAGGCCAGCACTACCTCATACGAAACGACGACGATAAATATTATTATTTTATTATACTTAGAAAATACCCAGAACACCCTGAACAAACATCTGCAGATCGTACAAATATTTGTTCCGAGGCGGGAATCGAACCCGCAACCTCCTGCGTCGCAGGTGAACCTTCGCCCGCCGCGCCACAAAGGTCATAATAAGATTTTCGTCAAAGGCCATTAACAAAAAGTAACTGCATTTTTCCATGAGACTTTAAAGACTTTCTTCAGTCTATAGGCGCCTAATAAACAAAAGATCTCCAAGTATCCCAAGACTGTGCAACATGAAGGGAAACTACTTTAAATATTGTAGAATATGTAGATAGGATAATTTGCGCAAATGAGATTTTATTTTATTTTGAAAACTTAGTAATACTGCATTCAAAGATTTTATAAGAATTACTTACTTCGTCTGGGAATCGAACAGACTTAAATGAAGAACTAAAATTAAAATTATGAATTTTTCGTTATTCCTTTGTTTTAAGATTATTTTTATTATTATTATTTATTTATAGACGAGCAGCTTTTGCTGATGTGTCTACGTCACAGTATTAAAATTTAGTCTAAATATTCTCTCTTAGTTTTCTCTTTTTGTCCATTCTTTCGATTGGCATCATAAAAATACGGGCGGTTTTTTTCACATATATGTCGGTTCGATTCCCAGACATCCAAGTAATTTTTTGAAAATCTTTGAATGCAGTATTACTAACTTTTTAAAATAAAATGAAGTCTCCTCTCCGGAAAATATCCTATCCACAATATTTAAGGTACTTTCCCTTCATGTCGCATAGTCTTGGGATGCCCTGTATATATGTGTGTTTGTGTGTGTGTTATACCTAAGTACTGCGTCTGACTGTTAAACCATTTTGGCCACCTCTCGAAATTTTAGGCCGTATCCGACAAGCCATCCGGGCTCAACTACAAGGCTCCGACAACAACATTTCAGCGGACATCATCAACGGAAAGATTCAAACCATATTGAAAAATGAAAACCTAACAGACTCTGACTTAAGACGGATACGGATTCTCTACAACATGTTGAAGACGTCTCTAGAACAAACCGATAAAACCGAAGAACAGCCTATAAAAGAAAAAAATGAGAATAAAGTAGAAAAACCTAAAGAGCCAAAAGAAAAGGACGAAGAACCTAAGAAAGAGAAGGTAACAAACAAAGACGCAAAGGCGCAGAACAAAGTTAAGGGGCCGAAGAGATACGTCGTGTTTATCGGAAACCTGCCGTTGGACGTTGATAAGGCGAAGGTAATGCTTCTATCTATAATCTATACACCACTATTCCAAAAATACCATTAAGGTGGTTGCTTTTTCATGCAAACGTATTTGCACAAACATGGCCGAACAGAGTATAATTTTACACTGAAATGACTGAATGAAAACACTGAATTAATAGCGAAAATAACATCAACATTACTACTAAAATTTGATTGTTAATTTCGCTATTAGTCCACTGTTTTCTTCAACCTACTATGATTTGCTGCAAATAATGACCAATATAAAAGCCAACAACAGTCATTTCAGTGTAAAATTATACTCTGTTCGGCCATATTTGTGCAAATACGTTTGTTTGAAAAAGCAACCACCTTACTGGTATTTTTGGAATAGCGGTGTACCTATAAAAGGCAATGTTCTGACTGACTCTGATGACGACCTCTGTGGCGCGGTGGGCGAACGTTCGCCGGTGACGCAGGAGGTTGCGGGTTCGATTCCCGCCTCGGAACAAATATTTGTGCGATCTGCAGACATTGGTTCAGGGTGTTCTGAGTATTTTCTATGTATAATAAAAAATATCTATCTATGTAATATATTGTATTAAGTACCTATATCAGTTGTCTAGTACCCATAACACAAGCTCTGCTTAGTTTGGGGCTAGATAATGTTGTGTGAACTGTCCAGCAATATTTATTTATTTATTTATTTTGAATGACCGAGTGACAACGCACAGCCTAAACCGCGGGTTAATCATGATTAGCTGGTAATGTCTCTGAGGGATAAGATCCGAAGCGAGGTTATCCAACAAGATCCGAAACGAGGTTATCCGACAGAGAACCAAAGTTCTCGACATAGCCTAGACATTGGCATTCATAATTTTTTTCATCGTTGCATTTGTTCGATTCCCAGACGAAGTAAGTAATTCTTATAAAATCTTTGAATGCATGTATTTTTAGTAATTTGTCTAATTTTAATTTTAATTTAATGTAACATAGACTCATAATAATTGTATTTAATAATTGAATTTGAATGATATTATTTTAAATTAATTGGTTGTGTTTTTAAATTTTCTATGTAAAAATAAATAATTTAAACTAACTAAATTAGCATGCCATTCTCTCCATTTGCACGCCGGCAGCGGCCAAACATATTGTGTCCTATTAATATTTATACCATCAATTTGTACATATGTTTAAGCAAATAAATTGTCTTTATCTTTATCTTTATTGGTTCCTCAAAGATTTGCATTGGAAATGTTTTTAGACCTTAAGTAAAATACCTTTGATAGTTGTTATCGGGATAGTTTTGAGTTCTAATGCTCACTTTCACCCACCACGTATGGGCCACCTAACGCTTACGTGAGACAAATGCCTGTTTTTACCCGCCTGTGTGCTGCAAAGGGTTTTTTATGTGTTTATCAGCATAAGTATGTATCCCCACATAATTATATGGTATGTACGTATGTGTGTGTATGTTTGTGTGTGTGTGTGTGTGTGTGTGTGTGTAGACCTTTGTGGCGCTCTCTAGAGACAAAACGCGAGGGCCGATTTTGACGATTCTTACTTTGTCTTCTTCTTCTTCTCTTCTTATATTGGCTTCTGAGGAGTGCTCCAAATAATTTCGCCAAGTGATATACAATATATTTTTCATCCCATCTATTCGAAAAGGACGACTGGGTTCGCCTTTAAGTGCACCCAACGGTGGTGTTTTCTATGAGAAACTTTTAGCGGGCAGTAATGAGTTTTGCGGCGCACTTATTAAGTTCCTAATTCAATAAGTGCGCGGCAAAGATAATTGCGGCGCACTTATTGAATTTGGAACCAGCGCCAAATAATTCGAACGCAAATATTGTTTGAATAAATACCGGCTGGTACGACGGCCCAAAACCCAAAACAAAAAAACACAAAACACACAAAAAACACAAAATACAAAAACAACACAAACACACAAAAAAACACAAAACACAAAAACACAAAAAAAACACAATACACACAAAAAACACAAAACACAAAAAAAACACAAAACACAAAAAAAAACACAAAAAATACAAAACACAAAAAACACAAAACACAAAAAAACACAAAAAAACACAAAAACCATAAAACACAAAAAAACACAAAAAAGCACAAAACACAAAAAACTAAAACACAAAAAAACACCCAAAAAAAAACAAAAACACAAACACACAAAAACAACCATTTGTTGTTTTAAATAATAATATTACAATAACATATGAGGCGCCTTTTATTTTCTCATAGTGGGTGATGAAAAGCAGAGTGTATCACACGGGCGCAACATATATTTTTGGCTCGGGCGACGTACTTTGAATCCCTCGCTACGTTCAGGATTCTACTAAAGAATCCCTCGCTACGCTCGGGATTCTACTCTAGGATCCCTCACTTCGCTCTGGATTCAAAAAAGCGCCCTCGCCGTAAAAATATTATGTTGCTCCCTTATGATACAATCTACTATTGTATAGTCAAGTCGCCAAGAGTCTCCGTCAAGTCATAACCCAGTTTAAATGGTGGCAGAAAAAGCGAGTTTTAACAGAAAAAAACCACCATTTCGAAAAGACACGCTGTAACTACACTTTAACTACATCACACATGTGTCCAAGCTACACCGGATGAAAGAGGAGGCACTGATCACTGAGTCTGGGAGCCGGTTCCAAGTGCGCACGACGCGATTAGGCAATATGTGCATCCTCAGATTGCTGGTACTTGGCCCGCGTTGCAGCTTCAGCGAGTGTCCTCAGAGTCCTATATTATTCTACATGGTATATAGTAAAGCACTACAATATGGTACTAGTAGTAGTAGAGCTTTTTTGTGAAAGAGTTCGTCCGGGGAAGTAATACCACCATACCTATTTCTGCCGCAAAGCAGTAGTGCTCGCATTGCTGTATTCCTGTTTGAAGGGTAAGGGTGCCGGTGAAATTACAGGCACATGAGGTAATGCACTGTTCATAGGCAGAGGTTACCGCTTAACATCAGGTGGGCCATCTGCTTGCTCCGCCATTCCAGTAAATCTGGTAAACTGTAGTGTTTGTATTATTTATTTATAATGTTTGTTTTTCAGCTAATGGCGCACTTTTCTGAAATAGACGAGCACATAAAGGATATCAGGATACCGAAGCCAGCCGAGGACAAGAAAAGTGGCATTGCTTTTATGGAAGTGAAGGACGAACGTACTTACGAGGTAACTCTAAATAAAATAAAATTACTGCTGTATTACTGCTGTTTAGGTCTTATTACTGCTGTTTAGGTCTTATTACTGCTGTTTAGGTCTTATTACGACCTCTGTGGCGCGGCAGGCGATGGTTCGCCTGCGACGCAGGAGGTTGCGGGTTCGATTCCCGCCTCGGAACAAATATTTGTGCATTCTGCAGATATTTGTTCAGGGTGTTCTGGGTGTTTTCTATGTATAATAAAAAATATCTATCTATGTAATGTATTATATTAAGTAGAAGCGTTTTACCTTACAATAAAACGCATATTAATTTACTTACCATATTCGAACCTTGTTATATTTGAGATACGTACTACGTTTCCCGCCTCACTCTATCCATGACTTCGGTCATATTCCTGTCTCTGTCACTCCCCACCACCACGGCAGAGTGGCGTGCGATTTATAAGTAGCATCGCCATCTTTATTCCTCATTGAGTCGAAAATCACCAGGCAGAGTTTAAAGTGTAAGGTTCGAATATGGTAAGTAAATTAATATGCGTTTTATTGTAAGGTAAAACGCTTCTATTAATTTGACTTGATCCATATTCGAACCTTGTTATATTTGAGACCTGTTTGTTATCGCCTGGTGGTGGTGACACTGACGCCAATGTGAACATGTATATATTTAAAACATATTAGTTTTTGTGTAAAACACACTTTATGGGTAACATAAAGTTACTTTTATATTTGATGTATATATTTATACAGATTTTCAGGCAAGGACAGTATCATGAATTAAATAAAAACTTCTTTAAAAGTTGTAACAAAGGTACTAAGAGGTACGGGTACGGGGTACGGTGGTCGCCTTTAGAATTTTCAAAAGGTATTCTGAGAGCGCCAATTTCCCCTAGATAGTATATCTGGGAAATTGTCAACCCTAGTTTTTCGCCGCTACTGCGATGAAAAATTGCATTTATCTTTAAATATGGTTTTAATCCACCCTGAAATAATAGTCTTTGAAGCGGCTTTAGCTTCACCACTTACAGAAACAAACATAATATTATGGATTTTAGCAGAATTTCTACAAACACAGTAAAAATCCAAACAACAGGATCCAATTTTCTGTTATCATGACATGGAAAAAATCTCCAGCCAGATAGCCTATAATCCGAAGAATCTCTCTTCGAACCAAAGGCAGGCCACAATGTAAGACAAACATCAGTTTAGATTTACTGATCCGTAGTAGTCCTTATGAATCCTCCGACCTGAGCACAAGAGTAAGAAAGTTGCAGCATGTTTTTGTAATTTTGTACGTCATAACTGCTTAGACATGAAGCCAGGTAGTTCCAGTTCCAAACTAGAGGCTTGGTTTAAACTGGTTTGTCTAAAACAATGGATTTTAGCACTTTTTTGACTAAAATAGGAGGACTAATTTAGCCGGCAATATCTGGGTTGCAATGTGTCGAGATTATAGATTTATGTAACCTAATGGTACTGTATGAAATGTTGTGAACTCAAAGAAGTTTAGATAGAAATCTGGCTACTTCTCCATCGCTCGGATTATGTGAACTATAATGCTGTTAAGACCAAACCAACCATTTTTTCCAAGGTACATAGCTAATAAGTATTTCGCGTAGATGCGCGCTATGTTTTTCCCGTTAGTTTAAATTGGTTGTCATTCTAGTCTTACAAGTTGTCAGTCAACCCCCACATTTCTACACCTCGAGGGTCATGTTCCCAACCTTTGAAGGGGGAGGACCTTTCGAGACTTAGATCAGGGCTTGAACGAGATTTTAAACAGTGAAGGGGTTTATAATGCTCGGTTCTTTAGATTAGCTCACCAATAGAATTGACACGAATGTGGTACTACTCGTACCAAGAGGTAGGTTCTCTGAGCATTGTACCCATAGGTGACACAGCACTCTGGGTATCAGGAGGGGCGGATGAATAATCACGCGAGAGGAATGTTCTTCACATGAAAGAATGACTGTGTCGTGGAATAAGGCTTGGTGATCGTTCAATATCCAGAGACACATAATTCACCACTTCGTGAGCTGGAGGCGAATAGGTCTATTTACAGAGTTCCCCATTAGGCAAACACTCTTTCTGTGCGATGGGCCAAAAGATGTCACATTCTGGATTGAGTTAAAGTCTCGACAGATGGTCTGCGTGACCGCTGTATATTCCGCACATGTGATAAATATTTAAAGGAATTTGATATTCTTCTAGTATCTGATAGACCTTGGTACTTCAAGTCCATGAGTGGCACAGACCTCGTACCTCTCGTGACGTTCGTTCGTTTCGTATGAGGTAGTGCTGGCCTCTGGTGTCGGAGTTTGTCAAGCCGCCCGAGGGCCTCTGACATGGCTTATCGACTGCTATTAATCAAAAACAGCCGGGACCGACAGCTTAACGTGCCCTCCGAAGCACAGCGCGATGGAAATCCGTGACGAAAGTATGCTATCATAGTTTGTATTATCGAATTGAATTAAAACAGTTATCTGTCTCAGGAGATGACAATAACCGCTTAAAACCTTTAGAATGGCCAGCATTTATTTCTGTTTACAGAGAAAATATTTTTCGCGATTTGTCCAAAAACCTGTTGGTGAACAATTGTTTAGCCGAGCTCCCGGTGCAATATCTCATCAATCATCAGTCATGTGAAGGGCACTTGCAGTTCTAAAACCACCATTTCACATCGCTCCCGAGTTCAAGCGAGATAAAATGCCATTAATATAACTAGCAAAAATTAGGAGCCTCACGAAGTTTCGAGAGTCTTTCCGATCTGTCTGTTCTTTGACCAGTATAAAGCTTGGCTACCAGGACAAACACTATTTCGCTTGGATGAGGCCTCTGATTTGCTTAAGGATTCCATTCGACGCCCAGGTAACCTAAAAGGTAACCTTTGAAGAAGTCAGTGCAGACTTGTCGTAGTTGACTTGTACCTAGGTATCCACCCGAATATCTCTAGAACGTGGATAGTAGTGGATGAGCAAACAAGAAGTTTAGGCAATACGTTGCCTAAATTAATACTTGTCCCTGTAGCAAACGTTTTGGATATGTAACTTCCCACAGCTGCCTTTGGTAAATTAGACATAAGAATCGTCCGAGGCTGTGAGCACTGCTCACATGAAAGTATGCTTATGAAAGGTCTATTTTGCATAGCCAGTCTGGTTGCAGAAAGTCTGGCACACGAAAAACATTCAAAAACCTGAACATGTCAGTTATCATAAAACGATTGAGAGCCCCAGGTGGAATATGGGCCGCCGACGCCCTTGGGAACCCAGAAAATCGATGATAGGAAAATTGGAGATAGATGTGCTTGCTCCAGAACACACCCTTTCTCATCTTGTTGATGACAATGTTAATTTCGACAGAAACCAGACCGCTATAGTTTTTTCTAACATCTTTGTATAAATTTAGAGGAATGTTTTAGCCGATGGGTGTGCGACACCGTATATGATTCCGAATGGCTTCAATACGAATGAGATCTGGAGCTCATAATAGTTTCCATTGGTCCAAAAACTGACCGAGGCGACCTGCTCTGAAGGTCATGTTAATAATTGCGGCGCTTACCAGCACTTTTCTGCCCAGGTTAGGGCTGATTTTGGGACCTTAGATAACCTCGTGGAGTACCACATCCTCAAAAATACCCTTGATTATTCGGTGCGACCGAATGAGAGCTATGGCTATTCCAGCGCGAGTTATAACCACCCTGTGGGGGCAGTGGCCCAGCTAGGCAACCAGCTGTGTGATTATTTGCATCGCAGCACAAAGTGAGAACTGATAACCCTGCGAGGGTGTCTTGTAATTTGCGTTCTCCTGCGAGGAGACGCTGGGTTTATACTTTATAGCCACCCGGCGGTGGCCCAGCTGAGCAACCAGCTGTGTGATTATTTGAATCCCAGCACAAAGTGAGAACTGATAACCCTGCGAGGGTGCCTTGTAATTTGCGTTCTCCTGCGAGGAGACGCTGGGTTTATAGCCGCCCCGCGGTGGCCCAGCTGAGCAACCAGCTGTGTGATTATTTGTATCGCAGCACAAAGCGAGAACTGATAACCCTGCGAGGGTGTCTTGTAATTTGCGTTCTCCTGCGAGGAGACGCTGGGTTTATAGCCGCCTGGCGGTGGCCCAGCTGAGCAACCAGCTGTGTGATTATTTGTATCGCAGCACCAAGTGGGTTTATTTATTTGCATCGCAGCACGAGGTGTGAAACTGATAACCCTGCGAGGGTTCCTTTTGATTTTCTCCTGCGAGGAAAAACGCTAGGTTTGTTATTCTCAAACTCTCAACCTGCGAGGTCAAGGTAATAGGCTTCTTTCAATGACAAAAATATTTACGCACTCCACCTGATTTTTCTGGTGTAGCTGTAAACTTCTCTGCGTTGAACAGGTTCTTGCATGTTGGGGGCATCTTGCGTAGCGTGGCTTTGACTAGTGGATACTTTACCTGTTTTTCCACGCGATCCCTTCTTTTTTGCAATCAGTGCGGTGGACTCAACATTCCCGGAGAGATTCTTTGAAAATCCCCGCAAGAAACTAGTTCTAACAACTCATTATTAAGAACTTCAGAATCCGAACTGCACTAATTCAAGATACACCTTAGAAAAAAGCTTAGCTTAAAAAAAAAACACATAACGTTAGAGCTGCAAAGGCTTTATCAGCGTTTTTGGAATACATAATCTCATTCCAATCACTGCTATTTAGATGTTGAAGAGCTTTAACATAGCATATGGCCTTCAACTGGCGTCTATGTCCAAGAACTCTGAACGCTCTTGGGCATAGGCTATTCTTTAGATTTCACAATAAAACTAATTTAGTTTGATTCATCTACATTAGAAACATGTATCTAATTTTTCGTAAAGATTGCCACTAATGCCCGAAATAACGGACATAGAATTGTTCTCAATCAAGTTATTTTCTTTGGTACTCACGTGGTATTTGTGTCCAGTCTGACTAGTGGCATTTATGTTTGCCCCCCTCCATTTTCTTTTTACGTTGACTCCGTCAACGCTTTGGGCGCATGTTTTGCTTGACCAACCTCAAACTGCGGCTTCGTGAAGTGGATGCTCCTGGTAATCTGGTATGTATCGGGAGCTGCATTTCTACCACTACCACAAATATCCAAGCTAAACAATAAATTCATTAATTTGAAAACCAATCGTAATTGGAAAACAGGAACGGTTGAAACCGTTAAAAATTCAAAGAAGAAAAATAAAAAGCACGTTTTTACCACACTGTTACACGTCCTGATTGAAAAATCAAGGCCCAAAAAGAAAACCATTCGTGATTTTCTAATTTCTGCAATTGCCAACTACCCGCAAATGCAAAATAATAATGTAAAAAAGATAAGAAGACTTTTTACTTGTTAAACGTGGGTTTTACCCGGTATGAAATTGAAATAACAAATTTTTATAAAAAAAATCTTTGCCATAAACGTGTTTGCGCTACGCAAGCACGTCGTTACTCGGCGGGAAACAAGACGCCAATGAGGAATTTTTTTTTTTTTTTCGAATGGATATTAATGCAGTTGACCGCCTGGGGCCATGACTGCTTTACCGGGCTTTTGGTGAGCGCAGATGGCGCTCAACCTGTAAAGTTAGGTTGGGGCAACGAGCACAAGGGCACCACTAGGTACGAACCTCGGCTTGGGCTGTTGCCAGGTTGGGAGGATCGAACAGAACGCCCCGGAACATGCTTGTACCGGTTTAGGCGAAGGTACAGAAGGTACTTAGAAGGTTCTTCGACCTCGCCGGCGAGGTCGGTGTAAGGGTGTAGTGTTTTCTCTGTCTTGACTGGATGACGTCACTACCGCATTAGCGGCAGTGATAGGGTCATCGGGATCACCAAGAACGTGTCTTGGTCTACGGAGGGACTGGTCAGAGGGAGGCTCTGTGGGGTAGTCGGGGATGGAGGATATCAGAGGGTTCGTATGGTTTGCAGCCAAGTCATAATGCAGCTGGGAAGCGTGCTTTATGAAAAGGGCAATTGACTCGAGATCAAGATCGCGGTGGAGGTCTACGTTGCGTACGTACCAAGGCGAACCAGTGGCCTTTCGCAAGAATCGGTTTTGGACAACTTGAAGCTTTTGGACATGTTTGGAATGAGCAAACACCACTGAGGCGTATGTCATTACGGGACGTATGCAAGTTTTGTAAAGTGTCACCTTATTTCTAAGGGACATTTTGCTATTCTTGCATACAAGTGACGTGAGGCGACTGAGAACGAATTTAGCGTGGTTGCTAACCTTCTTGATATGAGGGAGAAAGGACAAGCGGCTATCAAGGATCACTCCCAAGTAACGGGCTGACTTAACCCAGGGAATGGGTTTGTCAAAAAGATGGACCGTTCTGGGTGTAGGTCGACCCCGCGAGAAGTACACTGCTGCACTTTTCGTTGGGTTAACCTCTATACGCCATTTGCGGAACCATTCACCTAGTGCTGTGAGAGCGGTTTGCAGACGTATACACACCCGATTGGGGTTACAATCAGATGTGTACAGGGCTGTGTCATCCGCGAAAAGGGCGATTTCCACTTGATGGTGGGAGCGGGGCATATCACTGGTATACAGCGTGAATAGGAGAGGGGCGAGAACGGAGCCCTGAGGGACTCCGGCTCCGATGGGGTGCGGGTCTGAGAGCGTCCCTTCCACGCGATAGCGAAAGCTACGACTTTGGAGATAGTCTCGTAGGATGAGCACGAGTCTATCTGGCACTCCGAATTTGGAAAGCTTGTAAATCAAGCCGTTGTGCCAGACTTTGTCGAAGGCTTTCGCTACATCGAGGAAGATAGCTCCCGTACCCGCAGGCCAGGTATGATTGAATTTGGACAAGACGTGCTCCGTGATGCGGAGCACCTGTTGGGGACATGAGTGTCTGGCGCGGAAACCAAACTGCTCATTTGGTAGGAGCTTGAGCTCATTTACACAAGACCAGAGGCGGTTGAGAATGAGACGCTCATATATCTTCCCCAGGGAGCTGAGGAGACTAATGGGGCGGTAACTGGAGGGCTGAGCCTGATCTTTGCCTGGTTTACGAATACCAATGACATTGGCTTCTTTCCAGGCATCAGGGAAGGTGCAAGTGGACATAGCCGCATTGAAGATGCTAACTAGGAGATATATGAGTGCAATAGAGAACTGCTTGAGTACTCTATTGCTGATGCCATCGGCACCAGGGGCTTTTCTAGGATGAAGATCCTTGATAATCGATAGTACCTCTGAGGCTTTAATCGGGTGGAGGGCTGGAGCGGTCGGGGGCTGCGATATAAGCCTTTCGACTTCTCTGTTCACCGTATCGAGGTGAACAGGGTCTATTGGCTCAAGACTGGGAGAGCATTGGGCTTCGAGGGTCTCAGCCAGGCATTTGGCTTTTTCATCGTCATCGAACGCGGGGGGTTGATTAGGACGGATGAGAGGGGGCATGGTGGCGACCTCGTCTGATTTCATGGATCGAGCCAAGTTCCAGTAAGCCAGGTGACTTGGCCCGATCCCCGAGAGCATAGTGTCCCATTCGCGATCGCGGTGTTCCTGAATGCGCCTCCTTACATCCCGGTGCAGGCGGCGCATTCTGATACGATTTTCAAGAGTGGGCCAGGTACTGTAATGGCGAGTCGCCGCGTTCGACTCCGTGAGCAACCGCCTCAATTCATCTGGCAGGGCCAAGCGACGGTCATCCGTCACTGGGACCTGTTTCGATGAAGCGCTAACAGCGGCTGAGACATGGTTGGTCAGGGAGGCGATCGCGACAGTGACATCGTCAGAAGAGCTAATATCATCGGGGATACGATCCAAGTCTGGTGAGTGAATATACTTGAGAGCTTGCTCAAGCTTATGCCACTGGACCACGGTCTTGGTGGGGATAGAAGCGTCGGGAGGGGGGCCTAGTTTTAAGATGACAGGGCGATGATCTGAGTCAAGTTCATGGAGGACGTCTATAGAACGCAACCTAAGGATTGTGTTCTTAAAGAGGGCAATATCTAAGATGTCAGGGCGGTGACCTATAATGGTGGGATAGCGAGTCGGGGTCATGGGAGGGATAATATCAAAATTTAAGTTGTCAACTAGTCGGTCAAGTTTTATGCCATTTGGGTTGTTTGCGACACAATTCCAAAGGACATTCTTACAGTTGAAGTCACCCGCCAGAATGACGGAACTTCCAAGATTTAAAAGAGCTTCAAGATCGCTACGATAAAGAGTTTTACTGGGAGAGAGATAGCACGAGGCTATAATGATCGAAGGATGACCGGTCATCGCGAGTCTACATACAGAGGCTTCTAAGTCAATCAGGGGAGGGGTATCAAGAGGGATGCAGTGCAGGGACCTCTTGTAGTAAATGACTGTACCACCTAAGGCGTTCGATCTGTCATTACGAACCGTTTGGAAGTTAGCAATCCTAGGATTGCGATGGCCGGGTTTCAAAAAAGTCTCCTGCACTAGCATAACGTCGATTTGGTGTCTAACCAGAAAATCTTGAACTAAAACACGTTGTTTAGCAAGACCGTTCGCGTTGAAGAACGCTAACGAGACGGAACGGGGTTTCAATCTTTCCTTTTGTACTGACATACTTAGGTCCGAGTTGGGGGGTTGTTAAGGGCTTCGATCAAAGAGGAGTTTTCCTCGAGGAGGAGAACTCTTTCAATCGCGGATTTTGCCTCCCTAAGACCGCGCGCGAGCGCGCGAATTTTAGGTAGGTCAAATGAAATGATGAATTCTATGTCAGCTGCGAGGTCTGACTTATTCATCTTGGTAGGCCTTGAGGAGGCAGGTGGGGGCGTGGTGGAGGCAAGTTTAGGCTCCTGCGGGTGATGCGGAGGGGACGGATTAGCCTGAGTGGCACGGCTCGTGAATGGGAGAGGCCTTGCCCATGCAGAGACAGTGGGCGCAGGGGGAGGGACCATAGCCAACTTGGAAGTGGCTTTGGTGTATTGCGGGGGAGGAGGGACTCGTTCGGGAAACCTCTTGGCCAACGTTTTGTTAGGCACTTTGGGGGCCATGGGGCAGCCGCGATAGTTCGCAGTGTGACCCACAGCACGGCAAAGAACGCAACTAGGTGGCTCAGAGGTGCAAGCCGAGCGAGCGCAATCGGAAGTGCCATGGTCACCCAGGCACTTGACGCATCGCGGTCGCGCGTTGCAGTTGCGGGCCGAGTGGCCATAGAGTTGGCATCTATGGCACTGACTTGGCGAACTGTTTTTATACGGGGCTTCGACGCGAAGGCCAGAGAGCCCGTGTACTGATTTTAAGCCAAAGATGGCTTTGCCTTCCGGCGAGAGGGTAAGGATGACCAGGACAAGGTCGTAAGCGGATTTAGATCGGCCGCTGAACATGCGGTGAACTTCCCGGACTGGGAAGTTTTGCGCGATCAAGTCGGCTTTGATCGAGTTTGTGTCATGTTCCGCAGGGAGGCCGCGGATCACAACACGAAGGAGGCGCTCGTCTTCGAGTGCATAGGTGTGAAAGCCTATGGACTCCGAGCGTAGCAGGGTAGTCATCTTGCGATGATCTGCGGAGGACTGCAGATGGATTTTGATTCCATCTTTGGTGCTTCGGGCACTCGTATACGGGATATTCTTCTCTCTAAGGAGAGAAGAGACGTTTGACCACTTTTCCTTCTCACGAAGGAAGAGTGGTGGCGGAGCTTTCTCCTTTTTTTCCCCGGTAACAATAGAGACCGCGGGGGGAGGAGACGAGGCTGGAGGAGGGGGGCGGGTCGCAGGGGCGACCGTGACTTTCGCAGGGCGAACTTTTTTTGAAGCCGCCTTTTTCTTCCTCTTGTTTCCGGCGACGGTGAAGCCGTCGTCGGAGGAGGATGACGAGGAGGACTCTTCAGGAATTATGTCAAGTTCCATATCCGCAGGAGCCGCGTGAGCAGGGGACGCGTCTGGAGAATCGGGATAGTCCGGGATTGCCTGAGAGGGCGCAGGTGTTGAGGCCTGAGAGGCCGGAGGCTGGGAGGACGTAGGGGCCTGAGAGGCCGGAACGGGTAAAGCTAAGGGCATATTAGCAATCACTTCATCGAAGATGGTGGGGTACTTGGCTAGAGCAGCCATCAGAAGGCTCCGAAGAGAGTCTTTATCTAAATTTGAAATATTCATTCTGCCGGTTGATGTTGCCGGCAGATGTGTTAGTAAGAGTAAACCACCCCGTCGGGAAAGACAGGGCGGGGTGAGGCCTGGGTATCCTACCTACTAGGGTGTCCAAGGCAAGGTCCGAAACTCGTGGCAAGGCGGCGCACACACTACACTGCGATCCAATGGTGCACTATACACTTTCGGCCAAGGGCGAACGCCTCTTCACAGGACCAGAGAACGCCGAGGCGATTCACCGGGCACCGTGATGCCTAACTCGGGGCTTCCCTGTGAGGGGGACCGAGGTCGGCTGTTCACGGCGCGGGCTACTGTCCTTAACGTCCGGAGATCCGGAAAATGATGTTCCCCTTAACGAAACCGAACGACGAAAATTAACACGTGTTCGGTCGGCTCGGCGACGCGAACAAAACTGACGGCACAAAACAACGCGAATGACTCACACACGTCCCGTCGGCAAAGCGACGTGAACAGAACGAAAACAACGCGAATGACTCACACACGTCCGGTCGGCAGGGCGACGCGAACGAGAATGAGGAATAAAGATGGCGATGCTACTTATAAATCGCACGCCACTCTGCCGTGGTGGTGGGGAGTGACAGACACAGGAATATGACCGGAAGTCATGGATAGAGTGAGGCGGGAAACGTAGTACGTATCTCAAATATAACAAGGTTCGAATATGGATCAAGTCAAATTAATATATCAGTTATCTAGTACCCATAACACAAGCTCTGGCTTAGCTTGGGGCTAGATAATGTTGTGTGAACTGTCCAGCATTATTTATTTATTATTTATTTATTTATTTATTTATTACTGCTGTTTAGGTCTTATTACTGCTGTACTACTTACATACATATATGGATATACACACGCCTTTTTCACCGAGTGGGTAAGCAGAGCCTCAATGGGCCTCTTCACCGTCGGTTGCCTCGTGGAATTTGACATTGGCGTTTGACTGCCTACTTAAGTAAGGCTTTTAAGTTGGTTTTCCTTTTTTCTTTGAATCAGCTTCCACTTGTTCACTCGCCACCACACAGGCGCTCCCCGCCTAGTAGTAAGAAGGATCATCTAATAAAGCCGAGCCATGTTTGTTGCCTGATTCTTCTATGTCTGGTTGCGTTGGAACAGGAGTAAATGTAAATTTATTTTTTAAGACGATTCAAATTGATCCTTGTGATATCAATGAATAAAATACTTTTTGACTTTAACTTTGAATATAGACGTGACAAGTGATGAGCTCATCGCCGCAATTGCTTCCCACTTAGTCGGCTTTTACGACATCCACGGGAGGAGACGGAGGGGTCTATTCTTAGGCTGGACACACCGCAGCTAACACTTAAGCTGAGATAAATAACATAACACCCAACAGTCACATACATAGTCCTGATCCCACACTAGGATCCCCTGTGTCGTGGGTATCAGGTACTACGAGCACCATGGTACTATAACACCCAGAGGTTTGTTTAGCTACTTGAATGACGGAACAATCAGATGGCCCGCTGATGATAAGCGGTAACTTCCGCCTTTAACAATGCACTACCTCTAGGTCACGTCCACCTAGGACGCGCCCTATGTGACATTTCACTGCGCCCGCCACCGTGAGATGAAAAGTCTCATGTGCCTGTAATTTCACCGGCACCCTTACCCTTCAAACCGGAACACAGCAACGCGAGCACTACTGCTCACTACTGCTGTAAGGCACTACTGCTTTGCGGCAGAAATAGGTATGGTGGTAGTACTTCTCCGGACGAACTCTCTCACAAAAATGCTCTACTACTACTAAACCCGGGAAAACCGGGTCTGCCGGGACACCCACTAATAGTTATTGCCACCTGGCCGGAATGGTGAAATATGTTTTTTTAGCGTTCCGTACGCAAAGGGTAAAACTGGGACCCTATTACTAAGACTCCGCTGTCCGTCTGTCTGGAGGTATGGAGGTAGAACTTCCCTGGACGAACTATTCCACAAAAAGCTCTGCTACATATCATGTGTATTATCAGTATATTGTTGATGACAGATGGCGCTCTCCAAACACCATTCGATGCTGGACAACAAGAGAATAAACGTGATGTACACGGCACAGCAGAACGGGAAAGTCACTAAGAGCGAGGCTAAGGTACGATAACCAGTCACTAATAACATACATAAATAAGTTTTTTGAGAAAAATAATTTTTTCAGTACAAGCTTTTACAAAATTAGTGATTGTAACCGTGTGCTGATCAAAATGAGCCTAAACACGGCCAGTCTAATAGAAATAATGGATAATAGTATCCATCGAGGAGTTCCGTTGTCCACCTTCCGTCTCCATCATCAGATCAGCTCGCTGTCACCATCATATTGTATTGTCATCGGAACTTGACAGGTATGACAAATTTCATCTCAATCGGTTGAGGATAACTGCTTTAAAATTCGGTTGCAAGATTCCACCCGGACAAACATTGCAAGTTAATATAAAGCTAGTCAAAAACGGCCAAGTGCGAGTCGGACTCGCGCACGAAGTGTTCTGTACCATTATATATAAAAACGGCAAAAAAAAACAAGTTTGTTGTATGGGAGACCCCTTAAATATTTATTTTATTCTGTTTTTTAGTATTTTATTTTATTTATTTATTTATTTTATTTTTGAATTTTGAGAAAACTTACAGCTAGGTACACAAAACGATAACTTATTTAAATACTTACATGCAAAATACATGTATGCTGAAGGCCAATTACAAATTTCCATTGATAGGTTAAGTAGTCTATGCAAAAAATACAGTTAATGTGGACGACAAACCAAGAAAATAATAATTTAAACATACAAATTAAGAATAATAAAGCCAAACAGAAAAAGAAAACATATTAAAAAAAAACAATTAAAAAACATTATTCAAGTTACAAAAAGAATTTGTCTGCAAGCAAGCGTTTTAACTTGCTTGTCGAGGTATTAAACAAATCAATATCTATGTCACCTTTAGTCAAGGAGTTAAATAAGGTGCTTGCTCGAATAACAAAAGAGTTCTGCCTATAATTAGTCTTAACTCGTGGAACATACAAGATGTTCGGTCTCCTTAATGCGGCTGTGTTAGTACGCAGTCCTAACAGCTCCAGCAGCTCAGAGCAGTCCACCGTGCCATTTGCAATATTGAGAAGATATGATAAATCAGAAATATTCCTTCGTTGATAGAGGGGGAGGAAATGGAATTTACGACATCTAGCCATGTAATCCGGTAGGAAACATTTTGCCCGAAATTGCAGATACCGCAGGAACTTCTTTTGGATGCGTTCTAACCTTGTGGAATACACGTCGTAGCACGGATTCCAGACTTGTGATGCGTATTCCAGGTGACTACGAACGTACGCACAATAAAGGATCTTAAAGGTTTTAATGCTCGTAAACTCAGAAGACATTCTTAACACGAATCCAAGTGCACGAGACGCTCTGTTTACTATATTATTAATATGATTGTCAAACAAAAGTTTACTATCAAAAGAAACACCTAAATCTCTAATTGTATCTACTCTTGCAAGAGGTGAGTTATGCAACGTGTATTCAAAATTAATAGCAACTGGCTTACGAGTAAAAGAGCAAACGTAGCACTTGGAAATATTCAGATCCAATTTGTTCTGAGTGCAATAACTTTGAAATCTCATTAGGTCACTCTGCAGATGACACGCATCATCATAAGTCCCGACATGATATAAAATTTTCATGTCATCTGCGTATAAAAGAATTTTAGAATAAAGGAAGCATGAGGAGATGTCATTCACAAAAATGGAAAAAAGTAACGGTCCTAATAAAGATCCTTGAGGGACTCCTGACGGGACATACATAGACAAAGAGGAATATCCGCTGAGAACCACCGTCTGACACCTGTTGTGGACATAAGAAGTGAACCACCTAAAAAGGTTTCCCCTTATACCCATCTGTTGCAGCTTCTTTAACAAGAGCAAATGATCAATTCGATCAAAACACTTGCTGTAATCAGTGTATATAACATCTATTTGTGAGGGTTCCGACATGAAACGAGACAAAAACTCAGCACACAACAGGAGATTTGACGTAGTAGACCTACCCCTTAAAAATCCATGCTGCTGGGGCGCAAGACTGTGTTTGAGCGCAGAGTACAATTGGACATAGACAATTTTTTCCAGAACTTTAGCAAACAAACACAATTTTGATATGGGCCTGTAATTCTCAATTTTATTTTTAGAACCTTTTTTATGTACAGGAGTGATAAAGGCCGTCTTCCATAAGTTAGGTACAATGCCTTCCGACAATGAGCGGCGGTACAAGAAAGTGAGAGGTAAAACTAGGCTTTTCGCACACTTTATTATTAAAATAGCAGGGACACTATCGGGTCCTGCTGACTTATTTAAGTCCAAGCCCTTGAAAAGCCTATAGACCTCTTCCTCAAGCACCTCAACTACGCCAATGTCTGTGGATGATGCAGTATGTCATTCAGAATTACATAAAGTCTCTGAGAAATCTGTCTGTATGGCATTTTCGAGAAAGGTAGACTGAAAATATTCACCAAACATATTACATATGACATCACCATGATCAGAAGAGCGAGTACCATACTGCATCACTGAGGGGTAGGCATTTGATTGATTTTTGCTCTTGACATACGACCAAAATGCACGGGGGTTCTTTTTTATAGAACTTTCAATGTTTTTTATGTAGTCATTGTACATTTCACTTTCCATTAGCCGCGCTCTGTCTCTCAATATGACAAATGAATCTCGGTCGCTTAAATTACCATAGGTTTTGAACTTATTATGGAATTTAGCTTTCTCCTTAATAAGTTTAATTAGAGGTCGCCTGTACCATAAAGGATACTTACGAGATGGTATCACAGTTTTGGAAGAAATATGAATGTCACGAAGGCTATAAATCGTACTGTAAATAAAAGATGCAGCTTCTTCCACAGTCCCACAACCCAGCTCAGAGTACCAGTCCACAGCATCCAGCTCGGCACAGATTGAATGATAATCTCCGTTCTGATAATCAAATTTTATGTATGAAAGCGGTTTTATAGTATGAATTTGAACGAACTCAGCGGATACATTTAGAGATGGATGGTGGGAGTCTTCAGGCACTAAGGGGAAGTCACAAGCAAGAACAGTAATATTATCATTTGAAAAAATTAGATCTAATAGACGGTCATGACTACTATTTAAAATGGAGTTATATTGCAGTAGATTGCATATGTTAAGGCTATCCATTAGATCTATTTGGTGTACCCCTTGCAGGTTATCCGGAGTTAAAGAGGATCCATCATCACTCGGGGACCATGAGACTAATGGCATGTTAAAATCACCCAACACAATGACCTTGTCAAGTGGGTTATCTAAAACAATTTTTGAAAGATTATCAGCAAAATTAGACAGTTGCGAGTGCAATGAAAAACCTAAGTTCTCATCACATATATAAACTACACATATATGCATTTTATAAGTTGAATTAGGATGTCGATTACGAATGGTCAAAGTAACCCACAGGTCCTCGGCTGAGGATGACCACTCAGCCCGGCTCTCGGCTGCGAGTTCACGACGAACAGCTATTAGAACACCACCCCCTTTCTCCTGTCGCGTTACTGTGTAATTACGGTCTCGTCTCCAGACAACATATCTATCATCAAATAATTCATTATTATAGAAACTGTCGTTTAGCCACGACTCCGTAAAGCAAATAATGTCGTATGAGCTCACGCACACATTTCTCTGCAAGACGCTTGTCTTAGTACGTAGACCGCGTACATTTTGGTAATAAATACTAATCAGGAGCATTGATAACAGATATGAATATTAGGTATCGAGGTATAGGCATAAAAAGAGATAAAACATCGTAATTGTGGCAGGTAAATAGCATTGAAAAAGTTGATAAAAAGGCGACAAAATCATTAACGAAGGTAATACACAGACAATGAGGACAATAGCAAATGGCCGGCTGACTTACCCGAGCTACCGGTGCGGGTAGGGATAAGCGGCTAGATGGGTGACGCATAACAAGTGCAATATAGAGTGAGGCAGCGCTAGCCAACCTCAGAACGCAGATATTATTACTAAAGAGTGCAGGCAGTAAAGCTGCACACAGTAAGTACACAATGTAGCAATTTACAGTTTTTTTAGGTCTGATTCCGCTCGGATGGCTATCACTGGGGATGATGGGTTTTTTCGGACGAAGATCTTGCAACCTTTGACCCAGGTGAATGCAAACCCCCGGTCCTTCGCCAGTGCTTTGGTCTTATTGAGCAATATTTTGTTCTCGAGCGTCAAGTGATCGTTGACAAATATTCTGGTACTACCCTTTAACCCTATGTCCGCAGGGGTCGTAGTACATTTTTTTGCCGCAGACACAAAGTCGTCCTTTAAGTACCTACTATGCACAGCGATTATAATGGTCCTATTCTCCTTGTCATTGCGCATAGGTATTCTTGCGATATAATTAATCTGCTCCTTAGGTAATGAGCACTTAACGTGTGACCCAATTTTTGAGATGACCTCGAAGAGATTCTCTGTCTTTGACATTGGAACACCCTTTATTTCTATGTTGTTAAGACGTGATCTTTGCTCATTATCTCGTATCTGGCCCTCCAAGCTTTGCACACGCAGTTGAAGACACTCAACATCATTTTTAGTTTTATGTAAAGATTGAATATCTTTCTCCATTTCCAAGATCTTATCAGACAAAGCGCCAATCCTGCAATCCACAAAGTCGATAGATTTCTTTATTTCAGAGAGCTCAGGTTTGATGCTCTTAAGAGAAGTCAGTTCATCCTTTATGCTTTTAATGTCCGCATTAAGTCCCGGGAGTACAGCGACTTGCAGTGACAGTCGCTTTAGCTCAGCAAGCACCGCGTCCATGTCGGCTGGTACTGGGGACATCGCAGTAGTCTTCTTGCCCGGAGGTGCTGGAGGTGGCAAAGCGCTTACTTCTCTCGTATTCTTACAAGAAGAGCACTTCCAGGATGATTTCCGGCTATCTCCTAGTCGGCGGAATCCTGTCTCTGTGACACCGGCGCAAGCAAAGTCAAACTGACCCAAGCATACACAGCACTGAGCACCGTCTCTAAATTCTTCTTTACAACTCTTGCATTTAAACATTATGAAGCGTTATGAGTTACGCGACCCGGGATAAAAAAATGTTGACAATCCCTGATGCAAGCCACAAGCGCAAAACCGGTCGGAATAGCGAGCGCACGGTCCGTCGTCCACGGACTGACTGTGATGATTTGTTGTTATAGCGGCAAAAGAAATACATCATCTGTGAAAATTTCTACTGTCTAACTATCTCGGTTCATGAGATACAGCCTGGTGACAGACGGACAGACAGACAGCGGAGTCTTACTAATAGGTTCCCGTTGTACCCTTGGGGTACGGAACCCTAAAAACATATAAAATATCCAGAACACCCTGAACATTTATCTGCAGATCGTACAAATATTTGTTCCGAGGCGGGAATCGAACCCGCAAACAAAAATTTTAATATTTTGAATTTTAATTAAATTTTTCTAATTTATTTTAATTTTTGATTTTGATTTTATTTTTATTTATGATTTTACTCGAAATATGGACACTAGCTTATTTTTATTATAATGTATTGTTGTTTGAAATAATCATACATACATACATAAACACACTCCTTTTTCACTGAAGGGGTGAGCAGAGCCTCAATGGGCCGCTTTTCACAGTGGGTTGCTCCATTGTAAAATATAGACGTGACAAGTGGTGAGCTCATCGCTGCCATTGCTTCCCACGACTGACTCTGCTAACGCTTTCTTCTAGTAATAACACATTCCTTAAATAAGCTAGCAGCTAGGACAAATCTTATATCAACGAATCTTACTAACAAGTCCGGGTAATCCCTCAGTCGGCTTTTACGACATCCAAAGGAGGGGAGGGGGAGGGTCTATTCTTAGGTTGGACACACCACGGTATAAACATATTGAATTGAATTATAAACTTTTGTTTTTGCTCGTTCTTAATAATGGCTGTATCTTTTGAACCGTAATGTGTTGGTGGCTCTCGTTTGAGGCGCGTTTTTTGTTTGTTTGGTGTTTTTTGTCCATTACTGCTCATCAACACTTCTTCAGATAGCTAAAGTTGATTTCGCGAGAACTAGGAGACTTAACACACATGTTTTTGCCCATTACAGCTCATCAACACTTCTTCAGATAGCGAAAGATGATTTCGCGAGAACTAGGAGACTTAACACACATGTTTTAATTGATAGTATCTCATAAATATCATCAGTTTAGATATGAAGTTAAGAACAAGCAAAAAGTCAGCGACAACAGGACAATAGTAGTATCAAATTTAAATGTAACCCAAAAATTCTGTTCCAGCGGGATTTGAACCCGCACCCTCGCCTGTGATCGGCAATGCCTTTACCAATTCGGCCATAGAACGAGCTATGACGCTGGAGACGAAATTTGTGGGCATTAGTGTGGTTTACACTTGAAAAATAATAAACTATGACAAGTAGTGTTCCTTGACCATGTACTTTATTTTATATTCTTTTGCAGGGTAAAGCAGCTAAGCTAATAGCCTTACAGAAGGCCGGCAAGCTGGCCGGTAGCACGGCGGTGACCAAGAAGCGCTCCCACAGGCGGAACATCCTGAAGAGAGCTAAAGCGAAAGAGGCTGCGGAAGGAAACGCGTGAACATACCCTAAAGCATTAAGATAACAATAAAAAAGTTTACTTCGGTAAAACGTTTTTTTCTTTATGAATAACGGAACAAGCGGATGACCCATGTGTTGACTGCAGCGCCATCTATGCATCAACAATCAAACCACGAAGCCAAATCCATTTATGTCTACCTAACTACACAAGCGGACTTTTCCCGCCATTTTCGAAAAGAGACGTTGTCTACTTTTATTTTATTTCTTTTCCTAGTGTTTTCTTGAGTTATATTTGTACGTTAGTATTATTCCTTACTCTGTGGTTATATTGTGTTATTTTGGTGGCATTTTAACTAATGTAGCTCGTTTAAAAAGCACAAGTGTAGTGAAATGAAATGGAAGTGAATTGCGTGACTTTTGAAATTGGTGGAAATTGTCTACCAAAGTTTTAGTAAAATTGGCCACCGTTTTACTAAAACATGACTCGACTGTGACTTGACGACTTGGAAGGAGTGTAACGTTGCAAAATATATTGAAAATATAATATAGTGAAAATACAGATAGGTACTTGGAAATGGCAAATGCACAAGCCGTGCGAAGCAAATTATAAAGAAAAAAAAAAACTACACAAGCAAATAGTACCTATTATCGTCGTGGTGCGGCGCTGTTCTGCGTCTATATAAGCTAAAATCCGCACTGTCGCGGCTTCTTTTTCTGATATCATCTTGCGATCACTTGTGACGCACCTCTATTTAATTATATTCTTTTATTTCAAAGCTGGCTGTAACTTCTTGCTCCCAATTTTACACCATTTACATTTTTTAATTTTTTGTCTATAATGAGCTCTAGAATTTTTAAGTTTACGAGTTCATACAGTATTCAAGAAAAAAAAACTATTCTTAAGGTGGCGCGAATTTCAATTTTTTTACTTTAATCATTAGTTTGGCTATGAAAAAACATTGTAAATACCATTGAAGCACAATCGTAGCTAAACTAAAGATATTTAAGTGATACTTTAAATTAAAACTTGTGTGCTATATCATATTATTGCCAGCAAATTGGGTTTCGAAGAAGTGAAGAAGTGTTGAGGAGCAAAAAACACGAAAAAAAATGAATTTCGCGCCACAAGCGAGACCAGCCTTAAGGCGCAATAGGTTCACAGCATGTCTCTAATGAGCTCTAGAATTTTTTAAGTTTTTAAGAATTCTTACAGATTTCAAAAAGAAAATATATGTTATTCTTAAGCGTTTTATCTAGTGATATCATAAATTCAATATACTATATGAATTACTTCACTTGACAAAAAAAAATATCAAAGATTATTGATCATTACTGAGTTCCGGTTTGAAGGGTATGGGTGCCGGTGAAATTACAGGCACACATGAGACTTTGTCTCAGGGTGGCGGGCGCAGTGCAATGCCACATAGGGTGCGTCCTACGTGGACATGAGGTAATGCATTGTTCATAGGCAGAGGGTACCGCTTAAAATCAGGTGGGCCATCTGCTTGTTCCGTCATAGTAAAGGCCCGTAGTCCAACTAATTGGACACAGCAGTTGGACCACTGCCCCGTAACGATTCTAAGTAGTATAAAAAAAAGGCTTATACCCAGCAGTGGGCTATTATTTGAGCTGCCAATGATGATGATGAGTAAAGCTAAAGGACACTGCTTTCAGAACAGCGTGTAGAGCAGTTGGCTAACGATTACTTCAATATCGTAAGCTAGAGCACAGAATAAATATTAGAACACTAGAGGCCACTGCGTTCAGACAGCGCCATCTCTCTTGAAATAGTAGTAACATATTAGTTCATACCACCAAAGCTAGAGGGCACTCTCTTTAAAACAGCGCCCTCTCTCGAGCAGTAGTAGTGACGAAACTTATAGGTAACAATTTATTTTGTGAAAATTAAAAAAACCCTCAACGCAATGAAACGGCTGAACCAATTTTGATCAAACATAGCTAAGAACAATCCCGACTAATTCACCTTTCAAACAAAAAATATATATCTAAATCGGTTCACCCGTTCGGGACCTACGATGCCACAGACAGACACACACACAGACACGTCAAACTTATAACACCCCGTCGTTTTTGCGTCGGGGGTTAAATACTACAATAAAACAAACAAAATAGTGCTTCAAAAATTATTTATTTATCGTATATATAATTTATATATCCATTTATAGTTAAAACCGATGCACACAACGTAAACTAAACGACTTACAAACCGTTTATACTGGCAGTAGAGTTTATACTCCTATACAATATTCGCCAAGTATCTTTGCCGATGTGAACTTAGCTGCAAGTACCTCCACGACTCGATCGTGACTGCGACGCCTTTGTGACTATATTCACAACGCAAATATAGTCGGCGAGTATTGCAACTAGTCGGAAAAATTAAAGGCTATATTGACAGATTGGATATATAAAAAAAGATGTATCATCGTATACCTTTTGGGTTAGTAGAACTAGCTGGGAAAAATGTCTGGGTGTAAGAAAGTATCTATAGATACCAGATATTTTGTCCTATAAATTATGTCATAAGACCACTAATTTTGGGTTCTTATTCAGCATTTTAGATATGTATAGATCTAGGGTGCGTTCCGAGTCACGATAAAATCGATGTGAGCGATCACAGTGCTATTTTGCGTTCCGATTCAGAAATCGCGCTTATGGCAGTTTGAGCGTTGACGCGACTCGGAACGCTTTATAGACGATATTATCAATAACCTCTGTAGTCTGTCACTTTGACAGTAGCGCTCACAGTAATATCGGTTTGGGGCATGGTCGGTGTAATCGCAATATGGCGGATTTAATGACGTCATTCATGACGTCACACGCAATATCGTAGTCGCGCTCACACCGTTTCGGAACGCTAATAATAGCGATCACATCGATTATAGCGTGACTCGGAACGCACCCATAAATTCAATTAAAACAAACAGTATATTAGAGAAGTGACAGCTGTCAAAATGGGCCTTTAAGATTTCTAATTTATGTACGCACTTGCATTCAAGTGAACTATTAAACTGTAGTTAGAAGCTGCTCGTATTATCTAAATTAATACTTTTTATTAAATACTCTGTGGAAAAGATAGTTAACAAGCGTTTAGCAATAGTTTTTCTTAGTGTTGTACCTCGTGTTTGTCGACTATCGATGTTTTTGTGAACATGTTGCGAGTTGGTAGGGCTACTTCGAAAGACGATAGAACCTAGGTCATTATGGTGTATGCTCTTGCTTAAGGCGCGCATTTAAAGTTTTTTGGTGTAAGTCTTACTATCAGTAAGTCTGTTGGGAAGAAAATTACCAGTAGTTCAACTGGTAAGACTACTCGGTAAAACTACTGGGAATAGCCCGTTTTTTGCCCATTACAGCTCACAGTTTTAATTGATAGTAACTCATAAATATCAGCAGTTTAGCTACGATCAACATAAACAAAAAAATACTTTAAAACATGTGTTCAGGAGGATCGTAGCTAAACTGATGATATTTATGAGTTACTATCAATTAAAACATGTGTTAAGTCTCCTAGTTCACGCGAAATCAACTTTCGCTATCTGAAGAAGTGTTGATGAGCTGTAATGGGCAAAAAACACCAAAAAATGGAATTTCGGACCACAAGCGAAAGCATCCACCTTAAATGTCACGCATGGCTTAGATTGTATCGTTTCGCGTAAGCCATGAGCCACGGTGCAAGTAAGAAAAACTATCACAAAATATAAAAAAAAAACAGGAAATTATGCAAAATAAGTACTATAGTAGTTTTTTGCCAATCACAAGACAAATAACCTTAAACATTGAAATAAATACACAGTTATAAAATAATAAATATAAATGGAGACTAATTTTAAGTCTAACTTAACTGACGTACATTTAATATTTTTACAACACTACTAGTATTCGAGAAGAGACTTAAAAAAATTTCTAAAAACAAATCACAAATTTTCTCAAAATAATCAAGTCATGACTTGGACATTACAAAAAAAGATGCAAAAGGAAAGCCTACAAAAAAGTCTACGCTATTGAAAAGTTGACATTTTAATTATTGTCAATAAACCTATTAACTCTGTAGGAGTCATTATTATTAGCGCAGTTCTAAAAACGTAATTAGCAGTTAAAATCAATCTATCAGTATAAGACTATAGATTTACAATAATTATCAATAACTCCCGATTAGTCACTTCTAACAATTTTTACTTTAAAATGTCGAATCGACGGAAAAACGTTACACCGAATTTAGAGAATTTCTTTAAGAAACTACGGCCTACGCTATACTTGACGAGTTAGGCCCTACACTACACTTAACTTATACACTTTCTATGTCTAAATACTCCTGTCTAATACCAAAAATTTGAAATAGACAACTATTTTTACACCAAGAATACACTCTTTCGAATCTACTTCAAAAACTGGCCACCAAAAAAAACGAGTACGATTTTTCCAAATTAAAATTCTGGTCAAAATACTGCTTCGTTGCAACGTTCAAATTTAAAAAAAAAAACATAACTATACCGAAAATTACACCTTCCTATACTTAAAACAGTTCTCGTATAATACTTTTAGACTTAACATTATTATGTACAGTCAGCTACATCATTAAATACAACAACGATAATAATGTGCGTTGTCCACAACTTTTTATCATAAAATCACTCATAGTTTTCGCAAAAACGGTTCATGAGATTCGAAATGTCATATCGATTTCGAACCCTACATCAAGGTCCTAAAGTCCATTTTATGTGGAATGTTATCGTTTAAAACTCCTTAAGAAGTTTTGTTTGACAATGGAATGAACGTCATGGTTCTCGCAAATTTAAGAAAATTTATATTTCTATTAAACATTACCGATTTTCTGGTGTCGTTTATCGAGTGCAAATATCATCGATAAGTCGATGATAGTTTCCGTGTCACATCCTTATTTTTTGTCAGTGTGATTTGCGGAATCTAGAGCCCGGATGAGAAACGAGTAAGTCTGTACAAAAAGACAATACATTTTACGTACAATAAATAACTATACGATCGTAAAATAAATAACTATACGATTGTACAATAAATAACTATACTATCGTAAAATAAATAACTATACGATCGTACAATAAATAACTATACGATCGTACAATAAATAACTATACGATCGTACAATAAATGATTACTATACGATTGTACAATAAGTAACTATACGATCGTACAATAAATAACTATACGAATGTACAATAAATAACTATACGATCGTACAATAAATAACTATAAGATCGTACAATAAATGACTACTTATACGATTGTACAATAAGTAACTATACGAACGTACAATAAATAACTATACGAATGTACAATAAATAACTATACGATCGTACAATAAATAACTATACGATCGTACAATAAATAACTATACGATCGTACAATAAGAATGGCAGATGAGAGCGTGGCAGTGCTTACCAATTTTGTGTTGCTAGCGACACGTCTCGTCATTTAATTAGAGAAAAAGTAGATTGTGTTGGGTTGTCATTTACAAATCTAACTATGTTAACCTAGCTCGTTTCTCTCCACACCTATTGTCTTTCCGCCCAGAGTTATTCTTTTTATCCCTTCTTTATTCCTTTTCGGTGGCAATCGCACAATAAATCACCCTACGATCGCAAATTGTTCACCATTCGATAGATCCATCAGTATACGATCGAAATATACATCAGTATACGATCGTGAAATTAATCACTATACGGTGCAAATAACTATACGATCGTACAATATATAACTACACGATCGTACAATATATAATTACACGATCGTACAATATATAATTACACGATCGTACAATATATAATTACACGATCGTACAATATATAATTACACGATAGTACAATATATAATTACACGATCGTACAATATATAATTACACGATCGTACAATATATAATTACACGATCGTACAATATATAACTACACGATCGTACAATATATAATTACACGATCGTACAATATATAACTACACGATCGTACAATATATAACTACACGATCGCACAATAAAAAACAATACAATCGTAAAATAAATAACTATACACTATACATGTAAAGCATCTGCGAATCTTAACAGAGTCTCATCGATAAAAAGACTAAACAGTGGTATAGTATAAAATTACAATGAGGAGTTTTTCTAGTGTCATTTAAGCATTATTTATCCCTCACTAGATGGCGTTGGCGACAGTTTCGGTTACAGTAAATATTTAAAAATACGTCACTATCACAAAGATATTAATTATTACATAATATTACAGGATTTTGTATTTTTTTAAAACTATTTACGTAGGCTGATCAAATTTCTCCACTGTCATGATAAAAATTAAAATTGTAGGTAAATACCAATAGTTACGCGAGCGCCATCTCTTGACGATGAAGGAACTATACTGACAATGATACTTGGAAAACTCCTCATTGGCATATTCAATCTTATGCCGTAGGTAACTAGGCTGTCATTCGTATTCTACGGATTACGCCTTGTCCAATTCACTCGTGAGGTATCTTCCTTCGATCAAGAATACAACTAGGTCGGCGCAAAAAATAAGTCTCGGTGAATAACTTCACTTAAAACACTCACTTAATCACTTTAAAACTGAGCTCTTATTTTTATTTGTATTTGTGAGAACTTTATTTGTAGCTCTTTAAGGTTGATTTCACACTAAATGTTGTTTAAACCTATGTCTTTTAATTTCTAAGTGACAGGAGTAATTTATTGCTTTGTTCGTTTTTTGTGACGAATTATAAGTATATGATAATATTTTGAAGATTTGCTACTTTATTGCTAGGTGTCATGGTTGTAATTAGGTTGAACCTAGAACTGTTTTAAAACTTTTGTTTCAGTTCGTTAGTAAACAAATATAGCTGTATAAGTACATATACCCACGCGGACGGTATTTAGCTTTGATTTTGTACGTGACCCGAAATCTAGTTGAATTCTTGATCGAAGGTAGCTTCAATCGATTTTGACCTTTGTTTACATCGTAATTACGTGCTTCTCATAGCTCACAGAATTAGCAAATAAAGTCGATTTTTGAACCTCTCTTAGATTACAACAGTCGCGAGAAGTCAGTGCGTGGAGGTGGTACATGAGTGTACATCGTCATCGTCATCGTTTGAGGGGATATCTTTCGATCAGCGATTGTATCCGCGGGTTAAATATTCAGATAACTTCTTGTCGATACCGTGAGGTATCCTTTCGATTAACAATTTTGTGTCAATTTACAAAGAATGCTATTTTTACCTTTACACCACGCCTTTTCTCATACATCACTATACGATCGCACTGCACATCACTATGTGATCGCACTATCCTCACTATACATAATTTTATACACTAGTGATGTGAAGTATACAATCGCAACAACATGTGTAGTATCGGAATCTGGTGTATTCATGTTATACCTTTATCACAATGCTTATTCTCATACATCACTATTAATCATCATACATCACTTTACGATCGCACCAGTGATGTGCACTATGCGATCACAATAACATCTGTATTATCTGAATCTAGTGTATTCATGTTCTAACCCTTTAACATCACTATACATCATTTTGATCGCCCTAGTGATGCACACGATACAATCGCAACAACATGTGTAGTATCTGAATCTGAAGTATTAATATTTACCTTTATCACCACACTTATTCTCTTAAATCACTTTATGATCGCACTATACAAAATTTTGATTGCCCTAGTGATGCACACGATACAATCGCAACAACATGTGTAGTATCTGAATCTGAAGTATTAATCTTTACCTTTATCACCACACTTATTCTCTTAAATCACTTTACGATCGCACTATACATCATTTTGATCGCCCTAGTGATGCACACGATACAATCGCAACAACATGTGTAGTATCTGAATCTGAAGTATTAATCTTTACCTTTATCACCACACTTATTCTCTTAAATCACTTTATGATCGCACTATACAACATTTTGATCGCCCTAGTGATGTGCACTAAGCGATCATAATAACATGTGTAGTATCTGAATCTGGTGTATTAATGTATCACCTTTAACATCACTATACGATCGCACTATACATCATTTTACGATCGCACTAGTTATGTACACTATACAATCACAATAACATGTGTATTATCTGAATCTGGTGTATTAATCTTTTACCTTTATCACCACGCTTATTCTCTTAAATCACTTTACGATCGCACTAGTGATTTGCACTATACAGCAGGTATCCGCCTCGCTCTACAGGGTGCTCCAGCGCTCTTCAAAGAACTGTCTCATATTATGTCCAGCGCGTCCCACGGCGCTGTAGTCCTCGTTGAACACCTCACAGTTACTGAATATGAGGCGAACGTCCGAGGCGAATTCCTCTTTGCATTTGTACCTGGGGAGGTAAAGTGAGGTGATCAATATTACTAATAAACTACTTAAAAAAAAAAAATACTGACCTACAATTTTTAAAATATTTTTTTGTATCTGATTGTATAATATTTTACGGGTTTTGATTTAGGACATTATTTTGAAATTGCTTTTAGTCCAGGAACTTTAGCGTTTCACTTCGGAAAAATTCCAACCAAGCTGAAAAATTGTGTACACGTAAATACACAATACCTTTTAGCTCCCCAAATAACCTCTGAAAAGTCCCACGAGTCCAGAGGTGTGCATAACTATGACAGCAAAAAACGGTGAAAAAAATTACCCTTTTTCTGGTTTTTGCCAATATCTTCGATCCTGTCGATTTTACCGCTATGAGGTATATTCATAAAAAATAAAGAATGGAAAATTCTCTACAAAAAAGATTATATAAAGTTCATCGATAAAATAAGTAATTACCACGGAAAAAGATGCGAAACATCGGATTGAGTTTTGTAGGTTTACGCCATTGCCTGGTACGTTCTGTGTGGCGGCGCCAATAGCAGCTGTGGTTCCCCTCTGACGTCAGTGACGGGTCTATACCTGCTCCAGTCGAGGACCATAACCACGAAAAAACAAATGACATCGACGATCCATGTGTGAGTTTTGACTTTTAGAAAAGTGTGAGGTTTTGAAAATATATAGTCTCTCTTGGGTAGAAAAAGATTTTGGGTCCACAAAAAATGTGTGTTTTGGCTATTTGTTAAAATATATTAAAATATCTCGGTATCCATCCCATCGGGCGTTTTGGTTGGACTTTAGGAAGCCCGGGGAGGAAGTGCTGTGTTGCATACCAGTTTGGTTGGATTATTTGGTGATTTGTGGTAACCGACGAAATTACACGTGAAGGCCACGTCTAGTGGTATTGAGGCCGCGCGTAACCCGTTTGTTTCAGCTTGTGAAAGGTACCGAGCAACGAGCTGACGGGAACGGACATTTTGGCTGGAAAACAACTGTGAGTAGTAATCGCATAGATATAACCTCTTTGTAATTCATTGGATCAAACAAGTTGTGTTTATTTTGGAAAAGCACCGCGCATCGCGGTCAGACACCTCTCCACGCCGCCCACCGAGGGCTGGTCAGCTCGTGGAGGGGACAATTTGTTAGCGGTAAGATCGACAGGAACGAAGATATTGGCAAAAGACCGAAAAAAGGTAATTTTTTTTTACCATATTTTAGCTGTCAAAAGTTATGCACACCCTGGACTCGTGGGACTTTTCAGAGGTTATTTGAGGAGCTAAAAGGTACGTGGTGTACACAAATTTTCAGCTTGGTTGGAATGTTTCCGAAGTTTGGCCCATTTTTCGTCTAAAGTTCCTGGACTAGTTGTGTTCTATACTTACCTACTAGTTGACATATTATTATTTCACTATTATTAAATGGTCGTGATCACAAAAATTGCAGCGCCCTAACGGGGCTCATGTAGATACTACACAACTAACACTAGAAATAAGACGTTAGACTAACAATATTGTAAGTACATGCAAGCAATAAATAAATACAAATACAGGTTAAGGTGGGGATATAAATTTTGTCGGGAAGAGATCGCTTTTAGCAATAAGACCGCCCATTGTACATTACTGTAATTGTTTTTTTTTCTTCTGTTTGTTGTGCAATAAAGTGTTTATCTATCTATCTATCTATAACGCAAAACTACCAATCTTATATTTGATTTTCATTTCAACTACATCTACATTTTTTTTGGACTAAATCTTATTCAAATTATAAATATGCGTGGATACTAAATTATAATTCCGAGGGATCACTGTACCAGAAACACGATAGGACAATATTTTCTCGACAGAAAAAAAAACAAAGTTAGGTCTAAGTTATTTTACTTTAATCATTGATAGACCATTTGTTTGAGCACGGTCTCACCTGTTGGTAAGTGACGATGTGGCCGAAGATGGAGCACAAAGGTCTAGAATCTAGGTCTAGGTCGGTAAGGTCTAGGTCTGTCTACTTTTGCCTAGATTCGATTGTTTATTAAAACGGTGCATATTATTGGGTGAAAATTTCGATAAACAAAATCAATACAACAAAGCCGAGGGTTTACTGTAGGGGTTTTGTAAAATCTCATATATAAAAGGCAATGTCCTGACTGACTGACTGACTGACCGAGGTCCAATGCACAGCCTAAACCGCGGGTCGTAGAGACTTGAAATTTGGAGGGTGTGTTTGTCTTCATGCGTAGGGTTGTACTAAGAAAGGAATTTTGAAAATTCGCATGCTAAGGGGTTTAAAAAGGGGTTCTAACGTGTAGCAAAAATGCTCTATATTTCGGAAACCGTTTGTAGCAGAACCTTGAAATTTAAGAAAAAGATTCCTCTAATAAAATAAACAAACACATATATTTCAGCGATACCTGAAATTTTCCTGAAAAACGGAAGGGGAACGTTTTCTTTGTAAATAAATAAAAAAACGTTAGTTTTTACAACGCACAGCCTAAACCGCTGGTCGTAGAGACTTGAAATTTGGAGTGTATTCCTTTTAGGGTGTAAAGGTGTACTAAGAAAGGAATTGTGAAAATTTCCCCCCTTAGGGGTCCAAAAAGGGCTTTTAATGTATACACTTTGCGTTTTGCAACGCACAGCCTAAACCACTGGACCTAGATACACGAAATTTGGAGGATTTATTTATTTTTGGGTGTAGGGGTGTACTCGTTTCATTTCGTTTCGTATGAGGTAGTGCTGGCCTCTGGTGTCGGAGTTTGTCAAGCCGCCCGAGGGCCTCTGACATGGCTTATCGACTGTTATTAATCAATAACAGCCGGGACCGACAGCTTAACGTGCCCTCCGAAGCACAGAGCGATGGAAATCTATGGGTGTACTAAGAAAGGATTTTGGAAAATTCAATCTGTAAGGGGTCCAATACGGCTTTTAATGTAAAACGAAAATGCTTCTTATTTCGGAAACCCTTGGTAGAAGATACTTGAAAATTCACAGGTTCATTCCTTAAATAAATGTAGCAAACATATGTTTCAGCAGTACCTGAAATTGTACTGAAAAAAGGCATGGGAACGTTTTGTTTGTAAATACATACACTTTATTTCAGCGTAAGTTGTCAATTTTAAAGTTGGTTTCACGGTGTAGTCATTGAGATAAAAATATTTTCAGGACCTCAAAGTCAAAATGGGACCCCTAAATTGAAAAACTTGTGTATGGTGTCGTTTCAAAGGTCGTTTCACGGTGTTGTTGTTGGTGTTTAAGTTGTTGTCTGAACGCCGGGGCAGTTTTCTGCGTACGCGCGGACGAAGTCGCTCGCGGGTCCTCTAGTTATCTATATTTTACGAGATATTCAATAAAAACTGCCTTTTCGAGCGGCGCGAGGCGTTTTTTTATTAAGATTTCTGCCTGGGTTTGGCGCAACCTAAGGCGATATGTTAAAATACCGAATGGGCGGAGTCTAGCAAGAAAATTGCAAGAAAGTGACAGCGCTATTGCTCACTTGAACCCGGGAAGAGATGAGGTATAGATTTCTTCAGCTCGAAAGTAACTGACGTAAGCGACAAATGATAATTCTTCGTTTTGCTTCTAAATTAGCAAATATATAAAAAAATAACTATAATTAAATTAAGTATGTGATTACAGTGGTGTAATCTACGGCATCCACGTGAGGAGACGGAGGTCACTTACGTGCTTTCACTCAGTTTCCGCTTGATGGTAGACAGGTCCATGGCACACTTGATCACCTTCTTGTACTGCGGGAACTGCTTGGTGTTGACGGGTATCAGGAACGGCCAAGCGTGTTCGTGCATCTCCATATCACCCAGTAGATTCCTGAGGGACATTGCTACATTAAAGTATAACGCAATAGTACATTATGGTATAAGTGTGTAATGTTAGTGATTACCACTGAGGCACCATTGAGACCCGAGCCGTTATGTGAGGGTCATAAGAGAGCCGAGGACGGTAATCATCAATACACACGTGTATTATACGACGTTTTTCAACACACTAGTGAAGAAAATAATAATAAAACAGAAATACACACTCTGTGTAAATGTTCAACTGTCACTATAACTCACTTGTGAATAATAGCAATGAAAAAGTCACAGTTTGATTACAGATGTAAAACAGAAATACACACTCTGTGTAAATGTTCAACTGTCTCTATAACTCACTCGTGAATAATGGTAATGAAAAAGTCACAGTTTGATTACAGGTGTCATTATGTGCCTAATTGCGGTGAAATTAGAGCCACTTTATGAGCAAGTGTGTTGAAAAAAAACTAATCTTAGATTTGATTTTTGACTGTCTAAATCAAGTACAATATTCAAATTATAAATATGCATGGATACTACATTATAATTCCGAGGGATCACTGTACCAGAAACACGATAGGACAATATTTTCTCGATAGAAAAAAACAAAGTTACGTCTGTTTTTTGGCTAGATACGATTGTTTATTAAAATGGAGCATATTATTGGGTAAAACATTAGATAAATAAAATGAATGCAACAAAGCCGAGGTTTACTGCAGGGGTTTCAAAAATTATCTATATTTTACGAGGTCAATAAAAACCGCTTAATTACAAGAGGCGCGAGGCGTCTTTTTTGTATGAAGATTTCTGCCTGGTGTTGGCGGAGTCCTTAAGACTGACAATGTATACTTACTTGCAGAAAAGCAGTTCCTTCGCTGTTTTCTTGGCGGTGTTTTTTTCTTTCTTGGCTCGGGCTACAGGGGGCACGGCTTTACTGTCTCGCTCGTCACCTGTAATACATTTCACACACTATTTGAAATTGAACTTTTACTGATTCTCTCTATCATCTTACTTTTGATTGCCTACGTAAGGCTTTTAATTTGGTTTTCCATTTTTCTTGGATCAGCCACTTGTTCTGGAGGCACCACACAGGCGCTCCCCACCTAGTATTAAGAAGGATCATCTAATAAAGCCGAGCCGTGTTTGTTGCCTGATTCTTCTAGGTCTGGTCGCGTTGGAGCAGGAGTAAATTCAATTTATAAGACGATTCAAAATGATCGTTGTGATTTTAATGAACAAAATACTTTTTTTTTTGTTACCATCGATAGTGTGTTCTATGTCCTCGTGCTGTAGGGCTCCGTTGCCGCCGACGTACTGCAGCGCGCGGCGCTTTTCCGGCGGGGGCCCTTCCTCCGTGAACTCAGGTTGTGCCACTACTAATAACAAACAACATTTAATTTGGGCCTTTTTCGGCATTTTCAAAATACGTAACTATCCAAGAGCATGCTCTTTAGAGTGGTAATATAGAGCAGTGTTTTTCAACCTGTGGGTTGCGACCCCCCCCCACAGGATATTTTGACCCCCCAGGGGGTCGCGAAGCTTCTGCTTCCCCCCGCCAGAGGTCGAGAGAACTTTAGTAAAAAAACAAAGATTAAAAAGATTGATTTATTAAGATAATTTTAACAAAAAGATATACTCATGAACATTTGTATGTTAATACAAAAAAAAATAAAAAAAAAAATCCTAAGACTCATTTTTTACAAAAATATAAAATAATTATAAAATATTTGAAATACTTCACTCGATAAAAATATAAAAATAAAAAAAAAACGAAAAAAAATCAAAAAAAAAAATTACACTTACTTCTTACAAGTTTTAATTTATGAAACATTTGGTAACTTTTTAATTATTATTTGAGTTGTCATCAACAAAATTTAACAAAACTCTAAAGGGCATTTTTATATTATTTTTTTATACACAAAAACGCGGTGTCAGAGCGTGCGCTCGCCTTCTTCGCCTCATACAAAAATTTTCGTTGAAACTGGTAGGGCCTATACCGCCTTAAAGTGACGAGTGTTTGCGGTTCGATTCCCCGTTAGGAGCACAATGCATGTACCTGGATGATGGTTAATCCCGTTCTCCGGTTCAGGTAAGGGCTCCTCCAGTTTATCGGCACTCTCGTTCTTTTCTGGTGTGTGCAGTATGCTGGCGGAGCAGTCTTCAGCGGTGGTCGATGTGGACGCGTGCGACGGCGCTGGGCTGTAATATAATAGAATAGAATAGAATAGAATATTTATTTATTAAGACAACAAGAGTCCAACTTTTTAGTAATAAAACTTAAAACTAGGTTAGTACTTAATAATTAACAATGATTTAATCCTCTGGACGAGCTTCCAAACCAGAGGACAATCGAACCCAGTGGCGTAACAATAGGGTAGGTGGTAGGGCTGGCAAAATGCCACGGTCCCCTACCCAAGAGGCCGCGAGCTCAAAAATATTTTTTTACATTTAGTACATAGTATTATTATTTTATTTGAAAATTATTTTTATAAGTTCTGCCACAGATAAAATAATACTATACTGTTCTGCTTAAAATCCAAAGTGAGACAACTAAATTTTTGAAAATTTTCGAATTTGCCACGGGCCCAAATCTATTTTTAAAAAAAAAAAACGAATTTGCCCCGGGCCCACAACTATTTTTTTTCAAAAATACGAATTTGCAACGGGCCCCAGATGGTTTAGTTATGCTACTGATTGAACCCATCCGAGAACGCACTTAGGATGCTGTTGCTGCTATCGCGAAGCCTGCTCAACAATGAGGCCGTCTTTTTGCTCCAGATGGCGTCAAAGGTGTCGGTACGCGCCTCGGCAAACATACCTGAAGCACTGCAGAAGCGCGGAAGCCGCAACAGAGCCCTAAACGCATTGTTGTACTGGACCCGCAGAGCATTGTAAGCTTTTTGGCTAACATAACAAGATTGACGACCTCTGTGGCGCGGCGGGCGAAGCTTGGCCTGCGACGCAGGAGGTTGCGGGATCGGTTCCCGCCTCGCGATATTTGTTCAGGGTGTTCTGGGTATTTTCTATGTATAATAAAAAATATCTATCTATGTAATATATTGTATTAAGTATATCAGTTATCTAGTACCCATAACACAAGCTCTGCTTAGCTTGGGGCTAGATAATGCTTTGTGAACTGTCCAGCATTATTTATTTATTTATTAAAGAACAACTTTATTAACCAAATCAAATCAAATATCTTTATTACAGGCTTATTGGAAAATGAAAAAACCTAAACAATAAGCCCATAGCAACATAAATACCTTAAAAACTAATTAATACCTTATAACCTTATAATAATTACCTTACTAACTAAACCTTAAAACGCAATGAAACGGCTGAACCGATTTTGATCAAACATAGCTAAGAACAATCCCGACTAATTCACCTTTCAAATAAAAAAATTCAAAAAACGGTTCATCCGTTCGGGAGCTATGATGCCACAGACAGACATACACACGGCCACGTCAAACTTAAAATACCCAGTCGTTTTTGCGTTGGGGGTTAAAAAAACACTTTTATTCTACTTGATTGCACACGTGTAGACGGCGACGTATGACTCAACTGCGCGGTGTCTCGTGTCAGTTAATACAATTAAGCTTTTATTTAACTTGCGATGTATGTATGTTTGTCCGGGTGGAATATTGTAATTTAACTTTAGAGCAGTCATCCTCAACCGATTGAGCTGAAATTTTGCATACCTGTCAAGTTCCGATGACAATACAATATGATGGTGACAGCGAGCTGATCTGATGATGGAGACGGATAATGGACAATGGAAATCCTCGATGGATAATAGTAGACTGACCATGTTTAGGCTCATTTTGATCAGCACACAGCTCCAATCACTAATTTTATATAATATATGATTTAAATGTATATTTTTCACCAAAAAGTACATATTTGTAATAGTCTCACCTGGGCACCATACTGCTGTCTAAGTCCAGGCTGTCCTTGTGCTTGCTCTCCCGTTTCCTGGTGTTCCGCGGCTTCTTGAGGGGCGCCCGGGATATGCAGTGGTTGCAGTACCACTTACCGCGAGGATTCTGGAAAGGAAACTACATATTGTACAAGACCATCCAGATCTGAATGTGGCGTAAGACAGGGTGGAATATCCTCACCTGTGCTTTTTAATTTGTACATGAATTAGCTGATCGTGGAACTTGACAACACTTATGTCGGATGCCGTATAGATGGGCTTAGTGTAAATAACTTCAGTTACGCTGACGATATGGTGTTGTTGAGTCCTTCGATTAGCCCTCTCAGGAGAATGATTGGCAATTGTGAATCTTGTGCGGTGTTCCATGGACTCCGATACAATGATAAAAAGTGCGAGTTTTTTTTTTTATGAAACTAATAGGCAAACTAGCTTACGGCCCACCTGATGTAAAGTGGTCACCGTCGCTAAAAGACACCGGCAACAACGGGGGTATTGTCGATGCGCTGCCTACCCTGAAGAAATTTATGAACATTTTTCTTGAAGCGACACATGTCGTAACCAAGCGGGAAAACCTCACATGGAAGCTCATTCCATAGTTTATAGGTATGTTGAAGAAATCATCTCGAGAAACGAGTCGTTCGAGAAACCCAGGGATCTATGATGTGTGCATGAGCTTTGTCACGGTGCCGGGAAGAGCGATGGTAAAATCTCGATGCCGGAATGAGATCGAAAAGCTCGTCAGAGCATTCCCCGTTGCACAGGCGGTAGAACACGCAAAGCGATCCAATGGGTCTGCGCTGGCTAAGCGGTTCTAGAGTATTAGAGAGCTTAGGGTCGCCGATGATTCTAATGGCTCTTCTCTGTAGGGAGTCAAAGCGAAGCAGCTGGTACTTGGGTGCCCCGCGCCATAGATGGGAACAGTATTCAACGTGCGGCCTTAACTTGTGCTTTGTAAAGCAACAGCCGTTGATTCGGCGTAAAATACTGCTTAGCACGGTTTAGTTGATGCTGTTCAAGTCGGGAAGTAAAACATATTCTCACATACCACCTGTGACCATTAAAGGCAAGACTCTAAACATCACCTAGCGTTTTAAGTATCTGGGTCATTGGCTCACTGATAACCTGAGGGATGATCTCGACCTGGAAAGAGAGCGTAGGGCATTGTGTGTTCGCGTTAATATGCTGGCCCGGAGGTTTGCAATGTGTACGGAACAGGTGAAGGTCCAGGTGGTGATCCATCATCACTGTAGAGCATATTGCCAGTCCTTTTACACTTGCAGCCTCTGGACCAACTATACGCAGACAGCATACAATGCCTTACGCGTTCAGTACAACATCGCGTTCAGGGTGCTGGTGGGGCGGCCTCCTTTCTGCAGCGCCTCTGGCATGTTTGCGGAAAGCAGAGTTGATGGCTTCCATAGCATCATGCGCAAGAGGTGTGCGTCAATGAGGGGAAGGGTCCGTGGAAGCCCGAACAGCATCGTGAACGCGTTGTCGGACAGGTGGGACTGTCCTATAGCAAACCACTGGCTGCGCCTAAAAATGTTTTTAACCCCTGACGCAAAAACGACGGGGTGTTATAAGTTTGACGTGTCTGAGTGTGTGTGTGTGTCTGTGTGTGTGTGTGTGTGTGCACGCGCGTGTGTGTCCCATCGTAGCTCCCAAACGGATGAACCGAAATCTTTTTTTTTGTTTGAAATGTGTCTGAAATAAATAAATTGAATTGAATAAGCGTAGTGTAACTACACGTAACTTTTTATTTTCTGCCCGATACGTGCAAGTTGTGGAATGGGCTCCATCTTGAGGTGTTTCCGCTAAACTACAACAAGAGCCGCATCAAAAAAAATGTAAAAAGAGTCCTTCAGGGCAGGCAACGCATTGGTAATACCTCTGGTGTTGCATATGTCAATAGGCGACGGTAACCGCTTACCATCAGGCGGGCCGAATGCCAGTTTATCGAGACATTACATAAAAATAAAAATAAACCTGTTGAGTCCGACTCCAATGTGTGACGTCATGGCACTGAGAGACACTCTCATAAATTGTAGTTAAGTTACAGTAGTAGTAGAGTTTTTTGTGAAAGAGTTCGTCCGGGGAAGTACTACAACCATACCTATTTCTGCCGCAAAGCAGTAGTGCTCAGATTAATGTGTTCCGGTTTGAAGGGTATGGGTGCCGGTGAAATTACAGGCACATGAGACTTTATGTCTCAGGGTGGCGGGCGCGTCTTAGGTAGACGTGACCTATGAGGTCATGCGTTGGTAAAGGCAGAGGTTAGCGCTTAACATCAGGTGGGCCAACGCCATGTTCCGCAATAAACACAGTAAAAAAAAGTATGTAGAAACTTATTAGTTAGTGACCTTATTAAGGGGAGGGTAGTGGCAGTCTTGATGGTAAGCTCGCGCACAGAGCGCGCAGGGGATGGTCCGCCCTGTCCCCACAGCCCCGCCACACACTATACACACGCGGTCGCCCCTAGCTTTGTTCACGCACTCCCAGCAGTACCTGGAACAAGGACAATAATAACCGTGTAAATAATAATAATATCCGTGGTTCCACCGGGCCTCAACAGAAGATCAGCGCTGGGTTGCCAACGCGGCAGCAAACGCTGAGTTGGGGACCCTAATAATAACACAGAAATCCATTATGCGTGAGAGTTGTCCGACTATAGGTAGTTAGCCTAACTCCGTCCAGAAGCACACAAGTATCCTGGGGTCTTCGCAGGCTTGGCGGAGTGACCTCGGGTTGTTGAGGATTTGTTTACGTTGAGCTGCTACTCCCTCACATTCCAGGACTACGTGGGCAGCTGATTCTTCTTCGGTCAGACACCCTCTGCAGAGTGGGCTGTCTGTGGCTCCGATGTTGAAGAGGTGTTTGTTCAGGAGACAGTGTCCTGTGAGTGTCGCCACGATGGTGCGAAGGTCTATTCTTTGAAAGTTGAGCAGGCGACGTATCAGGGCCGGTAGGGCTGCTCTTGACTGACTGCAGTCTTTAATCCGTGCCCAGCGTTCATTGTGTTGGTTATTGATGCGGAGCCGCATCCATGTGCTTAGCTGAGAGAAGGGCAGAGGGAGGAATGGAGATGGGCCCTCTGTGGTTGTTAATGTGGGACCCTTTTGTACCTTACGTCAGGCACACACAAAAATTGCCATAGTTTTTGTTTCTGTGTAATTTGTTTTTGTTTTAGTTTTTATTTAAGAGCTAAATTACATTGATAGACCTTTGTTTGAGCACGATCTCACAAGTTGGTAAGTGACGATGTGGCTGAAGATGGAGCACTAAGGTCTAGAAGGCCTATTCACTCTAGCCTTGAAGAGACCCAGCTTTAGTTGAGTTCAGCTGTTAGTTAGCTTCTTCTCTTTTGTAAAAGTGTGTTACTTGCGCGGGAGTCCCGGCGGACGATCCTACATGAGACTTACCAGTCGCCTTCAGGTATCGTCTCCATGCCCGGCTTGAAGCAGTACGTGTGATACCCCTTGTCACACCCGTCGCAGAGTAGTAGCTCGTCCTCATTGTCGCCGCTCAGGCAGAACTGACAGTTCTGGAAAAGAATATCACATAACAGCCATCTGGAGTAATATTCTAAGAGTCGGAATCGGTTGAGGATAACTGCTTTAAAATTCAGTTGCAAGATTCCACACGGACAAACACACATACAATGGAAGTTATTTTTTTTTAAAGTGCTATCTTCGCAGCTAGGATTTTTCCCACAATACAAGATTTTATAATATTATTGATCGGAAACGTGTGCTGATTACAATGAGCCTACACACGGCCAGTCTACTATTATCCATCGAGGAGTTCCGTTGTCCACCTTCCGTCTCCATCATCAGATCAGCTCGCTGTCACCATAATATTGCATTGTCATCGGAACTTGACAGGTATGCCAAATATCACCTCAATCGGTTGAGGATAACTGCTTTAAAATTCAGTCAATAGTCAATAGTATTTAATGGTAAAAAATTCAGATTTTACACGTCAATGGTAGGTACAATTTTACACGTCAATGGTAGGTACAATTTTACACGTCAATGGTAGGTACAATTTTTTCTACATTAAGTAGGGTTATTGTATTAGTAGAGGTGCTATTGACTAACACATATTCACATAAAATAATAATAATAATAACATTAACAAAATAAAAATACAAACAGATTACAATAATGTCCAAAGCTAATGAATGAATGAATTAATGAATTAAAATACTTTATTGCACACCTTACAAACTAATTAAAATCAACACATAACAATTAAACAAAAAACTAAATGTACAATGGGCGGTCTTATCGCTAAAAAGCGATCTCTTCCAGACAACCTAAATAAGCTAATTTAAATAATTACAAATTTAAAAATTCTACGAAACTGTAGAAAGTCTGGTCGACTAGCCAACGCTTAAGCCTAGACTTAAAACACGGCAAATTATTGGCAGATTTAATAGTTTCAGGCAGATTGTTGTACACTGTCGGCCCCATAATGTGGGTCAGCTTCGAGGACTTCGCCAGGGAGCGTGTTACGGCTGCAAGCTTATCTCTGTTGCGTGTGTTGTGCGTGTGCATGTCACCCAGCCTCGTGAACTCACTGAGATTAGCCCTAACATATACCGCCACCTGCATAACAACTATGCACGGCAGTGTTAGAATGCCGAGTTCTCTAAAGTGGGGTCTAACAGATACGTCACGTCGGACTCCAACGACTGCACGGACTGCACGCTCCTGCATCCGAAAGGCATGCTTCCATTAGGCAGCACGTTCCCATAGCTCAGCGCCGTATTGTAGCTGGGAATGGACAGTCGCAAAATAACAAGTCCGTGCAACCGCCGCCGGCACCACACGAGCCACTCGCCTGAGCGCGAAACACGCGCTCCCTATTCTACTGCACAGCTTGTCGATGTGTCCTTCCCACGTCAACCCTCTATCCAGCACAAAACCTAAAAACGTAGTGCTTGTTCAATTCAATTCGTTGTGCTTCAATTTCCTTTCCGTTCACTTTGACAGTCATTGGTCTAGTCGCATGTCCTGATAGACAAAAATGCATGAAATGTGTTTTTTTCAGATTGAGTCCTAACCCGTTCAATTGGAACCACTCGGCTAACTGAGCTACCGTCTCATTAAGCTTCACCTCAAGTTGGTCTTGTGAGTTTCCCGTGACGATCGCAGCCACATCGTCAGCGTACATTAGTATCTCCGCGGGCGTCACTGCCTCGGGTAGATCATTTAAAAGGAGGGAGAACATTATGTTCGAGACCGACGATCCCTGCGCTACTCCCATCGTCGGGGATAACAGGTCGGACTTTTCACCCCCGCCCACCACCATCTGGGACCGATCGTGCATCATATCCGTTAGTACAGTGTACGAGGCACCATTGATCCCGTAGTGCTCGAGTTTGGCAGCAAGCACGGCATGGTCAGCGACGTCGAAGGCCTTGGATAGGTCACAGCGAGCACGGCTACCTGATGCTTGCACTTACGCTCGCGGGCAGCCAGCACGCGCCGCACCACCTCGCGGGCCAGCGACGTCGTCGAGCGTCCCGCGCGATAGGCGTACTGTCGTGGGGACAGCGCGTCCGTTGCCGTAAGGTATTCAGTTAAGCGGGTGCTTAGTCCATTCTCGAGCACTTTAGCAATCGAAGGTATAATGGAAACCGGCCTGTATCCATCTACATCCTCTCGCTTACCCTTACCTTTGAAGATCGGTGATACTCTGCTCACTTTGAGTGGGCTTGGATATATACCCTCTCTCAGGCAGATGTTAAATAAGTGAGCTAGAACTGGAGCGAGCGTGCCAATCGCAGTTTTTAGAAGCTCCATTGAGAGACCGTAAATATCCTTAGAACCCTTGGGGGTATGCGTGTTGCGACTATTTTAAACACCTCCTCGGCTGTAAAGGGCTGCAGCTCGAACTGGTGGAGGGCGGGCGGGCGTGCCGCAGCTAGCATTCGAACTGGCGGGCGCAGTGCAATGCCACATAGGGTGCGTCCTAGGTGGACGTGACCTATGAGGTGATGCACTGTTCATAGGCAGAGGTTACCGCTTAACATCAGGTGGGCCTCTTGCTTGATCCATCATACAAGTAGTATAAAAAAAAAAAAAAACTACGGCGGCTACGTTTGCACTGGGCGCGCCGCATGCTATTGCAGCATTCAGTAACCGCTCATTTATTGCATTAACGGCATCCTTAGCCGTCTTAAACTTAGCCCCGCTGCTATCTACTAACACGTCAGTAAAGCTATGTTTCGGAGAATTGTCTTTCCCGCGCTCTTTATTAACAATTTTCCACATTATTTTGCAAGCATTCTTACATGACCCAATCATATCGGAATAGAAGTTCGATTTAGTTGAACTAATTAATATGTCAATTTACTTATTAAGATAACAAATAAATAATGGGATTGAATTGTCATTAGGAATTAAATAATTTAAATGTATCGTATCAATAATTAGAGATTTTATATTTTTAACATCGGGTGTTATCCACGATGACTCAGGTTTCCTGTTATTCACTCGTTTTAGAGGAAAGCAAATGTCATGTTTATTTCGGATAACATTAGTTACTGCAGTGGCAAACGTTTTCGCGGAGCTATTTCTTTCGCTGATGGAGAACCAACCAACGTTGTCTAATGACGCCATAAAGTTAAAATGATTAAAATGCGACCTATCTCTAATGAGACAAGTGCGAGGCTCCGGGGAACGTCTTGCATACAGCAGCTCACCACGAATTGCCAGGTGATCGCTCAAATTAGTCACAACTGGTTGTGTTCTAACTGTCCCTGCCGGCATGGTAGTGTTCTGTATAGTTCACGAGCAACTCGCATGAGTACCCGGAGTGTGTAAGCATGAAGGGCGGCAGGACCTGCCGCAACTGGTCCTGGCCTCGGCCAGATAAAGTGCGCTACCGCGTATAACCGTAAGGTTGGTCGGGCAGCCACTTTAAACACGTATAGCTGATGTGGGTTTGTCCCTGCCGGCAAGTTCGTGTACAAGTGGTCAAGGCAAGTAGCCACTGTTGTCGATATCCTAGTAGGAAAATCGACAAGATTCGACATATTATGGGCCGACAATATATAGCATAGTTTTTTCCGCTCTTTAGTCATTTCGCCTACGCAATTAACATTAAAATCGCCTATTACCACGCATTCCAAATCTAGATCGTTGATCTTGTCGAGCAGACCTTCCAAGTAAACAAAGAAATTGTCAGCTTGAATTACATTAGATCTATAAACACATACAATTGTCAGGTCAAAATCAATTAAATCTACCGCAGATATCTCGCAGTATTGTTCGGCAGAAAGATTTACTAAGTTTACATTCTCTACGCACTTCAACCGGTCACTAATAAATAAACATGGTCTGCCGCGAGTTAGGAACCTTCTACAACAGGACGAGGCTAATTTGAAACCATCGATAGACACACATTTTAAGTTGCTTTCTCTGAGCCAATGCCGTGATAGCGAGTATATCACACTTCAACTCACTCCCTAACAAGGCTTCCAGTCTCCCGGTTTTGATGTCAATAGAAGCGATGTTCTGATGGCATATTACAATTTTTTCACATGCATTACTAGCGCTCACTGCGCTCCGCGTCCGCCGCTGCAGCGGACGAGTCGCCGCGGCCGGCTGCAGTGTCAAATGACCCCCCCCGCTTCTGTGAGTGGCGGGGGGACCTCCGAAACCAGTCGGATAATTTACACCTTGTGGCCATGATTCTGATGCGTACAGTTAGTCATAGAATGCTTGCTTACTCGTTTTAATGTTCCTCTTTTCAACTGTGTAGTCTTCACATTTAACTATTTTATTAATATGATTGCGTACGTTTTCAGCTGTTGTTTCAGGTATGCATGACCAAACCTGAATAAATTTAATTTCCTCCACTGTTTGGAGTTCATCTTCGGCCTTCCCTGAGCCCGTCAATATTTATCGTACATCAGTCTGCCGGCGTTTGTGAGTTACTATTCGTCAATCGTTACTCTCATTGTTGTCAGCGGGACTTTTTTCAAATTGTCCGGTCATCGCTGATTTTATTGTCACACTATTCGTTATACTGGCGGCAGCGGTAGTACGGTTGCTTCAGGTGTGCATTGTTTGTCTCCATCACACTCAGCCGATTCAGTGCCGGTCGATTGTCTCACCTTTCCAACAGTAGTCTTACGTATTTTTGCAGCCGCTGCAGCGCTTGAGCCCCCCGTGATGTTGGCGGCGGCGACCACGCGCGCCTGCCGGATCGGTCATTGCATCGCTGATTGGGACAGCGCACTCGCAGCTGTCGAAGTCCGTGCAATTGGTGTCTGCTTACTACCGTCAAATTGCAGCTTCAGCAAATTAATTGCTTCCACTTGTCCAGTTATTAAAGCGTTTTGATCGCTTACCGTTCTATCCAGTATCGCGATTCTAGCCGTGCATTCGGCAATACGTTTTTCGAGTTCAGCCACGGTCAGTTGCAAGATTCCACCCTGACAAACACACATATTTATTTTTTATACTACTTGGATGACGGAACAAGCAAGAGGCCCACCTGATGTTAAGCGGTAACCTCTGCCTTTAACAATACATTGCCTCATAGGTCACGTCCACCTAAGACGCACCCTATGTGGCATTGCACTGCGCCCGCCACCCTGAGACATAAAGATGAAAAGTCTCACGTGCCTGTAATTTCACCGGCACCCTTACCCTTCAAACCGGAACACATATATTACATGTATTGCATGGATTTAAACCCCATTTATAAAGGAATATCCTTTTTTTAGAAATGGCAACATGGTCTAATCTAAATTTACAAAATGGGGCATCTCCTTTAATAGAACAAATTATTTTCTTTCATGATCACGCATTAATTATTTTGGTAATAATTACTATTTTGGTGGGATACTTAATAATTAACTTATTATTTAATAAATATATTAATCGATTTTTATTAGAAGGACAAATAATTGAACTAATTTGAACAATTTTACCAGCAATTACTCTAATTTTTATTGCATTACCCTCCCTCCGTCTTCTCTATTTACTAGACGAACTAAATAACCCACTAATTACATTAAAATCTATTGGTCATCAATGGTATTGAAGATATGAATATTCTGATTTTCATAATATTGAATTTGATTCTTAAATAATCCCATCTAATGAACTTAATAATAATAATTTTCGACTTTTAGATGTTGATAATCGAATTATTATTCCTATAAACAACCAAATTCGAATTTTAGTTACAGCAACAGATGTTATCCATTCTTGAACAATCCCATCATTAGGGGTAAAAGTAGATGCCAATCCTGGACGTTTAAATCAAACAAATTTTTACATTAACCGACCTGGACTTTATTATGGGCAATGTTCTGAAATTTGTGGGGCAAATCATAGATTTATACCTATTGTAATTGAAAGTATTTCCATGAAAAACTTTATTAATTGAATTAATAATTATTCCTCATTAAGTGACTGAAAGTAAGTACTGGTCTCTTAAACCATTTTATAGTAAATTAACAAATACTCTTAATGAAAAGAATTAGTTAAATTATAACCTGAATATGTCAAATTTAAATAATTACTCATAGTAATATTCTTTTATTCCTCAAATAATACCTATTAATTGATTAATTTCTTTTATTTTTTTTTATTTTTTTTTTTAATATTTAATATTATAAATTATTTTATTATAAATTTAAACTTATATAATAATAAAAATTTAATTAATAAAACTTCTTTTAAAAAAAACTTTAACTGAAAATGATAAGCAATTTATTTTAAATTTTTGACCCCTCAACTAATTTATTTAATCTTCCTATTAATTGATTAAGAACTATACTAGGTTTATTATTTTTACCTTTTGCATTTTGGATAATCCCTAATCGTCACTATATTTTATGAAATTTTATTATATCAAAACTACTTACTACTACTATTTTAATGGATCAACATTTATTTTCATTTCTCTATTTTCATTTATTTTATTTAATAATTTCTTAGGTCTTTTTCCATATATTTTTACAAGAACTAGTCACTTAACTCTTTCTTTGTCTATTTCTTTACCCTTATGATTAAGTTTTATATTATATGGATGAATTAATAACTATCAACATATATTTATTCATATAATTCCTCAAGGTACAACTACGATTCTTATGCCTTTAATAGTATTAATTGAAACTATTAGAAATATTATTCGCCCTGGAACCTTGGCAGTTCGTCTAATAGCCAATATAATTGCTGGACATTTACTTATAACATTATTAAGAAATACTGGAACTAATTTGCCTTCATATTTAAATATTTTTTTAGTTATTATTCAAATTTTACTGTTAATTTTAGAATCTGCTGTAGCTATTATTCAATCTTATGTTATTGCTATTTTAAGAACTTTGTATTCTAGAGAAGTTAATTAATAACTAATGAAAACAAATTTTAATAATCCCTTTCATTTAGTAGATTACAGACCATGACCTTTAACTGGAGCAATTGGCACTATAACTTTAGTAACAGGTATGGTAAATTGATTCCATGATTTAAATATAAATTTATTAATTATTGGATATATTATTGTAATTTTAACTATATTTCAATGATGACGAGATATTTGCCGGGAAAGAACTATACAAGGTAAACATACTAAAATGGTAATTAAAGGTTTACGATGGGGAATAATTTTATTTATTATCTCAGAAATTTTCTTCTTCTTTTCTTTTTTTTGAGCTTTTTTCCATAGAAGACTTTCACCTAATGTTGAAATTGGAGCTATATGGCCCCCAAAAGGAATTACCCCATTTAATCCATTTCAAATTCCTTTATTAAATACTATTATCTTAATTAGTTCAGGAGTAACTGTTACATGAGCCCACCATGCTTTAATGGAAAATAATTATACCCAATGTAAACAAAGTTTGTTATTTACAATTTTATTAGGAATTTACTTTACTATTCTTCAAGCATATGAATATATTGAAGCCCCATTTACAATTGCAGATAGAATTTATGGCTCTAGATTTTTTATAGCAACAGGATTCCATGGATTACATGTCATAATTGGAACCTTATTTCTACTTGTATGTTATATTCGACACTTAATAAATCACTTTTCTAATAGTCATCACTTTGGATTTGAAGCTGCAGCATGATATTGACATTTTGTTGATGTAGTGTGATTATTTCTTTATATTTCAATTTACTGATGAGGTAATTAATTATTTATATAATATGTTTAGTATATTTGACTTCCAATCAAAAAGTTTAAATTCTGTTTAATATAAGTAATTAATTTAATAATATTAATTTCAACTATTATTCTTATTATCTCTAATATTATAATATTTATTTCACTTATCTTGTCAAAAAAGTCATTTATAGATCGCGAAAAATGTTCCCCATTTGAGTGTGGATTTGACCCTAAATCTTCTCCACGAATACCATTTTCTCTGCATTTTTTTTTAATTACAATAATTTTTTTAATTTTCGATGTAGAAATTGCTTTAATTTTCCCAATTATTAAATTATTTAACTTAGTTAATTTTTTTATTTTAATAAAAATTAGATTTTTTTTCATCTTAATTTTATTAATTGGTTTATATCATGAATGAAACCAAAATATACTAAATTGAACTAATTAATATAAATAATATAATAATAAGGATTATAGTTTATTTAAAACACTTGATTTGCATTCAAATAATATTGATTATTCAATTTATCTTAAAGTAAGAAGCAATTCATGCATTTAATTTCGACTTAAAAGATAGTTTTTATTACTCCTTATTTATATAATACTTCTTTTAATTGAAACCAAAAAGAGGTATATCACTGTTAATGATAATATTGAATATTTATTCCAATTAAAGAAATATAAAGATTAAAATTAAGCTGCTAACTTTATTTTTAGTGGTTAAATTCCATTAATATTTCTTCTTTTTATTTATATAGTTTAAACAAAACATTACATTTTCAATTAATTTAATTATTTAAAAATAAAACTATTTCCTTAATATCTTCAATAAAAGAATAATTTTTTATAATAATAATTTAAAATGAATATTTCATATTTTTGATACCACAAATCAATATTTTTATTAAATTATTTAAATAAAATCAAATTATTCTATAATCAACCTTTAAAATTAAAATATTTAAAGGTAATCAATGTAATATTAATAATAAATATTCTCGAGAAACAACAACATAAAAACTATATACCCCATAATAATATTTACCATGTTGAATGTAAGAATATAAATATAATCTATACCCAGCTCTAAACAATGAAATTAAACATAAAGAAATTATAGAAAAATAAGACCATCTCACTAATCTATTAATTAATATAATTTCCCCAATTAAATTTAAAGAGGGTGGAGCTGCTATATTAGATGATAATAATAAAAATCATCATAATCTTATAGAAGGTATAAAATTTAATATTCCTTTATTAATTATTAATCTTCGACTATTCAAACGTTCATAATTAATATTGGCTAAACAAAACATTCCAGAAGAACATAAACCATGACCAATTATTAATAAATAAGAACCAATAAACCCTCAATAATTTATAACTATAATACCCCCAATAACAATTCTTATGTGAGCAACAGAAGAATAAGCAATTAAAGATTTAATATCTACTTGACAAAAACATTTCAATCTAATGTAAAATCCCCCTAATAATCTAATAATAATCCAAAAATAATTTAACTTTATATTAATTTTATCCCCCTAATTTTAATATAATACCAGCTAAAATTATAGAGCCTGAAACTGGGGCCTCTACATGAGCTTTAGGTAACCATAAATGAGTCAAATACATAGGTATCTTTACTAAAAAAGCTAAAATTATAGATAAATATAATAGATAATAATTCATATTTAAACATTTTAAAAAATAAATTATAATACAATTTATTTCATTAAAAATATAAAAAATACCTATTAATAATGGAAGAGAAGCAAATAATGTATAAAATAATAAGTACATCCCTGCTTGAATACGCTCAGGTTGATACCCTCACCCAATAATTAACATTAAAGTTGGAATTAATCTACCCTCAAAAAATAAATAAAAAAGAAATAAATTCATAATTCTAAAAGTTAAATATAATATCAGTAATAAAATAATAATATTAAATAAAAAAAAATTAGTATAAAAATTTAATTTTAATAAATTTTCACTTGCTATAATTATTAAAATACAAATTCAAATTCTTAATATAATTAAACCAAAAGAAATTAAATCACAAGAAAATATATAACTAATATTTGTAAAATTATTAATATTTAAACTTAAATTTATAAATAAAAAAATTATAAAAAATAAAAAAAACTGAACCATTCAAAATATTTTTTTTTTAAAACATAAAGGAATTATAAAAATTATTATTATAAATTTTTTTATCATTTATAATAAATTTAATCTTTGAAAATAATCATTTCCATGAGTTCGAATTATTGAAATTAAAATTGATAAACCTAAAGCCCCCTCACAAACAGAAAATACTAAAAATACTATTAATATATACAAGTCATAATTAATTATTAATAAATATATTAAAAATAAAAAAAAAACTCTTAATACTACGAATTCTAAACTTAATAAAACAATTAACAAATGTTTATGTTTAGAAACAAAAATTAAATTTCCTACAATAAACATAAAAATAATAATAATATATATATTCATAATTATCATTTGTATGTTTTTATAGTTTAAAAAAACATTGGTCTTGTAAATCAAAATTAAGAATTTTCTTTAAAAACTTCAAAGAAAAAGAAACTCTTTATCTATAAACTCCAAAATTATAATTTTAAATAAACTATTCTTTGAAATAATAAAAAAATTTATTTCAACTATAATAATTTTAATCTCAATATTTATAATATTTTTAAGTCACCCTCTTTCAATAGGATTAATAATTTTAACCCAAACTCTACTTATAGGCTTACTATCAGGAATACTAATTAAAACTTATTGATTCTCTTATATTTTATTTTTGACTTTTTTAGGAGGATTATTAGTTCTCTTTATTTACGTATCTAGAATTGCCTCAAATGAAATATTTTCAATAATTAATAATAATATAAAAATATTTTTTATTTTTACTTTTATATTTTTTATTATGATACAATTTATATATTTTAATGATTTAAATTGAATAAACTTATCAAATAATTTAGCAGACAATAATAATTTTTTTGATATCTATTTCTTTAATAACGAAAATAAAATCAATATTAATAAACTTTATAACAGACATAATTTTATATTAATAATAATAATAGTAATTTATTTATTTATTACTTTAATTGCTGTAGTAAAAATCACAAATATTTTTTATGGTCCTTTACGATCATCTTAAACAAATGAAAAATAATTTTCTTTTTACACGAAAAAATCACCTAATTATAAAAATTATTAATTCATCATTAATTGATTTACCCTCACCTATTAATATTTCAGCATGGTGAAATTTTGGATCTCTTTTAGCTTTATGCTTAATCATCCAAATTATTACTGGTTTATTTTTAACTATATATTATACAGCTAACATTGAATTAGCATTTTATAGAGTTAATTACATTTGTCGAAATGTAAATTATGGGTGATTAATCCGAACATTACATGCTAATGGAGCTTCTTTTTTTTTTATTTGTATTTATCTACATATTGGTCGAGGAATTTATTATGAATCCTTTAACCTAAAATATACTTGATTAATTGGAGTAATTATTTTATTTCTTCTTATAGGAACTGCATTTATAGGTTATGTTTTACCTTGAGGCCAAATATCTTTCTGAGGTGCAACAGTTATTACTAATTTATTATCGGCAATCCCTTATTTAGGAACTATATTAGTAAATTGAATTTGAGGGGGATTTGCAATTGACAATGCCACTTTAACTCGATTTTATACTTTCCATTTTTTACTTCCATTCATTATTTTAATAATAATTATAATCCACTTATTATTTTTACACCAAACTGGCTCTAATAATCCATTAGGTATTAATAGAAATTTAGATAAAATTCCATTCCATCCCTTTTTTACATTTAAAGATCTAATTGGATTTATCACTTTATTATTCTTATTAATTATATTAACTTTAATTAACCCCAATTTATTAGGAGACCCTGATAACTTTATTCCTGCTAATCCATTAGTAACCCCAGTTCATATTCAACCCGAATGATACTTCTTATTTGCATACGCAATCTTACGATCTATCCCAAATAAATTAGGAGGAGTTATCGCTTTAGTAATATCAATTTTAATTTTAATTATTTTACCTCTTACATCTAATAAAAAAATACAAGGTATCCAATTTTATCCTTTAAACCAAATTTTATTTTGATTTATAATTGTAGTAATTATTTTATTAACTTGAATTGGAGCTCGAACTGTAGAAACCTCATATATTTTAACTGGACAAATTTTAACAGTACTTTATTTCTCTTATTTTATCTTGAGCCCATTAATTGGTAAATACTGAGATAATTTATTATTTAAATAATTAATGAGCTTGTTTAAGCATTTGTTTTGAAAACTTAAGAAAGAATATATTATTCTATTAATTTATACTAAATAAAATAAATTTATTAAAGTAAAAAAAAAATTAATCCTAAATAAAATAATATAAAATTTAAAGAAATAGGGAGATATCTCTTTCAAGCCAAATATATTAACTTATCATAACGATAACGAGGTAAAGTCCCCCGAACTCAAATAAATAAAAAAGAAATAAAAGTTAACTTTAAATAAAAAAAAAAACTATTGAATACCCCCCCATATAAATTAATACAAATAATATTCTTATAAATAAAATTCTCGAATACTCAGCTAAAAAAATTAACGCAAAGCCCCCACTTCTATATTCAATATTAAACCCTGAAACTAATTCTCTCTCCCCTTCAGCAAAATCAAAAGGAGTTCGATTAGTTTCTGCTAATCTAGATGAAAATCAACATATAGATAAAGGTAACATAATAAATATAAACCAAATTATATTTTGATATAAAGAAAAACTAATCATATTAAAATCTATAATTATAATAAGTCTAGACAATAAAATTAAAGCCAATCTAACCTCATAAGAAATTGTTTGAGCTACTGCACGAAGACCCCCTAATAATGCATAATTTGAATTAGAAGACCAACCAGAAATTATAACAGTATACACCCCCAGACTAGTACAACATAAAAAAAATAAAATACCTAAATTAAATCTAAATAAATTAAAATAATAAGGTATTAATATCCAAATTATCAAAGATAATATAAATCTAATTACAGGAGAAAAATAATAAGGAATATAATTTGTATATTTAGGAAAAGTTTGTTCTTTACTAAATAATTTAATAGCATCAGAAAAAGGCTGCAAAATTCCTATAAACCCAACTTTATTGGGGCCTTTACGAATTTGGATGTAACCTAAAACTTTACGCTCTAACAAAGTTAAAAATGCAACACCAATTAAAACCCCTAAAATTAAAATAAATAAACCAATAATAACTATAAATAAATCATTTATAAACATTTACTATCTATATAATTAATTTATATATTTATGATTTCTAAAACCATTACATTTTTCTGCCAAAATAGTTTATTGACAAATTAATAACAAATATATTTTATTTATAATAAATTAATTAATAATATTCTTTAATATAAATTTAATTTAAATATTTGATCCTTTCGTACTAAAATATTTTTTTTTTAAAAGATAGAAATCAACCTGGCTTACACCGGTTTGAACTCAGATCATGTAAGATTTTAATGATCGAACAGATCAAAATTTTAAACTTTTGCATTTAAATTTTATCTTAATCCAACATCGAGGTCGCAAACTCTTTTTCTTATTTGAACTAAAAAAAAATATTACGCTGTTATCCCTAAGGTAATTTTTTCTTATAATCAATAATATTGGATCATATACTCACTTATTTATGATTTTTTTTAAAAAAAAGTTTATTTTATTTTTTTGTCACCCCAACAAAATAAATAACCTTATTTTTATTTTAAATTTTATAAACAATATTAAATAAAATTACTTATAAAACTCTATAGGGTCTTCTCGTCTTTTTAAAATATTTTAACTTTTTAATTAAAAAATTAAATTACATAAATTAATAAAGAGACAGTTTATATTTCATTCAATCCTTCATACAAGTCATCAATTAAATGACTAATGATTATGCTACCTTTGTACAGTCAATATACTGCAGCCCTTTAATAATTAAATCAGTGGGCAGATTAGACTTTAAATTAATTTCAAAAAGACATGTTTTTGTTAAACAAGTGAATATATTTATTTGCCGAATTCCTTTTTATTAATTAATTAAATTAAAAAATAAACTTTAAAAATAAATATACTAATTTTATCATTATAACCAAATTCTTATTATTAAAATTTTCTTTTTCATAAAAAATTAAATTAAAATTAAATCTTTAAAAAATGAAATTATTTATAATAAATTAAATTTTATTAACAATATAAATTATAAATTTTCAATTAAAAAAAAATCATTATAAATTTTTAACTTAAAGCTTATCCCTTAAAATATAAAATTTTATCTTAATTAAATTAATTAATTAATTTAATCATTAAAAAAAAATTTAAATTAATTTTTTTTCTGAAAAAACTAGATATATTCAAAAACGAATAACATTTCATTTCAAATTAATTATTAAAAATAGTTTTGCCACAATAACTTTATTAATTAATTAGTTCTTTTAAATTCGAGAAATTAATATTATATTAAAAATTATTAATAAACTCTGATACACAAGATACAATAAATTAAATTTACTTTTAAATAAATTTATTTTCAAATATTTCAAAATTCTTTTACAATACTAATTCACTATAAAGATAAAAAAAAATTCTTTTTAAATACTTTAACCCCCATTAAAATATTAAATTTAATTTTTTTTTTATTAAAAATAACTAATTAATTTTTCCCCTCAAATTAATTAATTCCTTAATAATCTTTTCAATGTAAATGAAATACTTCTATTCAAGCTCTAATCTGTTCTTTCTAGAAACACTTTCCAGTACCTCTACTTTGTTACGACTTATTTCAATTTTATATATGAAAGTGACGGGCAATATGTACATATTTTAATTTTTAATCATTATATTATATTAAATAAAATTACATTTAAATCCACCTTCAATTAAATTTTACAAATTAACATTCATTTAAATAAATTTATTGTAATCCATTATATTCTTAATCTTGATCTGATTTAATTTTTAATTTTAATTTTTAAATATTATTTTTATTAAAAAATATTTTTTTAACAACGATATACAAAATAATAAATTAAGTAAATTTAATCGTGGATTATCAATTAATAAACAGATTCCTCTAAATAAACTAAAATACCGCCAAATTATTTAAGTTTCAATAAATAATTACATACTATTTTAGAATAAAATTTTAAATTTAAAATAATAGGGTATCTAATCCTAGTTTTTAATTTAAATTTATTAATTTCATAAATAAAAATATAAATTTTATTAAATTAAAATTTCACCTAATAATTTAATTTTTCTTATAAATAAATTTTTATTAATTAATATCTAAAAAAAATTAATTTGATTTTTGTATAACCGCAACTGCTGGCACAAAATTTGTTATTAATTTTAATATTACTAAATCCTAATTTCTTAAATTTTTAATACTAATTACTACAATCTTAATTAATTATTATTAAAATAATTAAAAATTAACACTAAAATTTATATGTAAAATAAACTCTTAATAAATTTATAAAATCATAAAAAAATTATTTATAAGAACAAATTTTTAAATAGTTTTTTTTTATTTTTTATGTTAAAATATTTATTATAAATTTATTATATAATTATATTAAATATTTAATATTAATATAATTAAATTAAATATTTAATATTAATATAATTAAATTAAATATTTAATATTAATATAATTATATTAAATTAAATATTTAATATTAATATAATTAAATTAAATATTTAATATTAATATAATTATATTAAATATTTAATTTTAATATTATATATATATATATGTATACCGCAATGTATGCGAGCACTACTGCTTTGCGGCAGAAATAGGTATGAAAGAAAGATACATTGAAAGTTTAAAAAAACTTGTAAATTTAGGCCTGTCCTTGCAGATGGCATACTTTTAGCATTATTTATCTTTTGCAAGATGTATATAATTAAGGAGATTTCCCTATGATCATATACATAGTTAAGAGTTTAGAAGCGCTTTTGATAAGGTCGATCACAAAAATCTACTAAATAACATTACGTCATAAACCGCAAAAGATAGTAGTTGTTTTAAAAATCTATGAAATTGTGAAGATTCAGCGGCCTTTGTAACATATAGGTACTAATCTATAAACTGAGTTGTCCAAGAGCTGTGTGGAGTACTCCAAGGCTCGCGTCTTGGTCCCTTCTTGTTCCTAATACTTGTCATTGACTTTTGTATTAAGACTGCGCCAAACACAGGCAGAAATCTCAATATATAAAAAAGCCACGCGCCGCTCGAAAAAGCGGTTTTTATTGAATATCTCGTCAAAAGTACATAATTTTAAAAACCCCTAGGGTGATCCCTCCGTTTTATTGTACTGATCTTATTTATCCAATGTTTGACCCAATAATATGTACCATGTTGACAAACAATCGAATCTAGCCAAAAGATAGAGGTATTTCTTTTCTTTTTTTTTCTTTCGTGTTTCTGTCTTGGCCCGGTATTATAATGTAGTATGCATGCATATTTTTAATTTGAATATTGTACTTGATTTAGTCAGTTAAAAATCTGATATAAGATTGGTAATTTTGCGTCATACCCCACCTTAAATTTGTACCTATGTTATTTAGTATGTATCTATGTTCCGACACGTTTTTAATGCGGAAGATCTTAGATTTCAAACTGCTTACTGCTTTCATGATGCTCTTGTCCCAAGCCACGCCCGCTTCTAATGCTTGCACCAGCATAGCGAGTTGAGCTGAGGTGTTACTGCGAGCTACAGCTTCCCGCCAGTTCGCCAACCCTCGGGCGACGCCTTTCGTTTCAGCTGTAACAATATACAACATACATTCGTCCGGATAGACCTATGTTTGAGCACGATCTCACCTGTTGGTAAGTGACGATGTGGCTGAAGATGGAGCACAAAGGTATAGAAGGCACCTATTCACTCTAGACTTAAAGATACCCCGATTATAGTTTTCAGGAAAGACAGACGACGGTAGTGTATTCCTCTCCTTAGCATTCCGCATTACATTACACGTTAAGGTAGTACGGAAACGTTTAGTACGAATAGAGGGTATACTAATGAGGTAAGGATGGTACCGAGCCGTGCGTCTGCTCGTCCTATGATGAAAAGGAGATCAGGGATCAGATCGTGAAGTTCCTGGGAGCATTCCCCGAAATGTAACCTATAGAAGATTGAAAGGCATGCAACCTTACGGCGGTGCTCGAGACTCTGGATCTTAGATCTTCTAGGTCTGGTTGCGTTGGAACAGCTCTTCCGCCCGGACCTCGGTTACGAGTTGACGTGTTACTTGGTTCATAGTCATTAATTTTTATGCTTTTTAATTTGATTTTAACAGCAATAAATCAATCTCAAATATTCGGAGTGCATAAACAGGAGGTGTTTTGCATAGTGTCGCTGCAGTGACACAGAATTAATCAATAGTACTTTAGTGAATCGGAGTGCGGCACGAAGTGGCAGGGTCACCAAACTGGCCGGACCGGCGCGGCGCGTGAGTCATTGAATAACTTACACACACAAGGAAGTCTTTCGCGCGCTGTCACTACATCACTGCGTTCAACCTCCGCCAGCTCATAGTTGCCTGGTACTTCGGTCTCGCTGCGCCGCCGCTCCGCCTTCAACTTCGACTGCCTGGAAACTTTTACTACCTACTAAGTTTCCTTAGGGCATTTATATCACTTTGTTTTGCTCAGAAAAAACCTCCAGGTGATTCAATATCTCTGATCATTCTGTTTAGTTCTAATTAATAATGTTACGCTCACCAGTAAAGTCCGGCTCAGATACGGACCTTTATAAGAAAAACAGCCAGGAGGAGTCACCTGTTCAAAAGTCGGTTCGTAGCAAGAAACGTAGAATTGGTGACGCAGCCCGTGGCACTTCACCGGAATGTAAAGTCGAGGCAAAATTAACGTTTCTTGAGGAGAGAATCATCAAAATGTTTGGTGATCTTCAGGAGGATATTGGTAACAAATTCAAGAATATTGAAACCAAGCTTTCGAACATACAACAAAACACTAAAGACATTGAAAAATCCATGGATTTTCTTACTGAGAGATTTGATGAAATATCAAAGAAGGTAGATTCACTTGATCAGGCTGTTAATGAAAAACAGTCTCAAATTGAGTACCTCGAAGAGAAATTGGAGGATCTTCAGCGCAATGCACGCAGCTCAACTCTTGAAATAAGGAATGTTCCCAGTACGACCAATGAGACTAAAGAAGTGCTTTCGCACTACCTTATTGAGATGAGCGCCAAAGTTGGAGTCAATGTAGCTGCCAGTGACATAAAAGACGTCTTCAGGATACCTGGGAAAGCTGATTCCAATAAGCCCATAATTGCAGAGTTCACAACGACTCTTCAGAAGAACAGGATCATAAAAGCTGTTAAAACCTTCAATATCACAAATAAGACTAGCAAATTGAATGCTTTTCATCTGGGCCTAAGGGGACATAGCTTTCCAGTATTTGTGGTTGAGCACCTCACCAGCAAAGCAAATAGTCTTCACTATCTTGCGAGAGAAGTACTAAGGTCTGGCCTGTTCAAGTACTGCTGGACCTCTAATGGGAAAGTTTTTATGAGGAAGACCGATGGTTCACCGATTATACTGATAAAAACTGAAGAGCAGTTGGCAGCACTAAAGCCGAAAAATCTAAATTGACTGGATGTCACAGTCACTGTACTCTTTCTAAAATTTAGTTATTCTTTGATGTGCATGTCTGTTTTAAATATTATTATTCAGAATTTGATTACTTACATTTTAGTTATTTACAATTCGCAGTCCTACACTTTTATTTTTTTTGATTTTTATAATGTTATTATTATTTACAAATTGAATTCTTATACATTTAATTTTTTGTATACTTTTATTATTATTATAACACTCATTTATTAAAAATCTCGTAAAAAAATATATTTTTCACTATAAAGGAATACTATCTACAAAAAATAAATAGTAAAAAACATTATAGTAAAAAATATAAATCAAAACGGGGAACCACCGACCGCGGAGCGAGGCCCAAACGGTCGGGGGCTAGGGCTGCAGAGAGAGGAACCTCCTGACTATACGTGCCGAGTCCAGGAGTACCGCCTTCTGAATCTGACCCTTGATCCAACTATTTAGCGAGAGCTTCTTAAGGTACTGGTCGAAGCTCTTCGCAATCAGTCCATTCACTGAAACGACTATCGGGACGATAATCGTTGAATCCACATCCCACATGGCGGTAATCTCGTGAGCCAAGTCAAGGTACTTGCTTAACTTGTCTTTCTCGGCCTTCACGAGATTAGCATCATGCGGGATAGTGACATCAACAAGTATCGCCCGGCGTTCCGACCGGTCCACCAGCACGATATCAGGCTTATTGGCAACAATAGTCCTATCCGTGATGATAGACCAAACCCAGTAGAGCGTGGCACGGCCATTTTCAAGAACCGGCTGAGGCACGTACTTATAGTACGGCACCTCAGGTCCCACAAGGTCGTATCGGAGGGCAAGTTGCTGGTGAATGATCCTGGCTACTTGGTTGTGTCTGTGCAGATACTCAGAGTTAGCAAGATGCGAACAACCCGAAAGCACATGCCTGAGGGATTCTCCGGGACGGTGACATGCTCTACAGATATCAACCGTCCCATCCTTCATGATGTACTTTCGATAGTTGTTCGTCTTGATGACCTCATCCATAATCGCACAGACAAAACCCTCAGTTTCCCCAAAGAGGTCACCGAAACGTAACCAGTTTACTGAAGCGAGCAGATCTACATCGGGCCCTGTGAGGGCCCTGTAAAACCGCCCGTGCAGTTCCTTGCTCTCCCATACGGTCTTGCGTTCCTGAGTGCTCAGGGCTGATAGTTTACGCCAGTTCTCTTTTGCTAAGGAGAGCGGGGTAAAGTTCTTATCAACTGCAACGACATCGTGATGCATCCCGTACTCGGCATGGAGGAAGTACTCCCTGAGATTGCACACCTCGCGGTTGTGGAGAGTCTTGGCATTTAAAAAGCCTCGACCTCCATCCTTCCGCGGGATGTACATTCTCATAACCGACGAACGAGGGTGTCGCATGCGATGGGTCGTTAATAGTTGACGAACTCTACAATCCAGGGCATCTAACTCTGTCTGTGTCCACCTTAATATGCCGAAGGTGTATATGAGCAGAGGCATAACCCAGCCGTTAAACGCGCGAACCTTGTTGCCACCCGACAAAAGACTGTTAAGTACTTTTGTCAAGCGGCAAAAGAAACGCTCCTATTATTATTATTATTATTATATACCATATTAATTATTTTATATGTTATCTGACTAGTAAGCAGATTCATCCAATTACACACGCAAAACGAACAATTCACGCTGATTCACCGCAGCTCCACGTAGAAAGTCCTCAGATCACATTTGAGAGCCTGATGGATATAACATATGCTCATATAAATCAACACCTGACTCCAGGTCAATATAACAACTCTGTTCCCATTTTAGCTTCCTATAATGGATAAAAACTTGATTCATCATGGAATAGATGAGTTTGTAATCTCTTAACTCTTTTGAATGCTTCCCTTCAGAATGTTCCGGAAAAATCTCGAACCCCAAGAAATACCTTAAAATTATAACCGAGAACGTAAGAAGCATTTACAAAAACTTTGACAGTTTTGTGATTCTTCTATCGTCATTGAGTTTGGAGTGTGACATAATCATTTTGAGCGAATGTTGGTTGGATTAAAGATAAAACTCTTCCTTTACTCAATAATTATAATCTCTATTATTCAACCGCCTATTTCAACCAAAACGACGGTGTAGTTGTTTATACTAGATCAAACCTACCATGTGTGGTTTCTGAACCTGTTTTTCCAGAAGCTTCTTGTCTGCTTGTCAAGATTGGAGACCACACTGCTATTTTGGCTTGTTATCGCTCACCATCTCGTAATTCTGACAAAATTATTAATTCTCTGGAATATACCCTGCAATCGATAAGTCATATACCAAATGGAATTATCATGGGCGATATCAATATCGACATTAAACTTGACAATGTTGATAAGATGAGCTCAGATTATCTTAACCTAACGGCACTGTATGGTTATTTGCCTGCAAATGTATTTCTTACAAGAGGGTAAATGCATTGACCATGCCCTTTTAAAATCTAAACGTCCTTCACTTTCATTTATTATCCAAAGTGCCATCACTGACCATCTACCAGTATTACTTTGTCTCTCTTTAGATTTCGAACATAAACAATTACAATCACACTTTATAAAAATTAATTACGACATTGTTATTAAGTCTTTGATGAGTAATAAAAAGTTAACTGAAATTCTAGTAATGACTGATGCTAATCATGCTTCATTCACTCTGTTGGATATCCTTACAAATGCAATTGAATTAGGATCCGTTCACCGTCCAATTCCATGACAACAGCGTATAAATAAACCTTGGATCACACCGGGTCTATTAAGGTGCATCCGCCATAGGGATAATATGCACAATAAAGTAAGAAAATACCCAAATAACCTAATTTTAGTAAAAAGCTACAAAAGGTATCGTAATTTCTGTAATAGCCTGCTCAAAAAGTTGAAATTAGCCTTCCAACGCTCGGAGTTAGAAATAGCAGCAGGTAATACTAAGCAAACTTGGAAAATAATTAAGAAAATTGCCAATATTGCTTCAAATAAATCACCGCCTATAGAGCTTTTAAAATCAGAAGTGGACCATGTTAAAGCTGTTAACAAAGTAAACTCTTATTTTATATCTTGTAATATTAAAACACAAACACATAGTCGATCTTTTGTTCTACTAGATGTGGATCAGGATGAAGTGGAACGCACTATACTTGGACTTAAGAGCGATAGTGCTACTGGGTGGGACGGTGTCTCATCGAGACTCTTAAAATTGGCTAAAGGTATCATTAGCCTTCCATTGACTCACATCATAAACCTCTGCTTCTCTACAGGCGTATTTCCTGAGGCTTTCAAGCGTTCAATTATCCATCCTGTTTATAAATCTGGACCTCGAGACAGTGTCACCAACTTTAGACCAATTTCTATACTGCCAGCTATATCAAAAATTATTGAAAAATTGCTCAACAAAAGACTATTAAGATATGTTGAAAATGAAAAATTATTATCTGATTCTCAATTTGGATTCAGAGCAAATAAATCAACTGAAATGGCTGTCTCGACCTTAACTGAATTCATTGTCAGCCACCTAGACAAAAAAGAGAAAGTGGTTTGTCTCTTTCTGGACATGGCTAAGGCGTTCGACACTGTCTCGATACCGATTCTCCTGAACAAACTCGAACGCCTTGGGATTCGTAGTACTCCTCTAAAGTTGTTCCATAGTTACTTAAATGGTAGAACTCAACGAGTCACAATCAATAATGTGGTCAGCGAAGATGAAGCAGTCACATACGGTGTCCCGCAAGGCAGCATACTGGGCCCAAGCCTGTTCCTGATTTTTATAAACGAGCTATGTCTATTTTCTCCCCCACACGGCAAAATTGACACTTTTGCAGACGACACAGCCCTTATTTTTGAAGGAAACAGTTGGGACCAAGCCCGTGAGTTCGCCGAACAGGGTCTTCATAATGTTATCGCCTGGCTTGGAAAGAATCTGCTTGCTCTTAACTTTAGTAAAACTAAGTACTTAGCTTTCAGCATCCTAAAGCATAAAACACCCTCGCTAAAAATCCGTGCTCACACCTGTGCGCTTCGTCCCAATAGCATATGTAACTGTCTTCTTTTGGAACAAGTAAATTCTATAAATTATCTTGGTGTTACTCTGGATAATCAATTAAACTGGCTAGCGCATATTAAACTGGTATCTGGTCGTGTCCGTAAACTCATTTGGATATTTAAAAACTTACGATCAGTTGCTACATTTGCTCTTCTAAAAACAGTGTACTATGCGCTCTGCCAGTCGGTACTCGGCTACTGTATATCTGTTTGGGGTGGGGCGTGCAGGAAGAACCTGATTATTGTTGAGCGCGCTCAACGCTCTGTGCTTAAAGTTTTGAAGTTCAAACATTTTCGATATCCTACCACGTCTCTCTACAATGAGTGTGAGCTTTTGTCTGTTCGGAAATTGTTTATTCTTAACACTATCGTAGCGTATCATAAAAAACTTTACTTTTATTCTGCGAATGTTACTCAAGCGAGATCATTACATAACATTCATCTTGTAAAATGTTACACATCATTTGCGAGACGTCAAAATTATAATATGAGTTCTTATATTTATAAGAAGCTTAATAAAAACCTTAAATTCTATGCCCTTACCACGTTTAAATGTAAGCAAGTTGTAAAAGCCTGGCTTTTGGACCAGGACTATGCTTCTACTGAAGCTTTATTAGTAGCCCTTGTGTGAGTTGTGTAACTATGGAGTTTACCTGGTTACGCAAGGCATCTTTTTTGCATGTTTTATGTTTATTTATTTGTTTCCTACTAAGAGTTTTTTTTTCTTTTTTATTGTATATTTATGTATATATTATATAATATTACTATTATTAATAAATATATTATTGTACAATATATAAAAGAAAACACATTTAAAATTAGCCTAAATTTTTTTTTTTTTTTTTTATCTTTATTTTATTTTATCTTTAATTTTTTAATCATTTACTGTCTACAGACTTTAGTAATTATATAAATTTACATCGTTTGGCGGAGGGCATTAGTACGCCATGCCCACAGCCATACACAGGTATTCCTAGTTTGGGTACTAATGTTTATCCAATAAGTACAGAACAAATTTAACATGTAAAAAATAAATACTTATAAGATTGTACTTTTGGTGTATACATATATGTAATGTTTGTTGTAAAATAAATTAAATTTCATTCCAATTTAATTTCATTTAATTTAATTTCATTTCATTTCAACAGGAGTAAATGTAAATTTATTTTTTAAGACGATTCACAATGATCCTTGTGATTTCAATGAATAAAATACTTTTTGACTTTGACTTTGACTTCACCACACCTAATTCTGCTGCAAAGCAGTAATGCTGATTCCTGTGTACTAAACGAAGGCCTATAAGACGAATGTTAAAAAGAAAGTGAAAGAAAAGTGAAAGTGAAGAGAAGTGAAGAAAGTTTAAGAAAGTTTGTAAAAACAAATAAAAACTATAGCCCGGACGGTAAACCACAACATTAGGTACAGTGTAAGCACAATGTTTTTTTTAAGTATATTTAATACAAGTAGTGTGGTGAGACTTTGAGAGATGGAATGAGGAAAAGTGTGATAAGAGGGTTGTGAAATTAAAGAAGACGTAGTGACTAGGATTGAGAAAGGTTTGCTTAGATGGTTTGGGCATTTAGAAAGGATGGACGATAGTAGATTACAGAGTGGATAGACAGAGCTATACAGCGGGTCAGAGCTATACTATACGTTCGGCTACTGTCGCATATCAGTCTGCGCTTTTCTGCGCAAACGAAAACCGTCGATCAGATTTATATTTTGGGTAAAACTGTACAAACATGTAATCGTAACTTTGACATTTATGCTTCGATCAAGAATACAACTAGATGTCAGGTCGGCGCAAAAATAAGTCTCGCTGAATAACACAGCTCACTTGAAAAGTGAGCTCTTATTTTTTATTTGTATTTGTGAGATCTTTATTTGTAGCTCTTTAAGGTTGATTTCACACTAAAAATGTTGTTTAAACTATGTTTTTTCCTTTCTAAATGACAGGAGTAATTTATTGCTTTGCTCGATTCTTGTGACGAATGATCGTAAGTATAAGATAATATTTTGATGATATGCTACTTTATTGCTAGGTGTCATGGTTGTAATTAGGTTTAACTTAGAACTGTTTTAAAACTTTTGTTTCAGTTCTTTCGTAAACAAATATAGCTGTATAAGTATATATATAACCACGCGGACGGTATTTAGCTTTGATTTTGTATGTGACCCGAAATCTAGTTGTATCCTTGATCGAAGCATTTATGATATAAGTGGGATTATGTATATGACGGTGGATAGATGTGAAACTCACGTTTCCCTTCATTAGGGCCGTCGGAGTTCTGGGGCGAAGGCGCGGAGGAGTTGCCGTGCTCAGCTTGCAGCACCGCTCCGATATTGGCCTCCGTTGTGCTGTGGACGAGATAGAGGCGTGGACATATGTGAAATGGGTTATCGAAAAATCTACAAAAAAATATATACGTTAATCTACATAATATAAAGCACCAGTGCATATTTTAAAAAAATTGAAAATACCCCTTAAAATGTAAGAAATAAATTTGAAAATTACTCTCTGTTTTAAATAAAAATAAATAAAATAAATAATAAATAATGCTGGACAGTTTACACAACATTATCTAGCCCCAAGCTAAGCAGAGCTTGTGTTATGGGTACTAGATAACTGATATACTTAATACAATATATGTCATAGATAGATATTTTTTATTATACATAAAAATACCCAGAACACCCTGAACAAATATCTGCAGATCGCACAAATATTTGTTCCGAGGCGGGAATCGAACCCGCAACCTCCGGCGTCGCAGGCGAATGTTCGCCCGCCCCGCCACAGAGGTCGTCAAGGAGGAGGTTTTCCGTAGTTACTACCATTTTTCTCCTCAACTATCAATCATAAGATGTTTTTATTGCCTTCAGTCTAATCAATAAAATCACGCCGAGAGGACCTTCTTTTTATTTTTGACGGAAGGTGGACAACGGAACTCCTCGATGGATAATAGTAGACTGGCCGTGTTTAGGCTCATTTTGATCAGCACACGGTTACGATCACTAATTTTATAAAAGCTAGTATTGAAAGATATATACTTATTTTACAACCACAAAAACTAACAATCAGTACACAACAAACTAAATCATGCGATCCTCAACCTGACAATAACACACATCACAAATCTAGGCCTCCGACATTCTTAGACGGCCTTCAGCTTGCGCCAACAACAGGCAGAAATCTTCACACAAAAAAAAACACCTCGCGTCGCACGAAAAAGCAGTTTTTATTGAATATCTCGTAAAACATAGATAATTTTACAAAACCCCTACATTAATCCCTCGGCTTTGTTGTATTGATTTTATTTATATAATTTTTTACCCAATAATATGCACCATTTTAATAAACAATCGAATCTAGGCAAAAGTTGGAGGTAACTTTAGGTTCTTTTTTAATTAAAAAAAAAAATATTGGCCTATCGTGTTTATGGACCCCCCCCCCTAAGACAATCTCCTGGTTCTAAGCTACCTCCCCACCAATTTTCAGCCAAATCGGTTCGTGCGTTCTGGAGTAATAGCGTCAGGAAGGAAAACCCGACTTATTTTTATATAGTAGATAGTGCTCATTATGAATCATAGTAGGGGCACGAGATTATTTTGTCCCTCGTGTCCCTGCTAACAGGACGGAGAAGTAGGGACACTAGAAACAACCCCGACTTAATTTTAGGTCTACTGGCTTAGTTGGTTAGTGTAAAGGAGGCTCTAACCCTTAGGCCCAAGTCCCCAAAGTACGTCGTACAGGTCTAGCTCTTAACTGAGTCAGTCCCTGAGGTGTGGGAGCGGTACGGGAGGGGTGTTTTCGGTACGTAAAAATGAAGTATCAAATACATCTATCATAAATGTCATCTGATAATTTGAGAGACGAAAACACCCCTCGCGTACCTCCCCCATACCGCCCCCATACCTCAGGGACTGACTCAGTTAAGCGCTAGACTGTTTTCGTTACGTAAAAATGAAGTATCAAATACATCTATCATGAATGTCATCTGATAATTTGAGAGTCGAAAACACCCTTCGCGTACCGCCCCCATACCTCAGGGACTGCCTCAGTTAAGCGCTAGACCTACAGCTATCCATTTCTATGTGCGCCCGCTCGATAGAAACTAGGTAGAATCTGTTCAGAAAGAGAACCGTCGTGAGATTTGAGGGCGCGCTACAAGAGAAACTAGGTAGAGTCTGTTCAGAAAGAGAACCGTCGTGAGATTTGAGGGCGCAGCTGTGAAGCTACAAGAGAAACTAGGTAGAGTCTGTTCAGAAAGAGAACCGTCGTGAGATTTGAGGGCGCAGCTGTGAAGCTACAAGAGAAACTAGGTAGAGTCTGTTCAGAAAGAGAACCGTCGTGGGATTTGAGGGCGCAGCTGTGAAGCTACAAGAGAAACTAGGTAGAGAGTCTGTTCAGAAAGAGAACCGTCGTGGGAGTTGAGGGCGCAGCTGTGAAGCTACAAGAGAAACTAGGTAGAGTCTGTTCAGAAAGAGAACCGTCGTGGGATTTGAGGGCGCAGCTGTGAAGCTACAAGAGAAACTAGGTAGAGAGTCTGTTCAGAAAGAGAACCGTCGTGGGAGTTGAGGGCGCAGCTGTGAAGCTACAAGTACGGGGCGGGCTCGACTTGCGACTCATTTTTTATGTTTTATTTTTCTTGCTGAGCTCATTTGTTTCTTTGACTCACGCATTATGTGTATTAGTCACTCAGTTGGTAGCGAACGAGCAGCAAAGCTAACACAAGCTACCATTATCTCTGACCAGGAAATTCAGGGTCACCAAGATACACCATACCTATTTCTGCCGCAAAGCAGTAGTGTTCGCATTGCTGTGTTCCGGTTTGAAGGGTAAGGGTGCCGGTGAAATTACAGGCACATGAGACTTTTCATCTTTATGTCTCAGGGTGGCGGGCGCAGTGCAATGCCACATAGAGTGCGTCCTACGTGGACGTGACCTATGAGGTAATGCACTGTTCATAGGCAGAGGTTAAATAATCAATAATCTGGTTCTATAATCTGGGTCTCTTCAAGGCTAGAGTGAATAGGTGCCTTCTAGACCTTTGTGCTCCATCTTCGGCCGCATCGTCACTTACCAACAGGTGAGATCGTGGTCAAACAAAGGTCTATCATTGTTAAAAAAAAAAAAAAAAAAAAAAAGTTATCGCTTAACATCAGGTGGGCATCTTGCTTTTTCCGTCATCCAAGTAGTATAAAAAAAAAAAAAAAAAAAAATTACAGGCCTCGCCAAGTTTGGGACCCACTGTATAATGTCTCAAATTTGCATGTTTTTACTTTTTATTGTTATTTTTTAAAGATCACTGTTTGATACTAAATATTAACCTGTGTTTGTTTCTATCTAAAAAAAAAAATTATCTTATAATAAATTTATCTTACCTTATCTTATCTTAATTCAGTGAGTCAGACAAAATAAGAGTTACGCGATAGAGAGGTAACTACTAGGTGAATTTAGCTGTAGGTAATCAGCGCTGTGCGACCTGAATTGCACTTTATTGTGTGGGGGCAAGAGTCATTATTTATTTAAATAATTTGCGAAGTCAACCTTCTGTTTATATTGCCCTATATACCCTATATATATGTGCCTATACAGGGTGGAATTTTGTAATGCCACCTGAAGGGCAAGTGCTCTTAATACTGTAGATAGAACATTTTACTCAAAGAAAACATTACTTTATTTTCGAAAAGAAAGAAAACGGCATTCTAAGATTTTAGAAAATTCAATTGCCACATCCAATAATCGAACCGACTAAAATATGTAAAAATTACACCCTGTACTTTTATTGCATCGATCGTTAGGCTCAATTATAAGGATGAAACCTCTTTAACAAAATTGATAAATTAAATGAAAGGAACATCATGAAATCTGGGCTCAGACTAAACATTAAGAACCGTACTAATTACTTAAATGAAGGGGTCCTGGTTCATTTATTTTTGACCTGGGTCAGCGGTTGCCCACCTCCTTTATTCACGCGTTTCCAGGAATACGAATATAAATAGAAGCGACTACCCACCACACAAATGACAAGTCACAAACAGTTAGTAATGTGAGTTCACTTTACCTAGCGTACCTTTGTACCAGGGGCGGTTTGAGGTACCGTCTCTCGATGTGCGCCTCGAGCTGAGCCAGCTTGTGCCTCGCGCGGGCCACCAGCTCGCCAGCGTCGTCGTCCTCGGGTGCCGGCCGCCAGCCCTTCACCTGCATCGAGCCCGCCACCACGCGCTCCTCTAGGGCCTCCACCTGCGGACGAGGGCAACAATTCAATTCATTTATTTATTTCTGGCAACAGTGTTAATGTACATTGTACCTAGACAAAGGCCCATAGTAATATATACCTTACAACTAACAGATATATAAAGATATACTTCAAACTATTACTTAACGTCAATGGAGGGATTTGGTTTCGATAACGCTTCCCTATAGCGTCGGCAAACAATGCCAGCTGGCCAGAAATCTGAATCAAGGGTGCTCCTTGTACTTCGCCTGGACCTGGAGAGCATATGACTTGAAGTCAGTGGCCCTGTTGGTCTGCAGGCGCTGGAGAGACAGTCGAATCGCCGCCCCCTGAATCCGGCCCTGGCACCTCTCCTTCACGAACTGGAGTACATCATCTGCTGATGTTCTCTTGCTTATTCGGGAGAGGTAGATCTTGACAGTCGGCTCAACTGCATGCAGTGTTGTCGACTCAGCCAGTATCTCACCGGTGCCGCGTTGATTGCGGCACGATCTTGGTCGTTGTCTCTTGTCCACGACGGTGAAGCCGTCCACGTTGACTCTCTGCGTTTTTAGAATGGATTTCTCTTGTGCCACATTCCTCAGACGGGGCTCGGCACAAGGCGCTGGGTTCAGCGGCTGAGACTGGCGGGACACTTGTGCATAAGTCTTCTAACGAGTGTCGACTCTATGGAACTTAAATTGGAACCTAAGCGGATATCCGTAGTTCACTCTTGGCCTCAACGGAATATCAGCGCTGGGTTGCGTGGCCTAGCCTACGCTGAGTTGTGGCTTTTGTCAGGCACACACACAAACTGCCTTATTTTTTGTTGCTGTGTAATTTGTTTTTGTTTTAGTTTTTATTTAGTTCCTATCTTGTTTTCTTTGTTAGTGTGTGTCTTTGTTTGTATAGTCATGAATAAACGTTTCTTTCTTTCTTTTCTATGCAGCACTAGTGTTCTAGGGACAGTAGTGTCGACTCTATGCAGCACTAGTATTCTAGGGACAGTGGTGTCGACTCCATGCAGCACTAGTATTCTAGGGACAGTGGTGTCGACTCCATGCAGCACTAGTATCCTAGGGACAAACCCCTCATCTGTCTATACGTGTTTAAAGTGGCTGCCCGACCACGTTATACGCGGTTACGAGTATACGCGGTAGCACACTTTACCTGGCCGACGCCAGGACCAGTAAATGTTGCCGCCCAAACATAAGAAACTTACAATCCGGGTACATAGCGGAGCTTAGCTTGGATGCGTTGTCTGTGTGAGTGCGTGTATATGACGGCCTCTGCGACGCAGGAGGTTGCGGGTTCGATTCCTGCCTCGGAACAAATATTTGTATGATCAGCAGATATTTGTTCAGGGTGTTCTGGGTATTTATTTATTTATTTATTATACTATTAGTTATGCCGTGTTTATAGTCGTAGTTTTGGCCTACACTTACCATGCTCAGTATCTGTGAGTCGATGCGGCTCGCTGCGCTCTCGGAGAAGGCCCCGGGTACGTCGGCGGGCGCCCAGCCTCCGTTCGCTGAGATCTTTCTATCGAGATGAGATATCGACAGCTCTGTCGCTTCCACGTCGCCTTTGTCTATGTGTAGCTGTTGACCGACATTTTTAATTAATTAGATTTTAATGTGTTATTTCAAGTAATTTTGGTGGCATTTTAACCGGTGTAACTTAAAGCATACGTATTTTCGAAATGGTGGATTTTTCCTGTAAAAGCTGTTTTTCTGCCACCATTTAAACTGGGATATGACTTGACGGAGACTCTTGACAACTTGACTAATTTTATTACATTTAATATCACTTGACATTGGCGAAATTGTTTGGAGCACTCCTCAGAAGCCATTATAAGAAGAAGAAGAAGAATATAATAATAAGAATAATAATGCTGGACAGTTCACACAACATTATCTAGCCCGAAGCTAAGCAGAGCTTGTTTTATGGGTACTAGATAACTGATATACTCTGAAAGCTCTGTGGCGCGGCGGGCGAAGGATCGCCTGCAACGCAGGAGGTTGCAAGTTCGATTCCCGCCACGGAACAAATATTAGTACGGTCGCAGATATTTGTTCAGGGTGTTCTGGGTATTTTCTACGTATAATATAAAATATCTATGTATGTAATGTATTAAGTATATCAGTTATCTAGTACCCATAACACAAGCTCTGCTTAGCTTGGGGCTAGATAATGTTGTGTGAACTGTCCAGCATTATTTATTTATTTTTATTCATCATGGAAGAAGCCATGCCCAGTAGTCGATGATAATGATTACCTTATTGTGAAGAGTAGGTAAGTGCTGGAGCAGCGCCGCGTGGAGCTCCTTCTCCCTGACTCCTCGCGGATGGAGAGCATCCATCATTTCCTTGGCTTGTTCAGAGTCCGTAATGCGCCACCAGCCATGTCTGGAACAAACGTATTTTTTCATGTGAAAGGGGCCCCGTGGCCTGTGACGTAAAAGTATGATGAAAGGTTACAGTGCAGTGGCACATTTATGGCACGCAAAAGTATGTTTTTTTTGCAAGCAAGCATATACTGCCCCACCTGGTAGTAAGCGGTTACCGTAGCCTATGGACGCCTGCAATACCAGAGGCATCACACGCGCGTTGCCGACCCTTTAAACATTTACAAACACCCCTTTTGAAGAACCGAATTTTTGTTTTTAACATAGACTTTTGTTTGTCCACGATTTCACCTGTTGGTAAGTGACGATGTGGCCGAAGATGAGGCACAAAGGTCTAGAAGGCACCTATTGACTCTAGCTTTGAAGAGACCCAGATCAGTTCAGGAAAGACAGACGACGGTAGTGATGACTTCATAGTGAGGACAGTTCTTCGTGTGCCAATATATTCCTTTGCAGCCTATGTGTGAACGGTACCTAGTAACTTATAGGACTGCGGGGACATGGGACACCCATGAAGCCATTTGTGAGTTGAACTTTTGTTGAGAGCTAACTGCTCTTTATTTGTTGAGAAGCGCTGCGCATCGCGGCCAGAGTTCGCCTGCCTACCCCTCAGGTCGGGGCGAAACAGCAGCTGTTAGCTTGGATGTATTTGACTAACCTTAGTTCTCTAGCGACGTGCTGTCTCGCTCGTTTCGCCGGTAATCCGTGCACTTTGCACTTCCTGAGCTGATCTAGCTCTTCACCCCCCATCTGTATGGGGGGAGGGCTGTCACACGTCACGTACGTGGACAGCGCGTTGAAGTTTAGTAGCCCTAGGCTTGTGAGGCTCTGGGCTTTGATCTTCTGTGCGGCCAAGTCTTGCTTTATCGAATCCGCGTGAAGTTCCTTTTCTAGATCGTTGTCCTGAAAAACAAGTAGAATAATAGAATTGAAACAATCGTGGTTGGGATCCCTTTTTAGGGTTCCGTAGTCAAAGACAAGGAACCCTTATGGATTCGTCATGTCTGTCTGTCTGTCTGTCCGTGTATGTCACAGCCTTTTTTTTCCGAAACTATAAGAGCTATACTGTTGAAACTTGGTAGGTAGATGTATTCTGTGAACCGCATTAAGAGTTTTACATTTTTTTTTTAAAAAACTATTATTTTTGGGGTTCCCCATACTTAGAACTGAAAATAAAAAATAAAAAAAACATCAATCCTATACGTGTGGGGATCTACGGATAGGTCTTCAAAAATGATGTTGAGGTTTCTAATATATTTTTTTTCTAAACTGAATACACTGAGAGACACTTCCAAAGTGGTAAAAAGTGTGTCCCCCCACCCCCCCCCCCCCCCTAAACTTCTAAAATAAGAGAATTAAAAATCTAAAAAAAAAATGCTACTTGGATGACGGAACAAGCAAGAGGCCCACCTGATGTTAAGCGGTAACCTCTGCCTATGAACAGTGCATTACCTCATAGGTCACGTCCACCTAGGACGCACCCTATGTGGCATTGCACTGCGCCCGCCACCCTGAGACATAAAGATGAAAAGTCTCATGTGCCTGTAATTTCACCGGCATCCTTACCCTTCATACCGGAACACAGCAATGCGAGCACTACTGCTTTGCGGCAGAAATAGGTATGGTGGTAGTACTTCCCCGGACGAACTCTTTCACAAAAAAGCTCTACTACTTCTTTCACTCAAAATTGGTTTGAACGAGATCTAGTAAGTAGTTTTTTTTAATACGTCATTAATCGTAATCCATCCAAGAACTTTTATATTATGTTACTTGCTGCTACGGAACGACTCGCACTTGGCCGCTTTTTATTTATTTTTCATGTTTTTTTTTTAATTTAAAAGTAGAATAATAATTTTCAAAAAAAACAAATATAAAAAAAACTGGCGGAGTGCGAGGAAGGGTTTCGTACCATTAAATGAAAAAACGGCAAAAAAAACAGGTTTGTAAAAAAAAATAACTCAAAAAAACGGTCACCCAACCAAAAACTGACCTCGCAGAGATGTAGCTTGACCTACATTTGGAGAAATCACGTTTGTTGTATGGGAGACCCCTTAAATATTTATTTAATTCTGTTTTTTAGTATTTGTTGTTATAGCGGCAACAGAAATATATCATCTGTGAAAATTTCAACTGTCGTAACTATCACGGTTCATGAGATACAGCCTGGTGAAAGACGGATGGACAGACGGACAATCGAGCTGTAGTAAAAGGGTCCCGTTTTACCCTTTGGGTATGGAACCATAAAAAAAACGACTACGAAGCTGGGAATTTATCCTCAATACAAGATTTTGTTATTACTGGAAGAAAGCGTTAGCCGAGTCAGTCGTGGGAAGCAATGGCGTCTATGAGCTCACCACTCGTCACATATATATTCCAAGAGGCCTATTGAGGCTCTGCCTACCCCTTCGGGGAAAAAGGCATGTATCTATGTTTGGCGACCTCTGTAGCGCGTCGGGCGAGTAGCCGGCTGTGATGCGAAAGGTTGCGGGTTCGATTGGACAAATGTTCGTATGATCTGCAAATATTTGTTCCGGGTCTGGGTGTTATGGTACCATGGTACTCGTAGTTTCTGATACCCACGACACAGGGGTCCTAGTGTGGGATCAGGACTATGTATGTGACTGTTGGTGTTATGTAACTCTTATAAATAAATAATGCCAGACAGTTCACACAACATTATCTAGCCCCAAGCTAAGCAGAGCTTGTGTTATGGGTACTAGATAACTGACATACTTAATATAATACATTACATAGATAGATATTTTTTATTATACATAGAAAATACCCAGACCAAATATCTGCAGATCGTACAAATATTTGTTCCGAGGCGGGAATCGAACACGCAACCTCCTGCGTCGCAGGCGAACCTTCACCCGCCGCGCCACAGATGTCGTCATGTTATGTATGTATGCAACAAAATATTCTATAAATAAATTTAATGTATGTACCTGTTCTTTGGTCTCTTCCTCGATACTATCTTCTATCCCTTTCTTCAACGCCGCATCTATAGCGTCCTGCTCCAACCCCGACATGGTCAAGCACGAGTCGGCGTACACGCTATGCGAAGGCACCTACAAATACAACAGACTTAAGGTGGATGCTGTCGTTTGAGGCGCCAAATTTGTTTTTTTTTGGTGTTTTTTGCTCCTTGCAGCTCATGAACACTTCTTCAGATAGCGAAAGTTGAGTTCGCGAGAACTAGGAGACTTAACACACATGTTTTAATTGATAGTACCTCATAAATATCATCAGTTTAGCTACGATACCCCTTAACACTTTTCTACGGAGTTTTGTTTTGTTTGATGAAAAGTCTAATGTGCCTGTAATTTCACCGGCACCCTTCAAACCGGAACACAGCAATGCGACCACTACTGCTTTGCGGCAAAAAAGCTCTACCACTACTAAACTTACTAAGTAAATGTGATATTCACCTGAACACTAGTGACTATACTGTTGAGAGTGAACAAACTGGGATCGTTCAGCAGATGTAGGTTGTTGGAGACGTCCCACTTGTGCCCCTGACACAGCACCACCTGCTCGCACGTGTACTCGTTGTCACAGAACACGGGCACATCTCCGGTCGCCTCGTTGATGTTATTCAAGAATGAGCTCTCGAGTTTATGTATGTATGTACTATTAAACTTACTAAAGGTCTCATCTCCACTGCGTTTATTCTAGTTTCATGTTTTTCTGCCATACCCAAAATTTGCTACCATACATTAGTGTCGGCTCTACCAACCCTCTATGCGCAGCCAGTTGTGCCTTGTTGGTTAAGCAACGGTTAAAATGTGACATTTACCTGAACACTAGTGACCATACTGTTCAGAGTGAACAAACTGGGGTCGTTCAGCAGATGAAGGTTGTTGGAGACGTCCCACTTGTGCCCCTGACACAGCACCACCTGTTCGCACGTGTACTCGTTGTCACAGAACGCGGGCACGTCGCCGGTCGCCTCGTTGATGTTATTCAAGAACGAGCTCTCGTGCCGTAGGATTGAGAACCATTTTCCTTCGAGTGTCCGCGTGTAGAGGATAGTGTTGCCGGTGTCTGTGTCGTTTTGTTCCTGTTTTGTTTCTTTCGCCTGTTTCTCTTGTTCTTCTTTGATTTGGGCCTCTTTTCTTTCTGCGTCTGTGAATAGAAGATTTTAAATTAACTCTGCCAAACACCAGCTTGCTGCCTTGGACTCGATCGAACGCAGAGCTTTCAGGCTTATAGGTGAGCAACATATGGCGGAGACTAAGACCCAGAGTCTCGAGCACCGCCGTAAGGTTGCATGCCTTTCGATCTTCTATAGGTTACATTTCGGGGAAAGCTCCCAGGAACTTCACGATCTGATCCCACCATCTCCTTTTCATCATAGGACGAGCAGGCGTACGGCTCGGTAACATCTTTAGCTTATACCTTCTATTCGTTCTAAACGTTTCCGTTCTACCTTAACGTGTAATGTAATGCGGAATGCTAAGGAGTGGAATACACTACCGTCGTCTGTCTTTCCTGAAAACTATAATCTGGGTCTCTTCCAGGCTAGAGTGAATAGGTGCCTTCTAGACCTTTGTGCTCCATCTTCGGCCGCATCGTCACTTACCAACAGGTGAGATCGTGCTCAAACAAAGGTATATCATAGTAAAAAAAAAAGATTTAAACTGTAGACAATAAAATTAAAACTACATCACCACAGAGTACATAATAGTACAGTAACAGAAGGTTGACTCCGCAAATCATTTAAATAAATAGCGACTCTTGCCCCACACAATAAATAATATATAATAAATATTATAAAGAGGCAAGATTTGATTGTTTGTTTGTTTGCATTGAATAGGCTCCGAAACTACTGAACCGATTTGAAAAAATATTTCACTGTTGGGAAGCTACACTATCCCCGGGTGACATAGGCTATAATATATTTTCAAAAAAACTAGGGATCCTTACTAAAACTTCAATAATGTAACCCAACGTGTAAAAAAAATACCTAAAATATTATTTACATCGCGTGCGCTGCAAAGAGTATTGATGATAGAATAAAATAATAATAATGGATCAACAAAAATACACTACATTATCGCTGAGTGCTATAGATATGGTTTATTAGCTAACGCCCGCGGCTACGCTCGCGTTATTTGTGGTTCCACTCCGTAACGGTTAAGCGGATTTTGATGGCATTTCGCTTTTACGTATAGTATTATTTTATCTGTGCTCTTACTAAGTTTTTACTTTGAAAACGGCTCTAACCATTTTGATGAAATTCACAGGATACACTATGATAATGATAATGATAATCTTTATTTCCCTTTTGACACCATACATGTACTTAGGTACGTCATTAAACAATTTATATAAGTAATCATATCTATTATATGATACAAAATTCAATTAAATATGTAATAATAAATAAATAACATTGATTACATTAATTTCATTAATTAATTAATAATAAATTCTAGAAACATAAAATATTTTTTAATGAAAATAACAGTATTCATTACGAAATAGTAATTTGCTTAAATCTTAAGAACATCACAAAATATGGATTTATCAGCCAAGGCTTCGTCAATTTTATAATAACTTTTAAATAATAATGATTTTTTTACGTAATTAAAAAACCCAATGTCACTTTTATTTCTTATATCAATTGGAATACTATTATACAATGTAATAGATACAAAAATGAAACTTTTTTTAGTTTTTGCTAGTCGTAAACAGGGCGCTAAAATGTTTTTGTTGTGCCTCACTACTAATAACAGTCTAGAAATGGTTTGTAGGGATTTGCTTAGGACTTCTTATGGAGGTGGTATTAGAGGTTTGTTGGTGTTAAGAGTCTTGGAGTAGGAAAGCTTGTTTTTGTATATGTAAATAGTTATTCTACACAACAACCTGCTGCTGTTGCTGAGCTGGACGCCAATTTATGTCAGTGATGCGTGGCTGGTACAAGGCTGGTACTAAGGGCACAAATTAGTTTTATTTTTCTTTGTTTGTGTGTGTGTGTGTGTGTGTGTGGAATGTTGTTTGTTGGCACAAATAAATGTTTTTCTATCTTTCTTCCTTTCTTTCTTTATGTATTTACCTAGTTGTGATGAGACCGCTTCAGCCATCTTCCTGAGTTCCTCCAGGTTGTTGACCAGCGTGTCCCTGCTCTCCTCCTCCTTCTCCTCCGTCTTCAGCACGTTCTCCACCTGCACAAATGTACCATTTAGGGTTCCGTATCCAAAGGGTAAAACAGGACCCTATTACTAAGACTCCGCTGTCCGTCAGTCACCAGGCTGTATCTCATGAACCGTGATAGTTGAAATTTTCAAAGATGATGTATTTCTGTTGCCGCTATAACAAAAAATACTAAAAAACAGAATAAAATAAATATTAAAGGTGTCTCCCATAGAAAAAACTACTTGTGCGAGGGTTTCTGCACGAGGAACGCGGTCGGGATGAGTCATGTCCAGCATGTCTCGCTGCGAGTTCTGGCACAGCGGTAGGTGCAAGTGAGCGTGTTACCTTGACGATCTCTTGCGGCCTGTCGACGGGCTCGGCTTGCGCCGCGTACAGCGGCTTGTGCGAGGGTTACTGCACGAGGAACGCGGTCGGGATCGAGTCATGTCCAGCATGACTCGCTGCGAGTTCTGGCACAGCGGTAGGTGCAAGTGAGCGTGTTACCTTGACGATCTCTTGCGGCCTGTCGACGGGCTCGGCTTGCGCCGCGTACAGCGGCTTGTGCCAGGGTTACTGCACGAGGAACGCGGTCGGGATCGAGTCATGTCCAGCATGTCTCGCTGCGAGTTCTGGCACAGCGGTAGTTGTAAGTGAGCGTGTTACCTTGACGATCTCTTGCGGCCTGTCGACGGGCTCGGCTTGCGCCGCGTACAGCGGCTTGTGCGAGGGTTTCTGCACGAGGAACGCGGTCGGGATTGAGTCCTCGATGTCCAGCATGTCTTGTTGTGAGTTCTGTTGCTGCTGGATGTACGTCTCCTCCATCTTTATTGACGAGCCTGCCGACACATTATACTTTCAAGCACAGGCTCATTCCGCATTAAACCTCAGTTTGTTAGCGGGGAGCCCACACACCCACAGACACACAAACACATTGAGCCTCAGTTTGTTAGCAGGAGAGCCCACACACCCACAGACACACAAACACATTGAGCCTCAGTTTGTTAGCGGGAGAGCCCACACACCCACAGACACAAACACATTGAGCCTCAGTTTGTTAGCGGGAGAGCCCACACACCCACAGACACACAAACACATTGAGCCTCAGTTTGTTAGCAGGAGAGCCCACACACCCACAGACACACAAACACATTGAGCCTCAGTTTGTTAGCGGGAGAGCCCACACACCCACAGACACACAAACACATTGAGCCTCAGTTTGTTAGCGGGAGAGCCCGCACACCCACAGACACACAAACACATTGAGCCTCAGTTTGTTAGCGGGAGAGCCCACACACCCACAGATACACAAACACATTGAGCCTCAGTTTGTTAGCGGGAGAGCCCACACACCCACAGACACACAAACACATTGAGCCTCAGTTTGTTAGCGGGAGAGCCCACACACCCACAGACACACAAACACATTGAGCCTCAGTTTGTTAGCGGGAGAGCCCACACACCCACAGACACACAAACACATTGAGCCTCAGTTTGTTAGCGGGAGAGCCCACACACCAACAGACACACAAATACATTGAGCCTCAGTTTGTTAGCGGGAGAGCCTACACACCCACAGACACACAAACACTCGCATAAACAAAGCCACATAAATAATATTTTTATTTTATTTTCACTGGTTTATTCTTTTATTTTCTTTAAAACTAGCATGTGCATTTATATTAGTATCCTTAAATTTTTGTGTAACCCTTTTGGCCTTATTGTTTTATATGTTCTTAAGTTCTTTGAAAGTGTTTTCCAATCACCAGCATCATCTTATGAACACAATCTTTTAAGCTATGCTGAACCAAATGAAACCATTACAAATTTAAATATTTCAACTGGAGATATAATCAAATTATTAAAAGCTTTAGCAAATTATTAATAAGGGGCCCGGCACTGATGGGATATCAACATTTTTTATAAAAAAATGCACTCTAGGTCTTGTCAAGCATACACATACATACTCATGCCCCCACACACTTTTATGATCGTGATCAATCTGTTTGTAGGCACTAGTTAGTTTTGTTTGATATATCGTACTAAGTAGAATCTTTTGTTAATTTTAAGCTGTGTAGACTTTTTTTGGCCATAATTTTGTAAATGTTAAACATAAATAATATTGTATAAATCGCTGATGGTTTACCAAAATAAATAAAATAAAATGTTGTAAAGTCGTTGGATTATCTGTTAAAAACTATATCCGGTATACATGAAGCGTACACATACATAATACATATTCTATATACAGTGAACTAAATAAATAAACACACCAATAAGCTTTTCAGTTCTACCTTTATAATGCGAACTGCTAAGGAGTGGAATACACTACCGTCGTCTGTCTTTACTGAAAACTATAATCTGGGTCTCTTTAAGGCTAGAGTGAATAGGTGCCTTCTAGACCTTTGTGCTCCATCTTCGGCCACATCGTCACTTACCAACAGGTGAGATCGTGCTCAAACAAAGGTCTATCAAAGTAAAAAAAAAAAAAAAATTGCGGCAGAAATAGGTATGGTGGTAGTACTTCCCCGGACGAACTCTTTCCCAAAAAAAGCTCTACTACTACCTGGAAGTAGTGAACGTACCTTCCAGCTTGCACCCTCCCTGATTGGGCTCGTATTTGATGATCTGCGTGTGATCGCTCAGATTCAGCTCAGACTTGATGTTCTTCAGTTCTAGCTCAGTCTTTAGTGCTTCTTCCTTCTTCTGCGCTTCCGTTTCCGGGGGTTTCTCTTCTTCTGGCTCCTTCTTTTCTGTTTTACCTGTTCAAAGTGAATGTTGTTTGTCATACGAGGAACAAGCGATGGGTTTGCCGTGTAGCTTGGCAATACTTACTTTTGCAATACTTAACGCTTAACAAATAATTAATGACGACCTCTGTGGCGCGGCGGGCAAAGGTCCGCCTGCGACGCAGGAGGTTGCGGGTTCTTGCGGGTTCAATGCGTGTGGTCCGCCTCGGAACAAATATTTATTCAGGGTGTTCTACATAAACACACACACCTTTTTCCCCAAAAGGGGGAAAGGGGGGGGGGGGGGGTTGTTTGTAGGCAGAGCCTCAAATGGGCCCCTTTTTACAGAATATACAAGTGGTGAGCTCATCGCCGCCATTGCTTCCATGAAAGACTCGGCTAACACTTTCTTCCACTAATAACACATTCCATGACGACCTCTGTGGCGCGGCGGGCGAAGCTTGGCCTGCGACGCAGGAGGTTGCGGGTTCGATTCCCGCCTCGGAACAAATATTTGTGCAATCGCAGATATTTGTTCAGGGTGTTCTGGGTATTTTCTATGCATAATAAAAAATATCTATCTATGTATTATATTGTATTAAGTATATCAGTTATCTGGTACCCATAACACAAGCTCTGCTTAGCTTGGGGCTAGATAATGTTGTGTGAACTGTCCAACATTATTTATTTATTATTTATTTATATAATAAGCTAGCCGGGACAAATCTTATTCCAACAATCTTACTAACTGTCAGGTAGTCGGCTTTTACGACATCCACGGAAGGAGACGGTGGGGTACATCCTTATATAGATGTATTTCTTTAATTGATGTATATGTATATAATTACCTCTCTTCTTCTTAAGTTCAGGCGGTTTCTGGTTGTGCTCCGTTTCCAAGGCGTCGTGGTACTCCATGATCTCCGGCTGCGCTGACTCCATACCCTCGACGTATATCCCGCCGCACTTGCCCAGAGACCAGTACCGCCGCCAGTACCTGAAACAACAATATTGTATCGTACTTTTAACTATAAACGGGATATTTACCATGATTATTGAGTTTTGTTTGTTCCCGTTATTTCGGCACAGTTGCATGCGCCATGATCACAGAATAAATATTAGTACAGGTACAGAAGACTCACTTAGCGATTTTTTTAATATAATTAGCGACTCTTGCTGTGACGCAACAAAGTGCAATTCAGCTCGCATTAGCGCTCAATGCCTATCGCGATATTCACCTAAACATTTGCTCTCTCTTCTAACGCATAACTCTGTCGCTGTCTGGCGCGGAGTGATGCGCAACGAAAGGGTTGTCGACATTGTTCAAGAGGTTCAAGCAGCGCCATCTAGCGGAATGGGATGACACATTCCCCACCGTCGCGAGCTTCGCGCGATACGGGGGCTTGCACCTAACTTCAATCGACACAATTTTGTTCAGAGCATTACTTGCCATTTTTCATGTTAAAAAAATTTATTTAAAAATATACGTTTACGTTATACAATAATTGATGGCAGCCTATCCTAACCCAATAGGACAATAGGACACACGTAGGCTCAAACATTGGTTCTCCGAACCGAAAAAGAAGATCGAGCGCCCACGTATACGTCGATCTCAAGTCCTGGAATCGTGGGAAGAGGATCTGGAGCAGCGGCGAGTTTGGTCATCTCACCCATCCTAAGCTCTCCAATTCCAACAATTTGCGTCAATTGTGCCGTTTCGTATTTCAGTTGTGCGGTACCTACCTTGTACCACGCTACGCCCGAACCGGTATTGAAAAGGAAACTGTAAGTACTTTTGCCTCTTTAAACTTCCAAAATGAGTGACGATGAGGTGGAACGCCTGAGCGCGGGTTTGGCAATCGGTAAAAACGTCGTAGCTGAAAGACCCAAATCTCCCCGGTTGCAAGCAATTATAGCAGCAAATAACCGCCTCGCTGAGCTCAAAAAGCAACGAGCCACTATAAAGGGCAGATTAACTTTATTCCAGAAATATATCATTAAACTCGAAACTGGAAAAGTAAAACTTGATTCTAACCTAAAAATAGAAATTGATTTGCGAATTCAGTCATATTCCGTTGTATTCCAAAACTTCAATGACATTCAAGGTGAAATTGAACAACTTATTGTAGAATCTGACATTCCGTCTCAGTTAGAATACAGAGAATCATTCGAAGAACAGTATTTTTCTCTGATGGCTGCGGCGAAGTGTATATTAAACGATAATGAACAAGAACAAACATATTAGAAAGAAAGAAGAAGAAAGAAAGAATATATATTTATTTGTATACAAGAGCTACACAGAAACACAGAACACACTAAGAAGAAACAGATATGAAGGTACTAGGTGTAACTCAAGTAACAAAATGGTTCTGCCTCAGCATGAGTTGGTTGACAGCAAGCTAGCAACCAACGCTGGTCTTCCGGCAGAACCACTTGTTGGCGTTACGGCTAACCATTCGCAACGACTATACACACAACTAACATAAAGAAAACTAATAATAAGAATAAGGTAAAGAAAAGTAAGGTATGCTCAAATTTCAAAAAACCACTGACATACTTTTAGAAAAGGTAAGAAAGTTTTTTTTTACAATAATCATACCAATGAAAAAAAAATTAACGTTCCGAAAAGGAAACTTTTACAGAGCACCTGTGTCGTGTCTTAGACTTTCCTGATCCTTTTGATGGTCAAACAAAAATTTCTTTAATTTAGATCTAAAACAATATAAGCTTTGCAGGTCCCTTATCGGTGGCGGGATATTGTCATGGTTCAGGAGATAGGCCTGTCTCGATTAAATTGCCACAAATAACATTACCTGCCTTTGACGGTTCTTATGATCAATGGCTAGAATTTAGGAACTCTTATCTCACTATGATTCATAATCGGTCAGATCTAAACGCCATACAAAAGTTTCACTATCTGAAATCATCGCTGAGTGGTTCCGCAGCTCAAGTAATCAGTGCATTAGAGTTCACCGCTCCTAACTACATTCACGCCTGGAATTTACTAGAAAATAGGTTTCATAATAATCGTTTACTAGTGCAAAATCATGTTAAATTGTTGTTCAATACTCAGTCACTGCAAAGCGAGTCTCCTGCACTAATTAGAAAGCTTATAGATTCAACACTTCGTAATCTGCGTGCCCTACAATCGTTGAACGAGCCAACCGATTCATGGGACACATTAATAATTTATTTAATTGTGTCAAAACTTGACCCGTCCACTGAACGAGAATGGGAAAATCATAAAGGTTTACTTGTTTCAAAGAGAATCGATTCTGAAACCGACACGAAAATAGGTATAAAATTAGATGATTTACTTGTTTTTCTTAGAAATCGAGCTGATATGTTGGAGATGATAAAATCAAATAGCACTAAACATATTCCAACTAAGCAGACTAATAACGAATCAACTAAATCGAACTCAAATCAACATAGTAAGAGGCACTTCAACTCAAACTCGAACCCGCAATCACACACTCAAACGCATTCATACGTATCCACATAGATAAAAATAAACAAAAGCGTGTTTGTGTGCTATGCGGCGACGATCATTCCTTGTATTCGTGTGCAAAGTTTTTAAATATGTCCGTGAAAGATAGACATAATATTGTCACAGATAAAAAACTTTGTCAAAATTGCATACGTTCAGATGGTCATTCGGCAAATGAATGTTCATTTGGTCCATGCAAATTATGTCAAACAAAACACAATACGTTACTTCATAACAATATTCGTCCTAGTGAAACTATAGGTACGGTTGCGTCTACACATGACTCGCTTCAAGTATCCAATAGCGTACACAAATCAGCAGATGCGCGGCTAGGTTCCGAGCGCAATGTTCTTACCTGCCAAGCAGCGATACAGCCGGTGTTGTTATCTACCGCGCTTATCGATGTACCCGATGAGAGTAATAATTATCATACCGTAAGAGCACTTCTTGACAACGGAAGTCAGAATTGCTTTATAACAGAATAGTTAGTTAATCGTTTACGTTTACCAATTGTACAGTCCACTGTTCGCATTTCAGGTGTAGGTCAAATCGTTTCACAAAGTACTCACACCTGTAAAATTAATATTCGTTCTAAAACAAGTGATTTCAATACTGAAATACAATGCTTGGTTCTCCCGAGTATTACATCGAAGTTGCCTTCGATAGACGTTAAACGCGGGTGTATACAAATACCTAGTCATATATCATTAGCAGATCCAACGTATGATGTCCCGTCCGAGATAGACGTACTTCTAGGCGCGGACATATTTTGGGATCTACTAAATAATAACAAAATAAAACTCAGTGCTGGTCCATACCTACACGATTCGAAAATAGGATGGATCATATCTGGTCCTATTCGTACAAACTATTCGTATAACACTGACCAAGTTCAGTGTAATTTGGTTCAAGTCGACTCTCAATTGCGAAAATTTTGGGAGTTGGAAGAACTAAACGACTTGCCGTCTACAATGACAAAGGACGATAGGTATTGTGAAACGTTATTTACAGAAACTACACAGCGTGATGAACGGGGTAGGTTCTCTGTCCGCATTCCGTTAAAGGAATCAGCTGATTCGCTTGGTGACTCATTCGCCATGGCAAAAAGTCGTTTTTTATCTTTAGAACGAAAGTTAGACCGTTCACCTCAATATAAACAGTTATATTGTGATTATATGCGGGAATATGAGGCACTCGGCCATATGTCCCCAGTGCCAGAAAACGTTATTGATTTAGACAAACCATATTATGTTCTACCGCATCAAGGAATTTATCGTGATGATCGTGTTACGACAAAGTTACGCGTTGTATTCGATGCGAGCGCAAAAACTACTTCTAACAAATCGTTAAATGATATCCAATACATAGGTCCACCGCTACAAAATAATATATTTTCTATTTTACTTAGATTTAGACAACATAGATACGTTGCCTGTGCAGATATTAAAAGTATGTATAGACAGATTTGTATACAATCTGATCAACATAACCTACAATATATATTATGGAGAGAAGATCGTAATTTACCGTTACAATTATATTCGTTAAAAACAGTTACATATGGAACTGCGTCAGCCCCTTTCCTTAGTATACGATGCCTAAACCAAAAGGAGTGCGAAGACGATGTAATTGCTAGAATTAATAATTTTGTTTTTTTTGTTGATGACGTCATTATTACGCATAATGATCCCGATTCATTAATGGAGTTATGTAATAAGACAGCTGACGTATTGCGTAAAGGTTGCTTCCCGCTGCATAAATGGACGTTCAATCATAACGTCTGTCCGGGGAGTAGTAAAGACCTCAACATAGGTCAAATACAATTATCAAAAACTTTGGGGTTAGGCTGGTATACGGAGAGTGATGAATTGCACTTTACCACTAATATTTCGCAAAGTGATTCAGTACTTACTAAACGGATAATGTTATCAGCCATCTCGCAAGTTTATGACCCGTTAGGTTTGTTGGCCCCCGCAGTTATCAAAGCAAAATCGTTGTTACAAAACTTGTGGCTGCAAAAGTTGGATTGGGACGAAGAAGTTCCAATAAACATTGCAAATACGTGGTATAGGTTCATATCTGATTTGGAAGGTTTGCGTAATATTAGAGTACCTCGTTACGTAACATCTACGAACTCGCAATACACAGAGCTTCATATATTCACAGATGCGTCTCAAAATGCTTACGGGGCGTGTGCATACATACGATCTTGTTACGATAGCCACGAGCATTCGTTCCCGATAGCTGTACGTTTGTTGTGTGCCAAAAGTAAATTAGCACCAATAAAAACCGTAAGCATACCTAGGCTTGAATTGTGCGGCGCAATGGTAGGTGCCAAATTATATAGCAAAATAAAAGAGTCCCTACGTTTAACCTTTGACAAAGTTTACTTTTGGACCGACTCGACAATTGTACAAGGGTGGTTAGTATGTCTCCGCATTCACTCAAAACGTTTGTACAAAATCGAGTCGTACAAATTAATGAATTTACCGACGATACGATTTGGCGGCACGTAAAGGGCACGGAAAATGCAGCCGACCTCATAACGAGAGGCGCTAGTGTAGACTCATTAAAATACGATAACAATAATCAATGGTGGTGCGGTCCTACGTATCTTCGTGAGCCTAAATTTAATTGGTCAAATAATAGTGACGAAATGACGTACATAGATTTACCTGAAGTCAAATCTACAACAGTAAATTTAGTTTCAACAAAATCAAGCTACTTATTTGAATTTGAGCGTTACTCGTCATTTATTCGTTTACAGCGGGCCGGTGCATATTTATTGCGATTTATAGATAACGCACGAGCGCTCGCAACCGGTGGCAGCCGAGACTGTAAAACCAGTTCCCTATCTGTGAATGAGCTCACTCAATCTAATAACATGTTAACAAGCTTAGTACAACAAGAATCGTTTCCTCATGAGTATCATACTCTAAAAAATAATTTACCGTTAAAGATTAATGATCGTAAACGCGTTAATAAAATAACTGGTTTAAATATTTTTTTTGACCAAGATAGTATTCGTGTTGGTGGTAGGTTGTGTAACGCGACAGTGTTTAGTTTTGAGAAAAAACATCCCGTGTTATTGTGTGGTAAACATCGTTTTACTCGGTCGTTATGTGAATATGAACATAAACGATTACTACATGCAGGACCACAGCTTCTAGTATATTCCATGCGTGAAAAGTGGTGGGTATTAGGAGCTCGAAATTTAGCCAGGCAAGTAGTACATAACTGCGTCACATGTTCACGCATGAAAGGAAAAACATTGACCCCGATCATGGGTAACTTACCATCTGAGAGATTAGAAGCAAGTTTACCGTTCATGCGGTGTGGTGTTGATTACGCTGGGCCCTTACTCATATTGAACCGAAATGGCAGAGGGGCTAATCTGATCAAAGCGTACATCTGTTTGTTTATTTGTTTCACTACTAGAGCGATACACTTGGAATTGGTTGGTAGTTTGACCACACAGGATTATCTCTTAGCTTTAAAACGTTTCATATCACGTCGCGGCAAGCCATACCAGATATTTTCAGACAACGGAAGCAATTTTGTTGGTGCTGAAAAGGAACTATCTGTAATTTTTGAAAACTCTAATGATATTTCTGACTTTGTAAGTCAAAATCAAATTCGACTAGTCTTCATTCCACCTTGTAGTGCTCACATAGGGGGTTTATGGGAGGCAGGAGTCAAGTCCTGCAAGTACCATTTAAGGCGTGTGCTTGGTAATGCACGGTTAACGTACGAGGAGTTCGGAACGGTACTAACGCAAATTGAGTCCTGAATTCCCTTCCACTGTCCCCTCTGTCCTCAGATGCAAACTATTTCCTTCCACTAACGCCCGGACACATCCTGATCGGCCGACCGTTGACGGCGCCAGCCTGCGAAGACCTGACGACGATCATACCTACTCGACTGGGACGCTACGATCGGGTGGAACAACTCAGACAGCACTTTTGGCAACGTTGGTCCAAAGAATACGTGTCAGAACTCCAACAACGCACGAAATGGAAGGTGGACAGTGAAGATATCACTCACGACAGCCTGGTACTCATAAAAGAAGACAACCTTCCGCCTTTAAAATGGAAATTGGGCCGGGTTACGCGTTTGTTTCCTGGAAAGGAAGGTATCGCTCGAGTCGCTGAAATCCGAACGGCAACCGGCATTACTCGACGGGCATTTTCGAAAATCTGCCCGCTTCCAGTGCCACCATCAAACCAGTGAGCACACCCTTCGAGTCCTTCATGTTGGAAGCCTGAATCCTGATTCTTCCAAGGCGGCCGGCATGTTCAAGAGGTTCAAGCAGCGCCATCTAGCGGAATGGGATGACACATTCCCCACCGTCGCGAGCTTCGCGCGATACGGGGGCTTGCACCTAACTTCAATCGACACAATTTCGTTCAGAGCATTAATTGCCATTTTTCATGTTAAAAAAATTATTTAAAAATATACGTTTACGTTATACAATAATTGATGCCAGCCTTTTTTTTTTTTTTTTTTTTTTTTTTTTTCCCGGTGTGGAAAATCCTCATGGATTCCCTCACTAGCGGGGGCTTGTGGGGGATATGTTGGACTTTAACCAACTAATAACCCAATAGGACAATAGGACACACGTAGGCTCAAACAGACATATCTAATAAAAAATTAAATTAACCTTCCGTTATGACTTACCTATATAGGTAGTCAGCATGTAGCACAGATTATATATTATTTACTTCGTAACTCGCAAGACAGCTAGAAGAGGCCGTAACATAGGGTCGGATCTTTATGTCTCAGAGTGGCGGGCGCAGTGCAATGCCACATAGGGCGCGTCCTAGGTGGGCGTGACCTATGAGGTAATGCACTGTTCATAGGCAGAGGTTACCGCTTAACATCAGATGGGCCATCAGCTTGTTCCGTCATACAAGTAGTATAAAAAAAAAAAACGAAAGCAGGTAGGTATTTTTAACCCCCAACGGAAAAACGACGGGATGTTATAAGTTTGATGTGCCTGTGCGTGTGTGTGTGTGTGTGTGTGTGTGTGTGTGTGGTTGTATGTGTGTGGTTGTGTGTGTGTATGTGTCTGTGTGTGTGTCTGTCTGTGGCATCGTAGCTCCCGAACGGATGAATTGAATTAGTTTTTTTTTGTTTGATAGGTGAATTTGTCGGAATTGTTCTTAGCAATGTTTGATCAAAATCGGTTCAGCCGTTTCATTGCGCTGAGGGTTTTTTATTTTTTTTAAATTAATTACTTGTAGGTAAATGAAATAGTTACAAAGTTAGGTATATGGATATTATAATGATGAGATATTAAGTTGGTAGGTAGGTAAGTATGGTTTTTCTCTGCTTATGAAGTTAACAAGCTAAGATTTATTTTAAAAACATCAGTAGGTTTACCAAAACCATGGAGCAAATACCTTGCTCGATGACCAAATCATATTATTATTATGAACTGAACTCGCACTAAGTGCGAACTAACTGAACTCGCACTAAGTGCGATCTAACTACACGCACACTAAGTGCGAGTTTAGTTAATAATAATAATATGAACCCGCGACAAATAGGTGCGTGAAATAGGTACTCGCGAGTACCTATTTTCATTTTCAAATAGGTACATATTATGTACCTACGAATTACGTAAGTTTCACATGATATTATCAATATTGTTATTATGTAGCAATAAAGACTTATTTATGTTTTTTTTTTCTATAAGTATTTGAATAACGGAACAAGCAGATAGCCCACCTGATGATAAGCGGTAAACTCTGCCTATGAACAGTGCATTATCACATAGTTCACCTAGGACGCGCCCTATGTGGCATTGCACTGCACCCGCCACCATGAGACAAAGATGAAAAGTCTATGTGCCTGTAATTTCACCGGCAACCATACCCCTCCAACCGGAACACAGCAATGCGAACACTACTGCTTTGCGGCAGAAATAGGTATGGTGGTAGAAGGTACTTCCCCGGATGAACTCTTTCACAAAACAGCTCTTCTACTACTAATTTAGAGCGATTCAGAAGTAAAGTCTAATTAAGCACGTAAGTAGATCGGTAAGTAGGTAGGTACCTAAATTCAAGTAATCTACTATATAAAAATAAGTCGGGTTTTCCTTCCTGACGCTATAACTCCAGAACGCACGAACCGATTTCCACGGTTTTGCATTCGTTGGAAAGGTCTCGGGCTCCGTGAGGTTTATAGCAAAGAAAATTCAGGAAAAATTTCAACAGAAAAGCGGGAAAATCTTTTTTCACATACAGCGCCATCTCTGATACATAGCATGTACTACAAACCAATATTTTAAGTAGATGGCGCCGGTGCGTGATACATTGTTTGACAGCTACTCATTGTTCTCTGCTCAGTCACTTCATTTTTGTAATCGAAATGAATTCATTACTGTTGTGAATTGAAATATTTTTTTTCCTTTTCAAATATAAAACAAAAAAAAAAAATGTTCATATTTTAATCACCAAACGAAATGTTACATAAAACGAAGCCATCTGGTGGCGAAACGGAGTTCGCCGGGTTTGCTAGTTACTTATATATTCCAACCTAGATCTTTGAAATCTATGCTGTATGCACATGAAATCACACCTATAAAAGGCATTACTTCTATATGTACCTACAGAAAATAAGTAATGTACCTACATCAATCAAATAACTTATCTTTCTTCGTCCTTCGGCAATGCAAAAAATTATAATTCTTTATTTGTTTTTTGACTATTGCATCCATCCATATACAGGACAATATGTACGCGACGGCATATTTGCGCGGGAAACGTGTTGCGCGAGCGCTCAGGCGTGCGTCCGTCAACCGACTGTCACTTGTCCCGAGTGAGGGACGCCCGGGCTGTAGGTATATAACGCGCGACCTTGAGCGAGTGGTGATGCCCTGCCATGATCACGGGAGAACTAACTAAAGTCTTTGCGAGTAGATGTTATTGGCAGATATATCGGTCTACCCTCTTTCTCACTCTTTTATTACGAACAAACGAGGTTTGAATGTCACACTTCACCCCAACTCGAAACACAACACTAATATTGTATCGTCGGGGCAGAAACAGAACTGGCTTCAACATCATCCAACACCAGTCCACTGCTGGACATAGGCCTCTCCCAATACGCGCCACTGAGCCCGATGTTCGGCTCTACTCATCCACTTGCTGCCGCCGCCTCTCGTAGGTCATCGCTCCACCTAGCCAGAGGGCGCCCCACGCTACGTTTGCCAAGACGCGGTCCCCACTCAAGAACTCGTTTACCCCAACGGTTGTCGGTTCTTCGGCATAGAACCAGCCCATTGCCACTTCAGCTTGCTAATCCGGTGGGCTATGTCAATGACTTTAGTTCTGCAACTGGGTAAGAACTGGGGTGAGTATAAATAATTCAACGAGCGGTTTTGTGTCATTTTAGCATTAAATATATCTCGCTAGATGGCGTTGGCGACAGTTTTTGTGATAAGACATGCTGCGTTCCCTTGTTTTTGACCAGCTGTTGGTAGTAGTGTTGTGTTACCTGTCTTGTCCATAGCACGTGGCCCTCAGCGCGTGCGAGCCAGCTATCAGCAGTTGCTGTTGTTGCTCAGACTGACGGAGGAGTTTCTCCAGTTTCTTTGATAATTCTTCTGATGACAGATTTTTGTCTTCATCCTGCAAAATAAAGAGTTTGTTAGATTCCCGCCACGGGAGATATACTGCGGTCTTTTTCACCACACTGAAAGAGACCGGAAAAGGTATTTTTACGAAAAGGACTTCTTGCGTAAGGGCCTTTGTGCAAAAGAGATTATAGTAAAGAGAAAAAAAAGGGGAGAGGAGTACAGTGTTTTTTAAAAATACGATTTGGCATGACGGTTCAAGCCGATGGCCCACCTTATGTTAAGCGGTACCCTCTGCCTATGAACAGAGCTTTTTTGTGAAAGAGTTCGTCCGGGAAAGAACTACCACCATACGTATTTCTGCCTCAAAGCAGCACAGCTCGCATTGCTGTGTTCCGGTTTGAAGGGTATGGGTGCCGGTGAAATTGCAGGCAAATGAGACTTTTCATCTTTGTCTTAGGGTGGCGGTCGCAGTGCAATGGCACATAGGGCGCGTCCTAGGTGGACGAGACCTATGTGGTAATGCACTGTTCATAGGCAGAGGGTACCGCTTAACTTTAGGTGGACCGTCTGCTTGTACTGTCATTCCAAGTTTTTTTTATGTATTATTGTATTTTTTTGTGTAATGGCTCGACAAACTGGCATACGGCCCGCCTGATGGTAAGCGGTTACCGTCGCCTATTGACATCTGCAACAGAGGCATTGCCAATGCATTGCCTGCCCTGAAGGACTCTTTGTGAAGTTGTAAAAAAAAACTGAAGCGGTAACCTCTGTCTATAACAATGCATTATCTCATAGGTCAGGTCCACCTAGGACACGTCCTATGCGGCATTAGACTGCCCCCTGAGGGAGCTATTGACCCGCTTACCTCTTCTGGCTGAGTCCCTTCGCTTTCCAAGTCACTCAGCGCCTTGTCTCCCATCACACTGTCCTTTTCACAACGCTCTGTTATCACACTATTCCTCATTCTATCTCTCTATTTCTTCGCTTACCTCTTCTGGCTGAGTCCCTTCGCTTTCTAAGTCACTCAGCACCTCGTCTCCCATCACACTGTCCTTGTCCAGTTTGCTGTCGGACGGCGAGCAATCCTCCTTGTTGTTGTTCAGTCTTCGACTGCTAAGCTCCTTTATACTGCAAACAATTTTTTTTTTTTTATTTATATCCGCAATCAGTTTGAGGACACTAAAAAAAATGGAAAAGGACACTAGGGGAAAGGAATATTATGGAAAACAAATAGAATGGGAAAGGAATCTACTGGGAAAGCGACATTCTGGGAAAGAGACATAATGAAAAAGAGATGATAGAAATATTATGGGAAAGGAATATACTAGGAAAGGGGCATAATGAGAAAGAGATATTCTGGAAAGGGGACATCATATAAAAGGACATTATAGGAAAGGGATATTCTGGAAAATATAAATTAAGCGAAAAGCATAATATGAAAAAGATATATTCTGGTAAAGAGAGAAACTTACTGTTCTCAGAATATCCCTGTCTTATAATATTATAAGACAGGGATATTCTGAGAACAGTAAGTTTTAAAAAGAGGCTGTTTTTATGAAAAAGTCATTATGAACCTGAACGATTTTATGCTATGTGAGAAGAACTTACAGGCACTTAAGAACTTTTCACACCACCTGCTCGACAATGTCCAATTACATATCATGCAACCTCAACGTAAAGTAAAGCATTAAGGGATATAGAATTGTATGAAACTCCATAGGGAAAAAAGTGATTTGAATTTGGAACGTCAAATTTGTGTGGAAATTCGTGGAAAAATCTAAGTAAAAAAAAAATGCCCACATGGCATTGTAAAGAGCTTTGCTCGAAACTCGAAATAACCACCATAAGCAGATATAAAACAAAAAACGGTGCTTTTACAAAGAATGTGAAACAAAAGACGGTGCTTGGTGCTGTGTGATTTTCAGTGAACTTTAATTGCCTCGCAGAAGGTGTGAGTAGAGTATGCTCCTCTGGAATAAAGCCTGTCTTCGTCTTGGGCAGCTTGAACCCCTCGCTTCACTCCCCTCGTCGCGCTCAGGGTTCAATATGCCGCCCGCGACGTAAGACCCTGCTTTATCCTTTATTAGTGCATAATCTAGTATTACGTCCAGCGGGCGTAGCCGCGAGAGAGTGCTAGTCGATAATAACATACTTTTCACTAGAAACGGGATATTTCCCATGATTATTGAGTTTTGTTTGTTCCCGTTATTTCGGCACAGTTGCATGCGCCATGATCACGGGAGAACTAAATAAAGTCTTTGCGAGTAGATGTTATTGGCAGATATATCGATCTACCCTCTTTCTCACTCTCTCTCTCATGCAACTGTGCCGAAATATCGGGAACATTTAAAACTCAAAAATCATGGTAAATATCCCGTTTCTAGTAAAAGTATGCACATAACCATGATAGTTTCAAAAGCGATAATAAGATGTTACCTTGAGAGTTCTTTGCTTCCTAACTCCTTGAGATCCTTCGATGGTGACATCTCCTTGTCGCTCTCATCGACTGGGTTTTTGAAGGGCGACCCTGCCTCATGCTCCTCTTTCTTGGGAGTTTCTGACTTTTCTGAATGTTGTTCTGTTCAAAAAACAATATATAATAAACACATACATACATACATAGGAACACGCCTTTTCCCCGAAGGGGTAGGCAGAGCCTCAATGGGCCTCTTTTCACAGTGGGTTGCACCATCGTGGAATATAGACGTGACAAGTTGTGAGCTCATCGCCGCCATTGCTTCCCACGACTGACTCGGCTAACGCTTTCTTCCAGTAACAACACATTCCATAATAAGCTAGCAGCCAGGACTAATCTTATCACAAAGTCCGGGTAATCCCTTAGTCAGCTTTTACGATATCCACGGGAGGTGATGGAGGGGTCTATTCTTAGGCCGGACACACCACGGCAAATATTTGTTTAAATACCTACTGTTTTTCGCGATTTTCTTTCACTTTTTGATGCGCGAGCGGTATTCTGTCACTTTCTAACTTACCTGAACTTTAAGGAGGATGCTCTCGGTTGTGGCGCGAAATTCAATGGTTTTTGGTGATTTTTGCCCATTACAGCTCATCAACACTTCTTCAGATAGCGACAGTTGAGTTTGCGAGAACTAGGAGACTTAACATACAAGTTTTAATTGATAGTATCTCATAAATATCATCAGTTTATCTACGATACACATAAACAAAAAAAAAAACGCTGTAAAAATGTGTTTAAGGGTATCGTAGCTAAACTGATGACATTTACGAGATACTATCAATTAAAACATGTGTGTTAAGTCTCCTAGTTCTCTCGAAATCAACTTTCGCTATCTGAAGAAGTGTTGATGAGCTGTAATGGACAAAAAACACCAAAAACATTGAATTTCGCGCTACAAGCGTGAACATCCACAGGTGTATGGTAAAGGTAGATGGGTAGTTCAATTTATAAGGTTTGAAATGGTAGTGCGGCGCACGAGCGCACTCAAGATGCAGCCGCCACTGCTCACCATCGTCAGTAGCGTGCGGTGAGACGTGACTCAAGTTGGCTGTGCTTTCCTCCACCAGTCTCTGCATCCTCTCGAGCGCCAGAGCTTGCTGCTTCTCAGTTTGTTATCTCACCATCGTCAGTAGCGTGCGGTGAGACGCGACTCAAGTTGGCCGTGCTTTCCTCCACCAGTCTCTGCATCCTCTCGAGCGCCAGAGCTTGCTGCTTCTCAGTTTGTAATCTCACCATCGTCAGTAGCGTGCAGTGAGACGCGACTCAAGTTGGCCGTGCTTTCCTCCACCAGTCTCTGCATCCTCTCGAGCGCCAGAGCTTGCTGCTTCTCAGTTTGTAATCTCACCATCGTCAGTAGCGTGCGGTGAGACGCGACTCAAGTTGGCCGTGCTTTCCTCCACCAGTCTCTGCATCCTCTCGAGCGCCAGAGCTTGCTGCTTCTCAGTTTGTAATCTCACCATCGTCAGTAGCGTGCGGTGAGACGCGACTCAAGTTGGCCGTGCTTTCCTCCACCAGTCTCTGCATCCTCTCGAGCGCCAGAGCTTGCTGCTTCTCAGTTTGTAATCTCACCATCGTCAGTAGCGTGCGGTGAGACGCGACTCAAGTTGGCCGTGCTTTCCTCCACCAGTCTCTGCATCCTCTCGAGCGCCAGAGCTTGCTGCTTCTCAGTTTGTTCCGCGCGCACTTTACGTTGGTGTAAAACGCGAACTCTGGAACAAAATTAAGCACTTTTAAGGTGGGGTATAACGCACAGTTACCAATCTTAGATTAGATTTTTAAGTGACTACATCAAGTACAATATTCATATTATAAATATGCATGGATACTGCATTATAATACCGAGGGATCACTGTACCAGAAATACGATAGGACAATAATTGCTCCATAGAAATAATAACCACAACCATTATTGGGTAAAAATTAGAGAAATAAAGTCAATACAACAAATCCAAGAGTTTACTCTAGGACTTTTGTAAAATTACCTATATTTTACAAGATATTCAATAAAAACAGCCTTTTCCCGCTGCACCAGATGTTTTTTTTTTGTATGAATATTTCTACCTAGGGTTGGCGCAGTCTTAAGTCGGTTTACTAGGCATGAAAACAGGCACAAAAAAATTGTACAAATATTGATTTACAAGTCAGTTTATCTTAGGGACCTTCTGTCTGTTAGTGATTTGAATCAATTTAGCTATAAGATATATAGCTAGCAGCCAGGACAAACCTTATACCAACGAATCTTATCAACAAGTCCGGGTAATCACTTAGTCGGCTTTTACGACATCCACGGCAGGATACGGAGGGGTCAATTCTTAGGCCGGACACACCACAGACACATATCCATAATAGACACCGAGACATAATCGAAGATTATATGATTTGATATGCAGTGGAGATGAGAGCTTTGAGAAGTATGTGTGGTGTGACTTTGAGAGATAGAATGAGGAACAATGTGATAAGAGAGCGGTGTGAAATTAAGGTGGTTGATTTGGCTTGCGGCGCGAAATTCTTTTTTTTTCGTGTTTTTTGCTCATCACTGCTCATCAACACTTCTTCAGATAGCGAAAACTATGTTGCCGGTAATGATATGACCTAAGTTTTAATTTAAAGCATCACATAAATATCATTATTTTGGCTATAAATGTGCTTGTAACAAAAAAACATTGTAAATACCGTTGAGAAGCACAATCGTAGCTAAACTAATCATATTTATGTGATACTACATATTAAAACTTTTTTGTTAGGTCATGTAATTACCGGCAACATAGTTTTTGCTATCTGAAGAAGTGTTGATTAGCTGTGATGAGCAAAAAACACGAAAAAAATGAATTTCGCCACAAGCTAAAGCAACCACTTTAAAGAAGACGTAGTGACTAGGATTGAGAAAGGTATGCTTAGATGGTTTGGGCATTTAGAAAGGATGGACGATAGTAGATTGAAACGGGTACATAAGACGAGCGTGAATGGGACAGTGGGAAGGGGGAACCTCGGCGAACGTATTCAGACCAGATCGGAGACGTTCTGGTACAAGGCCAGGTCAAGCGTACCCGGAACCGACGAGCATGTATGAAGAATGTGATGAGAGTGAATGAAGCAAAACAGGTGTGTCAGGATCGTAGCAAGTGGAAATCCGTGGATTTTTACCATGATTATTGAGTTTGTGTGGTGTGTAAAGTCGTGGTGTGTCCGGCCCAAGAACAAACCCCTCCATCTCCTCCCGTGGATGTTTAGCCGAGTAAGGGATTACCCGGACTTGTTTGTAAGATTCGATGGTATAATATTTGTCCTGGCTGCTAGCTTACAAGGAATGTATTATTACTGGAATAAAGCGTTAGCAGAGTCAGTCGTGGGACGCAATGGCGGCGATGAGCTCACCACTTGTCACGTCTATATCCCACGATGGCGCAACCCACTGTGAAAAGAGGCCCATTTGAGGCTCTGCTTACCCCTCCCAGAAAAATAGCGTGAGTTTATGAATGTATGTATGGTTTGATATCCTCACTTGCGAATCTTCATGTCCATGAGGTAGCGCTCCTTCTTCTGATGGTTGAGGTAGTCCAGGGAGTCGTCGATCTGCCTCAGCACCGCCTTGTTCTGCAGCAGCTCGTTGCACAGGAACGCGAGGATGCCCGCCTTCGTGGTCGCGTTCAGCGCCAGGAACGGCTTGTGTCGGAGGGCCTCTGGAACGATCACAGGCAACATTAATACAAGCTTAACTTGCAATTTATGTCCGGGTGGAATCTTACAACTGAATTTTAAAGCAGTTATCCTCAACCGATTGGGATGATATTTTGCATACCTCTCAAGTTCCGATGACAATATAATATGATGGTGACAGCGAGCTGATCTGATGATGGAGACGGAAGGTGGACAGCGGAACTCCTCGATGGATAATAGTAGACTGGCCGTGTTTAGGCTCATTGTGATCAGCACACGGTTAGGATCACTAATTTTGTAAAAGCTTGTATTGAAAATTATATTTTTCAAACTTATTTTAGTATTGTATTGTATTGTATTTATTAATTCATCCATAGACATTGTCACACGTACAGTCATGTAGGTACTTAGATAAGTCATCAAAACAACAGTACATTATGGTACAAGTGTGTAATTTTGGTGATTACCGCTGAGGCGCTAGGTGAGGGTCTTAAGAGAGCCGAGGACGGTAATAATCAATACACACGTGTATCATACGACGTTTTTCAACACACTTGACCAATACTTAACGCCTTCGGCCGCATACAAAACCGGAGGTTCGGAGGACGGTAATAATCAATACACACGTGTATCATACGACGTTTTTCAACACACTTGACCAATACTTAACGCCTTCGGCCGCATACAAAACCGGAGGTTCGTAACCAGTTGAGATAGAAGAAAAAAATCTTCTTTGTACAATACTAGTTATTAAATGACGACCGACGCAAGAGGTTGCGGTTTCCAAATATTTGTGTGATCTGCAGATATTTTTTCAGGGTGTTCTGGGTATTTTCTATATACAAAATATATATAATATATGTATAATAAAAAATATCTATCTTGTAATGTATTGCATGAAGTATATCAATTATCTAGTGCCCATAACACAAGCTCTGCTTACCTTGGGGCTAGATAATGTGTGAACTGTCCAGCATTATTTATTTATATTTTATTTTTAATATTCCTCACCTGACAGTTTGTAGGTACTATTGCTATGTAAGTGTTTGTAGTAGGCTTGGTTTTTGGAGTTGGTTATACACGAAAGCATTTCTGCGTCGTTTTGATGGTGGTCTGCAACTCGCCGGTCCCTTTCCCGCTCTGCTGTCAGTCCTAAAATGCGATAATAGTAGATTATGTACCGAGGGAATAAAGCAGTGTCTTACGTCGCGGATGGCATATTGAACCCTGAGCGTAACGAGGGATTCTACAGTTATATAGAGTCCTGAGTGTAGCGAGGGGTTCAAGCTGCCCAAGACGAAGACAGGCTTTATTACAGAGGAGCATACTCTACTCACACCTTCTGCGAGACAATACAAATTCACTGAAAATCACAGCACCAAGCACCGTCTTTTGTTTCACATTCTTTGCAAAAGCACCTTTTTTTTAAGTTCTGCTTATGGTGGCCAGTTCTTTTTTTGAACAAACCTTTTTACAATGACATATGGGCATTTTTTTACTTAGATTTTTCCAAACGTTCCAAATTCAAATCACTTTATTCCCTAGGGAGTTTCATAAAACTTTCTCCTTTACTTTACGTTGAGGTTGCATGATATGTAATTGGACATTGTCGAGCAGGTGGTGTGAAAAATAATATGTTGAACCTTATGTCGTGTCGTCCGACCTAAGAATAGGCCAGCACCAGTGTCATTTCCAGGGAGTTTATGCATTCTATGGTAATACAAATTGATAACTTCCTTTTGAGACAATTGAAAATAGCTCTTCTTCTTACCATCATCATCAGCCCACACTAGTTCACTGGACACAGGTCTCTCCCAATACGCGCCACTGAGCCCGGTGTTCGGCTCTTCTCATCCACTCTCTGCCGCCGCCTCTCGTAGGTCATCGCTGCACCTAGCCAGAGGGCGCCCCACGCTACGCGGTCTCGACTCAAGAACTCACTTACAACAACGGTTGCCGGTTCTTCGGCATATGTGACCAGCCCATTGCCACTTCAGCTTGCTAATCCGGTGGGCTATGTCAATGACTTTAGTTCTCTGTCGGATAATCTCATTTCGGACTTTATCTTTCAAATAAACTCTGAGCATAGCCCGTTCTATAGCTCGCTGTGCAACCTTAAACCCCCTTTATTGCGTAATTCCAAACGTACTGTCAGAGTACTCAAATCGAACAGCAGTGTTCATGCCAGACTACCATCTCGAGGAATTGCCGAAGGATTTTTTCGATGTGCAGTGACGTCAGACTGAGCTTTGGTTTTGGTACGAATGACAGTAGTCACTGGGCTTGAAACTGGCTCATCTTCTTCTTATCTTAGGTAATGGCTTCTGTGCATTATTAGCAACAATTTAGCCAATGTCAAGTGATATAATTATTATAGTTTTATAGTCAAGTCGTCAAGAGTCTCCGTCTAGTCCTAACCCAGTTTAAACGGTGGCAGAAAAACTGAGTTTTTACAGGAAAAAATCCACCATTTCGAAAAGACTCGCAATACACTCAAATTTCACTACATCACACATGTGCCATTTATCCAAGTTACACCGGTTAAAATGCCACTAAAATAACGCGAAATAACTCGAAAAAACACATTAAAATGTAATAAAATAAAAATGACGACGTTTCTTTCAAAAATGGCAGATTTTTCTCCAAAACTGGCTCATATTGGGACGTCACAAGTTTGCCGCTGTCAAGTAGTTACACCTTACGAAACTGACAGAAAAGTGTCCAGGGGATCGATTTTTGAAAGTCAGCGAGTGACTAGAAGTCAGCAAAATTACTATTAGTCACCGATTTCCAAAAGTTCGAATTTTTGGAAATCACCGCTGACTAAAATTGTCATACTATGATATCAATACGAGTGCCTCTACCCACTCGATTTGAAATCACTCCGTGACTGCTTTGGCACTGACATTTATGAATAGTATTTACTCAATTTTACTCTTTATCTTGTGGCTTTCCTATTCCACCCACACATAGTTATTATCTATGGTCCGAACGTAGTACACTGTTTTGTCAGTAGTGAGTGGAACCATGGACTTAGTATAGTGGAACAGACAAACTAATAATGGACAGATACGTAGTATGTCAAAGACAACGACTGTGAAATATTTGCAAGTTGGTAGACAGGGTAAGACTTTCAAAAATACGACATTTGGTAAAAAGTGATTTCAAAGACATCGATGACGTTTTGTCATTCGTGACTTCTAGTCACTTAGTGAAACCTGAAAATCGATCCCCAGACTGGGCTATAAATGTCAAATTTGAAGGTTTACCGATGTTCAGTGGAGTTCAATGGAATTGCGCTATTACCCCAGGTGGATTAGCCCTACCGTGAGTGTCCACGTCTCGGCACCATAGCTCATTGCTGGTAGGACGCACTGATTGAAGACTTTAGTCTCAGGCATTGTGGTACCTGTTATATATAATTCTTACCAGTCAAAGCCTTAATTTCGCCGGTCGCGTTCGCATACAGGTATATCCGTAACACTTCCGATAAGTTGGCCGGTGTGATATCGCCCATGCGTATCGCGTGGCCTAGAAGCGTGGTGTGGCGACCCGGATGTGGTATTCCGGGGTCCTCTGGCGATAGATAAAACTTTATTAAGGTGGTTGCTTTCGCTTGTGGCGCGAAATTAAATTTATTTCGTATTTTTGCTCATCACAGCTCATCAACACTTCTTCAGATAGCGAAAACTATGTTGCCGGTAATTATATTATTATTATTATACCACTCATTTATTAAAAATCTCGTAAAAAATATATTTTTCACTATAAAGCAATACTATCTACAAAAAAATAAATAGTAAAAAACATTATAGTAAAAAATATAAATCAAAACGGGGAACCACCGACCGCGGAGCGAGGCCCAAACAGTCGGGGGCTAGGGCTGCAGAGAGAGGAACCTCCTGACTATACGTGCCGAGTCCAGGAGTACCGCCTTCTGAAATCTTCACGAGATTAGCATCATGCGGGATAGTGACATCAACAAGTATCGCCCGGCGTTCCGACCGGTCTACCAGCACGATATCAGGCTTATTGGCAACAATAGTCCTATCCGTGATGATAGACCGGTCCCAGTAGAGCGTGGCACGGCCATTTTCAAGAACCGGCTGAGGCACGTACTTATAGTACGGCACCTCAGGTCCCACAAGGTCGTATCGGAGGGCAAGTTGCTGGTGAATAATCCTGGCTACTTGGTTGTGTCTGTGCAGATACTCTGAGTTAGCAAGATGCGAACAACCCGAAAGCACATGCCTGAGGGATTCTCCGGGACGGTGACATGCTCTACAGATATCAACCGTCCCATCCTTCATGATGTACTTTCGATAGTTGTTCGTCTTGATAACCTCATCCATAATCGCACAGACAAAACCCTCGGTTTCCCCAAAGAGGTCACCGAAACGTAACCAGTTTACTGAAGCGAGCAGATCTACATCGGGCCCTGTGAGGGCCTTGTAAAACCGCCCGTGCAGTTCCTTGCTCTCCCATACGGTCCTGCGTTCCTGAGTGCTCAGGGCTGATGGTTTACGCCAGTTCTCTTTTGCTAAGGAGAGCGGGGTAAAGTTCTTATCAACTTTTATTATTATTAATCATTTATTTCAGGTTATTTACACCCATAAAATTAAATCTATATAAACCGATTAAAACACAAAAACATTAAAACTAATACAATAAAATATAAAACAAAGATATTATTATAAAATTATATAAAATTAATGTCACAAAATATCACAAATTAAAATAAAATTACACAAAATGGACAACACGAAATTAAAATATGAATTGAATTGCATTGAATTGTATAGAATTGTAAATTAAAATATGAAATGAAATTAGATCAGATGGAGCCCATCATTATTTTCATCCATCTGTTTTGAATGGGGCAGTCAGCCCGCGCTACAATCATCTTCAGGATGCCGTTGCCGCTGCCTCGCGCACGCTGGAGTAAGGAAGCGACTCTCTTGCGAATAATCGCTTGAGAGCCGTCCGTGCGCGCCTCCGCGAACATCCACGATGCGCTGCAAAAGCGAGGCAGCCGCATCAGCATCCTGAAGATATTGTTGTATTGGACTCGCAGCGAGCTGGCAGCCCGCTGGGTGTGGTTTAACCAGAGGCTGCTCGAGTAGAAGGATTGGCAGTAAGCCTTAAACAGAGTGATTTTCACTTCTCTCGAGCAGCGAGCGAACCGGCGTGCGAGCATGTTGCCCCGAACTGCCAGCGCTCTGCGCTCCCTTTCAACATCCTCGTTATCTTTTAAGTCTTCGTTGACAATGTGCCCCAAATATTTAAAACTTTTGACTACTGTTAGAGCCGCACCATTGAGCATTATAGGTGGAACATGGACTGGTCTGGCTGATTTACTAGTTTACAAACGGATTATATGACCTAACACACAAGTTTTAATTTATAGTATCACATAAATATCATTAGTTTAGCTACGATTGTGCTTCAATGGTTTTAACAGTGTTTTTTTGTTTCAAGCACATTCATAGCCAAACTAATGATATTTATGTAATATTATAAATTAAAACTTGTGTGTTATGTCATATAATTACCGGCAGCATAGTTTTCGCTATCTGAAGAAGTGTTGATGAGCTGTAATGAGCAAAAAACACGAAAAAATTTGAATTTCGCACCACAACCGTTTCCCAGACGAAGGAAGTAATTTTTAGAATATCAATGAATGCAGTATTTCTAAATTTTAAAAATAAAATAAAGTCTCCTTTTAGCAAAATATTCCATCTACAATATTTAAGATACTTTCCCTTCATGTCGCATAGTCTTGGGACGACCTGTATATATATATTTCTTACCAATAGCAACAATGAGAAGCTGCGTCAGCACTTGTACGATCTCCTCCTCAGCATCAGGGCAGCAGTCGGGGAGGAGCGCCATTTGCATGGAGTTCAGCAGTGGCACCGTCTCTACAAAATCAAATAAAATTTAATACATTTATTTCTAGAAAGAATAATAACACTAATACAAGTAGATATGTAAAATTTTGAAACAAATTTTATTTATTTATAAACCGGAAGTTTCCCACTGCAGGGCAAAGGCCTCCCTTCCCTCTTTCCGAAAATTTCTATCCTAAGCTTTTTGTGGCCGGTCATTGTTGTAGGAGTCAAGCTCATCCCGCCATCGCCGTCTGGGTCTACCACGTGGCCGGAACCCACTCTGTGGTTATCTTAGCCCAGAGGTCCCCGGGCATGCGGCTAACGTGTCCAGCCCAGTCCCACTTTAGGTTTCCAGCTTTAAGAGCTACATCGGCTATTTGTGTTTGGGAGGGCAGTATCGTATTTCTAACGCGGTCTATAAGTTTGACTCCTAAGATACTGCGCTCCATAGCCCGCTGGCTCGCCCCAAGGCTGAACTTCTGGCTGTTGGTAAGTGCCCAAGTCTGAGCACCGCATGTGAGGATGGGGAGAATGCACATGTCCATGAGCTTTCGCTTTAGGCATAGTGGAAGGGATCCCTTCATTATTTCCTTCATGGACCAATAGCTCTTCCAGGCGTTTTCTGTGCGTCGAGCAACCTCTTTATCTTATCTTTACATTATGTTTTTTTTTTTTTTTTTTTTTAACTATGATATACCTTTGTTTGAGCACGATCTCACCTGTTGGTAAATGACGATGTGGCCGAAGATGGAGCACAAAGGTCTAGAAGGCACCTAATCACTCTACCCTTGAAGAGACCCAGATTATAGTTTTCAGGAAAGACAGACGACGGTAGTTTATTCCACTCCTTAGCAGTTCGCATTGTAAAGGTAGAACTGAACCGTTTAGTACGATTAGAAAGTATACTAATGAGGTAAGAATGGTACCGAGCCGTGCGTCTGCTCGTCCTATGATGAAAAGGAGGTGGTGGGATCAGATCGTGAAGATCCTGGAAGCTTTCCCCGAAATAAACCCGACTTCGCTTCACCAAATGGCACTTTCTGAATGCACTGCTTGACTTGTTGCTGAAAATACCGAAATCGCTATATGTGTGTGCCTATGATATTTGAGGAGTTCCCTCAATCCCTCATGGATCATCAGAACCAGATTTTGATGAAAATGGGACCATAATGGAAGCATACCGAGTCAACTAAAAAAAAAACAAATCGTTTAATAAATTACGAATATATAAAAAAAAACAAGTCTTAAGAGCTTCCTCTTATTTTGTGAAGTCTGTTAAAAAAATATCGTTTGCTCACCAAATCCTAAAGTGTGTCCGAAGTTGTGTAGAAACTCGTAGACTTGAAGCATGTCGGCGGTGGCCTGCCCAGATAGCTTCAAGCCAGGAATCCGGTTGAGGGTAGGCAGCGGCTTCTGGTCTGATAGCGTCGAGTCTTCTTGTGGCCGTCTGTTAACATCAAAGTTTGCAATGTATTTTGACGACCTCTTAAGCGCATCGGGCGAGTAGCCGGCTGCGACGCGAAAGGTTGCGGGTTCGATTCCCGCTGCGGGACAAATGTTTGTACGATCTGCAAATATTTGTTCTGGGTCTATGTGTAATGGTAGTGTGGTACTCGTAGTTTCTGATACCCACGACACAGGGAATCCTAGTGTGGGATCAGGACTATGTATGTGACTGTTGGGTGTTATGTTATGTTATATTATGTATAATAAAAATATCTATCTATATAATATAATGTATTAAGTATATCAGCTATCTAGTACCCATATCACAAGCTCTGCTTAGCTTGGGGCTAGATAATGTTGTGTGAACTGTCTAGCATTACTTATTTTTTTTATATATTTAAGTACAGAGAAAACTCAGTAATAATGCAGCCTATTTTTTTTTATGCTACTATGAATGACGGGTCAAGCAGATGGCCCACCTGATGTTAAGCGGTACCCTCTGCCTATGAACAGCGCATTATCAAATAGGTCACGTCCACCTAGGACGCGCCCTATGTGTTAGTTAGTTTTATAGTTTAGTTTTGTTAGTTTTATACAGTCCTATCCATCCAAAGGTTGTCTGGTAGGAATCGCTACTAAGCGATAAGACCGCCCATTGTACAAAATGTTAGTTTTAGTTTTATTATTTGTAAATTGTTTTGTATTATGGTGTGCAATAAAGTATTTTCTATCTTCTATCTATGTGGCATTGCACTGCGCCACCCTGAGACATAAAGATGAAAGTCTCATGTGCCTTTCATTTCACCGGCAAACATATTCTTCAATCCGGAACACAGCAATGCGAGCACTACTGCTTTGCGGCAGAAATAGGTATGGTGGAAGTACTTCCCCGGACGAACTCTTTCACAAAGAAGCTCTACTACTACTCCTGACCCTGTTTCTGAGTCTCGTAGAGTCCTGCTGATCCTGTGAGTTTATATTTACCTCAGTTCAGCTAACAGCTCCATCTCTTTCCGTCTCTCCTGTAACTTTGCGGCCGAAATAGGTATGGTGTACAAAATGAGCCGCTTAAAAAAAAAAAAAAAAAAAAGAGTCCTTCAGGGCAGGCAACGCATTGGCAATGCCCCTGGTGTTGCAGATGTCAATAGGCGACGGTAACCGCTTACCATCAGGCGGGCCGTAGGCCAGATTGTCGAGCCATTAAAAAAAGAACAAAAAAATGGTGGTAGTTTTTCCCCGGACGAACTCTCACAAAAAAACTCTACTACTACTCACATACAGTCGCGCACTGCAATGCACTTTTCTCCCTCTTCCAGAGCCCTGTTCCTGTGAGCTTATATTTACCTCAGTTCAGCTAACAGCTCCATCTCCTTCCGTCTCTCCTGTAACTTCTTCTCTTTCACGAGCAGTCTGTCGATGAGGTTCTGGTGTTTCCATCTCCCAGGGTCTCCCCCTTCCAGAGTCGTGATCCTGCGAGTTTATATTTACCTCAGTTCAGCTAACAGCTCCATCTCCTTCCGTCTCTCCTGTAGCTTCTTCTCTTTCACGAGCAGTCTGTCGATTAGGTTCTGGTGTTTCCTTCTCTCACGGTTCTCCCCCAGAGTCCTGTTTCTGTGAGTTTATATTTACCTCAGTTCAGCTAACAGCTCCATCTCCTTCCGTCTCTCCTGTAGCTTCTTCTCTTTCACGAGCAGTCTGTCGATGAGGTTCTGGTGTTTCCTTCTCTCTCGGTCCTCCCATCGCCTCCTCGAGTCCAGTTGTCGGATGAAGGAGGTGTGTTGCCGCCTCCTTTCGCGTTCCTGTTGACAAACAAAACAATGTTTTAACGTATATGCTCACGCTTGTGGCGTGAAATTCTATTTTTTTGGTGTTTTTGCTCATTACGGCTCATGAACACTTCTTCAGATAGCGAAAGTTGAGTTCGCGAGAACTAGGAGACTTAACACACATGTTTTAATTGATAGTATTTCATATATATATTATCAGTTTAGGCAAGTATAGTATTATTTTATCTGTGGTTTAGCTAAGATCCCCTAAACAAAAAAAAAACATTGTAAAAATGTGTCAGAATTTAAATCTCTACCATCAAAACTTCCAATGCGTCTTAAAAGAATAGAAGAAGAAGATTATGTATTAGTGTATTAGGTCGCGCAACGAGTAATGAGCGCTGACCTTCAATGCGCAGTAGTAATTTTTTGGGTCTGTTTAGCGGGGGGAGAGAGGCGCGACGGGAGAGGCGGCAGCGCCGGCGCGCTATTGGTTGATCAGTCGCCTTCCGTACCGCGCGCCCCGCGCTCGCGTCTCGCGCTCGCGTCTCGCGCTCCCTACATACAGACGCGCACACATGTTTTTGATACTTAGTTGATATTGATACTGTTGTATTCGTTGAGTTGCGGAAAAGATGCCGAAAAAAAATGTGTTAACTAGGCAAGCCAGTACAATGGGTTATGACGTGAATTGTTTTATTAAAAAGGAGACAGATGAATTCGTCGATAATCATTGAAAATAAAATACAGCAGATCAATTTAAAACAGGGTCAGAAAAGAACAGCACTTGCTACACAAACGTCTGTAGCAACTGTTAGAAGGATTTCGAAAAATCCTATCGAGAAATGCTTTGTGCGAATGTACACATGCGCAATCAACCGCACCACTTTCGCCGAGCGCTCATTTCTCGTTGCGCGACCTGTACATACGTCTCGGTTTTCATGCGTTCTACCCTATTTACGACGTAAGTTACGATTTCCACCGAACATCTTCAAAAGCGGCGAAAAATTAAACTACTACATATTAAAGCATGCCTAAAGAATACGTGCAAACCTGTCAAGTCAAATGAACCCTTACACCATTAGTGCAGTACGTTCAAACTACAAAACTCACCTCATTAATGTACTTTTGCTGCAATCCGCGCGCCAAACAGCAGACAGAAATTGAAAGAAAACACACAAACATGTAGTCACACACACAACATAGATGAAGTTAATGAATGAAATTATAAAAGATCTGACTTGATTTTCTTTAGCTAGATAACTGTTAGTATAAAAAAGACTTGTTATTGAATAAAGCGGAGAACAAACTGTCGGACGCGTCCGTCAGTCGCGGCAGACGGACGCGTCTTAGCGGTGCGGTGTGCACGGTAGTAGAGACGGCGTCTTCGGACGCCTCGATTCGGTCATTCCTAAGGTTTGTCAATCGAATAAAATGACGAGCAGCGACAGCGATGACGAATTTATTGAGTTAGTGGCAGCTACCTTATGTTATCCTCCAAAAAAAAAGTGAAAAGGAGTGTTTGGGTCCATGATATATAGGCAGGCCACGAACACATTCAATTAATGTTTCTACATGAGACATGTTAACGCGAGCGCGGTTGGTTCGCTTGTGACACTCGAACCGTCCGCGGCCGCGTCCCGTGCCCCGCTCACACCGTCCGCCGACGCACAAACATCCAGCCGGCTAGATTCTGTTCGGACGTCTGAACGCTCAAGGACGACTCAAGGTCAAGTCCTCGTCTAATGTGGTAGTAAATGTACTGGCTAGATATCAATAAGCCGCAGCTGACGGACGCGTCCGAAAGTTTGTTCTCAGCTTTTAAGTTGACTTTTTATAATCAAATTAGATCCTTTGATTGAACACACGACACAACAAAGTCACTCAACGCACCCATTCGGAAGAGCGTGTTTCTAACGTATGAATACGTTCCTTTCTTAGTTCAGTCAAAAAAAAAAACAAGACAATACACCCATATTGTACCCAATTTGGTCTCCCCCAAATTCTTCCACTTGTCCCTGTCCTTGGCAGTCCCACCACTCAAAATGAACAAGATCGTCCCGCCAACGCTTTCTCTGCCGACCCCTAGGTCGCCGTCCTTCAGGTATCCAGGATATGCTGATGTTCGCCCACCTATTGGAAAGCATTCGACTGACGTGCCCCGCCCTGTCCCATTTGAGCCCATTTTAAGTCTCCTAAGCCATCTCTGTCCAAGAACGTAAGTTTTAAAAACGTGCGTTAAAAAGACAACTCTTACGCATGGATGCCTTAACTAGGTAATGACTAATCACCTGATCTCTAAGTATCATTGCCTGCTGCCTTTTTATCTCTCTGTCCTGAAACAAAACACGCGTTTAGCTGCGACTGCCGAGGCGGAGCGGTTGGCAGCGTTAGGTCTGGGTCTTGTGTTCTTAACTGGGGCCTAGGCAGCGGACATGGGGGCGTCCGTTGCTTATGATGGTTTAGGCCCCTGCGTGACCTCATGGAGACAGGGTGGAGTGTCGTGCTCCATCCCACCGGGAAGGGGTCCCCTCCGCAGGGGATCAACGCTGTCGGGACAGCGGAAGAGTGCGAAAGCGTACGCGTTGTCAAGGCATATTTTTCTAATTTTAATTTTCCTTTTTCATAAATACCTGACAATTATGTTAACAACCGTAAAGGAATATTTGCACTCTTTATAAACAAAAGTATGAGCACACTTAATTTTGTACTACCTATAACTTTATCATACTTTAGTAAATAAAGATATTAGATTTGATTTGACAATAGGCGACCGGATGAACACAGTGCTGGTTTTAGCCGGTTCAAGTCTAGACTAACCCTCGTGTCACGCCCGTGGCAGGAGGGTATAAATGACAGACTTCCCCACTTAAAAAAAAGGATCTTGTCTTCTTAGAGGTGGACACATCATTTCAAATGTTATTGTATGTGGTAACTCGCTTTCGCTGGCAAACTACACTTCTATGTACCCCGATGAAATGAATGATTTATAACATTTACTACAGATCTAGCGCTTAACTGAGTCAGTCGCTGAGGTATGGGAGCGGTACGGGAGGGGTGTTTTCGTCTTATTATCAGGTGACATGAAGCCACACTTCATTTTGACTTCATTGGGACTGACTCCGTTAAGCGCTAGACCTGTAACCCCAATTTTGACAAGCTTATTACGGGATACATAAAGATTAGCAGACACATCATTAATATTGACAGCTGTTTTATAGAAAGCTGTTTTGACTGGAGTTCTCGCATTAGGGCCCCATATGAGTATCAGTTACTCCAGATTGTATCTATCTACTTGTATACCGTACTAAGCTGGTAAAAACCCTTTGTGTTAGAGAATTAATCACATCACAACTAATAAAATGTTAAAAACCAGAAGAAAAATATATCATCTCCAAACTCATGCCGAGAAGGCTTGCAGAAAGTTGTGTTTTACAGCTTATGAAAAGTAAGTGGACGACGTAGGAAGTTTACGAGATAGGTACAGATCTAGCGCTCAACTGAGTCAGTCCCTGAGCTATGGGAGCGGTACGGGAGGGGTGATATAAGTCAAACATGTAGTAAAAGTCTAAAATTGTCTATCTCGTCAGTAACCCACGACACGGTAGCTCTATCTAGCCCTTTGGTGTTTTCTGTGATGTATTGATTATCTATAGCAGCGAAATGCCACTGTCCAACACGCGTCTGCTTTGTCGCGCTCTCGGGGTTTGGACACGGCTTCGCGTTATCTGGTAGCCAATAAATGTTCCATAAGACGGCTTCTCACTTCACAATCCATTACTCATCACGACGAATTAACGAATTTGAATTACTATACTTCATAAAATATATCTTGATCTCTGTGACAGCTGTCGGTAAAATCACGCCTATGAAGTCCTGAATTTCATAATAGTACAGACAGTACCTGTCAATGACATTCTTTATGGGCATGCCGACCTAATGTTAATAGTGATGGAGTGATGGACGATGAATCATCGTGACCACAGACTATAAACTATCGACATTTTACCATTCTCCTCAGTACGAAGTGCCGACGCCTTGTATACGCTACGTGTTTTCCGTACTCATTACTTTGTTTTTGTTACTTTTGCTGCTAATTTGTTGAGTTTTGTTATCTTTTGTTATTTTCTTGTTATTGTTAGTTTCTTGTTGGCATAATGGCAAAGAGAACGAAGAAAACTGTTTTGAATAGTCTAAGTCGTGAGTTTGTGATTCGCTTACGTTAATATTTTGAGCCAATTATAATCACCAACCAATTATATGATACATTATACTTATCAGTTTCGTCTCACAAATTATCAGATGACATGTGACTTAATGAAGCGAAAACACCCCTCCCGTACCGCCCCCATACCGCAGGGACTGACTCAGTTAAGCGCTAGACCTGTAGTTGACGGAGTAGGAAATATACGAGTTAGAAAGTGAACGTCACAAATTAGTTTCACCCTTTTTTGTGTGTTCTCGGCGTGAATCTGGATTTGTATTTATAGACTCATACAAACCTGTTGTTTCTTGACTTGGTCTTCAAACTTCTGCTTCTCCAACTCCTCGTGCTTTTTCCTTTTAGCCTTCATACACAATCGTGCGAACAACATCGAAAGCGGTACAGCAAATCATAATTAAAACAGCCAGAACATGAAACAAAGGTATAAAGTAAAATTAGTATTTTTCACTAGTAAAATAAGCGATCGTAATTTATTACCATTTATATATGATTTTTACAACAAATAAGTTTGTATTTTTTTAGTGCAAGCCATTCTTATGCAGGGCTTCTAATTTAAATGTGACCAAAAATATCCAATCCATCGAGACTCGTACTAATCGGTATTTCTTGACCAATTCGGCCATGGATTTAATTCACAGCCAGCGACTTCGATCAAGAATACAACTAGATTTCGGGTCACGTACAAAAACAAAGCTAAATAATACAGCTATATTTGTTTACTAACAAACTGAAACGAAGGTTTTAGCCTACCAATAAAGTAGCAAATCTTCAAAATATTATCTTATACTTACGATCGTTCGTCACAAGAAATGAGCAAAGCAATAAATTACTCCTGTCACTTATAAATGTAAAGACATAGGTTAAACAACATTAAAGCCCTTCTCCCAATACGATACGCACAGGCGATTCAAGTATCCTGCAAGTCTCGGAGAGTAGTCGCCGCCAAGCATCACACATAAATTTGAGTGCAGGCTAATGTGCGAGCCTGCATTCAAATGTATGTGAGATACTTGGCAGCGACTAGTCTCCGAGACTTGCAGAATACCTTCAGGATACTTGAATCGCCTGTGCGTATCGTAATGGGAGAAGGGCCTTGGTGTGATAACAACCTTAAAGAGCTACAAATAAAGTTCCCACAAATAAAAATAAATATAAGAGCTCACTTTTCAAATGAGTTGTTATTCACCGAGACGTATTTTTTGCGCCGACCTGACATCTAGTATTCTTGATTAAAGGCCAGCAACATCCCGGTACGAGCACAGAATAAATAATAGTACAAGCAGTAGGAGTTGCTGGATCGGAATTTTAGGGTCACATTTAAATTTAACAAATATCTTCCGTATATTGTAATTATCGTGAAATTTTAAAATTAAAACTGTTATTTTCGCATGCTTATTCTATTAGTTTTGGTTGGTACAATTACTTATACAAAAGTATGCGTAAGATCAATAAAATTAAAACAAATGCATACATAAATTCACGCCTGTTTCCCGGACGGGTAGACGAACACAGATAAATCTACAATCCTGGCATAACGCTACCTTCATACATGCTCGTCTGTAGGGTATGACTTGACCTGAAGGGAGATTTTTAGAAAAGACGTACACGAGATGATGTCGTTTCGTAGACGAGATTTATCTGAGAATACGGGGTTTGGCATCCACAAGATCGCTTCTAATTTCGCCTTGCAAATTTTCGCATTCACACTTGCCATTATTAAGATAACGCATTGGAAATTTTGGTGACAGGGATCTAGATTTTTCTCATTCTTTAGAAAACATATGAAAGTGTGATATTTGGGGACCTGATTCTTCATATCACTGACTTTTTTGTAGTAGCATTTCGCGATTGGTTAAATTTTAAATCAGACTAGCGACTCGCCCCGGCTTCGCAAGGGTAGATTCAGGATGAAAAACAACCCCTCCCCCCGGTAGCCTATGTCACTCAGGGTGAATGTAGCTTTCCAATGGTGAAAGAATTTTTAAAATCGGCACAGTATTTTTTGAGTTTATTCATTACAAACATACACATACACAAAAATTTGCATTTTACAGGTAAAAGGGACAAATTTAAGCCTCTAAATCTAGGTAGATTTATCCAAACACACACTTCAATATTATAGTAGGATTTTTTTGAAATTAATCATCTTTTACAATTTAAAGAAAAAAATAAGTTTTTGGCATATACGACCCTTATACAAAATCCTATACGAAACCATACGAAATAACGGGTTATCAATGCCTCACCGTAAGTGACCGTAAGGTGCAACATTACCATTCTTAGATTTGATCTTTAACCACGCAAAAAGAGTGGTGTTATAAGTTTGATTGAACGCTATGTGTGCCTGTGGCACCATAGCAAGAGGCTGATAAAAATACAATTTTAAAAAACATAAAAGCCCCCAACTCATTGAAACGGCTGAACCGTTAAGAAAACGGGTGAACCGATTTGAATGCGTTCTTTTTATTTGAAAGCAGGTTTTCTAGCGATGGTCTCTAGACATGTTTTATGAAAATCGGTTCAGCCGTTTCAATGAAATGAAATTGAAATTTATTTATTTTGGAAAAGTTTTTACACAAGAGCAGTATACAAAAAGGAACGCGGTTGGGGGTTTTTATGTTTTTTTAAATTGTATTTTTATCAGCCTTACGTTTTAATATAACAAGCATAACCAAACCATAGCGTGCAGTATTCTAAATTATTTGTTAGTAACTTTAAATACATTATTCACATGTTCCATTTTTAAATGCGACGCAAAACACCACAGACCATAGACCAAATTAAATCTACCCTCATTGTCCAAATAAATTATCTGCCATTCCCAATATTTGATCTATCTGTCATCCAAGATCAGTTCCCATAGCAGCGTTGTAATTTTTAGGGCTCCGTACCCAAAGGGTAAAACGCGATCCTATTACTAAGACTCCTCCACTGTCCGCCTGTCACCAAGCTGTGTCTCATGAACCGTGACAGACAGTTGAAATTTTTACAGATGATGTATTTCTATTGCCGCTATAACAACAAATACAAAAAAACAGAATAAAATAAATATTTAAGGGAGGTCCCATGCAACAAACGTGATATTTTGCCGTTGTTATAGATAATGGTACGGAACCCTTCGTGCGCGAGTCCGACACACGCTTGGCCGGTTTTTGAATGGGAAATAACAATGTTGCTATGGTGTAGATCGCGTCACGTAAAGCGAACTGGAGGGGATGATTCCGCACTTACCAAGTACAGTTGCGCATGACTGACGAGTGACGAACCAATAATGCGCCGACACAGACATGTGACGAACCAATAGCGACATGCGACAAGATAACCTCATATCACGGTCGCCGCTTACTATCAGGCGGGCCGTAAGCCAGTTTATCAAGCCATTACAATTAAAATTAAAAAAACACATACCGCCTAATATACCCATAAATCGCCAACTGCGTAGTTCTTTTTACGTGACGCTAGGTCTATCTGATCTAGGTTCACTCATAGATCAAGTATTAGGACCGGCTTTTACTAAATATGACCAATAACCAATTATTTTAAAGATATCTCGTAGAAGTCGCAAAAAGCATTATGACAGGTCTGAATGTAGCACCATTTTGTTTTAGTTGACTTGTGATTGGTCGACCTTATGCTATGTAGCACCATTTTGTTTAGGGTGGATGCTCTCGCTTGAGGAGCAAAATTCAAATTTTTTGGTGTTTTTTGCCCATTACAGCTCATCAGCACTTCTTCAGATAGCGAAAGTTGATTTCGCGAGATTTAGGAGACTTGTTTTAATTGATATAATCTCATAAATATCATCAGTTTTTAGCTACGATCGCCCTAAACACATGTTTTAGTTTTATTGTTTATGTTGATCGTAGCTAAACTGATGATATTTAAGAGATAATATCACTTAAAACATGTGTGTTAAGTCTCCTAAATCTCGCGAAATCAACTTTCGGTATCTGAAGAAGTGTCGACGAGCTGTAATGGGCAAAAAACACCAAAAAGTTTGAATTTCACGCCTGAAGCGAGAGCATCCACCTTAAGTTGATTTATGATTGGTCGACCTTATGCTATTGGCGCTAAAGTTTCCTATGTCAGCTAACCCGCGCCTATATTCAGACCAGCCATACAGTTTGGCGCGACCTAGATATAATAATTTTGGAAGAAAATCGTGTCAGAAGAAGCCCATACCCATAATCGAACCATAGTGAAAATTAGTGAGTTAGTTATATTAGATAATGTTAGTTTAGTGAGTTTTTCGAATCATGAACGTACCGATCCGTACTCTTTACTTTGCTGAACCGAAATTGATAATGCTCCATCTTTGCCGACATTCAGCAAGCCTTTAAGTAGCTTTCTTCTTATAGCGTCTGTTATATTATCATCGGTCTCTTCTTCACTTAAGTCAATTACGTCCTCCAAAGCCTCTTTTATACTCCCTTTAGGCTTAGGCTTAAGGTCACATTTAGGGTCTGTGTAAATTTTCTTAGGCATAAGCATAAAGTTCTGAGACATGAATTCATTTTTCGCATCCAAGTATTTCTTTTCTAAGGACTTCGGGTCTTTTTCAAGCGATTTAGGATCAGTCTTTTCTGGTGATTTCGACCAATCACAGCCGTTAATAAACTCGCTTATTCTTGAATACGAATCTATTAGGTTATCCATGTTATTCGCTTTTTGGTTCTCTTGTTTCACGAGAGGATAGTCGTGTTTGCCTTTCCGTTTGGGGAGGTCGAACGCAGCTTTCTCTGCGAAGTCTTTCATCTTATCCAACGCGTTATACTCTTCAACCTCCTCATTCCAAGACCCTTGTTCAAAATTTAGCGTTTTTATAGGCGAGTTTTCTTTAGGGCCTATAACAGGTATTAAAGAGAGGCTTATAGGTGGCATAATACGTTCCTTTTTCTCAGTTCTCGACACATCTATCTTGGAAGGTTCTTTCGGCATCGGCACAGCTTCGATTGTCAGCTGTGTCCTATTCTTGTTGATATGCTGTCCCCAAAACGTATTCGTTAATTTTAAATTTGCTGTCTATTATTTCTTATATTATCAATTTGGTTTTGACAACATTGTCATACCCCGTGTTATTTCTGACCCAGAGGATACATAGATAGATATAAAGATATATAATGTACAATACTAATACACGCATTTCTACTAAGCTAAGAGTTCCAGCTAACTACGGAAAGCAAAAAGTGACCGTATTAAGACGAGCCTTAGGTACTTTTTGCTTTGATGTGAGCACAATGTTGCCAAGCGTCAAATTGATAATAAAAATAATAAGACAAACACAAGCACACGGATAATAAAACAAATAATAAGAGAAAAGAAGGAATTGTAGCTCCCATATCTTTAAAACTAAAATTGGGACCAAATGTGTATTTTAAACATCTTGTGAAACATTAAAAAAAAACAAAGGCATAGATATTACAGTACTCTTTACTTTTTTCTTTATAATTGGCGTCACACGGCTTTTGCACTTGCCATATTGAAGTATTGCAAAGTTACAATCCTTCCAAGTCATCAAAGTCACAGTCAAGTCATGTTTTAGTAAAACATTGGCCGTTTTACAAAACCTTTGGTAGACAATTTCCACCGATTTGAAAAGTCACGCAATACACTTGCATTTCATTTCACTACACTTGTGCTCTAAAGACGACCTACATTGGTTAAAATGCCACCAAAATTACACAAAACAACTCAAAAAAACACTAAGAATTAAAATAAAGTATACGTCTCTTTTCAAAAATGGCGGAAAAAACCTAACAGTTCTTTGATACTGAATCATACTTATAAACGTATGTCAAAAGAGAATTTATATTTCAAGTATTGCCATCTCTCAACACTGCATAGTGACAGACAGTGATGCCATCTTTTGTAAGTAAAGGGTATCAATATAAAAAAAATTGCAGTAAAAAGTTATGAATTAAAATCAAAAAAAGCAACAACTAATATTACTCGACAAATATAAGAGCTACATTCTAAAAAAACAACAAATCTACAGGACATTAAACAAACAGTGTAATCCCCGACACAACATAAATAAATAAAATAAAGACAAGTAACAAAAAACCTGTCCGTCTTAAAAGACCCGATTCCAATACTATCAAACCTTTTTATAAATTTTTACGCAAACACTGTCTTAGAAATGAGTAGAAATAACTATGTTACTATAGTACTAGGTTCTACTACTACTATAGTAATACTAGGTTCCCAGGTTAGGTCCGGGTGGAACCTTGCAACTGAATTTTAAAGCAGTTACCCTCAACCAATTGAGATGATATTTGGCATACCTGTCAAGTTCCGATGACAATACAATATGACGGTGACAGCGAGCTGATCGATGGAGACGGAACAACGGTGGACAACGGAAGTCCTCGATGGATAATAGTAGACTGGCCGTGTTTAGGCTCATTTCGATCAGCACGCGGTTACAATCACTAATTTTATAAAAGATTGCATTGAAAAATATATTTTTCACATAAAACTTATTTATTTCAAGTCATTTCGAAAATACCCGCAATACTTAAATTTCACTACAACACACATGTATTATTTAGAAAATTGACATAATGAGAGGCAAGATAATTTAGAATGTTGTCATAATAATAGGGCAGTTAATTTAGAAAGTTGTCATATCAGAGTTGTAAGAAAGTGTTTGATTGGAATCGTCCCTTTCGGCGCAGGCTACCTGTCACTTGTCATTTACTGACATAGTTTACCTCCAACAGCTGTTGACTCCGAACCTCCTTCTCTCGTTTGACATTCTCGGCCTTCTCTGAGCGCTCCAGCTCCCGTACTAGGCGCGCCTGGAAGGACACCTTTACAAATGTAAAGTGTGCAAACACATCTTTTACAAAGAGAATCATTTTGCATATATCCTGTCATATTGATAGGGCAGATAATTTAGGATGGTGTCATAATGATAGGGCAGATAATTTAGGATGGTGTCATAATGATAGGGCAGATAATTTAGGATGGTGTCATAATGATAGGGCCGATTATTTAGGATGGTGTCATAATGATAGGGCAGATAATTTAGGATGGTGTCATAATGATAGGGCAGATAATTTAGGATGGTGTGATAATTATAGGGCCGCTAATTTAAGATGGAGTCATAATGATAGGGCCGATAATTTAAAATGGTGTCATAATAATAAATAAATAATGCTGAACAGTTCACACAACATTATCTAGCCCCAAGCTAAGCAGAGCGTATGTTATGGTTACTAGATAACTGATATACTTGATACAATACATTACATAGATAGATCTTGATGAAACTTAGTTATACTGGTAGCCTGATTCAGTCAGAAGACCCTAGGTAGACTATGACGCACATACCTGGTCTCTAGACCTATTGCTACCGTCATGTCTAGCATCCCTCGCCACCTGTTGCCTTCTAGCAAGTAAGTAGCGTTGATAAGACTCTTACGCTAAAAGTATTGAACCGATCTTGATGAAACTTAGTTCTATTGGTAGCCTGATTCAGCCAGAAGGCCCTAGGTAGACTATGACGAACGTACCTGGTCTCTAGGCTTGTTGCTAACGTCTCGTCTGGCATCCCTCGCCACCTGCTGACTTCTAGCAAGTAAGTAGCGTTGATAAGACTCTTACGCTAAAAGTATTGAACCGATCTTGATGAAACTTAGTTCTATTGGTAGCCTGATTCAGCCAGAAGACCCTAGGTAGACTATGACGAACGTACCTGATCTCTAGGCTTGTTGCTAACGTCTCGTCTGGCATCCCTCGCCACCTGTTGCCTTCTAGCAAGTAAGTAGCGTTGATAAGACTCTTACGCTAAAAGTATTAAACCGATCTTGATGAAACTTAGATCTATTGGTAGCCTGATTCAGCCAGAAGGCCCTAGGTAGACTATGACGAACGTACCTGGTCTCTAGGCTTGTTGCTAACGTCTCGTCTGGCATCCCTCGCCGCCTGTTGACTTCTAGCAAGTAAGTAGCGTTGATAAGACTCTTACGCTAAAACTAATGAACCGATCTTGATGAAACTTAGTTCTACTGGTAGCCTGATTCAGCCAGAAGGCCCTAGGTAGACTATGACGCAAATACCTGGTCTCTAGACCTACTGCTACCGTCATGTCTAGCATCCCTCGCTGCCTGCTGCCTTCTAGCAAGTAAGTAGCGTTGATAAGACCCTTACGCTAAAACTACTGAACCGATCTTGATGAAACTTAGTTCTACTGGTAGCCTGATTCAGCCAGAAGGCCCTAGGTAGACTATGACGAACGTACCTGGTCTCTAGGCTTGTTGCTAACGTCTCGTCTGGCATCCTTCGCCGCCTGTTGACTTCTAGCAAGTAAGTAGCGTTGATAAGACTCTAACGCTAAAAGTATTGAACCGATCTTGATGAAACTTAGTTCTATTGGTAGCCTGATTCAGCCAGAAGGCCCTAGGTAGACTATAAAGAACGTACCTGGTCTCTAGACTTGTTGCTAACGTCTCGTCTGGCATCCCTCGCCGCCTGTTGACTTCTAGCAAGTAAGTAGCGTTGATAAGACTCTTACGCTAAAACTACTGAATCGATCTTGATGAAACTTAGTTCTACTGGTAGCCTGATTCAGCCAGAAGGCCCTAGGTAGACTATGACGCACATACCTGGTCTCTAGACCTACTGCTACCGTCATGTCTAGCATCCCTCGCCGCCTGCTGCCTTCTAGCAAGTAAGTAGCGTTGATAAGACTCTTACGCTAAAACTACTGAACCGATCTTGATGAAACTTAGTTTTACTGGTAGCCAGATTCAGCCAGAAGGCCCTAGGTAGACTATGACGCACATACCTGGTCTCTAGACCTGTTGGTGGCGTCTCGTCTGGCATCCCTCGCCGCCTGCTGCCTTCTAGCTAGCTCAATGCGACGGTCGACTGGAGGCGGTGTGGGTCTGGGGCCTGTTAGGGCTGCTAGCGCCCTGGCTTCTTCTAATCTGGAAAATTATCAAAAACTCAGTAAATATATTCAAATCAAATCAAATTTATTGCATAATAAATGGTTGTGTAGGCACATAACACAAGTATAAATTAACATAAAAGGTAAGCATGCAAAAGTAGGTCCAAGTTCACATAGTCACCAAACGGGCGGTTTCGGTAACAAACGTCCATCCTTCAACAAGTTTCGGACTATAGTTGAACTGCCCGCTCAATACAAATACAAATATTTTATTTCATTAAACTTAATGTAGGATACAATAACATTAATGGGGACCCTCTTTTAAGTAAGACAAATACCTGTGTATTACGGAAGAGCGAGACCTAGAGGGTCTCGCTCTTCCGTAATACAGGTTACTTTGATTAAGTAGAAAAACAGAATTTTGATGATTTGAAAAGTACCTACCAAAGAATTTAAATTATTAAAATAAGTTTAGATAAATCAATGTCTGTAGGTTAAGTTAGCTTAGTAAATTTAACTTATGGATTCAGAAATACATTTACCTAAGTTGTTAGTGTGTTGAATTTATGCTCAATGAGCCAGTGAACTTAGCCTTAGGCTGCGTTTCCATTGACGCGGAGCTGGGCGGAGCGGAGCTTAGCGGTGCATGAATTGACCAATCACTATGCTCGAAATCTCTGCTGGCTGCTCGCTCGCCATAGTGATTGGTCAATTCATGCACCGCTAAGCTCCGCTCCGCCCAGCTCCGCGTCAATGGAAACGCAGCCTTAGCATAGGTAAGGCCAAGTCTCGAGGCACCACACAGGCGCTCCCCACCTAGTAGTAAGAAGGATCATAAAAAAAAACAGACCGTGTTTGTCGCCTGATTCTTCTAGGTCTGGTTGCGTTGGAACAGGAGTAAATGTAAATTTATTTTTTAAGACGATTCAAAATGATGCTTGTTATTTCAATGAATAAAATACTTTTTGACTTTGGTACATACACATTTTTTTTAAATTATAGGTTCATTGGGAGTCGGACGAGATATACTGTATCCCGACTCCCAGCTTCCTCCTTCGGACTACAATGTGAAATGAATTTATTACGAAGTGAATTCAACTTCGTCTGGGGTATGTTATTTAAATTTAAATGAGATACTATCAATTAAAACATGTGTGTTAAGTCTCCTAGTTCTCGCGAACTCAACTTTCGCTATCTGAAGCAGTGTTCACGAGCTGTAATGAGCAAAACACCTAAAAAAATTAATTTCGCGCGACAAGCGTGAGCTATCACCTTAAAAGGTAACACCAAGGGCTAGAGAATTTAAAAATAGGTATTTGTCAAATCTTTTGCGGTCGCGCAGACCTCAAACCTCCCCCCGCAGAGCGTGATAGAGACAACTGCAGCTTGGATCGACAATACCTATTAAAAGTACGTAAAAGCAACGATCTCCTGAAAAACAAAATACCCTGATTCCTTCTCCAAAACTTAACCAATTAAACTATTTTTTTAATTAAAAATAAATGAAAGTTTTAGCCGTGTTCCTATGATTTCATTTTTTTACATAATCTGACACAGCGTAAAATCTGTCCATTTTTTAGGTTTTTGAATGTTCATATCTCTTTTAATAATTAATTTATAAAAAAAAGGAAAACAAAGGAAAAAAGGCAACGGTGGCCATAGATTTTTTGGAAAAAATATTGCTCTACTGGCATTATCCAGGGAGAAAACAGGGGACTACGTTTGTATGGGAAAACGGACCTTGTGTTTCCTCTTAATCGATCTTACTGAGGAAATGATTTTAGATTCTAGACCTGAACACCTCCACTGAAGGTCGTGATCGAGATGCATGAGCTAACTTGTGTGTCGTATTGTTTAGCAGACCGGTGGTACCTCTTGGTGATCTCAGTCTCGTTGAAGACGAGGGGGTCCCCGGCTCCCACCACGTCCATGGGCGGCTGCACATACTCTCCCAGGATCACGCGCCCGTTGAAGCTGAAGTTGTCACTCGACACCGGCGGACATGGGTTCGAATCCAGGAACTGTGGACAAAAAACACTTGCTTTCTAGAGATACAGCTAGATAGAATAGATAGAAAATTCTTTATTGCACATAAAAAAAGAAGTACAAAGGCGAACTTAATGCTAGAAAGCGTTCACTTCCAGATAACCTTGGTGTATTGCGGAAAAAGATGTATAGGAAATGGACAAGAAGGGAAATAGTGAATAAATTTAAGAAAAGTAACAAAATATAATAATTATAAAAATAAATACTCAAATTACTTAAAGCTACGCGCAGTTCATGAGTTAGATAGGGACATAATAAGGCGTCCATCGACGCTTTAAAGAGTGCATACCGTTTGTAGATCCTGTGCGTTCGATATCTTGAAGGCAGAATGCGGCTCGGGCGGCGCGTACGTCACGTCGCCCTTGATGTTGCAGTTCATGAGTTAGATAGAGACAATAAGGCGTCCATCGACGCGTTAAAGAGTGCATACCGTTTGTAGATCCTGTGCGTTCGATATCTTGAAGGCAGAATGCGGCTCGGGCGGCGCGTACGTCACGTCGCCCTTGATGTTGCAGTTCATGAGTTAGATAGAGACAATAAGGCGTCCATCGACGCGTGAAAGAGTGCATACCGTTTGTAGATCCTGTGCGTTCGATATCTTGAAGGCAGAATGCGGCTCGGGCGGTGCGTACGTCACGTCGCCCTTGATGTTGCAGTTCATGAGTTAGATAGAGACAATAAGGCATCCATCGACGCGTTAAAGAGTGCATACCGTTTGTAGATCCTGTGCGTTCGATATCTTGAAGGCAGAATGCGGCTCGGGCGGCGCGTACGTCACGTCGCCCTTGATGTTGCAGTTCCGAGTCAGCCCCTTGATGACCGTCACTCGTTTCCAACCTGCACAACACAGACATTATCAATAAATCAAGAATAGCTTCCATTTATGACGACCTCTGTGGCGCGGCGGGCGAAACTTGGCTACTACTGCTTTGCGGCTGATATAGGTATGGTGGTAGTACTTCCCCGGACGAACACTCGGAGTTCGTGCTCGCCGCCTCACCCAACACTGACTTAAGATAAGTGTTACCTAACGCTAGAGGCAGTCGCAGCTGTGCATCGTGGTCTCGGCGGTCCTCGCTGACGTCAGAGTCCGACGGACAGCTATCCGACGAACACTCCGAGTTCGTGCTCGCCGCCTCACCCAACACAGACTTAAGATAAGTGTTACCTAACGCTAGAGGCAGTCGCAGCTGTGCATCGTGGTCTCGGCGGTCCTCGCTGACGTCAGAGTCCGACGGACAGCTATCCGACGAACACTCCGAGTTCGTGCTCGCCGCCTCACCCAACACAGACTTAAGTTTCTCCTGCCAAAGAAAACATTACATTAATACTGCTATATGAGAGACGACATTGTAACGGATGCAAGAAGTCGGGGAATGGAGGCGGCGCAAGACCGCTTGCTGTGGCATTCTATGTAGGAGGTCTATGTCTACTAGTGAACGTCTGTCGGCTGATGACAATGATAAGTAGTATAAAAATGAAAGTTGTAATGAAGAAGAAAAAAAATAACCAGATCACCCTGAACAAATATCTGCAGATCGTACAAATATTTGTTCCGAGGCGGGAATCGAATCCGCAACCTCCTGCGTCCTAGCCTGCCGAGTTCATTCTAATTCTAAGCTGTATTTTACTGTATTAAGTTATGACAATTTGTATATTTTATAAGTACTAAGACCTAATAAAACAGACTGTCAGCTGTGGAGATTACTTCTCACATACCAAGTCAGCTTCTCCCAGGAGATGCTGAGCCAGCGCCGGGCGGAGCCCAAGGGCCCTGCTCTGCGCCAGGAGGGACGCCACGGTGTTCTTCTTGGGCTTGCTGACGCCGCGGCCCAGGTTGCGCGGTCTGCCTTCCCGCGACGGCCATGCGGAGACAGCTGCAAACACATGTTACATTTTAAGGTGGATGCTGACACTTGCGGCGCGAAAATAATTTTTTTTGGTGTTTTTTGCCCATTGCAGCTCATCAACACTTCTTCAGATAGCGAAAGTTGATTTCGCGAGAACTAGGAGACTTAACACACATGACAATATCACCAGTTTAGCTACGATACCCCTTACACATTTTTACATTGTTTAGGAGGATTTGATTTTGATTTTGATTTTTATCAACGCATTACCATAAAGGTCACATCCACCTAGGACGCACCCTATGTGGCATTGCACAGCACCCGCCACCCTGAGACATAAAAATTTAGTCTCATGTGCCTGTAATTTCACTGGCACCCATACCCTTCACGGTTCTACCTTTATAATGCGAACTGCTAAGGAGTGGAATACACTACCGTCGTCTGTCTTTCCTGTCAACTATAATCTGGGTATCTTCAAGGCGTGAAGAGAGTGAATAGGTGCCTTCTAGACCTTTGTGCTCCATCTGCGGCCACATCGTCACTTACCAACAGGTGAGATCGTGGTCTACTTACATTCGCTGTCCTCACTGCCGCTGGAGCGCGGGCGTGGCGAGTCGGCGACGGTCGCACTCGACTCCGGCACGACGCGACGCGGCCGGCCTCCGGGCTTCCGGCGCGCTGGAACACAACAACCAAACAATTATAAAAAAAAACATAGCTAACCTACGGTGCGCTACTGCTCGCTAACGAATATTCAAAAGTCCTCTCTCGGGGTATGCCAACGAGCTTTGGAGCGTAGTATCTTAGGAGGGAAACTCACGGACCGAATAAAGAACTCGAAAATACGCTCCCAAACACAGATAACTGACGTCGCTCAAAAAGCTGCTAAGCTTATATGGGACTGGTCTGGACATGTGTGCCGTACGTCAGAAGAACTATGGGCGAAGACCACGACAGAATGGATCCCAAACAGACGACGGCCACGTGGAAGGCCCACACGGAGATGGCGGGATGAGCTAGACTCATACTACCCTACTCTAGATGGTAGGAAAAAGCCGGGACGAGTCGCTAGTAATAGATAGCTAACTGAACAAAGTAACCGTAAGGAATCTTTCCGCCAAACTGGCATACGGCCCGCCTGATGGTAAGCAGTTACCGTCGCCTATTGACATCAGCAACACCAGAGGCATTGCCAATGCGTTGCCCGCCCTGAAGGACTCTACATGGCGACGAGCTGGGCAGGAGGGGCTCGGAATTGCTACCAGCAGGACCGGAGCCTATTTTACCCCTGCCTTTTAGCCAGATCCGGTCCTGGATCCGTAAGCGTACTGTCAATTTACACCAAGAGCTATGGGAAAGTATATCGGATTGCATGCAGTCAAAGGAGGCGTTTCCGGACCTAAATCCGAAATACTCCCGTAAACTCCTCAATCTGAAGCGTGACAAGCTACGGCGGATCGTCGGGATTGTCACGGGTCACTGTGCTCTTTAAACATGTATTTACTCTGGGTATTACAGATAGCCCCCTATGTAGAGGCTGTCTAGCAGCAGATGAGACGCCAGCGCATGTAATCCTGGAGTGCAGCAGCGTGGCGTCCCAGAGGAAAACATACCTCGGGACACCGAGGACGCCCAGGCAGGCCTGCGCCGGCATTAGCGAGCTGCTAGCCTTCCTGGAGGACATCGGGTGGCTAGACTAGCAGCCTCCACCCTTCAAAAAGGGCCTGTTGGCGGCATAGTTGTGGAGTAGAGTCTGCACTACAAGTAAAGTACAAGTAGGACTCTACATTTGTTTTGAAGCGGCTCATGTTGTAGTTTAGCGGAAACACCTCTGGAGGGAGCCCATTCCACAACTTGCACGTATGGGGGGGAAAGATGTCGTAAAGCGAGCTGTACGAGATACCCACGTGTCGATGATGTGTGGATGAGTTCTCTTGTGTTGTCAAGCTAATTATTGTCGTCTACTTTTTTATTTCATTTCCTAGTGATCTTTTTTAGTTATTTTGGTGGAATTTTAACCAATGTAGCTCGTCTACAGAGCACAAGTGTAGTGAAATGAAATGGAAATGTATTGCGTGACCTTTTAAATTGGTGGAAATTATCTACTCACCGTTTTAGTAAAACATGACTTGACTGTGACTTTGACGACTTGTAAGGATTGTAACTGTAAAATATACTGTATAACTTACATGTCCGGTCGTTGTGCGAGGAGGCGTTGAGTGAGCTGCTCAGTGACGTCAGTCTGGATAACGCATCAGTTGCTTGACTCGCTGCTGTCAAACAAATATATTATCTGTAGATACCAATCTCATCATCATCATCAGCATATTACTTGGTTTCATCTCTAGAACAACTAAAGAATTTGAAAACCCGCGAAGTCTGATTTATCTTTTCTTTTCTCTAGTCGGCAGCGTCTTGGAATATAACTCAATCATTTGGTCTCCATACTATCATGTTCATACCGACCGTACGAAAGTATACAAAAAAAAAAGTTAACTATCTTGTGTTATAGGCACGGTTGGAATAGAGAACTACCGTCTTACTCGAAGAGGCTCGCGAAATTCCAAATTCAATCCCTTGAGTCAAGACGTAAACTCCACTTACTAGTATACCTCTTAAGAATTATACATTCTCACATTGACTCAGCTACTCTACTCTCTCTTATTAACTTTAATATTAAAATTAGATCTCGTAATCCATTCTCTAATACCTTCGCCCTCAACGTCTGCACGAACAACACATCTTTCTTTCATCCGCTAGTTAGAATGTGTCGCCTATACAACGATTTGTTAATCGGCAATAGCAGCTCGATTGATGTTTTAAATAATAATTTATATAAATTTAAAAAAGCTACTTTATCCGCTCTTGCAAAAGAGTGGGTTTTCTACACCTTCTGTTTTAAGTGTTAATTTAGTTTCATGTAAAATGTTTGTTAGATTATGATCTTCTTTACTGTTTGTTTTTATATAATCGTGAAGTGTACACATGTTTTGGAATATAACCTAGTTAAAAATTTCTGTTATGTACTTTTATAATAATTTTCGGTTGTATTCTGTTTTGTGTGCCATATGTTAAGTATAAATAAATAAATAAATATACGAGGGCGACACAAAAAGTTCTTAGAAAAACAAAAACTGAACGAACTAGCAAGTCATTTATAAGTACATTTATTTACAGAAATAATAATATAACTAATACAAGTAGGTATGTACAAAATTAAATCAATATTAAAAACCGACCAAGTGCGAGTCGGACTCGCGCACGAAGGCTTCCGTACCATTATTTATTTATTATTTCAATTATAGCTTTCGCTGATGTGCCTATTTCAGAGTATTGAAATGTCTTAGTTTCACGCTGCACTGATTACACTTTAATGTCTTTAATTGATATTTTTTTGTTAATCTGTAATAAGGGCAAAAAAACACGTTTGTTGTATGGGAGCCCCCTTAAATATTTATTTTATTCTGTTTTTTAGTATTTGTTGTTATAGCGGCAACAGAAATACATCTTTTGTGAAAATTTCAACTGTCTATCACGGTTCATGAGATACAGCCTGGTGACAGACGGACAGACAAACGGACAGCGGGGTCTTAGATATAGGGTCCCGTTTTACGCTTTGGGTACTGAACCCTAAAAAGCATTTCAAAATGGTGAACTTACGTGGAGTTGGCTTCAAGGACAAATTGAGAGGGGCGTCGTCTTCTGTTTTCAAGCCGAGATCAAGCGGACTCTCTTCTGAACTCGCGTTCGACTTGGAGAGGTTCAGACCTGAATCTGGAAGCAAATAAATAAATAAATAATGCTGGACAGTTCACACAACATTATCTAGCCCCAAGCTAAGCAGAGCTTGTGTTATGGGTACTAGATAACTGATATACTTAATACAATATATTTCATAGATAGATATTTTTTTATTATACACAGAAAATACCCAGAACACCCTGAACTGCAGATCGCACAAACATTTGTTCCGAGGCGGGAATCGAACCCGAGCAGTACAGCAGTTCGGGGAAGTACTACCTATTTCTGCCGCAAAGCAGTAGTATTCGCATTGCTGTGTTCCGGTTCGAAGAGCATGGATGCCGGAAAATTACAGGCACATGAGACTTTATGTCTCAGGGTGGCGGGCGCAGTGCAATACCACATAGGGCGCGTCCTAGGTGGGCGTGACCTGTGAGGTAATGCACTGTTCATAGGCAGAGATTACCGCTTCAAGTCAGGTGGCCCATCTGCTAGCTCCGTCATTCACGTAGTTAAAAAATAAAAAATATACCTTTGTTCCGGCCGGACGCCGAGCCGGCTAGCTGGCGTTCCAAGGCCGCCAAGCTGACTCCGCTCTGACTAGCTATCGTCTGCAGCAGCTCTCTGGATATACCTGCGGAAAGAACATCGTAGACTGTCATCGAAGACCTGGTGAACTCCACCCGGATTCAGTCGAGTGAACTACATAAACCTGTCCGCTGCACCCCCTTAGGGGAGAATTTCAGAAATTCCTTTTGTGTGCACCCTTAGACCTCAAAATAAATGTATTCTCCAAATGTCAAGTCTCTAGGACATACGGTTTAAGCTATGTGTTGATTATTTGAAACTATCATGGTTATGTACATACTTTGCACTAATAAGTTTTTTGTGAAAAATATATTTTTCAATACAAGCTTTTATAAAATTAGTGATTGTAACCATGTGCTGATCAAAATGAGCCTAACACGTCTTCTATTATCCATCGAGGAGTTCCGTTGTCCACCTTCCGTCTCCATCATCAGATCAGCTCGTTGTCACCATCACATTGTATTATCATTGGATCTTGACAGGTATACCAAATATCATCTCAATCGGTTGAGAATAACTGCTTTAAAATTCATTAGCAAGATTCCACCCGGACATACATACATAAATTGCAAGTTAAATAAATAAATAATAATAATAATAATAATAATAAATAATGCTGGACAGTTCACACAATATTATCTAGCCCCAAGCTAAGCAGAGCTTGTGTTATGGGTACTAGATAACTGATATACTTAATACAATACATTACATAGATAGATATTTTTTATTATACATAGAAAATACCCAGAACACTCTGAACAAATATCTGCGATCGCAAAAATATTTGCTCCGAGGCGGGAATCGAACCCGCAACCTCCTGCGTCGCAGGCGAACCTTCGCCCGCCGCGCCACAGAGGTCGTCAAAAATAAAAGCTTGTAATAAATGGTGTTACCGGCGTAGTCTGCGAGGTTGGGCGGAGGCGTGCCGGCGACGCTGGCGGGCCGGTCCGGCTTGTTGGGCAGCCGGATCACCTCCACAGCGGACCGCGCGCCGTACTCATCAGGGTGCTGGAAACACAAGTACATTCATCATCATCATTTATATACATTTTATTTATTAGGATTTCCAATGAGTTATACACATTATTTTTTTATTTATTTTTTATACTACTTGAATGGCGGAACTAGCAGATGGCCCACCTGATGTTAAGCGGTAACCTCTGCCTATGAACAGTGCATTACATCATAGGTCACGTGCACCTAGGACGCACCCTATGTGGCATTGCACTGCGCCCGCCACCCTGAGACGTAAAGACTCATGTGCCTGTAATTTCACCGGCACCCTTACCCTTCAAACCGGAACACAGCAATGCGGGAACTTAAAAATATAGTAAACTAATGAGGGGTTTTCAGGGACGTTTCAAATCATGCGCTAATAGATGGCGCTGCTTTGAACCTAGCTTTCAAAATAAAGTGAAATGTCAAAGTCAACAACGTAGTGATATACTTTCGTGGTATTTTGTTACTATCACACAAAAGCACAGACAGTGCATTTGTTAATTTTGACAAGCATACTTGAGTCAGCGCCATCTATCGAGCTAAATTGAACAACTTTTTTTTTAATTCGAAAATGAAGAGCCCTCATTGGATGCGTTCCCTGTGCTTACTCTGCAAAGGAAACCACAGCTAACGCAGGTATATTAAACAAAGAGTAAGTGCATGGTGACAACATTCTGAAAAAGTACACCAGAAAATTATACATTGACGTATAGAAGAAGATTATCGGGACTAATTTCATTTCAGTATTTGCGATTATCAAAATATATGGCAGCAGCCTTATATATGACACAATAAAAAGTAATAGGTAGACATCAAATTACAACACTTTGTGGTTAAAGTTTAGCACAAAGACACCTGATTTCGGGGGGGGGGAGGGGGGGGGGGGGGGGGGGTGAAGGGGGAGGGGGAGTTGTAAACGGTAGCCGCTTACCATCAGGAGGGCCGTATGCCAGTTTGTCAAGCAATAACATAAAAAAAAACTCATTTATTTTCATTAATCGTCAAAACGTACATTTCTGAGTACTTTCTGCCGCTTATTGGGCAGAGGAGTGCCCCGCCCGTCGGGCGCGCTCGGATGCACCGACACCTGGGGGGGATCCAAGGATATCGTCTTCTTCCTGCCCCTATTCGTGGTGCCGGGAGGTACCTGCAACGAGATAAATAAAAAAAAAAAAAATAATGCCGACCTCTGTGGCGCGGCGGGCGAAGTTTCGCCTGCGACGCAGGAGGTTGCGGGTTCCATTCCCGCCACGGAACAATTATATTTGTTCAACTCTTCTAGGTAATTTATATGTATAATAAAAAATATCTATCTATGTAATGTATTGCATTAAGTATATCAGTTATCTAGTACCCATAACACAAGCTCTGCTTAGCTAGGGGTAGATAATGTCGTGTGAACTGTCCAGCATTAAATAATGCTGGACAAGCCCAAAACTTTTATACCCCGTTGCACCCGCTTTTGGGGGTTGTATTGAAAAAATATATTTTACCCTTTTATGATTTGTATCGAAGCATTATAATGCAAAGTTTCAAGTTTGTAAGTTAAACAAATACGATTTTTCATACTTCTGAGACGATCTTTGTTTCTTGACAACGATATCATGTAGGTCTGGCAGGTTGTATTGGTAAGGTCAGGATCTTATATGTCTCTAAAGTTAGTTAAATTCTGTAATAAAAAAAACTGGTCAAGTGCGAGTCGGACTCGCGCACCGAGGGTTCCGTACAAACCTGTAGGTATATATATAAGTAAAAGTTATGGTATTTTTATTGCTAAACGAATTCATCATGAGGAAAGGGGTAGTAAGTTTAAAATTATGAAAAATATTTTTATTATATGATGTAACTAAAAACGTAGGCACGGGGTCTCATCCCAAAGAAAAAATATATTGTTCTATTTAAATTCAATAGATGGCGTAACTGGTATAGATTTGTTATTGAAGTATGTGAAAAATTAATATTTGGCCCTGAAAAAAATATTTTGTAATATCAAAAAATACCCATAACACGGGAAAATTAAATAAATGCGTCTTCAATCAAGTTTAATTATTTTTAGTAAAATATATTGATGTCGTTTTCCTAGTGGTAATCATTTGAACTAGGTTGAGGTTTGACACAGTTTGTTTGTAGTACCACTTGTAGTACAACTTGATAGATGGCGTTATTTAAAAAATTAAACAGATGACCCGCCAATGACGTCATGCCCAAAATGAAAGAGAAAACTATATAGTATTTACGTTCTATTCTAAAATTTTCAAATAAAATATCAGACCTGATTACATATCATTGTAACCAAAGACGAACTAGTTATACATAAAAGGCAATGTCCTGACTGACTGACTGACCGAGTGACAACGCACAGCCTAAACCGCTGGTCGTTGAGACTTGAAATTTAGAGGGTGTAGGTACTATTCCTTTAAGGGTTTAAAGGTCTACTTAGAAAGGAAAATGAAAAATTCGTATGCTAAGGGTTTCAAAATGGGGTTCACACGTAAAAACAAAAATGCTGTGTATTGCGGAAAGCGTCGGCAGTAGATACCTACCTACTTGAAATTTTCGCTTCGGCCGTCAAGGAAACCGGGGTTTCGTAACTGGTTCATAGGTAGTTTCCTCAAATAAAATTAACAAACATATGTTTCAGCAATATATGAAAATTGGCACGGGAACGTTGTGTTTGTACAAAAAAACACTTACGATTTAGCCATATTTCAGCGTAAATTCGACGTTGTAGAATATAGTTTCACGATATAGGTAGTTGTTGGGATTCAAATATTTTCAGGAATGGACTCCTAAATTGGAAAACTTGAGTGTTCGTTCGTTTCAAAGGTTGTGTCACGGCGTGGTTAGTTGTTTTCTGCACGCCGGGAAAGTTTTCTGACTAGGCGCGGACAAAGTCGCGAGCGGGTCATCTAGGTGGTTAATGTGGGGTACCGCGAAATTCCTAATCTTAGATTTGATTTTTAACAGTGAAGTACAGTATTTAAATTAAAAATATGCATGGATACTACATTATAATTCCGAGGGGTCGCTGTAGGTACCAGAAACACGATAGGACAATATTTTCTCGATATAAAAAAGTCCAAAGTTACATCTATTTTTTGCCTAGATTAGATTGTTTACATATTATTGGGTAAAAAATTAGATAGGTAGATAAAATCAATTCAACAACGCCGAGGGTTCACTGAAGGAGTTTTGTAAAATTATTTACGAGATATTCAATAAAAACCGCTTTTTCGAGCGGCAGGCCAGCGGGCGAGATGCGTTTTATTGTGTATGAAGATTTGTGCCTAGGGTTGACGCAGTCTTAGTAAAGATGTTGAGTTAAAAAAAACATAATCGTCATAAAGGCCCGTCGCACATGGAGCTACTAAAAAATGACGGAACTAATCAGTAGATAATTACAATTACAAACCACTTAGAAACTGTACCTCGCACACGATGACACGACGCTATATAGATGCTCATGTTGTAAAGTTTCAGTCACTTCTTTACTATCGTCAGCTTCAGCTTATAATCTCAGAGATTATTAGGCAAACTATTTTATTACACCACATGCAGCATTACCGTGGCAATGGAATCATGAGGTAAAGCATTGTTAAAGGCAGAGGTTACCGCTTAACACCAGGTGGGCCATTTTTTTTTTTTTTTTTTTATACTACTTGGATGACGGAACAAGCAAGAGGCCCACCTGATGTTAAGCGGTAACCTCTGCCTATGAACAGTGCATTACCTCATAGGTCAGGTCCACCTAGGACGTACCCTATGTGGCATTGCACTGCGCCCGCCACCCTGAGACATAGATGAAAAGTCTCATGTGCCTGTAAGATCTCGTTAGTATTTGAGTTTGTAACTTGTTCTTTTTGAGTAGCTCTATGTACGACGGGCCTAAGTTTTTTAACAAACGCCATCTGTTGAGTGTGTGCGCGTTTTACGCGGCAATTACAGTTGCAGGTGCTAGGTGGCTCTAGCTATCAATTGCGCTGCTAGCTGCATCTAGCGCCCAGGTAAGGCAACCAAATTAGCCCGCACAATAGCCCGAGTTATGGCGGTCACGTTTCGTTGTATGGCATGAGGTATCTGTACTAGTATAGTATTATTTTATCTGTGACGTAGGCTTTTCACAATTTTTCCTTCATCTGTGCTATAAGACGTTGCTTCGTACCAAATTCAAGATTCTGAGTTCACGGGAAGTACCCTGTAGGTTTTGATTCCCTTGAGAGTGTCGAAAATTTGCAGCATAAACGGCTGTATCTTTTGATTGCGTTGGCTTAGAAGTTTTTTTTTTTCACAACTCCAAGGAACCAGTAGACCTGATTATTTGATAAGAATTTCAGCTTGATCCTCCACGCGTTCCTGAAAAAAGGGTCCTGACAGACAGACGGACAACAAAGTGATCCTATAATGGTTCCGTTTTACCTTTTGAGGTACGGAACCCTAAAAAAACAAAGCTATAACTCACGATCACGATGATTAAAAACTATCATATTTATTTATTCGTTCGCTTCGTTTCGTATGAGGTAGTGCTGGCCTCTGGTGTCAGAGTTTGTCAAGCCGCCCGAGGGCCTCTGACATGGCTTATCGACTGCTATTAATCAATAACAGCCGGGACCGACAGCTTAACGTGCCCTCCGAAGCACAGAAACCGCATATAACTTACAAAAGTCATTGGTGCGGAGCCTAGGATCGAACCCGGTATCGTTGGATTCTGAGTTGCACTATTTAACCGTTAGGTCGCATTTATTCGTTGAAATATTATAACAAAATATATAAAATTAAGCAGGCTGATTGTAAAATGTACCTTTGGCCCCGCCAATGCAGAGGTGTACTTAATGATCTCCGTGTCTGGGGGTAGTCTCACACCCCCCAATACCGAAGACGGGTCGCTAGAAAACAAAACAAAAATATTACATAACACAACACCAAAAATCAGTCCTTGATGCATGTGTGTATAACTACGAGTACGATGGTACCAATATACACCCGGACCCGGAAATAATATTTGCAGATCAAACAAACACTTGTCCCTCAGCGAGAGGTTCTGCTAATAGGGCGTTCTGCTTAAAAGTCCGTTCTATCTTCGACCAAAATAAAGAAGTATGGACGGGCCTTGGGAACGATAGTTTTGAAGCTTATAAAGTGAGCTCACTCACTCACTTCGCTTCAGTCGGTGTTTGTGACGTCGACGAGTGACGTCACGTATTTGTGTTGTAATTGTGACTTATTTTTCACGGACGTTTTGTATGGGTAAGGGCCGTTCATACTTTTTTATTTTGGTCGAAGCGTTCGATACGATACGGAACACGCAACCTCTCGCATCTCAGCCGGCTACTCGCCCGCCACGCCACAGAGGTCGTCAAACCAGTGAGATGATAGGAAAATTCAACAGACAAGTTGATTTTATTTATTTATATATTTACTTTAATTAGAACGACAAACAGTTATCAATTACACTTATTAAAGGGTATCTACATAAAAATAGGTACATTTCAAATTAACAACTAATAATTAAATCGAGAATTTAGATACAAAAAAAAAACTAAATTATTGAGAATTTAGTTTTAGCTGGTGATCTCCTTGTAATATTAAAACTTACCTTCCTTCCAAAGCCGCACTAACAAACAAATATTTCAGGTTAACATGATAAGTTTATTATTGAAAAAAATAATTTTCAATTCAAGCTATTATATAATTAGTGATCGTAACAGTGTGCTGATCAAAATGAGCCTAAACACGGCCACTCTACTATTATCCATCGAGGAGTTCCGTTGTCCACCTTCCGTCTCCATCATCAGATCAGCTCGCTGTCACCATCATATTGTGTTCAGGTTTTAACCGAACACAGCAAATATGTATGAATGCAACGTCTGCATTTAATACGCATTTGCCGAAACTGAGCGCAGTGCGCGACCATCTACCATTGAGGCACATTGTGTCCTTAAACCATTAATATACATACCATAAACCATATGCCAATAATATACCATAAAATCATAGTTATACCATTATTAGTGAGTTAGGTAATATTGTACAGACTTTCCTTATTACAAACCATTTACCATCTTATACAAGACTTTTACATCTCTCATATTCGGTAAGTAGGTCCTTATTACCCCCAAATGGGGCTTGTAGGTGACCAATTAGCGCTCTAGGGTAATAATGTAGCTAGAAAAGCCCTAGGGCGGTAAGTAATTAAAAAAAAAACTTCACTCTTTAAAAAACCAAGTACCACCAAGGCAAATGCTACAAACAAGTAATTGGAAAAAATACCATCAGAAGTATGCCGAAGCAAATCGCAAGTTGTTTAAAGTTAGATAACCCGGAATTGTACACAGGTCATTGCTTCCGGAGAACATCGGCTACACTGTTAGCCGATGCTGGGGCTAACTTAACCACTATAAAAAGGCACGGTGGGTGGAAATCCAGCAAGGTGGCTGAAGGTTACATCGAAGATTCCATACAAAATAAAAGTAAAATTACCAAACAAGTAACGGAAACTATGCAGCTTTCAAAAAATGAAACATCTTTTTCAAGAGATGATCCGCAACCATCAACTTCTGCTGAAGAAAGCTTCATCCCGTCAGATTTTGTCCATGAGCAACAAATATTACAATCTCAAACTATTAACATACCCAAAAAACACCTGTCCCTAAAATTTGAAAATTGTTCTCATTTCACTATAAATTTTAACTAATAAAATGTTTTATTCTTGCAATGCCGGTTTTTTTCTACTTACCTCACAATCGAGATGTAAAGCAGAGTAGTTAGCTCGGGTGTAAGCATCAATGGCACCCTCGAACTATAGGCTAAATATCTCGGGCTGCAATTGATGCCTTACAGCCCTTGGCTACTAATCTACTATTAAATACCTCAAATACCACAAACACTATATACAGCTAAAAGGAAGAGTGAGCTAGGGTCACCAAAGTACCCTAAACGGACACTCTTTTTATATATTGTATTGTCATCGGAACTTGACAGGTATGCCAAATTACAGCTCAATCGGTAATCAGCTTGTAATTTATATCGTGAAGTAGGCCCCTAGTCATTGACTCAACGTAGAGTGGCTAAGGAACTTACCTCAGGATAGTGTGGGGCAGGCCGGTCAGTGCATCGATGCTACCGTGCCAATCCTTATCGGAGCCAGGCATGCCGAAAGGGTACATATAGTGACATAGAGTGACCAAGAAGATTAAGGAGCTTACCTCAGGATGGTGTGGGGCAGGCCGGTTAATGCATCGATGCTACCGTGCCGATCCTTATCGGAGCCGGGCATGCCGAAAGGGTACATATAGTGACATAGAGTGACCAAGAAGATTAAGGAGCTTACCTCAGGATGGTGTGTGGCAGGCCGGTCAGTGCATCGATGCTACCGTGCCAATCCTTATCGGAGCCAGGCATGCCGAAAGGGTACATATAGTGACATAGAGTGACCAAGAAGATTAAGGAGCTTACCTCAGGATGGTGTGGGGCAGGCCGGTTAATGCATCGATGCTACCGTGCCGATCCTTATCGGAGCCGGGCATGCCGAAAGGGTACATATAGTGACATAGAGTAACCAAGAAGATTAAGGAGCTTACCTCAGGATGGTGTGGGGCAGGCCGGTTAATGCATCGATGCTACCGTGCCGATCCTTATTGGAGCCGGGCATGCCGAACGTGTACATATAGTGACATAGAGTGGCCAAGATTAAGGAGCTTACCTCAGGATGGTGTGGGGCAGGCCGGTCAGTGCATCGATGCTACCGTCCCAATCTCTATCGGAGCCAGGCATGCCTAACGGGTACATATAGTGACCAAGATTAAGGAGCTTACCTCAGGATGGTGTGTAGCAGGCCGGTTAATGCATCGATGCTACCGTGCCGATCTCTATCGGAGCCAGGCATGCCGAACGGGTACATATAGTGACATAGAGTGACCAAGATTAAGGAGCTTACCTCAGGATGGTGTGGGGCAGGCCGGTTAATGCATCGATGCTACCGTGCCGATCATTATCGGAGCCGGGCATGCCGAACGGGTACATATAGTGACATAGAGTGACCAAGATTAAGGAGCTTACCTCAGGATGGTGTGGGGCAGGCCGGTCAGTGCATCAATGCTACCGTGCCGATCCTTATCCGAGCCAGGCATGCCGAACGGGTACATATAGTGACATAGAGTGACCAAGATTAAGGAGCTTACCTCAGGATGGTGTGGGGCAGGCCGGTTAATGCATCGATGCTACCGTGCCGATCCTTATCCGAGCCAGGCATGCCGAACGGGTACATATAGTGACATAGAGTGACCAAGATTAAGGAGCTTACCTCAGGATGGTGTGGGGCAGGCCGGTTAATGCATCGATGCTACCGTGCCGATCCTTATCGGAGCCGGGCATGCCGAACGGGTACATATAGTGACATAGAGTGACCAAGATTAAGGAGCTTACCTCAGGATGGTGTGGGGCAGGCCGGTCAGTGCATCAATGCTACCGTGCCGATCCTTATCCGAGCCAGGCATGCCGAAAGGGTACAGTGACGACATGTTCTGGATATTCTGGAATAAAACAAGAATTATATTTTAGCTTCATTGTGTTTCTGGTTTTAGGTAATCTAAGCCTCTACCTATACAAGTTTTTGGTAACGAAACAATAACTATACAACTTTTTGGTAAAATAAACGATGCCTCTGCAACTTTTTGGTCAACATAAAGATAACTCTACAACTGTTTGGTACTACTACTATGTATTTTGTGGTAATGGTATGCGTGTTAGGGAGGGGGGCAGAATGGGGGGATGATTCTTAGAGGTGGTTCTCAGCGGGCAGTAGTATTACCTTCCCCTTGGCTGCGTGCGCGACGGCCGCCTGCGCCAGCATCAGGTCCCGCACCTTGTTGGACGAGCTGATAAGGCCTGCTTCTCAGCTGGCAGTAGTATTACCTTCCCCTTGGCTGCGTGCGCGACGGCCGCCTGCGCCAGCATCAGGTCCCGCTCCTTCTTGGACGAGCTGACGAGGCCTGCTTCTCAGCTGGCAGTAGTATTACCTTCCCCTTGGCTGCGTGCGCGAGGGCCGCCTGCGCCAGCATCAGGTCCCGCTCCTTGTTGGACGAGCTGATGAGGCCTGCTTCTCAGCTGGCAGTAGTATTACCTTCCCCTTGGCTGCGTGCGCGACGGCCGCGTGGTACGCGCCGTGCGCGGCCGCCTGCGCCAGCATCAGGTCCCCGCGCAGCAGCGCCAGCTCTCGCTCTTTGTTCTTGGACGACGCTGACGATGATGAAGAGGACTGCTTCCCTGGAAAGTAATACAGGATGGTTACATACAACATTTTTTATTTATAAAACTTCGATTGACGGATCAAGCAGACGGCCCACCTGATGTTAAGCGGTACCCTCTGCCTATGAACAGTGCATTACCATATAGGTCACGTCCACCTAGGACACGCCCTATGTGGCATTGCAATGCGCCCGCCACCCTGAGACATAAAGATGAAAAGTCTCATGTGCCTGTAATGTCACCGGCACCCGTACCCTTCAAACCGGAACACAGCTGCGATCAATAGTCAATAGTAGTTAGTCAATAGTATGTTATTGGTAAAAAAAATAGATTTTACACGTCAACAATGTTACAATTTTCCGTACATTAAGTAGCATTCTTGTATTAGTTAAAATAAAATACTACGAAACAGTAGAAAGTCTGGTCGACAAGCCAACACGTAAGCCTAGATTTATAACACGGCAAATTATTGGCGAGTACTACTGCTGTGCGGCAGAAATAGATGATAGTACTTCCACGGACAGACTCTTTTACAAAAAAGCTCTGCTGTTACTAAAACTAACTGTTGATACTAACAGATGATGAGCAAAAAAACACAAAAAACACAGCGAAAGGAGCCAACCAGTGTTAGCAGGGAGAATGTACAATACACTTATACACAATACACAATATTTGATCTCTATGTTAATATTCAATCATTATTATTATTTTCCTAACCTGTCCCACTGATGGGCAAAGGTCTCCCCCAAATTCATCGAAAAAGCGTTCACGAGACGATCTTGTAAATTTTGAGAAGGAGTGGTGGGAGACTGCCAAAGACAGGGACAAGGGGAGGAATTCATTCATATTCATATTTATTTCTTTCAAACTATAGGGACCTTGAGAACACTTAGTTTCGTCAATTTGCTAAAAATGTAGATAATGTAACTAGAGTTGAAACTTACTCGACTACGAAGGCGCTTGCTGCTTACTGTTTTTACTCTGGTGCGGGGAAGACATCAAACTATTCAACGACGCCAAGCTAGAGAGCGACTGGGAATGCATCGTGGACGGAGAGGTCTACGGGAAGCCGTATGTAGACGCAACACAATACACAATATTTGCTCTCTATGTTAATGTAACTAGAGTTGAATCTTACTCGACTGCGAAGGCGCTTGCTGCTTACTGTTTTTACTCTGGTGCGGGGAAGACACCAAACTATTCAGCGATGCCAAGCTGGAGAGCGACTGGGAATGCATCGTGGACGGAGAGGACTTCGGGAAACCGTATGTAGACGCAATACAATTAGACGTGGGTAACTCGGGTCGGAGCCGGCTCGGCGGTTCAGATCACGGGGCAACAGCTCGCAGGTCAACAGCTCAAGCACTTTTAAAGCAGCTCAAACAGATCAAGCAGCTCAACAGCTCAACTCGAACCGTCCGACCGAACCGCAACATACATCTGTGCGCGCGCGACAACCTATACGATAGCGACTGAATTGATTTGAGTTTTATCTGTTCTAGTATAAGGTCCATATTGGAAAAGCTGAGCCGTTTGATCTGTTTTGTGCTAAAATGTTTTGCGTTGTAACGCAAAAGATATAGGGTCCATATTAGAAAAGCTGAGCCGTTCGACCTGTTTAGCTGAGTGCGTACGAATAGTACGTTTTGTTATGCGTAGTACGATAGCGACTGAATTGATTTGAGTTGTATCTCTTCTTAGATAAGGTCCATATTGGAAAAGCTGAGCCGTTGGATCTGTTTTGTGCTAATATATCTTGCGTTTTATCATATAAGTTATAGGGTCTATATTAGAAAAGCTGAGCTGTTTAGCTGAGTGAGTACGAATAGTACGTTTTGTTATGCGTATCGTATGGATTTTGAGCTGTTTTACTTTGATTGACCGGAACTTGACTTGCAAGTTGCAACTGTGTGTACCTACTCGTACTTACGTAGGCTACATATTTAGAAATAGAACGTGATAGGTAGGTACTTCTGTACCAAATTACAGTGTAATGAATAAGTAACCCGTAGGTACCTACCTACTCAACTATGTGAATATATAAGTACCTACCTAATGTGACTTTTTCTTCTTATTACTTATTTCTGTAAATAAATGTATATTTTGTAAGTAGTTAGCCTACCTAATTTTTTTTTTTTTTTTTTTGTTCTATTTTCATCTGCGATCAGTTCTCAGACTATGAGCAGATTTGGTGCGGGTAGTCGTGCTTGTAGCAGAAGTGGTCCAGCGACCACCTCTCCTTTTCTTATGTGTCATGTGTCAGAGTTCCATGATATGTTGTCTTTTAAGCCTCTTCGGGTAGCTGATAGTAGTTAGCTGTGAGGCCAAGTGGTTCGGATGTACATTCAGACGTTCTTTGTATTTCGATGAATATAGTTTTATTTCGTCGACGACTGTGTTGACCTTCAGTTCGCTATGCAGCTCAGTAATCATTAAGAACCACGTTTTTTTTTTTTAACATTAATAGACCTTTGTTTGACCACGATCTCACCTGTTGGTAAGTGACGATGTGGCCGAAGATGGAGCACAAAGGTCTAGAAGGCACCTATTCACTCTTGACTTGAAGAGACCCAGATTATAGTTTTCAGGAAAGACAGACGACGGCAGTGTGTTCCACTCCTTAGCAGTTCGCATTATAAAGGTAGAACCGAAACGTTTTGTGCGAATAGAAGGTATACCAATGAGGTAAGGATGGTACTGAGCCGTACGCCTGCTCGTCCTATGATGAAAAGGAGATGGTGGGATCAGATCGTGCAGTTCCTGGGAGCATTCCCCGAAATGTAACCTATAGAAGATTGAAAGGCATGCGACCTTACGGCGGTGCTCGAGACTCTGGATCTTAGTCTCCGCCATATGTTGCACACCTATAAAAGCCTGAAAGCTCTACGTTCGATCGAGTCCAAGGCAGCAAGCTGGTATTTGGCCGAACCATCCCAAACATGGCAGCAGTACTCCATACCAGCCCGGACTTGTGCTTTATATAAACTAAGAAGCTGTCCTGGTGTGAAGTAACGCTTTACCTTATTCAGGATGCCTAGCTTCATGGCAGCTGTTTTTGCCTTAGACTCGATGTAAGAGCCAAAGTTGAGAGTAGGCGTGAGCGAAACACCTAAGAGCTCGAGGTGATCTCCTATAGCTACAGGTACATCACGGAATACAGGAACTTGGAGAAACGGACTTTTTTTCGCCGAGAAGAGACAAGCCTGCGTTTTAGAGGCATTGAACTTGACTAGATTGGCATCACCCCAGTCGGATACAGCCTTGAGAGTCAAATTCAGACGCTGCAGCATCTCATCTCTTAACCCCTGAATTTCATTCTGCCTAGCTCGCGCAGTAGAAACATATCTCTCCACAACTGTGCTGTCGTCTGCATACCCAATGGTACCGGGCATTAGCAGATCGTTAATGTGCAACAGAAACAGTGTGGCAGATAGCACTGACCCCTGAGGTACCCCGGCGTTAATAGCCAATTGATCCGACGAGCAGCCGTCAATAACTACTCGAATGGATCTTTCCCTCAGAAAGTCTGCGAGCCAGGAGCAGAGTTGAACTGGCAGTCCGTAGGCAGGAAGCTTGCCAATAAGGCTAGCGTGCCAAACCCTATCAAAGGCCTTCGAGACGTCTAATGAAACAGCTAGTGCTTCACCGTATTTCTCGATGGGCTCACTCCAAATGTGCGTGGCATACACAAGAAGGTCCCCAGTAGACCGGTTTCGGCGAAATCCGTATTGGCGACATTGCAACGGTGCATTGGATACATTTCTTAAGATGCCATTTTGTGCTCTTTGTATGATTGAAATATTTGATTTCCAGGCTGATCCCCACAGTTGTATGCCATAAGTCCAGATAGGCTGCAGTACAACCTGGTAAATCAGGAGTTTGTTGTCAGTACTCAGGACCGAGTTTCTACCCATTAGCCAATGGAGGTTCCGGTACCGGAAGTTGAAATCGTCTCTTTTTTTGTGTAGCCTACCTAATTTAAATAAATATTGCTAGGTAGCATTACTAGCATTATTTTCAAATGATTTGTTTCTTTAGTAATCAATCTAAATATAATTCCTGTGTAGTAATAAGTACCTAGATGAATAGTTAGCAAACATGACATTATATCAACATATAATTTTAAGTTATAATTAAACTCTCCGACATTGGCAAACTTACACGGCCAAGTTTTCAAACTAAATTACTTTGAAATCTTTAATATCTTTTTATCTGTTTGATATCTAAATATTCTATATCATGAGCTGTGATGGTTACGCAGCTCCCGCAGTTCATTGGAACCGTTGGAGCTACACTGGAAAGTTTGAGCTGTTTTGAGCTGTTTAGCTGCAGTTCAGCTCCGGCTTAAGGCGTTGAGCTGCGAGCTGAACTGCAGGTCAAGAAATTTGACTGAGTTACCCATCTCTAAATACAATACACAATATTTGATCTCTATGTTGATCTAACTAGAGTTTGAACTTACTCGACTGCGAAGGCGCTTGCTGCTTACTGCTTTTACTCTGGTGCGGGGAAGACACCAAACTATTCAGCGATGCCAAGCTGGAGAGCGACTGGGAATGCATCGTGGACGGAGAGGAGGTCTTCGGGAAGCCGTATGTAGACGCTGGAACAAGAATATGGAACCTTTAGACCTTATAATTATAATTAGGAATTAATAAACCGAGCATCAAAAATTATATACAAGCACTAGCTTACCAGTTGAATATTTATATTTTTAAAAAGTTTTGTATTGAAAAATATTTTTTTAAATACAAGCTTTTATAAAATTAGTGATCGTAACCGTGTGCTGATCAAAATGAGCCTAAACACGGCCAGTCTACTATTAGCCATCGAGTAGTTCCGTTGTCCACCTTCCGTCTCCATCATCAGATCAGCTCGCTGTCACCATCATATTGCAATGTCATCGGAACCTGACAGGCATGCCAAACTTCATCTCAATCGGTTGAGGATAACTGCTTTAAAATTCAGTTGCAAGATTCCACCCGGACAAACATATTCCAACCGGACAAACTTATTTGTAACATATTTGACGACCTCTGTGGCGCGGCGGGCGAAGCTTGGACTACGACGCAGGAGGTTGCGGGTTCGATTCCCGCCTCGGAACAAATATTTGTGCGATCGCAGATATTTGTTCAGGGTGTTCTGGGTATTTTCTATTTATAATAAAAAATATCTATCTATGTAATATATTGTATTAAGTATATCAGTTATCTAGTACCCATAACACAAGCTTTGCTTAGCTTGGGGCTAGATAATGTTGTGTGATCTGTCCAGCATTATTTATTTATTATTTATTTATTTATATTCCACCCGGACATACATTGCAAGTTAATATAAAGGTTGTAAAAAGAAGCTAAGGCACGCGGCGCAATGTACTACTAACTGGTAATCGAACTCGATTATTGGTTTGATTGCCAATAGAAGGCGCTGAGCTCACACTAGGATTCCATGTGTAGTGTGTAACTACGAGGACCACGATACCACAGCACGGAACAAACATTTGTCCCGCTATAGGAATCTAACCCGCAGGCTCACGCATCCCAGCCGGCTACACGCCCGTCTTCATACTTATAAGTACAATGGGTGGTTTTAAAAGTAAAAGTTTTAAAGTTTTTTTTTTTTATGTTCCTTTTTATCTGCAATCGGCTGTTTAGCCATAATCAGATGTTTTCTGGGTTGACGTGGTTTGGGTGTGATTCCAATGAATAACACCATTTAATTTAATGAACTGGTTAGGTTCTCTGGTCTAGGTCAAGTATTTGCCATCTCTTTAGGCGTTTTACATTTTCTTGTGTGTTTAACAGGTTCTTAGCTAAAAGTTCTTAGGTTAAAGTTTTTTTTTTAAGTAAAAAGTTTCAATTAGAACTGTTTGGGTTAGAAATACTTACGCTCAAAATGCAATAGGTCTTCTTCTTCTTCTTTTCGTATGAGGTAAGTGCTGGCCTCGGGTGTCGGAGTTTGTCAAGCCGCCCGAGGGCCTCTGACATGGCTTATCGACTGCTATTAATCAATAACAGCCGGGACCGACAGCTTAACGTGCCCTCCGAAGCACAGAGCGATGGAAATCCACACATAACTTAGAAAAGTCATTGGTTCGGCGCCTAGGATCGAACCCGGTATCGTTGGATTCTGAGTTGCACTATTGAACCGTTAGGCTACCATCGCTCTAAGAGTACCTACTACATATTTTTTTCCGATCAAAATACAATTAAATTACTGCTCAGTTAAATGGTACCTATTGCATTGTGAGCGTAAGCAGTTCTAATCCAAAGCGTTGAAATTAAAACATTTTTAAACTCAGACGTAAAAATTAAAAAAACCCCCAACACAATGAAACGGCTGAACCGATTTTGATCAAACATAGCTAAGAACACTCCCGACAAATTCACCTATCAAACAAAAAAAACAAAATAAAATCGGTTCATCCTTTCGGGAGCTACGATGCCACAGACAGACACACACACAGACACAAACACAGACACGTCAAACTTATAACAAACAGGCGTTTTTGCGTCGGGGGTTAAAAATAAAAATAAAGATAAAAAGATAAGCACTTGTTTCGGCTTTGTGGAATTTTTGACTTAAAGACGTCTTCCGGCTTTCTGAAGGCAGCCCACCCTAGCTGGATACGTCTAGCGATCTCCTTTACCCGAGAGTGTTGGCATTACCTATTTCTGCCGCAAAGCAGTAGTGCTCGCATTGCTGTGTTCCTGTTTGAAGGGTAAGGGTGCTGGTGAAATTACAGGCACATGAGACTTTTCATCTTTATGTCTCAGGGTGGCGGGTGCAGTGCTATGCCACATAGGGCGCGTCCTAGGTGGACGTGACCTATGAGGTAATGCACTGTTCATAGGCAGAGGTTACCGCTTAACATCAGGTGGACCATCTGCTTGATCCGTCATTCAAGTAGTATAAAAAAAAAACTACTAGCTATATTTATCCCCATACAACATACCCACTGCAGCAAGGGACAGAGAGAACTGGAGAAAAGGGAGGGAGGCCTTTGCCCTGCAGTGGGACAATATGGGCTGCAAATAATAATAATAAATAACATACCCCAGTCACTGAGATTCGGTTGTGAGTTAGCGTTACTCGTGGAAGGACTCTTGTCTTTCGTGGAAGTACTGGATGATGTACTGCTTCGGCCCGATCTGAAACAAGGAAGAGTGCTCTGAGGAACTGTTCAATCTCATACCCCCCAGGGGGTCCCAAACTTATTTTGTCTGCTACCCACTTTGAGAATAAATTATTTTTTAGCGCCCCCATTTTTTCACCTACTTAAAAATATAGCCACTAACTTCAAATTAAACATGCACAAATCGGGTTATTTAACAAAAACTTGCTAAAACATGATTGCCCGCGGTCTACTATCTACAAAAATTACCCATCTAAGAATACTAATAACTATTAAAATGCGAAAGTCAATGCGCATTAGTATTTTTTTGGGTCTGTATAGCGAATGCGCGAATGTGCACATGCGCAAACAACCCCACCACTTTCGCCAAGCGCTCATAAACTCGTTGCGCGACCTATACATCCCCTGATAAAGTTCCCTTCCACTGTGAATAAATAAATAAATAATGCTGGACAGGTCCACACAACATTATATAGCCCCAAGCTAAGCAGAGCTTGTGTTATGGGTACCTACTAGATAACTGATATACTTAATACAATATATAACATAGATAGATATTTTTTATTATGCATAGAAAATACCCAGAACACCCTGAACAAATACCTGCGATCGCACAAATATTTGTTCCGAGGCGGGAATCAAACCCGCAACCACCTGCGTCGCAGGCCAACCTTCACCCGACGCGCCACAGAGGTCGTTATATGCAGTTTCGTTTTACCTCTCATTCCTGGTGGTGGGTTTGCTCTGTTTCTGGGGGTGCTTCATGCCCGCGGCCGAGAGGGCGGAGAGCGTGGAGTAGGGGTCCCCCATGGGGGGGAAGCCCTGCAGGCCGGCTGTCTGGATGCGCGCCAGGTAGTCTTGCGCCGCGAGGTGCGAGGCCATAGACCACCACGCTGCACCTGGAGCGGAGTAATTACACGTCATTTATTTATTTATTTTCAACTAATAAACATTGTATTTCATTATTATTTTTTAAAATTTTGATTTTATTTTATTTATAACTTAAGTGTCTAAATTATGTTTTTGTATGTTTTTGGTGTTTATTTTTTATTTATTTTTCTGTTTTTTGTCTTACTGTTTCCTAGTATTCTGTTTGTTCTGTTTGTTTTTTGTTTTTTTTGTTTGTGCCAAATAAATGTTTTTTTTTTTTTTTTTTTAATTTCATGAGAAATGAGAACAGCTAACGTTGCTACAGTAAGGCTGCATTTTCACCAAAGATGTGCGAGGCAGAGGATACCGCTTAACATCAGGTGGGCCATCTGCCCATCTGTCTGCATCTGCATAGGTCTTTTTCATAGGACGAGCAGGCGCACGGCTCGGTACCATCCAGACCTTTGTTTGACCGCGATCTCACCTGTTGGTAAGTGACCATGTGGCCGAAGATGGAGCACAAAGGTCTAGAAGGCACCTTTTCACTCTAGCCTTGAAGAGACCCAGATTATAGTTTTCAGGGAAGACAAACGACCGTAGTGTATTCCACTCCTTAGCAGTTGGCATTATAAAGGTAGAAATGAAAAGTTTAGTACGAATAGAGGGCTAATGAGGTAAGGATGTTACCGAGCCGTGCGTCAGCTCGTCCTATGATAAAAAGGAGATGGTGGGATGAGATCGTGAAGTTCCTGGGAGCATTCACCTCTCTCTGGTTCCTAGTCTCCGCCATATGTTGCTCACCTATAAGCCTGAAAGCTCTGCGTTCGATGCGACCTGGCGTTTGGCCGAGCCGTCCCAAACATGGCAGCAGTACATCGCATGTCCGTTCTGGTATGGATACCAGACTAGCGCTTTGTACTAACTGAGCAGCTGTCCCGTGTGAAGTAACGCTTTAACTTATTCAAGATGCCCAACTTCATAGCAGCTGTTTTTGCTTTTGAAGTTGAGAGTAAGTTGAGACGAAGTTGAGAGACGGCGTAAGTGAAACACCTAAGAGCTCAAGATGTCCGGCTATCGTTTTCAAAACAAGACGTCTGGCGAACGCAGGAGTGAAGGATTCATGGTCTGCCATGATTTAGACGTCTCTGGCTAACACGGGAGCGAAGGAGTAATGTTCTGTCAGACGCAGACGTATCTGGCGAATGCGGGAGCGAAAGTGTGATGGTCTACCATGATTTAGACGTTTCTGGCGAACGCAGGCTCGAGAAAGTAATGTTCTGTCAAGACGTGGCCTGAAGACCTGGCGAACGCAAGAGTAAAAGAGTAATGGTCTAGCATGATTTAAGCTGAGGCCAAACCAACGCGTTCAGCCCGCGTTTTTTTTTTTTTTTTTATGAAACTAATAGGCAAACTAGCTTACGGCCCACCTGATGTAAACTGGTCACCGTCGCTTCTTCAGTGGGGTGCACGTTGGCGATCAATGTTAAGAAAATGGATCGCCACCGCGGACGCCACCAAGGACGCGGGCTGAAAGCGTTGGTTTGGCTTTAACTTTAGATGTCTCTGGCGAACGCAGGAGCAATGGAGTAATGGTCTGCGAAGATGTCGCTGGGGCATGCAGTGACGTGGCAGGCGCTAACTTACTGGCGGCGGGGTGCAGTCCTAGCGAGGCGGCCTGGTTGGCGGCGACGCCGAGCGTCGTCGGCGGCGGGTAGCGGGACCCGAAGTAAGATGTCCCTGGGGCATGCAGTGACGTGGCAGGCGCTAACTTACTGGCGGCGGGTAGCGGGACGCGAACAAAGATGTCCTTGGGGCATGCAGTGACGTGGCAGGCACAAACTTACTGGCGGCGGGGTGCAGTCCTAGCGAGGCGGCCTGGTTGGCGACGACCCCGAGCGTCGTCGGCGGCGGGTAGCGGGACGCGAAGTAAGATGTCCCTGGGGCATGCAGTGACATGGCAGGCGCAAACTTACTGGCGGCGGGGTGCAGTCCTAGCGAGGCGGCCTGGTTGGCGGCGACCCCGAGTTTCGCCGGCGGCGGGTAGCGGGACGCGAAGTAAGATGTCCCTGGGGCATGCAGTGACGTGGCAGGCGCAAACATACTGGCGGCGGGGTGCAGTCCTAGCGAGGCGGCCTGGTTGGCGGCGACCCCGAGCGTCGTCGGCGGCGGGTAGCGGGACGCGAAGTAAGATGTCCCTGGGGCATGCAGTGACGTGGCAGGCGCAAACTTACTGGCGGCGGGGTGCAATCCTAGCGAGGCGGCCTGGTTGGCGGCGACGCCGAGCGTCGTCGGCGGCGGGTAGCGGGACCCAAAGCCGAACAGCGCCGCCTGGGCCTGCGCCTGCGCCTGCGCCGCGGCGCCGCCCGCGCCCGACCCGTCCCGCCCCATGCCGTAGTAGGCTGAAATTGAGAAAACATTATGTTAGACTTGTCACAAATAGCTCTGGGAATTTGGAAAATTCTGTGATGGAATTTGGAAATTGATGGAGTAACCATCAACAAATAGGATTAAACCAGCATTATTTATATATATTAAATAAAATAAAAAAATAATGCTGGAAAGTCCACACAACATTATCTAGCCCCAAGCTAAGCAGAGCTTGTGTTATGGGTACTAGATAACTGATATACTTAATACAATACATTACATAGATAAATATTTTTTATTATACATAGAAAATAGCCAGAACACCCTGAACAAATATCTGCAGTTCGTACAAATATTTGTTCCGAGGCGGGAATCGAACCCGCAACCTCCTGCGTCGCAGGCGAACCTTCGCCCGCCGCGCCACAGAGGTCGTGAAATTATCTTTAATTTTTATTTTATTTCCTAGTGTTTTTTATGAATTATTTTGTGTAATTTTGGTGGCATTTTAACCAATGTAGCTCGTCTATAGAGCACAAGTGTAGTGAAATAAAATGGAAATGTGTTTTGCATGACTTTTCAAATTGGTGGAAATTGTCTAAGTTTTAGCAAAACGGCCACCGTTTTACTAAAACATGACTTGACTGCGACGACTTGGAAGGATTGTAACGTTGCAAATTATATTGAAAATACACTAATATACCTACATGAAAATACACTAATATACCTACATGAAAATGTTAAATGCACAAGGCCAATTATAAAGAGAAAAAAAATTACATTTGTATACTCGAGGTTGTGACAAGACATGTTATTGTAAATTGTAAGTACATAGTATCCCTCATTAGTATACATTCTATTCGTACTAAACGTTTCAGTTCTACTTTCATAATGCGAACTGCTAAGTAGTGGAATACACTACCGTCGTCTGTCTTCCCTGAAAACTATAACCTGGGTCTCTTCAAGGCTAGATAGAGTCAATAGGTGCCTTCTAGACCTTTGTGCTCCATCTTCGGCCACATCGTCACTTGCCAACAGGTGAGATCGTGCTCAAACAAAGGTCTATCAATGTAAAAAAAAACAATATCAATTTGATGGAGCGTGTTGTGAAAGGAAATCTACTTCCAAACGCATTAGAGCACTGTAGTATTTTGTTCAGAAACCATAATTCTAGAGTAAATCAGAGAAGTGTCGGCGAGTGAGTCACCGCCGGAAAGCATCGCTTGACCATCTCAGTTCCGACTAATGGACTCATGTACGGCTGTCTCGATGCAGATCTACTATTCCAATAGTATATTATGCACTAAGGGGATAAAGCAGTGTCTTACGTCGCGCGCGGCATATTGAACCCTGCGCGTAACGAGGGACATTGTAGAGTCCTGAGACTGCGCGGTCTCTGCGGTCTACTGTTCGCAGAATTTCTAGTAATTTTATTTGATTGAAAGTTTGATGTTTAAATATTGGTTGTGGTTGGGATGTTTAGGACTCTACTTACGTAAAAATATGTTACTAGTTTGTAAGGCAGTCAAAATGTGTCAAATTATGTTAAATACTTGTTTTTTCTGAAATACTCGAATATTATTCGAAAAATTCGAATAGGGCTAAAAAAATAATCGAATATTCGAATACCAAAAATTATCGAATATTTGCAATCCCTAGTCCTGAGTGAAGCGAGAGTTTCAAGCTGCCCAAGACGAAGACAGGCTTTATTCCAGAGGAGCATACTCTACTCACACCTTCTGCGAGACAATGTCCAATTACATGTGCATGCAACCTCAACGTAAAGTAAAGCGTTACCTCTAAAGTTATAAAGTTATAAAGTAATAAAGGATATCAAGTTGTATGAAACACCCTAGGGAATAAATTGATTTGAATTTGGAACGTCAAATTCGTGTTGAAACTCGTGGAAAACTCTTAGTAAAAAATGCCCATTATGGCATTGTAAAGAGGCTTGTTCGAAAATCGAACTGGCCGTCATAAGCAGAACTCAAATTCAAAGAATGTGAAACAAAAGACGGTGTTTGGTGCTGTGTGGTTTTCAGTGCATGTTAGTTGTCTCGCAGAAGGTGTGAGTAGAGTATGCTCCTCTGGGATAAAGCATGTCTTCGTCTTGGGCAGCTTGAGCCCCTCGCTTCACTCAGGACTCTGTATAACTCTAGAGTCCCTCGTTACGCTCAGGGTTCAATATGCCGCCCGCGACGTAAGACACTACTTTATCCTCTTAGTGCATAATCTACTATTAAAGATCAACAGCCTGTAAGTAGGTGAGATACCTATAATTTATTCAGACACACCTTTCCATAGGTGCAATGCAGGAAGATATCAAAATAATATTGCTTACAAGAGCATAAATCGCAACCTACCTACCTACTGCACTTACAAATACCTAATAACAAGGAAATGAAATAAATCTCACCATACTCAACCTTATCACCCTACAATACGACTCCGTATGACAGGCGCAGTTGTAAATAACACTCGGTGGCAGATTTATCAGTTGACAGTCGAAAGTGGGCTTTATGACGTTGAGATAAGGTGTTGGCGAGACGCGCTGGGTGCGAGGGCAGTAACCTTAAAGCCAGTTTACGTGTATGGTTTAATATCACGCTTGTTAGGGGTGTACGGAAAGGCCTTTTCGGTAATCTTTCATATTTCGAACTTTTGCCGAAAATTCCGATTAGAATCGCAACTCGTAGTTTTAAGGGATTTAGATATATTTTAAACCAACTTAAAAAAAAAGAAGGAGGTTCTCTATTCGTGTTTTTTTTACAAACTTTATATTAACTTTCAATGTATGTCCGGGTGGAATCTTGCAACTGAATTATAAAGCAGTTATCCTCAACCGATTGAGATGAAATTTGGCATACCTGTCAAGTTACGATGACAATACAATATGATGGTGACAGCGAGCTGATCTGATGATGGAGACGGAAGGTGGACAACGAAACTCCTCGATGGATAATAGTAGACTGGCCGTGTTTAGGCTCATTTTGATCAGCACACGGTTACGATCACTAATTTTATAAAAGCTTGTATTGAAAAAAATATTTTTCAACAAAAAACTTATTACTGTTTTATTTTAAACATAACTAGTGGTATGCCACGACTTCGTCCGGGGGTTTTCCATACAAACTTTAACACCCCGCTCAAATATTCGAATTCCTTTCATGGCGCACCCATTTTAATTTTTTATTTTATGTTGACTTATTTTGGCAAGTTGTCATTTTGGGAAAGATTACTTTTTTGGGAAAGTGGTCATTATGGGTAAGTTAACTATTTTGGGAAAGTGGTCATTATTGGAAAGCTTTATTTTTTGGGAAAGTGGTCATTATGGGATAGTAGACATTTGGGGAATAGTCATTTTGGTAAAGTAAACATTATGCATTATGCAATACACCAAGGTTACCTGGAAGAGAATGCTTTCTAGCATTCATTTCGCCTTTGTACTTCTTTGTTTTATGTGCAATAAATAATTTTCTAGCATTCATTTCGCCTTTGTACTTCTTTGTTTTATGTGCAATAAATAATTTTCTATCTATCTATCTATCTATGCACCTAATCGCACCCCTACACCGCAAAAAGAATGCACCCTCCAAATTGCAGGTCTCTTACGTAGTAACTATTATCTAATCTGTGCTTACAGTTGAGGTAGGCTGTGCGAGTGTGCGTTGATAGTCATTTGGTGAGTCAGTGAGTCAGACAGACGATTCGACATGCTCTGTTGCGCGGCGGGCGATAAGCCGGCTGAGATGCGAGAGGTTGTGGGTTCGATTTCAATTGCAGAACAAATGTTTGTATGGTCTACAAATTAGTTCCGAGTCTGTGTTGTGGTACATGGTACTCGTAGTTCCTGATACCCACGACACACGGGATCCTAGTGTGGGATCAGGACTATGTATGTGAACACACAGCGTTTGGTGTAATTTATTTTAAACTAGCGACTCGCCCCGGTAGTGTCGGGACGAAAAACACTCCCCCCCCCTATGTTACTCGCTGGTAATTCGGCTGTCTATAGATGAAATATTTTTTAAAATCAGGTAGTTCGTTTTTAGGTTATCCATTACAAACAAACAACCAAAGGTTACTTCTTTATAATATTAGTTATGTCATAATGTTAGCATGCTGTGTTCACTAGTATTAGAATTTACACCGGGAATGCCAGAAAACCAAATACTGTAAAAAGTTGTTGTGTTTAATTCGAGTTGTGAACAAGAAAAAAATAAAAAATAAATTGCTTTGGCTAACGCATCGGGGCCACGCCCACGTGTCTAGAATCTAGATATTAGTGTTCTGAACTTGCGTACATTTTTTTGTTGTAATTGCATACAATTTATTAGAATTTATATACCTACAGTTAGAATTACGGTTAAAATAAGAAAATAAAACTAAACTAAAAACCTACCTATCAGATCAGCAAGCCGTCACCCGACGGCATCGTGCCCAGAATGCTGGCTGCATTGCCACGCTGAATGGCAATGCTTATTCGTTGACCAAAATAAAAACCAGCATTCCGGTCACGCGTGTACTCAAAAAGACGCTCCGCAAGTTCTTTGTAAATTGTATGTGTCCCCGGTCCCCACGGGCCTAGAGTTTCCACGCCAAACGGCTCAAATATGTACCCTCTGTCGAGTAATGCATTTATACTTGCGCCGTTTGAGGGACTCCGCTGTTGTTGCTGCGGAGCCCGCACTGATGTACCCGGAAGATGGGACGGCGCCAGAGTATCGACACAGGTAGCGTCCCACACCAGAGTTATTAGATCATTTTATGGAGTTTTATGGTTCAGATACGTACCGTTGAACAGGCCGGCCGCATCGAGCGCGGAGAGGCCGTCAGGCGCCTTGCCGGCCGAGTCGGCATCATTGCCGCCCTCCTTGTCCATACCACGCCTGGAAAACACAACATTGCCGATTAACTACATGGGAAGAAGTAAGCCGTGGTGTGTGTTAAGAAAAGACCCCACCCTACTCCACCCACGGATAACGTTACAGTCGACTAAGGTATTAGTAGTTCAAAACTAAGATAAATAAATCCTATTAATACTATAAACGCGAAAATTTGTAAAGATGTTTTTTTTTATACTACTTGGATGACGTAACAATCAAAAGGCCCACCTGATGTTAAGCGGTAACCTCTGCCTATTACCAGTGCATTACCTCATAGGCCAAGTCCATCTAGGACGCACCCTATGTGGCATTGCACTGCGCCCGCCACCCTGAGACATAGATGAAAAGTCTCATGTGCCTGTAATTTCACCGGCACCCTTACCCTTCAAACCGGAACACAGCAATGAAAGCACAACTGCATGGCGGCAGAAATAGGTATTGTAGTAGTACTTCCCCGGACGAACTTCTCGAAAAGCTCTACTACTACTATTAGATGTATCTTTGTTACTCTTTCACGTAAAAACTACTGGATGGATTTGGATGAAATTTGGAAAGGAGATAACTGCACTCCCGGAATAACACATAGGCACATTTTTATCCCGAAATTCCCACGGGATCGCGACTTACGCGGGTGAAACCGCGGGGCGCTGCTTGTAATAAATAATGCTGGACAGTTCACACAACATTATCTAGCCGCAAGCTAAGCAGAGCTTGTGTTATGGGTACTAGATAACTGATATACTTAATACAATACATTACATACATAGTAATTATTTATTATACGAGATAGAAAATACACAAATCTGCAGATCGTACAAATAATGGTTCCGAGGCGGGAATCGAACCAGCAACCTCCTGCGTCGCAGGCGAACCTTCGCCCGCCGCGCTACAGAGGTCGTCACACATAGTCACACGCCTTTTACCCCGAAAGGATAGGCAGAGCCTCAATGGACCCCTTTTCACAGTGGGTTGCATTGCAGCATCGTGGGTGGGATAGGAACATATCTAGGCGAATCTAAAATTAGGTAATTAATTCTAGGTTTTCTTGATTTGTTTATTCACATATTACCTACCATACCTTTCATACCTATTTCTGTCGCAAAGCAGTAGTGCTCGCATTGCTGTGTTCCGGTTTGAAGGGTAAGGGTGCCGGTGAAATTACAGGCGCAAGAGACTTTTCATCTTTATGTCTCAGGGTGGCGGGCGCAGTGCAATGCCAGATAGGGCGTGTCCTAGGTGGACGTGACCTATGACCTGCTTGCTCCGTCATTCAAGTAGTATAAAAAAAAAAAAAAAACGCCAACCCTAGCTTCACTGGGGTTTTCCCCTGAAAAAGATTTAACATTCGTGCGTTTACTCAACTTCTCAAGTTAGGTCCCACTTTTGTAACTTTATGAATGAAATAATGAAAAACCAAAAATGCGTAAACACATCGTTACGTAGGTGGAGTTCGTAGTACGTATAGTATTATTTTATCTGTGGTAGTACGTTGCCACCCTATGGTTGGATCAATGGCTACCCCATTAACCCACCCCCTACACCCCACATGGTGAATGAACGTTTTTTTTAATGTCGTGTTCACCCTCAAGTTTCCTCCCACTTTTGAAAGTTAGAACGAGTTTTTTTATTACATACATACATACATAGACACACGCCTTTTTCTCCGAAGGGGGTGTAGGCAGAGCCTCAATGGGTCTTTTTTCACGTGGCTTGCATGCACCATCGTGGAATACAGACGTGACAAGTGGTGAGCTCATCGCCGCCATTGTTACCCACGACTGCCTGATGGGGTAGCGCTTCCTTCCATTTAACAAATTGCATAATAAGCTAGCAGCCAGGACAAATCTTAACAAACGAATCTTATCAACAAGTCCGGGTAAGTTGGCTTTTCCTACATCCGCGGGAGGAGACGGAGAGGTCTATTATTAGGCCAGACACTCCACAGCACTTTTTTCATTGTGTTTTTATTGGCCTGGTTTAATCCTTTAGTGGCTGATAGCCAGCTGTCGAAACCCTCCATTTCCTCCCGTGGATGTCGTATAAAAGGGGGAGGCCTTGTCCAGATGCAACTGATTCGTCTAAATGCAACTGCCGATGATAATGATAAATCCCTTAGTTCGCTCTCACGACATCCACGGGAGGAGACAGAGGGTCTATTCAGATCAGAGACGTGCGTTGGCAAAATTCAAGGTCAAAAATGGAAAGCTCCCTAATAACCCAAAAACTTTTTCCCATATTACAATAATTTAATTTAATGCAACCCTCCCGAATAATGCAATAAGGATGCCACCCCACCCCCCCTACAGCTGATACGGAGGTGTTTTTGTACCCCACACTCCCACAGAGTACTACTTTCGAGTTTGTACCCGCGGGCGGTAGAATAGCTAATATATACTACGTAGACTACGTAGGTATACATAATAAATATTGACCTGGGTCAGGATTCTGGTTCTGACGTCATAGGATCTAGATCTCATAGAAACGGTGCCGAGTTTGGGCCATGCTCGTACCTAATAAAAAAATACCTAGTTTAAAACCCTATGGGTATTTTTTTTTTTTTTACTAGCGACTCACCCCGCTTTCGCACGGGTAGTCCCCGGTGAACCCCCCCCCCCCCTCCTACTCCACCCCCTCTATATCTCCTGGTTCTAAGCTACCTCCCCACCAATTTTCAGCCAAATCATTCGCCCGTTCTTGAGTTATAAGTGGTGTAACTAACACGACTTTGTTTTATATATATATATAGATATCTATTAAGTGTGTGTGTGTGTGCTAAAAAATAAATCTTTCTTTCTTTCTTTCTAATAACGGTATCCCTAAGATAATAAGTGCCTAATAATGCCCGGGATACGCGAGGCCAGCAGACCAAACCAGGATAGTCAAAATTTGTACTTGAAAGGAGGTGGGCAGACGCTGACCCAGGTCAAAAATAAATAAGCCAGGGTCTCTACATGGAAGTAATTAGTAAGGTTCTAAATGTTGTTTATTGTCCAATTTTTCTAAAGAACTTGTTTATGTTTAGAAGACTGGAAACCAAAGTTGTATTTCTAAATAATTAGGTAAATCAACTCATTGCATTTGCGTGTAACAAAACGCAACAAGCTTCATTACTTTCCCACAACTTCTACGCAAGAAATTATTATTATATAAGCTCTTTCATAACTAAAAGTATATCAACTGTACGTTACGTTCGTCAAAAAAGTTGGGTCAAACATTATATGGTGAGTTGCCCATGTTCTTTAAGTGAAAGATGACTCTAGCTCGCTAGAAACCTGCTTTAAAATAAAAAAACCGCATTCAAATCGGCTCACCCATTTAAGAGCTACGGTACCACAGACACAGACACATATACAGCGGTCAAACTTATAACACCCCCCTTTTGCGTCTTTGGTTAAATACTGTTACATAACTTATGAACCCTACACTAAGCGGGGTGCGACACGCGCTTGGGCAGAGATTACAAGTCCGGTGTATTCCAGACATTACATCGGGTGCAGCCGTATTCTTATTAGTCAAACGAGACGCTTCGAGTTATTTTCACAACTTAACAGTATGTGCAATGTACAGGTGAGAACATAAGTGTTTGCGCCAAATAGCACCAACGGGCGCTGGAAATTGCGTAATAACACTTTTACCTCACTAGAATTTTCAGTGTTGAATTCTATGGGGGAGATCTCGTCCGTCAGAGACGTCTAAAGGCTCCTTCCTGATGTTCACTACTCAGGTGGATGCTGCTACCCATCCCTGGTGTTTTTTTTTATACTACTAGAATGACCGATCAAGCAGATGGCGCACCTGATGTTAAGTGGTACCCTCTGCCTATGAACAGTGCATTACCTCATAGGTCACGTCCACCTAGGCCGCGCCCTATGTGGCATTGCACTGCACCCGCCACCCTGAGACATAAAGATGAAAAGACTCATGTGCCTGTAATTTCACCGGCACCCTTACCCTTCAAACAGGAACACAGCAATGCGAGCACTACAGCTTTGCGGCAGAAATAGGTATGGTGGAAGTACTTCCCCGGACGAACTCTCTCACAAAAAAGCTCTACTACTACTAAATAAGTGTAGTTTAAACACTCTGAATACCAGGTCAGGGTTAAGATGGAATGTGGGTAACATAATGTTATTCAACCTTCTAAAGGTGATTTAAAGTGATAATCCTCCCCCCATCCCCCATTGCGTTCTATAGGGGAGATCAGTAGACGTCTGCTCATGTTGAGTACTCAGGTGGATGCTGCTGCCCATCCCCTGGTGTAGTTTAAAAACAAAAATTCTAATTTCCAGATCAGGGTTAAGATGGAATATGGGTTACATAATGTTATTCAACAGCATCAAGCACTCTGCCATTTTCGAATCACTAAGTAACCAGGAAATTCCATCTTCCTACATCAATATTTTAAAACAGATTTACCTCAATAGCACTGCAGCAATAAAAATAGACACTGTTGGACCAACCTTTAGTATCCAAAAAGGAGTAAAACAAGGAGACCCATTATCCCCAAAACTCTTCACATCTACCCTACAAGAAGTTTTCAAGAAATTAACAACAAGCTGGAGGGAAAAGGGCGTTATTATCGGCAAAAAGAGGTTAACTAACCTTCGTTTTGCCGATGATATTGTGCTATTCTCCGCTTCAGCTTCAGAACTTGAAACAATGCTGAACGAATTAAACATGGCAAGCCTCGAAGTTGGACTAAGTATGAACAGATCAAAGACCAAGCTTATGACAAATAGCACCCAGCACGTGGTACAAGTAGGGGGTGGGGATGTGGAATACGTCGAGGAATACCTGTACCTAGGCCAATTAGTATCCTTCCAGGGACGACAAGATCTCGAAGTCACTAGACGTACTGAAAATGCCTGGAAGGGATACTGGTCAATGAAACACCTAATGAAAGGTACACTTCCTTTAACATTGAAACGGAAGCTTATGGACGTGTGTATTCTCCCCATCCTCACCTACGGCGCACAGACCTGGTCTTTGACTGATCAACAAAAGTCCAAACTCGGGGTTTGCCAGCGAGCCATGGAGCGCAGTATTCTAGGAGTCAGACTGATAGACCGCGTTCGCAACAGTATACTGCGCTCCAAAACTCAAATCGCGGATGTCGGACAGAAAGCGGGTGGATTGAAGTGGGATTGGGCGGGTCACGTCTGCCGCATGTCAGACGAGTTATGGGCTAAAACCATAACAGAGTGGACGCCTCTGAACGGAAAACGATCTCGTGGCAGACCGCGGCGAAGATGGAGAGACGAAATAGATACCTATTTAAAGGATTGGTCTACAGTGGCCCAAAATAGAGAGGACTGGAGAGAAGGAAGGGAGGCCTTTGCCCTGCAGTGGGACACCACAGGCTCTTAATAATAATATAATAATAATAATAATAAGCCCCTCATAGCCCAACCCCACGTCCGAGCTGACCATCTTAGCCACGTGAGGGGCGGACACCTGTAACGAAATAACCTAACAGGTGACTAAAAAGGGCAATGGCGAACCCATCATGATGGAGCAAGGTAAAAGTAGTAAACGTATATGGTCGCTTCCCGGGGGTGATCGCCGGGGCACGTCTGGAGCCGATGCTGGACGTCACAGCATGCAAGCCATCGGTGGCGAGGGTAATGGGTGGCCCTCTGCCGGGGAACCCGAACAATGCGAGCCCAACAGAAGGTATAACCTACGGTCACTAGCTAGGAGCCGGAGCACATCTGCCGGCACTGCAAGACGCAGCATGACGAGTAATGACGTCACGGGAGTAAGGAGGCTAGCTCCAATCGAGGAAGGGAGCCATTGTAGCCGTATAGATAGGACCGAAGAGTCTAAGGAAGTCCTATCATCTTCATCTGTATCCTCGCCTTCATCTCTTTTTCCATCTCTTCCTTCTTCTCCACCTTCATACTTAAACTATAACTATGTTAATTCTGACTTTTCTCCCCCTTCGCCGAAATCTTCGGTTTCACCGATTCAGTTCAGAATGCAGCCCAAACAACTGGCTGCCGTCCGTAGGACAAGAAGTAGTAGTAGTGCAGTAACACCAGCTGAGGATGTTTCGCAGGAGGCACAAGCCACTCAACCTGCGACCACCAAAGCTGGCAAAACAAGAGTACGCATGAAATGGGATGAGGAAATTAATACTTTCATCATGCGTACATACTTATATGTAACGAAATTAGAAACGGATAGGACAATGTACTGCAAAAAATTATTCGAACAATTTCAAATTAAATATCCCGATGTAAAGGTATCATCTCAAAGAGTATCAGACCAAAGAAGAGTAATAGTTAGAAATAAACTTTTAACGGATCAGCAATTAGATAACATTAAAGTAGAAATATCCGAACAGTTGCGAATTGATGAGGAAATTAACAATATTTCGGTATCCTTAACCACAGCAACATCTGTAGTGGAATCTCATCCTCATACACAAGCATCTACAGTAGATACTGTCTCTCCTCTTACAAGTCTATCACATCATGTTAGTCAACTCACCTAACATCTCGACACCAACACCCGCGGCAATACCGACAACAGACATAGTAACGAATACTTCTGTACAAGAGCTGATAGAACAACTTCAAACTAATTTAACTATTTATTCAGAAATAGACCCATCAACTCGTCCTAAGTTGCCCCGATTGAGAGAAAATCGTAAATTGTACGAACTTGTTCACGTATTTAATCATGAGATACTAAGCAAGTTTTATTCCATAGACTCTGACTTGACTCACTTACACACGCTCATATACTGCTGTGCTCATATACTGCATATAAGTTGTGATCAGCACACAGCTAGGGTATAAGATTTCTGTAGATCCAAGCCCTAGGCGTAAGCCACAAAGTAACAAACCACCATGGCAGATCCGATTAGAAAATGACATCAAAATACTGCGAGCTGATATAGGTAGGCTGACTCAGTATATTAATCATAATAGACACGCCAATTTAGTTCGGAAAGTTCAGGAGATATTCGTTAAATATAAAGTGCATTCAACTCATGAGACAGATAATGTAAGACCCGAAGAATTTTTAGACACATTAAAACAAAAATTAGCTTTGAAGTCACAGAGATTAGCTCGATATATAAAATCATTGCAAAGAAAATTAGACAACAAATTATTTACAGCAAACGAGAAAGGATTTTATAGGGCACTTAAAAATGACCCAGCCAACGAAAACATCACTTCCGATGTTCCTTCAGAATATGATCTTCGAAATTACTGGGCAGACATATGGAGGAAACAAAACGAACACAATGAAAATGCTGACTGGATCAAAAATGAAGAAGCAAAAGCGGAAACGATAGAACAGATGGAGTTCACTGACATTAGTAAGATGGATATAGAAATAATAACGCGAAAGATGAAAAACTGGAAAGCTGCCGGTATTGATGGAGTACACAGCTTTTGGTACAAAAAGTTATCAGTTCTTCATGACATATTAGCCAAAACTATTTCAAATTTAATACAGGGTGCCGAAGAACTTCCGTTGTTTGCTACTAAAGGTATTACTTACATGCTTCCCAAAAGTAGTAATACAGCTGAACCCTCTCAGTATCGGCCAATCACTTGCTTACCAACAATATATAAATTAATAACTTCTTGTATTACATATAAAATCAACGATCACTTAAACCAAAATAATGTGCTAGCTGAAGAACAAACGGGATGCCGACAATACCATAAAGGATGCAAAGAGCAGTTAATAATTGATTCGACCATTCTTAAACACGCAACTACACATAGCCGTAATTTAAATCTTTCGTATATTGATTATAAAAAAGCGTTTGACAGCGTACCACACTCCTGGCTTATTCGCATCTTACAAATCTACAAAGTAAATCCCGACATAATAACCTTCCTGGAAAGTGCCATGGGTACTTGGCGGACATCGCTGTATCTCTCTAACAGCACCACAGTTGTCACCACAGATGAAATTCCAATTACAAATGGCATTTTTCAGGGAGACTCTCTCAGTCCTTTGTGGTTTTGTATGGCATTAAATCCGTTAACTTCCTTGCTTAATAATGCAAACTGTGGATACAAACTTACACCAAACACTGAAATTAGTCACCTAATGTACATGGACGATATTAAATTATTTACTAAAACTGAGAAGGAAATGAAAATACTAATAGAAGTAACAACACAATTTAGTAATGATATAAATATGTCTTTTGGGTTCGATAAATGTAAAACTCTTAATTTGCGTAAAGGAAAAGTTATTGGTAGTGATAGTGTTCAGGATAGCTACTTTGGTATTATGGAAGAAAATGACACATAAATATCTGGGCTTGCATGAGGGAAGGACTATAAATCACACCCAAATTAAAAAAGATCTACGTAAAGAATACTTCCACAGATTGCATAAAATTTGCAAAAGACCACTTTACTCTAAAAACTTATTCAAGGCTCTTAATACTTACGCCATTCCAATCCTTACGTACTCGTTTGGTGTAGTAAAGTGGTCAGCTAGTGATATTAAACAAATAGAAATGAAAACAAGAGTAACACTAACCAGGCACAATTATTTACATCCGAAATCAGCAATTGAAAGAATGTCAATTGAAAGAGTTAAAGGTGGTAGGGGATTAATAGACATCAAGACTTTATGGGAGGGTCAAGTTAAGAATTTGAGAAATTTCTTTTTCGATAAATCAACCATGATTAAAATTCATTTAGCGGTAATAGAATCAAGGTAATAAATCAAAAATTTACACCACTAAATCTAGTTGATAGAAACCGTACATTTTTAAGCTTGGACGAAATTGTTATGGAGAAGTTAGCAAAATGGCGAGGCAAAGAACTGCACGGAAGGCACCTGCTTGATTTGGAACAGCCGCATGTAGACCTACAAGCCTCGAATAAATGGTTGAAACTCGGATCTCTCTTTCCAGAAACGGAAGGATTTATAATTGCTATTCAGGATCAGGTAATTAACACCAGAAATTACAGGAAGTTCATTCTTAAGGACCCGAATATGCAAAATGATAAATGCAGGAAATGTCATCGCCAATCTGAAACGATCCAACACATAACGAGTGCCTGTCCCAGCCTCGCCCAGACTGACTACACCCACCGTCACAATCAGGTAGCTAACATAATACACCAAAAACTTGCCATCAAATATAAACTGATTCGCGATAAACTGGCTCCTTACTACCAGTACTCTCCGAAGCCTGTGCTGGAGAGCGACAGCCACAGGATGTACTTTGATAGAGCGATACTTACAGATAAAACAATACATTACAATAGACCGGATATAACACTAATGGACAAACATAACAAAATTGCTTATTTAATAGATATTGCTGTTCCAAATACACATAATTTACAAAAAACTATAACTGAAAAAATTAACAAATACACTGAACTCAAAGAAGAAATAATTCGAATATGGAAACTAAATAAGGTGTACATCGTGCCGCTGGTCCTCTCCAGTACGGGAGTGATACCGAAATATTTACTTAATTCCCTCAAGGTAATTGATTTACCAGAAAACACCTATTTTACTATGCAGAAGGCAACCATCCTTAACACGTGTCGGATTGTACGGAAATTTCTACAAGAAGACACGACAATAATTCAACTTCATGATTCTCACTTGGCTTAGGCCCGTGCGTTTCATTGATACCGAAATATTTATATTTCGAGAGAAAAAGAAAATGAAAAAATAATAATAATGTTATTCAACCTTCTGAAGGTGATTTAAAGTGATATTCCTCCCCCCATTGCGTTCTATAGGGGAGATCAGTAGACGTCTGTTCATGTTGAGTACTCAGGTGGATGCTGCTGCCCATCCCCTGGTGTAGTTTAAACACATAAATTCTAATTTCCAGGTCAGGGTTAAGATGGAATGTGGGTTACATGATGTTATTCAACCTTCTGAAGGTGATTTAAAGTGATTATCATACTAGTCATTATGTACGTCACGGCCCTTCGAATACCATTTTATTACACCCAAATTATATGTTAAATACAAGCATTTACACGAACAAGGTTGAAAAGATTTAAATATAGTTACGGCTAGAGTTACCAGGCGACAGGAATTTTCCTGACATGTCAGGAATTTAGGCCTTCTATCAGGGATACAGGAAAAATTAGAAGTTTTCTGGAATTTTAAAGATTGAAATGAAAACCTCCCATTAATGAGTCTCATTTTGTTCTTGGAATGCAAATTAAATATGAATTTTTTGTTCAGTTCTGGCAGCCAGTCCACTCTTGGATTGTTGACTTTTAAGGCTCAGTCGCAAAACGTCCACTTGTCATAATGTACACTCGTTTTTAGGGTTCCGTAGTCAAAGACAAGGAACCCTTATGGATTCGTCATGTCTGTCTGTCTGTCTGTCTGTCCGTGTATGTCACAGCCTTTTTTTTCCGAAACTATAAGAGCTACACTGTTGAAACTTGGTAGGAAGATGTATTCTGTGAACCGCATTAAGATTTTTACACAAAAATTGATAAAAAACAATTATTTTTGGGGTTCCCCATACTCAGAACTCAAATTTTTTTTTTCATGAAACCTATCCGTGTGGGGTATCTATGGATAGGTCTTCAAAAATGATGTTGAGGTTTCTAATATAATTTTTTTCTAAACTGAATAGTTTGCGCGAGGGACACTTCCAAAGTGGTAAAAAGTGTCCCCCCCCCCCCCGTAACTTCTAAAATAAGAGAATGATAAAACAAAAAAAAAAATATGATGTACATTACCATGTAAACTTTCACTCAAAATTGGTTTGAACGAGATCTAGTAAGTAGTTTTTTTTTAATACTTCATTAATCGTAATCCATCCAAGAACTTTTATATTATGTTACTTGCTGCTACGGAACCCTTCATGGGCGAGTCCGACTCCCACTTGGCCGCTTTTTTGTTTTTACTTTTTTTACTGTTTGACTTTTTTGCACCATTTCTTTACTTTATTTTTTATTTTTTTTAACGGCATCATATTAAAAATGTCAGAGCTTAGCTGCCTGCAGCCTAACAAAAGAATTGCCCTTCTTTACTTATCAAAATTTTTATAGAGCCAAAATGTCAGGAAATCTAGTGAAAAGTGAAGTTGTCAGGAAATCTCATTTTAACATCTGGTAAACCTATGCGGCACCACTTATGCCCTCAACTGTACTTAGTTCTCAAACCACAACACTTCATAAAAAGTCGGTCGTCAGTACAAACGAATTTTAGCTCTATTTCTAACGCCACTAGATTCATAATTCCTTGTAGCGTCATTCCTACTCAGGCACACTTAGCTTTACGTAACATTCTGCTCTATCGCCTAGTATTTTAAGGTTGATATTATAATGGTTCTTCTTCCATATAGTGTTGCAAGTTTTTGCAGATTGTACGTAATTGTCAATTGTAAATCGGTAACACTGTTGTTTAATTCATAGCGATATCGATTTTATGCCATTAAATTATACAAACTAGCCGACACGTACTTACCTACTTAGTTTAATGTCGCACTACGCGCCTGTAGTCGAACTCAACTTCCGAGAGCGATCTTGAGAGCATTTACAATGTATGAATGTAAATATATTACCTATACTTAGTAGTCGCACCACGCTTAGGCCTGTAGGCGAACTCAACTTCCGAGAGCGATCTTGAGAGCGTTAACAATGTATGAATGTAAATATATTACCTATACTTAGTTGTCGCACCACGCTTAGGCCTGTAGGCGAACTCAAATTCCGAGAGCGATCTTGAGAGCGTTTACAATGTATGAATGTAAATATATTACCTATACTTAGTTGTCGCACCACGCTTAGGCCTGTAGGCGAACTCAACTTCCGAGAGCGATCTTGAGAGCGTTTACAATGTATGAATGTACATATGCAGTTTGTACATTATGAATATGGTTTTTCAAAGTGTTAAGTGAGAGTCGAATAGGCTTATTAAACCTATTTTTTAAGTTGACGACCTCTGTAGCGCGTCGGGCTACCCGGCTGAGATGCGAAAGGTTGCGGGTTCGATTCCCGCTGCGGGACAAATGTTTGTATGATCTGTGTGCTGATCAATATGAGCCTAAACACGGCCAGTCTACTATTATCCATCGAGGAGTTCCGTTGTCCACCTTCCGTCTCCATCATCAGATCAGCTCGCTGTCACCATAATATTGTATTGTCATCGGAACTTGACAGGTATGCCAAATATCACCTCAATCTGTTGTGGATAACTGCTTTAAAATTCAGTTGCAAGATTCCACCCGGACATACATTGCAAGTTAATGAAAAGCTTGTAAAAAAGCTCTACTACTTAAATACTAATAAATCTTACCTCGGGCGGCAGTTAGCATTCAGAGTCCATCATCCGTAGACACGTGACTCATCACACATCCTCACTCGACACGTCACATCACCACACTAACACTTCACCAACACATGCTCACTCCAATGAGTTCAATCCAGGCAGACCTGCAACAAAAACACACTTACATTAGTTGTCTATCAATAAATACATAGACACACGTCTTTAGCCCCGAAAGAGTAGACAGAACCTCAAAAGTCTCTTTTCACCAAGGGTTGTCCATATTCCACGATGTTGCAAGTTGCAACCCACTGTGAATAGAGGCCCATTGAGGCGCTGCCCACACCTTCGGGGAAAAAGGCGCGTGTCCATGTATTGATGTAGTATGTTTAGTAGTGGATGTGTTTTTTTTTTGAAAGAGTTCTTCCGGGGAAGTACTGCCACCATACCTATTTCTGCCGCAAAGCAGTAGTGCTCGAATTGCTGTGTTCCGATTTAAAGGGTATGGTTGCCGGTTAAATTACAGGCACATGAGACTTTCTATTTTTATGTCTCAGGTTGGCGGGCGCAGTGCAATGCCACATAGGGCGCGTCCTAGGTGAACGTGATCTGTGAGGTAATGCATTGTTAAAGGCAGAGGTTACCGCTTAACATCATCAGGTGGGCCATCTGCTTGTTCCGTCATTCAAAGTAGTAGAAAAAAATAAGTATGTATTCAATAAAAACCTTATGGAGTAAACTCCAATAAGAACCATAAGAAAAATATACCGTCACAATAACAATAAGAGACGCCACAACAACTCAACGGTATTATTGCCGACACTGATTCAGTAAAATTACCGTTCACAATCGTTACGACCCTTATTGGTCCTTTCCTCACCCCTGATATTACTTCCCTCTCACACTTATTACGATTTATATTGCCCTCTCACAAGGATACTTCAATTTGTTCCTTTTACATCGCTTGCTTTATTTTAATTGTTTTTGCATTCAAAGTATATTTTGATGAGTTGGTTTTTAGGGTTCTGTACCCACAGGGTGCCAAACGGAACTCTATTAGATACCTACTAAGTAATTTGATTTAATATTGTTTATAAAATTAATTGAAAAAACAAGCAATTTTGTACATCTCGGCAGCCGGAGGTAGCCGGTTAGAATTTTTACAGATTATGTGTTCTTTTAGTTGTAGTTATTTTATTTTTTGAGGAGGCGGTTCACATTTTTGTGCAAGTCATCTAAGATTTTAAGCGCCTAATTTTGCATCACAGGCAAATCTTTTACACTGTTGAATAAGTGTATAAAATAGATTTTTTTACACCTTCTCGACAATGTTTAATTACATATCATGCAACCTCAACATAAAGTAAAGAACCATTACCTCTTTAGAGAGGTAAAGTTGTATGAAACTCCCAAGGGAGGTAAAGTTATTTGAATTTGGAACGTCAAATTCGTGTGGAAACTCGTGGAAACTCTTAGTAAAAAAATGCCCACATGGCATTGTAGAGGTTTGTTCGTAAATCGAACTGGCCACCATAAGCAGAACTCAATTTCAAAGAATGTGAAACAAAAGACTGTAAGACGGATTTTCAGTGAATTTTTATTGTCTCGCAGAAGGTGTGAAAGGCAGAGTATACTCCACTGGAATAAAGCCTGTCTTCGTCTTGGGCAGCTTGAACCCGTCGCTTCACTCAGGACTCTACATAACTTTACAGTCCGTCGCTACGCTCAGGGTTCAATATGCCGCCAACGACGCAAGACACTGCTCCTGTCAGTGCGCAATCTACTATTTCCAAATCGGTTCATAAATGAAGGAGATATGAAGCATACAAAAATATACAGTCGAATTGAGAATCTCCTCCTTTTTAAAGTCGGTTAAATAGCCAAAACTATCAGACAAAGCGAGCACCCTAACGCTATGGTCATCGCGTCGTGAACGTCACAGAATAAAGTGAGTACAATTTGGTGAGGGGTGCCACCCCAGGGGTGAGGTCGCCGATAAACGCGGTAGTTTTGGCAAATTATGCCAAATGCCGTGTTTCTTTGATTTACTACATTTACTGAGCGAGCTTTTAAATAACTTAGGACTCTGTAATCACAATATGAGACATGAAACAGGGTTCATATATAAGGGTAGTTTTAAGAGGCCCATTGAGGCTGTGCCTACCTCTTCGGGGAAAAAGGCGTGTGTCTATGTATGTTATACAGGGGGCCAATTCTACTAAACTAATTGTATTTACAAAACAAAAACAAAAAATTGTTAATGAAATTAACATGAAAATAATGTTGTGTTAAATGGACAGCATTATTTATTTATTATTTATTTATTATTATTATTGTCTCATAATGTTGTGTGAACTGTCCAGTATTATTTATTTATTTTATTTATTTATTTATAATTGTCACTTTTGCCACTTTTGGTATTCTACTAACTTCAATGGTTTTTCAATTGCATTACAATTGGAACATTTTGAAACAATCGTAAAACCTTTCTTCGTAAAAATTCGTAAAATCATAAACTTAGCAGACTATCATTTTTAATGACAATTGTAATTGCATAGTAATATAATGGCTTTTCATTAAAAAATAGTAGAAATGGGCCCCCAGATTGCAATAACGTGCACCATCGTGGGATATAGACGTGACAAGTAGTGAGCACATCGCCGCCATTGCTTCCCACGACTGACTCAGCTAACGCTTTCTTCCAGTAACAACACATTTCTTAAAGTAAGCTAGCAGCCAGGACAAATCTTATACCAAGGAATCTTATCAACAAGTTTTTTTTTTTTTATCTATGATAGACCTTTGTTTGAGCACGATCTCACCTGTTGGTAAGTGACGATGTGGCCGAAGATGAAGCACAAAGGTCTAGATGAGGAGATGGAGGGGTCTATTCTTGGGCCGGACATACCACGGATAAGCACCAAATTGTATAATGCTTTCATTCCATAGATGAATCTTTGATAATTGATGATTTCTTTGTGTTTGGAATTCACGTACAATGAAGGATTAAACGAACTAATCTGATGAGAAGTTCTAACTTCTAATCTAATTCGACCTCTGTGGCGCGGCGGGCGAAGCTTCGCCTGCGACGCAGGAGGCTGCGGGTTCGATTCCCGCCTCAGAACAAATATTTGTGTGATCTGCAGATATTTGTTCAGGGTGTTTTGGGTATTTTCTATGTATAATAAAAAATATCTATCTATGTATTGTATTAAGTATATCAGTTATCTAGTACCCATAACACAAGCTCTGCTTAGCTCGGGGCTAGATAATGTTGTGTGAACTGTCCAACATTATTTATTATTATTATAATTATACATTGACTGATGTATATCACGTTTTTTTATGTTTGTTTTGGCGTTGGAACTTCATCATTTTGCCATTTTGCCGCTTTACGAAAGATAAATTGTTACTATTGTGGCAATCAAAATATTTAATCACAAAAGAAATAAAAGAACTGCCAGAATATACTTACAAAAAACAAATTATAATTGGTTAGTTATAGGTTGTTTTAATAATTTAATTGTTTTTTTTGGACCTGCAATTGTGTGATCTTGATGTCAAACATTTAATTTATTTGACCTGGGCTGTTATTCGCTATGACCATATGAGATTACTTGTCAATAACGTGTGACGTCACAATGTATTCTGAACGATGATTCCACGCAGATATCGTAACGAGCCCGCGTTATGTCACGTTTGGTCATAGCGAATAAGGGGGCGGGTGCTTTATTTATTAATAATTTTTTCACAGCGTTTAATAATGTGACTTGAACTAGGTACCTATTTTTATATTCAGTTAATATCAATATAATTATAATTGTATGCTAAGCTTAAGAGGAATGTGTCGGAAATAATATAATTACTATTTAAGGTGGTTGATTTTTCATACAAACATATTTTACACATATATAAATAAATAAAATAAAATAAAAGGGCATTTATTCTTTACACTAAACTAAAAAATAACAAAGGATATAGGTATAAAAAAATAACATATTTAGTATGGGCGAACGATGATGGGCGAACTTAGTATAATTTTACACTGAAATGACAGTTGTTGGCTTTTATATTGGTCATTAATTGCGGTAAATCATATTTGGTTGAAGAAAACAGTGGACTAATAGCGAAAATAACATCGAAATTACTTGTATGGACTAAAATTTCGATGATATTTTCGCTATAATAATGACCAATATAAAAGCCAACAACTGTCATTTCAGTGTAAAATTATACTATGTTCGCCCATATTTGTGCAAATACGTTTTTGATACAAACGCAACCACCTTAATATCTTTAATTTAACCACATTTTATGCCATAAATAAATTTCATTTCTTTTTCATGTCCAATTTGATTATGCATCACTTTAGGTTTAGCCGTTGCTTTATATCGTTTGTATTGCAAAATTGCCTGATCTCGTATAACTACGGACAATCCAAGCAAAATTCGTTTCACACGGCGTCGTAGAAAGGACCGTCTGTATGCCTAGCTAAAGCGAAACCGCGTAGCGTTGCCACCTCTATGAGGCCAATCAGCGCTAAAATCGCTTGATAAATTTGAAAATAGCGCTAGAATCCGCTAGCTTGAAAAGAAATGGCATAGTAGTAAAATATTTTTATTTATTTCAATACAAATTGTATTTATCATTTTAAATACCTATACAAGTAATTTATTTTGTAAAAACTAAAAAAACCTTCAACACAATGAAACGGCTGAACCGATTTTGATTAAACATAGCTAAGAACACTCCCGACAAATGCACCTTTCAAACAAAAAACAAAAACGAAATCGGTTGATCCGTTCGGGAGCTACGATGCCACAGCCAGACACACACGCACACACACACACACACACAATACACACACTCACACACAGACACGTCAAACTTATAACACCCCTTCCTTTTTGCGTCGGGGGTTAAAAATAGTCTTCGGGGAATACCCTATGCAAAACATATGCAACGGAACGGAAGCTAAACTAACTGCGGTGTTGCTGCTTACTTCCTACTTTTTGCCGAGATTGCGACGTGATTACTACTAAGTTTGGTCTGTCATAAAAACGCGCTATATTTTCCGCTAGGAGTTAACATTAAAATTTCAGCGCTAAGCGTCCCAAAAAAGCGCTAGATCTAACTGCGAAAGCGCTAAAGTGGCAGCACTGAACCGCGTTCCATAGTTTATAGGGCGTTACCCCTTATTAATGTGCACACTACTAAACATTACATCTCAAACGGCTCTGCAAGAAAGTAATACACCTGTCCCACTCCCGCCGGAGTCCACTACCTGGGAGAGAGGAGGATGGCAATCGAAGGACAGAATCGATATATGACATGACCAGTGTTTTATTTCGTTGAGGACACTCTTTGACTGTGTGAGTGGGTTTGCTTTAGATTTTGTAATTGAATGCGTTTTAGTAGATTTGCAGTTGAAAGGTACTTATAGATGCATTAACGGAACAAGCGCGAGGATTGGTATTTAATGGGGTTTATGCAGAGTTACGAGTTCACTTTAGTGGAGTACTTCGTCGATACGACTGAATTTAACTACAACTATTTGATGTCATTGCTTTACTTCTAATTTTTTTTATTTTTTTTATTCTATTGTATTTATTTATTGCTTACATGTACTTACAATATTGTTAGTATAAGGTCTTATTTCTAATGTTAGATAAGTAAGTTGGTATGAGCCCCGTTAGGGCGCTGCAATTTTTGTGATCACGACCACATAGGCAATAATAGTGAAATAATAATATGTCAACTAGTAGGTAAGTATAGAACACAAAGCCATTTCAAAATAATGTCCTAAATCAATATCCGTAAAATATTATACAAGGAATTTTTTATTCAAGGAAGATAGATAGATAGATAGATAGATTAACTCTTTATTGTACACAAATAACACACAGAAACACAAAACATAACTCAATAACAAAAAAATAACAGAAATGTACAATGGGCGGTCTTATCGCTTATAGCGATTTCTTCCAGACAACCTTAGGATGGAGAGGACTATATGGAAGAATGGGACAGTGGTGTTATCACCTTGACATATACACATATCATTAAATATATACAAACCTACATTATAATACATAAAAATAAATACATAATAATATAAACACAACATAAAAGCAGACAAGAACAATGAAAACTCAACAGGACGAAGAAGACGATTGGAGATAAAACAGTTTGACACGATCTTTAAAAGAATGCAACGACGGAGCAAGCCGAATCGACAACGGTAATGAATTCCACAGCCGAACAGCTTGCACCGTAAAAGAGTCAGTGTAGAAAGAGCTGTGATGAATGGGGAACTTTAGAGCTAGATTTTCTGATGAACGAAGAGAATGAGGGTTGGAACAATGGAGAAACTCAAAGCACTCCTTCAGATACGGTGGAGCAGAAGGATTAAACAATATATTATGGAGAAGAGAGAGGATATGAGTATTCCGGCGAAGGTGAATGGGAAGCCACTTGAGTTTGGAAGACCAACAGCTTAATTTATAAACAAAATATTCTTACAAAATAGGTATCGGAAAAGCCAATTATCTTCAATAAATGGCGTCATTTCCCATTTGCAAGTATAATTCTTGTATTTTCAGTAGAATTTGCAGCGTTACAATGCTTCCAAGTTGTCAAAGTCACAGTCAACTCATGTAAAAAGGTGGGCATTTTACAAAAACTTTGGTAGACAATTTCCACCAATATGAAAAGTCACGCAATACACTTCCATTTAATTTTACTACATTTGTGCTCTATAGACGAGCTAAATTGGTTAAAATGCCACCAAAATTAAACAGAAAAACTCAAAAAAACACTAGCAAAAAACTAAATATAGTCGTCTACCTATATTTAGTTTTTTGCAAGTGCGTCTCTTTTCAAAAATGGCGAAAAGAGTCGATTTTCTTGATAGTAGATTTTTTAGGAGATTCACCTTCTTGCTCGTCAATCGGTAGTTAGATAGTTATACTTTTAACTTATTTCGTTCGTAGAGAAATGATGGAACAAGCAGATGGCCCACCTGGTATTAAGCGGTACCCTCTGCCTATGAACAGTGCATTACCTCACAGGTCACGTCCACCTAGGACGCGCCCTATGTGGCATTGCATTATTTGCACTGCGCCCGCCACCCTGAGACGTAAGGATGAAAAGACTCATGTGCCTGTAATTTCACTGGCACCCTTACCCGTCAAACCGGAACACAGCAATGCGAGCACTACTGCTTTGCGGCAGAAATAGAGTGGGGGAGTTGGGGGTGGTAGTACTTCCCCGGACGAACTCTTTCACAAAAAAGCTCTACTCACAGGAAGAGGAGGGTCGCAGGAAGACAGCTCAAGACTGTACTTCGTGGCGTTCTATTGGGGAGGCCTATGTCCAGCAGTGGACTTCACAGGCCGATTATGATGATGATGATGATGATGGTGATGATGATGATGATGAAATCATCGTATCCAACAGTCACATACATAGTCATGATCCCACACTAGGATTCCCTGTGTGAGAAACTGTGTATCAGAAACTACGAGCACCATGGCACCATAACACCCAGACCCGGAACAAATATTTGCAGTTCATACAAACATTTGTCCCGCGGCGGGAATCAAACCAGCAACCTTTTCGAATCTCAGCCGGCTACTCACCCGACGCGCAACACAGGTCGATGCTTTGGATTCGTGAATTATAAAAGTAAACTGGCATGCAAAGCTGAGGGTACAAATTGTAAGTCCAGTCAGCAGAGGGGTGACAACAAGCACCCCTAATAATACTTTAGGTATACATAGGACAAGCGGCAAAGGGTGGTTGATCCATTATAATCCGATTTTTGTAATCAAACATTTTATAATTGAAAGAGGCGTCACGAAGCTTTGAATAAGTTTTTTGTGATAAATATATTTTCAATAAAAGTTTTTATTAAATTAGTGATCGGAACTGTGTGCTGATCGAAATTCACCTAAATACGGCATCCTACTATTATCATAGAGAAGTTCCGTTGTCCATCTCCCGTCTCCATCATCATATCAGCTCGCTGTCACCATATTATTGTATTGTCATCGGAACTTGACAGGTATGTAAAATATCAGCTCAATCGAACGAAGCTAACTGGTTCAAAGTCAAAGTATATTTATTGCTGAATTACATGTTAAAAAGATATTATAGTTATAAATTTATAATGTAGTAATGTTGGATCAAAATTAAGTTTCATGATTAGACGAACACATACATTGCAAGTTTATTAAAAGCTTTTAATATGATGTATGTTTTGATAAATGTAAATTTATCCTATTTTTAGTTGTCACTATATGCTTCCAGATTGGTCCCATTTTTAACAATATTATAACTAATATTATAAAATCTTGTATTGGAGTTAAGTTCCTAGCTTCGAAGCCGGTTTTATTCTAAAAGAATTATTGGTCTCTTCAATACTAACATAACAGGACATTCACAAGCAACCATAATTTTAGGTGTAATTAATTAAATCCGTCGCACGTACAGTACATATTGATTGACGCCTGAACCCTCCCTGCACAGTACATTATGGGGTGCCATGGGAACAGACATGGCGAATAATGCGAGGGCGGAGACGAATCTCGTATTATGTTACTATTGTTTTGTAGCGTGGAGTTCTACATTATGTGTGTGTTTAAACAAACACAGTCACATAAATAGTCCTGGGGGCTAATTGTCTAACGAAGTGGTAATGAATGACTTTCGATTACGATTTTACAATACATAAATAAATAATAAATAATGCTGGACAGTTCACACAACATTATCTAGCCCCAAGCTAAGCAGAGCTTGTGTTATGGGTACTAGACAACTGATATACTAAATACAATACATTTCATAGATATATTTTTACTATACATAGAAAATACCCAGAACACCCTGAACAAATATCTGCAGATCGCACAAATATTTGTTCCGAGGCGGGAATCGAACTCGCAACCTCCTGCGTCGCAGGCGAACCTTCGTCCGCCGCGCCACAGAGGTCGTCACATCATACATACATACATATATGTAAAACGGCCACCGTTTCACTAAAACATGTCTTGACTGTGACTTTGACGTCTTGTTAGGATTGTAACGTTGCAAATTATTGAAAATACAATTACACTTGAAAATAGCAAATGCACAAAAGCCGTGCGGCGACAATTATAAAGAAATAAGATTATTGTGAAAAATATATTTTTCAATGCAAGCTTTTCCAGCTTTTATAAAATTAGTGATTGTAACCGTGTGCTGAACAAAATGAGCCTAAGCACAGCCAGTCTACTATTATCCATCGAGGAGTTCCGTTGTCCATCATCAGATCAACTCGCTGTCACCATCATATTGCATTGTCATCGGAACTTGACAGATATGCCAAATTTCAGGTCAATCGGTTGAGTATAACTGCTTTAAAATTCAGTTGCAAGATTCCACCCGGACAAACATACCTACATTGCAAGTTAGATAAAAGCTTGTAAAAAACCGTAATGACGAAACAGAATCCGAATTTAGAACAATTTAACTGTTGAGACCCTGACAATATCATAAACGTATCTGACATCTCTGCGCATGACAAGAATTTCATCACTTTGTAGTTTGCATAGCTGAAATGCGTTTGTACAGACCGTAGCTTCAAATCGATCATTGGTCTCGTCTAAAAATAACAATACTGACGCCCGCATCCAGGTGTGAGGAAGTTTATCCCTAAAAACTTATTTGCATATCCCTCTTATAACAGCAATTCTGAACTCTCATCCAACAGCATAGAGCACACAGTATAATCAACAGACGCAACCGTAATACTTGGGTACAATCTTCAAAGGATTTCTGACGTTATTTACTTGAGCAATACGACTTCTTTTAAAGAGCTTATTATGGATGAAATTTACGATCCGTACTAAGTACCTGGATTTATCTGCTAAAGCATTTTGGACCATATGCAAACGAAATAAGATAGAAAAACAACAAATGAACTTTATACAACATCAATAAAATTGCATTAGTGTTGTAACGCGCCCTCTCGCTCTCTTTTGTGCGGATGAAAAGAGATGTTTAATTTGAAGGATGTGTAAAAAATGTCCCCTTTTCACAGAATACTTTAATAGTTACTGGGTTCACCCGAGAATTGCCCTGTACCTTGTTTTATTGTAATTCTTCCGCACGCGATCGCAGCAGCTGACAAGTTTGTACCTACTTGTAAAGCAGTCAGGCCTTAGGAATAAACCTGGCCAGCCTATATTACGACTAAAATGAAGGTGTTATATGTTGAAATTATTAGACTTTAAGGCGTCGACGGACGCCAAATTCTGTCCCTACCTAACTTATTCAAGTTGAGGTAGTTATAAAGTGACAGAATAGCGTTTCATACACTCTTTATCTTCAATCATGCAATAAAACTGTAACTTGACCAACAAAGAACATGAAAAACAAGAACGTAAATAAAAGGCGTCAAATGAATAATCGCTAAAAGAAAACAAGCGAAAATAACATCCCCATTTTTTTTTTTTTTTTTTTTTTTTCATACAAGTCATTTCGATTTTATTTTCGCTATTAATCTAGTGTTTTCTTCAACCAAATATGACTTGCCGCAAATAATGACCAATATAAAAGCCAACAACAGTATTTTCAGTGTAAAATAAGTATTTTGGGAAAAATATATTTTTCTAAACAAGCTTTTATAAAATTAGTGATAGTAACCGTGTGCTGATCAAAATGAGCCTAAACACGGCCAGTCTACTATTATCCATCGAGGAGTTCCGTTGTCCACCTTCCATCCCCGTCATCAGATCAGCTCGCTGTCACCATCATATTGTATTGTCATCGGAACTTGACAGGTATGACAAATTTCATCTCAATCGGTTGAGGGTAACTGCTTTAAAATTCACTTGCAAGATTCCACCCGGACATACATACATACATTGCAAGTAAAATAAAAGAGCTTATAATTATACTCTGTTCGTCCATATTTGGTAAAATAACTGTAGTAACTGCTAAGGAGTGGAATACACTACCGTCATCTGTCTTTCCTGAAAACTATAATCTGGGTCTTTTCAAGGCTAGAGTGAATAGGTGCCTTCTAGACCTTTATGCTCCATCTTCGGCCACATCGTCACTTACCAACAGTGATCAAACAAAGGTATCTCAATGTTAAAAAAAAAACTTTAGTATAAAACGCACCCACCAAGTTTTAACATAAATAAATAAATAATGCTGGAAAGTTCACGCAACATTATCTAGCCCCAAGCTAAGCAGAGCTTGTGTTATGGGTACTAGATAACTGATATACATAATACAATATATATACATAGATAGATATTTTTTATTATACACCCAGAACACCCTGAACAAATATCTGCGATCGCACAAATATTTGTTCCGAGGCGGGAATCGAACCCGCAACCTCCTTCTTCGCAGGCTAACCTTCGCCCGCCGCGCCACATAGGTCGTCAATACGCATGTCCATTTCCAACAAAAGATTATTGCCTTGGGTATTGGATAGCTTTCATTGTTCTTGTCGAGTGTAGAACCAATAACCAAGAACAAATACTATTCAACCAGCCGCTATGTAAACCTATTTTGTAAACACCGTAAAAGAAATGCAATTATACAATACAATGACACAGATATGTTTATCTACTCTCGTATCATAAAATTCGTATTATAAACCTCAAAACGAGTTTATATTGACATACTTTATATACAGTATTTTAGTAACTAGCCATTAATCTGTGACGTTTTTGGCACAGATTAATAGCTAGTTATTATGTTATACACGTACGATCGTGTTACGTTCACCGTTACGATGGTGTTTGCAAAACTCAGACTCACCCCTCAGAATTATAATTATAACACTTTTGATAATATTTTATTCAACTTGCAATGTATACTGTATGTATGTCCGGGTGGAATCTTGCAACTGAATTTTAAAGCAGTTATCCTCAACCGATTGAGATGAAATTTGGCATACCTGTCAAGTTCCGATGACAATGCCATATGATGGTGACAGCGAGCTGATCTGATGATGGATACGGAAGGTGTACAACGGAACTCCTCGATGGATAATAGTAGACTGGCCGTGTTTACTCACTAACACTCACTAATTTTATAAAAGCTTGTATTATACAATATATTTTTCACAACAAATTACTATACTTAAGGTGATTATAGCCTCGAACGACCTTGGGCATCTGGGCGGAGCCTAGGAAATGTTGCATCCCGAGCCCACACCACACGCCATGCATAAACATTGGCACAATATTCAGAAACAATGAAGAATAGCAGCGCGCGGCGCGCGCAGCTGCGGGCGCCGGCCGCGGCGTGGAGCGCGGTGTCCTAGTCATAGACCGCGGCGCGCGGCAGGCGGCAGCCGCGGTTTGGCACGAGGTGCTCTAGTCATGCAGTCATATCTGTTGTCTAGTTTGTTGTGTTTGAGAACTCGTGCACTTTTGATTTTGAGCATCGGAAATTATGCGCTATTGTATAGTATATGCATGGCGGCATTGTTGATTTTCCTTAGCTTTGTTTGCTAGTCCTGTCTAGACCTAGTATGGTAGATAATGAAATAGGCAAAGATTTCAATATCGTAGATATGCCCAGACACCGAAAACTGTTGCATTGTATTTGAATGTGTGCGTTAACAAAGTGCTGACGCACACACACGTAGTGGATAGTTAAAAATCGTAATTTTGTCTATAAACTTAACTGTTGATATTACCATTTTATGTGCAATCATATTGCACGCACTTTTGTGAGAAAAAAAAAACGTCCTTAAGCCCTGAAATTGAAAATATGTGTTATTGTCTAAAAAGTGTGCAATCTATGTACGGTCAGCAAACTCATGAGATAGCAAGCAAAGTACTAATAATTAAACTGTAAAATGTTGTGGAGTGGGTAAGTAAATTAAAACACGTTATTTACAAAGAATGTCTATTAATTGGCAGAGAGATGGCGCTGCCATACGTGTAAACATTGAGCTCCGTTATTTTCGTTAAAAAAATGGAAAATGTGTATTTTTTCCATAAACTCATTATAATCATTATTTGACTACCTCTGTAGCGCGACGGGCGTAGGTTCGCCTGCGACGCAGGAGGTTGTGGGTTTGATTCCCGCCTCGGAACAAATATTTGTGCGATCGCAGATATTTGTTCAGGGTGTTCTGAGTATTTTCTATGTATAATAAAAAATATCTATCTGTATTATATTGTATTTAGTAGGTATATCAGTTATAACACAACACAAGCTCTGCTTAGCTTGGGGCTAGATAATGTTGTGTGAAATGTCCAGCATTAACTATTTCTTAAAAAAAAAATGTAACGTGTTTCGAGTGTACAAACGTTATCTAATACTAACTGTACTGATAAACAAAGATTTTTTACAGATAAAACAGTGACAACAAAGTGATGTTGAACAGTGACAAAGTTATTTGATTACAGTCTACTTAACACAAAAGACATTGAACTTAGTAAATAGTGTGCTAAATTTAACTAAACTTTATATCAGTGAAAAAGTGCATCAAATTAACAGATAACAATATTTTTGTTGTTCTTAAAAATACTGTTGCGGCGCCGTATTACCTACCTACACTAAAAAATAAATAATTGTACTTTGGACTTAATTATTAAGAACAAATTTTTGAACTAAACAACAATCTATCAGTGTATCACGAATTTCGCCTATGCATTCTAAACGACGGCCGTGAGGTATTAGGACTTCGGCTGCCGATCTTGAGCCCCTAGTTCCAATCTCTAAGAGGTTCAACTTTTTGCGCTCAAAGTTTTTTTTTTTCAAATAACAGTTACAATAAAAATGTAATAATATTTAAATTATTAATCTTCTAAAATATGAGAAATATAATAAATTTTTAAAATGATATACGCATTTATTCATTGGTATTAATATTACATGCAATAAATTAAAACTCAATGACGCGGACGCGGCGCGGCGCGGGCGGTGACTATGCTCTTGAATCGGCTGACGCTACCGAGCATATTTCTATATCCATTGGTAGATGATCCCTTATAAAGCGCAGCCTCAGTACACCCGCGTGTCTTTATATATTGGTTTTAGATCGCACCGAGTCGGGTTTAGAGTGTACCGAGAAAATAGTGTCATTTCTTTTTCTCCTGAAGTGGTTGTACACACTACTGTCTCTTTCGTGCAATTTTCGTGCAATCGCCATTTTAACTAGAATATTTTGCACAACGGAAAGAAAAAATAGTTATTTAATTAAATCACAATACTTAGGAGAGAAATGTCACACCTTTGGCTTTATTTGTGTTTTTGGAGTTGTTGTTGTACTTGCGAAATGCACACGATGGCATTTTGTGACACTTCTCATAGGAAATCGTCAACATTACAACACGACCAGCTGGCACTGTGTCTAGATGTGCACTGAGACCAAATGAGCGAGCTATCTTATTTCACGTGGAAACATTACGGCGCGGTCACTCAATGGTAAGGGCATATCTACGATATTTAAATCTTTGGAAATAGGTACACTGTCCCTTGGATTAAGAAATAAAGACAACAGGTTATTGGGAGACAAATCGAAATATGTACAATAAAATATGTTTTCTTTAGGTCAGGCAAAACCATTATGGACTAATGAACTAATAAATATACATACATACATAGACGACACACACCTTTTTCCCGAAAGTGAAGACAGAGCCAATAAATATAAATAATAGTACGAATAATAATAAATAATAATAGGCCTACGAATTAAATATATCGAGTTTTTTCATTCGAGATTTTTCATCCGAGATTTACCATTCGAGATTTTTAATTCTAGATTTTACGTTCGTGATTTTTCATTCGAGATGTTTCTTTCGTGAATTTCATTCGAGATTTTTCATTCGAGATTTTTCAACCGAGATTTTTCTTCCGAGATTTTTCATTCGAGATTTTGCATTCGTGATTTTTCATATACGTACTTATTCTTATAGTAGATAACATTAACATAACACCCAACAGTCACATACATAGTCCTGATCCCACACAAGGCATCCCTGTGTTGTGGGTATCAGAAACTACGAGTACCATGGTATTGTAGACCCGGAACAAATATTTGCAGATCATACAAACATTTGTCCCGCAGCGGGAATCGAACCCGCAACCATTCGCATCTCAGTCGGCTACTCGCCCGACGCGCTACAGAGGTCGCCAAAGATAAGAAACCAACAAGCGTCCTCGCGCAAACAAGATATCTAAACGAAAACGATCAATATTTACAATGTTTTGTTCAAGAACACACAGCACAACTAAAAAACTACGATGAGTACACTAACTGCTATCGTGTCTTATTGTGCCCGAACCAGTCGGTGGCACTCATAGGAGCGGAGCAAAAAAGTGACGCGGGTACCCCGTGCGAACGCTTGGGCCGGACTGACTTCCGCGGCCGAACCGCCCGTGGCAGCTCGTTTTACAGTTTTTGTTTTATTGTTTAAAAATGATAATTATTTTTGAAAATGTAAACATATCATGTGTAAAGTCTGAAAATTGTCTATAATATTGTGAAAGAATCATTAAAATAGCTGCAGGCGTTTGGAAGGAGTAGGAATTTTTGCGTAAATTATAGGGAACAATGTTTTATTTTTTCCTGTCAAAAGCAACAGCAATTTAAAAAAATTAAACATATAGTTCTATTCTTGACTATATTATACCCATTAAATGTTTTTTTTTAAATAATTTGGGCCATTTTTGTAGGAGGAGTAGGCTTTCAAAATAGGTCTATTTTGTGTTTCGGCAAAACTAATCGTCTTAAAAATGGCAAATGCACAAGCCGAGCGACGCCAATTGTAGAAAACTACGGCTAGCTTATTACGTATCTTGCAATAGCAATGCGATAGCAATATTTGCGCGATTATCGCATCCAAATCGCAAATTCGTATTACGTATCAGCGATTCCTAATACGAATTTGCGATTTGGATGCGATAATCGCGCAATTTTTGCTATCGCATTGCTATTGCAAGATACGTAATAAGCTAGCGGAACCCTTAAATCGAGTACATTATCGACATATGCCTTTTAAAAATGTAGCGATTATACGAAAGGACCTTAGTAGGATTATAAGAACCTTTCTAGGTAGCGATCCTCCAGGTAACGGCAGGGCACGGGGTGACCTTTACAGCTCAGGAGATATCGATATTATAAGAACCTTTCTAGGTAGCGATCCTCCAGGTAACGGCAGGGCACGGGGTGACCTTTACAGCTCAGGAGATATCGATATTATAAGAACCTTTCTAGGTAGCGATCCTCCAGGTAACGGCAGGGCACGGGGTGACCTTTACAGCTCAGGAGATATCGATATTATAAGAACCTTTCTAGGTAGCGATCCTCCAGGTAACGGCAGGGCACGGGGTGACCTTTACAGCTCAGGAGATATCGATATTATAAGAACCTTTCTAGGTAGCGATCCTCCAGGTAACGGCAGGGCACGGGGTGACCTTTACACCTCAGGAGATATCGATATTATAAGAACCTTTCTAGGTAGCGATCCTCCAGGTAACGGCAGGGCACGGCGTGACCTTTACAGCTCAGGAGATATCGATATTATAAGAACCTTTCTAGGTAGCGATCCTCCAGGTAACGGCAGGGCACGGGGTGACCTTTACAGCTCAGGAGATATCGATATTATAAGAACCTTTCTAGGTAGCGATCCTCCAGGTAACGGCAGGGCACGGGGTGACCTTTACAGCTCAGGAGATATCGATATTTGCGAGAGAATAGTAGATTGTATCATAAGGGAGCAACATAATATTTTTACGGCGAGGGCGCTTTTTTGAATCCAGAGCGAAGTGAGGGATTCTAGAGTAGAATCCCGAGCGTAGCGAGGGATTCTTTAGTAGAATCCTGAACGTAGCGAGGGATTCAAAGTACGTCGCCCGAGCCAAAAATATATGTTGCGCCCGTGTGATACACTCTGCTTTTCATCACCCACTATGAGAAAATAAAAGGCGCCTCATATTATGTTATTGTAATATTATTATTTAATAAAACAAATGGTTGTTTTTTTGTGTGTTTGTGTTTTTTTGTTGTGTTTGTGTTTTTGTGTTTTTTTTTGGGTGTTTTTTTGTGTTTTGTGTTTTTTGTGTTTTGTGTTTTTTTGTGTTTTTTTTCGTGTTTTTTTTTGTGTTTTTTGTGTGTATTGTGCTTTTTTTGTGTGTATTGTGCTTTTGTTTTTTTGTATTGTGTTTTTTGTGTTGTGTTTTTTTGTGTGTTTTATGTTTTTTGTGTTTTTTGTTTTTTGTGTGTTTTGTGTTTTTTGTTTTTTTTGTTTTTGTGTTTTTTTTGTGTTTTGTGTTTTTTGTGTGTATTGTGTTTTTTGTGTGTATTGTGTTTTTTTAATTTTGTGTTTTTGTGTTTTGTGTTTTTTTGTGTTTGTGTTTTTTTTGTGTTTTGTGTTTTTTTTTGTGTTTTGTGTGTGTTTTGGGTTTTTGGCCGTCGTACCAGCCAGTATTTATTCAAACAATATTTGCGTTCGAATTATTTGGCGCTGGTTCCAAATTCAATAAGTGCGCCGCAATTATCTTTGCCGCGCACTTTTTGAATTAGGAACTTAATAAGTGCGCCGCAAAACTCATTACTGCCCGCTAAAAGTTTCTCATAGAAAACACCACCGTTGGGTGCACTTAAAGGCGAACCCAGTCGTCCTTTTCGAATAGATGGGATGAAAATAAGGTTTTCGACTTTGCCATTTTGACGACCTCTGTGTCGCCTGCGACGCTAGAGGTTTCGGGTTCGATTCCCGCCTCGGAACAAATGTTTGTGCGATATTTGTCTGGGTGTTCTGGGTTATTTTCTATGTATAATAAAAAATATGCATCAATGTAATGTATTGTATTAAGTATATCAGTTATCCAGTAGGTACCTATAACATAAACTCTGCTTAGATTGGGGCCACAAAAATTTAAATGACACATGAGACTTTTCATTTTTATGTCTCAGGGTGGCGGGCGCAGTGCAATGCCGCGTAGGGTGCGTCCTAGGTGGACGTGACCTATGAGGTAATGCACTGTTCATAGACAGAGGTTACCGCTTAACATCAGGTGGGACATCTGCTTGTTCCGTCAATCAAGTAGTATAAAAAAAAAGAAGATAATGTTGTGAACTGTCCCGCATTATTTATTTATTATAACACCCAACATTCACATACATAGTCCTGATCCGACACTAGGACCCCTGTGTCGTGGGTATCAGAAACTACGAGTACCATGGTACCATAACACCCAGACCCGGAACATATATTTGCAGATCATACTAACATTTGTCCCGCAACCTTTCGCATCTAAGCTGGCTACTCGCCCGACGCGCTACAGAGGTCGTCACGAACGCATATACCTTCTCCGTTCCGGCGTGGGTAAAAGTGGTTACAAAACGTCCGACTTCCATATTCCAGTGCAAACCTATAGATATTAAATCTGTTTTCTAAAAGAGAAACGTGGTTGTCTCACTCACTCGAACTAGGTCACAAGTTGAGCACTAGGCGACCTAACTGCTATTGTAATCTGCGGCCCAATTCAGAGAGGTATTGTTACGTAGGTTAGATTAAACCTACTGGATTTAAGGTGGTCGCTTTCGCTTTTGGCCCGAAATTCAAAATGTTACGTGTCTTTTGCCCATCACAGCTCATCAACACTTCTTCAGATAGCGAAAACTGATTTGCCGGTAATTATATGACCTAACACACAAGTTTTAATTTATAGTATCTAATAAATATCATTAGTTTAGCTTAGCTACAATTGTGCTTCATTGATTTTAACAGTGTTTTTTAGTTTCAGGCACATTCATAGCCCAAACTAATGATATTTATGTGATCTTACTATAAATTAAAACTTGTGTGTTAGGTCATATAATTACCGGCAACATAGTTTTCGCTATCTGAATAAGTGTTGATGAGATGTGACGAGCAAAAAACACGAAAAAATAATAATTTCGTGCCGCAACTACCATAATATAGGTACCTTGTTATAAGTAATCTTTAGTAGTATACTTTTTTGGAACTTCCTCCCGCGAACACTCAGGTTGTGGAATGATCTCCCAGCTGAGGTTTCAGAGGACCTTCCTCCAGCGAACACTCAGGTTGTGGAATGATCTCCCTGCTGAGGTTTCAGAGGACCTTCCTCCCGCTAACACTCAGGTTGTGGAATGATCTCCCTGCTGAGGTTTCAGAGGACCTTCCTCCCGCGAACACAGGTTGTGGAATGATCTCCCTGCTGAGGTTTCAGAGGACCTTCCTCCCGCGAACACTCAGGTTGTGGAATGATCTCCCTGCTGAGGTTTCAGAGGACCTTCCTCCCGCGAACACTCAGGTTGTGGAATGATCTCCCTGCTGAGGTTTTCCCAAGCGACTACAGTATGGGGTTCTTCAAAAGGGGTGTTTGTAAATGTTTAAAGGGTCGGCAACGCGCGTGTGATGCCTCTGGTGTTGCAGGCGTCCATAGGCCACGGTAACCGCTTACCAACAGGTGGGCCGTATGCTTGATTGCTACCTTGGTAGTATAAAAAAAGCCGTTTATTTTCACCTGTATTGTGGTCAAATCTTGCAACTGAATTTCCTCCTAACCGATCGAGATGAATGAGATTCAAACCCTACTGGTTACGCCGCAAAGCAGTTGGGCTTGTATTGCTGTGTTCCGTTCCGGTTTGAAGGTTATGGGGTGCCGGTGAAATTACAGGCACATGAGACTTTCATCTTTATGTCTCACGGCGGGCGCAGTGCAATATCACATAGGGCGCGTACTCGTACTAGGTGGACGTGACCTGTGAGATAATGCATTGCCGCCGCCCGAGGACAAAATATTTTGGCCCCTAGTGATACACACTATTTTTCATCACTAGCTATGAGAAAAAGAAAAAGCTACGAGCACCTTTCAGCGCGCATTGCCGCCAAAGCCTATTCGGCCAGTAACTTTTTCATACATTATATGCGTTCGGCCTCTTTGGTTAACTTCACATACTAACCAACAAAGAGTTAGTATTTACAAACTCCTTGCTAACCAATCAGAAAAATGAGTTTATCACCATAGATAATTGAATGTCAGTTAGTGTTTTTTTACAAGCTTTATATTAACTTGCAATGTATGTCCAGGTGGAATCTTGCAACTGAATTTTAAAGCAGTTATCCAATATAACTTCGCTAATCTATCGGAAGCACGGATGTTGACCAATCAGAAGAGAGAAAGCTCAAACTCCCTATAGGAAGCAAATTGAATTTTTCTCCCACTGCCAATTATCGATTTTCGAATAGGTGAGATGAAAATAAAAATTACGTGTAGTGTTTAGTTTTATTTTATCTGTAGTATAGTGTAGAAACACTTACAAAGAATATACTACATTGCAGGAAGTCAGTTCGCTTTACCGATATGGGCATGCATTATAATGCATTCATACCACGTTTCTGGTTCGAAGCATGGTATATTAGAAAGTTTCTGCAACTACAAGGAACCACCCGCAATTGCGTTAAAACTATTGTATCTTATACAACAACAGTTCTCTGTTCTAGCAGGTTTAAAAAAAGGCTTACAAATAACCAATCAAATTCAGCAGCATCAGTTTTTGAAACAGATGCAAAAACAAAATGGCATCCCATCCGTCGAGGAATGCATTGTGATGTAAGCAAAAACTAATTTTGTCAGTTTGCGTACGCGACCATTCTGGTAGGTTTTAGGCATGCGCGACCGATACGAGACATGAGACCGAGACGAGCGACATTAGACGGAGAAAAACGATAGGAGACCGAGACAAGCTATGTAACTTTATGTAAATTTATAAAGCTAAGCAATGACTCTACAAGGTGTCAGAATGTCATTTTAAAAGCAGGAGATTCTAACCACGAAATAAAACAACTTTTACTTAGTATTCAACGCAGGTAGAAATACTTCAAGGTAACTACAACCGCCAACACCAAATTATTTAACAGCAAATCTGCACCCAGGAGGGCTTTTCATTTTCGAATAAAAAAAAGAGTAGTTTGATTTGGCTCGATAGAAGGAGCTGACTCAAATGTGGTTGTCTAAAATGCATTGTCTGTGCTTTTGTGTGAATACCACAAAAATATATCACTACGTTGTTTACGTTGACATTTCACTTTATTTTGACAGTTAAGTACAGAGCTTGCGCCATCTATTTTCAAGGCTTTGCATAATGTGAAACGGCCGTGAAAACCTCTCATTGGGACAACCGTAAAGAAAGTGTTTCTAAAAACATACAATATTAATAACCAATGACAGTGGACTTGCGACTTGTTCATGTTATTAAACTCCTTTTTGACGTTTCTATAGTTTTAATAAATAAATTTTAATAATAATTTATTTATCGAAGTATAAATAAAATGCTTTATTATCTACTCATTTATTCAAAATCTCGTAAAAAATATATTTTTCACTATAAAGAAATACTATCTACAAAAAATAAATAGTGTAAGTAAAAAATATATCAAACCGGGGAACCAACGACCGCGGAGCAATGCCCAAACGGTCGGGGGCAATGCTTTATTATTATTATGTATAACATATTACCCTTACTACCCTCTGATGTACCCGAGTTTGTTCGTATTGGGTATGGTCGGGTACTGTCGACTGTCGGTGAGGAGGGATGTGGCGCTGGTCAAGTACGTGGTGCGAGTGTTGCGCGGGCTCGTGCATCACGAGGAGGTGCTGGCGGCGCTGCGGCTGCGCGCGCCCGACGAGTACGTGGGCGCGCGCCGCCGCCCCGCTATGCTCAGTCAGCCAATATCTAGAACTAACTTGCTCAAATTTGCCCCAAAGTCACACGCCATCCGTTTAGTTAATGTTCTCTCAGAGAACAATGTTGACATTTTTTATCATAGCTTGCCGAAACTCATGGAAATGGCGCAGCTTGTTTTAGAGAATATTTAATGCAAGTAGTTAGTGTTAGTTATTATTGTATGTCTATCCTCGGTAGGTATTACCTACTTATTCTAAGCTTGGTTGTTTTTATTTTTTATTTTTACATAATTGTGTGCATGCAACATCACTTTGGATTTCTGTTATGGTGTTGTACATGTTTCTTAATAAATAAATAAATAAATAAATAAATATTAAGTGTAATAAAAAAATATAATTATAATGTTTTAAAAGAGAAGAACCGGACGTTGGTTTGCTTCAATAAGAGATTTCTTCGTAATTCATTAGTTAAGTATTCGCTGTGTTTAAATATCAAAATAAATTCAGCTATATTCTTCGAATTTCATGAAATAGAAGCCTATCCGTTAAGTTACCGGCGAAGAAGCTAATGTATCTGGTCAGTATCCTAGTTCCCTATGCAAAGTCGCAGCCCACGGTCGCGAGTCGCTAAGTCCAGAACGCATCCTTACTGTGAAAACGATGCCACATGTATGGTGGCTGTCGAGTTAAAATGAGTTCCGCAAGTTGTTGCTAATGTTTAAGGTTTTCCTTAGTACTAACATGATAGATCTGGTTTTTGTTAGATTTTGAAATGCATGTATGAATGAATGAAAATACTTGTAGGTAGGTGTGTAGGTGTATGTTTAGATAGCAATGTGTTAAACACTAAAAAACCAGCCAAGAGCGAGTCGGATTCGCGCACGAAGGGTTCCGTACCATTAACAACAAACACGGCAAATAAACACGGTTTAAACAAAAAAATGCTCACAAAAAGTGACCACCCATACAAAAACTGACCCCGCAGAGCAAAGCTTAACCTACATTTGTAGAAATCACGTTTGTTGTATGGGAGCCCCCTTAAATATTTATTCTATTCTGTTTTTTAGTATTTGTTGTTATAGCGGCAACATAAATACATCATCTGTGAAAATTTCAACTGTCTGTCACGGTTCATGAGATACAGCCTGGTGACAGACGGACAGCGGAGTCTTAGTAATAGGGTCCCGTTTTAACCTTTGGGTACGGAACCCTAAAAATAATGGTTTTGGCTAGACATGTCATGACCGTCATATTGTTTTTGTGTAACATCTTTCCTCTCGCTTTCCTGCAATCTGTGGGAGTGATTTCGTGAAAAGGGACGGAAGCGTATTATAGGAAGCGCGCATTTTTCCGAGAGGTTGGTACTATCAGCCATGTTGCTTATTACCAAGGGGTGAAATGTCAGATGATCTTCTTCTCTTCTTCTAATCGGAAAGTGGATGAGAAGAGCCGAACACCGGGCTCAGTGGCGCGTATTGGGAGATGCCTACGTCCAGCTTTGGACTAGTGTGGGCTGATGATGATGATCGTTTAAGGTGGATGCGCAAGCTTGCGGCGCGAAATTCAAAATTTTTGGTGTTTTTTGCCCATTACAGCTCATCGAAACTTCTTCAGATAACGAAAGTTGAGTTCGCGACAACTAGGAGACTTAACACACATGTTTTAATTGATAGTATCTCATAAATATCATCAGTTTAGCTATGATACCCCTAAACACATTTTTACAGTGTTTTTGTTTGTTTAGGGGTATCGTAGCTAAACTGATGATATTTATGAGATACAATCAATAAAAAAATGTGTGTTAGGTCTCCTAGTTGTCGCGAACTCAACTTTCGTCATCTGAAGAAGTGTTGATGACCTGTAAAGGGCAAAAAACACCAAAAAATTTGAATCTCGCGCCGCAAACGTGAGCATTCACCTTAAACAATTTCTCCAACATCAAGTGATATAATTATATTTTTAACCCCCGACACAAAAACGGCGGGGTGTTATAAGTTTGACGTGTCTATGTGTGTGTGTGTGTCTGTCTATCTGTGGCATCGCAGCTCCAGAACAGATGAAACTTTTTTTTTTTTTTTTTAAATGTGAATTTGTCGGTAGTGTTCTCAGCTTTGTTTGATCAAAATCGGTTCAGCCGTTTCATTGCGTTGAGGGTTTTTTAATTTTTACAAAATTATTTACTTGTTTAAAGTCAACTCGTCAAGAGTCTCCGTCAAGTCACAACCCAGTTTAGATAGTGGCAGAAAAACAGAGTTTTTACAGTAAAAATCGAAAAGACTCGCAACTACTCGCAAGACCCTTAAATTTCACTCCATCACACGCATCATATGCTATTTATCCGAGTTACACCGGTTATAATGCCACCAAAACTACACGAACTCGAAAATACGTTGAAATGTAGTTACATACAAATTACGACGTTTCTTTCAAAAATGCCAGATTAAGAACCTGAAAATATATCTTAAAACCACCCCAGATCTATTTGACAGATGTTTTCATACACTATCTGTAGTCTTATCCGTCCGTCTGTCATAAAATTGATGCTAACAGTTGACAGCATGTTTATGTATTGGTGGCCATGTTCCAAATACATATGTTACAAATAATATCTTTTTCACACCACCTGCTCGACAATGTCCAATTACATATTAACCTCAACGTAAAGTAAAGCACTATCTCTTTTAAGGGATATAAAGTTGTATGAAACTCCCTAGGGAATAAAGTGATTTGAATTTGGAACGTCAAATTCGTGTGGAAACTCGTGGAAAACTCTCAGTAAAAAAATGCCCATATAGCATTGTAAAGAGGTTAGTTCGAAAAACGAACTGGCCACCATAAGCAGAACTCGAAAAAAATGGGCGTTTACAAAGAATGTGAAACAATTTGAAGCTGTGATTTTCAGTGAATTGTTATTGTCTCGCAGAAGGTGTGTAGAGTAGAGTATGCTCCTCTGGAATAAAGCCTGTCTTCGTCTTATTTTATTTTATTTATTTTGGTAAACCAACAGCGATTTATAATATATATTTATGTTTAACATTTACAAAATTATGGCCAAAAAAAGTCTACACAGCTTAAAATTAACAAAAGATTCTACTTAGTACGATATATCAAACAAAACTAACTAGTGGCTACAAACAGATTGATCACGATGATAAAAGTGTGTGGGTGCATGAGTATGTATGTGTATGTGTGTATGAATCTGTGTATGTTCGTGGGTGTGTGGATGTATGTGTGGGTGCAGTCTGGAGTGTGTCAAATGTAGGTATGAACAGCTTGGTGTCATGGGCAGCTTGAACCCCTCGCTTCACTCAGGACTCTACATAACTCGTCCCTCGTTACGCTCAGGGTTCAATATGCCGCCCGCGACGTAAGACACTGCTTTATTCCCTTGGAGCATAATCTACTATTTCCTAAACTCAGAACTTCCTACCTAGAATGTCCATCGGTCCAATTCATATATGACTCGCTAATGGTTGCCTTTGCTATCATTAAGTCATCGATTCGTCACTATACCTAGGTAAAGGTAACTTAAAGTTGAACAAAGCACAATGCCCCTTCGACTTGCCGTTAAGGCGTGGCTATATGTAAAATGTGGTGCATTTTAAACTTTTTTCTCCACGACCTTTATTGAAAAACCTACAAAAAAAAGGTTAATCTGCAACATACAAGCATGTCCTTTTGTTTTAAAAAATAAGAAAAAATTACTTGAAATGTAAGAAATAAATTTGCAAAGTATCCTCTGTTTTCGTAGTTACAACAATTTTTCTCCTAAACTATCAATCATAAGATGTTTCTATTGCCTTCAGTATATTAAATAACACAACGCCGACAGGACCATGTTTTAATTTTTAAAAATTACTTTCCTAATGATTTTTAAATTAAAAAATACGTGATTTACGCAAACTTTTCGTTTCGCTAGCGCTGTTCTGTCACTTTCTATATTACCTGAACTTTACTGAGTTAGATAGTGACGTTTTTTTATATTATGAGGTGACAAACATGCAGACGGCCCGCCTGATGTAAAGCAGTCACCGCCGCCTACGGACATCTGCAACACCCACGGTATTGCAAACGCGCTGCCTACCAAAACAATTTAGCTGTTGCCTGCCTCTTAACACACAAAAAGACTAGTATTTACCTACATAACCGGGTATGTACTGCACGAATCCAGAAGTGTGCAGATTATCGTCATGATGACTCGGCTGATTTGAGCGCGTTCTTGCTCATAATCTGGCTTCGATCAAGAAAACAACTAGATTTCGGGTCACTTACAAAATCAAAGCTAAATACCGCGTGGGTATATAATTAATTTATATATTTATGATTTCTAAAACCATTACATTTTTCTGCCAATTTTTTTAGTTAATTGATAAATTAATCGGGTTCGATTCCAGCCTCGGAACAAATATTTGTGCGATATGCAGATATTTGTTCAGGGTGTTCTGGGTGTTTTCTATGTATAATAAAAAATATCTATCTATGTAATGTATTATATTAAGTATATCAGTTATCTAGTACCCATAACACAAGCTTTGGCTTAGCTTGGGGCTACATAATGTTGTGTGATCTTGTCCAGCATTATTTATTTATTTATTTAATGATAAATATATTTTATTCATAATAAATTAATTAATAATATTCTTTTATATAAATTTAATTACGGCTATATTTGTTTAGTAACGAACTGAAACAAAAGCTTTAAAACAGTTCTAAGTTCAACCTTATTACAACCATGACAGAAATAAAGTAGCAAATCTTCAAAATATTATCTTATTACTTACGATCATTCGTCACAAAAAACGAGCAAAGCAATAAATTACTCCTGTCACTTAGAAATGAAAAGACATAGGTTAAACAACATTTAGTGAGAAATCAACCTTAAAGAGCTACAAATAAAGCTCTCACAAAAACAAATAAAATATATCAGCTCACTTTTCAAATGAGCTGTTATTCACCGTGACGTATTTTTTGCGCCGACCTGACATCTAGTTGTATTCTTGATCGAAGTAATCTGGTAACTTTGTAATAAATAGTGGACAATGGCCTCGCTACGTCTTATTCAAGTACTATATTGTTTCCTTATTATTGCGACATTTCTCCTAGAACAATACTACTATTTCTGCTGCAAAGCAATAGGGCTTGCTGTGTTCTCTCTGAAGGTTAGTACGAGTTTTGATAGTTTTCGAAACTATAAGAAGTTTCGTTTCCTTCCATACATTTACTTGTAGCTCCCCCTAGCGACTTCGAGGAGAAAGCTAAAGACGCTGTTTTTTTTTTTAAACGCTGTCAGTAAATGTATTGAAGGAAACGAAACTTTATATAGTTACGAATACTATCAAATTCTCGTACTAAGCTGGTTTTAAGGGTATGTAGGTGTCGGTGAAATTACAGTGCAATACCGCATAGGTTGCGTCCTAGGTGGACGTGACCTATGAGGTAATGCATCTTGGGCCGTCCGTTTCGTCATTCACACAGATAAAAAAAAACATGTTAATGTTTTTTTACTTTATTTTTGTTATCGTTGATAAAACTTTGTTTGAGCACGATCTCACTTGTTGGTAAGTGACGATGCGGCCGAAGATGGAGCACAAAGGTCTAGAAGGCACTTATTCACTCTAGCCTTGAAGAGACCCAGATTATAGTTTTCAGGAAAGACACACGACGGTAGTTTATTCCACTCCTTAACAGTTCGCATTATAAAGGTAGAACTGAATCGTTTACTACGAATAGAGGTATACTAATGAGGTAAGGATGGTACCGAGCTGTGTGTCTGCTCGTCCTATGATGAAAAGGAGATGGTGGGATCAGATCGTGAAGTTCCTGGGAGCATTCTCCGAAATGCAAACTATAGAAGATAGAAAGGCATGAGATTTTACGGCGGTGCTCGAGACTCTGGATCTTAGTCTCCGCCATATGTTGGTCACCTGATGAAAAGGCTTGCACTTTTAATTATCAACATCTAATTTTATTACCACGTCTTTTATTTTATGAAATACTTCTTTATCTTATCCTTCCTACTCCTACTAATATTATAATCGCGAAAGTTTGTAAGTATGGATGGATGGATGGATGTTTGTTACTCTTTCACGTAAAAACTAATGGATGGATTTGGATGAAATTTGGAATGGAGATAACTGGTCTCCCGGAATAAACACTTAAGCACATTTTTATCCCGATATTCCCACGGGATCGAGACTTACGCGGGTGAAACCGCGGGGCGCTGCTTGTTATTTATAATTATTTATTGTGAAGCAGACATCCGTGTTTTTCAGTTACATGGTTCCAGCGGAAGATCAGCGTTGTGTTGCTACAACACAAAAAATGCTGAGCTGGACGCCAATTTGTGTCAGAGTGTTACGTGACTAGGAGGCACAACTTAGTTTTATATTTATTTGCTTCTGTGTGTGTGTGTGTGTTTGTGTCATTTTGTGTGGAATATTGTTTCCATGTTTTGTTGACACAAATAATAGTACATTATGAAACAAGTGTGTAATGTTGGTGATTACCGCTGAGGCGCCATTGAGACCCGAGCCAGGTGAGGGTCTTAAGAGAGCCGAGGACGGTAATCATCAATACACACGTGTATCATACGACGTTTTCCAACACACTAGTGAAGAAAATAATAATAAAACAGAAATACACACTCTGTGTAAATGTTCAACTGTATCTATAACTCACTTGTGAATAATAGCAATGTAAAAGTCACAGTTTGATTACAGGTGTAAAACAGAAATACACACCGTGTAAATGTTCAACTGTCTCTATAACTCACTTGTGAATAATAGCAATGAAAAAGTCACAGTTTGATTACAGGTGTCATTATGTGCCTTATTGCGGTGACATTAGAGCAACTTTATGAACAAGAGTGTTGAAAATGTTTTTTTTTCTTTCTTCTTCACTTGGCTTTGCCGTAGACGGGTAAAAACTGTCGTGTTACTTGTCAGTAGAACAATGAGTGAAACCTTGTGGGTTCTACTGATTGTACGTAAGACAGTGGACACGGGTGGCCTTGTGCTCGATCGCCTTAATGCACCACAAGAGGGTCGATACAATTAATACTGCTACGATTGAACTCAGTATTAGGAAACAGCTGCCATGAGTTTCCATACACGGACTAACCTCTGTATTTTTTAAATTTATTTTTTTATACTTCTTGAATAACAAATACAAATACAAATCATTTATTGATAACGCCAAGTTACAGGTCAGAAAAGGTCAATATAAAAATTCATATATTGACCTAATATAAAGGTATATAATTTATATTCATAAACATAATTAGAGTTGCATAATATTAATAGTATTTGATATAAATTAAATTAAATTAATTATTTTAATTAACGGATCAAGCAGATGGCCCACCTGATGTTAAGCGGTAACCTCTGCCTATGAACAGTGCATTACCTCATAGGTCACGTCCACCTAGGACGCACCCTATGTGGCACTGCACTGCGCTCGCCACCCTGAGACATGAAGATGAAAAGTCTCATGTGCCTGTAATTTCACCGGCACACTCACCCTTCAAACCGGAACACAGCAATGCGAGCACTATTGCTTTGCGGCAGAAATAGGTATGGTGGTTGTACTTCCCCGGACGAACTCTTTCACAAAAAAGCTCTACTACTACTACTACTGGCCATTGGGAAGAATAGGTTTTTTGCTGAAAAATATATTTCAGATAACATTGACAGACCATTGTGTGACCTCGATCTCACCTGTTGGTAAGTGACGATGTGGCCGAAGATGGAGCACAAAGGTCTAGAAGGCACCTATTCACTCTAGCCATGAAGAGACCCAGATTATAGTTTTCAGGAAAGACAGACGACGGCAACTTCTTCCATTCCTGTATCTTAATAATTAAATTAAAAAAAATTTATTTAAAACGCTTCTCAATTTCCACTTCAACGAGTACGTAGATAATAAGCATCAAATCAAGTGTTATTTTCTCTTAAAATACACCCATTCCACTGAGCACAGAAATAACTATGTACTTACATCAATTTATTGAACAGTTTCCGACAGATTCTTTCGCAATGAATAACTCAAACTCATTGGAGCAACGTCATTAAGACTGCGCTCCGGAGCCAGCCAGAAATCATCATACAAAAAAAAAGCGGCCAAGTGCGAGTCGGACTCGCCCATGAAGGGTTCCGTAGCAGCAAGTAACATAATATAAAAGTTCTTGGATGGATTACGATTTATGACGTATTCAAAAAAAACTACTTACTAGATCTCGTTCAAACCAATTTTCATTGGAAGTTTACATGGTAATGTACATCATATATTGTTTTTAGTTTTATCATTCTCTTATTTTAGAAGTTATGGGGGGAGGGGGGACACTTTTTACCACTTTGGAAGTGTCTCTCGCGCAAATTATTCAGTTTAGAAAAAAAAGATACTAGAAACCTCAATATCATTTTTGAAGACCTATCCATAGATACCCACCACGTATGGGTTTGATGTTTTTTTTTTTTAGTTTCAGTTCTAAGTATGGGGAACCCCAGGAATAAAAAACTACTTACTAGATCTCGTTCAAACCAATTTTCGTTGGAAGTTTACATGGTAATGTACATCATTTTTTTTTTTTAGTTTTATCATTCTCTTATTTTAGAAGTTATGAGGGGGACACACACTTTTTACCACTTTGGAAGTGTCTCTCTCTCGGGAACGCCAAATATTTACTGTTTTTTTTTTCTATTTTTTTTGTGAAATTCTTAATGCGGTTCACAGAATACATCTACTTACCAAGTTTCAACAGCCTAGCTGTTATAGTTTCGAAAAAAAGTGGCTGTGACATACACGGACAGACAGACAGACAGACAGACATGACGAATCTATAAGGGTTCCGTAATTTTTGGTTACGGAACCCTAAAAACGCCACGCGCCGCTCTAAAAAGCAGTTTTTATTGAATATCTCGTGAAATATAGATAATTTTAACAAACCCCGTGGGTGAACCCTCCGTTTTATTGTATTGATTTTATTTAGCCGATTTTAGACCAATAATCTGTACCATATTTATATTTATTTGAAGGAAAACCAAAGGCTTAAAATTAACAGAATTACAAATTAATAAATATCAGAAAGCTTATTGAAGGTTTTCACGGTTTTCATATTGACAAACAATAGAATCTAGCCAAAAGTTAGAGGTAACTTTGTGTTTTTTTTATCGAGAAATTTTTGTCCTGTCGTGTTTCTGGTAAGGTACAGTGATGCCTCGGTATTATAATGTTGTATTCATGCATATTTATAATTTGAATATTGTACTTGATGTAGTCAGTTAAAAATCTAATCGCAAAGATTGGTAATTTTGCGTTATACCACACCATAATGCAATAAACACTGGTTGCTAGCTTATTATGGAATGTGTTATTACTGCAGGAAAACGTTAGCAGAGTCAGTCGTTGGAAGCAATGGCGGCGATGAGCTCACCACTTGTCACGTCTATTTCCCACCACTGTGAAAAGAGGCCCATTTGTGGCTCTGTCTACCCTTTCGGGGATCAATGTGTGTTTCTATGTATGTAAACTTATGTTAGTAGTAGTAGTAGAGCTTTTTTGTGAAAGAGTTCGTCCGGGGAAGTACTACCACCATACCTATTTCTGCCGCAAAGCAGTAGTGCTCGCATTGCTGTGTTCCGGTTTGAAGGGTAAGGGTGCCGGTGAAATTACAGGCACATGAGACTTTTCACCTTTATGTCTCAGGCAGGCGGGCGCAGTGCAATGCCACATAAGGCGCGTCCTAGGTGGACGTGACCTATGAGGTAATGCACTGTTCATAGGCAGAGGTTACCGCTTAACATCAGGTGGGCCATCTGCTAGTTCCGTCATTCAAGTAGTATAAAAATAAAATTAAAAAAAAGTACGTATAAACCGAATAAATTAAAAAGGTAAGTAAATATTTTGGTAGTAGCTTACATATTTTTGTATTGGCTACAAAGTAGAATTTAAAAAAAACCCGCAGAACAAAAATTTACAAAAAAATTGTGTGTAAGCTTCGACGCGCGACTGGAGTTTACTCCAGTCCAGTTCAGTAAGTATAAGATGCGCGAATACTGTGATGCTCTTGTACTGAATGAGCTTTTAATTTCAGAATTTAAAAAAAAAGTAGGTCGGTTTTCTCGATAGATGGCACTGACTCAAATGTGGTTGTCAAAATTAACAAATGCATTGTTTGTGCTTTTGTGTGATAGTAACAAAATACCTCGAAAATATATCACTACGTTGTTGACTTTGACATTTCAGTTTATTTTGACAGTTAAGTACAGAGCTGGCGCCATCTATTTTCAAGGGTTTATGCATGATGTGAAACGGCCGTGAAAACCCCTCATTAGAGTGGAGTAAACTCCAGTCGCGCGTCGGAACTGACACACACCTTATTGATGTGTAACATCTTTCCACTCGCTCGTACTATCAGCCATGTTGCTTATTACCAAGGAGCCGAGATGTGAAACAAAATTTTGCCAGTTGTTGTTGAGATGAAAGATAAGATAAGATAACATCATTTAGAAAGGGGTGAAGTTCCGGCGGTTCAAGGGACGCCTGTCACGTGATCCCCCGGGCCGCGACGCGTCGGCGAGCACACGTGTTAGATTAAGTAATAAATAAAGTGTTTTTTATGTGTATGTTAGTTTCTAAGGTATTTATGTTGATATGGGCTTACTGTTTAGGTTTAGTGCATTTCTCAGTAAGCCTGAAATAAAGATTTTGAATTTGAATTTTGAATTTATTTGTCCGAAAGACAGGTTTACATACAGAAGTTATAATTAAGAGAAAGTTTTTTATTTTTATTTTTTTTATACTACTTGGATGACGGATCAAGCAAGAGGCCCACCTGATGTTAAGCGGTAACCTCTGCCTATGAACAGTGCATTACCTCATAGATCACGTCCACCTTCGACGCAACCTATGTGGCATTGCACTGCGCCCGCCACCCTGAGATATAAAGATGAATAGCCTCATGTGCCTGTAATTTCACCGGCACCCTTACCCTTCAAACCGGAACACAGCAATGCGAGCACTACTGCTTTGCGGCAGAAATAGGTATGGTGGTAGTACTTCCCCGGACGAACTCTTTCACAAAAAAATTCTACTACTACTAAGTGAATGTGTGGAGTAACAAGAATGGATAAAACAAGGAATGTATATAAGAGGAAGTTTGAAAACAGACAGTTTGTCATGACAGAAAAGCTGAAAGGAAATCGTTTAGCTTGTACTAGTATAGTATTATATTATCTGTGGTATGGACATGTTATGAGGAGGCTCAGTACCATCCTTACCTCATTAGTATACCCTCTATTCGCACAAAACGTTTCAGTTCTAACTTTATAATGCGAACTGCTAAGGAGTGGAATACACTACTCTGTGTTTCCTGAAAACTATAATCCGGGTATCTTCAAGTCTAGAGTGAATAGGTGCCTTCTAGACCTTTGTGCTCTATCTTCGGCCACATCGTCACTTACCAACAGGTGAGATCGTGCTCAAACAAAGGTCTACCAAAGTTACAAAAAATGTGTGTGTGTGTCAATTTGTGTGGAATTTTGTTTGTTGGCACACATAAATGTTTTTTCTTTCTTCTTTCTTTCTTTTTTCTAATTCACCTCGGGAAAAGCCGCGTGGAAAACATGATCAGTCCTTAGGTAGAGTACGTGGGTACTCTAGTTTTTCACAAGGTTGTCTAGAGGAGATCTTTGTTAGAAGTACGCACTCATTGTCCTATTTATATTGAGTACTTACTTAAGAACTTCCAGTCTCAAGTTTATTAGTATTTTCATTTGTTTTTCTTTTATCTCTTGGGTGTACTAAGACCTACTTTTTAAACCCCGACGCAAAAACGACGGGGTGTTATAAGTTTGACGTGTGTGTGTGTCTGTCTGTCTGTGGCATCGTAGCTCCCGAACGGAAGAACCGATAACGATTTTTTTTTTGTTTGAAAGGTGAATTTGTCGGGAGTGTTCTTAGCTATGTTTGATCAAAATCGGTTCAGCCGTTTCATTGCGATGAGGGATTTTTAATTTTTACAAAATTAATTTCTTGTTCTATCTCTCATAGTCAAAACCACACATACTTCTCAAAGCTCTCATCTACACTGCATTTATTCTACTTTCATGTCTTTTATCTTGTGTGTATGCATGTATCATCAATATGACAGTTAATTACAATAATAAATAAATAATGACTGGACCCAGTTCACACAACATTATCTAGCCCCAAGCTAAGCAGAGCTTGTGTTATGGGTACTATACTAGATAACTGATATACTTAATACAATACATTACATACAGTGGTGGCCATATAATTAAGAACGCTGATATAAAGGGAAGATTTTTTCCAACTAAGATGCAAAACTAATTGTATGCATTTGTTTTTATTTCTCTCGGTATCGTAAAACATTTCCATATTACCACTGTATTCATTGATACACATGATTGGCTAAAAATCAATAGGCAAACTTTTTACACTACTTTTAAACAAAGTATTCCTTATTACTGGCTGGTCACGTAATTAAGAACGCTAAGTAGTTTATACCTTTATTCAAATTTAAATAGAGAACACTCAGTCGATTTGTTACTGTTTGTATAATTTTGGCGCCATTACGTGCTGTAAAAGATTAAAGGTGATTGCTTCTTTAGAAAAAACAATGGGAAAAAATAAAAGTTGTGATAAATCTACAAGGGAAGTAATAATAAAACTTCGCCGGAAGAATTGGTCTTATAAAAAGATAGCCGACCATCTGCAATGTTCAAAAACGATGGTTTTCCACGCTGTAAAGCATTTTGCTACGTATCAAACTACTTCGAATGTTCCACGTGTACCTAAACAGAGAAAAACAACTCCTCGAGATGACCGAAACATCGTTCGTATGGCAAAACAAAATCCTTTTAAAGGGTCCAATGAGCTTAGAAAAGAATATTTTGGTGAAAACAACCCTTCAGCAATCTCAGCACGCACTATTCGAAGACGTTTGGTAGAAGAAAAATTGCACGGTAGGATAGCAAGAAAGGTACCCATGTTAAAACTTTGCCACAGGCAAGCCCGGCTTGCATTTGCGAGAAAGTATGAAAACTGGACTGTGCAACAGTGGAAAAATGTACTTTTTTCTGACGAGACGAAAATAAACAGAGTATGTTCTGATGGAAAACGATATGTACGACGTCCCCCGAATACAGCATTCGACCCAAAGTACACGAAAGTTACATTAAAGCATGGTGGTGGAAATGTGAAAATTTGGGGTTGCTTTTCTGGACATGGTGTAGGACCTGTAAAGTTGATAGAAGGTAACATGGATCAGTTCCAATACAAAAATATACTGGAAGAAACAATGTTACCATACGCTGAAGACGTTCTACCGGTCATTTGGACATTCCAGCATGACAATGATCCAAAGCACACTGCACGCACCGTAAAGGAATTTCTTCCAGCGCAATTAGTTTCTGTCTTAGACTGGCCTGCTAACAGTCCAGATCTAAAACCAATAGAGAATCTGTGGTTTGAAGTAAAGAAAAAGGTTTCAAATACAAAGTGTGGAAATTTAAGAGAGCTGTATGACGTTTTTTTAGAAGAATGGAACTCTATTTCTCTTGCGAAATGTCAAAAATTAATAGAGTCAATGCCTCGCCGGTGTAAAGCTGTAATTAAAAGCCGTGGATATGCTTTTAACTATTAATTTTAGTTAAATATTTATTAAATTTCTTTTTATGTTTCCTGTGCTACATAATATTGTGATTTTTTAAATCTAAGTGTCATACAAAACAATTCCCGAGCAGTTAAATAAATCGTTCTTAATTATTTGTCCAGTTTCAGTACTATTTGAATGTGTTACTTTGATAAAATCAATGAAATGTGCAAAAAATAGTTAGCGATTTAATACCTTATTCTTAAGTAAGGTTGCTCTATTAATGTGACTTTTATATAACATAACTAGTTGCTTCTCAGAAGGTACACATCTCTGTGTATGATACGATTTAAATAAAAAACTTCTAGAACTTCAAATCGTTCTTAATTATATGACCACAACTGTATATAGATATTTTTTATTATATATAGAAAATACCCAGAACACCCTGAACAAATATCTGCGATCGCACAAATATTTGTTCCGAGGCGGGAATCGAACCCGCAACCTGATGCGTCGCAGGCCAACCTTCGCCCGCCGCGCCACAGAGGTCGTCGATAACAACACGCAACTGTCACATACATAGTCAGATATTTTAGTTAGTAGCAGAGCTTCTTTACAAGCTTCGCAATTTATGTATGTATGTATGTATGTCCGGGTGGAATCTTGCAACTGAATTTTAAAGCAGTTATCCTCAACCGATGGAGCTGAAATTTGGTATACCTGTCAAGTTCCGATGACAATACAATATGATGGTGACAGCGAGCTGATCTGATGATGGAGACGGAAGGTGGACAACGGAACTCCTCGATGGATAATAGTAGACTGGCCGTGTTTAGGCTGATTTTGATCAGCACACGGTTACGATCGCTAATATAAAATCTTGCATTGGGGAAAAAATACTAAGCTTCGAAGTTTTTTTTTTTTATTTTATTTTTTATTACTGGAATTGGGCTTCTGTTCACTTGTCGCGAAGGTCTAGTGTAGATCCATCACGATCAGAGTTCCGTATGCTATGATCAATAAACCATAAAGCATGCCTTATATGTAAAACGCGGCCCTGATTCAGAGTCACTGTGAAGGTACAGTCAGCGAATTGTTAACATAACGCCCAACAGTCACATACATAGGCCTGACCCCATTCCAGGGTTGGAAAAAAAACGGTTTAAAAAAACAAGAACTTAACACTGTAAACAAAAACAACAGTATTTAAAATCAATTTATATTTTTTTTTTTTTGTGGTTTATGCATTTTTTAAACACATTTTACAATTTAATTAATGGTTTTTTTTAACACGCTTATAGTAGATTGGTCTGTATGTTTGTAGGTATGTATCGGAATCTTTGATAGTGATTTTCACCGCACTTCAAAACGTCGGAAGAACAAAAAATATTTTATCGAATAACATTTGATATGAAATACATGTTTTTTATGTTTTGAAACATGTTTTAAACAAGTATGCATTTTTACCAGTGTTATAAACAGTTTTTTAAACTCTTATTTAAACAATTTTTTTAAACATTTCCATCCCTGGACCTTCCAACCTAGAGTGGGGCTCTATAGGATCCCCTGTGTCGTGGGTATCAGAAACTACGAGTAACATGCTACTATAACACCCAGACCCGGAACAAATATTTGCAGATCATACAACCGTTTGTCCCGCAGCGAGAATGGAACCCGCAACCTCTCGCATCTCAGCCGGCTACTCGCCCGACGCGCTACATAGACCGTCACGCCCAAAACTGGAGATGCCTTCGTAAATAAGGTGACGTATCAGTTTGTCGGTGACTGTACCTCGCAAGTACATCGTAATCAATGACCTTCAGTTTGTTGTCTTAAAATGAATTAACAATAGTGTTACCGCATTGTTATTGTGGCGACGAATCCATTTTAGAAAAACATTATCGAGAAATAGAAAGCCATGCGGAAAACAAAAATCTTAAGCAATTTTTGAACGACACATTTTCAAAGAACATGGGCAACTCCCCCCATACATTATTTGACCCAACTGTTTTGACTAACGTAACGTACAGTTGAGATTCTTTTTGACTAACGTAACGTACAGTTGAGATTCTTTTTGACAACGTAACGTACAGTTGGGATTATTTTTGACTAACGTAACGCACAGTTGAGATTCTTTTTGACTAATGTAACGTACAGTTTAGATTCTTTTTGACTAACGTAACGTACAGTTGAGATTATTTTTGACTAACGTAACGTACAGTTGAGATTCTTTTTGACTAACGTAACGTACAGTTGAGATTCTTTTTGACTAACGTAACGTACAGTTGAGATTCTTTTTGACTAATGTAACGTACAGTTTGGATTCTTTTTGACTAACGTAACGTACAGTTGAGATTCTTTTTGAATAACGTAACGTACAGTTGAGATTCTTTTTGACTAACGTAACGTAAAGTTGAGATTATTTTTGACTAACGTAACGTACAGTTGAGATTATTTTTGACTAACGTAACGTACAGTTGAGATTCTTTTTGACTAACGTAACGTACAGTTGAGATTATTTTTGACTAACGTAACGTACAGTTGAGATTCTTTTTGGTTATTAATAATATATGTTAAGATAATGAAAAAACTAATTTAATATCTTGCGTAGAAGTTGTGGGAAAGTAATGAAGCTTGATGCGTTTTGTTTCACGCAAATGCAATGAGTTGATTTGTCTAATTGTACAATACAATAGAAATTATACAAATTTTGCTTCCCAGCTTCTAAAAATATACAAGTTCTTTAGAATTTTTTAGTTTTCCTAGTATAATTTTAACATAATTTAGGTATTTATCTCTCGCTAGATGGCGTCTTAGCTTTGTTTGATCAAAATAGGTTCAGCCGTTCAGCGTTGTTTATTTTTCAAATTTTTACAATATTAATTACTTTTTGAAAAGAGACTTAACTTGGAAGGATTGTAACGTTGCAAATTATATTGAAAATACAATAACTAGTGGTTGGCCCCGAACTGAGACCTCGCGAATACAAGCGATTTAGGTAGGTTACCTTATTTCTTTCGAAAATACGTGTATGTACGTGAGTACATCAACTTAAAATTCTACCCGGTTCGCATACAATCTTGTGGTAGGATTGGATTCAAGAGTAGGTACCAAATGGCACAATTTGACAGCAAACCATGAGACTTTTACATGAGACTTTGCAGTGCAATGCCACATAGGGTGCGTCCTAGGTGGACGTGACCTATGTGGTAATGCACTGTTCATAGGCAGAGGTTACCGCTTAACATCAGGTGGGCCTCTTGCTTGTACCGTCATTCTAGTAGTATAAAAAAAAAAAATGGATTGTGATCGGGTGTCAAGGTAGCCACCCTGGATTGAGCTATAGGCCTAGTAAAACGCAAACCATTACGTATGACAACATTTCATCAAATATATTTTACTAGTGTCTGCCGGCGGCTTCGCTCGCGTAGTACCGGGATAAAAAGTAGCCGATAGCTCAATCCAGGTCGTAATCTATCTGTGTACAAAATTTCATCGAAATCGATTAAGCCGTTTCGGCGTGATTGAGTAACAACCGTCCAAACATCGTAACTTTGTAATTTATAATATTAGAGGAATGAATATTTTCGCACACCAATCGTCAAAGAAATAACTTAGATAGATTGATTAGTTCTGCGCGTCTTCTATGAATGAGAACCTAGGTAGTTTGTTTGAAATATGCGTAAGTAGGTAGGTATGTAGACGATATATAATGCAGGTACCTTACCTACATATTGTTCGCGCATAGATAGTGGAACAACGCATTGTTACCGTCAGAGAAAACATATACGCACTTTCTCTACTATTCACCTACAAAATGCTGATCAAAGCACATATCGATATCCTTCGCAATCCAGGTATATCAAAAAAAAAGTAAAGTAAAGGGGAGGGGGGGAGTAAAGGGGTAAAGTGTTATCTATCTATCTATCTATCTATATCTGTGGATCAAAGGCTAAAATGGATCGAACAAGACAATGAATCGAACAGGAACTACTCAAAACTTCGTGTTAGCGTCATGTCATGCACGACGATGTGATCGAAGTGACTGCGACAATCAGAACAAGTAATAAATTTTATAAAAATTTAAAAAAAACCTCAACGCAATGAAACGGCTGAACCGATTTTGATCAAACATAGCTAAGAACACTCCCGACTAATTAACCTTTCAAAAAAAAATACGGTTCATCCGTTTGGAACTTAGAGCATTGCAGGCCTCCGTACCGGATTGGAGCTACGATGCCACAGACAGACACAGACACACAGACACACACAGACACACGCATAGACACGTCAAACTTAAACACCCGTCAACTTTAATACGGGGTTAAAAAAAACTCCTCGCACCGCATGTAAAAGCAGTTTTTATTGAATATCTCGTAAAATATGGATAATTTTAAAAAACCCCTACAGTAACCCTTCGGCTTTGTTGTAATGATTTTATTTATCAAATTTTTGTATTCCATTTAGGGTAGATTTTACAAACTCTAGATAAAATTATCCGTCAGTTAAAAATATCACCATATTTTTCGAAGTCCTAGGAAAGAAAAAGACAGCGCTAACATTTATCTGACAGATAATTTTATCTGGGAATTGAAAAATCGGCCCTCAACAAACAATCGAATCTAGCCAAAAGTTAGAGGTAACTTTGGGTTATTTATATGGAGAAAATATTGCCCAATCGTGTTCCTTTCTGGTACAGTGATCCCTCGGAATTTTAATGTAGTCACCTGCATACCTACCTAGACAATATTCAAATTAAAAATTAATTTGAATATTGTCCTAGGTAGGTACTTGATTTAACTAGTCTGTTACAAAGGTAGGTATAAGATAAGGTACCTACAAGGATTCGTTGGTATAAGATTTGTCCTGGCTGCTAGCTAATTTAAGGAATGTAGGTATCATTACTGGAAGAAAGCGTAAGAAGAGTCAGTCGTGGGAAGCAATGGCGGCGTTGAGCTCACCACTGGTCACGTCTATATCTCACGACGGTTCAACCCACGGTGAAGAGAGGCCCATTTGAGGCTCTGCCTATCCTTTCGGGAAAAAAGGCGTGTGTCTATGTATGTATCATTTAGGTATGTAGGTATGTTACAAAGGAATTTTGCGGCATACTTTATACATACCCACCTGGTCTACTCTCGACTGACAAGAGTCATCGGACCGTACCTAATAAACAGGATTAGTAAGCAACTCGTCGACAGTAAGCAATACAGTAAATGGAAACATTAGGTAGGTAACCTACCTAGGTAATATTAACCAATGCATTAACACACCTGGCCGGTTTCTATATATAGAGCGTTTCCCAACTCGGCATTATAGCCTTGTCTAACATGCAAATCGTAAAAAACAACTTACCAGAGCAAACTGGCAGCCACACCACGATATTGTCTCAACAACGGAGTTTAGAACACTAAAACTGTGTTTAGATCAACACAGAGGCGAGAGGCGACCTCTCGAAGCCCTCAATATAATAGCATTGTTTAGGTAAATCGTAAAAAACAACTTACCTGAGCAAACTGGCAACCACACCACGATATTGTCTCAACACCAGAGTTTAGAACACTAAAACTGTGTGAGGCAAGAAGCGACCTCTCGAAGCCCTCAATTATAGTCTTGTCTATCATGCAAATCGTAAAAAAACAACTTACCTGAGCAAACTGGCAACCACACCACGATATTGTCTCAACACCAGAGTTTAGAACACTAAAACTGTCTGAGGCGAGAAGCGACCTCTCGAAGCCCTCAATTATAGTCTTGTCTATCATGCAAATCGTAAAAAAACAACTTACCTGAGCAAACTGGCAACCACACCACGATATTGTCTCAACAACGGAGTTTAGAACACTAAAACTGTGTTTAGATCAACACAGAGGCGCGAGGCGACCTCTCGAAGCCACTTCACCACTAAAATTATTGATTTAGAGTTACAAAACAACAAAAGATATAAAACGGCCGGCCGCTTCCCCCGCTCAGACCGAATCGATCAGAACGCGAATGATAATTGTCACACAAAGACTTCACTCACCTAGACAGTTGGAATTGGAATGCACACACACAACAACACAATATAAACAATGTTATATTACCACAACACAACACTTTGTTCAATGTTCGTTAGCGTTTTTGATGTTTCTAATTAGGTATTAGTGCGAATTAAACGCGATTTATGTGGGAGACGCGCTCGTTTCGACCACCGCTGGCAAGATGGCTCCGTCCGTGTATGCGCGCCCGCTCCCCGCGGCCCGCGCGTACGTGCAATGAAAGATAGGCGGCCGGTGTGCACGGCGCGCGGACCGGGGGTCGGCCCAAAGATATATCGACGGGGACGCCAAACATACAATAAGTTAATTTTGTACGGAAAAACGCAAAAAAAACGGCCGAACCGATTCTGATAATGTTGAAAGTAAACTCTTTATGTACTTTGTAAAAATATGAATAAATAAAAACAGGCCAAGTGCGAGTCGGACTCACGCACGAAGGATTCCGTACCATTATCTATAAAAACGGCAAAAAATCACGTTTGTTGTATGGGAGCCCCCTCAAATATTTATTTTATTATATTTTTTAGTATTTGTTGTTATATCGGCAGCAGAAATACATCATCTGTGAAAATTTCAACTGTCTCACTATCACGGTTCATGAGATACAGCCTGGTGTCAAACTTATCAATAAAAAAAAACATAATTTTTGTATGGGAGCCCCATTAAATATTTATTTTATTCCGTTTTTTTAGTATTTGTTGTTATAGCGGCAACAGAAATACATCATCTGTGAAAATTTCAACTGTCTAAGTATCACGGTTCATGAGATACAACCTGGTGACAGACGGACAGACAGACAGACGGATAGCCGAGCTTTAGTAATACGGTCCCGTTTTACCCTTTGGGTACGTAACCCTAAAAACAATAAAATAAATATTTAACGGGGCTTCCGTATAACAACCGTGATTTTTTTGCCGTTTTTATAGATAATGGTATGGAAACCTTCATGCGCGAATCCAACTCGCACTTGGCCTGTTTTTATAATATAATTATGTGCGTAGGTTATGGGCCCAGCAAACCATAAACAACACTGGATGACAAAGCAAAGCCTTTTATTAAAAGATCGATGGTGCAACCCACAGTGAAAAGAGGCCCATGTGAGGCTCTGCCTACCCTTTCGGGGAAAAAGATGTGTGTCTATGTATGTATGTATGATTTATGGGCAAAACATCCCCGGACATATCCCGCGACATTTCATCCCATGTGCAGCGGTCGCAGTTCTTTCCCTTCACAGCGCTTTGCCCGTGCGGAGATCCCCCCACCCCACGCCCTGTCCTCTGCCTACCGACCTCTTATATACTGCTCTCTTTACAACAGAAAAAACACCAATTTCCCAAATTCCCGACGCGGACCGCGCTCTCGCTCGCGGCAGAGCTAAGATGGCCGACCGGCTTCCATTTTGATCGCAGATTACAACTCGTCGCGTCCCCGGCCGCTCAAAGCCTAACTGATGCGTCCTCCTGCTATTACCACACGCATTATACACGTATCGCATACGTTTTTAGGCTAATTTTCGACGTTCGATACGACGGTGCTGTCCATTCGGGCGTATCGTTCGTTTTGGCGTCGATTACTGGCTATTTGGAGGCAATAGAATACGGTTATCGTATTGATTGAGCGTGCGGCGCGGTGCGTTGAAAGAAAGTCCACAGAGCGGGTATAAATGGGCGCGTTAAGCCGATGGTTTTGTCTCTTTCGCCTCTGCGGCTCTACCTGGCTGGAGGGCAAAGCGTTGTACCTACAGCTCTGTGTGACAAAGTAACCGCTCTGAACGGAAACACGCGTAAAATACTACAGTACCGCATCAAAGGAATGCATATCAGCAATTGATACTAACTAGCAGACCGACTTGCAAACAATAAAACACTATATTGATACTAACTAGCAGACCGACTTGCAAACAATAAAACACTATATTGATACTAACTAGCAGACCGACTTGCAAACAATAAAACACTATATTGATACTAACTAGCAGACCGACTTGCAAACAATAAAACACTATATTGATACTAACTAGCAGACCGACTTGCAAACAATAAAACACTATATTGATACTAACTAGCAGACCGACTTGCAAACAATAAAACACTATATTGATACTAACTAGCAGACCGACTTGCAAACAATAAAACACTATATTGATACTAACTAGCAGACCGACTTGCAAACAATAAAACACTATATTGATACTAACTAGCAGACCGACTTGCAAACAATAAAACACTATATTCACAATGAATGATATTAGAATTGATATTACCGTCCTTAGTACCATTTTAGAGAATTTAGAGCAATTACGACTTTACAATTTAGATCATTTAGACTTTAGGACAATTAGGACTATACAATTTAGATCATTTAGACTTTATAACAATTAGGACTATACAATTTAGATCATTTAGACTTTAGAACAATTACGACTATACAATTTAGATCATTTAGACTTAAGAACAATTACGATTATACAATTTAGATCATTTAGAGCAATTACGACTATACAAATCTGTTCACAAAGAATGAATGAATGAATGAAAATACTTTATTGCACACCTTACAAACTAGTTAAAATAAACACAACAATTATACAAATAACTAAATGTACAATGGGCGGTCTTATCGCTAAAAAGCGATCTCAATAACTAAATGTACAATGGGCGGTCTTATCGCTAAAAAGCGATCTCTTCCAGACAACCTTTGGATGGAGAGGAGCTAAACTTATATGGAAGACAAGCAGCGGCCCGCGGTTTCAACCGCGTAAGTCTCGATCCCGTGGGAATATCGGGATAAAAATGTGCCTATTTGTTATTCCGGGAGTCCAGTTATCTCCATTGCAAATTTCATCCAAATCCATCCAGTAGTTTTTACGTGAAAGAGTAGCAAACATCCATCCATCCACCCATAGTAGGATTGGTTGAACGAAGAATGATATTAGAATTTTTATTACCGAGGCTTGGTATCATTTTAGAACAATAACGGCTATACAATTAAGATCTAAATGGTGTACAGTATTTTTAGGGTTCTGTCCGTACCCAAACGGTAAAACGGGACCCTATTACTAAGACTCCGCTGTCCGTCCGTCTGTCTGTCCGTCTGTCATTAGGCTGTATCTCATGAACCGTGATAGTTAGACAGGTTGAGGATAACTGCTTTAAAATTCAGTTGCATGATTCCACCCGGACATACATACATACATCGCAAGTTAATTAAAGCTTGTAAAAGTCACTCCGAAAAGTTTCAACAATATAAAGAAGGAAATAGAAGCAAGCGCATAACCACAAGTTATTACATATCCTTAGAATATAGAGTTTATTCTATATTCTAAGTACATATCATGCGTGGTATAACATTTGTCCTGGCTACTAGCTTATTATGAAATGTGTTATTACTGGAAGAAAGCGTTAGCCGAGTCGGTCGTGGGAGGCAATGGCGGCGATGAGCTCACCACTTGTCACCTCTATATTCCACGATGGTGCAACCCACTGTGAAAAGAGGCCCATTGAGGCTATGCCTACCCCTTCGGGGAAAAAGGCGTGTGTCTAATGTCTATGTATGTATATCATGCGTGAAGTACCTACATCTGGGCGCTTATGATAATACTGAAGTTCAAATTCCTCCATTTGAATATCTTAAGAACCACTTGTTGAAACGCAAATGATAAAAACCGGCCAAGTGCGAGTCGGACTCGCGCACGAAGGATTCCGTGCCATTATCTATAAAAACGGCAAAAAAAACACGTTTATTGTATGGGAGCCCCCCTAAATATTTATTTTACCCTGTTTTTTTGTATTTGATGTTATAGCGGCAACAGAATACTTGGATGACGGAACAAGCAGATGGCTCACCTGATTTTAAGCGGTAACCTCTGCCTATGAACAGTGCATTACCTCATAGGTCACGTCCACCTAGGACGCGCCCTATGTGGCATTGCACTGCGCCCGCCACCCTGAGACATAAAGATGAAAGTCTCATGTGCCTGTAATTTCACCGGCACCCTTACCCTTCAAACCGGAACACAGCAATGCGAGCACTACTCCTTTGCGGCAGAAATAGGTATGGTGGTAATACTTCCCCGGACGAACTCTTTCACAAAAAAGCTCTACTACTACTAAAATCTATGTAAATGTATACTATGTATGCATAAACCAATTTATCAAACGTACAAACATCTTCATACCGTGTCAACTTCCTTCAAAGGCGTGTAACACAACATGCACCAATTTATCGAGAGCTCTGCACCCACGGCGCTAATCCCCCCCTCTACCCACGTGTGCGAGGTGCGGGAGGGGGGTCACAGGTCTGGTACTCTGGTTAGGCCACCTCGCCGAGAGCAATGACCCCGCTATGGTGACCGTTTACCCATTACAGGCGGATACTCAATACCATCGATAAGTATTGTTTTTTTGTTCTTTTATGATATTATACAATTTATTCACAATCCGGCGTCCCCGAAAGGGATTTCTAACACAATCACACTAATATTATAAATGCGAAAGTTTGTGTGTGTGTTTGTTACTTCTTCACGCTGAAACGGCTGGACGGATTTGGATGAAAGAACATGGGCAACCCATACATTGTTTGACCCAACTTTTTTGACTAACGTAACGCACAGTTCAGATACTTTTGGTTATTGATAATATATGATAAGTTAATGAAAAAGCTAATTTAATATCTTGCGTAGAAGTTGTGGGAAAGTAATGAAGCTTGATGCGGTTTGTTTCACGCAAATGCAATGATTTGATTTATCGAATTATTAAGATATACAAATTTTGTTTTCCAACTTCTAAAACGATACAAGTTCTTTAGAAAAATTGTCAAAAAACAACAATTAGAACCGTACTAATTACTTCCATGAAAGGGGGGCCTTGGTTCATTTATTTTTGAACTGGGTTAGCGGTTTCCCACTTCCTTTGGAATGGAGATAACTGGACTCCCAGACTAACACATAGGCACATATTTATCCCGATATTCCCACGGGATCGAGACTTATGCGGGTGAAACCGCGGGGCGCAGCTAATAATCAATATATTTAATACCTATTTTGAATTTATACTTGAAAGGAGGAGGGCAATCGCTGACCCAGGTCAAAAATAAATGAACCAGGGCCCTTCATGGAAGTAATTAGTACGGTTCTAAATGTTGTTTTTTGTCCAATTTTTCTAAAGAACTTGTATATTTTTTGAAGTTGGGAAGCAAAAGTTTTATTTCTAAATAATTAGATAAATCAACTCATTGCATTTGCGTGTAACAAAACGCAACAAGCTTCATTACTTTCCCACAACTTCTACGCAAGAAATTAAAATAGCTTTCTCATTATCTCAACATATATTATCAATAACCAAAAGTATCTCAACTGTACGTTACATTAGTCAAAAAAGTTGGGTCAAACAATATACAGCTGCCCATGTTCTTTATAGGAATACTTGTATAAGTTTTTACCGGGACTTGTTGATAAGATTCGTTGGTATAAGATTTGTCCTGGCTGCTAGCTTATTATGGAATGTGTTATTACTGGAAGAAAGAGTTAGCTGAGTCAGTCGCGGGAAGCAATGGCGGCGATGAGCTCACCGCTTGTCACGACTATATTCCACGATGGTGCAACCCACTGTGAAAAGAGGACCGTTAAGGCTGTCCTTCGGGGAAAAAGGCGTGTGTCTATGTCTATAAGTTTTTTTTAAGAAAAAATATTTTTTCAATACAAGTTTTTAGTAAGTCCGACAGATGATGATGATGATGATGAAATTGGTAAGCAGAACCGTGCCGTGAGCTGATCAAAATGAGCCTCAACACGGCGAGTCTACTATTGTCTAAAAGTGTTTTTAGGGTTCCGTAATTAACCCTTATAGATTCGTCATGTCTGTCTGTCTGTCTGTCTGTCCGTGTATGTCACAGCCACTTTTTTCCGAAACTATAAGAGCTAAGACAAATTTATCTTGTTGTTTAGTTAGTAGATGTATTCTGTGAACCGCATTAAGAATTTCACAAGAAAATAGAAAAAAAAAACAGTAAATTTTTGGGGATCCCCATACTTAGAACTGAAACTAAAAAAAAAAAAACATCATACCCATACGTGTGGGGTATCTATGGATAGGTGTTCGAAAATGATATTGAGGTTTCTAATATCATTTTTTTCTAAACTGAATAGTTTGCGCGAGAGACACTTCCAAAGTGGTAAAAAGTGTCCCCCCCCCACCCCCCCATAACTTCTAAAATAAGAGAATGATAAAACTAAAAAAAATATATGATGTACATTAATTACCATGTAAATTTCCAATGAAAATTGGTTTGAACAAGACCTAGTAAGTTTTTTTTTTTAATACGTCATAAATCGTAAACTATCCAAAAACTTTTATATTATGTTACTTGCTGCTACGGAACCCTTCATGGGCAAGTCCGACTCGCACTTGGCTGCTTTTTTTATATGTATGTTAGTTTTTAAGGTATTTATGTTGCTATGGGCTTACTGTTTAGGTTTTTGTACATTTTCCAATAAGCCTGAAATAAAGATTTTTGATTTTATTTGATTTGATTATCCATCGAGGAGTTCCTTTGTCCTGAAATTTGGCATACCTGTCAAGTTCCAATGACAATAAAATATGATGGTGACAGCGAGCTGATCTGATGATGGAGACGGAAGGTGGACAACGGAACTCCTCGATGGATAATAGTAGACTGGCCGTGTTTAGGCTCATTGTGATCAGCACACGGTTACGATCGCTAATATTATAAATTCCTAGCTATACGAAGTAGTTTTTTTTTCGAAAATATTTATTTGTTTTATATATTCTCAGCAGACAACCCTTAATTGAAATGAATGCTACAATTAATTTAGTATGGTTTGAGAATCCTAATTAATACTGTAAATACTTAATGAGCGTGTGTTTTTAGGGTTCCTTACCCAAAGGGTAAAACGGGACCCTATTACCACAGAATAAATAATAGTTTATGTACTATTACTGAGGCTCGGCTGTATCTCATGAACCGTGATAGCTAGACAGTTGAAATTTTTACATATGATGTTTTTCTGTTGCCGCTATAACAACAAATACTAAAAAACAGGGTAAAATAAATAGTTAGGGTGGGCTCCCATACAGCAAACGTGATTTTTCCAAATGTAGGTTAAGCAATGGTCTGCGAGGTCAGTTTTTGGATGGGTGACCACTTTTTGTGCAATTTTTATTTGTTTTTTTTTTTAGAAACGTGATTTTTTGCCATTTTTATAGATAATGGTACGAAACCCTTCGTGCTATAGAGTCCGACTCGGACTTGGCCGTATTTTTTTTAATGGTACGGAACCCTTCTTGCGGCAGTCCGACTTGCACTTGACCGGTATTTTTTTTTAAACTTCCCGCTTTCTGTTTAATAAAAATAATAAATGCTCTAAATACATTTTGATTGATTTAAATGTTTCAGGATTTACTGATTTATATATAAACCGGCTAAATCTTAAAAGATAACCAAAATCAATCCAAATTGTAATTAAACTCAATCCGAAACCCATTTGAAACGGGAACAAAATACCTTTCTAATAAAAAGAATTACCTAAGTACGTGCCGGTTAATCGCAACATTTAAACGCATTGTCGTCTCGCTCTAACATACGCAGGGAGTTTCGCCGTCTCGTTCTCACAACTCACTGCCCCTCAGACGTGTGACATCCCCGGAGCTTTAACTCTGCGGTTTAGGGTTGGCGCAAGAACACTAATATTATTTAATTTTAAAACTAGCTGCTTTGGTCGCGAGATGGTCCGTGTTTATAAACAAGTAACTAATTTAAAAAAAACCCTCAACGCAATGAAACGGCTGAACCGATTTTGATCAAACATAGCTAAGAACACTCCCGGCAAATTCAACTTTCAAACAAAAAAAAACTAAATCTGTTTATCCGTTCGGGAGCTACGATGCGACAGCCAGACAAAAACACACACACACACAACACACACACACACACACACAGACACGTCAAACTTATAACACCCCATCGTTTTTGCGTCGGGGGTTAAAAAGGCCGAGTGCATTTAAAGAGAGCTGGCGTTGCGCTTCATACACCACTATTCCAAATAAACCATAAAAAAAACCGGGATAATCAGTATTCGATAAAGATTCAATCTACGTAAATAAAAATAGCCAAATAACAATTTCCAGGAATATTAATGACTTGCCTTACGTGATTCAAAGGCAAACAACTGATGAAGTCGTCCTTTTTGCCGATGACACATCGTTACTATTTAAAACTAAAAGAGGATCCTCTGATCTAAGTGCCGTAAATTATGCTTTAGACTTAATTTCTGAATGGTTTGCGGTCAATAACTTAGTGTTAAACCCTTCCAAAACAAAATGCATTAAGTTTACTTTGCCCAATGTTAACCAGGCACAAACACATGTAATAATGGGCACTAAAATTGACACCAGTGATTCTACAAAGTTTCTGGGGATAATATTGGACAGCAAACTGCAATGGGGTCCCCATATTTATGCACTTGGAAATAGGTTGAGTTCGGCAGTCTATGCAATCCGAGAGGTACGGAAACTCACAGACGTAGCCACTGCTAGACTTGTCTACTTTGCTTATTTCCATAGCCTCATGAGCTATGGAATTTTGTTATGGGGTGCTGGTGCTGACATCAGTGTAATTTTTATTCTTCAGAAGCGGGCAATTCGGGCTATTTATAACCTCAAAAGTAGAGACTCCCTTAGAATATTTTTTAAGAAAATTAATATTTTGACTGTACCTTCATTGTACATTTACGAAAACATTATGTATATTCGGAAAAATTTATGCAATTTTCAAAAGCGGAGTGACGTAAATAGTGCCAATACGCGCAATAAATATAAATTGTTGAACTCTGGGTATAGGTTGCAAAAATCGAATAAAAGTTTTGTAGGAAATTCGGTGCGCTTCTACAACAAACTACCTAAACATATAGTGGATTTAACAGAAAAGGGATTTAAGAGATGTATTAAAGTTAATCTGATAAAAAAGGCATATTACACAACTGGTGACTACTTAGCTGACACAGAAGCTTGGGATGAGAAGGAATAAGGTAGCTTAAGTTTTGACAAAGCCCCTGTACAGCTACTTGCCTATGTTTTAATTTAATTAATTTTATTGACAAGGCCTTTATACAGCCGCTTAAAATTTGACATTGTTCTATTATTTTATTTTATTTTCGTTGTGATAATATGACAAAGCCCCTATACAGCTGCATCTATTATCAACATGTTTTTTTTTGTTTTTCTTCTATATTTTGCTATAATGTACATTGATGTGTAAATGAATTGACGTAACTAAGTGTTCCCTGAGATCCTACAGCTTGAATAAATATATGAATATGAATATGAATATGAATCCATAAAAAATGGGAACCAATGGTCAAAACTATTTAATAGTGCATGCGCCATAGATTACTACCTAGTTATAAGCACGTGTACTATGTCCATTTTATTCGGATTTTGTAAAGAAATCAAATGTTTTTTAATTACTTTTTTAATTCCATTCGAAAAAACAAAAATTGCTCACATTGAATTTGTGCCGTATACTTAACATCCAGTTTTTTTATGGTATGTTTGGAATAGTGGTTTAGATGACTAAACGAAACGAGTCTAATTCCAGGATGCCGCGTTTGTATGTATGTATGTTTGCATGTGTGTTTGTCCGACGATAACTGCTGTGGCATCGTAGCCCTCGAACGGACTTCGTTCTTTTTTTTTGTTTTAAAGGTAAATTTGTCGGGAGTGTTCTTAGCTATGTTTGATCAAAATCGGTTCAGCCGTTTCATTGCGTTGAGGATTTTTAATTTTTACAAAATTAATTACTTGTTTCTACTCGGCTTTCGGTTGCGAAAGACCGAACTAAGTGCTAGTGATAGTTAAAGACCGAACTAAGTGCTAGTGATAGTTAAAGACCGAACTAAGTGCTAGTGATAGTTAAAGACCGAACTAAGTGCTAGTGATAGTTAAAGTGTTAAGTTAATGTCTCTCAGTTCTAATTGTTTTGGTTTAAATAATCACAGTAAGAAATAAATCTTTGTAAAGTTAAACGTTGTCGTTTATTAATTAAACCCCAGACTGATTTATAATAATAGTTTATGAATGCGTCGCCTCCCTCAAATGAAACTGACAACCCTACCGGGCCGCCGCCCTCTCACATAAAATCAATATTGATAGAGGACGCCGTATTTTACCTCTGCCTGTACGAGGTACCTCGCCAACTGTCGCTATAAACGTAATAAATATGATATCTACTTGTCTATTGATTGGTCGCGTCTAAACAAAACTGACAATTATGTTATGTAAATAAATAAATAATGCTGGACACAGTTCACACAACATTATCTAGCCCCAAGCTAAGCAGAGCTTGTGTTATGGGTACTAGATAACTGATATACTTAATACAATACAATAAATAATAATAATATTTTTTATTATACATAGAAAATACGCAGAACACCCTGAACAAATATCTGCGATCGCACAAATATTTGTTCCGAGGCGGGAATCGAACCCGCAACCTTCTGCGTCGCAGGCCAACCTACTCCCGCCGCGCCACAGAGGTCGTAAACTTAGTCCAACTAGTCCTACTATAAGTGCTATGATAGAACAAAAAGAACAAAAAATACCCAAGTAAAGCTGATTCAAAGAAAAAAGGAAAACCAACTTAAAAACCTTAGGTAGGCAGTCAAAAGTAAGATGCTAGAGAGAATCAGCAAAAGTTCATAAGACAGCACACTCTACGCTTGGCTCTCAGCCTGTCAAGGAGGTCAAAGTCAAAGTCAAAAAGTATTTTATTCATTGAAATCACAAGGATCATTTTGAATCGTCTTAAAAAATAAATTTAAATTTACTCCTTTTCCAACGCAACCAGACCTGGAAGAATAAGACAACAAACACGGTCTGTTTTTTTTTTTAATGATCCTTCTTACTACTAGGCGGGGAGCGCCTGTGTGGTGCCTCGAGAACAAGTGGAAGATGATTCAAAGAAAAAAGAAAAACCAACTTAAAAACCTTAGGTAGGCAGTCAAAGGTAAGATGCTAGAGAGAATCAGCAAAAGTTCATAAGGCAGCACACTCTACGCATGATATACTCGTAAATAACACATCAATAATAAATTGCATGTAGGTACAGACATTGCAAATTGACAAATTAGGTGTCGAGGGACAGAGCGACATCAGGCCACGCGGCTTTATCATTAACATGCCATTTTATTTTATTTATTTTGGTAATGTAGAGTGTAATACGCTTTCTTAATTAGATTATTCTTTATGTAGGATTTAAATCTTCGAATCGAAAGTTTAGAAGCACTTTCTGGTAGTTTATTACAGAACCGAACAGAATTCCCCATAGAAGACCCACTTACTTTTTTAAATCTAAATTTGGGAATACTCAGTTTATTTTTATTTCTCGTGTTAAAACAATGCACGTCACTTTTTTTTATAAACCTATCTAATTGTTTATGTGTATATGTATAATAAGGTTTCGTAGATGTATTGCGATATAACCGTGAAAATGTTAATTTCCTTAAAACGCTCCCTCAAGGAGTCACGTGGCTTCATTTTATAAATGGCACGTATTGCCCGTTTTTGTAAAACAAATATTGCTTGGATGTCTGCTGCTTTCCCCCACAGTATGATGCCATATGACATAACACTATGGAAGTAGCCAAAATAAACTAGCCTAGCTGTAGCTTCATCAGTAAGCTGCCTTATCGTACGAACTGCATATGCAGCGGAATTAAGTCTACCCGCAAGTGCCTCAATTTGTGGTCCCCACTGCAAACTTGCATCAATATTAAGACCTAAGAAAACAGTAGAGTTTACAAGATTGAGTGTCTTACCATTTACTTTAATATTAGTATATTATTTTTCAAGTGTAAACCACACTTTATGGATAACATTAAATTTAAATGTGACCCAAAAATTCCGTTCCTGCGGGACTCGAACCCGCAACCTTGCCTGTGATCGGCAATGCCTTTTACCAGTTCGGCCATAGAACACATATATTTTTTAGTAAAACTACTAGTACTACTACTAGTACTACTACTAGTAGAACTACTAGTACTACTACTAGTAGAACTAGTAGTGTACTAGTAGTAGTACTAGTAGTAGTAGTAGTTTTATTAGTAAAATAATATACTATGATGATATAGTAGTGGTGTCATCTCTTCTCAATGTTTCGAACTAATTTCGGACTTTGAACAGAAGGTTTCTAATGAAACACCTGTAGATGGCTCCCATCGGCGCTATAGCCGAGTTGATAGTGCCCACAAATTTCGTCTTCAGCGTCATAGTGTTCTATGGCCGAACTGGTAAAAGGCATTGCCGATCACAGGCAAGGTTGCGGGTTCGAGTCCCGCTGGAACGGAATTTTTGGGTTACATTTAAATTTACTTTAATATTAGTTGGATATTGTTTTACATTATCAGTTTAGTAGGTTATGCTACTTACTCTAATAGTTATGTAGTATTTACGCCCCGTTGCTTAGTCCTATTCAAAGGTTCTTTCAATGATGTGTAGGAAATTATCTCCAAGTGGTCCCGTGAAAATGTTATCTTAGTAAGTAAATGTTTTTAGAAGTCGGTTAGAAAGGTGAAGATAGTAACCAACATCGCGTGTATTCGCGAGGTCTCAGTTCGGGGCGAACCACTAGTATAACAATATGTATGGCAGGTACAGATATAGTTACGCTTGTGGCGCGAAATTCAACTTTTATTGTGTTTTTTTTGCTAATCACAGCTCATCAAGACATCTTGAGATAGCGAAACCTGATTTTGCAGAAACTAGGAGACCTAGCAAACGTGTTTTGATTGAAAGCGTCTCATAAATATCATTCGTTTAGTTTAGACAATGAACAAAAAAATCACTGTAAAAATCATGTAATGACATTCGTAGCTTAACGAATGATGTTTATGAGACACTATCAATCAGACGTTCTGGAGAAGGGCCAGGTCAAGAGTACTCTTAGGCCTCCCGCGCACTAGGCAGCCTGGTTGCGGCAACCAGGCTGCGGGCAGTCGAAATATTGAGCAATCAGTTATAGCAGCCATGGTGACGGCCAGTTGGCACTATTCCGTTGAGCGACATGGACGTGCAGGATCTAATTATGAAAAATACCTGTGGCTGCTACGACAAGTGCGCGGAGACTGACGGCATCCACATACATTCGCCTACACTCGCTCTGGCTGCGCGAAGGCTGCCGTGCAATCAGGCGCGTGGTACTGGCTGACGCAGCCAGGAATTCGTGGCCGCCTAGTGCGCGGGCTCCCATACGCCGTAACATGTTCGGCAGGCTGCCTAGTGCGCGGGGAGCCTTAACCGACTAGCATGTATGAAGAATGTAATGAGAGTGAATGAAGCAAAAGAGGTATGTCAGGATCGTAGCAAGTGGAAATCCGTGGTATATGCCGGGAAACGGGTGTGAGTTTATGTATGTATGTATGTATGTATGTATGTATCAATCAAAATATTGTGTGTTAGTTCTCCTAGTTTCCGCAAAATCAGGTTTCGCTACCTCCAAATGTGTTGATGAGCTATGATGAGAAAAAAAATACAATAAAATTTGAATTTCGTGCCTCAAGCGGAACGTTGCGCCTAAATATGCTGTTTTCGTCCGTGAAAAGTCCTTTTACAAGTCACGTAAAGTCAAAAGTAAACTCTGATTTACCACTCTAATGATTTCGACATAATATCATGTCGATAATAAATAAATAAATAAATAATGCTGGACACAGTTCACACAACATTATCTAGCCCCAAGCTAAGCAGAGCTTGTGTTATGGATACTAGATAACTGATATACTTAATACAATACATTAAATAGATAGATATTTTTTATTATGCATAGAAAATACCCAGAACACCCTGAACAAATCTGCGATCGCAAAAATATTTGTTCCGAGGCAGGAATCGAACCCGCAACCCCCTGCGTCGCAGGCCAACCTTCGCCCGCCGCGCAACAGAGGTCGTAATTAATTATAATAGAAAAATAAAATAGAAAAAAATAGAAAAATAGAGGATAAAATAGAATATTTAGTGAATTTTTTTAAAATTTTAGTGGCTTGCAGATTAAGTCAATATATATAAAATCGTTGCGTGACTGACTGTCTGACTGACTGATTGACCATTAAGGCGCGATAGGTTCTCAAATTTCTATAGAATTTTAAAGTTTTTGATAAGAATTTTCATAGTTTTCTATGAAGAAAAAAATATATGATATTCTTGAGCTTTTTATCTAGTGAAATCAATAATTCAATACAATATTTGAATTACTTCACTCGATAAAAAAAATCAACAAAGATACCTCCTTTTTAAAATTTAAATGCTATTTTTCACTCACTTCTCTCACGTTTTAATTTTTGAAACATTTGGTTACATGTTAGTTATTATTTGAGTTAGTGAATTCATCAACAAAATTAAACAAAACTTTGAACGACATTTTTATATAATTTTTTTATACAGAAAAACACGGTATCAGAGTCTGCGCTCGCCTTCTTCGCCTCATACAAAAATGTTCGTTGAACCTATAGCGCCTTAACGCACAGCCTACACCGTAAGACCCAGAGACCTGAAATTTGGAGGGTACGTTCCTTTTGTGGTCTAGGGGTGCACTAAGAAAGGAATTCCAGAAATTCAATCCCTAAGGGGGGCGAAAAGCTTACAAAAAGTACACGCGGACGAAGTCGCGGGCATTACACTAGTTACTTCATAAAGCAGTTGTTTTCAAAGTGGATATACTGGTCCACAGTTCGATCCACTGTTGTAAAGTGTATAGAAGTGTTTAGACAATTTTTATGGCTTTTCTAAATTAAGCTCACACTAATGCTATGAGTGATGTTCTTGTAGGTACTTTGGCGTTTGAATGTTCTATAAGGCGGCCCCTAGACCTACAATAACATTGTACAATACTTTTTATTGTACAATAACATTGAAAGGCGCTTTGAATCCAAACGATCAATTATATTGCACAATAATACGAACTGCGCAATGTTTTCGTGGTCAGTCGGGGAATCGTTAGTTCTCAAAGAATTGTTTTTTTCTTCACATAATCTTTGCTGGCCTGTGGTAACATATCTTTGTATTTAGACAACAATGGTAGCGATTTGAGATGTTATTCTCTAAAGTTCAAACTAAAAATATACTCCCTGTCTTTTGCTTTTTATATACAAAAGAAAAGGATGGCAATGCGTTTAGTTAGCTTTAGTTTTAGATAATGCAACTTCAAATCGATACCAATGTTTCATAAGCAGCATTTCTTTAGCACGGTCATGATATTATTTGCTCTTGACGTTCCACAGAGACGGCAATTTTCTGTACAATTGGATTCATTCGACGATAAACTCTCTTTCCTTAACTTTTAAATTCTATTTTTCTGCCATTTTTGAGAGCGCGCGCGTGTTCTCCTAGTCAGGACTAAACACAGACTGAAAAATATTGCGCAATACTGACCCTACACGATGCAATGGAAAAATATGGTGCAATAAAAATTAAACTCGCTCAAACTTTCGTTCAATCATTGCGCAATCTTCAATATTAACCCTAAACAATCTATATTATAAATTGTATATTGCACAATTTGCAATATTGCGCAATATAATTGACCGTTTAGACGCTGCCTGACTGCAAAAATGAAATGAAATCAGTTTATTAGCTAGAACATGGTAGGATACATGGAAGCCCTTATGTTATAGTGAGGAGCACAGTTCTTGCTTCACAAGCATGCAAATGTTTTAAAATAGGTACCTACGTCTCTATTACATACATTGGATAAAATAAATACCAATCAATACATTCATTGCCATTCAGTGTGGCAATGCAGCCAGCAGTGGCGTAACTATACCTACTGGGGCCCGTGGCAAATTCTTTTGATGGGGCCCTACCTATCAGTAAAAATCGTCACGTTGTACTCAGTTTAAGCACCTTTTTTACCGAAGGGATAGGCGGAGCCTCAATAGACCACTTTTATCTTAGAATAGACGTGACGAGTGGTGAGCTCATCGCCGCCATTGCATCCCACAACAGACTCAGCTAACACTTTCTTCCAGTAATAACACATTCCATAACAATCTAGCAGCCAGTACAAATCTTATACCAACTAATCTTATCAGCAAGACTGGGTAATTCCTTAGTCGGCTTTTAAGACATCCACGGGAGGAGACGGAGGGGTCTATTCTTAGGCTGGACACACCACAGCAGCTATTAACAGTATTAATTATGCTACTTATGTACTACTTATAAGATAAATGTTTTTTTTAAGTAAGTGACATCATGTCTTTTTGAGAATAAATTTCTTTAAACCGAATTACCAAATATAAGAGTCCTGGTAGAATATTATTTCCACTACTTCATGTATCATCAGTAGAATAACTAAGTTACTGTAAGCATGAGTTGGTGCCAGATGTAGGTATTCAAAGTTCCATGAAAAATTGGTAAGGCTAGGTATTTGTTTAACTGTTCATTTGTGTATTGGAGAACTGTACCTATAAAGATTAGCAGTTTTCTTGCGAGAAAGTAACAGATTTAGCAGATTTATTATGTTTTAGTTAATAATAGAATAGAATACAATATTTATTTATTCAGAAAACAAGAGTCCAAATTTGTAGTAACACAACTTAAAACTAGTACTAATTAACAATGATTTAGTCCTCTGGACGAGCTTCCAAACCAGAGGACAATCAAACCGATCCGAGAACGCGCTTAGGATGGTGTTGCTGTAGCGCGAAGCCTGCTCAACAGTGAGGCAGTCTTTTTGCTCCAGATGGCGTCAAAGGTGTCGGTGCGCGACTCGGCAAGCATACCTGGAGCGCTGCAGAAGCGCGGAAGCCGCAACTTAGCCCTAAACGCATTGTTGTATTGGACCCGCAGAGCATTGTAAGCTTTTTGGGTATAGTTGAACCACAGACTCGCTGAGTACAGAGATGTACAGTACGCCTTGAATTTTTATTTATTTTATTTATTTATTAATAACACAGGCAGCTCTCCGAGCTGATGCGTGTATATCTTAGTCCTTATCAGTGCACTTTAAATGTTTGTCAAGTCTAGTTTTGAAAGAATTCACTGAGGGGGCACTGATCACTGAGTCTGGTAGCCAGTTCCAAGTGCGCACGACGCGATTAGGCAATATGTGCATCCTCGGATTGCTGGTACTTGGCCCACGTTACAGCTTCAGCGAGTGTCCACCGAGTCCTATATTATTGTTCATGGTATATAGTGTCTGTGATAAATCTGGTATACTGTAGTGGTTGTTTAGGATCTTGGAGGTCTCTATTAGGTCTCCACGCTCTCTACATTCAACAACTTGTAAAGCAACTTTCACTGCGTCTGTACATCTAGCGAATCTGCGGGCCAGCATATTCGCCCAGACTGACAATGACTGATAATGTCTTATATAGGTACATATCTGTTCAGCCATAGCCCAGTTGGGTCTATCTTTGGCTGTATAAGCCAGTACTTAGAAGTAGTTATTGCTGCTTAAATACCAACGGGAGAATATTATTTAATTAACTTTTGAAACTATCATGCTTATATAACTTTTGAAACTATCATGGTTATGTACATAAAAAAAAAAAAAAAACATGGTAAATATCCCGTTTCTAGTGAAAATTATGTATCATGCTTATGTACATAATCATGGCGCATGCAACTGTGCCGAAATATCGGGAACATTTCAAACTCAAAGATCATGGTAAATATCCCGTTTCTAGTGAAAATTCTTATTTATTTACCTACAACAACCAACTTCAATCAAACCCTTAAAAAAACTGTTATTTTGCTATCAAAATCTACGAACAGTCCCAGAAAACATAGGTACTTGAGTGTCTGTGTGGGAATCAAACTCTTGTCCTCTGGCTTTGACCCCGCAACGCCGAGGAAATCGCCCTAATTAACCTCTAAGTTTTAGAAGAAGGCAAGTAAAGGTTTAATACGACTGTACTATAAAAACCAATCAATTAATCAGCAATACCGTGAATTTATGTTTCTAAATGAATGTAGGTAGTATTGTCGAAGTTTGAAACCAACGAAGTAGGTACCTATAATAAAATAATTGGGGAACGGTAGTCACTATTTTACAAAAGAAAATCACTTACCAGCTTGCAGTCGTGAATTGTAAACCGCACGCTCAATTTAAATTACTGAAAACACACAAACACCGACCGGCACTGAAAAATCACCACCGAAAACGGAAAGGAATACGTTTTTGATTTGTATTGTATGTTTGTTATGTTTGACATTTGCTTTGCTGTTTGTTTGTGCTTGTTGATTGCTTGTTACAACCATGATACAAGGGTGCGTTCAGTGGGTACACTCTGAGTGTTGGTTGTCACCAGAGTGTAAGGCACATCCACAGATATGTTCAGAGGGGCTAGTCTGCTAATTTGACAAGAAACTTACACGGGCGTGAGGTGTACACTACACGGATTTTTGTACGGGATTTGAGGTTCTCAGGATGCCCGCTAGGGGCGCTCTTCGATTTCTCCATACTAAATCCGTGTAGTGTACACCACACGGCCGTGTAAGTTGCTTGTCAAATTTGCAGATGTCCAGTAGCGGTTTATGTTGGCTGATTGATGATGATGTTGCAAACATCACCAATATTTTGTCTGTGAAATATCAAGGCTAGCTTTTGTCAAATTTGTCAGTACCTATCAAGGCTGGAAGGATCTTTGTTGTCAAGTGCACGTCGGATCACACGCATTCAGGGTTCCGTACCAAATGTACCACAAAATTCTCGAAATGTTTCGAAAGTTTTTTGTATATATTGGTAAAATATAAATACACACTTAAATATGCTTTCAACGATAATGCCGCCCATTTTACTGTTTTTTTTTATACTTCTTTTATTTCTTGGTGTAGGTACAATAGGGTGTTAGTAGTTATATCGATCTAAAGACATAACAAGTACCATATTTACAAAACAAGTTCCTAGGTCAAATGCAAAATAAAAAACTTGGTAACAAAATTTTGGAAAATAAACTGACTTTGGCGGCTTTATTTTCTAAATCTATTGAAAATAAAAATCTCTACTTCATGATATCTAAAAACGATAAACCACATGAAAAAAAAAACCAATGGGAAAAAAAGAGTTAAACATAAGGCTAATTGTTTCAGTAAAAAGGAGCTATATAAACAATGATTCAACAAATCATTCTACTTCACTACACAGCTACAATAACAATAAGGCTTTGGTTTTGTCGTTCATTCATTCATAATATCTACTAACTTCTTTGAAAAAAAGTGGAGCTGACAATGTTGAAATAGAGCTGAATTTAGCTCGAGCTAAATTGGCAACACCGGGTGAATAAAGCGTTTGTTTACATCAAAAATTTACAGTGGCATTGACATTCCGTGTCAATCCAAGTCGTTCAGAGCCTCAGAGCGTGGTTAAAAAAACAACTACACCCTTGGAGTGTACCCATTGAACGCACCCCAACAGTTTAAAAATTTGGGGTTGGAACTGCCATCTTGCGGTAGTTAATGATAGCTGAATGGATAGCTGTGCTGTGGCTGTTTTAGAACTCCTCTTTTCTTTTTTTCTTGTAATGGTTTCAGAGGACTGCTCCAAACAATTTCGCCATGTCAAGTGATGTATTTATATTTTTTATAGTCAAGTCGTGAAGAGTCTCTTCAATTACCTTATTTATAGCGTTCTATATGCTCCAAATAAATTACCCACAAATAGATGGTGCTATGTAATGTTGTTGATAACGCGAATGTAGATGGCACTAAAATAAAACTAGAAGTTTCATAGTTGACGTACAAACGCTAGATGTCACTATAGTCGAAAACGACATCTATAGTGCTACTCGATGAGAGATGGCGGTACCTGAAGAATATAATTTGTTTTGAGGCAGACAGGAAGAGGAGTGGCCGACGCAATTGTAGGTATCCATTTAATTTTTCTATGATCTTTGCAAGGAATATAGAGTGATCTTTGTCGCCAGGAGGTCCAATCTTTGATTGTACCTACATTTTTAAATAACAATAAGTAATTTATTATTAATTATTTAACTTTTAAAACGTTTTAACTTTCATAAATTAGGTAGGTACCTATTACCTATCTACCTACCTACCTAAAATTATGTAAACCTAGATACCTACCTACCTATATAATAGGTAAGAAGATAGTTGTTGTAGGTACCTACTTACCTATGTAGCGGTGCATCAGTTCAGTACCTAATCCGTAGATAAGATTATTATTCTATGTAGGTAACCTATAATGAAAACGAATGCGGAAACTTTGGAAAACTCTACTAGGTAGGTATAGGTAGGTAGATATTTATCGTTCAAATTAGTTCATTTCATTGTTCTTAGGTTAGCAGCAATAAGAAAATAGGTACTAGTTACCTTCCTAAAATGAAAATCAACTACCTAGCTAAAAACTGAGAACCGCACTCTCACTCCAAAATTCGCACAGCAACACGCTACCTGCGGTCAATGACACTTACCACCGCCATCTATCAACGAGAAGCGGAACTAAGATGACGTCACATGTAGTACAAGAACCCGTCTGACCGAGTCCCGTTGGGAGCAACGACCGAAGACATTTGTTTACGCGCGAACCATAACTTTGGAGATTTTGTGAGATTTTTCGGATTCACACACGAAATAGCGAATATAAAAATTAACAATGTTACGCTGGGTTATGAGAGGTCAAGGAACTTTTGGATTTTTATTGCTGTACTGTTTTAGAGGCAGCAATAAAGGTTTTATTGATCGTCCATGCTAGATACAAGATCATCAGAGTAACAAGATTTTGCAAAGGAGACTTGGAAATCTGCAGGAATTGGCCCTATTCAAGACAAAAGTTAAACGTAGGTATACAATTTATCACACCTGCAATTTGATTAATTAAGTCACCCGGCTCTCTCCGCCATTTTTGAAAAGAGACGTCGTCTACTTTGATTTTATTTGTTTTCCTAATGTTTTTTTGAGTAATTTTGGTTAAATAAAATGGAAGTGAATTGCGTGGTTTCTCAAATTGGAGTCTACCAAAGTTTTAGTAAAACGGCCACCGTTTTACGGCACAATATAGGTAGGTACCAACATCTATTCAGCAGAAAAGACTATTCGAACCTGCGTTGCTCGCACGGGCGAGCCATCACTGGCACCGCTGCAAAAACTGTACGCGGACATTTTAGTATCCCTATACTAAAATGTCCGTTGGTTTGGTTTCCCTAAACCAAGGCATATGGTGGACATATGGCGGTGACTAAGATCCAGAGTCTCGAGCACCGCCGTAAGGTTGCGTGCCTTCCGATCTTCTATAGGTTACATTTCGGGTAATGCTCCCAGGAACTGCACGATCTAATCCAACCATCTCCTTTTCATCATAGGACGAGCAGGCGCTCGGCTCGGTACCATCCTTACCTCATTAGTATACCCTCTATTCGTACTAAACGTTTCAGTTCTACCTTTATAATGCGAACTGCTAAGGAGTGGAATACACTACCGTCGTCTGTCTTTCCTGAAAACTATAATCTGGATCGCTTCAAGGCTTGAGTGAATAGGTGTCTTCTAGACCTTTGTGCTCCATCTTCGGCCACATCGTCACTTACCAACAGGTGAGATTGAGGTCAAACAAAGGTCTATCAATGTTAATAAATATAATAAAAAATAAAACGCATATACACTTGGATAGTTTTATGAAAAAAAGTGACGTACATTGTATTAAGACGAGAAATAAAAAAAAACTTTATATGCCCATATTACGATCAGAGAAAGTAAGGTATTTTAATCTGTACCCAGAAAGTGCTTGTAAACTTCCTGTTCGAAGGTTTAAATCCTACATAAAACATACATACATACATAAACTCACGCCTGTTTCCCGGAGGGGTAGGCAGATATCACGGATTTTCACTTGCTACGATTCTGACACTCCTCTTTTGCTTCATTCACTCTCATCACATTTTTCATACATGCTCGTCGGTTAAAGGTACTCTTTTGACCTGGCTTTTTTCCAGAACGTCTCTGATCTACGTTCGCCGAGGTCTTCCCCTTCCCACTGTCCCATTCACGCTCGTCTTATGTACCCGTTTCGTCAATCTACTGTCATCCATCCTTTCTAAATGCCCAAACCATCTAAGCATACCTCTCTCAATCCTAGTCACTACGTCTTCTTTAATTTTACAACGCTCTCTTATCACACTATTCCTTATTCTATCTCTCAAAGTCACACCACACATACTTCTCAAAACTCTCATCTCCACTGCATTTATTCTACTTTCATGTTTCTTCTGCCATACCCAACTTTCGCTACCATACATTAGTGTCGGTACTAACACCCCTCTAGGCACGGCCAGTCGTGCCTTCTTGGACACATTCTGACTGCTCATAAAGGCGTGAAGTGCCCCATTCACTTGGTTTCCAGCATTTACTCTCCTTTCAATATCATCTTCATGCTTGCCGTCTCTTGTGAACAAAGTTCCCAAATATACAAACTTTTCTACTTGTTCCACTGTTTCCCCACCAATCAAAACATCACATCTCGTCATTAGTTCATCTCTTTCAGAAACCATTACTTTCGTCTTACTTACGTTTACTTTCATTCCTTAATCTAATTAAGAAAGCATATTACACTCTAGGTGACGATATAAATGATAAAGCCGCGTGGCCTGATGTTGCTCTGCAGCTAACAATTTGCAATATCTGTTCCTACACATTATCAGGTTGTTATTTATAAGTATATCAAGCGCAGTGTGCTGTCTGTCTTTACATCTTACTTTTGACTAACTTCTTGTTTTTTAAGTTTTTTTTCCTTTTTCTTTGAATCTGCTTCCACTTATTCTGACAGCCGCTATCCGCCTTTAGTAAGAAAGATCATCTAATTAAGCCGAGCCGTGTTTGTTGCCTGATTCTTCTAGGTCTGGTCGCGTTGGAACAGGAGTCAATTTAGTTTTCACACCACTTGCTCGACAATGTCCAATTACATATCATGCAACCTCAACGTAAAGTAAAGCATTATCTCTTAAAGGACATAAAGTTTTATGAAACTCCCTAGGGAATAAAGTGATTTGAATTTGGAACTTCAAATTCATGTGGAAACTCGTGGAAAAATCTAAGTAAAAAAATGCCCTTATGGCATTGTAAAGAGGTTTGTTTGAAAATCTAACTGGCCACCAAAAGCAGAACTCAAATTCAAAGAATGTGAAGCAAAAGACGGTGTTTGGTGCTGTGTGATTTTCAGTGAATTTTAATTGTCTCGCAGAAGGTGTGAGTAGAGTATGCTCCTCTGGGATAAAGCCTGTCTTCGTCTTGGGCAGCTTGAACCCCTCGCTTCACTCAGGACTCCATATAACTGTATAGCCCCTCGTTACGTTCAGGGTTCAATATGCCGCCCGCGACGTAAGACACTGCTTTATTCCCTTAGAGCATAATCTGCTATTATAAGACGATTCAAAATTATCCCTGTAGTTAGAATGAATCAAATATTGTTGATTTTGGCTTTGACTGGGCATTCCTGTTCTGTTCATACTTGCCTAGTGCTCACGATAGGCTCGCTCTATTTAATGTTATTGCTCTAACCTAGCCATATAAATTAATGTAGATTTAAAATTTGCCGAAAGAGACTTCTAAATGAGGTATTTCCGTTTGCAATTATGGCTTAGTGGGGACAAGTTAATTTGACGTTTAGTTTCGAAAACTGTCATGGACATAATTAGAGGAACGGGACAAAAAAGAAACAGTTTTTTATTTTATCGTAGTTTAAAAAAGGCTTATCTACACAGTTAAACAAGTAATTAATTTTGTAATAAAACAAAAATACATTTATTTACAGAAATAATAATACAAGGTATGTACAAAATACATATGAAACAGTTGTGCTACCTGAAGACCGCTGCAAGCGATCTAAAGGTAGCTCAACTGATCCAAATCACTACCAAACGGAAGCGTCCCTAAGATGCTGGATGCATTGCCACGCTGAATGGCAATACTAAAAATTAAAAAAATTAAAAACCCTCAACGCAATGAAACGGCTAAACCTATTTTGATCAAACATAGCTAAGAACAATCCCGAAAAACTCCCCTATAAAATAAAAATATAAAAATACGAAATCGGATCATCAGTTCTGGAGCTACGATGCTACAGACACACACACACACACACACACACACACACAGAGACAGGTCAAACTTATAACACCGCGTCGTTTTTGCGTCGGGGTTTAAAAAAAATATATGAACACATCGGAACTAAAACAGTTTGTTTTTGTATGTAAGTATATAAATTATATTAAATTAGTTTTATTGCTATTATTAATACTATTAATAATATATTATAATAATAAACTATTAATAATACTACTATTACTACTATTAATTACTATTACTATTATTAATAATATTTATTGTTTTATAATTCGACGACCTCTGTGGCGCGGCGGGCGAAGCTTGGCCTGCGTCGCAGGAGGTTGCGGGTTCGATCCCCGCCTCGGAACAAATATTTGTGCCATCGCAGATATTTGTTCAGGATGTTCTGGGTATTTTCTATGTATAATAAAAAATATCTATCGATGTTATATATTGTATTAAGTATATCAGTTATCTAGTACCCATAACACAAGCTCTGCTTAGCTTGGGGCTAGATAATGTTGTGTGAACTGTCCAGCATTTTTTTTATTTTAAATAATACTTTATTAATTTTACCATTTAAATTGAAAATAAAACTGACTTCAGTAAAAATAATCAAAAGAAAAGACTAATCAACAGAAATCTCAAAAAATATGTTTTGAAGAATTAACCCTTCACATTTATAATGTGATTGTGTTATGATATTACGGGGATTTTTAGGGTTCCGTAGCCAAATGGCAAAGAACAGAACCCTTATGGATACGTCATGTCTGTCTGTCTGTCTGTCCGTCCGTAAGTAACAGCCACTTTTTTCCGAAACTATAAGAACTATGCTGTTGAAACTTGGTATTTAGATGTATTCTGTGAACCGCATTAAGATTTTCACACAAAAATAGAAAAAAAACAATAAGTTTTGGGGGTTCCCCATACTTAGACATGAAACTCAATTTTCTTTTTTCATCAAACCCATATGTGTGTGAATGCACGTAAAATATATGATGTACACTTAAACCAACCACTTAACCATGTAAACTTCTACCGAAAATTGGTTTGAACGAGATCTAGTAAGTAGTTTATTTTTTTAATACACTATTATTAAAACATCGATCAAAGTTACAACGAACTACAAGAACTTTTATTTTATGTTTCTTGCTGCTACGGAACCCTTCATGGAAGAGTCCAACTCTCACTTGGCCACTTTTTTTTGTCGAGTGTTTGGGCACATTCAGTATTTGGTGTTACCCCTCTGCCATCTTATCGGCATGCTTTTGATTAAATCTATAATATAAAACAAAGTCGTGTTAGTTACACCACTTATAACTCAAGAACGGGTGAACCAATTTGGCTGAAAATTGGTGGGGAGGTAGCTTAGAACCAGGAGATTGACAAAGAGGGGAAGAGTAGGAGGGGGGGGTCCACAGGGGGCTACCCGTGTGAAGCCGGGGCGAGTCGCTAGTTATCAATGAAATCTTGTGGTATTAGATTCCACTCTACTTCCAGTGCCCTTTTGAGATCTCCTGTATGTTGGTGCTGGATCCCGCTGTTTTATTTGTTTTTAGAGCTTATCCCAAACATGTTCGACGGGGTTTAAGTCTGGCGAGAGTGCTGGCCACGGCAAAACGTCAATTTTGACCTCTTTAAAATACCCCCTACCTATCCTTATCCTGCATTAATTGTTTTTTTTTTACATTGATAGACCTTTGTTTGAGCCCGATCTCACCTGTTGGTAAGTGACGATGTGGCCGAAGATGGAGCACAAAGGTCTAGAAGGCACCTATTCACTTTAGCCTTGAAGAGACCCAGATTATAGTCTTCAGGAAAGACAGACGACGGTAGTGTATTTCACTCCTTAGCAGTTCGCATTGTAAAGATAGAACTGAAACGTTTAGTACGAATAGAGGGTATACTAATGAGGTAAGGATGGTACCGAGCCGTGCGTCTGCTCGTCCTATGATGAAAAGGAGATGGTTCTGATGATCGGAAGGGATTCTCAGCGATGTATGGGGCAAAGGGCATGACAATCGGTTCTAAGATGTCATTTAAGTACCGAGCCGCAGTCAGGGATCCATTTTCTACGATGTGCAACTCCGTACGTGCCCTTATGCAAATACCGCCCCATACCATTACGGTACCATACCATACCGGACGACCTCTGTGGCGCGGCTGGCGATGGTTCGCCTGCGACGCAGGAGGTTGCGGTGTAACATTACAAAATTATTATAAAACTTCTAGAAGCTTCCATACTCACACAAGTAGCTTGTTGACAAAAAACTAACGGATAATCGTTACCCACACAGCCATCAGCCATCAGTTACATCTCACGCACACATAGAAACTATTTACGCCAGACTCACCTATAAATTGGCATGCGCCCTACGCCCAGGCACACATTCCACACTTAGACGGAGCAATCAATAATACCTCTATATACTTCCACTACGCCCAATTTTGGTGAGTTTGTTTAAATATACTACACTCTAACTAGCACTGTTTAATCTGAGGAACTTCTTATCTTTCTTAAATGTTGTAAATTCTAGCATCATCGTTCATTTAGGGACGTCTGCGTTCGTCTTAAATGCACTCTAAGACACCTACTATGTCTGTCCTTCTGACTAACTGTTTCTGTTCTGTTTCTGTTGTAAACCCTACGGTGTAATAAGGTTGAAAGCCACGTACTGCCTACCCCTGCGAGCCACGTCTGCGGCACCTAGAGGCGACTATCAACCAAATTACACCAGGGGGAAGAATCAAGCCTGTCACTACAACTACGTGATCTTTACAGGGTCCAACTCTACGGGTCGAACCTTACGGTTGGTGGCTTCACAGCCACCAACCGGACTCACCAGCTACCTGCTGTCTACCAGCTGTCTCCAGCCCTACCTGCTGCTACCAGCCTGCCACGAGCCACCTCGCAGACAAGGGGCGCGCTCTTCACCATGACGTCTAGACCACGTGCTTCCGATCTACAGCTCACAGGACAGTACCGTGGAGAGTCCACACCTGTTCTTGGGTTCCGTACTACGCGTGTCCAAGTGTTCTTTTCTACAAGCGTGACCTTTTGAGACCTATTCTACTGTTGAGATTGAGACCCTTGATCAAACCCCGGCCCATAGCCGTCTGGCCTTCTGCCTGCTACTCTGGCCCTCTGCCTGCACTTCTGCCTGCTACTCTGGCCCTCTGCCTGCACTTCTGCCTGCTACTCTGGCCTTCTGCCTGCTACTTCTGCCTTCAGCATAATACTTAAGTTTAACAATCCATTCAGTGACCTTATTGTTAGCATTTTAAGTTTAATATATGTATAAAAATGTCCTAATCGTTTTTCTACCTACCCCTAGCTCTTCTATCAGGTAGGATAGGAACCTAAAACCTAGACTACCTACCTGTCCACGGCTGCACCGTGACAGCGGGTTCGATTCCCGCCTCGGAACAAATATTTTTGCGATCTGCAGATATTTGTTCAGGGTGTTCTGGGTGTTTTCTATGTATAATAAAAAATATCTATATTGTATTAAGTATATCAGTTAATTAGTACCCATAACACAAGCTCTGGCTTAGCTTGGGGCTAGATAATGTTGTGTAAACTTGTCCAGCATTATTTATTATTTATTATTTATTACCATAAACTAACTAAACACAATAGACTGCCAATCTCATACAAGAAAACGTGCATTGAAAAAGGACAAATTCCAGGCTATTTCTAGATGGCGCTAGCAAATAGCCTGGAAATCATTCAACCAGCATTTTAAACCAATTACCTAATTTCCGTAAATTCTTTAAAAATAAACAATTAAATTTATATTTTATTTTTTAATTATGAAACTATGGTCTATCGATCTATTAGATTTAGATTTAGATTTATTTTCAGGAAGATATAGTACGCTAACAGTTTACAATACATGTAAAAAGAATTTCAATCGTTTATAGCAGATTCGGCGACATCTAGCGTCATTGTAGGCAATCATTTAATCGATGCACGTTTTCTTGTATGAGATTGACAGTCTATTGTGTTTAGTTAGTCTATGCCATTACTTACCCTCCACTAATGACTTTCTTACAACAATGTTACACGGAGGTTTTTTTTAATGAAACTAATAGGCAAACTAGCTTACGGCCCACCTGATGTAAAGTGGTCACCGTCGCTTATAGACCCCGGCAACACCGGGGGGTATTGTCGATGCGCTGCCTACCCTGAAGTAATTTATGAACATTTTTCTTGAAGCGACACATGTCGTAACCAAGCGGGAAAACCTCAGATGGAAGCTCATTCCATAGCTTGTAGGTATGGGGAAGAAATGATCTCGAGAAACGAGTCGTACGAGAAACCCAGGGATCTATGATGTGCGGATGAGCTTTGTCACGGTGCTGGGAGGAGCGATGGTAAAATCTCGATGCGGGGATAAGATCGAAAACCTCATCAGCGTATATTTCTCCGGGTCATGTCCGAACTTTAACCCTTACATCATCTGGCTTAAGACAAAACCTAGACTATATATTAATATCAATATTTTCACCCAGTCATCATCATTTCAATTTTGGTATGAGCGAGCAAAGTTAGCCTGAGCTACTCGATGATCTGTGGTAAGTAAGGGTCCTCTAGCTGGCAAGTACGTCGTTATTCCAGCTTCTATAACTCTTCTTCTTACGGTTTTAGTGCTAACTGTGACTTGACGGACGTTCTGGAGCGTAGATCTGACCTCAGAAGAAGTCAAAGTGCGATTTCTCAGAACACTGCTCACCATAAATCGATCGTCTCTCGCTAAAGTGACCCTCTTGCGACCTTGCCCTGCACGGCTCGTGTACTCTCCAATCTGCCGATAACTTGTAACAATTCGGAAGATGACGTATTTAGAAACTAGCAATGACTGAGCCACTTTTTTTTTCTTTTTTTTATGTTATATCTCGACAAACACGGCCCACCTGATGGTAAGCGGTTACCGTCACCTATTGACATCTGCAACACCAGAGGTATTGCCAATGCGTTGCCTGCCCTGAAGGACTCTACATTTATTTTGAAGTGGCTCATTTTGTAGTTTAGCGGAAACACCTCAGGAGGGAGAGCCCATTCCACAACTTGCACGTATGGGGGGGGGGGGAGAAAAGATCTCGGTACGAGATACCCACTTCTTTATAACTGTAACCATTTTAATTAAAGTTAACAGCTTTGGCGACCTGAGCTACGCTAAATATCTGGCATTGTCCATTCAGGTATTCAATGATGTGTAAGCACAAATTATGCGATACGTTTTTGTGTTTTTTTAAAAAAAAGACAGTATTTTATAAAATTTATACGCACACTTCAACCAAATTATTGCAATAGACAAGTGAAAATAACATATAAACGAAAAAAAACAAATGAAACCAAAGATTGAAGAAATTCTTTTTTAAAATTAAATATTAAATATACAGTTGTGGTCATATAATTAAGAACGATTTGAAGTTCTAGAAGTTTTTTATTTAAATCGTATCATACACAGAGATGTGTACCTTCTGAGAAGCAACTAGTTATGTTATATAATAGTCACATTAATAGAGCAACCTGATTTAAGAATAAAGTATGAAATCGCTAACTATTTTTTGCACATTTTATTGATTTTATCAAAGTAACACATTCAAATAGTACTGAAACTGGACAAATAATTAAGAACGATTTATTTAACTGCTCGGGAATTGTTTTGTATGACACTTAGATTTAAAAAATCACAATATTATGTAGCACAGGAAACATAAAAATAAATTTAATAAATATTTAACTAAAATTAATAGTTAATAGCATATCCACGGCTTTTAATTACAGCTTTACACCGGCGAGGCATTGACTCTATTAATTTTTGACATTTCGCAAGAGAAATAGAGTTCCATTCTTCTAGAAAAACGTCATACAGCTCTCTTAAATTTCCACACTTTGTATTTGAAACCTTTTTCTTTACTTCAAACCACAGATTCTCTATTGGGTTTAGATCTGGACTGTTAGCAGGCCAGTCTAAGACAGAAACTAATTGCGCTGTAAGAAATTCCTTTACGGTGCGTGCAGTGTGCTTTGGATCATTGTCATGCTGGAATGTCCAAATGACCGGTAGAACGTCTTCAGCGTATGGTAACATTGTTTCTTCCAGTATATTTTTGTATTGGAATGGAACTGATCCATGTTACCTTCTATCAACTTTACAGGTCCTACACCATGTCCAGAAAAGCAACCCCAAATTTTCACATTTCCACCACCGTGCTTTAATGTAACTTTCGTGTACTTTGGGTCGAATGCTGTATTCGGGGGACGTCGTACATATCGTTTTCCATCAGAACATACTCTGTTTATTTTCGTCTCGTCAGAAAAAAGTACATTTTTCCACTGTTGCACAGTCCAGTTTTCATACTTTCTCGCAAATGCAAGCCGGGCTTGCCTGTGGCAAAGTTTTAACATGGGTACCTTTCTTGCTATCCTACCGTGCAATTTTTCTTCTACCAAACGTCTTCGAATAGTGCGTGCTGAGATTGCTGAAGGGTTGTTTTCACCAAAATATTGTTTTCTAAGCTCATTGGACCCTTTAAAAGGATTTTGTTTTGCCATACGAACGATGTTTCGGTCATCTCGAGGAGTTGTTTTTCTCTGTTTAGGTACACGTGGAACATTCGAAGTAGTTTGATACGTAGCAAAATGCTTTACAGCGTGGAAAACCATCGTTTTTGAACATTGCAGGTGGTCGGCTATCTTTTTATAAGACCAATTCTTCCGGCGAAGTTTTATTATTACTTCCCTTGTAGATTTATCACAACTTTTATTTTTTCCCATTGTTTTTTCTAAAGAAGCAATCACCTTTAATCTTTTACAGCACGTAATGGCGCCAAAATTATACAAACAGTAACAAATCGACTGAGTGTTCTCTATTTAAATTTGAATAAAGGTATAAACTACTTAGCGTTCTTAATTACGTGACCAGCCAGTAATAAGGAATACTTTGTTTAAAAGTAGTGTAAATAGTTTGCCTATTGATTTTTAGCCAATCATGTGTATCAATGAATACAGTGGTAATATGGAAATGTTTTACGATACCGAGAGAAATAAAAACAAATAAATACAATTAGTTTTGCATCTTAGTTGGAAAAAATCTTCCCTTTATATCAGCGTTCTTAATTATATGGCCACCACTGTATATGTGGCCAGTATGTACTACGAACTTTTTATACATTATCAGTAAAAAAAACGATTGATGAAGCGTTCCTCTAATTAAGTCCATGAGTGTATTATTTTCACCTCACAAGCTCGAAAAGCTTTTGTTTATCATTCGAAATCTGCGCGCAAAAGTGCTTATTGTCCGCTAGCGTGGAAAAGGTTTTTAAAATTCGAACTTTAAATTCGAACCTTTCTATTCAAAAGAGGTTTTATCTACTCTCATATCATAAAATTCGAATTATAAACTTCAAAACGATTTGATATTGACATAATTTATAAACACAATACCGAAATTCGAAATTATAACCAATCTCTTATAAATCTAATAATCTAATCTAAATCTAATATCTCAATTTCTCTTATAAAATAATATTATAAAACTAACTTTTTTTGTAGATTTTTCGATAAAGATCATGGAGAAAAAGTTTTAATGCACCGCTTTTCACATAATATCCACGCCCTAATTACCCTCAATTTTAGAACCTAAATTACTCATTCGGCGGTTAAAAGCAATCAAATGTCACAATGCAAGCATTCGAGGCATTCATCGAACTTCAATCGATTCAGCAGAAGATCTGAGGTGGCAGAACCGGCCCAACCGTTACCGGAGTTCGCACGAAAAAAAATACAGTTAACCGGAGAGACGAACGCGCGCGCTACGAAAAAAGCACAAACCACCGTCAAGTCACCTCTCTAGGACGTATGCCGCGAATTTCCGAACGAAAGCGCGGGAAAGTTGACATTGACAATTATTGACAACTCCTAAAGGTTTTTCTGGACTTTTATTTTGTGCTAGTGTTTGTGGACTTTTGAAAATTGAGTGAAAAATGCTGGAGTTTGGATAATTATTGAGTGGACTGTGTTTTGAGGACTGTTTATTTTTGTGACGTTTTTTAAGGATTTGCCAAGATGCCCAGCACTATTCGAGGTGAGATATTTTAGTTTTTTTAAAGACACATTCATTTAAAAAACATCTTTTAGGCCTTGAAATCATTTACAAGTGGCCAGTATCAAATTAACCAAAGAGTATACCAATGATGGTAGTTAGTGACACAATTATGTATCATTTGTACTACCAGTTGAACTACTGATCCGGAGGGGAATTTTTAGTGATTTAATTTTGTTTTCGTATTTACCCCATTTTGTTTATTTTAATATTTTGCATATATTTTTTGCGGCTAATGGCCGTAGTGAAGGTCAATGACCTTTGACATGCTGCTCTGTTGACGGAAGCTCTAAGTTTTGCATGAAGCGACGTGCCTTAGTACATATTTGGATTTCATACAAACAATGGACTATTTACAATAACATATATAGAAACGGTTGCTCATTTGGGTTGAATTAATGGCGCCACGACAGTTTTTGCAATTATTTATTACATTGATTTTACCTGAAAACAAGCGAGTTTTTTTTCTGTATGTTTTTTTGCCGCTATTTATATGCTGTTACCTACTTATTTATTTTTTAAATGGAGTGGACCCTTATTTTACAATTTTTTTACTAATTTTTTTTTATTTTGTTTATTTCTTAAAAATTACCCACTTCACCACTAACCTGACCTAACCTAAAATTTGCGTAAATGAGCCTTTAAGATCAACAAAGATGGACACATTTAGTATTGAAAAAAAAACATTCGCTTCTGTAGTTTTTTGTGACCGAACAATTAAAGTTAAAATCAAACAATATAATTAAATTAAATAGTTAAATGTCCCATAAAATTGCCAAAATTTGTATTTGCAATTTCAGTGATGAATTGAAATTATCAATTTTTTGAATTATCTACTTTTTATAATTCGTTAACATAGTGTTTTTAAATTTAAATTAATATTATTTAGAATTTAGTTTATAACTTTGACTACTTATACATAAGCATAAGCAACAACTGTTGGCTATTTCAGCGAGCTTTTCCGTGCCACGCTACATCCGACGGAAAAAGCGATAGTTTAGCGACAGCGCCGTCGCAAGGCCCTGTGTTTACCGTTTGCAAACTATTGCCTAGTCTGTGGCGCTGGCGCAATCCCTTTCTTCGTGACGTAGTGTACGGTACTTTCGTAGTGCTGTCTGTGTGTCGATAAGATGTCTGAGATGACGCCTTCGTTTCCTTTTCATCGATATATTGTGGCGACTTCTGCGAGTGATTCCCGAAAGTCAGATACATTATTTCAATTTTCAACTTCGAAATTAACTTTTCGAACTACAATATAGTTTTTTTATTCTAAAATAATAAAAATATGAATTTGACGATTAATAGACACGACTTTTCGAAATAGGATCGGGTTCCAAATTGAATTTCCATGTAAGCTAATGTTATAACACATAGTATTTTATTTTCTTTTTTCGAATTGATTTAAATGCATTTGACCTCCTGTGGTCATGAATGCGTTACCGGGCTTTTGGTATTTTAGAATTATGCAATAATTTGGCAGTGATAAGCAAGGGGATTTTTTCACAAACTTTTATTTAACTTGCAATGTATGTATGTTTGTCCGGGTGGAATCTTGCAAGCAACTGATTTTAAAGCAGTTATCCTCAACCGATTAAGATGATATTTTGCATACCGGTCAAGTTCCAATGACAATGCAATATTATTGTGACAGCGAGCTGATCTGATGATGGAGACAACGGAACTCCTCGAGGGATAATAGTAGACTGGCCGTGTTTAGGCTCATTTTGATCAGCACACGGTTACGATCACTAATTTAATAAAAGCTTGTATTGTTTTTTTTGACAAAATATCTAATTTCTTACAAACTTTAGACACCCATGGTTTATCTTTGCCCAGCAGTGGACTTTCACAGATATCTGATATTGATGACTTTAACAATCTCACTATTTATATCACTATCGAAATCACACCCCCCTCACTAGTGAGTGACGTTGCTAACGGTGTTCGCAGTTAGCCTCACCCACATACTGAGTAACTGCGCATGCGCCCGTTATATGAACGCGATCTTGCATTCAGCTACGTGGGACCGGCTGAGCTGTCACTTGGCTTCGCGGGATACTAACAAAAATGGGGTTTAAGGTGGTTGCTTTCGCTTCTGGCGCGAAATTCATTTATTTTCGTGTTTTTTGCTCATCACTGCTCATCAACACTTCTTCAGATAGCAAAAACTATGTTGGGGGTAATTATATGACCTAGCACACAAGTTTTAATTTATAGTATCACATAAATATCATTAGTTTGGCTATGAATGTGCTTGAAACAAAAAAAAACACTGTGAAGCACAATCGTAGCAAAACTAATGATATTTATGTGATACTATAAATTAAAACTTGTGTGTTAGGTCATATAATTACAGGCAAATCAATTTTCGCTATATGAATAAGTGTTGATGAGCTGTGATGAGCAAAAAACACAAACAAATTAGAATTTCGCGCCACACGCGAAAGCAACCACCTTAACAAGATGGCGTACGCTTAACGATGTAAAATAAGTTCGTCCAATATTCCAATAATACTTGTCTTATACATACATACATACTCGCTTATAGCTCGTAAACTTGGTTTTTGACAAATACTCAGAAATCCAAACTCATGGTTTGCCAACGGGCGATGGAGCGCAGTATTCTCGGAGTTCAATTAACCGACCGGATTCGAAACACCACACTGCGCTCCAAAACTAAAATCGCCGACGTAGGAGAAAAAGCCGCCCAGCTGAAGTGGAATTGGGCTGGACATGTCTGTCGCATGCTTGATGAGCGGTGGGCCAAAATAACCACTATGTGGAGCCCAGGATATGGAGGGAGGCCTTTGCTCAGCAATGGGATGATTCAGGCTAACAGTAACATACATACATACATAAGAAAAGATGGATGGATTGCGTGAAAGATGATATGAATGAGAAGGGAGTGAATGATGAGGTGACGGGTGACAGGGGAGAGAGGAAGAAAAAGACGTACATACATACATAAACACACGCGTTTTTCCCCGATGGGGTAGGCAGAGCCTCAATGGGCCTCTTTTCACAGTGGGTTGCATCATCGTGGGAAATAGACGTGACAAGTAGTGAGCTCATCGCCGCCATTGCTTCCCACGACTGACTCGGCTAACGCTTTCTTTCAGTAATAACACCAAATCTTATACCAACGAATCTTATCAACAAGTCCGGGTAAGTCGTTGTCTTGTGGTCTGATTAATAAATGAACTAGATTCTAGACCAAGGTTGGCCAACCGATTATTTAGGTGGGCCTTAAATCAGTTTGTTCCCAGAAATTCCGTGAAAGAAGCTCCGTAGTGGAACTATTGAGACTTTTTTAACTTGTTTTATGAGAAAGTACACGTTAAATATTCTCAGATGCATTAATAGTAGGCCGATTTGAAGAAACATAGTATTTATACAACTGGTAAGCGAAGCGAGCCGCGAAACAAGTGGTTATCTAGGCCACGATATCGGGTAGCGAAACAAAGGTAGAGCAAAAACATCAGTCGCTTAACCTGGAGACGAAAACAAGAAATGTAAAAAACCCCCAACGCATAAAACGGCTAAACCGATTTTGATAAAGCATGCCTAAAAACAATTCTAGAAAACCTGCTTTCAAATAATAAAAACGCATTCAAATCGGTTCACCCGTTTAGAGCTACGGTGCCACAGACAGACAGACATAGCGGTCAAACTTATAACACCCCTCTTTTAACGCTCTCTACATCAAATTCTACTTAACTATCGTGTCTATTTTGCTTGTAAAATGTTCAATGTACTATGTTGTTTGTTTTTAAGGACGAAATTCAATATTTTTGGTGTTTTTTGCCCATTACAGCTCATCAACAAACACTTCTTCAGTTAGCGAAAGTTGATTTCGCGAGAACTTAACACACATGTTTTAATTGATAGGATCTCATAAATATGATCAGTTTAGTTACGACACGCTTAAACAAAAAAAAACACTATAAAAATGTGTTTAGCTAAACTGATGATATTTATGAGATACTATCAATTAAAACATGTGTGTTAAGTCTCCTAGTTCTCGCGAACTCAACTTTCGCTATCTGAAGAAGTGTTCATGAGCTGTAATGGGCAAAAAACACCAAAAAATAATAATTTCACACCTCATGCGTGAGCATCCACCTTAAAACATCAGGTCAACTTATAGCTTGTTAACTTAGTAAGTGCAGACGGGCCAAAACAAACAACGCAGACATAAATTACCAAAAATACAAAACTCGCTTCTAATTCTTCTTATCACGTTTATTTTTCAGTTTTAAAAAGTCTGTCCAAAGTCTAGACTTGACCATATCAGATCAGGCTAGTTTCAGGTAGGTCAATGAACTTGGAATGAATGAATGAATGATGTTGGCAAATAGATTTTGGCCATTTTATTACTGCAATTAAGAAACATGTAATTTATTTGTGTGTTCATTTCGTAAAGCTTTTTAACTCGTTATTCGTTTATTTAATTGGTTTTCTAAACCAATAGAATAAATTAATAAATTAATTAATTTATAATAATAATAAATAAATTAAAAACCAATACCAATTTGTTGCCTTTATAATGCGAACTGCTAAGGAGTCGAATACACTACCGTCGTCTGTCTTTCCTGAAAACTATAATCTGGGTCTCTTCAAGGCTAGAGTGAATAGGTGTCTTCTAGACCTTTGTGCTTCATCTTCGGCCACATCGTCACTTACCAACAGGTGAGATCGTGCTCAAACAAAGGTCTATCAACTTTGATAACCTATATAACTTTTTAATTCTCTCTTTTTTTAAGCCTATTATAGTTTAAAAAAAAACCCTTATTATTAACAAGCATTTCTTCCCGGCTGGTGTGTCCAGCCTAAGAATAGACCCCTCCGTCTCCTCCCGTCGATGTTGTAAAAGCCACTAAGGGATTACCCGGACTTGATAAGATTCATTGGTATAAGATTTGTCCTGGCTGCTAGCTTATTATGGAATGTGTTATTACTGGAAGAAAGCGTTAGCAGAGTCAGTCGTGGGAAGCAATGGCGGCGATGAAGTCACTACTTGTCACGTCTATATTCCACGATGGTACAACACACTGTGAAAAGAGGCCCATTGAGGCTCTGCCTACCGTCCTTCGAGGAAAAAGGAGTGTGTCTATGTATGTATGAATGTATGTATGTATGTATGTTTGTATGTATGTATGTATGTATGTTTGTATGTGTATATGGATGTATGTATGTATGTATGTATGTTTGTATGTATATATGGATGGATGTATGTATGTTTGTATGTATGTATGTATTTATATATGGATGGATGTATGTATGTATGCATGTTTGTATGTATGTACGTTTCCGGCTTCGTCCACGTGGTCCGTCATAACCTTCATCATCAGCCCACAGTAGTCCACTGCTGGACCTAGGCCTCGCCCATAGAATGCCACGACGAACAGTCCTGAGTCGCCTCCATCCACCGCCTTCCTGCGACCTCTATAATGTATTTGGTCTATCGAGAGGCGGGCCTTGGTCTACCTTCAGTAAGAATAATACTACTAATACAGGTAGGTATGTACAAAACAAAAAAAACATTTGATACAGTTGTGCTACCTGAAGACCGCTGCTGGCGATCTAAAGGTAGCTCAATTGATCCAAATCACTACCAGACGGAAGCGTCCCTAAGATGCTGGCTGCATTGCCACGCTGAATGGCAGTACTGATGCGTTGAGCCAGATAAGAGCCAGCTATCGGGTCAAGCGTCACTTCTACCAGACGTCCTAAAATAATTTTGAAAACGTGAAGGGCCCCGTTAACCCACGGACCCAGAGTCTCGACCCCGAAAGGCTCATATAAGTAAGCTCCGTCGAGACTTGCATATTTGCGTGTTTTGAGGTCCTCAGCGGAATCTGCTGCCGCACCGCCCTGACTGATGTCCCGGACAGATGAACTTGTACTTAACCTCTAAGCTTAACTCGCTGAGTTCTGCCGCAAAGCAGTAGTGCTCGCATTGCTGTGTTCCGGTTTGAAGCGTAAGGGTGCCGGTGAAATACCAGGCACATGAGACTTTCATCTTTATGTCTGAGGGTGGCGGTGTAATGCCACATAGGGCGCGTCCTAGGTGGACGTGACCTATGAGGTAATGCACTGTTCATAGGCAGAGGTTATCGCTTAACATCAGGTGGGACATCTGCTTATTCCGTCATTGAAGTAGTAAAAAAAAAAGGGCAGACAGACAAAGGCTGAATAAACTGTTGTACCTACATTTTTTTTTAATGAATCTAATTGAAAAACTAACATATGGCCCACCTGATGTAAAGTGCTCACCGTCGCTAATAGACACCGGCGCTGCCTACCCTGAAGAAATTTAATATATTTTTTCTTGAAGCGACACATGTTGTAACCAAGCTGGAAAACCTCAGATGGAAGCTCATTCCATAGTTTGTAGGTATGGGGAAGAAATCGAGAACGAGAAACGAGTCGAGAATATTCTATTTTACAGGTCTAGCGCTTAACTGATTCAGTCCCTGAGGTATGGGAGCGGTACGGGAGGGGTGGTTTCGTCTCTCAAATTATCAAATGACATTCATTTTGACGTAACGAAAAACACAACTCCCGTACCGCTCCCATACCTCAGGGACTGACTCAGTTATGGTGGTTGCTTTCACTTGTGGCGCGAAAAATTTTTTTTTTTGTGTTTTTTGCCCATCACAGCTCAATAACACTTATTCAGATAGCGAAAATTGATTTGCCGGTAATTATATGACCTAACACACAAGTTTTAATTTATAGTATCACATAAATATCATTAGTTTAGCTACGATTGTGCTTCACAGTGTTTTTTTGTTTCAGACACATTCATAGCCAAATATTTATGTAATACTATACTATTTATTAAAACTTGTGTGTTAGGTCATATAATTACTGACAAATTAGTTTTCGCTATCTGAAGAAGTGTTGACGAACTGTGAATGGCAAAAAAACACAAAAATTGAATTTCGCGCCACAAGCGCTAGACCTGTTGAATTAATGACCTGTCAGGCTGTCATAATGACATAACGCCATATAATCAACTCATCTCCTAACCAGCTCACTTTATAACTAATTTTTCATTCGTTCATAATCGAGCTATCATTCGGTCATTACTATAAAGAATATGAAACCGTGTCGAATGCGGTCATTCAACCTGACCAGACTGGCCACTAAAAAAAAAAAACACGTTTTTGACAACCGTTATGTTTGTGTAATAGTTGTAAGGAGCTTATAATATGAATGGTTATGAATTCGCCAATGAATAATTAACTTAACATTTTAAAATACGCTATACTTAGATAGATAGATAAATACATAGTAACAACGGATTATGGGTTTCAGATTTCTGAACGAAACGAATTTGCATTCTTAATTTATATTATGAGCGCATCGGATAGTGTGTGAGACTCACCTTTAAAAAATGATAGTTATTTTCGGATAAACTCGATATTTTTTTGCAATTTGATACCTACCTCTAACTCAGCTCTGTCCGTGCCATTTATTTTAAACTGTGCATAAAAAACCCAAGCAATAATAAAACAGTTGTGGAGACGACTCATCCATACAAATCTTGACCTATATATTTTTGAACGAAACACTATGTTATTCAGTTCCAATTTTAAAATTCGCGCTTCTATCTCCGAAATACCCATCCTACGTGACAGTTCTTTATTTTATATGCCACGAACCAGTGGTTCTCAAATACAGGACCACGGTAATGTGACTTGTGGTTGTGACACTAGCCTTCATATCCATATAAAGCCTTAAATTTCGAAAATCTTAAATTCCTATACGTACTATTATATATTCTGTGCCTATACAAACAATAAGTCCGTATTTCAAGGCATCATCATCATCATCATCATCCACAGCCTGACTTCACCCACTGCTGAGTATAGGCCTCTCTTTGCCTGTGGCATTCCTTACGGTCCCATGCCAGTCTCATCCAGGTTCGGCCCGCGACGCATGCGATATCGTCTGCCCATCTAGCTGCTGGACGACCAACGTTTCTGTATCCAGTTCTTGGACGCCATTCAGGGCAAGGCATAACAATAATATATTTATGGGTGAAGTCCAAAATATTGACGCATGTGACACAATAGTGACAAAAAATGTTGTGCGATAGTGACACAAAAGTAGTACAACAATTTACACCACAGTGACACAATAGTGGCACATAATGGTAGCATACAACTATAAAGTTGGGGTTACATCAGGAGATAAAATAAAAGACATAATATTGTTATTCGTTAAAAAAATGTATCATGCTGGTAATATTTTTGGGGGAATTTTGGCTTTTGGTATTTTTTTAGTAAGCCTTTATAGGAGGCTATTGTCTATTTTTTATAAAATAAAGTTTATTCAAAAAGAAATAGTCAATTTGTCCAATAACTGGAAAACAGTGAGACTCTTAATGTGTTTATATTTTTATTTTCTAAACAGTTCTGATGCTTCCTACCTGTAGGTATAGGATTATCAACCATTTACGCCACACCTTATAGTTTCAACCACTTTTTCCTACAAACTTCATAGAGTCATTTTATGGGTACATAAGTAGAAATTCCTCAAATTTGGACGTTTTTAATTATTTGAGTTTCAGAGAATCTTTGAATTCAAAAAAAATCGGCTATATGTTTTAAATGCATTGAGTTGAGCTGGTAAGTAAGATTTTGGTTAAAGTCAAGTTTTTCAAACTCAAACTAGCTAGATTGAATACCAACAAGCCTATAAAAAAATATAGAACCGTTTTTGTTAAGAATTTAATAAGGATTGTTTTTGTATTTAACACTTTTTCTGTGTCTATTATAGTTTTCGAGTACTTTAATAACCATTTAATTTAGTATAGAAAACCGTTAAATTATATCTTACATAGTTTTTAAGAAAAATGGTTGGGAAATTTTACACAGGGCAAATGCGTCAAAATTTTGGTCTTTACCCTTATGCAGCATGCATATTTTTTTGATAGTTATAGTTGGGTTCCGGGGCCCTTCGCGTTTTCAAAATTCTTTCAGGGCATCTGGTCGAAGTGACGCGTGACCCGAGAGCTGGCTCTTATCTGGCTCAACGCATTAGTATTGTCATTCAGCGTGGCAATGCAGCCAGCATCTTAGGGACGCTTCCGTCTGGTAGTGATTTGGATCAGTTGAGCTACCTTTAGATCGCTTGCAGCAGTCTTCAGGTAGCACAACTGTTTCATATGTATTTTGTACATACCTTGTATTATTCTTTCTGTAAATAAATGCAAATAAATTGATTCCTTATTTATAGTTAGGTAATACAAAACTGTAATAATATTACCTAATTTAGTATAGGTAGTTTAAATAGATTTTCTTTTCTTCTTTCTTTTCACCAATTGATGATGCCTAACCCATTAAATACGAGACACCTATCACTTCCGAGACATTTTAACTCATGTCAAATTGTTTTTCTATGAAAAAGAAAAATTTGACTAGTGTTAAGTGACCCATAAGTTGTTAGGTGTCTCATAATTAGTTAGTCAAATAATAGGTGCATCTCAATTAATAGTTAACTAGTTGATAACCTGTAGTTCACTGCGGTTAAACCCATATGATTATATATTATATTCTGTGACAGACTCTGCTCGTTAGTAACGGTTATCAGAATTTCAGCACAAAAATATATTATATTTATTTTTATATATATTAAGTATATTATATCCTTCCGCATGATATTATTTATAACTATGTCTAATAACAAGATTAGATGAGCTATTTTTTTTTTTTTTTTTTTTTTTTTTTTAACCTAAAATAGGCTTGCGTTTGGCTACATCTCACCTGATGGGAAGTGACGATGAGGCCTATTTAAGCACGCTCGCCTAGAAGATGCCTATTAACTCTTCGTTTAAAGACGCCCAAGTTGTATGATAAAGGAAACAAAGAAGCCGGAAGCGAGTTCCAGGCCTTTGATGTCCGCATGATGAAAGAGTTTGAGAAACGGTTTGTACGCGACGGTGGTATGTCAACAACAAAAGGGTGAAACGCCTCTCCACGTCTGGTCGTCAGGTGGTGGAATGGAGACGAGGGGATCAAATCGTGCAGCTCCTGAGCACACTCACCAAAATGTATGCGGTAGAAAATACACAAACACGCAACTCTTCGACGATGCTCTAAGCTATTTAGTCGTGAAAAGGTAACAAACACCTGACCTTTTTGACAACCTCTGTGGCGCGGCGGGCGAAGGTTCGCCTACGAAGCAGGAGGTTGTGGGCTCGATTCCTGCCTCGGAACATATATTTGTACGATCTACAGATAATTGTTCAGTGTGTTCTGCGTATTTTATATGTATAATAAAAAATATCTATCTATGTAACGTATTGTATTAAGTACATCAGTTATCTAGTACCCATAACACAAGCTCTGCTTTGCTTGGGGCTAGATAATGTTGTGTGAACTGTCCAGCATTATTTATTATGTATTTATTAAACAGACAGATACACAGACTGGGGCTTTAGTACAAGTTTCGATACTTTTCAAAATTATATGAAGTTTAATTTCTTACATTTACTTGAAGCACCCCTTAGTTCCTCGACAAGGGGTGCTGCAAGTAATTGTAAGGAAGAAAACGAATCTAAATAAAGTACCTATCGAAAACTATCAAAATTCGTACTTAGGACTCAGAGCTACTTTCAAATTTATCAAATAGTGTGCGAATGAAAAAAAAAAACATGTCGCGAGCATAGCCGCAGGAGGAATCTAATAAAACGCAGCCGATAACGAACATTCATATATATACTGTAACTTCTTTAGTAAATAATTATCAGATCGGATCAGTGGTCCCTTTATCCAAACAAACAAACTGTAGGTACTTCATAAATATGAAGATGAAACTATCGATACAAACGCAATACCTAGTTTGTTTTTTATAATAATTTGTTATTTGTTGATATCCCCATAAAATAGCCATCGTGATGATAAAATTGTTCATTAACTTTGAGCACCGCATGCAGTCCGTTGCGCAATTCGCGGGTCAACGCACGCAGTTCGGCTATCTCCCGTTAGTTGGCGCACGTGAGGGTTTTACTTTTAAATTCGCGATTAGGTACCGCTATCGCACGATAGATGTCGCTGACCTGTAGATGTAATTTTAGGGTTTCGCACGATTTGCGGTGAAAATACTTTTATTTTTGCAAAAGTTTTTAGTTTATTTTTGGAAGATTCAATCTGCCATTTTCAAAGAAACGTCGTAATTTTTATCTAATTTCGTTTTTGTTTTTTCGAGTTATTTCGTGTAATATTGGTGGCATTTTAACCGGTGTAACTTGGATAAATAGCACATGTCTGGTGTAGTTAAATTTAAGTTTATTGCGTGTCTTTTTGAAATGGTAGATTTTGCTTGCAAAACCCTGCAGGTTAGTCGGTCGTAGGTTTTTCTGCCACCATTTAAACTGGGTTATGACTTGACAGAGACTCTTGACGACTTGACTATTTATTTTTAAATTATTCATGAAAAATTTAATTAATTATTAATACTTGACATTGGCTAAATTGTTGCTAATAATGCACAGAAGACATAAACAAAAAAAAAGGTTTATAATAAGTAATTTTGAAAATGAGCAATTTTTTTGCAGAGTTTGGTACTATTCAGGTTCTCAAATACAAAATAATGATAAGTTCCCTCATAAAGGCATTAGTTTTTAAATTAGAGCGACTTTTTTATCACTTAAGTACATGTATTATTGACCCCCCTATTTTTTGTAGCGGTTCATAGAATATATGTACAAAATGTAATCTAGGTAATATAGTGCCAAAATTCGATGAAGGAAATGGGTATAGGGAGTCGATGAACACCAAATTCTGTCACTCTCATACTCATTAAAGTGCAGGTAAGTTAGAAAGTGACATAATAGCGCTCATGGCACGAAAAGTAAGTGAAAATCACAGAAAACAATTATTTGCCGCGTGAAAAACCGTCGCATCACAGAATCATACGTTCAACTTGAAGATAAAGTGTTTACCGACATTTACGTGAAATAAAAAGTACAAATTCTAAGTCGTTTAGAAGTTGAATCAAATTTTCAGTCAAAAACAGCTGCATTTTGTTATTTTTCCACATGTTTAATGAACAGGTAGAAAATTTTTGTACGTTCACTTTACAGATAAAGGTCAATGAATTAAATATTTTTTTTCAGCAGATAACATTGACTCTTCTTTGAGGAGTAAGCCTCCAAATAAGATCACTCGCGCGATAGAACTCTAGGAACGTTCACCCTTCGTAATACATAGGTCTACCTATAAAGGCTAGGTCCGCAGGTCTTCGGGGATAGCCTACATAGCGCCTGTGTGGGTGCAATGCGGCGTTTCAAGGCCACCCCTGTAGGCCGCCTGGTGGTCTGGTGATCTAGATTCCTTGCCTGGATAGAAGGGGTGGGAACAAGGGATGTTTTACTCGACTGTCTAGAAGGGGTGTAATATTTTAAAAGCTTATATTTAACTTGCAATGTATGTATCCGTGAAATCTTACAACTGAATTTGGAACCAGTTAGCCTCGTTCGATTGAGCTGAAATTTTGCATACCTGTCAAGTTCCGATGACTATACAATATTATGGTGACAGCGAGCTGATCTGATGATGGAAGGTGGATTAAATAGCTCACGGTTCTGCTTACATTTTATGAAAGCTTTTATAGACAAATTACATTTTTCAAAAAACTTATTTCATGGTAGTTCAGTAGTCAAGATAATGAGTAAGTATGTACCTTTTAAAGCTAATCTACCTTCAAAAACTGAGGGGCTGAATCCCGCGGAAGATCCTTATGAATAATTTAACTGACTTCAAAAGGAATAAGATTAATTTTCGACTCGACTCTTGTTTTGTGTAAAACCCACAAATTAATACCTGACAGCAATCTGACGATTCTCATTAAAACAACAATGGTTGCCTAGGCTCTATAAAAAACATGCTATGTCAGCACACTTACAGCCCAGACACGCCGTGTCAGCATAATTATAGCCCAGACACGCCGTGTCAGCATAATTACAGCACAGAACAGGCCATTGTCAACATAATTACAGTACAGACCAGGCCATGTCAGCATAATTACAGTACAGACCAGGCCATGTCAGCATAATTACAGTATAGAACAGGCCATGTCAGCATAATTACAGCACATAACAGGCCATTGTCAACATAATTACAGTACAGACCAGGCCATGTCAGAATAATTACAGTTTAGACCAGGACATGTTATGTTACTTACGGCCCAGAATAGGCCATGATATATAACTTTTGAAACTATCATGGTTATGTACATAATTTTCACTAGAACATTGCAAACTCAAAAATCATGGTAAATATCCCGTTTCTAGTGAAAATTAGGCCATGTTATGTTACTTACGGCCCAGAACAGGCCATGTAATGTTACTTATGACCCAGAACAAGCCATGTTATGTTACTTACGGCCCAGAATAGGCCATGTTATGTTACTTATGACCCAGAACAAGCCATGTTATGTTACTTACGGCCCAGAACAGGCCATGTAATGTTACTTATGACCCAGAACAAGCCATGTTATGTTACTTACGGCCCAGAACAGGCCATGTAATGTTACTTATGACCAAGAACAAGCCATGTTATGTTACTTACGGCCCAGAATAGGCCATGTTATGTTACTTACGGCCCAGAACGGGCCATGTTGGGACACAAAAGGCTAGTAGGATACTTCTGGCCCAGAATATTTAATTTAGTCCATGCCAGACATTCTTTTGACATACTCCACTGTTTATACTCGTGTTTTGGTTGCCGCTCCGCATTACATAATCAAGCTATGTACCGATAGCAGAGAAAGTACTTCCGATAACAAATATAGGGTACGTTCGCGCCAAGCTTTAATGCGTCTGGTGCGAAATAATTGTGTTACGCTGAGGAGTAAGTTTGTGTACAACTGCGTATTTTTATTTAAAACTAGCAGCAACCCGCGGTTTCACCAGCTTAAATGAAATAAAATAAATAATAAATAATGCTGGACAGTTCACACAACATTATCTTGCTCCAAGATAAGCAGAGCTTGTGTTATGGGTACTAGATAACAGATATATTTAGTACAATACATTATATAGATAGGATTTTTTATTATACATAGAAAATACTCAGAACACCCTGAACAAATATCAGCAGATCTTACGAGTACTTGTTCTAAGGCAGGAATCGAACCCGCAACCTCCTGCGTCGCAGGCGAACATTCGCCCACCGCGCTACAGAGGTCGTCCGCTTAAGTCTGATCCCCTGGGAATATTGGGATAAAAATATGCAAGTATATTATTCCGGCAGTCCAGTTATTTCCATTCCAAATTTCATCCAAAACTGTCGAGCCGTTTCAGCGTAAAGAAGTACACGCACACACTCACAAACTTTCGCATTTATAATATTAGTCTGATTTGAATAAAAACTACGTAGCTTGAATGATTTTAATGATTATAGGCTTCTAGGTTAGATGAAGCTACTTCAATCAATCAAGCTTTTTCCTATGGGAGGCGTTGCTAAGAAACCCCCCTTTTAATTGTAAGAGAAAGAGATTGAAAATACATACTTACATAGGGGAAATACGTAAATGTTATTAAAGAAATCTTACTGATATTATAAATGTACGTTTGGATGTATTTATGCTTGTTTGTTACTCAATGACGCAAGAACAGCTGAACTTATTTTGGTGAGTTTGATATATTAAATATCCTGCTGGATTGAGAAAGGCTACTTTTTATAACGGAACCACGCGAGCGGTTGTTAGTTATATTATCAAGTCTTAATCAATAGTGTTAAACTTAGAAACTAACATGATTGTGTAATAGTTCCGATTGCAAAACTAGATGTCGTGACTTAATCTGCACTTTCCTAGAACGCCCTGACGAAAACCAACGGCTATTTGATGGAATACATTAGAATGCATTTTGAACAACTGTGAACAGTTGAATATACATACGTAGTAGAATAATCATGGCGCATGCAACTGTGCCAAAATATAGGGAACATTTAAAACTCAAGAATCATGGTAAATATCTCGTTTCTAGTGAAAATTATGTTTTTTTTTTTTAATTTTTATAAAATAGATTACTAGTTAATTAGCTAAGAGTAGCTAAGCTACTCGTCCTCGTCTCGCGTTTGATTCCCGAACCTGCAACCTAGCCTGTACGTGCTACGTGCGTATACAAATACATATATATTGTGTAAGGACACCTGAACTTTAAAGCTTAAAAGCCTAAAAAAAACGCATACGGAGTCCTAATTTCTAAATAGCTCAAGGCCACGTCTACTTCCTGTTCTGCTATCCGTACAGGGACCAACATAAATTCGATTATATACTTTTTCGTCATTCGGAACGATCGAAGCGCGTAGAGAGAGATAGGGGTATAGGTTAGAGGGGGACGGTGGACGGTTGCAGTGCGCAGGCGTATGCACGTGCCGCTGGGAGGGGGAGTACACACGAGGGGCGGTTTAGAAGAGATATCCAGGGATATAAGGCAAGATATGCGGAGTAGAAAAAATATTCGAGGGAGTCATCAAATTTAACATATTTAAGATAACAAATTATTCGAAAAATTTTGCATACTATCCCGGAAAATATGTGTTTTTATTGATATCATAAAAAAGGTTATATTTTCTTAACACATTTATCAACGAAATATTAAAAATCATTCTCAAAACGTTCATTCATAGCACAAAAAAAACTACCTCTTTCTAAAAAAAACATAAGAATTTTCGATCGAGATATCCCCAGATATAAACCCGGAAGTGCGTACCGCGGCGATCCTACGCCAGGGCGTCGTAGCAGCCGCTACGCTTCGTAGGCCTTGCAGTGCTACGAGGGCGGTTTGCCGCCTCCGCGCTCATATACACAATCAAACAAAAACAAACACTATGTGAACTGTGAACTGATTAATAAAAGTGCCTCCAGTCATCACTGCCATAAAAAAAAAAACAACAGGACATTCACCCCGTGACCCAATTTGCGCTGCGCCAAAAGTGTATCAAGGTTTTGTGATAGAGGTGTTCATTAGTGGTAGTTTGCAATATCTTCGACTGATTTTTAAGTCTGATTCTTCTTAGTAATGGCGGGACGAGACAGCCTGGAGGGTCAGCTGACTCAGGTTATTCAGCATCATATGTCTCAAGGAACCGAGGCGCAAGTCAGCGTGCATCAAGTTCAGTCACCTTCAGGCAGTGGGACAAAGCGCCATCAGATCATCATTGACATCAAGCAAGATATAGACCTAGATGCAACGCGATCCCTTGCAGAATCTGTTATGGAAACCCTCGGAGCTCGCTCAGCCGCTGTCTACATCGACAACTCAGTCAACGAAAGTAACGAGCTGGAATCTCTGACTACAGTCAATGTTATCGTTGCGAATGATCTAACACAAGTGGCAAGCCCGCAGCCAGAACCTGAGCTAGAGATCCAGGAGACAGAACCAGGGATTTTACCCGGGAATAGGATAGCTGTTGATAGGATTGTGGAGCTATCAAACGCGGCCAGCGCTTCGGAGACCACAACCACTAATACCGTGTCTATCACCACAGCCAGCACGACTGCGTCAGGTAATATCTATGGTAACGTATGTTTGTTTCGTGTGTGTTGTGGAAATAAGCTTAAAAATTAGTATTCAAGATATACATCTATAGACACACGCCTTTTTCCCCGAAGGGGTAGGCAGAGCCTCAATGGGCCTCTTTTCAATGTGGGTTGCACCATCGTGTAATACAAACGTGTTATATGGTGAGCTCATCGCCGCCATTTCTTCCCAAGGCTGACTCAGCAGCGCTTTCTTCCAGTATTCCATAAATAAGCTAGCAGCCTGGACAAATCTTATACCAACGAATCTTACAAACCAGTCCGGGTAATCCCTAAGTCGGCTTTTACGATATCATCGGGAGGAGATGGAGGGGTCTATTCTTGGGTCGGACATACCACGGCAAATTCAAAGATAAATGCGCCTCTAAAGTGCGAGAGCTGCCTGCCCAAAGACGGGAGACGTATTTTTTGCCGCGTATAGTACTAAACTCTTTGCACACGTCAAAAACAAAAAGGTTCCAAGTAAAAACAAGTTTTTTGTGAAAAATATTTAATATTATAAGCTTTTATAAAATTAGTGATCGTAGCCGTGTGCTGACCACAATGAGCCTATACACGGACAGTCTACTATTATCCCTCGAAGAGTTCCGTTATCCACCTTCCGTCTCCATCATCAGATCAGCTCGCTGTCACCATCATTGTGTATTGTCATCAGAATTCGACAGGCATGTCAATTATTTTTAATGGATCCCATCATCAGAACCAGATTTTGATGAAAATGGGACCAATATGGAAGTATATCGTGCCAACTAAAAAAACAATGTTCCAAATCGCTTCATAAATGGCGGAGATAAATGAGGTAAAAAAACGCATATATCTTGAGAACTTCCTCCTTTTTTTTGAAGTCGGTTAAAAAAGGGCTCAGTGTGTGATTTTTCGTTTTCACGAAATCACAGATGCTTCGAACGTCAAAACTTCATTTGTTTTGTTTACTTTTCAAAATGTGTAGCATCGGACAGCCTGTAGGATAGAACAGGCAAAACAAAAATGTTTATAAACGGTCTAAAATGGGACAAACATTGTCGAGGCAAAAATCAGAAAATATAAATTTTCCTCGTCTGTCTCTCTCAGATTATTCCTCCTTCCTTGTCTGATATGAACTCACCTATTCAACGCTTTGAATCTTGCGCGTTGCTACGCCTTGTACCGCAGTTTACCTGCAGTCTTTAGTAACAAATCCATATTTTACCTCTAACCATAAACTCTTTGTATCAATAAGATAAGATAAGATAAGATTTCATTTAGAATAGATACAACAAAACATAACTAACATTAGCATTCCTTTCAAAGATGTTCGTAAGTAATTAAAACAAGAGAACTTTGCCTTCCGTGCTAGTTAAACAAGTACCTAAATAATGTTGAAAAATTAAAAAAAAAACCTCAATGCAATGAAACGGCTGAATCGATTTTGATCAAACATAGCTAAGAATATTCCCGAATAATTCACCATTTAAATAAAAAAAACTAAATTAAAATAGGTTCATCCGTTCGGGAGCTACGATGCCACAGAGACATACACACACACACACACAGACACGTCAAACTTATTACACAAACATAAAACGGTATTACGGCAAGGTAACGCTTCTCACCCCGTATAATGGTCCATACTGGACATTTAGTAAAATTATACCTAAACATAAAGCCCATATACGTACCTATATATATATACCTTATAGTTAAAATACATATTTTATACTTAAAACTATCACTTAACGTCAATAGAGGGATTTGGTTTCGATAACGCTTCCCTATAGCGTCGGTAAACAATGCCAGCTGGACAGAACTCCGGATCAAGGAGCACATCCTTATACTTCGCCTGGACCTGGAGAGCATATGACTTGAAGTCATTCAATCTATGTATTCTACGGTCTTAAGTTAGCAGTAAATAGATTTCCTGAACAGGATGCGTGCTTTTTTGTGAAAGAGTTCATCCGGGGAAGCACATTCAACATATTTCTGCCCGCATTCATGTTTTCCAGTTTGAAAGGTGACGGTGAAATTACAGGCACACGAGGCTTTCATCTTTATGTCTCAGGGGTAATAATGAGGTAATAATACATTGATATAGGCAGAGCAGCTATGGCCTATCGGCCACCAGCCGTCAATCAAATAAAATATAAAAATTACTTTCTAAAGAAATTTTGTTCACTGTCCATGGACCTTCTACATTTAGTTACCTATTCTATTTTGTATATATGTATGTATTACATATAAACATATGTAATGGGTATAACTTTTGAAACTATCATGGTTATGTACATAAAACTCAAAAATCATGGTAAATATCCCGTTTCTAGTGAAAATTATATGTAATGGGTCCCCGAGACGATCAAGTCCACTTGACAAGTCTACGTGCTTGAAGTGAATATTGATCGTTTACAGCGTTGACTTGACAAGTCCCGTCATGTATCTACGGGCTGGACCATAATTGACAGCACGTAGACTTGTCAAGTGCACTTGATCGTCTCGGGGACCCATAAGACCAATGTTTAAGGTTTTTCAACACGTAAATAGGTAAATAGTCTAACTAAAGCTATTGCTAGATGCTTGCATACAAGTTTTTCTTTTTTTTTAACATTGTGGAATCTTTGACCACGATCTCACCTGTTGGTAAGAGACGATGTGATCGACGATAGAGCACAAAGGTCTAGAAGGTACCTATTCACTCTAGCCTTGAAGAGACCCAGATTATAGTTTTCAGGAAAGACAGACGACGGTTGCTGTGTATTCCATTCCTTAGCAGTTCGCATTATAAAGGTAGAACTGAAACTTTTAGTACGAATAGAGGGTATACTAATGAGGTGAGGATGGTGCCGAGCCGTGCGCCTGCTCGTCCTATGATGAAAAGGAGATGGTGGGATCAGATCATGATGTTCCTGGGAGCATTCCCCGAAATGTAACCTATAGAAGATCAAAAGGCATGCAACCTTACGGCGGTGCTCGAGACTCTGGATCTTAGTCTCCGCCATATGTTGCTCACCTACAAGCCTGAAAGCTCTGCGTTTGATCGAGTCCAAGGCAGCAAGCTGGTGTTTGGCCGAGCCATCCCAAACGTGGCAGCAGTACTCCATACCAGCCCGGACTTGTGCTTTGTACAGACTTAGAAGCTGTCCTGGTGTGAAGTAACCCAAAAATCTACAAAAAAAATATATGTTAATCTACATAATATAAAGCAAGTTTTCTTGGTTTAAAAAATGTGATAAAATGCAGGAATTAAATTTGCAAAGTAGACTTTGTTTTCCTAGTTACAACCATTATTCTCATAAACTATCAATCATTAGATGTTTTCATTCCCTTCAGTCTTCGATAAAGGAACTGTATCCTTTATTGAAGCCTTCAGTATATTAAAGGAACTGTATCCTTTATTGAAGCCTTCAGTATATTAAATGACACAACGCCGAACCTTGTTTTTAATTTTGAAAATTACTTTCCTAATGACTTTTGTATTTGAAACACAAAGTTTTCGTTCCTTTTTCGTTGCGTGAGCGCTATTCTGTCACTTACTAACTAACCTGAACTTTAATGAGTTAGATAGTGACATAATTACACATCCTTAGATTTTTAACTGACTAAATCAAGTACAATATTCAAATTATAAATATGCATGGATACTACATTATAATACCGAGGGATCACCCAGACAGAAACACGATAGGACAAAATTTTCTCGATAAAAAAATATTACAAAGTTACCTCTAACTTTTGGCTAGATTCGATTGTTTGTCAATATGGTACAGATTATTGGGTCAAACATTGGATAAATAAGATCAAAACAATAAAACGGAAGTGTTTTTAAAATTACACTCTATCTATTTCAAAAGATATTAAAATAAAATAAAAAAAAGCATTTATTCTTTACACTATACTAATAAACAAAGGATATAAGTATAAAAATAACATATTTAGTCTAGTGTAAGAGAAAAGGTCGAGAGCTCAGCCACGCTGTTTTTCAGCCTCGCCTTAGAATGCTGCTGTCGTCAGCAGCCATGATACTCGGTAGCTATCCGCTGTTCCCAAACAAAAGTATTTAATAAAAACCCCTTTTTCGAGCGGCGGTTGGCGTTTTTTTTTGTATAAAGATTTCTGCCTGCATGGCACAGTCTTAAAGTGCATATCACTTAAAGTATCAGTCTTTCCCGGCTACCGGTATCTATCTAGGTCAGTAGGATCCGCGGGAGGGTCAATGTTTGTAGGGCTACGCTCGTTCGCAGCGCTCGGCGTTTGTGTCACTGGATGCGAGCGCTTACTTGAATGCAGACGGGTTTATCTAGGACTTTATCTGCTTAAAGTAGGTATATGTCCAATCCTTTTTAGGGTTCCGTAGCCAAATGGCAAAGAACGGAACCCTTATGGATTCGTCTGCTTCTTCGTCGTGTCGATGGTGGATCTTTTTCTATATCATATCTTGTTTTGCCAGAATTTTGCCAATTCTACGGCGTTGTCAGATGCAGTATATGTGTCACTCAAGGTACAGGTGTTGGGGCACATTGGGCAAGTCATTAGGTGTGCCATTGTTTGAGGATCTGTTCCGCAGTAAGGGCAAATTGTAGCTGTCTCTTCTGAGTAGCCCCATTTACTTATATTGAGCCTGCAGCGGCCCACCTGTGCCCGAAGTCGGTTAAGCGACTTCCACGTGCGCCAGGGGAGGTCTTTACCTGGAGGGAGTTTTTTTGCAAGCTCGATATAGTTTAGGGGGGAGGATGTTTCTCCAACCATAGCTCGCGTCAGGCTTGAGATGGGTCGCTCGATGGGTCAAAGGCAACTGTGGATTTTAGGAAGCTATGGCGGCTTTTTAATCGTTGCTTCGGTAGTTGAGCGCCAAAGAGTGGATGTCTCTCATCAGACTCCTGTTTGTGTTTCTCGGTGGCACACGCGACCTCTCTGCGGATACGAGGCGGGGCAATGCCGGCTGTGGGGTACAACAGGTTAAGCAGTGTTGGCTTAAGGCAACCAGTAATGGTCCGACAGGTCTCGTTCAGAGCAGTGTCTACTTCTCGTGCATGGGCAGATCGATGCCACACTGGACATGCATATTCACCTGCAGAGAAGCAGAGTGCTAAGCCTTCTTTGGTTCGCAGTACCTGGGGTGAAGCACCCAGGTAGTGGAAGTTAGGCGTTGGAGGATGTTGTTGCGCGAGTTGACCTTCTGATTCGTTTTAAAGCAGTGGTTTTTAAAAGTTAGAGCCCTGTCAAAGGTAACTCCCAGGTAGATGGGGTAGTCGGAGTGCTGGATAGGAATACCTTGCCAAGAAATGTTAAGTTTTAGATATACTTGTCTGTTGCGCAGGTGAAAGAGGCTGGATTGTGTTTTGAGAGGGTTTGGTCCGAGGGCATTATCCTTGCAGTACTTGTCAAGACCTTCCAGAGCCCGCTTCAGGTGTTTCTCAGCGTCATGAATGCTATCAGTTTGAGTGGCCAAAGCAAGGTCGTCGGCGTAAAGGAACCTCTCAGTATGTTCAGAGCTTGGTTGGTCGTTTGTATAGATGTTGAATAAGGTAGGCGCTAAGACGCTACCCTGGGGTAAACCATTTTTTTGGGTTCTCCATTTGGTACTCTTTTCGGAATTTAGTAGAACTTGGAAGCGCCGGTTTCTTAGCATCTCGGCAAGTATTTGAATGAATCCATTGTCATCTATTATGTTAGATAACTTTGCCAGTAACCTCTTGATGTTGACGGTGTCATACGCTGCAGAAAGATCGACAAGGACTACGCCAGTCATTTTCTGAGCTTCATACCCATCCTCAATGTACAATACAGTCGGATGACTTGTCCAGGCCCAGATTTTCCTGGTCTGAATCCAGCTTGTCCAGCTTGTTATGGATTCGTCATTTCTGTCTGTCTGTCTGTCCGTCCGTATGTCAAAGCCACTTTTTTCCGAAACTATAAGAACTATGCTGTTGAAACTTGGTAAGTAGATGCATTCTGTGAACTGCATTAAGATTTTCAAACAAAAATAGAAAAAATAACAATAAATGTTGGGGGTGCGCCATACTTAGAACTGAAACTCAAATATATTTTTTCATCAAACCCATACGTGGATACTATGGATAGGTATTCAAAAATAATATTGAGGTTTATAATCTGAATAGTTTGCGCGAGTGACACTTCCGAAGTGGTAAAAAAAAAAAATGATTTACATTGCCATGTAAACTTCCACCGAAAATTGGTTTTAACGAGATCTACTCGTAGTAAGTAGTTTCTTTTAATACGTCATAATTCGTAAACTGCAATTTACCTTTCATTCGATCAACTCAAATATAAAAATAAAAAAAACATTTAATTTCATAAACATAAACTTTGAATTATGTTACTAGCTGCTACGGAACCCTTCATGGGCGAGTCCGACTCGCACTTGGCCGCTTTTTTACAAGCTTTATATTAATGTACAATGTATGTCCGGGTGGAATCTTGCAACTGAATTTTAAAGCAGTTATCCTCATGTCATATAATATGACATAATTTTAATTTAAAAAATGACATAATTAGTTTATAAATTATATTTATAAACTTATTTTACAGCGAACATGTCCGCTTTACATCGTTGGAGTCTGATTTAGATTCTATCGATTTTATGTCTATTGTCGTAAATAGGTCAGTAAGTCAGAATACAAAATTATAAGGTATATATAAACGAAATGTAATACGTGTCTGGCCCTAGAATGGACCCCTCCGTCTCCTCCCGTGGATGTCGTAAAAGCCGACTAAGGCATTACCCGGACTTGTTAGTAAGACTCGTTGGTATAAGATTTGTCCTGACTGTTTACTGGAAGAAAGTGTTAGAAGAGTCATTCGTGGGAAGCAATGGCAGCAATGAGCTCACCAATTGTAGCGTCTATATTCCTTCGGGAAAAGAGGTATTTTCGTGAATTTTAGGTACAAGACAGTTCGTATGTTTAGTATAGGCGTAATACTAAAATTCTACCAATACAGGCATACGAAATTCATTTAAGTAGGTGGTTACAGAGCTGGCTCTTATCTGGCTTAACGCATTAGTATTGCCACTCAGCGTGGCAATGCAGCCAGCATCTTAGGGACGCTTCCGTCTGGTAGTGATTATTGGATCAGTTGAGGTACCGTTAGATCGCTAGCAGCGGTCTTCAGGTAGCACAACTGTTTCATATTTCATATGTTTAGTTTGTACATACCTTGTGTTAGTATTAGTTGTTTCTGTGAATTTTTTTTTTTGTAGTTACACAATTATTCAATTCAAACAGTTAACACGGGACACCAGAAAAATACAGAAAAACACAATCCATCACATTGAGACTCTGTCTACCCTTTCGAACAGTTAAATAAATTCAAGTGCGGTTTTCTGTTTGAATGTTACTAAATATTTAAAAGATGATTTTAACCATCGAATTCGGTTAAGTTTTTATTTTTTTTTAAATAAAAACTTAATTACAGAAGCTTTTTTAAAATTAGTGATCGTAATCGTGTGCTGATCAAAATGAGTCTAAACACGGCCAGTCTACTATTATCCACCGAGGAGTTCCGTTGTCCACCTTCCGTCTGCATTAGACGACCTCTGTGGCGCGGCGGGCGACGGTTCGCCTGCGATGCAAGAGGTTGCGGGTTCGATTCCCGCCTCGGAACAAATATTTGCACGTTCTTCAGATATTTCTTCAGGGTGTTCTGGGTATTTTCTTTGTATAATACAAAAATATCTATCTATGTAATATATTGTATTAAGTACCTATATCAGTTAACTAGTACCCATAACACAAGCTCTGCTTAGCTTGGGGCTAGATAATGTTGTTTGAACTGTCCAGCATTATTTATTTATTTATTTATTTATCATCAGATCAGCTCGCTGTCACCATGATTGTGTATTGTCATCAGAACTTGACAGGTATGCCAATGTGTATTGTCATGCATCATTGTGTATTGTCATCAGAACTTGACAGGTATGCCAATGTGCATTGTCATGCATCATTGTGTATTGTTATCAGAACTGACAGGTATGCCAATGATTTTTCATGGATCCCATCATCAGAACCAGATTTTGATAAAAACGGGACCAATCTGGAAGTATACCGTGCCAACTAATAAAAACAATGTTCCAAATCGCAAAAGTTCCGTTGTCCACCTTCCTTTAAGATTAGGATTTAAGAGCCATAGCCCATACCCCACCTTAAGAGGCGTTTAGAGATAGTGTTTAGCTTCAGGCGCACCCTCATCCTATCACCACACTGTTTATTTCTACTGAGAATCACATCAACGTTGTATTTACCATCACTTACAATGGAACTTTGGTTGATTTCTAGCGGAAATTAGACTACCAACCTACAAAGCAGGACAAAGCAAGGTTTCTCCTGTACCGTGCGTGACGTCAGGCTTAGTATTATGTCCTGCATCCTTCAGATAGGTACATTACTATTTGATTTGGGTCTGACGTTATCAAGATTGAATTCACTGACGTTCACAGGAGTCTAAAAACGCCTGCCCTATGTGTCCTTCGCGCCCTTACATATTGCTTGTCATAAGGTTGCGCCAGCAGGCAGAAACCTTCATTAAAAAAAAAACCTCACGTCGCACGAAAAAGCAGTTTTTATTAAATATCTCGTAAAACCACGGCATTGTTATATTGATTTTATTTATCACATTTTTACCCAATAATATGCTCCACCAAAAGTTGTACTATTATTTATTCTGTGCCAAAAGTTAAGAGGTAATTTTGTTTTTTTTATTTCTATCGAGAAAATATTGTCCTATCGTGTTTCTGGTACAGTGATCCCTCGGAATTATAATGTAGTATCCATGCATATTTATAATTTGAATATTGTACTTGATTTAGTCAGTTAAAAATCTAATCTAAGATTGGCTTTTACGACATCCACGGGCGGAGACGGAGGGGTCTATTCTTAGGCCGGACACACCACGTTTCGGATCAATCTACCAAATTATCCGTAGGCTCACTTGAACCGACCGCTCAATACTTTCAATGCTACGCTCATATTAGACTAAGAGCCTACACAGGGTACATATGACCTTAAGCCTCGTCCGCACTACAAAGTGCAAGTCCCCAAAATATATAATAACTAGCGATTCGCCCCGGCTTCACACGGGTAGTTTCAGGATAAACCCGCATCCATCCACATACCAAATGCCATCAAAATCAGCTTAACTTTTACTGAGTGGAGCCACAAATAACGCGAGCGTAGCCGCGGGCGTTAGCTAATAAACCATATCTATAGCACTCAGCGATAATGTAGTGTATTTTTTGTTTATCCATTATTATTATTTTATTCTATAATCAATACTTTTAGCAGCGCACGCGATGTAAAGAATATTTTAGGTAATTTTTTTACACCTTGGGTTACATTTTTAGAGTTTTAGTAAGGATCCCTAATTTTTTGTAAATATAATATAGCCTTTGTCACCCGGGGATAGTGTAGCTGCACAACAATGAAAGAATTTTTCAAATTGGTTCAATAGTTTCGGAGCCTATTCAATGCAAACAAATAATCAAATCTTTCCTCTTTATAATATTAGTATAGATAAATAAATCAAATAAATAATGCTGGACAGTTCACACATATTATCTAGCCCCAAGCTAAGCATAGCTTGTGTTATGGGTACTAGATAACTGATATACTTAATACATTACGTAGATAGATATTTTTTATTGTAATCGAAAATACCCAGAACACCCTGAACAACAACTACACGTTTCAGTTCTACCTTAATAATGCGAACTGCTAATGAGTGGAATACACTACCGTCGTGTGTCGTTCCTCAAAACTATAATCTGGGTCTCTTCAAGGCTAGAGTGAATAGGTGCCTTCTAGTCTAGACCTTTGTGCTCCATATTCGGCCAAATCGTGACTTACCAACAGTAAAAAAAAAAAAAAAAAGGACACGTAGTGGAACTCCGAGCATAGTACCTTTTCAGGTACGGAACCCTACAAACCAGTGTGGTGAAAGAATTCAGTGCGCCTTACAGAGGTACCTTACAAGCATAGTTTACCATAATCATGGTCGTATCAGCTCTTAGGCTGAGATAATAATGCTTAGCATTATCCCTGTCACTTTCAAACACATGCCAAATCACGCGAGCTAGGGAGGGAGAGAGACAATGCTAAGCACTAGTTAGTGCTGTTACGTCTATTTATTTCAGCCTTAGACACTATAATGTAATCTGCTTGCTAAAGTGACGTCACGAGTTCAATCCACTCCTACTCACCCATATAAACATGCAATTCAGTCAAGCCACCCATAACTAAGCTATAATAATTTTATAACAGGAAAATAACCTACTTTACTTTAAGAATCCTCGCATAAAAACTTATTCGCACTCCTCAATTTATGTCATGCACTTCTCCTATAACGGCGGGCAAGTGGCTCCATCTACCGAGAAGTAGCGACACTAATGGTGCGTTTAAACGAACCTTTGTGTACTAGGACACCCGGAAATTCTTCATTATTACCCGACTGCGTCAAAAGGGTTATCTTACTATTTTTCACGATAGTTATTATCATAGTTTCCATCATTTTAGTGGGTAATAAGCAATTTTAACCTTCATTATCTCTCTTCTCTTCTTATAATAATGGCTTCTGAGGAGTGTTTCAAACAATTTCGCCAATTTTAAGTGATTTATTTATATTTTTTATAGTCAAGTCATCAAGAGTCCCTGTCAAGTCATAACCCAGTTTAAATGGTGGCAGAAAAACCGAGTTTTTACAGAAAAAAACCACCATTTCGAAATTCACGCAATTTAGTTAAATTTCACGACATCATTTATCGAAGTAAATAATAAAATACCATCAAAATTACACGAAATAACTCGAAAAAACACATTAAAGTGTAATTAAATAAAAATAAAGACGTTTCTCTAAAAAATGGCATATTTAATTATTATGTGTTCGTCCGAGGCGTGCCAGGAACCACAGTAGGCACCTACATCTGCCTACAAGCAACCAAGAAGCACTCAATAGATAGCATGTAATCGCTCGCATTATTATTATGAATATAGTCTATAGTCAAACACATACCTATAGTGATTAGACAAACCCTGGTGTGTCCGGCCCAAGAATAGACCCCTCCATCTCCTCCCGTGGATGTCGTAAAAGCCGACTAAGGGATTACCCGGACTTGTTTGTAAGGTTAAAATACTCAGGTTGTAGAATGATCCCCTGCTGAGCTTTTCCCAATAGACTACAGTATGGGATTCTTCAAAAGAGGTGTTTGTAAATGTTTAAAGGGTCGGCAATCCACGTGTAATGCCTCTGGTATTACAGGTGTCCATAGGCTACGGTAACCGCTTACCAACAGGCAGCCGTATGCAACTTTGATACATTGGTAGTATAAAAAAAACATCCATACACAAAATCAGCTAACGCAGTTGTAGGGGTAAAGGGCAAATACCTAAGTCATAAGTGCTCACTAGCATATATGACCAAACTGTTACACATTTATGCAAATACCTAAGTCATAAGTGCTCACTAGCATATAAGACCAAACTGTTACACATTTATGCAAAAAATAGCTTGCTTCTTTGTTCGGCAAAGGTCTCCCAATTTCCTCCACTCCTCCTTTTCCTTATTGACATTACTTCGCCCTCCCATCTTCTAAATTGTTTACCTGTATTTACTTTCTTGTATTTCAGATAACAATTCATTTTTGCTTTGATCTGTTTCTCTGTAACTCGTATTGCTTGTCCTGTTCGTCTCCATTTGAGTTTTTTCATCGAGTATTTGTTTTAATTTTGGTGCGTTTTTTCAGAGTTTTTTACATGCGCATCGTTGAGTTCCAACTTGAAGGGTGCGTCGAAATTACACAATATACCAAGATATAAACATCAAGAAGCTGTCGATCTATAAAGAACATGGGCAACTCCCCATACATTGTTTGACACAACTTTTTTGACTGACGTAACGTACAGTTGAGATACTTTTGGTTATTGATAATATATGTTAAGATAGTGAGAAACCTAATTTAATTTCTTGGGTATATGTTTTGGGAAAGTAATGAAGCTTGTTGCGTTTTGTTTGACATAAATGCAATGAGTTGATTTATCTAATTATTTAGAAATACAACTAGAAAAAAAAATAAAAAAAATTAGAAAATTTTTACAAAAAACAACATTTATAACCGTACTAATTACTTCCATGAAGGGGCCCTGGTTCATTTATTTTTGACCTGGTTCAGTGGTTGCCCACCTCCTTTGCATTTTTTCATAGCACCAAAAACCACCGATCGCGTGCGAACTAAGTTATAGACTGTCGTTTACTAGCATCCAATTTCGACACCGTTTTAATTTTTAATTTTTGATATCACGTCATCCACACTGGCCTTACTCTAGTAATATCTCTACAGACCGTTCACCAAAAGATGTCCCCTACCGTGGTTAATAGTGTCAACCAAGGGGACATCTTACGCTGAACGGTCTGTACGTCGAAGACTTTTCTTCTGTAGGTACTTATGTCTCAGGACGCCATGTAATGCTACGTAGGTAACGTCCTAAGTTGACATGCGTGTGGTGAGTAGGTAATAGTTGGTAGAAGGCGTCATTCAAATAAACTAGTGAATCGCCCCGAATTGTGATCTCGCGATGTTTAATTGTGTAAAATACCAAGTTTTATTTTATTCGTCCCTGTCTCAACAAACTCCTTGCTAACGCTCATGACAGGGTACTTAGGTGTGCTAATAATCTTCTTCTTGACATCCCGTTACATAGATCTTCTTTCCAATCCAACTCTTTTTCGGTTGTGGCTGTTCGGCTTTGGAACGATTTGCCGTTAGACATTAAAAGGGCTGACTCACGGGAGAAATATTGTTATGAAAAAACAATTTAATAAAAAACTTCATAAAATGTTCATAAATTCCTTCAGGGTAGGCAGCGCATCGACAATACCTTGGGTGTTGCCGGTGTCTATAAGCGATGGTGACCACTTCACATCAGGTGGGCCGCCGTATGCTAGTTTGCCTATTTTTTACATAAAAAAAAAAATATACATAATAGGTACTTACGTTTCCAAAGTGATTGATTTTGACCATGTTTTACCTATTTCTGCCGCAAAATAGTAGCGCTCGCATTGCTGTGTTCCGGTTTGAAGGGCAAGGGTGCCGGTGAAATTACTGGCACATGAGACTTTTCATCTTTATGTCTCAGTGTGCGGGCCGAATGCAAAGCCGCATAGGGAGCGTCCTAGGTGGACATGCCTATGTGATAATGCACTGTTCATAGGCAGAGGGTATCACTTAACATCAGTTGGGCCGCTTGGGCCATCTACTTAATCCGTCATTCCAAGTATGTATATAAAAAAAAAACATTTTGTAAGAAATACCATACAAGGTCTAAGATAGGTACCACCTATCTTGGTACCTGCTAGCTTCGTTTTACAGGTACTCAATCAAAACAATAAAACACAAACACAAAAATGCGTGTGTCTATGTATGTATGTATTTATGATGTTACCTACTCAAGTAGGTAGCACCTACCAAAGAATCGAGTACCTATCATTATCAGTCCGCTATTCATATGTAATCTACGCGTGACCTACTTTTGACTTGCTCCATTTCTGCTATAAATTATTCCATTATCAAATATATTACATATAAGTTGCATTTCTATACTTCACACAATTTATTACAACGGAAAAATATGTAATTGCACGACAAAAGTTACAATTAAAAATCCACGTAACTACTACTAGCGTCACCTGTTATGGAGTAGCGGCGTCTTTTACCGTTGCGCTTGGAGACCGCGTGACCTAGTTTCAGGCCAGCTGTTGTCGTAGTGTGTGTGAGATCCGGGTCGTAGTGACTGTGTGCTCTTCTGTGGTGGGACCGTTAGTTCCAAGTTCTTTAAAAACCCGTCTGAGGAGGCTTTTGTAAGACGGTTGTTATGTCGTGTAGAGTTTGAAGGAAAATAAATAAATAAATAATGCTGGACAGTTCACACAACATTAACTAGCCCCAAGCTAAGCAGAGTTTGTGTTATGGGCACTTGATAACTGATATAGGTACTTAATACAATACATTACATAGATAGTTTTTTTTTATTATACATAGAAAATACCCAAAATACCCTGAAAAAATTATCTGGAATCGAACTCACAACCTCCTGCGTCACAGGCGAACCTTCGCCACCGCGCTACAGAGGTCGTCAAAACATAAAGATGAAAAGTCTCATATTCCTGTAATTTCACCGGCACCCATACCCTTCAAACCGGCACACAGCAATACGAGCACTACTGCTATGCGGCAGACTACTGGTTCTGGCTAATTATATGTTTAAATTTGTAATTTTCAGGTAAGTCCAGGTGTATCTTCCTAATTCGATGACCAGATGTTGGTAAGTTGAGAACATGGGTCCGTAGAACGGGCCGTCTGGTCGAAGCGACGCGTGATCCGAGAGCTGGCTCTTATCTGGCTCAACGCATTAGTATTGCCATACAGCGTGGCAATGCAGCCAGCATCTCAGGGACGCTTCCGTCTGGTAGTGATTTGTATCAGTTGAGCTACCTTTAGATAGTTTGCAACAGTCTGCTACTCACGATACTGTACAACAAAAAACAACACTATCATAAAGAAAATCATTATAGCTAAGTATTATACTAAAAGTAAGGTATGGTCGTATTTCAATAATGTGCTAGACACAATTAAAAAAAAAAAAACTAAAAAAAAATACATCAGATAAAATAACAGGATACAAAATAATGTTATTAAACAAGTAATTAATTTTGTAAAAATTAAAAAACCCCCGACGCATTGAAACGGCTGAACCGATTTTGATCAAACATAGCTAAGAACAAACCCGACTAATTCACCTTTCAAACAAAAAAAAAACGATGCATCCGTTCGGGAGCTGCGATGCCACAGACAGACACACACACACACAGACACGTCAAACTTATAACACCCCGTCGTTTTTGCGTCGGGGGTTAAAAACCACACTATCATAAAGATATAATAAGTGTAATACTAAAAGTAAGGTAGGTACGCTCGTATTTCAATAAAGTGCTTGACACAACTTAAAAAAAAAAAGTTTTACGAAAAAAAGGTTTTTTTTGGTTTATTTTATTTATTTTGGTAAACCAACAGCGATTTATACAATATTATTAATATTTAATAATAGGTACTTAAGATAAAACAACAGGATAAAATTAATGTTCTTAAAAAAAGGTGCCATTTCTACACTTTCGACATATTTCAACACCTCTCTAGTATGTACTGTAAAATCACCCACCATAGGCAGATAATGTTGAGGATACCTACTGTTTTACATATACAGACTACTTCTATATATAATTATTTTGCAAATTAACAGTTTACACATAGAAACAATGAACGAAAATCAAAGCTAGCAGAATTTGACACCTAACTCGAGGTGGTAACACTATATTTAGGTATTTAATGGGGTTAATGAACTTTGGCCGTAATACATCACAGGTACAATAGACACACGCCCCCGTTTTTTATTCTTTATTTTTTATTGTTTAACATTGATAGATTTTTGTTTGTCCACGATCTCACTTGTTGGTAAATGACGATGTGGCCGAAGATGGAGCACAAAGGTCTAGAAGGCACCTATTCACACGCCTTGAAGAGACCCAGATTATAGTTTTCAGGAAAGACAGACGACGGTAGTGTATTCCACTCCTTAGCAGTTCCGATACGACTGTTCCGGTAGACAGAGCATTAATATACATGTGGAAGTATAGACGTGACAAGTGGTGAGTTCATCGCTGCCATTCCTTCCCACGACTGAATCGGCTATCGCTTTCTTGGACTTCCTAGCAGCCAGGACAAATCTTATACCAACGAATCTTACAGTAGTAGTAGAGCTTTATTGTGAAAGAGTTCGTGGAAGTACTACCTCTATACCTATTTCTGCCGCAAAACAGTAGTGCTCGCATTGCTGTGTTCCGTTTCGAAGGGTGAAATTACAGGCACATGAGTCTTTTCATCTTTATTTCTTAGGGTGGCGGGTACAGTGCAATGCCACATAGGGCGCGTCCTAGGTGGACGTGACCTATGAGGTAATGCATTGTTAAGGGCAGAGGTTTCCGCTTAACATCAGGTGGGCCATCAGAAGGTCCCGTCACTAACGAAGTTAAAAAAAAACTATAATTTGTCGTATCCTCAATTTAAAACTAAATTTTTTTCCTAATCGAAGATCCCATCTGTGGTAGGTACTAAAATAATTATATTTGAGGTCTACGGTACATTCTTTTCAAGGTCTACGAGTGCTACGGCGTAGAACCCTACTTATACAAGCTTTTATTTTACTTGCAATGTATGTATGTTTGTCTGCGATGAATCCGGGTGGAATTTTGCAACTGAATTTTAAAGCAGTTATCCTTAACCGATTGAGATGATATTTTACATATCTATCAAGTTCCGATGACAATACAATATGATGGTGACAGCGAGCTGATCTGATGATGGAGACGGAAGGTGGACAGCGGAACTCCTCGAGCGATAATAGTAGACTGGCCGTGTTTAGACTCGGTTTGATCAGTACACGGTTCCGAAAATTAATTTTATAAAAGCTTGTATCAACACCAACTTGCATGAGATCAACACCAACAGCTGCCCTTGAGATCATTCTGGGCTTACCTCCGCTCGACTTCTTCATACAACAGGAAGCGACAATGGCCGCTATTAGGCTAAAACACCTGGGCCTGTGGGGAAACACTAGGAGCTTGCATGCATCCATCCTAGAGCGAGCGATAAACTTCGAACCACTAATAGCCGCACCGTGTGATAAGATCCCTAAACAATACATATTCCAAAAACACTACCACATCCAACTATGTGAGGACCAAAGAGATCAATCAGGAAACGGTGAGGTCCGGGTCTACACTGATGGCTCTAAAACTAAACAGGGAACAGGCGCTGGTATACACTCGCTGGATCTCAACATTAACATATCAATGACACTAGGCATACACAGTTCCATTTTTCAATGTGAATGCGTGGCCATCACTGAGGCCGCCACCGCAATAATCAGGAGAGGGATCACAGACTACAACATAAGGATCCTCTCCGACAGCTCAGCAATACTCAGAGCTCTGGAGAGCCACAGCTGCAACTCCAAGCTTGTTTACGAATGTCACCTAGCCCTGGAGAGAATCGCCTTGGGAAACAAGGTGACTCTGCAATGGATAAAGGGGCATAGCAGATCACTGGGTAACGACGCCGCAGATGAGCTAGCTAGAAGAGGGTCGGGAACAACCACAGAGGGCCCAACTCCATTCCTCCCTCTGCCCTTCTCTCAGCTACGCACATGGATGCGGCTCCGCACCATTAACCAACACAACGAACGCTGGGCACGGATTACGGACTGCAGACAGTCAAGAGCAGCCCTACCGGCTGCCTTACCACGACTGACACGTCGCCTGCTCAACCTTCAAAGAATAGACCTTCGCACCATCGTGGCGACACTCACAGGACACTGTCTCCTGAACAAACACCTCTTCAACATCGGAGCCACAGACAGCCCACTCTGCAGAGGGTGTCTGACCGAAGAAGAATCGGCTGCCCACGTAGTCCTGGAATGTGAGGGAGTAGCAGCTCAACGTAAACAAATCCCCAACAACCCGAGGTCACTCCGCCAAGCCTGCGAAGACCCCAGGATACTTGTGTGCTTCTGGACGGAGTTAGGCTAACTACCTAGTCAGACAACTCTCACGCATAATGGACCGCCCGTAGAGTTCGAATGCGGAAAAGGGAGTTCTTTAACATTAACATTAACATTAACATTAGCTTGTACTTATCAAAAAAAAATAAGAATAATAAACTAAAAAACACACGACTTGAGAACCTCCTCCTTTTTAGGGTTCCGTAGTCAACTGGCAACAAACGGAACCCTTATGAATTCATTATGTCTGTATGTATGTCCGTCCGTATGGCACAGCCACTTTTTTTCGAAACTATAAGAGCTTTGCTGTTGAAACTTGGTAAGTAGATGTATTCTGTGAACCGCATTGAGATTTTCACACAAAAATTGAAAAAAAAAAAACATCAAACTTTTTTTCATCAAATCCAATGGATCCCATGGATGTTATCTATGGATAGATCTTTAAAAATGATATTGAGGTTTTTAATTTTTTTTTTTTCTAAACTGAATTGTTTGCGCGAGAGACACGTCCAAAGTGGTAAAATGTGTGTCCCTGTAACTTCAAAACAAAGAGAATGATAAAACGTAAAAATAAAAAATGATGTATAAACTTCCACCGATAATTGGTTTGAACGAGATCGAGTAAGTAGTTTTTTTTAATACACTATTATTAAAACATCAATCAAAGTTACAACGAACTACAAGAACTTTTATATTATGTTACTTGCTGCTACGAAACCCTTCATGGGCGAGCCCGACTCGCGCTTGGCCGCTTTTTTGAAGTCTGTTAACAATAGGCTGCCTTTAAACTGATCCAATACATAAGAAGACTGCCTATATAAATAAGATGAGCTATTAAATAGTGATCAATAACCGCCCATACATTTGCCTAACACTTGGGGAAATTGTGAAAGAATTGAGAAGTTGCATATCGCGTGGGCGGAGTGAAAGAAAGCGACTTTGCCACCCACGTGAGGTTTAACAGGCAGACAACAGGCAAATTATATCACTATCTAACTCAGTAAAGCTCAGGTAAGTTAGAGAGACAGAATAGCGCTCGCACATCGAAAAGTAAACGAACATCACGAAAAACACTATTTAAACAAGTTAGAGAGACAGAATAGCGCTCGCACATCGAAAAGTAAACGAACATCACGAAAAACACTATTTAAACAAGTTAGAGAGACAGAATAGCGCTCGCACATCGAAAAGTAAACGAACATCACGAAAAACACTATTTAAACAAGTTAGAGAGACAGAATAGCGCTCGCACATCGAAAAGTAAACGAACATCACGAAAAACACTATTTAAACAAATATTTGCTGCTGTACATTATGGTATAAGTGTGTAATGTTGGTGATTACCGATGAGACTTAAGAGAGCCGAGGACGGTAATATCAATACACAAGTGATAAGTAAGAAGTATAAGGTAAAGTATAAGGTAGTAAGGTATAAGTATACACGACTTTTTCAACACACTAGTGAAGAAAATAATAATAAAACAGAAATTACACACTCTGTGTAAATGTTCAACTGTCTATATAACTCACTTGTGAATGAGCAATGAAAAAATCACTGTTTGATTACAGGTGATACACACTCTGTGTAAATGTTCAACTGTCTCTATAACTCACTTGTGAATAATAGCAATGAAAAATTCACAGTTTGATTACAGGTGTAAAACAGAAATACACACCGTGTAAATGTTCAACTGTCTCTATAACTCACTTGTGAATAATAGCAATGAAAAAGTCACAGTTTGATTACAGGTGTCATTATGTGCCTAATTGCGGTGAAATTTTAGCCATTTTATGAGCTAGTGTGTTAAAAAATAATATTATTTGTTACTCTTATTAATGTTATCAATGTATGCTGATAGGTAATAGAGATATTTACATTATGAGCGCATTGTTACCGATTTTTGTTTATTGAGATAATTTGTTTTAATCGTGTTTTGGGCTCTATCATGCCCTTGGAAATATTATATAGATTAACATATTTTTTTTGTCTTAAACTGTGTAGTTTTTGCTAATAATATGTATAGGGGAAGCCTATTTAATAAATAAAAATAAATAAATAATGCTGGACGGTTCACACAACATTATCTAGCCCCAAGCTAAGCAGAGCTTGTGTTATGGGTACTAGATAACTGATATACTTAATACAATATATTACAAAGATATATACGATATTTTTATTATACATAGAAAATACCCAGAACATCCTGAACTGATCTGCAGATCGTACAAATATTTGTTCGGAGGCGGGAATTGAACCCGCAACCTCCTGCGTTGCAGGTGAACCTTCGCCCGCTGCGCCACAGATGTCGTCAAAATAATTGCTTGTTCGGATGTAAAATGGCCTGACGCTTATATATCTGTTATATAAATAACGCATTTAGGCTATCATTTCTTTTTATTATAAAAACCGGCCAAGTGCGAGTCAGACTCGCGCACGAAGGTTTCCGTACCATCAATATATATAAGATCGTTGCGTGTCTGACTGACTGACTGACTGACTATCAACGCACAGCCTAAACTGTAAGTCCTAGAGTCCTGAAATTTGGAGGGTAAGTTCCTTTTGTGGTCTAGGGGTGCACTAAGAAAGGAATTCCAGAAATTCAACCCCTAAGGGATGCGGCGGGGTATTTAAGTTTGTATGGCAAAGTACACGTGGGCGAAGTCGCGGACATTCCACTAGTTATCTATAAAAACGGCAAAAAAACTAGTTTGTTATAATGGGACATATTTTTGTTTTTTTTTGTTTTTTAGTATTTGCTGTTATAGCGGCAACAGAAATACATCATCTGTGAAAATTTAAACTGTCTAACTATCACGTTTCACGAGATACAGCCGGGTGAGAGACGGACAGACGGACAGCGGAGTCTTAGCGGAGTAATAGGCGTCTCGCGTAGCGTATTTTTAAGTTGACCTTTGCTTTTTATTGGTTAATTTTTGCAGCTTAATTTTAAGCAACCTATTATTGTGTTATTTTTTTTATGTAGATACCTTTTAATTAGTGTAATTGATTACTGTTTGTCCTTCTAATTAAAGTAAAATATAAATATAATAATATAAATAAAAAAATATAATTTTACCCTTTGGGTACGGAACCCTAAAAACCTAGTAGAATAGCGTATCAAACAAAAGTGTAAACTTATCGGACATTGACCTACTGACAACGTTATCGGCTGATTACGGAATTAGGTCAGTATATCTTTATAGAACACTTGTCACTAGAGAGTTTGGGCTCCTTCTTCATCGTGTCGTTTATTCCCATAATAGATAATTATATTGTTTTAGACCAAAATTTAGATAGATAGATAGATATAGATAGACAGATAGATAGATTAACTCTTTATTGTACATTTACGACAAAATAACACACAGAAAGACAAAACTTAACTAAATAACAAAAATAACAGAAATGTACAATAGGCGGTCTTATCGCTTAAAGGGATTTCTTCCAGACAACCTTAGAATGGAGAGGACTATATGGAAGAATGGGACAGTGGTGTTATCGCCTTGACAAATACACATATCATTAAATATATACAAACCTACAAACAATATATATACCTACATAACATAAATACATAATAATATAACAATACATACTCTACACTCTACCGCACGTAGTAGAGCTTTTTTGTGAAAGAGTTCGTCCGGGGAAGTACTACCACCATACCTATTTCTGCCGCAAAGCAGTCGTGCTCGCATTGCTGTGTTCCGGTTTGAAGGGTAAGGGTGCCGGTGAAATTACAGGCACATGAGACTTTTCATCATTATGTCTCAGGGTGGCGGGCGCAGTGCAATGCCACATAGGGCGCGTCCTAGGTGGATGTGCCCTATGAGGTAATGCACTGTTCATAGGCAGAGCGTACCGCTTAACATCAGGTGGGCCATCTGCTTGTACCGACATTCACATAGTAAAAAAACTCATAAATGGCTATAATGTTTTTTTTATTTTTTTATTCGACTTTAGATGATGACAAGCATATGGCCCACCTGATGTTAAGCGGTACGCTCTGCCTATGAACAGTGCAATACCACATAGGTCATGTCCCCCTAGGACGCGCCCTATGTGACATTTCACTGCGCCCGCCACCCTGCGACATAAAGATGAAAAGTATCATGTGTCTGTAATTTCACCGGCACCCTTACCCTTCAAACCGGAACACAGTAATGCGAGCACTACTGCTTTGCGCTAACATCCTCGGGAGGAGATGGAGGGGTCTACACTGAGCAGACATCTGCCGATCAATAAATAAGATTTAAAAAGTAAAAATCCCATCCTAATTACATATTGACCGCATAATATAGACCCTCGTATATTTTTTAGGGTTCAGTTTTTTCATAGGGTCCGGTTTTTCTGCTCAATGGGTTTTACATGTCCTGTCATTCTGGGGGCCAGTAGATTATTACATGCATCAGGGATGTGTATGGGTTTCACTTATTAATTCATAAATATTTTAATCTGATGGGTATTTCCTTACAATTGGTGTGTTTCCGGCCTAAGAATAGACCCCTCTGTCTCCTCCCGTGGATGTTGTAAGAACCGACTAAGGGATGACCCGGATTTGTTAGTAAGATTCGTTGGTATAAGATTTGTCCTAGCTGCTAGCTTATTTAAGGAATGTGTTATTACTGGAAGAAAGCGTTAGCAGAGTCAGTCGTGGGAAGCAATGGTGGAGATGAGCTCACCACTAGTCACGTCTTTTTCCCACAATGGTGCAACCCAAGAGAAACGAGGCCCATTTTAGGCTCTGCCTACCCTTTTGGGGAAAAATGTCGGTGATAATCTAACAATCGACTAGTTCGTATATAAGCTTTGCTAAGTAGCTTAGCTTAGTTGTAGCTTTGTTAATCGGTTAAGGATTCGTTGAGAAAGGCGTGTCCTCAGTTCGGCGCGAACTACTAATAAATATTTGAGAAATGTCATCATTTATGTGTTTTTTCTAGTTATTTCGTGTAATTTTGGTGGCATTTTAACCGGTGTCACTTGGATTAATAGCGCATGTGTAATTTAAGTGTATTGCGTGTCTTTTCGAAATAGTGTTTTTTTTCCTGTAAAAACTGTGTTTTTCTGCCACTATTTAAACTGGGTTATGACTTGACGGAGACTCTTAACGACTTGACTATATAAATAGAATTATATCACTTGACATTGGTGAAATTGATTGTTTGGAGCACTCCTCCGGAGCCATTATAAGAAGAAGAAAGTAGAAGTAGGTACTTTAGCATTTTGAATAAATACGGCCACTTCTCATCACGGCCCGTCCTCGTCCCGGATACAGCCGTGTGTGAGCGTCATACTGTCACTTTGGCACCACTTAGGGGAGACACAAAGGGTAAATTTGCGAATGGACATCTGTGGGATTGAAAACAAGTTTTGAAAAGGTTTCAAAATGAATTCTGGTTTGTTTAGACTCGCAGAGTTGAGAATAATGAGTTGTCTTGTTTATGGATTGTAGCAGACTGAATAGAAAGTTTCGCATGTACTTTTTTTGGTGAGAATCTAACAAGATTCTTATAGGTTTTCTTATGTTAACTTATTTCTTTGTTTTTTTTTTATATTATAAACATTTTATTGTTTGCATTGAAAAGGCACAAGCCGTGCAACGCCAAATATAAAGAAAAAAAAACTAAACAAGACCAGGATAATTACGGATGTAATTTAAAAAAAATGCTGCCCTTTGCGAAGCCGAGGCGGGTGGCTAGTCTATACTAATTATAAAGAGGAAATATTTGATTGTTTGTGTGTTTGCATTGAATAGGTTTCGAAACTACTGAACCGATTTGAAAAATTCTTTCACTGTTGAGAAGCTACACTATCTCCGGGTGACATAATCTATATTATATTTTTAAATAAATTAGGGATCCTTACTAAAACTCCAATAATATAACCCAAGGTGTACAAATATTACCTAAAATTTTTGTATAGGTATGGTGTGTGGATAGATGGGGGGTTGGGACGGGGGGAGAGATTCCAACACTACCCGTGCGAAGCCGGGGCGAGTTTATAGTTTGTTTATGTACATAGACACTTGTAATTGCCGAAGGTGTAGGCAGATCCTCAGAAGGCCTCTTCAGTGGTGAGTTCATCGCCGCCATTGCTTTCTCACTCAGCTAACGCTTTGTACCTGTTATAACATATTCGTAAATAAGCCACCAACCAGGAATAATATTACCAATGAAATTGCTAAACAAGTTTCTAGCCTTAATATTTGATGGGTGACGACCTCTGTGGCGCGGCGGGCTATGGTTCGCCTGCGACGCAGGTGGTTGCGGGTTCGATTCCCACCGCGGAACAAATATTTGTGCGATCTGCAGATATTTGTTCAGGGTGTTCTGGGTATTTTCTATGTATAATAAAAAATATCTATCTGTGTATATTGTATTAAGTACATCACTTGTCTAGTGCCCATAACACAAGCTCTGCTTAGCTTGGGGCTAGATAATGTTGTGTGAACTGTCCAGCATTATTTATTTATTTATAGTGGTATTGTTAAACTATTGTTGATGTGATGGCTATTTCGGTAAGATCGATGACCCCTTTGTAGACTATCTATTGAATATAGGTCAGCGTTTCGTTATTAAACTTAGTCTATTATCTGTTATAAATGTTTCCGTATTAATGTTAAGGAGTGTTTACTTTATTTTCAATAGATAATTTATTGAAGACCTCTGTGGCGGGCCGTTCAGATATTTGTTCAGGGTGTTCTGGGTATTTTCTATGTATAATAAAAAATATCTATCTATGTTATATATTTATCAGTTATACCCATAACACAAGCTCTGCTTAGCTTGGGGCTAGATAATGTTGTGTAAACTGTCCAGCATTCTTTATTTATTTACTTATTTATAGATAAATTTTTTGATGTTCAAATTATTATCTTCAATTTAACCGGTATTTTGCCAAATGCACAGATTATTCAAAAAAAAAACCATATCAATTGTCATAGAATTGTACTCTTTTTTCACAAGATAAATTGTCAGTTGTTAATTTTTTTTTTTTTTTGCCATATGCAATAAGTACGCATAACAAATTTTCTTCATAACAATTGATAATTTTGAAAAATGTATCAATTTTTTATAAAAAAACATAACAAATGTCAAAATTACTTTTAAGAAGTTAAACCAACAGTTGTTAGTTTTTTGCCTTCAAACCTTTTTTTGGCAAACGTCACCAATTGTACCTACAAAAAAGTTTTATATAATGTTTTTTTTAATGTTTTAATAGCTGTTTATGACCGAATGGCGTCGCCGTTGACTTGTTACTGAGTCAATAGGACACTCGTAGAACAACTTTAAATAATGGCTGGTACCTTCGCACAGGCCGGCTTGTGCCAAACCTATTGCGCTTACTAAATTCAGTTACGAACAGTCTTGCAGAAGGCACGGGCGCGTCACCGCTGCGCCAAAAACTTTCAAATTCGGAAGCCTGTTTTTTTCACACGTTATTTCGCGTTCGGATACAGTCGTCGTGATAGCAAAACTTTTTTCGGAAACTTCTTTTGTGAATTTGGACTTGTGAAATTTTGGATTGCTCTAATGCATTGTGTTCGATGTAAGTATTTGAGATTATTGTTCGTCCGTCATAAAACTATCACTATCTAATTAATATTGAAGTGTGATCATATTTTCTTCATTCATGCTCATTTTTATTAGTTTGTAACTTGTAAGTTACTTTTTGAGTCATATTTTAGGTGAGCAAAAATATAGGTATTATTTAATCCTGAGGCCACAGGGCACGGAGGGTCATCGAAAAGGCCCTTAGTTAGTTGCAAGGAACAGATAAAACCTTATTTTATTCGTAAAGGGTCGTATAATAATTACCCGTATACCAATTATCTATCACGAAACTTTGCAATTTATCAAGGTCCTAGTTGCATGAGATCTCTTATTGCATACGATGCGAGCGAGAGAATAGATGAACGACCTTGCGTTAGAGCGAGACGGAATAAGTTAGGAAACTCTTAGGAAATATTATTTTTCTCTTTCGGCGGCTGAAGGGCGCTTTTTACCCGTATTTGTATTGGGAGATAAATTTTATATGGCTTTTTTTGTTTATTATTTGTCCTGAAATTTGGGTCAATGTTAAAGAGATTAAAAATGACAAACAAATATTTTCAGGCGCCTCTTTTATTAAAAATAAAACAGATAAGTATTTAAAAAGAATTATTGTCGGGACGGGACTCCTTCCGCCATTTTCGCAAAGAAACGTCTACTTTAATTTTATTACATTTCCTAGTGTTTTTATGAGTTATTTTGTGTAATTTTGGTGGCATTTTAACCAATGTAGCTCGTCTATAGAGCACAAGTGTAGTGAAATGAAATGGAAGTGTATGGCGTGACTTTTCAAATCAGTGTAAATTGCCTGCCAAAGTTTTTGTAAAACGGCCACCGTTTTATGAAAACATGGCTTGACTGTGACTTTGACGACTTGGAAGGATTGTAATGTTGCAAATTATATTGAAAACACATTTATGCTTGAAAATGGCAAATGCACAAGTTGTGCGAAACCAAATATATTTAAAAAAAAAACTTGTTCGGATATATATCAATACTCACCATAAAATACTTTTCTATGGACCAAATAAGTATTTATAGAAGCCCTTTACCGTTCTGTAGAAGTACCTTCTGACTAAGCGTCGACCAACGACTCATAAAAAATATTTATTCTATGTTCTATGCATAAAACACGTAAACGCACTAGGTTCAGCTTTTGCGTGACGCAAGGACACACAGATCTCCGCACTTGCAATTAATAATAGTACCTAATTGATGTTTTTTGTTTAATACAGAGAGTAATGAATGATCGACCAATTTACGTATAAAATATGCATATTTTACGATGCACATTACCATTGTATTGTATCCGAACGACAATGAAGTTAGGTTGATATTCTCAAACAATTTAAAAAATCGAAGTTCTTAATTTTATTTTTTTACGTCCTTGCCATACCTTGTTTATTATTACCCAACTAAATTAGCTTTATTGGTAGATAGTGTAGTAATGTTATTGTAAAATGTTTCTTTTTACAAGCTTTTGTTTAACTTGCAATGTGTGTATGTTCGTCTGGGTGAAATCTTGCAACTGAATTTTAAAGCAGTTATCCTCAACCGATTGAGCTGAAATTTGGCATACCTGTCAAGTTCCGATGACAATACAATATTATGGTTACAGCGAGCTGATCTGATGATGGAGATGGAAGGTGGACAACGGAACTCCTCGATGGATAATAGTAGAGTGGCCGTGTTTAGGCTCATTATCAGCACACGGTTACGATCACAAATTTTATAAAAGCTTGTATTGAAAAATATATTTTTAAATAGGTAGGTACACATAGCAATGTGTTAGATCATAAAAAATGAAAGTTTTATACCCTTGTGTGTAAAAGGATATTGCATTAAATCGCGTTAAAGAAAAAGTGAGTGTTATGCGTGACTTTCATTTATTACTTTCTAAATCTGAATACTTTCTTAGACAAAAAATCTTACAGAACTGTTTATGCAAATACGTACGTATTATCAGACCTTGTAATTTTTTAAATGTGTTTTTCCTTGTTTAATGTAATTGCATTGAAGCCTTAGGCCGTAATATCAACAGCAGTTTAAATTATAAATGTTAGTTTAAACCATTTTCATTGACAGAAATAGTTTAAACTTAGAATTATAGATGAAACTGCTATCTATTTATATTACGGGCCTTATGAGCTTAGGGTTATGTTATGCGCGTTATGTTAGCAATACCTCCTAGGTCACGTCAACCTAGGACGCCCCTACGGGTAAGTACTACAATGCACCCGTCACCTGATGATCCTCAGATCTCACTCAGATCCGTAAGGACATCTTACTAGGGGGTAGTCAGAGGCAAGTCCTCAATCCACTGGAGCAGTCTTTTATTTGCTTCTAGTCTGTATTCCATACGAGGCAGACACACAATTTTTTTTTACAAATTTTTTTTTTTTTTAATGTTTGTATTGATTTAGAATTTCACAAAAAAAAACATCTATATTTTTTAATCATTTGTTTTTTTTCGTAAACACTTCAAGATATTATAAATATAAATTCCATGAATTAAATTCTAGGTTCAGAAAAATGTCTAGATTTTCCTAAAGTCTTACATCCGCCTTTTGCTTTTAGCATATATCTTATAATAGGTAATAATAATTATGGCATCGATCAACCAACTCTCGCCAACTTCACCAACTTTCACCCGAGATTTTGGCAGTCGGACTTTCACTTGGCGGGAAAGAGTTAAGTTAGGAGCGTATAGCGGGTACCATGATACGGACATCATTCAAAGTCAAATTTTGTTTACATACATACATAAACTCACGCCTGTTTCCCGGAGGGGTAGGCAGAGACCACGGAATTCCACTTGCTACGATCCTGACACACCTCTTTTGCTTCATTCACTCTCATCACATTCTTTATTTTTGCTCGTCGGTTAAGGGGACTCTTGACTTGGCATTTTTCCAGAACGTCTCCGATCTGGTCTGAATACGTTCGTCGAGGTCTTCCCCTTCCCACTGTCCCATTCACACTCGTCTTATGTACCCGTTTGGTCAATCTAGTATCGTCCAACCTTTCTAAAAACCCAAAACAAATTGTATATGCAAAATATTATTATTTACATTGAAAATATCTTTAGGCACAAAACGAAAATAAAAACCTACGTATCAGATCAGCAGGCAAATTAGTGAAGCATGGCTGGATCAATCATACTATTTGTCACCTGTTTACTATGTACCCAAGTTTGTAAAAAAATCCCACCATTTCCTTTTCATCATACGACAAGCAGGCGCACGGCTCAGTACCATCCGTACCTCATCAGTATACCTGGAAAACGCACTAAGCGTTTCGGTTCCACCTTTGTAATGCGAACAGCTAAGGAATGGAACACGTTGCCGTCGTCTGTCTTTCCTGAAAACTATAAGGCTCTCTCCAAGGCTAGAGTGAATAGGTGCCTTCTAGACCTTCGTGCTCCAACGTCGGCCGCATCGTCACTTACCAAGAGGTGAGATCGCGGTCAAACAAGGGTCTATGATAGTTAAAAAATAGTCTTATAAACTAAATTGACTACTGTTCCAACGCGACCAAACTTACAAGAATCAGGCAACAAATACGGCGCCCACTTTATTTGATGATCTTTCTGCTAGGTGGAAAGCACCTGTGTGGTGCCTGGAGAACAAGGTATGATAAGGTCATGTAAATAAAAAGAGAACTTACAAACCAATGAAAGCGAAAAGTTACATCAGACTTCATTATCATCCAATATCATTAACAGCTACTGCTGCATGGGCATAAGTTTCTCCCCGCAAACTCCACTACAGTCTTTTCTAGTCCTAGGTCTTTCCATGTACGGGATTGTTGTCATCCATCCACCTGGCTACCGGTCTGCCAAGGCCTATAATGTAAATTGTAATAGTGTTCCATAATATGCATCCCTAACTGGGTCATTCCTAACAACTTAAGTTCTACGTCTTTCAGAAATATGCTTTATTTCCCATACTAATACAGTTAACGAATGCCGCCATTTTGAGTTTTTCATTAACTAGAAAAATCACTGATTTCTTTGCTAAGAGTCTGTGATAGGATTGGACGCTGTCAATGTCATTTGTGACACTTGTCTACGATAAAATTACGTTAGGTTTTTCTTAGTACAAAACAATTTATTTGCTTGTAAGTATTGGCTCCTGTCTGGATAATCAGTTTCTGGGTATTTCAGTAGAAATTTATATTATATTTTTTGGCTAATTGTTGGTGTGTCCTGCCTAAGAATAAACCCATCCGTCTCTTACCATGGATGTCGTAAAAGCCTAGTAGTAAGCCTTGTCTTGATAATAAGATTCGTTCCTAAAATTTGTCCAGGCTGCTAGCTTAGGAATGTGTTATTACTGGGAGAAAGCGTTAGCCGAGTCAGTCGTGAGAAGCAGTGGCGGCGGTGAGCTCACCACTTGTCACGCCTATATTCCCACGATGGTGCAACCCACACTAAAAAGAGCTCTGCGAGAGTTAAGGCTCTGCCTACCCTTCTATATGTGTATGTATGTTTTTTTGCACAGAGCAACGACTGACTGGCTTTTTAAGACATCACTATGTACTAAAACACTCTATGAAGAACTTTCTAATCGTAGTCAATTGTTGTGGAAAGCCCCGCAGGACCACTCAAGTTTTTTGTAAAAAAAAACTCTCTGAAAGAAAAATCCTTTATTTGGAACATAAGGATAGAGAAAATGACACTCGACAAATAAAAAATAAAAAAGATTAAACATAATAGGTAATACCAAGGGCAAAAACTATGTGTAGCTAACTTAACTACAATTAATTGAGTGTCTCTGAGGGCCATCCACGCAGTGACGTCACAAATTGGAGTCCGCCTCAGCACGATGTTGCGTATACACTACGCTGATCCTCCGACGCTAATACTTTACCCGCTTCTGCTTCAGCTTGTGCCTTGGAACAGCACCTCCAAAAACAGCTTTCATTTGTGTGCGTGACAGCGAGCGAATGTGTGTGACGTAACGCAAGCTTGCGCAATGCTGTCGCCAGCGCACTGCACGCATTCGATATTTGAATTTTGATTAAGATTTTCGGAGAATGATATTCGGAATTTTACGGTGTTAGGATGCAGATGCTTTACTAACGGTTTAACTGACATTTCAGAACGTATGTACTTACTACGTTATAATTATTAATTTAATGGTTACACATTTTACAGGCTTAGCTTACAAAATACATGAATTATGTCAAGTAGTTCGATTAAATAAATAAATAAATAATGCTAGATAGTTCACACAAGCACATCATTATCTAGCACCAAGCTAAGCAGAGCTTATGTTATGGGTACTATATAACTGATATTCTTAATATAATACAATATATAGATAGATATTTTTTATTATACATAGAAAATACCCAGAACACCCTGAACAAATATCTGCAGATACAAAAATACAAACAAATACAAATATAAATACTTGTTCCTGGCCGGGAATCGAAACCGCAACCTCCTGTGTCGCAGGCGACCCTTCGCCCGGCGCGCCAGACAGACGTAATATTACATCAATTTTTTTATGCGGACTTTTTTAAATGGTCTTATTGGGTTTTTCTTTCTTTTATTAGAATGGTGATTACTTTATTCCCAAGAGTTTTTCTCCAAACATTGAAAACAGATCTAAAGCCTTGTTTTCCTCACTTCCGACTACTGTGATATGACGTTCGAAAGATAGTTATTGTAAACGCGGATTTTGGTAACACTTAGTAAAAATGTAAACATCTTCTCACACCACCTGCTCGACAATGTCCAAAATTACATATCATGCAACCTCAACGTAAAGTGAAGAATTACCTCTTAAGGGAGGTAAAGTTGTATGAAACTCTCAAGGGAGTAAAGTGCGTCAAATTCTAATGAAGTCATGGAAAACTTTAATAAAAAAATGCTCATATGGCATTGTAGAGGTTTGGTCGTAAATCTAACTGGCCACCATAAGCGGAACTCAATTTCAAAGAATGTGAAACAAAAGACGGTGTTTGGTGCTGTGGTTTTCAGTGATTTTTGATTGTCTCGCAGAAGGTGTGAAAAGTAGTGTAGCAGAGGATCCCTCTGGGATAAAGCCTGTCTTCGTCTTGGGCAGCTTGAACCCCTCGCTTCACTCAGGACTCTACATAGAGTCCGCCGTTACGCTCAGGGTTCAATATGCAGCCTGCGACGTAAGGCACTGCTTTATCCCCTCGGTGCATAATCTACTATTATTTGGAACATGGTATAGAAACAAACGAAAAAGAATACCTGATTTTTTTTAATGGTGTTTTTTTTTTTTTTTATTGGGTTTTTCTTTCTTTTCTTAGAATGGTGATTACTTTATTCCCAATAATTTTTCTCCAAACATTGAAAACAGATCTAAAGCCTTGTTTTCCTCACATGCGACGACTATCATATTACCTGCAGAATTACTTTGTCGCAAGTATCAAATCTCTTCATACTATATGACGGCAGTGACAATAAACGGAAACCAGGGCTTAAGAAATGTCTTGACTACACACTTGAACGTCTTTTAGAACTTTATAACCTAGAAAAAGCTTTCAAGCCTAGTCGTGTCCTATAATAGTTTCCATGTAAAGGAAATAGGTCAGACATGAAAACACTTACAGTATAATATACCGACAATCACAATGAGAATTTAATCAAATTCCGAAATATCCATTTATTTTATTGTCCAATGTACAATCATGTTGAAAGAAAACCGCAACAAATTCAATGCAACAAACACGTCTGTTTGAAACAAGTCGATACGTTACAACACTTGGGCGTTTAACAAAGAGTTAGAACGACAACACCTACAGGGGACGTCAAAGTAGATGACATAATAGTGATGTCCCACACATCTATAGGTTTCCGCGATAGTGCATATAGCGTGATGAAAAGCAGTGTTTTAGGATCGATGGCGGGCATGCGCACTGAAGCCATTTCCTCCCCCACCGCTGAAACCCTCATTGCAACTGCATTCAGTGCAGCAAGACCGCTATACGAAAACACTCAAAAACTATGCGTTAAATATCGATTCACCGGTTTATTCCGAAAATGAGCGCGTGTTTAGTGCCTGAGTCTGCGTCCTGATTGGCCCACTGGAAGAGGACAAACAGCGATTAAACAAACTATGAAGAAAAAAAAAACATTTTCACGGAACGCTATCTCACATACAGTACCGCATAATTATAAATTATTTCTTAAAATAGCACCTTGACAATATTTAAAACAGTTTCTTGAGTTATCACAGTTTTAATAACATTCACGTATAATAACCACAATAGTATAACAAACAATAATCACAAATAAATTAGCGTTTAACACGTTTACTATAATTATAAATCCCAAGCAAATAAACCCAAAACCTTACGAACGAAATTTTAGACTGATATTTAAATCCGAATATAAGTAGCGTAATATAATAAAAATAAATATAAATTATAGCGTATTTACATTAGTTGAGAATTTGAGAAAGTTTATATAGCAAATAATATTTATAAATTGCAATATTATAATAAAATACAAATTATAACCGGGGATCAGTGATGTAGCCTTAAGAATTTTTTTATGACGGATGAACAATTTACTTACTTAGAGGTTTTAGTGTACAGAAATAGACAAGAGTGTACGTGTTGAGTGTTATGGATACATTTGTGTGATATTTGGTCCCTGGAGGGCCCAAAATGCTGAACATGTTTGATATGTGGAATTCGGTGAGCACAAAATTGGAGGCCCAAAGCAATGTGCAACAGAGTCAACAGCCTCACACTTCAGGTGGGAGCATTAAAGGTAATTTCCAATTAATAACCGGCTAATACCCGTATTTGGGGCGAACACACGTATTTGGGGCGAATACGCGTATTTGGGGCGAATATATATATTTGGTCAAATATGCGTATTTGGGCCAAATATGCGTATTTGGGGCGAATATGCGACTGTGGGGCGAATATGTGTATTAGGGGCGAATATGTGTATTTGGGGCGAATTTGTGTATTTGGGGTGAATCGGGAACAGTTTTTTATAAATACAAAAATATTTATTCTGGTTTTGCATTGGAAAAAATTGCATCCAATCGACCAATTCACACTTAAAATGTATACACCACTTCTTTTAATAGATAAGAAAACCATTGAGTAGTATCCTTTTTTTTAATCTTCTCATTAAAAGAAAATCTAATTACAAATCGTTTAAAAAAAAAGTTAGAATTAGGGCGAAGGCCAGTCTCAGTCAACAGATGGATAGTAAATTTAAATAAAATTTATGCACGTGATTTCAGAAAACTATTTATTGGTTTCTGTTTTAGTTTAAAATGGTGTCTCCAATGTTCAATCCCTCTCATGCACATCCTGTATGTAATCGCATTAAAATCTACAATATTCTTCTATAGGTGTAGTTAGCTCCAAATATGCTTAGCTTGCCTCATTTTCAAACGCTTAAGATTATGTAGGTACTAAATACATAACAGTGTATATTAACATGGGCTGCATGCGGTTGCAATACATAACTTTTCAAACTATTATGGTTATGAATATAATTATCACTATAACCGAGATATTACTATAATTTGCAGCGCGCCGGCGCGGACAGCTGAACGGTCCGATATTTCAGCACATGCATGCGTCATGATCACGGGAAGACAGGTTTTTTCCCGTGATCAAGCCGCATGGACGATTTTATTTTACGTGGAATGAATACGGCCTATATTGGGCAGAATCCGGATTTAAATATTCGCGGGATGAATCCATGGGATCAATACGGACGCACCCGAAATATTGAGTGGCAAATCTAGATAGTAATAGTTAATGATTAGTTTGCAATATATTTTATTATGGTCAACTACCTATTTAACTATTTGAAACATTGGTAGTACGGAAAGTTACCTCTAAGCTAAACTAATAGTTATTGGCCGTAGAAATTAATCAGTATTTAGTTCTACTTTTATATAGATAGTTATTTATTTTCTCCATTTATTCGCAAGTATAATTAATGAAATAGCTATTCTTCACAGAGAAAGTTCACACGTGACGATACGCGTAAAAATCGCAAATTTGCGAATAATCGATTCCCAAAATGGCGTGAGCAAAACTATAAACATTTTAGATGTAGAAAGTCCTAAAGTCTTTTTCCGGTGTATTAATACATGCATAACTGCTTCTCATTCCGTTATGTAAGAAAGCTAAGTATGAAAGTGGCCAATTATAATTCGGGTATGTTCTCAACTTTTTAGCCGAGGTTTGAGAACAAAGAATCAAGCATAATAAAATTAACAATACATAAATTACATGCCTAATTACAAATTTTATTTGTATTTTAAAATGCCCATTAAACTAGGAACAATAAATATGTCTAGTTTTTTAATTAAATAATAATAAAAGAATGACTTTGAAATAAAATCCGATGTAGATATATTAGCTGCCATGTTCAATATTTGACCAATCTTAAAACCTAGGTCAGTTACCAAAAAAACTTAATTTTATAGAGGAATACAAATTTGCCATAAATACGGACCAAAAATGGCAGCGTAGATACGCAGTCAATTGTATACATGTCAAAAGGTTAAAAAATAAAAACAAATCGAATCATAAAAACATTTAAAATTCGAAAACCGGTGATTACCGAACATTTTTAATTGCCATTTCGACCGCACTTTCCCATGCCTACCGATACTGCCCTTTATTACACAAAAAATAAAAGGACACTTTGAATTTCGAGCACTCAAATTTCGAATTGCTCAATAAAGCGTCTGGCCTGTATCACTTTTTACAAGCTTTTATTTAACTTGAAATGTATCATGTTTGCCGGGTGGAATCTTGCAACTGAATTTTAATGCAGTTATCCTCAACCGATTGAGCTGAATTTTGCATACTTGTCAAGTTCCGATGACAATACAATATTATGGTGACAGCGTATGATGATAGAGACGGAAGATGGACAACGGAACTCCTCGATGGTTAATATTTTATTGCTTTGTAGTATATACATATTTTGTTTAGTATATTATTTGGTAGAGTATTTTGTACTAGTTAGTTTACTGTCGTTCGTTGAAGTAAAACTTCTGTCTTTTAACACTATTATTTATTCTGTGAAAGCTCCGCCAAATCTGGTTTCTTTTTAAACACGCTTGCGTAACGTTATATCGAATCGAAAACTTGTTTCGAGTTGAATTATAAATAATTCGTTTTGCGCGAATTGAAAAGTAACTCGATACTGTTTTGAAAAAAAAAATAACAATTGCCGCCATTTTGGGAAAGCATCCGTCAAAATTAACAGCTGATAGTTCGTTTGGACGCGTTCCAGTAATTTGCGGTTTTATGCTACTTGGTACATAACTATTTGTCATGCCTCGTTCGTAGTCAGCAGGTGGCAATGGCAGCGATGAGCTCACCACTTGTCAAGTCTATATTCCACGATGGTGCAAAGCAACCCACTGTGAAAAGAGGCCCATTGAGGCTCTGCCTACCCTTTCGGGGAAAAAGGCGTGTGTCTATGTATGTATGTATTGGTGTTGTACTTAGTTCAGAGTAAATTCTGTTAATATGTCTTATCATCAAAATACTCTTATTGTTTGCAATAAATATAAAGCTATTTCACACTGATGAAGAACATGAATTTCGGTCAGATATCTCATTAAAATGTATTTAAAAATAGTAGGAAAAATTATTTAACAGATTAATATTTAAATTAATTTAAATAAATAAAGATAAATTAGTTGTTTTAATTTGACTTTATTTACTTATAATAAACACAAAAATGAAATAAACTGCCATCTTTGGTCCGTATTTTGACACAAAAGTTTTCATTTTAAAAATGATTATTACAAAAAAAGTCATTGGTTAAAATATATATCTTATATTTTATAATAAGTATATATTATCTTAAAATTAACATTAAATTTTAAGCTCTTTTGACGTTTCTCCAGTGTCCTGCTTTGTACAAAACTAACAGTTATTATTGAAGCATAATTTTACTGACAGCCACGTCCGGTCGATATTTGACACTTCTGCAAAACAGACATTATGTTCGATTTTGTTGATAAGATCATCCAAAATAATATTGACACGCACATTTACTACTTCTCACAATTAAGGTGGATGCTTACTCTTGTGGCGCGAAATTATTTTTTTTTTAGTGTTTTTTGCCCATCACTGCTCATCAACACTTCTTCATAGCGAAAGTTGAGTTCGCGAGAACTAGGAGATTTAACACACATGTTTTAATTGATAGTATCTCATAAATATCATAAGTTTCTACGATAACCCTAAACAAAAAAAAAACACTGTAAAAATGTGTTTAGTGGTATCGTAGCTAAACTGATGATATTTATGAGATACCATCAATTAAAACACGTGTGTTAAGTCTCCTAATTTTCGCGTATTCAAATTTCGCTATCAGAAGAAGTGTTGATGAGCTGTAATGGGCAAAAAACACCAAAAAAAAGTTTGAGCACCCACCTTAATTGTCTGCTGAAAACTGCAATGGCGTCTGGAACATATTGAAATACGTTTCTACGTATTTCAGTTTTCAGTGGCGTTCTCGCCATGAGAATAAAAGTTACACCGTTCGTCCATCCTGCTAATGGTTCTTTCTTAGTCACCTGATGTCAATGACCAGCTTGTGATCGATGGTGAAAATCTTGTATAACTAGTAAAAAAAAAATTTAAAAATTAGTTAAAATGCCACCAAAATAACACAAAATAATTAAAAAAAACACTAGGAAAAGAAATAAAATTAGAAAAGACGGTGCCGGCGTCTCTCTTCCAAAATGGCGGGAAGAGTCCGGTGAAAGAATTGTATGTACTTACCTTTCACATGATCTTGATCTCCTTCGAAACGACTGAATAGATATGAATAGGGGGATTCAACTGTTGGATAGAGTCTGTTCAAAAAGAGTTCCGTCGTGACCAAATTGTGAACTAACGTTTTCATTAGCTTATTCTTCTTCTTTGTCCTCGCTCATTCCCGTTACTCGGGTCGGCTTTCCTAATGATGCGGCGCCATGTATTTCGCTGGTTCGTGTCGTCTTTGGTCAGGCCAAGTATTTTTATGTCATTCTGAACATTTGTCAACCATGTGGTTTGAGGTGGTCTTCTTCCCCTCTTTTTAGTGGCAATGGAAAGGCACTTTTTCACTACGTGGCCTTCTGGTCTACGCATAACATGCCCGTACCATCTCAGCCTTGATTCTGATATTTTATCACTTATTGGGGCAACTTTGAAACTTCCTCTTATGTAGCTGTTACTCTGTCTTTTAGTGTAACTCCTCCTGCCCATCACAGCATTCTCATTTCTGTTGTGTGGAGTTTTTTTCATGGGTCTTTTTTGATGCCCTTACTTCACTACCATACAGTAATGCTGGTCTAACTGCTGTTTTATAGACCATACCCTTGGTTCTTATAGGCATTTTTGCATCGCATAGTACTCCTGTTAGTGTACGCCATTTAATCCAACCAGATGTTGCTCTATGTGTTATGTCCGCTTCAATAGATCCGTCCTCTGAAATGACTGATCCCAGGTACTTGAAGGTATTCGTTCTTGAAGGTAACGTTTTATTTAGTTTAAAATAACGATTTATTTAGTTTATGAATCTCTTCTTCTTTTCGTATGAGGTAAGTGCTGGCCTCTGGTGTCAGAGTTTGTCAAGCCGCGCGAGGGCCTCTGACATGGCTTATCGACTGCTATTAATCAATAACAGCCGGGACCGACAGCTTAACGTGCCCTCCGAAGCACAGAGCGATGGAAATCCACACATAACTTAGAAAAGTCATTGGTGCGGAGCCTAGGATCGAACCCGGTATCGTTGGATTCTGAGTTGCACTATTGAACCGTTAGGCTACCATCGCTCTATTATTAGTTTATGAATTAAAACTGTCGGCATTTTGAATCATAAACTAAAGAAATAGTTACAGTTGTAATAGGATCAATACGGAACATGCACTATTGTATTGCCCGCTCAGCAAAAAAGGTAAATAAGCACAGCTGCGCCCTCGAATCCCGCGACGGAACTCTTTTTGAACAGACTTTAGCTGAGTTCTTCATCAGGTTCTACGCGCAGACGAAGTCGGGGGATGCTAGTATGCTACAAATTAACTTATGCTTCGAACGGCTGTTTTAACTTGAGTCTCACATTCAGTGAATTGTTAAGGCACCAAGTGTTGGAATTATGGAGGACTGTTTATTATGCAACTCTGATCTAGCGGTGTCGTGCGTTGCGCGTCGAGGGCACGTGTGTTGCACGTGCTTTGGAGTTTTCTGGATGGAAATAATACATTGCGAAGTAGAGAAAGGTTTTAATAAAATAGGTTTAATGATTTAATACTTTTCACTTTTAGGAAAAGTAAAAAACGGACACATTTTTTTTTCGCAGAAATTACGGTTCCTTCCTACAACTATATGGTATTAATGGCTCTATGAAAAAAATTGGTATCCTTTGTGGATTTAGGTAAACGAACGTTTAGGTACTAAACGATTCAATGAGATAAAAATCAGCATGGGACTTAAGTTACTTAAGTTTCAGCTTTATCTGCTTATGTTTGAAAGGTCTTTACATAACTTACACTTATCTCAGGAATAAGCCATTACCCAACCCTTTTCTAAACATTGCAAGCAACATACTGTCATCCAGCTTACATAAGTCAGCTAATACATTCCAACGCGCCCTCAAATTATAGCGATATAGAAAGGCCGAACACGGCCACACTGACCACCTGACTGATTATAAGAAACAGGATAATTGTTGCCAACTTGAGCTTTTTTGGCTAGATCCCGCAACTTTTTGAGTAGGTTAGCCAGGAAGGAGTATGTGCAAGTTCCACTGAAACATTTTACCTCACTGGTTCTTTCCTGAGCTGAGTGACCAGCTTGATGCCTTGGACTCGATCGAACGCAGAGCTTTCAGGCTTATAGGTGAGCAACATATGGCGAAGACTAAGATCCAGAGTCTCGAGCACCACCATAAGGTCGCTTGCCTTTCGATCTTCTATAGGTTACATTTCGGGGAATGCTCCCAGGAACTGCACGATCTGATCCCACCATCTCCTTTTCATCATAGCACGAGCAGACGCACGGCTCGGTACCATCCTTACCTCATTAGTATACCCTCTATTCGTACTAAACGTTTCAGCTCTACCTTTATAATGCGAACTGCTAAGGAGTGGAATACACTACCGTCGTCTGCCTTTCTTGAAAACTGTAATCTGGGTCTCTTCAAGGCTAGAGTGAATAGGTGCCTTTTAGACCTTTGTGCTCCATCTTCGGCCACATCGTCACTTACCAACAGGTGAGATCGTGCTCAAACAAAGGTCTATCAATGTTTAAAAAACCGGCCAAGTGCGAGTCGGACTTGCGCACGAAGGGATCCGTACCATTATCTATAAAAACAGAAAAAAACACGTTTGTAAAAAAAAATGCACGCAAATAGTGGTCACCCTTCCAAAAACTGATCTCGCAGATCATTGCTTAACCTACATTTGGAAAAATCACGTTTGTTGTATGGATGCCCCCATAAATATTTATTTTATTCTATTTTTTTGTATTTGTTGTTTTAGCCGCAACAGAAATACATCATCTGTGAAAATTTCAACTGTCTAACTATCACAGTTCATGAGATACAGCCTGGTGACACACGGACAGATAGACGGACTGCCGAGCCTTTGTATTAGGGTCCAGTTTTACCCTTTGGGTACGGAACCCTAAAAAACACCAAGAAATTGCCGGTAAGGTACCAAGTTATTGAAATGATTTAGCATTTAGTCACTAAAGCTGGTTAGTAGCTGGCAACAGCCAGGATAGCGCACATGTGACATACCATGTTAGACGCAAAGTTCGCTGAGAAAAAGTTGCCTGGCCAAGACCCATATAGCCCAGTGCGTGCTTGAACCGTCTTGGTACTTGCAAAACCTTCGGAAGTTTAATAACCAGCCGCCATTTTGTTTTCTTGCTACACGCAAGATGCAGTTGTCATTATTAATGTTTTTAGGAATTTTATAATTGAGGTTATTTACGTCGGGTTTAAAATTTCTTAGCATGTTGTTATTATAATGAAAACGATGTTTTAATGTTTTATACAACAAAGCAATTAAAATTTACAGGAACTTAAAATAAACCATGAAATTTCATCATACCTAAATACTCGTTAAGTTACCTAAGATTTTATTAAAACCCTCCTTATTCTTGGTCGGACAAACCACGGTAGGTAGGTACTAAAGCAATTGCTGTTTTTCAGCCACACCCTAAAAAAAACTTCACAATTGTAACGAAAAAGTGCGATTTAAATATTCCGATCCAGCGGACCTCGAACCCGCATCTTTGCCTCTAATCAGCAATGCTTTGACCAATTTGGGCATGGATCGAATGCATGTTGGCGTCGAAATTTTTGCGTACCATCACAGTCGATAATTTATGGGATATTATAAAAATCATACAGACACACGCCTTTTTCCCCGAAAGGTTAGACAAATCAATGGGCCTCTTTTCGCTTTGGGTTTCACAATCGTGGAAATATCGACGCGACAAGTGGTGAAGCTCATTTCCGCCATTGCTTTTCATGATTGACTGGAACACTTTCTTCCAGCAATTATAACAACAATGGAATCTTACCGCGACTTAAGCTAGGTTTATATTGCTGTGTCGGGGTGTGTCGTAGCGCGCCAGAACGCAATACATTTATTACCTATGACTAGATTCACATTAGTAGGTTGTGGCGCGTACTGTAACCGATGTGCGTGCCACGACACACCCCGTCACAACAATATATGAACCTAGCTTTACGAGTTACCGCTGACTTGAATTTGCACAAATATCAAGTATCAAACTCTACCGGTCGCGTTCAAGTGTTTATGTATGCGCATGCGTGGAACACGCTCGCTGCTCAGGTAATGCTACTAGGCACTGATATGATAATACTAGCTTAGACTGTGTGTGTGTGTGAATGCACTACCGTGCCGTGTTTAGATACATATCAATAAATCTAAGGTTTTACGTTGAAACTAGCTGCGCCCGCGGTGTTGCCCGCATAAGACTCCAAACTGTAAGAAAACAAGATGCCTATACTTTATTCCAGGAGTTTTTTTTAACCACCGACGCAAAAACGACCAGGTTTTATAAGTTTGACGTGTCTGTGTGTGTGTGTATGTGTGTGTGTGTGTGTGTGTGTGTGTGTATGTCTGTCCCATCGTAGCTCCCGAACGGATGAACCGATATAGTTTTTTTTTTGTTTGAAAGGTGTATTTGCCGGGAGTGTTCTTAGCTATGTTTGATCAAAATCGGTTTAGCCGTTTCATTGCGTTGAGGGTTTTTTTAAACTTTTACAAAATTAATTACTTGTTAACTGATGTTAAGCTGGAGTCATTTCATTTCATTTATTCAGTTTTTTTTTAAATCATGTTTGAATTATTACTTAAAATTGTAATATACGCAAACAAATTACATACAAAAAAAAAACACAAAATAACGATTAAAATAGATACATGGAGAGTCACAAATGGCTTAATAATCTTATGTCATAAATTCGTCCACAGAGTAAAACACCCAGAGTAAGTTCAGCTATCTGTGTTCCAAATTGTATCCAAATCCGTCCAGCCGTAGTGTTATGTATTCAAAATAGACTTTCATAAGATTTGTCTTTTGGCAAAGTTACACATGACAAAGAGCAAAGAGGAATTATTGTACCTTACAATAATTCCTTTTACTGGTTCTTGGGCCTCCGGCATTCAAGTGACCAAGAAAGTCCCGGTGGGCATAAAGTAGTCTTGTTCATTTGATGGCCCATTTTGAGTTACAAATTCTTGATGCCGTACTGTATCCCACATTCCATACTGTATCCCACATAAGCCCCTGTAAAGTTGAAATGAAATGAATGAATAAATTATTCGTCGCCTTGTGGGTTCACGCAAAAATAAAATAAACTACGTTAATTGATTTCTTCATTTTACAAATCTTTTTAAATTGCATCATGATTTCATTAACAACTTACAAAACAAAACAAGCAGTTAATTAAACCAATTGTTTTTAGTGACTAGCGCAAGTAGCTTGCCTAATTGGAACGCACGCAGAATTATTTATGCATTTGAGTGTGTTAGTGCGTGCGTGACGTCATCAAGGATAGAAGTGTCTATCGATAGGACTTTAAATACTTAGACACACGCCTTCTTCCCCGAAAGGGTAGGCAGAGCCTCAATGGGCCTCTTTTCACAGTGGGTTGCACCATCGTGGACTATAGACGTGATAAGCGGTGAGCTCATCGCCATTACCGCTTACCACGACAGACTCTGCTAACGCTTTCTTCCAGTAATAACACATTCCATAATAAGCTAGCAGCCAGCACAAATCTTATACCAACGAATTTTATCAACAAGTCCGGGTAATCCCTTAGTCGTCTTTTATGCCATCCACGGGAGGAGACGGAGGGGTCTATTCTTAGGCCGGACATACCACAGCACAAGGAAAAACGGCCACCGGTTTACTAAAACATGACTCGACTTTGACATTGACGTCTTTCAAGGAGTGTAACGTTGTAAATTATAATGAAAATACACCAATGAAAATTAATAATGACTTGAAAATGGCAAATGCACAAGCCGTGCGATGCCAATTATAAAGAAAAAAAAATCAGTGCTGCCAGTCCGGGAAGGTTTATGTGTCACCGCGCAAAAAAGAAAAACTCGTAAAATTCGAATATCACCTCCAGATCCGGTATTGCCAACATGACAACAAAATAAAAATATCTTTGTGATCCGAACAATTACCAAGTGAAATTCAACCTTCCGCCGCTGTTGAAATGTCCCAGTCGATTTTACATTTTCGCAACCTGCAAGGTGACAATGGATTTTCTATTGATAGCCAGAACCGGGTCAGTCCTTGAGGTTTTATTTGATAATTAATAAAATAATTGCCATATTTGAAAAAGGGAACGCGTGAGATTGTATCTCTTAGTAATCTTTTACATCATAGGTTTTGTAAGTAATACGCCAACCTCTTTGGTTTTTAAGTAGGTACAAAAAGTTTCAGGTTTATTCACAAATTTATAAGTATAGTTAGGTTTATTGATTATTTCAGCACATTGCCATAAAAAGATCTAAAGAAAATTACAACTCTTCCAAGGAAACCAGCCACTATTAGGTACGTAGAGAGAAACCCAGAAGATAAATATGTATTAAAATTCATTTAGTTTTCACGTTTCTAAAAAATACACACGATATGGGAACCTCCTCCTTTTTTTATCGGTTAAAAAGGCTGAAAAGCATATGAAATTCTAATTTTCTAATATTATAATTAATATTAATCGAATATTAGAATATTAATTTTATGATATTTTATACTTACCTTATTTTATAACATATAGGCATCGAGTACGGCGGCCTGCAATGCTCTATATTATAAGCATAGAGGTGCACGTGTTATAGATGTTGTCTATGAACTGCTGATAACACTACAAATTCGAATTAAGAATACAAAAACAATAAAACTGCATCATCCTAGAAAAAAAAACAATAAGGCAACAAGGTTTTTTCATTCTACCCATAGATTTAGTATATGTACTAGATCTACAATCAGAGATCGAAGATGGAACCAAAAAAAATATGTGCACGTGTTGGTGAAAGTCTATGTCCGAGTTAAAAATAGTGTTGTCCTCGACCAACACTTTTACATTGTCGATAGAATTCATCATCCGTCCGTGATGTGTATGGTAGATAAATACATCTTAATGCAGATTAAGTCTTTCATGAATAACACAGTTTGGCAGATTTGACGTCATAAAGAGAATTTTGAATACAGTTAATAAATAAACCTTTATTATTTATTGACCCCTAAATATTACAGTTTTATTTATAGGTGGGATCTTAGAGTTTCCCTTTTAAATTTAAACTTAAAATGTTTGCTGCATATACCTAGTGGAGTTCTTATTTGAGTCCATCCCACTCTTCTTATAACCGATAACCATTTTTCTCGTAGCAAAGGATTACTTGGAAATCTGAAAGCACAAAAACATTTTATATCAGCCGTGCTACGCCCATATAATTTTTCACTCTGTTACTTTATCTATAGACAATTTGTTACCACAAAGTTTATTATTTTTCAAGTGTAAACCACGCTTTATGGATAACATTAAATTTAAATGTAACCCAAAAATTCCGTTCCAGTGGGACTCGAACCCGCACCCTCGTCTGTCATAAACAATTTAGCCATAGATCGAGCTATGACGCTGGAGACGAAATTTGTGGGCACTATCAACTCGGCTATAGCGCCAAGTTGATAGTGCTGTATCTACAGGTGTTTCATTGGAAACCTTCTGTTCAAAGTTCGAAAGTAAAGGCATCGCTGATCACAGGCGAGGGTGCAGGTTCGAGTCCCACTGGAACGGAATTTCTGGGGTATATTTAAATTTAATTTGTTACCTATTATTTTATTAAGCAGAAATAAACAATATTTATTTATAAAAAATAAATATACCCTTTCGGGAAAAAGGCGTGTGTACAACTACGTAAATATTTACTCCAAAATATCTACTACACAAACTGCAATAAAACACCCGTGGTGCTTTAAAGTTACCTTTTCAATAGTCAATACAAAAACACACACCTCAATGTCCACCTGGTTATTATAGATTTTTTAAAAAACGGTAAAATGTTAACAGAGCACTCATATTTACTCCAAACAAAGTAAACCTCCATTCTAGGATGGACAAAAATTTAATTTATATTTAGGTATAGTGCGCTTCATGTAAAAAGTAGTAAACTAGGTAGGCACTCATTGAATGCATAGGTATACATCTCTTAAATAAGTAGAAAAGTAAGTAATCTCTTAAAACGAACGCTGGAACGCCTGAAGAAGCTTGACCGCCAGCGTTCTTTTTACATGATGCGCATTATACTACGATATAGACTGCAACAGGACTATCGATATTTCTGACGTCATCACTTGGTCAAGCCCTATCGTAATCAAATATTTTTATATTTTACATAAAATATTGTTTATTTCTAGGTGCAGCAACGAAATATTATTAAAAAATATAAGGGAAAGTCCTAATCTACGAATGAAACTGGTTTTTAGGCCATTTACTAAAGCAGAATTGATAAAATAAGCAATACAATCGAACTACCAATAATCTCTTATTTACCTGTGAAACGTGTATTTTCCCGGATAATTACGTCTTGTATATTCACAGTCACAAACTGAACATGACACCATTGTCATACAAAGTAATATTTGTTATTTAATAGTAAGATTACTAAAAAAATTACGAAATTAGTTAAACTGCACAAGAGACCGTCCGGTATGGGCATGTACTCAAGCAAAACATGTCAAATTCAATACATTGTTGCTGTCACTTTTCTTCTTGCACGGGGTACATTTAAAAATGACTTCTCTCTCCCACGCTTCGTTTGTCTATTTAGCGTAGCGAAAAAATTCTACGTCTATGATTCTACCAATCGTTATTGGATTGTCTTTAGAAACTGACTACAGAGAAACTGTTTTCGGTTCTGCAATCTATACGGCCTGTCCATTGCCACTTTAACTTACTAATTCTATGAGTGGCCTTTTCTATGCATATCAGAGTGTTCCTTCTATTTATATACACGAACAAAGGTTATCCCCCCGTATTCAAATGATACTACATAATATGGTACAATTATATAGGTACTGATGCTACGTCCGTTCGTTCAAAAACAGTTTTCTTCAGCATGTTATAAAGAATTTCTAATGACAGATGTGTCAACTGTCACAGGGATGAACGTTCGCCGTTTCGTGCGCATTCATAGATAGAACGGCCTTGCGTGTGTTGTTCAACCGGTGACACACTTTTGAGTTGGCTTGACGCCGTCGCGTCTGACAATCGAGAAGCAACCCTATCTGTTCACTGTTAAGGTCAAAATTGGCATGCTTCGTTATCAGTTACAGTTTTAATTGAGACAACGCACCGCGTCCTATCGTGAAATTTCGAAATTTGAATTTCGAATTCGGCTGTTTTTATGCTGATGTAATAAACTTGTTAAAAGGTTGATATTACATTATTCTCGGTTCAAAAATGGAACATATTTTTTTGCTATAATTTCAAGACTCTCAAAGAAGGTTTTTACCAGCAATTTCTACACCAACAAAAACCCCCTAAGCTAGGTACATGTTTATTTTTTTATTTTGTAGTATTTATCTGGCTTAGAATTAGGTAGGATTCGATATAGTTAAAATTACCTATTTCCAAGCTGTGCTACGAAACATACCAACCACGAGCAAGCGCAGAAAATGGTTTAAAAAATCCACAATGCTATCATAGATGAAGTACGGACATTGTACGTTGTAATTTCTGGTTATTCATGTCATTGCATACACGCTATATTTTAGTAGCGTAGTGACGTGATAATGCCAATGCGTGACTAAAGCGTGGAGTGCCAATTTTTCGGTGTCAAAATCGGATGCTTGACACCAAAGATATCCAATCTAATAACACCGTGTTACTAAAAAACTTGGATTATCTTTGGAATAGTTACACAGTGTTGTAATTTTAGTGGCGTTTTCACCAATTTAGTTCGTCTTATAGAGCACAAGTGTAGTGAAATTAAATGGAAGTGTATTGCGTGACTTTTCAAATTGGTGGAAATTGTCTACCAAAGTTTTTGTAAAATGGCCACCGTTTTTCTAAAATATGACTTGACTTGACTGTGACTTTGATGACCATAGACTTTTCGGTACATTATAGCTCTATGGTTCGCACAAGATCGGTGGTGTTTGGGATTAGAAATTATGCAATTTTTCGACCACCGCGTTTCGTTATTTAAATCCTTATTCCTCGTTATTTTGATCCTTGTTTAAATCAAAGATTGATAAACATTTAATCATGTTATATGTAAGTATCTTATGAATAATTTACTATACAGATAACGCAGGGCTCCAAGGTGTGAGTGAATTTGAATTTCGAACGAAAATGTTCGTTGTTGAACTGGTTTTTTTGTAGGCCATTTTTCCGATAGCAACAATTTACGATGTAGAGGAGAACCCTTATGACATAAACTAAGTTTTTTTAAATATAATTGGCGTGGTGTATCCGGCCTAAGAATAGACCCCTCCATTTCCTCGCACGGATGTCGTAAAAGCCGACTAAGGGATTACCCGGACTTGTTAGTAATATTCGTTGGTATAAGATTTGTCCTGGCTGCTAGCTTATTATGGAATGTGTTATTACTGGAAGAAAGCGTTGTCGAGTCAGTCGTGGGAAGCAATGGCGGCAATGAGCTCAGCACTTGTTACGTCTATATTCCATGATGGTGCAACCCACTGTGAAAAGCGGCCCATTGAGGCTCTGCCTACCCCTTTGGGGAAAAATGCGTGTGTCTATGTATTTATGTATGTATGGCGTCGCACTGCTTGTAAGTCTTGTTCTAAGTCGTCAAAGTCTGAAGTCAAGTCATGTTTTAGTAAAACGGCGACAGTTTTACTAAAACTTTGGTAGGCAATTTCCACCAATTTGAAAAGTCACGCAATACACGTCCATTTCATTTCACTACACGAGCTCTATAGACGAGCTACATTGGTTAAAATGCCACCAAAATTTCATAAAATAACTTTATTTTTTAATACAGAACCATATAGAACCTCCTCCTTCTCTGTAGTCAGTTTTTTTTAATGTACCTCTACTCATATATCTTCGCCATATGAGGTTTTAAAACCCAGTATAGGATTCGTCATCGCTTTCGCGTGTGTGTTGCAATGAGGAAAAGTGTATAGTTTACACTACAAGATTGTTTAAGACTGCGCTAACACCAGGCAGAAATCTTCATACAAAAAAAACACCAGTTGTCACTGAACTCTACGACAACCTATTTGAGTACCCGGAAGTATGAACTGGCTTTACTTTTTTTTTCTTTTTTTTATACAACTTGGTTTGACGGATCAAGCAGATGGCCCACCTGATGTTAAGCGGTACCCTCTGCCTATGAACATTGCATTACCTCATAGGTCACGTCCACCTAGGACGCACCCTATGTGGCTTTGCACTGCGCCCGCCACTCTGAGACTTAAAGATGAAAAGTCTCATGTGCCTGTAATTTCACCGGCACCCATACCCTTCAAACCGGAACACTGCAATGCGAGCACTACTGCTTTGCGGCAGAAATAGGTATGGTGGTAGTACTTCCCCAGAGGAACTCTTTCACAAAAAAGCTCTACTACTACTAAATATACATACATACACACAATGCAGTACACATTTAAGTGTAATAAAAGAGAGTGCTGCACAGAATAGACAACAGTTAGTACACTATCAGCATATCAGCTTAGTATCTCCCTACTGACGTAACTACGAAGTGTTAAGGCAAACAACGGCGCTTGCGCAACGCAGGGCCGTACGTACGTACCGTCGGACAGATAGTCAATCTAAACAGTAACAGTAGCTTCAGCTATCATCTGACGGTAGACGTTAAGGTGGGATATAACGCAAAATTCACGTATTTTTATTATCATTATATTATTATTTCCATTATTCCATCATTACCTACTTCTGCCGCACAGCAGTAGTGCTCGCATTGCTGTGTTCCAGTTTGAAGGGAATGATTGCCGGTGAGATTAAAGGCACATGAGACTTTTCATCTTTATGTCTCAGGGTGGCGGGCGCATTGCAATGCCACATAGGGTGCGTCCTAGGTGGGCGTGACCTATGTGATAATGCACTGTTCATAGGCAGAGGTTACCACTTAACATCAGGCAGGTGAGGTGAGCCATCTGATTGATCCGTCATTCCAAGTAATAACGAGTAATGAATTTTGATAAAATTCAAAAAACCCTCAACGTTATGAAACGTCTGAACCGATTTTGATCAAACATAGCTGAGAACATACCAGACAAATTCAACAATCAAACAAAAAAAAAAAAACGGTTCATCCGTTCGGGAGCTACGATGCCACATTCAGACAGACACACAGACACACACACAGATACATCAAACTTATAACAACCCGTCGCTTTTGCGTCGGGGGTTAAAAAATAAAAAATCTTCGCTTAAATGTATACCGCGCAACGAAGACCTACTGATGACGGTGGGCATCATCACGGGACACTGTGATCTCCACCATCTGCTGAAGACAGGGGCCACGGACAGTGGTTTGTGTCGCGGCTGTCTTCAAACCATCCGTCTTCATCCACTCTCTGCCGCCGCCTCTCGTAGGTCATCGCTCCACCTAGCCAGATGGCGCCCCACGCTACGTTTTACTTGAATATTTTAAATCGAATCTAGCCAAAAAATAAACGTAACTTCGGATTTTTTTCTATATATATAAGATTATCCTATCGTGTTTCTGGTACAGTGATCCCTCGGAATTATACTGCATACCCAGGCATATTAATAATTTGAATATTATACTTGATGTAGTCAGTAAAAAAACAAATCTAAAATTGATACTCGTAATTTTGCGCTATACCATAATTTGTTAAGCATAATGTTAGCTATAAATACTAGACATTAAAAGTTTTGTAGTTTTTTCAACCTGTAATAGATGTCAGCGTTTGTCAAATGCGGCTTATTAAGAACTGATTGACTGGCTAGACCTTGTAAAGTATCTAACACCACAGCGTACCTATTATTGGTACTAGGTCTTAAAAGAGATCGTAAGGTTATACGAAGAATAACTTAGCACCTAAGATGGCTCTTAAAGACATATGTTTAAAGAAAATTGACTGGGCCCATAACCTTTTTGCAATAATTATTTCCATCATTTGAAAACAGGCTTGTCTATGGCTGAAGCGCAGTCGTAGAAGTATAAGAGTTTTGAAAATGGAGTTGGGATTTGTTAAATGTGGTGTTTGAAAAAACAAAGATGGCTACCGAACATCCCACATAAATACAGCAGAAAAGGTTAGAAAAAAGTATGACTTATTTTTGAATAGTCTCTTTTAATAACAATTGACATGATATTCAAAAAGTGACATTAAAATGTATAAAAATGAATAAAATAACTATTAATAAAAATAACTGAATTCTGATAGCGATAAAAATGCGTTCCGATATCATAATTGCCAATTTGAGTGTATTTAATAATTGTCCTAGTTAGTGCTTGAAATAAAAGTTTTTTCCTACAAATATGATCTATAATTTAGCCAAAATAAACGCGTAGTTAAAATAAAATGCGGTTTAATGTTCAGCTTTGCGTGTTATTAACTTCATTAAAATGTATTGAAGGTTGTACACAAGCAAATTTTATTGAATTTACAGTACGTAGGTTTATAATTATTATGATTTTATCTCCCGTAATTATCTATGAAAATAACTTAATTTTTGTAATTGTCAGGTGTGATTATTTGACAGTGATATAAGCTGTCAAGTTACGAGGTAGCTACAGCACTTCACCGTAAGATGGCACCCGTGGTAGTAGTAGTAGAGCTTTTTTGTGAAAGAGTTCGTTCGGGGAAGTACTACCACTATGCCTATTTCTGCCACAAAGCAGTAGTGCTTGCATTGCTATGTTCCGGTGTGAAGGGTATGGGTGCCGGTAAAATTACAGGCACATGAGACTTTTCATTTTTATGTACCAGGGTGGCGGGCGCAGTGCAATGCCAAATAAGGCGCGTCCTAGGTGGACGTGGCCTATGGGATAATGCACTGTTCATAGACAGAGGTTACCGCTTAACATCAGGTGGGCCATCTACTTGTTCCGTCATTGAAGTAGTATAAAAAAAAAGCTGTTGTATTTTATTGCAGTTCCGTAATTAAAAAAGAAAAAATTAAAAATGTGTTATACCAGCTTTCGTGCAATCCTCAAGAGTGTGAGTCCTACTTGCACATGTATTATTAATTATATGTAACATCTTTCCTCTCACTCTCCTGAAATCTGTGAGTGATTTCGTGTAAAGACACGGAAGTGTATAACAGCAAATGTACACATTTTCACATTTTTGTACATTACAAGCTTTATAATAACTTGCAATGTATTTCCGGGAGGATTATGTTTGTCCGGGAGAAACCAGCAACTGAATTTTAAAGCAGTTATCCTCAACCGATTGAGATGAAATTTGACAATACAACATGATGGTGACAGCGAGCTGATCTGATGACGGTGGACAACGGAACTCCTCGACGGATAATAGTAGACTGGCCGTGTTTAGGCTCATTTTGATCAGCACACGGTTACGATCACTAATTTTATAAAAGCTTGTGTTTTGAAATATATAATTTTCACAAAATATATTTACATCTGCTTGATCCTACCTTCTCTTTTTCTAACATTATCTAACAGGCTGCAGTAAAATACTTAATTCCGAGGTCGGCGGCGCACGCGACGCCTAACGCTTAGACCTGACGCCATTTTGATTTTTCTGCGTAATGTCATTTGTGTTATTCTATTCTAGGGCGATGTTACGTAGCTTTTAATTAAAATTGACATGCAATTACGATTGTATAATTGAATTAGTTAAAAGACTGGACAATGTATTAAGTAATGTATTAATGTATTATTATTTTAATACTAAGAATGACGGAGCAAGCAGATGGCTCACCTGATGATAAGCGGTAACCTCTGCCTATGAACAGTGCATTATCACATAGGTCACGTCCACCTAGGACGCGCCCTATGTGGCATTGCACTGCGCCCGCCACCCTGAGACATGAAGATGAAAAGTCTCATGTGCCTGTAATTTCACCAGCAACCATATACCCTTCCAACCGGAACAAAGCAATGCAAGCACTACTGCTTTGCGGCAGAAATAGGTTCCCCGGACGAACTCTTTCACAAAAAAGCTCTTACTACTAGTTACTTACCTTAAGACGATAATAGACACAAAACTGCAATATAGACCTATATTAGAAAGCCTACTTCTAAACGGATGCCTTAAATAATAATAAAAAACATATAACAGGTATAATATAGTCAAGAATAGAAAATAAGTTTTATTTTAATTTGCTGTTGCTTTTGCCAGGAAAAATATCCAAAGTTTCCTATGGTTTACTCAAAAAAAGCCTACTGCTTCCAAACGTGTGAAGCGATTTTAATGATTCTTTAATATAAGGAAATATACATGTTTTCAAAAAAATAAGTTGAAATTTTTGAAAATACTCATTTACTTGAGACAGTTGCTGTTTTTCATGATTTTCGCTCACTATTTGTTTCACGTGCTCTGTTCTGCCTCGTTCTTACTTACCTGAACTACTATTTAGTATTATTTTATCTGTGCCTGAACTTACCGTTCTTGCTTACGCGTGTGGGGTGGAGTATAACGCAAAATTACCAATCTTAGGTTTGATTTTTATTTGACTAAATCAAGTACAATATTCCTATTATAAATACACATGGATACTACATTATAATTCCGAGGGATCACTGTACCAGAAACACGATAGGACAATATTTTCTCGATATAAAAAACACAAAATTACCTCTAACTAGATTGACTAGATTGTTTATTAAAATCGATCATATTATTGGGGAAATAGTTAGATAAATAAAATCAATTTAACAAAGCCGAGGGTTTACTGTAGGGGTTTAGTAAAATTATCTATATTTTACGAGATATTCAGTAAAAACTGGTTTTTCTTGCGGCGTTGCATTTTTTTTGTATATAGATTTCTGTCTTGTGTTGGCGCAGTCATAACAACAGATTCCCAGCAGTGGGAAGGCAGAGGTGGGAACTCTAAATGGGTATTTCCTGATCCTTTCTCGTTTCGGCTGGTTCTTTATCTAACTGGTGAAAGTCTACTCACGACTTTTCGGCTACTCTCCAATTTTGTATGCGATCATACCGGGTAGGGCTGGCAAGAGGTCTGTTTACAGAAAGGTTAATTGAAAAAAAAATAGCGATGATGCACACAACCAGCCAAATTCCTTGACTATCTTATTCAGTACATTAGAAAGTGTCAGAATAGCGCTCACGTAAAGAAAAGTGAAACAAAATCACAAAATAAAAACAAAACTTTGCTGCGTAATCGAAAATATAGACTCAATCTCTGATCTGATCTGCAGGGTGACCAAGAAAGAACTGGTGAACGGTTCTTTTTATTGTATTACTACTTGGAATGACGGGTTAAGCAGATGGCCCACCTGATGTTAAGCGGTACCCTCTGCCTATGAACAGTGCATATCACATAGGTCCCGTCGACCTAGGACGCACCCTATGTGGCAATTCACTGCGCCCGCCACCCTAAGACATAAAGATGTAGTCTCATGTGCCTGTAATTTCACCGGCAACCATACCTTTCAAACCGGAACACAGCAATGCAAGCACTACTGCTTTGCGGCAGAAATAGGTATGGTTTTTGACAACCCTATAGCCAAAATACACTGCGAATGCGTCACAGAATAAAAACTTCTTTGTGCAAAGATATCATTACAATTAGAATAATTCAAACTTTGTAATTGCTATATAATAATTTTAATAGTAGGTAGTTGTTATGTTTGGTTACGCCTCTTAATAAGTACCTACATTTATTATGAAGATAAGTGGATTTAGATTTTCATCATCATAATCATAATCATAATCATAATCATCATCATTATCTACTGCTGAATACCTCCTTAACAATAAGTTTTTTTTTTTTAATTTAATTTATTTCTAGTTTCAATACAATTAGGTCCCTTATATATTCTACCATCTAGATGGTGCGCAAATGTCAGTGTGATTTCATTAAAAAATTGCTCACTAAAATACAAAATGTCATGGTATAAATTATTGGAAAAGTAATTTTTTTGAGGTCAGTTAAAAAAACTCAGAACACGTAGATGACCCACCTGATGTTAAGCGGTAACTTTGGCTTATAACAATGCATTAAGGTGGGGTATAACGCAAAATTACCAACCGTAGATTTGATTTTTAACAGACTAAATCAAGTACAATATTCAAATTATAAATATGCATGGATACTACATTATAATTCCGAGGGATCACTGTACCAGAAACACGTTACGACAATATTTTCTCGATAGAAAAAAACCCAAAGTTACCTCTAAATTTTGGCTAGATTCGATTGTTTATTAAAATGGTGCATATTATAGGGTAAAAAATTTGATAAATAAAATCAATACAACAAAGCCGAGGGTTTACTCAAAGGGTTTTGTAAAAATTCTATATTTTTCGAGATATTCAATAATAACTGCTTTTACGAACGGCGCGAGGGGTTTTTGTATCGTATGGTTTTTTGTACCACAAATTTTGCTGCATGCCCCACCTTAATAACGATCTCAAACAAAGCTAGGCCTCCGAAATCATTAAAGCACACCTATGTTTTATATTTATATTTAAACAATGCCTAACAACTGACATACTATAATAAAAGATGGCACCCATAAAAACGTCTACGAAGGGTCTACGAAGGGTCTACAAAGTGCTACGGAAAATTTTAATTTTATTTCCGGTCTCCATATTGTATACGTAATCTTTTTATGTGGCGTGGTGTATCTACATATACCTTCCGTCTCCTCACGTGGATGTCGTATAAGCCGAATAAGGTATTACATTAGGTGATTGGCAGAAGCATCAACCTGAGTACTCAACTAATCTGCGATCACCAACCCGCCTGCCAAGTGTCGGGATTATGACAAATCCCCCCTTGAATTCTAGGGGGGAGGCCTCGCCTAACAGTGGACGTTTACAGGCTGGTGATGATGAATAATTTTATTTATTTGTTTTTGTTTTTTAAATTCACACGGATATAATAAACGTATACATATAATGGCAGTAACTTTCGAATGGAGAAAGTAGCCGAAAATATTTTGTGTGTGTGCGTGGAGATTGTAATGCGTGTTTATACTTTTGAGCCATGGGTTCCGCAGGAAATATTAATTGAAAGAAGGACTCTTTCTGCCATTTTTGAAAAGAGACGTCGTTATCTTTTATTTAATTTTATTTTGTAGTGTTTTTTTGAGTTATTTTGTGTAATTTTGGTGGCATTTTAACCAATGTCGCTCGTCTATTAGAGCACAGGTGTAGTGAAATGAAATGGAAGTGTATTGCGTGACTTTCCAAATTGGTGGAAATTGTCTACCAAAGTTTTTGTAAAACGGCTACCGTTTTACTACCATTCGGTACTCAATGGTGAGTTTTCCTAGTGTAATTTTAGCATTATTTATCTCTCGCTAGATGGCGTTGGCGACAGTTTTGGTATCAGTAAATATTTTAAAATACGTAGCTATCACAAAGATATTAATTATTGCAAAATTTTACATGATTTTGTATTATTTAAACTATGTACGTTGGCTGAAACAAGTTTTCCACTGCCATGAAACAATTTAAACGTAGGTAAATACCAATAGTAACGCGAGCGCCATCTCTTGACGATGAAAGAACTAAACTGATAATGACACTTGGAAAACTCATATAATATGAGCAAAATCAATGCAAAAACAAAAACATTTAATGGAATGAAACATTTCACGTTATTTTTTTATTCATTCTTTCGATTGGCGTCATAAAAATACGGGCTGTTTTGTTTTCACATCTAAGTCGGTTCGATTCACAGACGAAGCAAGTAATTTTTAGAAAATCTTCGAATGCAGTGTTAATAAGTTTTAAAAATAAAATAAAGTCTCCTTTCAGCAAAATATCCTATCTACAATATTTAAGGTACTTTCTCTTCATGTCGCATGGTCTTGGGACGACCTGTATACAGTAAAATAATTTTGTGGGGTTTTCCGGCGCTTACTGCGGATCTCCAAACTCACAATACGGAAGTCATCGGGAATGCACGAAAGCTTTTCGTGCCACAGAATAAACACTATTTAGTATGAAATATTTACCAAAACATTATGTAATGACTATCAACTTATAAGTAATCGATTCAATAGGTTATATTACGTCATACACTTTCGTTTTTTATTTACATTGGTTTATTGTTTATAAATTTATTCAATTAATCTATCAAACCAAGAATAATAAATTAGGAGTGGAATACACTACCGTCTGTCTTTTCTGTAAACTATAATCTGGGTCTCTTCAAGGCTAGAGTGAATAGGTGCCTTCTAGACCTTTGTGCTCCATCTTCGGCCACATCGTCACTTACCAACAAGTGAGATCGTGCTCAAACAAAGGACTAAACAAAAAAAGAAAAAAAAACTCCTTTGAAAATAATGATAAATTGAACTGTAAAGTTAAGTAATTAATTTTATAGAGTAGTCTAATCGACATTACATACATACATAGGCACACGCCTTTTGCCCCGAAAGGGTAGGCAGAGCCTCAACTTGTCACGTCTATATTCTACGATGGTGCAACCCACTGTGAAAAGAGGCCCATTGAGGCTCTGCCTAATCTACATTAATATTGAATCGACATAATTTGATAAGGTTTTAAATATGATACACAGCTCTCAGTGCCTTTCAGCTTGAATATAGCTTACAAACACCTCCTTTGTGCAATAAGTACATCTTGTTTATTTGTACTAATACCCCAAAATATTAAACCGTATCATGAGATAGAAGCTACATATCCATGGCATGTGGTCAATGCAGTATCATTGCTAGTCACCTAGATAATTGCTAGATATTGCTAGATAATGCAGACGTATGCAAAACTATTAGTTCATTTTTCTGTCTGAATTTTCGATGTCAAACTTTTATCTATAAAATAATCGTAAAAATGTTGTAACATTAATTTATTTATTTAATTTTAGGGACGCTTCCGTCTGGTAGTGATTTGGATCAGTTGAGCTACCTTTAGATCGTTAGCTGCGGTCTTCAGGTAGCACAACTGTTTCATGTTTTATTTTTATTTTGTACTCACATTGTATTAGTTGTATTATTGTTTCTGTAAATAAATGTTACCTATTTATTTTCATATTCTATATTTATATTTAATATCGCGTTAAATAGGGACTACTAAAATTATTGTGTAGGATTTAGCCATATTTTAGTGGAGAAGCATGTTAGTTTTCCAGCAATCCTACAACAAATCTTGTGAAAAAAAAAATACGCCAAGTTATCATGATTAAGTTAGAATGCCACGGTGGTCTTGAACCGCCTTCAGCCACCGAATTCTTCGGTCATAGGTAGGTATATTCTTTGCTTTGGTCCATCGAGACCTTCACACACTGCGTCTGGTTTGTGGTCTCCACTCGAGAACATTTATTCCCAAGTTGTCATTTCTACCTGCCCATTGTCACTTCAACTTGCTAATTCGAGTGCTAAATTACTTACTAAATAAAAACAGAATTCATAAACAAAATCGGAAGTAAAACTGTAGGTAAATACGATATCAATGATATTATCACGCGACGAACCATTGAAAACGAAAACAAACCAACATGACAACATATTTTTACGTAAGACTAATAACCAAATTGTCCTGACCTATCCTACCTTCTATAACTGTTTCAAGTTCTTCCCAACTAACGGGTCAATGTATAATAGACGCTATACAAGATGGCGCGGAGAGACATGTGTTCGGGTGACGGAAACGTCCGACGGTGCCCGAGCGTCGTTCGTAAGTAGGTCATACGGACGCGCGCACACATGCAAGCTGTATCCTCGTGATTATAGCGAACTTTTTTTCGGTCTGTGACACACTGCGAGAATTTTCTTGCAATGCGTTTGATTTTTTACATTTTAAACTTTCTTTTTTAAACTTTTGGCGTTGCGTTTGTTAGATATAATGATTATTATTTAAGTATGCGTAAGGTTAGAACTAGAGCCCTGCTTGATATACCTAGTGGCCCTGAAAAGGGCCATGATACAGGTTATATTTGATTTAGGGCTTCTAAGGAGTGAAAAAATCGTTTAGTGCTCGCTGGGATTTGAACCCTAGGATTGGAAGTAGGGGTGCTCCCACTAAACCACAAGTGCCCTCGCTCTTGCCATGGTGCGTCTAAGAATAGACCCCTCCGTCTCCTCCCGTGGAGTTCGTAAAAGCCGACTAAGGGATTTCATAAGGGGATGAGCAACAGCATCCACCGGAGTACTTAAAACCAATGCTGCGATCACAAATTCACCTGCCAAGCGTGGTGATTATATCTAATCCCCCCATTTTATAATATTGGGGGGGAGGCCTCATCCATACGGATGATGATGATGATGATGATGATGATGAGTAGAGGTCATTGACTTCAAAGTAAACAGACTTCGGGTCAGCGCTCAAAAAGATTCCGAATCAAAAGAGAGACAAAACACATAAAGGACAATTCTGACAAGTTTCTCCGTCCATTGCTGCTTCATTATTGAACACATTTGAAGCACTGGAGTGTGAACCGGCAATGTATCGAACTCATTTGTCACCGTTCGAATTTTCAAAGGTGCCAATGTTTGGCGTGAGTATGGAATGCTAAGTCCATCATAAAGTTATTAGAAAGTCTTAGTTCTCGGTAAATAAAATTGACATACAAATCTTACCAACGACTCTTACTAACAAGCCCGGGTAATTCCACAATCGAAGAATATAGACGTGACCAGTGGTGAGTTCATCGTCACCATTGCTCTCTCACGACACTCCAAAATAAGCATGAAGCCAGGACAAATATTATAAAAAAGTTTTCTTTGAATATATGTGCAATATGTGTACGTCAATCTTGCAACTGAATTTTAAAGCGGTTAGCCTCAACAGATTGAGCTGAAATTTTGCATACCTGTCTAGTTCCGATGACAATACAATATGATGGTGATAGCGAGCTGATCTGATGATGGAGACGGAAGGTGGACAACGGAACTCCTCAATGGATAATAGTAGACTGCCCGTGTTTAGGCCCGTTTTAATCAGCACTCGTTTACGATCACTAATATTATAAAAGCTTGCATTAAAAAATATATTTTTCACAAAAAACACAAAACCCCCTTCACAAAACAGGAGGAGGTTCTCAATTAGTGTGTATTTTATAGTAGCATCGGTTATAATGTAAATAATACCGCTTGACGACCTCTGTGGCGCGGCGGGCGTAGGTTCGCCTGCGACGCATGAGGTTTCGGGTTCGATTCCCAACACGGAACAAATATTTTTGCGATCTGCAGATATTTGTTCAGGGTGTTCTGGGTATTTTCTATGTATAATAAAAAATATCTATTTGTGTAATATATTGTGTTGCATTTATTTACAGAAAGAATAGGAAATACAACTAATACAAGGTATGTACACAAAATACATATGAAACAGTAGTGCTACCTGAAGACCGCTGCTAGCGATCTAAAGGTAGCTCAACTGATCCAAATCACTACCAGACTTAATCACATTGTATTAAGTATATCAGTTATCTAGTACCCATAACACAAGCTCTGCTTAGCTTGGGGCTAGATAATGTTGTGTGAACTGTCCGGCGTTATTTATTTATTTAATACAGTAGAACATTGAGCATAGAAGTTGCATATAAATAGACAAATACTCGTTTGGTTGGTAACACGTAATTCTCATGGACATCGAGATACTTGCTTGTATGGATGCTAATGACTGTATGTACCTCACCTACCTTTGCTGGGCTTTACCGTGCGGTTAGTGGCGTCTCCAATATTTTGTTATTTTGTTTATATACATACATAGACACACGCCTTTTCCCCCCGAAAACCAGGCAGAGCCTCAATGGGCCCCTTTTCACAGTGGGTTGCACCATCGTGGAATATAGACGTGACAAGTAGTGAGCTCATCGCCGCCATTGCCTCCCACGACTGACTCTACTAACGCTTTCTTCCAGTAATAACACATTCCATAATAAGTTATCAGCCAGGAGAAATATTATACCAACGAATCTTGTCAACAAGTCCGGGTAACCCCTTAGTCGGATTTTACGACATCCACGGGAGGAGACGGGGGGGTCTATTCTAAGGCCGGACACACCACAGCACACACACACACACAATTTTGTTTGTGTTAGAATAAACTAGAAGGTGCGTGCGATGCTATTAGTACGGGGCGTTGTGTCGCCAGAACACAATGCCGCGCCTATCAATATCTATGTTTAGTAGTAGTAGAGCTTTTTGTGAAATAGTTCGTCCGGGGAAGTACTACCACCATACCTATTTCTGCCGCAAAGCAGTAGTACTCGCAATGCTGTGTTCCGGTTTGAAGGGTAAGGGTGCCGGTGAAATTGCAGGCACATGAGACTTTTCATCTTTACGTCTCAGGGTGGCGGGCGCAGTGTAATGCCACATAGGGCGCGTCCTAGGTTGACGTGAACTATGTGATAATGCACTGTGCATAGGCAGAGGTTACCGCTTATCATCAGGTGGGCCATCTGCTTGTTCCGTCATACTTAGAATAAAAAAAACTCTCCGTCTCCTACCGTGGATGTCGTAAAAGCCGACTAAGGGGTTACTCGGACTTGTTGATAAGATTCGCTGGTAGGTATAAGATTTGTCCTGGCTACTGGTAGAAAGCGTTAGTCGAGTCAGTTGCTCAGCGAGTTCACCGAGCCTCGAATACCACTTTGTTGTAGGGGTAATATTTTGGTGATGTTGGCAACAATGACAAAATGGACGCTCGAATAAGCATTTTCTTCTCATATATCAAATAAATCAGTGTGTTCTTTTTACACCTACGAATTTGGGTCATACACTTCTTCGATTATATAGAAGAACATCACTTTCTTCTATATAATCACAGTAACCACAAAAACATTCAAAACTGATTATGAATCATATAAATCAGTCAAAGTCAAAGTCAAAGTCAAAATGTATTTTATTCATTGAAACCACAAGGATCATTTTGAATCGTCTTAAAAAATAAATTTACATTTACTCCTGTTCCAACGCAACCAGACCTAGAAGAATCAGGCAACAAACACGGTCTGTTTTTCTTTTGATGATCCTTCTTACTACTAGGCGGGGAGCGCCTGTGTGGTGCCTCGAGAACAAGTGGAAGCTGATTCAACAAGCACTGACTATAAATCAAATAAATCAGTGTATTCTAGTTACACCATCATTGGGTCATATCCATCATTAAGCTCAAACGATGACTAATTACTCTCCTGATTTGAAAAGCAGTTGGTGATTTAACGAAAGATAAAACATGATTTCTTGCTAACTGTGATTATTGTGGCTGTTAAAATCATTGACTATGATTATAGATCGATAATCACGAGAGATCGAGCATTGATACCAATTACTCAGGTCAGTATACAGCTGGAGAGAAGACGCTTACCAACAAGTAATTAATTTCATAAAAACTGAAAAACCTTCAACGCAATGAAACGGCTGAACGGATTTTGATGAAACATAGCTAAGAACACTCCCGATAAACTCACATTTCAAACAAAAAAAAAACTATATCAGTTCTCCGGTTTGGGAGCTACGATGCCACACACACACAGACACGTCAAACTTATAACACCCCGTCGTTTTTGCGTCGGGGGTTAAAAAGCATTGACTCTAAATCAAATAAATCAGTGTATTCTAGTTACACCATCAAATTTGGGTCATATCCATCATTAAGCTCAAACGATGACTATTTACTATCCTTATTTGAAAAGCAGTTGGTGATTTAACGAAAGATAAAACATGATTTCTTGCTAACTGTGATTGTTGTGGCTGTTTTAATCATTGACTATGATTATAGATCGATAATCATGAGAGATCGAGCATTGATACCAATTACTCAGGTCAGTATACAGCCGGTGAGAAGACGCTTACCAAAAAAGGACGTTTGGTAAAAGGACGTTAGCCAATAATGCGTATGGCTTAACAAATTAATTGAACGTAAGTTTTTTGTAAAAAATATATCCTTCAATACAAGCTTTTATAAAATTAGTGATCGTAACCGTGTGCTGATAAAAATGAGCTTAAACACGGCCAGTCTACTATAATCGCTCGAAGAGTTCCGTTGTCTACCTTCCGTTTCCAACATATCAGCTCGCTGTCACAATGGAACTCAACTAAAAACTACTTATTTTGGCCATTAATATCCTGGCCCAGCGTCGTGGGCCACGTAGTCAACGAAAATATTGAAAAATGGGACGGGCTGTCTGTGGGCCACGTACCGTGGGCCAGGCTGACAACTTCCCTAATATTGCATTGTCATCGGAACTTGACAGGTATGCAAAATATCATTTCAATTGGTTGAGGATCACTGCTTTAAAATTCAGTTGCAAGATTCCACCCGGACAAACAGACATACATTGCAAGTTAATATAAAGCTTGGAAAAAAAACCCACGGCTATTTCAATGTTTCAACACCAGCTTTGATAAGAATAAAATCGGACTAAAATCGGGGCACCCTTTGCGTACTAGATGTTATGAGGCAGTGCATTGTTAAAGGCAGAGGTTACCGCAAAACATCAGGTAGGCCATCTGCTTGTACCATCATTCGAGCAGTTAAAAAAAATAACACTACCCTTTGGTTGCGTCCGGGGTTTTACCAACGCACTCCACAATATTATTGCTAAATATGCTAAAACTGTGGTGTATCCAGCCTAAGAATAGACCCCTCCGTCGCCTCCCGTGGATGTCGTAAAAGCCGACTAAGCGATTACCCGGACTGGTTGGTAAGAGTCGTTGGTATGAGATTTATCCTGGCTGCTAGCTTATTATGGAATGTGTTATTACTGGAAGAAAGCGTTAGCAGGGTCAGTCGCGGGAAGCAATGGCGGCGATGAGCTCACCATATAACACGTCTATATTACACGATGGTGCAACCCACTGTGAAAAGGCCCATTGAGGCTCTACCTTTTTGTGTCTATGTATGTATCTTCAAAAAGTAAATCTAACTAAGTTGTAATGTAGTGCCAACTGGCTATAACAATAGGAATGCACTTTGTGTGTACAGTACATTGGTGCAGTGATGTTGTGTATGATGATGTCAGTCCGTACAATAGTACAGTACATTGGTGCAGTGATGTTGTGTATGATGATGTCAGTCCGTACAATAGTACAGTACATTGGTGCAGTGATGTTGTGTATGATGATGTCAGTCCGTACAATAGTACAGTACATTGGTGCAGTGATGTTGTGTATGATGATGTCAGTCCGTACAATAGGTCAGTAGACTCGTAACTACTAACTACTCTACATTGTCTATGAACATGTGACAACACCGACATTATTGCTTACATGAAACTGATTGTTTTTATTTTTTCACACCACCTGCTCGACAATTTCCAATTACATATCATGCAACCTCACGTAAAGTAAAGCATTATCTCCCAAGGGATATAAAGTTGTATTAAACTCCCTAGCGCATTAAGTGATTTGATTTTGGAACGTCAAATTCGAGTGGAAGCGCGTGGGAAACTATAAGTAAAAAGAAGCCCATTTATGACATTGTAAAGAGGTTTGTTCGAAAAATCGAAATGGCCGAAATAGGCAAAAATAAAAAAAATAAAAAGTTTACCACAGAAGAAGTCATACTAAAAGAACACAGACCAAGAGTGTACCACAAATAATGTGAAACAAAAGACGGTGTTTGGTGCTGTAATTTTCAGTAAATTTTTATTGTCTCGCAGAAGATGTAATTAGAGGCACATGAGACTTTTCATCTTTATGTCTCAGGGTGGCGGGCGCAGTGCAATGCCACATAGGGCGCGTCCTAGGTGGGCGTGACCTATGAGGTAATGCACTGTTCATAGGCAGAGGTTACCGCTTAACATCAGGTGGGCCATCTGCTTGTTCCGTCATTCAAGTAGTATACAAAAAATAAAAAATAATATGTGATAAGTAGAATATGCTCCCCTGGAATAAAGCCTGTCTTCGTCTTGGGCAGGTTGAACCTCTTCACTCAGGGCTCTATATAACTCCCTCGCTAACCCTCAGGGTTCAATATGCTGCCCGCGACATAAGACACTGCTTTATTCCCTCAGTGCATAATCTACTATTATATGTTGTGTGAACTGTCCAGCATTATTTATTTATTTATATACTGTTTCCTTTGCCCTTACATATAAAGTTCTGAGTCATATCCGTATAAGTACATAGTTCTAACATACTATGTATGTGTCAGTTCCCACGTAATAGTGTTATTATGTACATAGATATACGTATTACATAGGTGCATTGCTGCAGGTCAGGTTTAACAACAGGCTTAACATTTAGTAGTAGTAGAGCTTTTTTGTGAAAGAGTTTATCCGGGGAAGTAAAAAAAAAAGCAAAGCAAAGCAAAGCAGTAGTGCTCGTATTGCTGTGTCCCGGTTTGAAAGGTAAGGGTGCCGGTGAAATTACAGGCACATGAGACTTTTCATCTTTATGTCTCAAGGTGGCGGGCGCAGTGCAATGCCACATACCACATAGGGCGCGTCCTAGGTGGGCGTGACCTATGAGGTAATGCACTGTTCATAGGCAGAGGGTACCACTTAACATCAGGTGTTCCATCTGCTTGATCCGAAATATAATTTTTATAACTGTCTGTATTTGTTTATATGCAAATAGAATTACATAATATTATTAAGTGTCTGTAAAGTAACTATCGACATTCTTTTAAGGCGTGGATTCATGTGAAATGTGGTGCATTAAAAACTTTTATCTCCACGAACTTTATCTAAAATCTACAAAAAAATATATGTTAATCTACATCATATAAAGCATGTCCTCTTTTTATCAAAAATTTTAAAAAATACTTCAAATTTAAGAAATTAATTTGCAAAGTAGACAAAGAAAACCAAAGAGAAACAATTTTTTTTTTTTTTTTTTTTTTTATTAATCTATCAATCTTAAGATGTTTTTATTGCCTTCAGTATATTAAATAACACAACGCCGAAAGGACGTTGTTTTTATTTTTGAAAATTATTATCTTACTGGTTTACTCTAGAGTTTTGTAAATGCATTTTTGCGGCGCGATGCATTTTTTCAAATTAATAGATTTGTACCTTGGGTCGGCGCAGTCTTAAGCTCGTTATATCCGAAAGTCACACCCCAGAGGAGTGGAGTAGGGTGTTTAAATTTGTATGTAAAAAACGCAGGCGAAGTCGCGGGCAGGACAGTGTGCATTGTACCTATATTTATGTGTAACTAGACTTACAAATCTAGTCACTAATTTCTTCCACTGGCAGACCCCCAGAAACTGAAACTCTCAGAACAAAACAACAGCATAGGTTATGCTAACAACATAACTGTACAAAAATATTATAAAATTTATTACTGGAATTGTATATTAGATTGCACAAATAATTATAAATAACCGTTATACAGCCATTTGGATTCTCATCTCTTGTTTCACGTATGAAGCAGGTTGCCGCCTGTCTACCGGCGCTGACCGGTATGAACCTGCCTGATATGTACATTTTTTTTCTTTTTTTTATTGGTACTAGTTGAATGACGGAACAAGCTGATTTAGGACAAAGACGACCAAACAATAAGCACCAATAAAAATCAGGAATCAGGCGCTGTGCCTTTCGCAAGCGCCACACTGAAGTTACAATTAATTGGTTTTTAAATGTGGATATCGTAAAAGAATAGAATTTGTAAAAGTCATAAAACAAAGGAATTTCTTATACAAAGGATATCATGTCTAATTGGTAAACAAATAAGTTTTTTACAATACAAGCTTTTATATAATTAGTGATTTTAACCGTGTGTTGATCAAAATGAGCCTAAACAGGGCCAGTCAACTATTATCCATCGAGGAGTTCCGTTGTCCACCTTCCGTCTCCATCATCAGATCAGCTCGATGTCACCATCATATTGTATTGTCATCGAAACTTGACAGGTGTGTGGTGTTTTTTTTTCACATTTAACTCGGTTAGATTCCCAGACGAAGCAATTATTTTTTAGAAAATCTTAGGATGCAGTATTACTAAGTTCTAAAAATAAAATAAAGTGTCCATTCAGCAAAATGTAATGTACAATATTTAAGGTACTTTCCCTTCATGTTGCATAGTCTTGGGACGCCCTGTATAGTACGCGTCATGTAAAAAGAACGCTGGAACGCCTGTAGAAGCTTGACCGCCAGCGTTCTTTTTACGTGACGCGCACTATAATAACTACACAAATCGTTGCTCGATTAATAGTATAGGATTTTGTAGGAGCCGGTAGAGGAGGTAACCGGCGTGAACCAGCTTTATGCGTAAATTCAGTTATTGACAAACCCGCTTATCCACTTAGCCTTTGACTTAAGCATCTACCGTTAAATGTACGTATCCCTAATATTAATAGAATATTCACGACTATCTTAACATCAATGCATACCTACTTTAGAATTATTGGCGTGGTATGTCCGGCCTAAGAATAGACCCCTGCGTCTCCTCCCGTGGATGTCGTAAAAGCCGACCAAGGGATTACCCGGACTTGTTTGTAAGATTTGTTGGTATAAGATTTGTCTTGGCTGCATATATTATTACTGGAAGAAAGCCTTAGCAGAGTCGGTCGTGGTAAGCAATGACGGCGATGACCTCACCACTTGTCACGTATATATTCCACGATGGTGCAACCCACTGTGAAAAGAGGCCCATTGAGGCTCTGCCTACCCACCTTCGGAGAAAAAGGCGTGTGTCTATGTATGTACTCGATGTACTCAAAGCAAAACCGGGCCATGCACTATTCCAGAATTACTGAAAAACAAACTTATGAAAGAAAACTCTTTCAGCTTTTAAAAAAGTACTCATTACAGTATAAAACCCGCATTCCACACAAGATTAGGGCGCACTCACACTCGGCTCACGTGCACACGGGCGCACACGCACAAGTCACACGCGCGCGGGTGTGTGTGACGCACACACGTAAAGAGACGAGTAACTGCCTAGTGATGTAATGCTCGCACTGACGACTCGCAGACATTTTTTATGTTCTGTGACGCAACTTTTTTATAACCGTAGCGGTGTTAGGCTGTCTTCAGGTTTGTTGGGTTCTGTATAGATTTTATTTGATTATTCTTACGAGATAGTTTGCGAGGTAATAATATTATTCATTTCTTCAATCAACAGGTATATTTAGTCATATACATTTTATTGTGGTTGTGAGAATGTTTTATTTTATTTTATTAATCTAGGATTCACAGTTATCTTATAGTTAGCTATAAGCTATACACTGTATGTTATTTCGAAACCAATTTGAATCCACATTTTGTATTCAAATTGAATATCTCATACACTGATATAGGTATTATTAGAATATTAATTTAAATATAATTATACCCATTAGGTAACTACGTTTGAATTACGCCCCTATTTATATATAAAGAAATATTTAGTTGTTGTCTTATATTTATTTCGCCTTTATGAGCTGTACATTTTTTGTTACTATTTTTCGTTGCCATCTTTATACTATTTAAGCTTAAATCATATTTAACATAATTTAAATTCAATGTAACTTAATGTACAATTTGGGTAAAGGAGTACAAAAATAATACGATACTATAATAGATTAAACGTAAACTGAAACAAGTGGCAATGGGCGGGCCATATTGTTTGCAGAACCGACAAACGTTGAAGAATAAATTGGAAGAATAAATCATGGTAAATATCCAGTTTCTAGTGAAAATTATGCACATAACCCATTGAGGTGTACGTAGTACATATTACCTCAATGACATAACCATGATAGTTTCAAAAGTTATATTGAAGAATAAAGGTTCTCAATTGGCAAAGACGAACCGAAAACGCTGTGTGGACTAAATAAAGGTTGCGGGAAGTCAGTGGAATGAAAGAGGCAGGGCTAAATGTAATCGTCAAAGTGTTAAGATTACTATTTAAAAAAAAACGCCTTATGAAATGACAGTCGATATGCTTGTGAATTTTTAACGTGTGATACTTCTTATTCATACCATATTTTATCTTTTTGAAACTTTTTTGTGTGTGTTTCTAATTACTTACTAATGAATGTTTCTTCTTTGCAGGTAAGCAGCGAGTTGGAACACAAATCTAAACATCCTAACATGACACACTGGAAAGCAACTGGTTTGTATTCTAAAGTATTCATAAAAAAACATAACAAAATATTTACAAAAATAGGCGAAGTACCATAAAAATCTTCAATAAAAAAGATGTAACCCAGTGTACAACGAACCTTATGATGCACACACACACATACAAACCTCGTATAACTGTAAAGCAAGGCTGCACACACGCGTAACAAGGACAGGTCAATGCACTCCATTGCCTTGCACGAACATAGTCGCTGTATACACAGCTGTGTAAGAGCGAGCGAGATGAGCATACGTCGTTGCCTGTCCCTTTTGCAGTGGGGATCCCACTACGTAAGACAAGGATGACGCCATAGCGGCTGTAAGAGATAGCTATATAAATATTATGACTGTTATTTCACTTCCTCTACTGTGATGCAATAGCACTTTGAACAGTAAACTATCTATTTCAAGACAAAACTAAGATTTATTTTTAGATTTAAATGATTACAATTTATCTGATTATAATAATTGCTCTGGAATTTAAACTCAGTTTGGTAGAGATGCCCAAATATGTAAGATTTAATTATATTTAGGTTCACTTTTGTCTGAAATTTTTATGGTTACTATTACTGCCTACATTTTGTTCACATCTTACAATCTTCAATATATATCACAGAATAATAATTTATTCTTTAGTTAAAAATAATCGCCAAAAATGGTCTCTATAAATGATTGTACCAAGTTTTATAGAATTTTGTTACACTGCCATCTATCGGCGGGTAGCGACACCAACCCAAGTGTGAATAATTAATTTTCATACATGGCCTAGTTATTGGTCATTCCTCACAACATCCCTATGAATAGTAAACTAAACAGTTTATTAAAAATGTATTCGTTTTTCCGAGGAAAATAAAACAGAAAACAGCTGTCCTACTTTCGATTCCCTGAAAATTTCCTCTTTTGTTGCCGTTTCGACGTAAAAAAATCGGTAGGCCGAAGAAGCGTGCCAAACATTGTGTCATTGAACCTTTCAAAAAGTTGCCAAGCCCGCTTCGAGCCATTCAAAATAGGACTTAATAGCCTAAAGCTAACGCTGAAAATTGAAAAGCACATAAAAGTTCAATTTTGAAAAACCTACTCACATAGGCTCTTTCGTTCGAAATACAAAAAAATGTAAAGAACCACGCTCACTAGCGCACTCGTACAGAAAGAAAGTATGTGAGCTTTCGCTGTGTGGCGTTACACAATCTTTCACCTCCCATTCTTTCTTACTGTAAAAACACTCTGTCTCGTTCTAGCGGACTGTTATGTAATAACGGTAGTTGTGATTTTAGCGCCGTAACATTTTTCAAAGATCCTCTTGTCAATGCAATTTTAACTAAAATGCAGTTTTTAATTTAGAATTCTAATATATTAATAGTTTTTCTTATAAGACTCTTGTTAGTATTAAAGTCCCGAAAATGATGTACCTATGCACGAAATGCATCGTCATACACGCATAGGTTTTATAAATAAACTTCACATGTCAAAACGCATCTACACAAACACGCACGTGTTGAAGGGAGGAGGTGTGCCTGTGTGCGTGTTGCGCCTGTGTGGGCAACCGAGGCTCATTTCCTAGTTGTTCCCTCGATGGCCCGCTTGCAACAACTCGGTGTAAGCGGGTCCTAAATTTAAAATTCGGCGCGAATTCGAAATTTGAATTGTTTTGTTTTCGTTTGTGTTGTGAATTCTAAGTGGCCAGCATGTGATGGATGTGTAGTGACAGTGTTGTTTTTTTTTGGAATGTATAGAGGTTTGTTGAGGTTGTGCATAACTCGGCATTTTATTCTGCCAGATTATTTACTAAGTTTTTTTTAGTAATGGCAAGTTCGAAGATATGACGTTTATTTATAATAAACAAAATAGGTTCTATTCAGGCATACAACCATAGATCTAGTGTAGCGACAACACAATACAACTGACTTCAAAATACCTGGATTTTCGTAATTTTCCTATAATAATAATAATAATTTGTGTTTTATGACTGCATAATGCAAGTTAGTTATTCATTACGGTACCTATAACCTAACTGTGCAGGTAACGGAAAGCTCATAGTCCTATACTTTTTCGTACCTCGTTTGAAAAACACTACGAAAATACATACAAACATACATACATACATTTGAGGAGCAATGGAACAAAATTGGATGAATTGAATTTCACATATTATTGGTAAATTTAAAAAAAAAACTTTTATTCAGTTAACATGATCCAATTTACAAAATCATTAAAATTCTAATTAATTAATAATCCAAAATATTTAAACTAAATACCTACATAAGTAACCCTAACAAATATATTATATTAATCAATATATAAGTATTAAATACAATTTACCTGCCTAGAGTTGGGGTTTAAATTTTCAAAATGTCCTATGTAGCTAAAATCTTTTTTTGATGATAATTCATAATAATATGAAATTCTTCGTCTGTTGAAAAAATATTTTGTGTAGTCATAATAACATTTCATCCTAGTTTTGTACCTAGTTGCTTTGATTACATTCTGTTACCTATTTCCTGTATTCTACATGGGTATATTTACCTATTAGTTGTTTATTTTTGCTTTTCCTGAAGCAATTAATTCAACGGATGTACGTAACAAGGTTGAAAATACATACTTGTGAGTATAAAATCACCTGAATGTCACTCAAAAATTACTTAAGTACCTATATCACTTAACGTTATTTTTTTGCTGGTCATTTCACTCAACATTATCTAGCCCCAAGCTAAGCAGAGCTTGTGTTATGGGTACTAGATAACTGATATACTTAATACAATACATTACATAGATATTTTTGATTATACCACACATAAAATAAATTATACATAGAAAATACACAGAACACCCTGAACAAATATCTGCAGATCGTACAAATATTTGTTCCAAGCCGGGAATCGAACCCGCAACATCCTACGTCGCAGGTTAGTGTATCAGCAGTACATGAAACATTCGAGGGGAATCTTAAAAATAACGATTTAAACTAAAAAGGGGTTCGAATATTTTTGCATAGAAGGGTGGCATAGTCAATAGCCGCCATTTTTTTTCTCAAACCGGCGACGCATTGTGAAATTTAAATATATATATAGCCAGAAGAGCCTTATACAATTAAAAGCTGTTTAATTATAAATGTTTTATTGTCCTAAAGAATCAGATTATCAAGATATTTTCAGGTAATGCTAACATAACGACGTTAATATATTTAAAAAAAACTAAATAATTCATACATCTTAAAAAAAAACTTATGATTAACTTACGATGCTATCTTCATAAGTTCATTATAAAAGCCACCAAAATAATATGAATAAATAAGCAATTATAAGTACATAACATTATTTAAAAGTAATATCTTGAATTCTGGAAAACTACTAATAAGTATTCATCAAAAAAAACTTAAAGATAAAGGGTACTGTTGGATATTGTACATAACTTGGTTTCCATGTAAAGATAACAGAACCGCCATGTTTCTAGCACCAGGAAACACGCAGTTAAACCATCGTTTCATAAATAGCAGAGGGCGTCATAAGACTTGGCCCTTTAGATTCAAAATTGCGGTCAATGCTAAATACGGCCGTCATTTGACGTCCTTTAGTTCTTAGAAATCACTATTCGTTTAAGTTTGCATCTTGCATAGTGATGTAGCTTAAAGTAGCCAACAAAACCTCATCTGAGCTAGATTTATCCATGCTTTGGCAATACCAAGATCCTAGTAGAATGTTGCCCAATTTTTCGATCAAGAATACAACTAGATTTCAGGTCACGTACAAAATCAAATCTAAATACCGTTCGCGTGGGTATATACCTATACTTATATACAGCTATATTTGTTTACTAACGAACTGAAACAAAAGTTTTAAATCAGTTCTAAGTTCAACCTAATTACAACCATGACACCTAGCAATAAAGTAGCAAATTTTCAAAATATTATCTTATACTTACGATCATTCGTCACAAAAAACGAGCAAAGCAATAAATTACTCCTGTCACTTAGAAATTAAAAGACATAGGTTAAACAACATTTAGTGTGAAATCAACCTTAAAGAGATACAAATAAAGTTCTCACAAATACAAATAAAAAATAAGAGCTCAAGTTTCAAGTGAGTATTTTGATCGAAGCATTTTTTGGATATTTTTACTAGTTTTTAGATGGCGTAAGTCTTTAAATGTAAGGATTACAATGAATTGGCATACCAGGAAAGAAACACAGTTAATTCATGTAACTGTGGATTTTGTCTAGTTATGAGTAGTTGAAAGCAGCTAGATTATCCACCTTTTGGCTAGATTTCACCACTTTTCTAGTTGTTTTAGCCGCTTTATTATTTAGTAGACGGAAGTCACATTACATTGAAGTTCTTCACGAACTTGTACCGTGGTGTGTCCGGCCCAAGAATAAACGCCTCCATCTCCTCGCGTGGATGTCGTAAAAACCGACTAAATTACCTGGACTTGTTTGTAAGATTCGTTGGTATTAGATTTGTCCTGGCTGCTAGCTTATTTAGGGAATGTGTTAATACTGGAAGAAAGCGTTAGCCGAGTCAGTCGTGGAAAAGCAATGGCGGCGATGAGGCTACCACTTGTCACGCCTTTTCCCACGATATTGCAACCCACTGTTGTGAAAAATGGCTCATTTGTGGTTCTGCCTACCCTTCAGGGAAAAAGGCCTATGTCTATGTGTCTATGTATGTATGTATGTATGTGTCAGTTTTGGACACTATCAGCTTTGGTTAACTATTATTGAATCAGCAATTGTATTTATTGGAGTTTTGGGTAATGTTACCGAACGTATCAGATAGCTTCAGCCATTTTTCGGGTAGAGTTTGCCAGTTTTTGGGTAATTTCATCCACTCTCTCGGTGGTGGTAACCCATATTTCAGTAATTTTATCTAGTTTTAGGTAATGTCAGTCAAATTATGAACGATCTCGCTACTTTACAGTAGAAATATCACGCTTAGATATATAGATAGATACATAGATTAGATAGATTAACTCTTTATTGTACACAAATAACACACAGAAATACAAAACATAACTTAATAACAAAAAATAACAGAAATTCACAATGGGCAGTCTAATCGCTTATAGCGATTTCTTCCAGACAACCTTAGGATGGAGACGTTACTATACTTAGCCACGTTTATTATACTGAACTTTTTGATGGCGCACTTTTTACGTAAATCTAGCCACAAAGCTCGATCACAGTTGGCAACAATTCCTTGCATTACAAACTATTTGAAAGCATTGCTAGGGGACTTCAATACACCCGTCCCCCTCCTGCCTATTGTGCGGTTAAAGAGGGAGCGAGATAGGAAGTCGATAAAAGATGACCCATTTTCAAGACACGTGGGCACAAAGCCTAGTTTTCCGCGATAGAGTTCATATAGGGGAGTCAAAAGGAGGGATATGTTTTTGAATAGAAAGAATAGGACGGTGTTTGGTTTCCAAGGGGCCGTTTCTTAGGTCACTTGGGGCTCTTGTTTGAATTACAATATTTGGAATCCATAGTGATAAATATGACTGTTTTTACATAGAATATAACATTTAAACTAGCGTCCGTCCGTGGCTTCGCTTAATTTATACCGGGATAAAAATTCGCCTGTAGCTCAATCCAGTTCATAACCGATCGGTGGGTCAAATTTAATCGAAATTGGTTAAGCCATTTTAGTGTGGTCGTGTAACAAACATCCAATCATCCACACTTTGTCAAGAATATTCTATATTTTTTCTTTTTAATAGGCCTCGCACGGCTTGTGCATTTGTCATTTTCAAGTACAAGTATTGTATTTTTTATATAATTTGCAACGTTACAATCCTTCCAAGTCGTCAAAGACACAGTCAAGTCATGTTTTAGTACAACGGTGGCCGTTTTACTTAAACTTTGGCAATAATCACCAATTTGAAAAGTCACGCAATACACTTCCATTTCATTTCACTACACTTGTGCTTATAGACGAGCTACATTGGTTAAGATGCCACCAAAATAAGACAAAGCAAGAAATCAAATAAAAGTATACGTAGTCACTCTTCGAAAATGGTGGGAAGAGTCCCATAAAGTTACTTCTCTCTCTTCTTATAATTCTTATAATCTCGGGAACATGCGCGCTTTCTGACAACTCACCTCCTTGGTAATAAGCAACATGGCTGATAGTACCAACCTCTCGGAAAAATGCGCGCTTCCTGTAATACACTTCCGTCCCTTTTCTCGAAATCACTCCCACAAATTGCAGGAAAGCGAGAGGAAAGGTGTTACATCGAGTCTAAGGCTGCCATGAATGTAGGCATCCTGAATAAGGTAAAGCGTTACTTCACACCAGGACAGCTTCTCAGTTTATATAAAGCACAAGTCCGGGCTGGTATGGAGTACCTACTGCTGCCATGTTTGGGATGGCTCGGCCAAACACCAGCTTGCTGTCTTGGACTCGATCGAACGTAGAGCTTTCAGGCTTATAGGTGAGCAACATATGGCGGAGACTAAGATCCAGAGTCTCGAGCACCGCCGTAAGGTCGCTTGCCTTGCGATCTTCTATAGGTTACATTTCGAGGAATGCTCCCAGGAACTTCACGATTTGATCCTACCATCTCCTTTTCATCATAGGACGAGCAGACGCACGGCTCGGTACCATCCTTACCTCATTAGTATACCCTCTATTCGTACTAAACTTTTCAGTTCTACCTTAATACTGCGAACTGTTAAGGAGTGGAATAAACTACCGTCGTCTGTCATTCCTGAAAACTATAATCTGGGTCTCTTCTAGACCTTTGTGTTCCATCTTTGGCCACATCGTCACTTACCTAAAGGTGAGATCGTGGTCAAACATAGGTATAGCAAAGATAAAAAAAACACATCCAAAAGAACATTCTAAATTACATCTTTCTCGAAAAATCTTGTGACCTTACGGGTCGACCTCAAACTTGAATCATAAGTAGGTCACAGACTGACCTGACACGCTAGCTATCGAATGCCCTAATCTGACCTGTGAGGCTGTGACCTCTGAACTTGGACCTTAGGTCAAAGAGGTCAAAGTTTCGGTGGCTGTGGCCTAGTTCGCTGTATCTGTCTGAAGTTCTTTTGGTAGGAAGATGGCATTATATGCGCTTAGGGACCTCTTGTAGACATAAAACCAGTGTTTCCACTTTTAGGGATCTCCCTTTTTTTCAGGGCGAAACGCTACTACTCACTACATTGCTACGCAGGACGTTGCGGGTTCGATTCCCGCCTCGGAACAAATATTTGTGCGTTCTGCAGATATTTGTTCAGGGTGTTCTGGGTGTTTTCCATGTATAATAAAAAATATCTATCTATGTAATGTATTAAGTAAGTATATCAGTTATCTAGTACCCATAACACAAGCTCTGGCTTAGCTTAGGGCTAGATAATGTTGTGTGAACTTGTCCAGCATTATTTATTTATTTATTTATTTTACAAGCTTTATATTAACTTGCAATGTATGTCCGGGTGGAATATGTTTGTCCGGGTGGAATCTTGCAACTGAATTTTAAAGCGCAGTTATCCTCAACCGAATGAGATGATATTTGGCATAACTGTCAAGTTCTAATGACAATACAATATGATGTGACAGCGAGCTGATCTGATGATGGAGACGGAAGGTGGACAACGGAACTCCTCGATGGATAATAGTAGACTGGCCGTGTTTAGGCTCATTTTGATCAGCACACGGTTACGTTACTAATTTTATAAAAGATTGTATTGAAAAATATATTATTCACAAAAAACTTATTTTTAGCTACTTGAATTTTGGATCAAGCAGATGGCCCACCTGATGTTAAGCAGTAACCTCTGCCTTTAACAGTGCATTACCTCATAGGTCACATCCACTAGGACGCACCCTATGTGGAATTGCACTGCACCCGCTACCCTGAGACATAAAGACGAAAAGTCTCATGTGCCTGTAATTTCACCGGCACCCATAACCTTCAAAACGGAACACAGCAATGCGAGCAACGCGAGCGATGTATATTTTTCACAAAAAACTTATTTCATACCAAATGCGTTAAATAGGTTGAAAATGTCCCTACCCACCCGAATATCAAATAAATGCGTTAGATAGGTTGAAAATGTCCCTACCCATCCGAATCTCAAATAAACGCGTTAGATAGGTTGAAAATGTCCCTACCCATCCGAATCTCAAATAAATGCGTTAGATAGGTTGAAAATGTCCCTACCCACCCGAATCTCAAATAAATGCGTTAGATAGGTTGAAAATGTCCCTACCCATCCGAATCTCAAATAAATGCGTTAGATAGGTTGAAAATGTCCCTACCCATCCGAATCTCAAATAAATGCGTTAAATAGGTTGAAAATGTCCCTACCCATCCGAATCTCAAATAAATGCGTTAGATATGTTGAAAATGTCCCTACCCACCCGAATCTCAAATAAATGCGTTAGATAGGTTGAAAATGTCCCTACCCACCCGAATCTCAAATAAATGCGTTAGATAGGTTGAAAATGTCCCTACCCACCCGAATCACAAATAAAATTCACCACAACATAGCCTCAAGCTATTAGCTTAAACAGAAACCTCGTCGAATGCGTCTCGCATACGAAATTGTTACATTGTGTATTCACGAGTGGATTGTGTAATAGGTATCTACCGTCTGAATAGTTTTGTACGTATATATCGAAGACTGGTAGCGCTTTGAAGTTTGAATGATTTCGAATGCTTTATTTGATACTAGTGTTTGCCTGCGGCTTGGACTCACTTTTACCGCGGTAAAAGTATATATAGCCTATAGTTCGATTGTTAATTTGATTAAAAGCCAGCAGCTTAGGGACGCTTCCGTCTGGTAGTGATTTGGATCAGTTGAGCTACTTTTAGATCGCTTGCAGCGGTCTTCAGGTAGCACAACTGTTTCATATGTATTTTGTTCATACCTTGTATTATTCTTTCTGTAAATAAATGTATTTGATTAAAATTATTATTTTTACGTTATTCCTTTGTTTTAAGATACTATGTTACTCAAGAGAAATTATTATTTTTTGTCCATTCTTTCGATTGGCATCATAAAAATACGGAGATGTTTTTTTTCACATTTAAGTCGGTTCGATTCCCAGACGAAGCAAGTAATTTTTAGAAAATCTTTGAATGCAGTATTACTAAGTTTTAAAAATAAAATAAAGTCTCCTTTCAGCAAAATATCCAATCTACAATATTAAAGGTACTTTCCCTTCATGTCGCATAGTCTTGGGACGACCTGTATACCCATAGGTACCTACTTTAACATGTTATGTTTATACTTTCTGCGGTAAGCCACGCGTAGCCATTATCAATAAAAAACTTGAAAACCGCGTTAACTTGTTTGACATACCTAATGTTACGTACTCATACAAACTCATACATTAAATAACAATCACGTATGTTACCACAGACTTGCGTAACTTCAAACTCAATTTGTAAGTTGGGGAATTTACGGAGCCTTACACCATCTAGCGGTGAGTAGTGGTACTAAATTTGGGTGAATTTCGGCAATGTTTTTCGTCTGTTACAAGAATGTTTAATTAATTTAAACATTATTTATATGTATAATTTAATGATTACTTGACTAAATAACTACTGCTGAGCGTCATTAGTAACGCTAACATAAGTTACGCTAACTTCATTTTATTCATAATAGATGGCGCTGTAATAAATTTCACACGGAGCAGTGACCTTTGAGGCGTATTTTGTAGGGTTCTGTAGCCTGACAAGAAACTCAATTATAAGATCTGCCAGTCTTTCCATTCATCCAACTTCTACGGTTATAAACCGAAATGCATCAAAGTATAGTGGGGGGGATAAACACCTTACCCTACCCTGAAGAGACCCAGATTATAGTTTTCAGGAAAGACAGACGACGGTACATTATTTTTGAAACTACCATTCACGACAAATCTTACAGAAACGAGAATTTCCCAACAAAACTGTGCAAAATATAGAGTTCTGAATAAATTAATAGGGAACCTGTGACGGAACCCAGCAATATGCGTGGCACAAAACGCACTTGGCGGTATTTTATCAAGTGGTAGTTATAATGATGTGGTTTTAAAAGCTTTGTATATATTCGATCACTTGTTTACCATAGTATTACTCATTAAGAGGCAGACAACAGTCAAATTCCGTCTCTATCGCACTCAGCAAAATTCAGGTAAGCTAGAAAGTAACAAAATAGCGCCCGCGGATTGAAAAGTGAACGAAAATCACGAAAAACAGTAATTAAACAAATATTTGCTGCGTAATCGAACATATAAATCTACCATGCCCTCTTAAATAATATTATTTGTTACAGTTATTAATGTTATCAATAGGTAATAGAGATATTTACATTATAAGCGCATTGTAGAGGTAAGTTCACGATTTTTTTCATCGAGAATAATCGAAATATTGTTTAAGGCTTTATCATGCCCTTGGAACTATGATGAAGATTTAAAAAAAATGGTGTCATTTACTGTGTAGTTTTTGCTAAATACCTACGTCTAAGTGAAGCCTATTTGCCTCTTGACATCCTCTTAATAGGTATATTTCTAGAATGTTCCAAGCTATAAAACGATAAAAATTATTTATGGAAATGCGTACTGGTATTTTTTCTTCACATTACATATTAATATTTGATATCATTATAAATGTATATAAAGAAAAACTTACTTACTACATCATCATGTCTTGCCCTTTTCCCAATTTATCTGTGGTCGGCGCAGTACGTCTGTTTCTTCCACACTCCCCTGTCAGCCGTCACCTCATCATTCACTCCCTTCTCATTCATATCATCTCTCACGCAATCCATCCATCTTTTCTTAGGTCTTCCTCTTCGTTTCCATCCACTAACATTCATATTCATAACTTTCTTAGTTACATGCGATACATCCCTCCTCATAACATGCCCATACCAAGCTAAACGATTTCCTTTCAACTTTTCTGTCACTGGTGCAATTTTCAAACTTCCTATTATATACTCATTACATAAACATTAATCTATACTATCTATACTAATATTATAAAGCTGAAGAGTTTGTTTGTTTGTTTGTTTGTTTGTTTGAACGCGCTAATCTCCGAAACTACTGGTTCGAATTGAATAATTATTTTTGTGTTGGATAGTCCAGTTATCGAGGAAGGCTATAGGCTATATAACATCACGCTACGACCAATAGGAGCAAAGATATAGTGGTAAATGTGTAAAAAACGGGAGAAATTATAAGTAATAAAATATCGCGGGCGGGCTGTTTTTCACCGGGGGCTACCCGTGCGAAGCCGGGGCGAGCCGCTAGTTAATTATATAAATATACCTACCTACTTCATACACAATACAAATATGTCAGAAAAGCTCTAATTTTTATATTGTTTTGATAATTTTATTCACCTATTACGTAATAATCTGAATAATATACAACCCACCACGTCTTATCAGTAATCTCTAATCAAGTAATCACGAATTCACGATACGACATTGTTTTTCAACAAATTCAACATCTGTCGTCTAGCAATTATAACGACGTCAGCTGTTGAGATAAGGTTGAACCCTCGGGGTGAATGTACGCGTTCGGCAGTTGGCTGAACTGTAGTACCACCACTCGTTGATAGATGGCGCAGGGATTCTTATGATAGGTATTTTTAGAATTAAACTTCGTTTAATTGTAATTTCTAGGTGTAAGCTGCCAAAAATAATTTTAAAGATAGCTGTTTGTGATTGATGAGTACGGGAAAAAAATAATTATGATAGGTTAATAATCAAATTTGCTAATAACAGTGTATTTTTCATTATCTACGAGTAGGTACCTAGTAGACATTTAATTTTCCTTATTTAACATTAATTTTAGTGCTGTAATCTTTATTATGATATAATTATGTTTTTTTTAACTAGTTTTCGGTTTTGTTGTTTACCGTAAGAACGCTAAAAACCAATACCTACGTAGGTACCTATGTAATTTTATCCCTTCAATAGTTCCTCTTTGGTGGTTCGTCCGTTCCTTTACTGGTTATTTCATAGTAACTCTGCGTTAGTTAGAAGACTACATTGAATTATGGTGAATTTATTTATTAATTTATAACTATCAATACCTATCTACACATTCCTTGAATGTGACCACGTACATATCTAAATAGACTGATAAAATAATTATACCTACACTATAAGAGCTATTAATGTGCCTATGATACATAAGTACCCAAAATAGTAGCGTTGTTAATTCACTCATAGTTCGTTGCCCCTTGATACCATAAATTGACCTTTAGTTCCGCTACTTGATAATAGATGGCGCTTACCCGGAAGTGTGTTTACGAAACATAAATCATTTTATTTACACTATCTACTAGTTTATCTCAAGTCTACTTATGAAATTATGTAGAAAAATATTTTTTGCAAAAACTTATGGAGTACCTATTTCCTAAATCCAGGGTCAGATAAAGAATTTTCTTTGAAATTGTAGTTCCGGTTTTCTCCGCTAGAGTGGTTAGTGGCGCTATTATACGTTCTGGAGTCCATTGCTCTTTGGCGCAGGTTATTGGTCCCTGACGTATAGTGTTTTGATAAAAAGATGAAAGTGTTTTTTCTGTATTGGAATTCAGTTCTACAATAGCCAATATTTTCGTTATAAAAAAAATTGCCAATTACGAAAAGTCTGCAAAGATCTTTACACTTCCGATTACCAAAATGGAAAATTAAAAAGGGCATTCCAAAAAAATACATCTGAATTGGTTTTGATAGAATTTGAACTGATTGTATAGTATTTATCAAGTTTATGACCTCAATAACTTGATCAAAATAAGATTCAACTTGGTGTTTTTTTTGGAAGAAAATATTAAATTACCCTGGTTTTGACTAATATAACATAATATAATATAATTCATTTATTAAATCAGACATTATTAGGTCCTTTATTTGTTAGTATTATTCTGATCAAAAACCGGGTAATTTAACATTTTCTTCAAAAAAAAAACAATCCAATAAAACACTAAGTTGAATCTAATTTTGATCAAGTTATTGAGAGCCAGCCAGCCCTGGAAATTAATATATATTTGCTGCATATTATTGAGAGCCAGCCAGCCCTGGAAATTAATATATATTTGCTGCATATTATTTCTTCATTCTTATATTTCATCTTCGTATGGCATACACATGCCATTACAGATAAAATGATATTGGAATTGAATATCAATAAGTTTTTTGAGAAAAATATATTTTTCAATACAAGCTTAAATAAGATTAGTGATCGTAACCGTGTGCTGATCAAAATGAGCCTAATCACGGCCAGTCTACTATTATCCATCGAGGAGTTCCGTTGTCCACCTTCCGTCTCCATCATCAGATCAGCTCACTGTCACCATCGTATTGTATTGTCGTCGGAACTTGACAGGTTTGCCAAATTTCAGCTCAATAGGTTGAGGATAACTGCTCTAAAATTCAGTTGCAAGATTCCACCCGGACAAACATACCTACATACATTGCAAGTTAAATAACATACATTCATACATACATAGACACTTCGACCAAAGTAAAATAAATGGACTGGCCTTACCAATACAAAACGTTCGTGAAAAATAAGACAATTCGGATTTAGGGTACGGTCAACAAATAAACTATCTATCTATCTATCTATCTATCCAGCCACTGCTGAGTAAAGGCCTCTTTATAGCGCCACTCCTGGCGGTCTTGTAAATAAACTAGGTGAAATTAAATTATTGAACTTCTTAAAAACTGTATTTTTTTAATACTTAATACTTTAACAGATGCAATGTGTTTTCTAAAGTTATTTCAGTAGGTTTATAGTACAAAAAATCGCCGAAAAAAATGCAATTATTGAATGAAACTTTTACAAAAATACATGGTTCCCTTCTGTTTTATGTAGTTACGTATCTATTTTTCAGCTTTCAAACATACACAATAAAAATCAATAGAAAAGCAAGTCCACCTAAGTAAGGTCTTCAGCTTAATCAATTTGTGAAAAATATATTTTTCATCACTCAATAAACTAAGAAAATATCATAAAAATCGTACGGAAACATAAATGTATAAAAATTCCAGTATTTAAGAAACTGCAGAGTGCAGTTTTAAGAATTTTGCACAATGAGTTTTTTTATACTACTTGGAATGACAGATCAAGAAGATGGCCCACCTGATGTTAAGTGGTACCCTCTGCCTATGAACAGTGCATTACCTCAGGTCACGTCCACCTAGGACGCGCCCTATGTGGCATTCCACTGCGCCCGCCACCCTGAAACATAAAGATGAAAAGTCCCATGTGGCCGTAATTTCATCGGCACCCTTACCCTTCAAACCGGAACACAGCAATGCGAGCACTACCGCTTTGCGGCAGAAACAGGTATGGTGGTAGTACTTCCCCGGACGAACTCTTTCACAAAAAAGCTCTACTACTACTAACCGTTTTTTGGCGTATAGAATTAATTGTGTAGAAAATTATCAGAGCAAATACGGGAAAATGTATTCCACTTCCAAAAGTCGTCTGTTCTTGCTCGTCTTATGACTTCTATCCATTTTTGTTTACCTTCGATTTTTTTTGGAAAGCTATAACGTTAATTAACATGCCATTACATATTATATGCAATTACCTAAAGCGACGTGCTTAGCAATGTTTTGACGTAAATAATGCGAATTACAATTCTAAATCAATACGATACCCCTTAGGCATCAGATTTTTTTTGCAGTCTGTACCGGACCATCCGTCATGCGTGAAGTCTTGTCAAATGTTTCGTCGCTGTAGTTGGAAAACTAAATAAGTAATAACAACAACAAAACCAACATCGCGAGAAAAACGCGATTTACTGTTTTATTGCGTCAAAAATGGCAAGAATTTTTTTATCGTAACTAATTTTTCAGTCCGTGTTTTGATATGTTATAGATTGGTACTGTATCTATTTTCGAATTTAATGATAATACATTTTAGTTCTTTTGATTAAGAGAAAAAAATAAAAAAACGACTATGTATTTTTACCTCGCCAAAGTTTTGAATAATTGAAATGATCTATTATTTACTCATTTGAATGTGACAATCCTATCCATGGGTATAGATTTATATAATAATAAAATACATTTTAAAATAAAACCAACTTATAATCATTTCTTTTTATCAAGACTGAATATTAGAAAACTACTGAAACACCTACATTATTTTAGCAGACTTATAAATTCAAAGTAAGTGACATAACAAACTTATCATACGACTAATGCTTATAAAATCAACAAAATGAAAAAATGTTTGTGGAACACAATAATTCTAAGTATCAAAAAGAAAAAGGTATGTCGACTAAAATTAAAACTATCTACGAGTATAAACTTGTGTCTGTTAACTTTCATTCAGAGTGGGGAACATTGAGATAATGTCCTGGGGCGTAGTCCTCCTTGTCGCTCGTCCTCTAGAGCAAGACGTGTCCATCGACATGTATGGGCCATCATAACCATGCAATAAAGTCGATTTCGCAAAATGTGTTACTTATGTAGTTTTCCTACCACACGACGATTTATAAGTTTTTTATCAATTGATGAAAATTATATTACAAAACCTTTACTTATGAATTAAATGCGATGCCTGAAGCTTTATTTGTATTTCTTGTGTTGTTTGCACTTGCAGAAAAGCACAGGAAGGCATTGTATTACCAAGGTATCTAATTTTGGTATTTTTCAGCATAGCTGTCACTCGTTGCCGTGACAAAGACTGACTGAAGCGAAGTATACTAGCTAGGTCTGTTTAGAAGCTTCAAAACTATCGTTCCCTAAGGCCCGTCCATTCATTTTATTTACGTCGATGCATAGACATACGCCTTTTTCCCCGAATTGGCCCATTTGAGGCTCTGCCAGAGCCTCAAATGGGCCTCTTTTCACTGTGGGTTGCACCATCGCGGGATATAGACGTGACAAGTGGTGAGCTCATCGCCGCCATTGCTTCCCACAACTGACTCTGCTAACGCTTTCTTCCAGTAATAACACAACAAGTCCGGGTAATCCCTTAGTCGGCTTTTACAACATCCACAGGAGGAGATGGAGGGGTCTATTCTTGGGCCGGACACACCACAGCTTGTAAAAAGCTTGTAAAATTGGTTCAGGGCTTTATACAGGTTTCGGAGAGTCTCCACAGTGCCACAGCAACGACTGGGACTGTAAACAAATAAATAATAAATAAATAATGCTGGACAGTTCACACAACATTATCTAGCCCCAAGCTAAGCAGAGCTTGTGTTATGGGTACTAGATAACTGATATACTTAACACAATATATTACATAGATAGATATTTTTTATTATACATAGATAATACCCAGAACACCCTGAACAAATATCTGCGTTCACACAAATATTTGTTCCGAGGCGGGAATCGAACCCGCAACCTCCTGTGTCGCAGGCGAACCATAGCCCGCCGCGCCACAGAGGTCGTCGTAAATACCTCAATTCACTTAATTATAACCAGACGAGGTAAAACTACAACTCCATACAAAGTTCGACTCATCCAAAATGTAGGTCGACGACCCAGAAAAATATTGAGAAACATTAATCAAATTAGTTAGAATCACACGTAAGTGCATTTTGCAAAATTGTGAAGGAAAACTACAGCATTTCCTGCCTGTTTTCAAAACCAAACTCATATAGTATGTCCGGCTCTGAATAGACCACTCTCCTCCCGTGGATGTCATAAAGGCGACTAAGATACGCCAGGGGATGGGCCGTAGCATCCACCGAAGTTTTATTTTTTTATACTTCTTGATATGACGGATCAAGCAGATGGCCCACCTGATGTTAATAAGCGGTACCCTCTGCCTATGAACAGTGCATTACCTCATAGGTCACGTCCACCTAGGACGCACCCTATGTGGAATTGCACTGCGCCCGCCACCCTGAGACAAAGATGAAAAGTCTCATGTGCCTGTATACCATTCAAACCGGAACACAGCAATGCGAGCACTACTGATATGCGGCAGAAATAGGTATGGTGGTAGTACTTCCCCGGACGATCTCTCACAAAAAACTCTACTACTACTAAGCACCTATACTGCAATCATCAATCCTAACTCACCTTGCTCCGTGGGAGCTCGCCACTCGTCACGTATATTTCCCACGATGGTGCAACCCACAGTACCTACAGTATCATCTGATGACGTGATACTTCGTTACGTATGTTGCTAGCTCATGGCAATGAAAGGTCAATGACCTCAATGCCTATATTTTAGGTATGACGATAACATTGTCCGTGGTGTGTCCTGCCTAAGAATAGACCCCTCCGTCTCCTCCCGTGGATGTCGTAAAAGCCGAATAAGGGATTACCCGGACTGTTAGTAAGATTCGTTGGTATAAGATTTGTCCTGGCTGCTAGCTTATTATGGAATGTGTTATTACTGGAAGAAAGCGTTAGCCGAGTCAGTCGTGGGAAGCAATAGCGGCGATGAGCTCATCACTTATCACGTCTATTTCCCACGATGGTGCCATCCACAGTGAAAAAAGGTCCATTTGAGGGTCTGCCTACCCTTTCGGGGAAAAAGGTGTGTGTCTATGTATGTATGTATGTACATGTCCAACAGTATCATCTGATGACGTAATACTTCGTTACGTATGTTGCTAGCTCATGGTAATGAAGGTCAATGACCTCAATGCCTATATGTAAGGTATTTGATAACATTATCAAATCTATGCGTCACAGTGATATATATTATCTATATATATAATCGTTGCGTGACTGATTGACTCTGAGGAAGGTCCCCCTCTCGATGTATCAAGGTTGCAGGAAGTCAGTGGCTGGACGCCGCTCAGGACATTTTTTTTAGTTACTTGAATCACGGAACGAGCATATGGCCCATCCTCTGCCTTTAACAATGCATTACATCATAGGTCACGTCCACCTAAGACGCACCCTAAGTGGCACTCTGTCCACCTTCCGTCTCCATCATCAGATCAGCTCGCTGTCACCGTCGTATCGTATTGTCATCTGAACTTGACAGGTATGCCAAATTTCAGCTCAATCGGTTGCGTGGAACTGCTTTATAAATAAGTTTCAAGATTTGACCACATACTTAGTGAAGTTTATAAAAGCGTTAATTCCCAACACTAGCAGCGCCCCGTGGTTTCACCCGCGTAAGTCTCGATCCCGTTGGAATATCGGGATAAAAATGTGCCCATGTATTATTCCGGGAGTCCAGTTATCTATTATCTATTTCGACGACCTCTGTGGCGTGGCGGGCGAAGCTTGGCCTGCAACGCAGTAGGTTGCAGGTTCGATTCCCGCCTCGGAACAAATATTTGAGCGATCGCAGATATTTGTTCAGGGTGTTCTGGGTATTTTCTATGTATAAGTAAAATATCTATCTATTTAATATATTGTATTAAGTATATCAGTTATCTAGTACCCATAACACAAGCTCTGCTTAGCTTGGGGCTAGATAATGTTGTGTGAACTGTCCAACATTATTTATTTATTTATTTCTGCCGCAAAGCAGTAGTGCTCGCATTGCTGTGTTCCGGTTTGAAGGGTCGGTGCCGGTGAAATTACAGGCACATGAGACTTTTCATCTTTATGTCTCAGGGTGGCAGGCGCAGTGCAATGCCACATAGGGTGCGTCCTAGGTGGACGTGACCTATGAGGTAATGCACTGTTCATAGGCAGAGGTTACCGCTTAACGTCAGGTGGGCCATCTGCTTGTTCCGTCATTCAAGTAGTATAAAAAAAAAACTCCCTTCCAAATTTCATTCAAATCCGTCCAACCTTTTTAGCGTGAAGAAGTGACAAACACACTCACACACACACAAACTTTCGCATTTCTAATATTAGTGGGATAATCGGTGTACAATAACCTCCTGTTTGTAAGTCGGTTAAAACATGATTTCCACCATGACCACAGTCTTTCGACAACCAATTGTCAGTATTATCAAACGCGCAAAAAGTCACGTGGTATCTTGCCTCTCGCTCTGACGTTCGACGACCGGTTATTGACCTGCCAAAATTTGGGGGTCAACGAACGACCGCGAGTTGAATGCTCGAGGGAGACGTTTTTCGCGAGTTTAGACTATTTTTTCGCGAAGATTCTGTAGTTGTACGGTTTAGAAGCAATATTTGAAGTAAAATGAAATTTAACATTATTTTAGAAAAAAAATGTTTTTATTAATTAATTCCTTGCCGTCAAGGTCATCGTTCGCAATTTTTCGTCAACTTTTTTTTTCTTTTATTTTTCGTTTATCTTTTATATTATTGACGTTATTTATTCAATTAATTTTGTTATAAATAATTCTACGTAATTTTGTACATACTTATATTATTATTTATCTAATAAATGTATGTTTAATTTATTTAATAATTATTATAAAAAAGTATTCCTGCTCAATACTTTTACTTTCATTTAATTCATAATTTTACTACTCCAATATTTTATAAATGCTTCTCAAGGTCACTATTTGGTTGACCTTGACTCCTAACTTTGAAATCCACTAAAGCTTACTTGATAAACTACACAAACCTTCTTTTATCAACCTTTAAAAAAAACACACTAGCTAACCGGGCCGCGTCTTCGTGCGCGTGCAATCTTCTAATTTATCTTGTAATAGATTTTATCAACAATCATATCGTAAAATCCTGATTAAGAACTCAAAAGTAATGTTTTACGACATACCTTAACATTACCTTCGACTGTAATAAATATTAGTTCATGAAACTGTTACGTAAGGGTTATTAAAACACGTGTGAGTTCAAAAACCGAGCTTTAGGGAGGGTTTTAACAGTTTCACACGAGTGGTTTTAATACCTAGTTACGTGCAGTCTTAGATAGTCTACAGATTACATGCTTAGAGTGTTTTATACACTATTATCTATACTCATGCAATAATACTTTAGTTTGACAAAGCACACACACACACACACACATAGACACACGCCTCTTTCCCCGAAGGGGTAGGCAGAGCCTCAATGGGCCTCTTTTCACTGTGGGTTGCACCATCGTGGGATATAGACGTGACAAGTGGTGAGCTCATCGCCGCCATTGCTTACCAAAGCTTGACAAAGTACATGAAAAATAATAACGTAAACAGCGTCAAATGAATAAAAAAAACAATAACCTTCTACCGCATGCTAGCCATAGACACAGAATAAATAATAGTACAAGTACCCTAGACCATAGACAATGTCAAGAAAATTAGTAAAATTTTAAAAAAACCTCCTTGGTCTTGCTTTTTAATGTCAAAAAAAAACATATTTAAAGTTATATTTTATTTAGTTAGGAATACATAGCTTTATTTTGGTCAGTTTAATTGTACATGTCCGGCCTGAGAATAGACCTCTCCGTCTCCTCCCGTGGATGTCGTGAAAGCCGACTAAGGGATTACCCGGACTTGTTGATAAGATTCGTTGGTATAAGATTTGTCCTGGCTGCTAGCTTATTTTGGAATGTGTTATTACTGGAAGAAAGCGTTAGCCGATTCAGTCGTGGGAAGCAATGGCGGCGATGAGCTCACCACTTGTCACGTCTATATTCCACGATGGTGCAAACCACTGTGAAAAGAGGCCCATTGAGGCCCTGCCTACCCCTTCGGGGAAAAAGGCGTGTGTCTATGTATGTATAAATGAATTAAAAATTGTTTAGTTGCATATTACACATTTTGAAATGAATACCTATATTTTTCAGTAGTTTCTTCAGGAAACTGAAGTGCGGACTAACGATTTGGGGGTCAATATTCTACAAAGTTTAATGGCCTCGGTCAATAGAGCCCCTGGTGACTCTTTATAGTCTGTGACAAGCTCTGATTTTCTTTGACTGGTCTACAATTTGGGGTAAATAGTGTGTCTATATTTTGTTTCCCCCGACGCAAAAACGACGGGGTGTTATAAGTTTGACGTGTCTGTGTATGTGTGTGTGTCTGCCTGTGGCATCGTAGCTCCCGAAGAACGGAAGAACCAATTTCGTTTTTTTTTGTTTGAAAGGTGAATTTGTCTGGAGTGTTCTTAGCTATGTTTGATCAAAATCGGTTCAGCCGTTTGATTGAGTTGAGGGTTTTTTATTTTTTTTACAAAATTAGTTACTTGTGTATGATCTATTCTTTATGGCTTCAAGGAAAGCCTCCTTCAACGCTAATATCTACATATTTTTTTTATGTTACTTTGAATGACGGGTCAAGCAGATGGCCCACCTTATGTTAAGTGGTACCCTCTGCTTATGAACAGTACATTACCTCACAGGTCACGCCCACCTAGGATGCACCCTATGTTATGGTGACAGCGAGCTGATCTGATGATGTAGACTTGCGTAGAAGGTGGATAACGGAACTCCTTTATGGATAATAGTAGATTGGCCGTGTTTAGGCTCATTGTGATCAGCACACGGCTTCAATCACTAGTTTTAAAAAACCTGGTGTGTCCGGCCTGATAATAGACCCTTCCGTCTCCTCCCGCGGATGTAATAAAAACCGACTAAGGGATTACCCGGACTGTTAAGATTCGTTGGTATAAGACTTGTCCTGACTGCTAGCCTAGTAAGGAAAGTGTTATTACTGGAGGAAAGCGTTAGTCAGTAGTGGGAAGCAATGGCGGCGATGAGCTTACCCCTTGTCACCTGTATATTCCCAAGATAGTGCAACCAACAGTGAAAATAGGCTCATTGAGTTTCTGCCTAACATTTCGGGGAAAAAGGCTTGTTGAAAAAAATATTTTTCAACAAGAAAATTATGTTGATTCAAACGTAATATTATTATTATACATAGTCGAATTTATGGAAAATACTATTGATACCGTTGCAAATATCTGACTGTATCAAAAGTGTTATCTATTTGGTATCAATGACCGATACGGCTGCGCAGATTTGGATGTCAACGCTCTGTGCGCATACTGACTACGTCTTAATCTGTGATTAGTTGATTGAACGAATGGGAGTGAAGATTGCATCTTTTTGCTGTAGTCAAAGTGTGAATTTAGTAATATTACAATTGTTTTTTTTTTATGATTAATATATACAAGTGACTCGCCCCGGCTTCGCACGGGTAGTTCCAGGATGAAAAACAGACCCCCCCTCCTACCCCCCCCCGCATCCATCTACATACCAAATTCCATCAAAATCCGCTTAACCGTTACTGAGTGGAACCACAAATAACGCGGGCGTAGCCGCGGGCGTTAGCTAATAAACCATATCCTATAGCACTCAGCGATAATGTAGTGTATATTTTGTTTATCCATTATTATTATTTTATTCTATAATCAATACTTTTCGCAGCGCACGCGATGTAAAGAATATTTTAGGTAATTTTTTTACACTTTGGATTTTTAGTAAGGATCCCTAATTTTTTGGAAATAAAATATAGCCTATGTCACCCGGGGATAGTGTAGCTTCCCAACAATGAAATAATTTTTCAAATCGGTTCAGTAGTTTCGGAGCCTATTCAATGCAAACAAAATCAATCTTTCCTCTTTATAATTAGTACAGACTAGCGACTCGTCCTGGCTTCGCACTGGTAGTTTCAGGATGAAAAACAGCCGCCCCTCCTATCCTCCCCCCCTGGTATCCTATGTCACTCAAGGCGAATGTAGCTTTCCAATGGTGAAATAATTTTTGAAATCGTTTTTGATTTTAATAATTACAAACATACACACACAGTAAAATACAAAACTTTACTCTTTGTATTATTAGTGCAGATAGTGTAGACGTAGTTAAAAAATAACAAATTAGTTAACTTTAGAAAACTTAGAAGAATCTCTAGAAAAATTGGACAAAAAAAACATTTAGAACCGTGTTAATTACTTCCATGAAGGGGCCCTGGGTCATTTATTTATGAGCTGGGTCAGCGGTTACCCACCGTCCAATTTCAATTTCAATCGTAGCCTTAGAAATCAGCTTTTATTTAGTAAAAGTAAAACCTTACTATATTCCCATTTAACTGTAGCATTAGATAAGTGTTACTTATCAATATTGCATTAAAAAAGAGTCTCGTAACGTTGCGAAAGGTGATAAATAGCAAATAACTCGGAAAAATAAAATATTAACCTTGTACCAACTAAAATTACTCTATATACGAGTATGTCGAGTTTTTACCATCGCTCTTCCTGGCACCGTGACAAAGCTCATCCACACATCATAGATCCCTGGGTTTCTCGTACGACTCGTTTCTCGAGATCATTTCTTCCCCATACCTATAAACTTTGGAATGAGCTTCCATCTAAAGTTTTCCCGCTTGGTTACTACATGTGTCGCTTCAAGAAAAATGTTCATAAACTCCTTCAGGGTAGGCAACGCATCGACAATACCCCCGGTGTTGCCGGTGTCTATAAGCGACGGTGACCACTTTACATCAGGTGGGCCGTAAGCTAGTTTGCCTATTAGTTTCATAAAAAAAAAAAAAAAAAAATGTATCTTGTTGGTGGTAAGTTTTTTTACAAGCTTTATATTAACTTGCAATGTATGTCCGGGTGGAATCTTGCAACTGAATTTTAAAGCTGTTATCCGTAACCGATTGAGATGATATTTGGCATACCTGTAAAGTTTCGATGACAATACAATATTATGGTAACAGCGAGCTGATCTGATGATGGAGACGGAAGGCGGGCAAAGGAACTCCTCGATGGATAATAGTAGACTGGCCGTGTTTAGGCTCATTTTGATCAGCACACGGTTACGATCACTAATTTTATAGAAGCTTGTATTGAGAAATATATTTTTCATAAAAAACTTATTTGATATATTTCTGAAATCAATGGCATAGCAACACAATGGAGTCCCTTAAAAAAAATACACTGGACCTCTGGGACCCTCAAAAAATGAGATCTCGTAGTAAGTGGTTTCAGTTAGTCAGTCAGTCAGTCAGTCAGTCAGTCAGTTCGTCAGTCACGCAATGATTTGATATATTTTAAGATTGAATTTTCTAATATATATAACTAGTGGAGAGCCCGCGGCTTCGTTTTTTTTTTTCATAAAAACATCAACACCCTTAAGGGGTGTATTTAGGAAATTCCTTTACCTCCAAATTTCATTCCAGAATGTACCATCCAAATTTCAGATCTCTAGGATTTACGGTGGTAGTCAGCTAGTCAATTAGTCAGTCAGTTAGTCAGTTAGTCAGTCACAGTTCAAGTGAGTACTAGTCCGATCTTAAAAGGTAGGCACTTGAGTATCCTGTCTCATGTTCTCTCTGCCTACCTTTTAAGATTATGAGCGTGATGCTCATGAGATCGTGATGATACACGCCGTCTGCAAAACTAAGGAAGTAATAAGAGCTCTACTTAGACTGGTCGCTGTGTTCTGGCTCATTGAACTCGCAAATGGGAAGACAATTTTGGTAAAAATTTCACGAAAGTCGGAAAAAATATGGATAGAGGCCTCACTGCCTACCCTGTGTGGGTGATAGGCATATAATATACTTGCTTTATGAAAATGGCAATATTATAAAAACAACTATTATATATTCAATTAAAACTAAAACAAAACTAAACTAAAAACCTACCTATCAGATCAGCAAGCCGTCACCCGATGGCAGCGTGCCCAGAATGCTGGCTGCATTGCCAGGCTGAATGGCAATGCTTATTCGTTGACCAAAATAAAAGCCAGCATTCCGGTAACGCGTGGACTCAAAAAGACGCTCCGCAAGTTCCTTGAAAATTCTATGTGCCCCCACGGGCCTAGAGTTTCCACGCCAAACGGCTGAAAATTAGTTTTTTTTATACTACTAAGGTAGCTAGCAAGCGTACGGCCCACCTGTTGGTAAGCGGTTACCGTAACCTAAGGACGCCTGCAATACCAGAGGCATCACACGCGCGTTGCCGACCCTTTAAACATTTACAAACACCCCTTTTGAAGAACCCCATACTGTAGTCGCTTGGGGAAACCTCAGCAGGGAGATCATTCCACAACCTGAGCGTTCGCGGGAGGAAGTTCTTCTGAAACCGCTCAGTCTGGGGCCACCCTGGCTCTAAGGTGTGCGGATGAATCCTCTGCCGATGGCGAGCGGTGCGGTGAAAGAAGTTTGCTGTAGGCATCATGTCAAACAATTCCTCGGAACAAAACCCATTATATAAACGTTTTAAAGAGCAAGGAAGTGGCCAGAGGTCTGGCTATTTTTGTCGCAGTGTTTTGGCTCATTCAACTCGAATGAGTTCGTTGACCTCGCGTGGACTTTATCATTTGATAACAATGTTAGGTTTTATACCTATTCGAATTTATGTATGACCGCATAATTACTTATAAATGTGTTCGATAATTTAGAGAAACTATTTAATCAAACCAAATCAAATAAATTTATTTCGAGCGAAACTCGTAAAGTAGGGTAATATAACATAATCAAACAATAAAAAAAAACAAAAAAAAAAAACTGGTCTTCTCGTGGTTTTTCCTGCCCAGAATAGACCCCTCCATCTCCTCCCGTGGATATCGTAAAAGCCGACTAAGGGGTTACCCGGACTTAGTAAGATTCGTTGGTATAAGATTTGCCCTGGCTGCTAGCTTATGTGTTATTACTAGAAGAAAGCATTAGGCGAGTCAATCAGGGCCTCTTTTCACCGTGGGTTTAGCCATCTTGGGAAATAGACGTGACAAGTGATGAGCTCATCGCCGCCATTGCTTCCCACGACTGACTCTGCTAACACTAACACGTTCCATAAGCTAGCAGCCAGGACAAATCGTAACAACAAGTCCAGGTAATCCCTTAATCCCTTAATCCACAGGAATAGAATAGAATAGAATAGAAATAATTTATTTTGAACAGCAGCATACACACAGTCAAAAAAATAAAATATTTGTTGCTGTGTGTATAGTGCGGCCAAAAAAGGTCCGTGCTCAGCATAATGCTGCAGTGAACTGCAACGCTGATTTTCAGCACGGACGCTGATTTTCAGCACGGAACAGGAGGAGACAGAGGGGTTTTTTCTTAGGCTTATTCCGTTATTAATTAATTAATCTTTTCATACAAATTCATTGCATAACTTCAAGCAATTTTCCACCATGTCTAGAAAGCCAGTCATCGTAAGACGCGAAACTCAGATTGTCGCCTCCTACCTTCGTGGATGAACTCCCAGGTTCAAGGCCGAATTTCAAACGATGAAGTCATTTTGGCTGCCCTCCCACATCCAGGTCTATTAGTAAATATCTTCTACCAAGGCTATGACGAACTCTAAACACATCCAGGTCTATTAGTAAATATCTTCTACCAAGGCTATGACGAACTCTAAACACAGCAAAAGGTTCAGATTTGGCGTTCAGAAGGTCGAACTGAGGGCGTTCACACCGTCCATGTTCACGCCTTGAGCAACGACCTCTGCAGTCATGATGACGTCGGAATATTCGACGTATTTGGGTGACGAATTGTATCGTAAATAATTATGTGAATTAGACTGAATAGTCTCGGTCTAAGAAACCCTCTGTCTCCTCCCGTGGATGTCGTAAATGTTGACAAAGCGATTACCCCGACCTTTGAAGTCATGATGACAACGGAAAATGACGTATTTGGGTGACGAATAGTACAATAAATAATATAAATAATTATGTGAGTTAGGCCGAATAGTTTCTGCCTAAAATACCCTTCCGTCTCCTCCCGTGGATGTCGTAAAAGCTGACTAAGGGATTACCCGGACTTGTTGATAAGATTCGTTGGTATAAGAGTTGTCCTGGCTGCTAGCTTAGTTGTTACTGGAAGAAAGCGTTAGCAGAATCAGTCGTGGGAAGCAATGGCGGCGATGAGCTCACCACTTGTCACGTCTATATTCCACGATGGTGCAACACACTGTGAAAAGAGCCTATTGAGGTATGAGGTGGTGAGCTCATCGCCGCCATTGCTTCCCACGACTGACTCGGCTAACGCTTTCTTACAGTAATAACACATTCCATTATAAGCTAGCAGCCAGGACAAATCTTATACCAACTAATATTATCAGCAAGTCAGGGTAATCCCTTAGTCGGCTTTTACGACATCCACTGGAGGAGACGGAGGGGTATATTCTTAGGCCGGACACACCACAGCTTCTACAAGGGTCTGTTCTAGTCCAGATAGAAAGACAAAAAGCTCTACTAAATTACACCAAACAGTCACATACCTAATCCTGATCGTTTTTTCGGAGTAGGACAGATTCTGGATTGGCCAGATTCGTAATTAGGCAAATTTGCTACTCGATAGATTCATGATTTAGGCAGATTCTTGGGATTTTCCTGTGTCATGGTCCCGTGTGTGTGTCATATTTGTCCCGCAGCGGGAATCGAACCCGCTCTCACATCTCCTCGGCTCTAGCCAGTCACACCACGGAGGTTTTAGCGCATATTTCCGGGAGGCGCCTGCCATGTCTTCCAGGCTATTAATTCGGCGCGGCTGAGGTCGTTGACCTAGAGTTACTGTCGGATAATTTACAAACAATTACAGACACTCTTTTTAACCCCCGACGCAAAAACGACGGGGTGTTATAAGTTTGACGTGTCTGCGTGTGTGTGTATGTCTGTGGCATCGTAGCTCCCGTACGGATGAACATATTGCGTTTTATTTTTTTTTGTTGGAAAGGTGAATTTGTCTGGAGTATTCTTAGCTATGTTTGATCAAAATCGGTTCAGCCGTTTCATTGCGTTGAGGGTTTTTTTAATTTTTATAAAATTAATTACTTTTTAAGGAACAAACTTTTGTGAAAGGACGTTGCCAGGGTTCCTTTCAAAGTGATTGAACAAAAAAAAAATTGAACAAATTATGTACCATATATTTTTTTGATGACGTAATGTGCCGATGACGAAATCCTTCCACTCAAAGTTTGGACTCAATCAGACAACTAGGTCAATAAAGGCATGTATAATTTACAAACAAACAAACATACAGGGCAATGTAATCAACGCTTGCAAAGATCTATCTAGCGTGATAGATCGCCCGGGTGTTAGTCTGACACAATTCGCCGAACCACGGTCAATGATCTAGGGTGATTGACCATACTGACCTATACTATATTGATTTGTTCACTTTTTGTTACGACTAGAGTTCTTAGTCATTTCTAATGAGGTCTCTTGTGATTTCTTGTGTTTTTTTTAAGATGAGTCATTGTACATTTTGGCGGCAGGGATCTACACTTCTCTCAGCAAAAAGGGTTTATCATTTTCGAATTTAAAAAAAAGTAGTTTGATTTGGTTCGATAGATGGCGCTGACTAAAATGTGTTTGTTAAAATTAACAAATGCACTGTCTGTGCTTTTGTGTGATAGTAGCAAAATACCTCGAAAATATATCACTACGTGGTTGACTTTAACATTTCACTTTATTTTGAAAGTTGAGTACAGAGCTGGCGCCATCTGTTTTCAAGGGTTGATGTGAAACTGCCGTGAAAACCCCTCATTACAAAACTAATGACAGTGATAGTGACCTGATTTTTCATACCATAAATGCAAAAGTTTGTGAGTGTGTTTGCTTGTTACCTCTTCACGCTGAAACGGCTCGACGTATTTAAGTGAAATTTGGAATGGAGATAGCTTGACTCCCGGAATAACACATAGGCACATTTTTATCCCGATATTCCCACGGGGTCGAGACCTATGCGGGTAATACCGCGGGGCGCTGCTAGTAAAAACTACCTGTAGATGGTGAAATGGTATAATTCCTATCATTCCACTTCAGCCTTCAAATTTTAGATGCCCAAATGGTATTTGCCATTAAAATAGCCAACAATGAGGGGTTCCGTCAACCGCTCAACCACGGCCTTGGGGGTCCGTTGACCCTCGTCACGCGATAGCCCGCTACAAGCTAATCGGATTTTAACGCCCGTTAGTATACTGTACCTGATGGAAAATGGAAACGTGGTGAAGACAACGGTTCAAAAAGGTTTTTTTTTGTTTTTTCAACAATTTTTTTTTTTTTTTTTAGTCTATGTTAGACCTTTGTTTGACCACGATTTCAGCTGTTGGTAAGTGACGATGTGGCCGAAGATGGAGCACGAAGGTCTAGAAGGCACCTATTCACTCTAGCCTTGAAGAGACCCATATTATAGTTTTCAGGAAAGACAGACGACGGTAGTGTATTCCACTCCTTAGCAGTGCGCATTGTAAAGGTAGAACGGAAACGCTTAGTACGAATAGAGGGTATACTAATGAGGTAAGGATGGTATCGGATGACCGTACTGACCTGCACGTCCTATGATGAAAAGGAGATGGTGGGATCAGATCATGTAGTTCCTGGGAGTATTCCCCAAAATGTAAACTATAGAAAATCGAAAGGCATGTGACTTAGTAGTAGTAGAGCTTTTTTTTGAAAGAGTTTGTTTGGAAGTACTACCACCATACCTATTTCTGCCGCAAAGCAGTAGTGCTCGCATTGCTGTGTTCTTGAAGGGTATAGTTGGTCTGAAATTACAGACACATGAGACTTTTCATCTTTATGTCTCAGGGTGGCGGGCGCAGTGCAATGCCACATAGGGCACTTCCTAGGTGAACGTGACCTATGAGGTAATGCACTGTCTATAGGCAGAAGGTACCACTTAACATAAGGTAGGCCATCAGCTTGAACCGTCATCCCCAGTTGCATAAAAAAAAACTTATGGGCTTAATCGGTAAAGGATTCGTTGAGATAGGCCCGAAAGTTCGCAAGGTCACAGTTCGGGGCGAACTCACCGTGTGAAGTCAACTTAAACCTAGGTCCCAGCTACTGATAATGAGTTATGTAGTGACATTGGTGGCAGCTAGCCCCACAGATAATCTAACAGCTGCTACAGCCGTCACACAGACGATCTATCAGTTTGTACGCCAGCTGTTGTCAGTTCAGCGACCTCAAGGCCGCAAACCTACAGCTATGCCCAACAATTGAAATGTTATTATTACTCATATTCAAAAGTACTTTGTTTTTATAGAAATTTTTGTTAATATTGGTTCATTCAACTTTGTAATGAGTGTTTTTTTGTAGTAGACAGTTTTCCTACCCTAAACAAATAGGTGGCGGGGTTTTTTTAAATAGGTGGAGTATTAATAACGAAAAATTACCTATTAATCTTAGATTTAAATGTAACCCAAAAATTTCGTTCCAGCGGGACTCTATACTACTCTCTGCTCTTTTACTCTCTCTTTTTGGGTTACATTTAAATTTAATGTTATCCATTAAGTGTGGTTTAAAAATTTGGTTTACAATAATAAACTATACTAATCTTAGATTTGATTTTTAAGGTGGATACTCACGCTTGTTGCGCGAAATTCTTTTTCTTTTTTTTTTTGCCTTTTGCATCTCATCAACACTTCTTCAGACAGCGAACGTTGATTTCGCGAGAACACATGTTTTGATTGAAAAGTATCTCATAAGTATCATCAGTTAAGCTACGATACCCCTAAACAAAAAAAAAAGGCTGTAAAAATGTGTGTAAAAATATCGTAGCTAAACTGATGATATTTATGAGATACTATCAATTAAAACTTGTGTTCTCCTAGTTCTCGCGAAATCAACTTTCGCTATCTGAAAAAGTTTTCATAAGCTGTAATGAGCAAAAAACACCAAAAAATAATAATTTCGCGCCTCAAATTATTAACAAAATCGTCTTTTTACTCTTTCTTTTTACGTTCTGAGGATCTCGTGTGAGACCCATACACACGAGACTACTGGTGGAGACTGGGGGTTAGTCAGAGGAAAGTCTAAATTATTTATTTGATGTATTCCTATTTTTATCCTCTCAATAATTATAGTTGAACTCAATATTGAATTTGGTTGAACTCATATTCCAAATTCAAATCGATTAACCCCGATGTTCGAAGTTTGTATTTCAGGTTTTGTAATAAGTACTCCAATTTCAAATCGTTCAACTCAAGTTCAAAGTTCCGTATTTGTGCTTTTATCAATGACTTGAATGGGTGTCATAGCCCTGAGGTCAATATACGTTACACGCCCTTGAGGTTATTACCTTCAGGGGTGGAGACCTCTGACAAACACGCGCAGTGGAACGTATCGATAGAAAAATATGTCGACATGTTTCCGGGTAACAACCCTATCTATAAGAAAAAGTAAATATATCGATGGAAAATTGCTTCCTGATTTTGTTTGACTTGACGACAATTTTTTGATAAATTACATACACACGCATTTTTTCCCGGAAGGTTAGTCAGAGCCTCGAGTGGGCCGCTTTTCGGGCGCTTTTTTAGTCGAAGTAGAGCTTTTTTGTAAGTGTTCGTTCGGGGAAGTACTACCACCATACCTATTTCTGCCGCTAAGCAGTAGTGCTCGCATTGCTGTGTTCCGGGTTCCGGTTTGAAGGGTAAGGGTGTCGGTGAAATTACAGGCACATGAGACTTTTCATCTTTATGTCTCAGGGTGGCGGGCGCAGTGCAATGCTACATAGGGTGCGTCCTAGGTGGACGTGACCTATGAGGTAATGCACTGTTCATAGGCAGAGGTTACCGCTTAACATCAGGTGGGTCATTTGCTAGTTCCGTCATTCAAGTAGTATACAAAATAAAAAAAAACACGCATTTTTTCCCGGAAGGTTAGGCAGAGCCACAAGTGGGCAGCTTTTCTGGCAAATACGAGAACTCTTACCGAGTAGTTTTATCAGTAGAACTACTGGGTATTTCCTTCCCAATAGACTTACTGATAGTAAGACTTCGCCGGTGTAACTTTTTTCCCATTAGTTTTACTTTATCAAACATAAGACCTCGTAATTGATAGACAGTAGCTTAATTAAGTCTAAGGGAAAAAAACATTAAAAACACGTGCGTTGCACCATCGTGGGAAATAGGTGTGACTAGTGGTGAGCTCATAGCCACAATTGCTTCCCACGACTGACCACTGGTAACGCTTTCTTCCAGTGATAACATAAGCTAGCAGCCAGGACAAATCTTGTACAAACGAATCTTACCAGGTCCAGGTAATCCTTTAGTCGGTTTCTACACTTCCACGGGAGGAGATGGAGGGGTCTATGCTTGGGCCGGAAACACGGCAAAAAAATACCTATATATTTTATGGAATTATGGGAAATAAATTTAGACTACCTTTTTCCTAGGTAGACTAGCTTTTTTTATTCTCGTCTGCGTACTTATTTGTGTGGAATCAAATCTGACGATCGATTTTCGAGCACTTCCAATTGAGCTGAAACGTGGCATACATGTCAAGTTCCGATGACAATACAATATGATGGTGACAGCGAGCTGATCTGATGATGGAGACGGAAGGTGGACAACGGAACTCCTCGATGGATAATAGTAGACTGGCCTGGGTTTAGTTTGATCAGCTGACGGTTCTGCTTACTAATATCATCATCATAAAGAAAAGGAAAGTGCGTCTTTTTTAAAATTAAATATTTGTTATTTTTCTTTCAAAGAAACTAACAATAGTAGATTATGCACTAAGTGAATAAAGCAGTGTGTTATGTCGCGGGCGGCATATTGAACCCTCAGCGTAACGAGGGACTCTACAGTTATATGGAGTCCTGAGTGAAGCGAGGGGTTCAAGCTGCCCAAGACGAAGACAGGCTTTATTACAGAGGAGCATACTCTACTCACACCTTCTGCGAGACAATTAAAATTCACTGAAAATCACACAGCACCAAACACCGTGTTTTGTTTCACATTCTTTGTAGTACACTCTTGTTCTGTGTTCTTTGATGTATTACTTCTTCTGTGGTAAACGTACCTTCTTTTTTTTTTTTGATTTCTGCTTATGGTTGCCAGTTTCATTTTTCGAACAAACCTCTTTACAATGCCAAATGGGTATTTTTTTACTTAGAGTTTACCACGAGTTTCCACATGAATTTGACGTTCCAGATTCAAATAACTTTATTCCCTAGGGAGTTTCATACAACTTTATATCCCAAGGGAGATAATGGTTTACTTTACGTTGAGGTTGCATGATATGTTATTGGACATTGTCGAGTAGGTGGTGTAAAAATAAAATTTTGGCCATAGAACACTTGTACGGACATTTTACTGATGTCATTATAATACATCAGACGCTATTTCGGGATGTTGACTCATGGTTTTGTGCTATTCATATAATAATGTACCGATATACCTGACTCTGTTCAAAAATGATCAATTTTAGACGAGACAAATTTGCCACGGGGCAATTTTAGATAAATTTTAAGAGTAGACGACGTCTGCTTTGGATTATGGCGGAAAGAGTTAAAACCTTCATATAAATAAATAAAAATAAGTAAGTAGTATAAAAAAATAGATGACATAAGTATCATGTCATCATTTTTTTTATACTACTTGGATTGGCGGATCAAGTAGATGGTCCACCTGATGATAAGCGGTACCCTCTGTCTATGAACAGTGCATTATCACATAGGTCAAGTCCACCTAGGACGCGCCCTATGTGACATTGCACTGCGCCCGCCACCCTGAGACATAAAGATGAAAGGTCTCACCAATAAATAATTATTGGTGGATGACACATGGCTTTGTTTCTTGGTCATGTCGGCATTATTGGGCATGTCGGTTTAGGTTTACTGACGAAATTTTTCTATATTGTTTTTTTTCATTCTAAAGACATCAAGAACTCTTTCCGCCATCTTCGTGAAGAGACATCATCTACTTTTATTTAACTTATTTTCTTTGTCTTTTTTGTTGAGATATTTTGTGTTATTTTGGTGGCCTTTTAACCAATTTAGCTCGTTTAAAGAGCTCAAGTGTAGTGAAATGAAATGGAAATATATTACGTGACTTTTCAACCAAAGTTTCAGTAAAACAGTGGCCATTTTACTAACAATTCGGTAGACAATTTCCACCAATTTGAAATGTCATGCAATGCACTACCATTTCATTTCACTTGTGCTCCTTAAACGATCTAGATTGGTAAAATGCCACCAAAATAACAGAAAAAAAAAGAAAAAAAAAATTAGACGACGTCTCTTTTCGAAAATGGAGGAAATAGTTAAAACATATCATTTATTTCATCATTATTATTGGTGGATGACACATGTGTTTGATTTCCTGGTACTGGGGGCGGTCGGATTTCTGACGAAATTTTCCGGTATTGCATCTTATCATTCTAAACAACAAACACATCAGGAGTTCAAACAATTTGTGTTTAAACCTTAATTGTACGTGCCATAAACACACACGGCCTGGTTTCCGTCTGGGCCCAAAGATTTAAATAGTATCTTTGTCTGGGCCATGCAATCCGGCCCGTATACTGAGTATACTGCCCGGCCGTTTATTGTATTCGCGAAGGTAATGTTACACTTTCTTTTATGACAGGCGACTGCCCGGCGCCATCTTGGGGTTTTCGGAAATTATAGCGGGGAAACCTTTAGATCATTTCATATTGTATAAATTACTTTAGCAATGCCAAATGAATAAAATAATAAAGTCAAATATATAAAAGATTTATTTGACTTGTAGAAACAATGATATAAGCACTATGCACGCGCTTATTATCCTTACCTTATAAAAAACTATTACATTCTAAGTTGAAAACAAAGTTTAAAAAACGTACAGAAATGCTGTGTGTCGGCTCCGACTCACGACTGGATTTTATTCCGGTTCAGTTCATTATAAAATGCGAGAATACGTTGCGTAGAGGGAAAAAATAACAGAAAAATAATGAAAATAAAAAAAACTTATAAAAATATAAGCAATTTATTCAAAGAATAATTAAGTAAACCTATTATTAAAGGTAGTATTATTAATTAATAAAAAGGATTCCAAATCATATTCTAATTTCAAAATAATATTCTAAAAACGAAACAATAAAAAAAGGAAATGTTTAATTTTTCAAACGGAGAACACCAATAATCCGCAGCTTTTAATTTTTCAAACGGAGAACACCAAGAATCCGCGTATTTTTTCAAACCGGGAAGCTGAGCGGCTCGTATTCTGCCAGCCCACGTGGTAGGTCAACGGCTGCCCCACTGCGCAGCAGGGTTCGCTGAACTGATGCGAACGCACAACGCTACGCACTGGTGTGGGTACTGTAAGAATGCGACACACCACTGCGCAGGTGACTAATTGTAGTATAGCAAGGTGTATTAAATGAGTTATGGAAACCTGCACGGTTTGTTGCAAAAGTGAATGTTACGAATAAATAAGTTTTTTGTGAAAAATATATTTTTCGCTCCTCTTGCTCAAAAAAACCGTCATTGTGGCGAAAAAAAATTGCATTTCTTCATCTAGGGGAAAATGTTTTTTTTTTATGTTTTGTCTGTCAAATGACAATGTGCCTACAAAAACTAAAAAGTCTTTAGTAGAATGATCATGAATAAAGACTCGACTTATTACTGTTTCATTAAAAAAGAACAACATTTTATATTTGAAAATGGATGTAAAATCGGCGATTTCTTTGGTTGAATGCTGCATGCGTTGCGCTTGCGGCTACAGAAGAAATAAAAAAAAGACATTGGCGCGAAATCTTTAGAATTTTTCTCTAATTGCAAATTTAATTGGTAGTGACTGTAATTATTTTTTCATAATTATTGTATTGGAATATTTTATTTTCTCGCAATCTTAGTGAAAAGTAGAGTGTAACACACGGCACTAAAAACCCATTAAAACTCGGTTTCTATTTACTCCCTCGCTAAATATACCATTTTAGCTCCTTGTAAACTATCTACTATTTCAATACAAGTTTTTATAAAATTAGTGATCGTAACCGTGTGCTGATCAAAATGAGCCTAAACACGACCAGTCTACTATTATCCCTCGAGGAGTTTCGTTTCCCACCTTCCGTCTCCACCTTCCGTCTCCATCATCAGATCAGCTCGCTGTTGTCATCATATTGTATTGTCATCGGAACTTGACAGGTATGCAAAATATCATCTCAATCAGTTGAGGATAACTGCTTTAAAATTCAGTTGCAAGATTCCACCCAGAACATACATTGCAAGTTAATATAAAGCTTGTAAAAAATAAAAAGATGCTACCTAATAATATTGAGCGTTTTTATCGATATTTAACGACCAATTGCTGTATCTGGCCTGAGAATAGACCCCTCCATCTCCTCCCGTGGATGTCGTAAAAGCCGACTAAGGGATTACCCGGACCTGTTGATAAGATTCATTGGTATAACATTTGTCCTGGCTGCTAGCTTATTATGGAATATGTTATTACTGGAAGAAAGCGTTAGCCGAGTCAGTCGTGGGAAGCAATGGCGGCGATGAGCTCACCACTTGTCACGTGTATATTTAGCGATATAAATAATGCTGGACAGTTCACACAACATTATCTAGTCCCAAGCTAAGCAGAGCTTGTGTTATGGGTACTGTATGATTGTGTTATGGTATGGGTAACTGATATACTTATTACAAAATATTACATAGATAGATATTTTTTATTATACATATAAATACCCAGAACAACCTGAACAAATATCTGCAGATCGTACAAATATTTGTTCCTTGCGAATTTATTTATCTATTTTCGTTTTCCGTTAGTACTTAAAACCTTTATAACATCACATCACCTTCAATAACTATTAAGTGTTAAGTGTTAATGTCCATACCGTTATCTATTAAATAATGCAATTATTTTTAGAACACCCGTCCTTTTAATGTTTGTTTTATTAGTTGTCTCATAGATTAACTTATAACTACTGGGTGTTGGCGAAAGCTATCACGGGCAGATGAAATTATCGTTATCAGAGAAAGATGGCGGTGGAATTACACAATTTTAGATTGCGCCAACTCCAGGCAGAAATCTTCATACAAAAAAAACGCCTCGCGCCGCTCGAAAAAGTAGTTTTTATTGAATATCTCGTAAAAATATCATTGAGGTAATAAAATATAGATAATTTTACAAAACCCCTCCTGTATTGAACTCTCGGCTTTGTTGTATTGATTTTATTTATTTAATTTGTTACCCAATAATATGCACCATTTTAATAAAAATTCGAATCTAGGCAAAAGATAGAGGTAACTTATTTTTTTTTACATCTCTCATATTCGGTAAGTTGGTCCTTATTACCCCCAAATGGGGCTTGTAGGTGACCAATTAGCGCTCTAGGGTAATAATGTAGCTAGAAAAGCCCTAGGGTGGTAAGTAATTAAAAAACTGAATGCATGATGTCTATTGCCAGTATGATGTACGCGAACTTTTTTAAAGCGTGAAGTTTTTTTTTTTTTAATTACTTTCCGAACTTTTTTAATGCGTGAAGTTTGTTTTTTAAATTACTTACCGCCCTAGGGCTTTTCTAGCTACATTATTACCTTAGAGCGCTAATTGGTCACCTACAAGCCCCATTTGGGGGTAATAAGGACCTACTTACCTCACAATCGAGATGTAAAGCAGAGTAGTTAGCTCGATGTACGCGAACTTTTTTAAAGCGTGAAGTTTTTTTTTTTAAATTACTTACCGAACTTTTTTAAAGCGTGAAGTTTTTTTTTTTAAATTACTTACCGGCCTAGGGCTTTTCTAGCTACATTATTACCTTAGAGCGCTAATTGGTCACCTACAAGCCCCATTTGGGGGTAATAAGGACCTACTTACCTCACAATCGAGATGTAAAGCAGAGTAGTTAGCTCGGGTGTACGCATCAATGGCACCCTCGAACTATAGGCGCCCTCGCTGCGCTCGTGCGCTTAATATCTCGGGCTGCAATTGATGCCTTACAGCCCTTGGCTACTAATCTAATATTATTGAGAAAATATTATCCTATCGTGTTTCTGGTACAGTGATCCCTTGGAATTGCGATCATGTATATTTAAAAAAATAAGACAATAGTGTTGTATGTTTTGTGTATCTGTGTACAGTCTGAAATAAAAACTATTGAAATGAATTAGTAAGTTACCTATACTGTTAAAAATATCAACGTCAAAATCAAACTCTGTATAAGCACAATTCAAATCGACACAATTTGAAATTTAAATTTAGAATCACATAAAATCTCAATATAAAATCATTCAAGGAAACGAGATTCGAAATTCAAATCGGAATTCGCACTGCACTGAGGCTAGCATAGACAAGCCGTTGAACTTTTTCGGCGGTTCGTCGCCCGTTCAACGAACCTAGCAATTTGATAACGCGGACGATATTGATCGCCGAATCGACGATTTATTAGACAATGTGACGATAACTGATCACTGATCACACCCCGTCACGTTTTTATTTTTGATTTCCTCTGAGAAACTATTTTTATACTGTTTCAAACAAAATAATAACCATAGACAATAATAGAGCATTTAAATGACAGATACATTTACCGCGTGCATTGTTTGTTGAGATGGACATTTATTCACCATTTTTAAAAGGATTCAAAATTATCCTGTCGATTTAAATGAATAAAACATTATTGTCTGTCATTGACAACTGACAGCTGACCTCTTTGATCGATGCAAAAAGGAGCAGTCTAAGTGTAATGCGTGTATTTTCGAAATGGTGGATTTATCCCTGTAAAAACTCAGTTTTTTGCCACTATTCAAACTGGGTTATGAATTGACTCTTGACGACTTGACTATAAAAATATAATTAAATAAATCACTTGATATTGGCTAAATTGTTGCTAATAATGCACAGAAGCCATTTTTACCTAAGATAAGAAGAAGAAGAAATGTAAAGATCAAAAATGTAATAAATAGACGAATTAGAACCGTGTTTGTTTCATAAAAATATATTCGTTTTAATCCAAGAAATCAACTGTCTTTTGTCAATGTTTTGTAGTATAGTTTTAATAATATTGCGAGTACGCGTAATGAATGGCGTTCTTACAATTAGATAAGAATTGTACGAAGCATACCAGTGTGCTGACCTTTATCATACATGCCTGCCATGAATGTCTAAAATGACATAGGTAAGTGCTCAGATTCGCAACCGTTGAAAAGGGTCATTCTAAGTTCAAACGAATAGTTCATAGTTCGATGAACGACCGCGATCTGGCGCCAAATTTGAAATTCGATTTATGTTGCGACAACACCCTATTCCTGAATTAATTCCTTCCGTTCTGAATTTGAAATTAGTTGTTTATTTTTTCTTTGAGGTTGGATGTGGCGCCAATCTTGTCAAACGTCAAAACGTAACTAGGTGGCGTACTTCAAATGTCAAAATGATTTACTGGGAAATCTTTGAAATGCCACTCCTTCAATCCGCCATTTTGAAAGGAAACCTCTTCGATTTTATATTGAGTTTCTATGAGTTATATCGTGTAATTTTGGTGGCAATTTAACCAAGAGCATATGTGTGATGTAGTTAAATATAAGTGTATTGCGTGACTTTTCATGGGTGGATGTTGTCTTTAGAAAACTTAGTAATATCTGTCGTATCTGTCAACGTTTTTTTATAAAAGTTTGTATTGAAAAATATATTTTTTACAAAAAACTTTTTTGTTTCTATTTCGACTGTTCGTAGAAGTATACCTTGAAGTGTGTGTAGTGTCACCTTTACGCTAAGGTCTATAAAGTTAGTTCGCAATTAACTGTACATGACAATCATCACGTACACAGTACGTCTAACTTGGTACCATGCTTGGTCCCGCTAATCCGCTATAATAGCGGCATAGGCACTTCGTACTCTGTTCTGACATTTGTAATCTAAGCTTAGTTGATCCAAAGAGGTTATATCAATTAGCTCCAGTGAACTAATCTATTCTATGTATTGTATTAAGTAATATCAGTTCTCTAGTACCCATAACACAAGCTCTGCTTATTAGCTTAGGGCTAGATAATGTTGTGTGAACTGTCCAGCATTATTTATTTTATTTATTTAGTATTTATTCCTTAAAGTGGTTGCTTTTGCTTGTGGCGCGAAATTCAAATTTTAACGGGTTTTTTGCTCATCACAGCTCATCAACACTTCTTCAGATAGCGAAAACTATGTTGATGGTAATTATATGCCCTAACACACAAAAATATCATTAATTTAGCTACGATTGTGCTGTTTTTTAGTATTTGTTGTTATAGCGGCCACAGAAATACATCATCAACATCAACTGTCTATCACAGTTCATGAGACACAGCCTGGTGACAGACGGACGGACGGACAGCGAACTCTTAGTAATAGGGTCCCGTTTTTACCCTTTGGGTACAGAACCGTAAAAATAACGTAATTCACTTTTTCCTAACTCTCAATTTTACGATTTTAATCTCCATTTATAACATCGATACATAAGGAGCTCCAAATAACTGCTTACTAAAAAGGTCAACCAAAAGTAATTATTTTATTTTTTAAATTAAATGTTTGTAACGTTGCCCATTTTCAGAGTTCTATTGTGCAACATACGAGTAATGCAATGAGTTCAGTGACTTGAAAAATTACATTGTAACAAAAACCGCTTATTCATCAACAGGGATTGCTGATTCCAAATTCGAATTTGCTTGTTGAAATTCAAATTGAGAATGCTAATGAAGCATTATCTAAAGACAACTAACGTTTTGTTTACTAAAGGAATTCTGTTATTATTTTAAATGAATTTAGGTGTTTAATTTACTGTCAGTTTTTTTTATACTACTTAGAATAACGGATCAAGCAGATGGCCCACCTGATTTTAAGCGGTACCCTCTGCCTATGAACAGTGCATTACCTCATAAGTCACGTCTACCTAGGACGCGTCCTATGTGGCATTGCACTGCGCCCGCCTCCCTGAGACATAAAGATGAAATGTCTCATGTGCCTGTAATTGCACCGGCACACTTCAAACCGGAACACAGCAATGAATGAGAGCACTACTGCTTTGAAAAAAATAGGTATGGTGGTAGTACTTCCCCGGACGAATTCTTTCACAAAAAAGCTCTACTACGACTAAAAATAAAAGACAGAAAACAACAGAAATAATAAAAGAGGTTATTAAGGAGGATAGTTTAGCTTGTGGTGCGAAATTAAAATTTGATTGTGTTTTTTTGCTGTTTTTCGCATCTAGGGATCGCAAAACCTAATTTTGCGGAATCTAGGAGACCTAAGACGCATATCTTGATGGAAAGTATCTCATAAATATCATTACGTTATCTACCAATGTCAATCAATAAGTTTTACAGTGTTTTTTTTTATTATCATTCGTAGCGAAACTAATGGTATTTATGAGAAACTATCAATCTAAACATGTGCGTTAGTTCTTATAGGTTCCGCAAAATCGGGTTTCGCTATCTCAAAATATGTTGATGAGCTGTGATTAGCAAAAAAAAAACAATAAAATATGAACAACGCGCCAAAATCGAAACGAACCTAAAATTACTGCAATTTTATGAATTTCACGCCAAAATCGAAACGTTGAATCTAAAATTACTGCAATTTTATGAATTTCACGCCAAAACCGATACGTTGAACCTAAAATTACTGCAATTTTATGAATTTCACGACAAACCCAAAACGTTGAACCTAAAATTACTGCAATTTTATGAATTTCACGCCAAAACCGAAACGTTGAACCTAAAATTACAGCAATTTTATGAATTTCACGCCAAAACCGAAACGTTGAACCTAAAATTACTGCAATTTTATGAATTTCACGCCAAAACCAAAACGTTGAACCTAAAATGACTGCAATTTGAAACATTTAATTTATAAACTCTTTTGAAAAGAGTGAAAGTGATCGTAACCGTGTGCTGATCAAAATGAGCCTAAGCACAGCCAGTCTACTATTATCCATCGAGGAGTACCGTTGTCCACCTTCCGTCTCCATCATCGGATCAGCTCGCTGTCTCCATAATATTGCATTGTCAGCGGAACTTGACAGGTATGCAAAATGACATTCCAATCGGTTGAGGATAACTGCTTTATAATTCAGTTGCAAGATTCCACCCGGACATACATACATATATTGCAAGTAAATAAAAGCTTGTAAAATCGTGCGTCTGACATAATGACGAAGTGTCATTTTTGACACCTCGTTATGCTAAACCGCCATCTTTGTCACTGCAGTATCGCATGCGCATAATGGCACGTGGGTTGGGCCTTTTCATTCCAATTTTGAAAGTATGAAGTTACTAGAATTGAAGTAATGATTTGGGTTGACGTTGACAAGTGATTTGTAGCGCTACAAAGGAGAAGCCCTCTTGCCAAGAGGTGGGTTCAAAAACCCTGGGTAATTATTGGGTTAAGACTGGGCTCGCGCCAGGCAGAAATCTTCCTAAAAAAACGCCACACGCCGCTCGAAAAAGTGTTTTTTATTGAATATCTCGTGAAATATAGATAATTTTTTAAAAACTCCGTGTGTGAACCCTCCGTTTTATTGTATTGATCTTATTAATCCAATTTTTGACCCAATAATCTGTACCATATTGACAAACAATCGTATCTAGCCAAAAGTTAGAGGTTACTTTGTGTTTTTTTTTATTGAGAAAATTTTGTCGATTCGTGTTTCTGTCTGGGTGATCCCTTGGTATTATAATGTAGTATCCATGCATATTTTTAATTTGAATATTGTACTTGATTTAGTCAGTTAAAAATATAATCTAAGATTTGCGTTATACCCCACCTTAATTCCGTCACTTGCGGCAAAAAAGTGTCAATGTTGGTGTAACTTTGACAGGAGCCATAATTGATTGCGCTGTAATTTGAATGAGTAATAGAATATTGATTGTAACTGTATCTAGTGGCCTTTTAATAGTGGGCATTCAATGGTTCTTGTAGGAATACGTATGTTTAAAAAAAACCGGCCAAGTTTGAGTTGGAGTTGCGCACGAATGGTTCCGTAAAATTAACTACAAAAACAGCAAAAAAAAGTGTCACCAATCCAAAAACTGACCCCGCAGAGCATCGCTTAACCTTCATTTGGAGAAATCACGTTTGTTGTAAGGGAGCCCCTTAAATATTTATTTTATTCTGTTTTTTAGTATTTCTTGTTATACTTAGCGGCAACAGAAATACATCATCTGTGAAAATTTCAACTGTCTAACTATCACGGTTCATGAGATACAGCCTGACGACAGACAGACAGCGGAGTCTTAGTAATAGGGTCCCGTTTTACCCTTTGGGTACGGAATTCTAAAAACGAACATATCTAATAAATTTAATGAAAAAAATATCATATTTTCAACGTTAGAACCTCTATTAAGAATCCAAGAAAATAAATTAAATATTACAGTTTGCAATGTACCTACTTGTCCTTATCTTATTCTAATTTAATCATTTAATTTATCTATTAATTATGTATTAAAATGAAAAGTGCTGTGAGCACGTGGTCCAAAATCAATAGGTCGTTAGCCATGGAGAGAGGGAGAGGGTGGTGAGACGTCACGTCTTCTGTCCCACTCTGTCGCAAGGTCGCCGGCTTCTTCCATAGGTTATTTGTTTTTCCAGGACTAATACGTTCCGACAAGTTCGCGTCATTGGTTCTTTTTTTGTAACTGTTTTTTTAGGTCAGTGACCATTGAGGCGTTTGATCCCAAAAACGGCCTTGTCACCGATTGTGAAAAAACCAGTGAGCTGAGCAAAATCAGTAAAACAAAACAAAAAAATACATTTAAAATAGGAATAAACATGAAATCGAATAAAACGTTGAAGTTCAAAAGACGAATAAAAATAAATTGAATAAAAATGACGAATTTCAAATTAAGGCGCGATAGGTTCTCAAATGTCTCTAGAATTTTAAAGTTTTTGATTAGAATTTTTATAGTTTTCTATGAAGAAAAAAATATATGATATTCTTGAGCTTTTTATCTAGTGAAATCAATAATTCAATACAATATTTGAATTACTTCACTCGTAAAAAAAAAATTACAAAGATACCTCCTTTTTAAAATTTAAATGCTATTTTTCACTCACTTCTCTCACGTTTTAATTTTTGAAACATGTGGTTACATGTTAGTTATTATTTGAGTTAGTGAATTCATCAACAAAATTAAACAAAACTTTGAACGACATTTTTATATAATTTTTTTATACATAAAAACACGGTATCAGAGCGTACGCTCGCCTTCTTCGCCTCATACAAAAATGTTCGTTGAACCTATAGCGCCTTAAGAATAAAAATTAAATTGAATGAAAACAACTAATTTTAAATTAGGAATAAACATTAAATCACAAAACAACGACGAATTTAAAAATAGGAATAAACATTAAATCGCATAAAAACGACTAATTTCGAATTAGGAATACACATTTAATCGAACGCAAAAACTCTAATTTCAAAAGACGGACAAAACCAAATAAAATAAATTCGATTGCAAAAAAGTGACATCATATTTATATACCTACTATTTGACATTACAGTGTATTTGACCTAGCTATGGGAAACCTACAAACTCAATATAAGTAGAGTAGAGCCGATAGTCTACCTATTTTAAAACTAAAGCAGGCTACTCGGTCTTGTCTATGAATTTACTTTAATAAGGAATTACTCTGCAGTGTCAGTGTAGATAAGAACTTCGTAATACATTAGATAATTAGATGTTAAGGGATAATAATTCGATTATGGACATCTAATAGTCCAAAATTATTATCAATAAGTGACATATCACACAGGTGAGATCGTGGTCAAACAAGGGCATATTTTTTTTGATTAAAAAAAAACATTATTATGAAAATCAGAGTATTTTTAACTTCAATATCATTGATGTCCAATAGATTATAAATAAAGAAGAAAAAGAAGGTTACATATCCGAAAATGTAATTTTGCAAAAGCGTTAATCTTAGCAAAAACAGTGAAATTACAGAATAAGACACTAAAGTATAGTTAATTGTAGAAACAGAGCACTTATTATTTAAGAAATAAGAAAAAAGAATAGAAATAAATAAATAAAATGACCGCCTTTATTGTGGTTGACAACACAATTTTCCGGGGTCATTGACCGGTGAACATCGACTGTAGTGCTCGCTACACATTTGTTTAATTGTATTTGAAAAAGTGTTATTCAAAGCGCATATGTAATTAATCACATAAAAACAATATAAAAAAAAATTGTTTACATTTTTAACCCAAAAAGTTCAATAATTGTTTCTAAAGTTCAGCTGACAATTTTAAAAATCATTATTGCATAAACGTTTGAATTTAGAATGCTGTATTCGTGTAAGCGATTCGATTTTAGAATGGTATGTTGCCAAAAATTCGCAGCCAGGAAAAGCAACGTAACAGCGCTCAGAGATTCCACATTCAAAACTAGAGTTCAACAGCATTTCACCGAAATCTACTTTGTTTGGGTCCCCGGGTCAACGACCCGCTGTGACGCCGGCTCGTCTGTGTGCGCGCGCCGGTACGTCCGTACACGCTATCGACGCACGCACACACGCGCACTCGATCCGAGCAGTCACCCAAGTACAATTTTGTTTCCTAATTACCCTGCAATTGCTTACATTTTTCTACTTTTAATTCACGATTTGTGAGCTAAAGAGGTTTAACTTTGCGTCCGTGAGGGAATTTTCCCTTAAGGATTGATTTTGAAGGGGGGAGGAATTTTTTCTCATAGGTTCGCAACGCGCGCCGGGGCGACTGAACTATCACTATGAGCTAAGTTGATTATTCGGTTGGAATGAAAAAATATATAATTTTTCGTGAGCCTGGCGAAGATTCGTCAATGCGTCAGTCACGAACGGGCCGCCCTGGCGTCGACATCTTCGAACTTGCCAGTTGCCGTCTCTAACCGAGTTGTGCACAACCTATTAGTACAAAGAAATAACGTACAAATTTTTCAGAAGTGTGGTGAACGCGTTTTTTTTCTACAAGTGGACAGTGCCTTTGTGTGAAATAGTGACCGGAGAAATTTTTACCAATTTTGAAAATGGAACGTGGCGAAAGACAACTTTAAAAAATCAAATTATAATTTTGTGTTCGACGTAATTCGAAATCAGGGTTTTAGATAACTGAGCAGCGTTCGGTTAACTAAAACCGTTAACCTTCAAAATTCTAATTGGCGTTTTAAACTTTGTTCTCTTTACAAACTCTTTCCTCAAAATTTCAAATAAATTCTTCTTTCTGCTCCGATTTTCTCTTTACAGATTATTGTTTCGCAAATTTTTATAAAGAGATATAAACAGCCGTACAAAAAGGGAACAAGTGAATAACTACAATAAAATAAACAGTGCCTTAAATATAATGTTTTAAGACGAAAGGAAGAAAACAAAACGTAACCACGGAGACAAAATGTCAAAAAACCTGCTACTCTTCAAAAAGTTAATACCGGAACTTAACTTCGCTAAAAGAAACCTCACATCACCGCTCGGTCGGCACATATTCATCAGTTAAAACTAAAACAAAAAAAAAACCAGGAGCTTTATCAACAAAGTTGAAAAAGAAAATAATTTGGAAAGTGCCATAGTTCAAAATTTATGGTTAATAAAATCTGCCTTACCGACCAAGTCGAATTCTAACCGAACACCAAAACAGTGATACTAGTTAAGCCGCAATGCGAATTCGATTCGCTTGGCAAAACCATTGGCAAGTAACATAGACTCAAGCTTTTAAAAAAAGTTGAAGATGAACAGCAGCCAGTTTCAAGAACTATTCGGGTCGCAGTGGCCGCCAGACCAGCCCGGAGGGCACTCCTCAGCGTCCTCGCTGCTGCATCAGAATCTGCAGCAGGTCAAACAGGAGCCTCACGACGTGCAAAGAATGATGCATGGTCAGATGGGGATGGATATATCTGGATCTGTCGCGGACAGCACGTCGCCACCCCCTGGGAGTAGCGACGGGATGTTTGGAGCGGGTATCAGTGGGATGTTTATGGACAAAAAGGCTGCCAACTCTATAAGAGGTATTGTTTGTTAGATTTAAGATTACACACTCTAGTTTAGTGCCTAGGCAAATAATGATGCGTGGTCAGATGGGAATGGATATATCTGGAACTGTGGGGAACTGTGCCACCCCTTATTGGGTGTAGCAACGGGATATTCGGAGCGGGTAACAGTGGGAGTTTTATGGGCGAAAAGGCTGCCAGCTCCATAATAGGTATTCTTTCTATACACTAGTCTAGTGCCTAGGAAAAGAATGATACGTGGTCAGATATATCTGGCTCTGTGGCGGATATATGTCGCCAGACCATCCCCTGGGAGTAGCAATAGGTTAGAGTTGTTTTAAACGGGATTTTAATGCAAAATAAAGCAGCTAAATTTGTAGATTTAGATTGATAGTGATTTTTGTGTGGAAATCTAAAAAATTGATCGTTGTTTAGCATTTTATATACTGCTATAGATTATGTTAAGGTTCGATTAGAATTTTAAATTTAATTTATTGGACTAACGTACAGATTTTATCTTATCTGCGATAGTGTTGCGTTTCGCGAAACTGTTGACCCCATCGCTGCCTTCCAATAGGTCAATGACCTTCATAGGTACTCTAGCTTGGTGCCGAAAAATCATACAGCCGTTCCTATACTGTTTCTAACACTATGATAAAACAAAATAAACATCAGTATCGATGTTTTAGTATTGTGTAGTCAAAAACTATTTGCATACAAAGTCCGATTAAACAGTGATGTTCGAGTATTTAATTATTTTTTTATCGGTTCTTATGAATTAAGCATTCCAGTTAACTATTTTAAATTCTATTGTAAACTTAGACGTTAGAAACTTTATTCGTTGGCAGTTCAAAGGAGGTGGGCTACCGCTGACCCAGGTCAAAAATATATGAACCAGGGCACCTTCATGGAAGTAATTAGTACGGTTCTAAATGTTGTTTTTTTGTACAAGTTTTCTAAAGAACTTGTATATTTCGTATTTTCGTATCTTGTATTTGTATATTTGTAAAGAGTTCGTCCGGGGAAGTACTACCACTATACCTATTTCTGCCGCAAAGCAGTATTGCTCGCATTGCTGTGTTCCGCGCTGAAGGGTAAGGGTGCCGGTGAAATTACAGGCACATGAGACTTTTCATCTTTATGTCTCAGGGTGGTAGGCGTAGTGCAATGCCACATAGGGCGCGTCCTAGGTGGACGTGTCCTATGAGGTAATGCACTGGTCATAGGCAGAGGTTACCGCTTAACATCAGGTGGGCCATCTGCTTGTTCCGTCGTTAAAGAAGCATAAAAAAAAAAAAAAATAAGTTGTGAAGCAAAAGTTGTATTTCTAAATAATTAGATAAATCAACTCATTGCATTTGCGTGAAACAAAACGCAACAAGCTTCATTACTTTCCCACAACTTCTACGCAAGATATTAAATTAGCTTTTTCATTATCTTAACATATATTATCAATAACCAAAAGTATCTCAACTGTACGTTACGTTAGTCAAAGTAGTTGTGTCAAACAATGTATGGAGAGTTGCCCATGTTATTTATAAAAATATTGGCTCAGCTAGAGAAAGGTAGGTATATATGTAGTGTATAGGCAAATTTAGCTAAAAAATACAAGGGTTTAGTTACGCAATACCTACTTCAGGAGCCAGTAAGACTGGGGTGGGATTTAGCCCCCCCCCCCCCCCCATTTTGCCACGCCTAGTCTATCTACATAGGTTTTCAGACAAGTGCCAAATGCCGAGAACACTCTACACTCTACAAAAGTACATATGGGTCATTATAAGTTAAGAGGTACTTCGCATGGCCAGAACAAAAAAATACTTTTTTTTTTATACTAACTTCCTAATTAACCTATTTATTACTTAAAACTAAATGTTTTATTCATGCTCACTTAAATTTATTACAGAAATGTACGTAGTTTAGTCACAATAAGTTCTAATATAAGAAAAAAGTCTCTCCCCTGGTCTGTCCCCAAACCGACTTTATTTGTAAACCAGTTATTATGAATGTATTAAAATTCAATAATTACTTCATCAACGTTAATTTTATACAGAACAATAACTTAGTCACAGTGTCTTATAAGTAAAATTACTTATATTAAATTTTTTCATAGATAATATCAACGCCGAAATTTGTCCTTCGTGTTTCGTGTCTCGTCCCCTGGCTTTTTGTTTTCGATTAAATATCAGTTTTGCTTTGCTAGTTTGTGGAAGTTGTGACATTGAGTGCATAGGATGTAAGGTGAAGCTAGCAGCAAGTGGCGCTTAAGCCGACTGCGCAGCCATTTTAAAGGCTTTTTCAGTCTCGCCGCTCGCTGTGTGTAGAAGTGTTGAGTGAATGCAGTCTTTCCTCTGGTAAGTTTTATTTAGCAATTATTTGTTAAAATACTAATATAGACTTAAATATTCACTATGAATAGTGCATACATTGTTACGTTTGAATGTGAATTGCGTACGAGAAACACTTTTACGGCTATTTTAGATATCAATCGAAAATGTATCTCCCCTGGCGTATTTCCCCTGGCTCTTTTGATGGCAGGGGAGATACTTAATGTCCAGGGGAGATACATTTGTATGCGTTTTCATGAATACTTCTACATTTTTCTCTGAACCTTTACTTGGCATTATGTATATCTTAGCTTTACAATTTAATATGACTTTATTACAGTAAAAATGGCACCTAGAAATTAAAACCACACTGCACAAAGATGATTCAAAGCCCTCAACATCTGGAAAGAAAACATTCTGCGACGGGGACTTTGTGCTGGTTAAACTTCAAGATACAAAAACAGAATATCGTTATGTTGCAATGTGCACAGGTGTTGAAGAAGATGATGTACTTCATGTTATATTTTGTAAAATCTGTGATGAAACTTGAAAAAAAAAATCAGAATTAATGATGACGATATTTATTTCATCACCTGGGATAAGGTTTTAAAAAACTACCCTCCCTTAACTTAAAAATGAGAGGGCAGCGTATTTTTTATGCATTTAATGAATCTATTAATATCTTTGAACGCGGGTTTTAGAAAGTTTTTTTTTTAGTTACCTTTTAAGAATTTTTTTTTTCGTGTTTAAGTACAAGAAAAAATTAATACTGTTACTCAGAGAAGTTTTTGTTTCTTTTTATTTCATTATTGACTATTGATAGTAAAGTTATAGATATTTTTGTTTTGATGGAAAGGAAAAGTTAGAACCTTTTTATGTTTTGTACCTAGCGCTTAAGAAACATTTAATTTTATAAACAAAGACTGCTAAGAAATGACAAGTCTGATTATAAATAATTCATAATTTAAATTAAAATAAATAAATAAAGTTGATTCTTAAATTTAACCCTGTTTTTAATATGTCTATCTCTCTTTCCTGTCCATAAAGTATCCTCCCCTGTGCATTTTGTCTCTACCCTGTACTGAGTATTTACCCTGGTCACTTATAAAACGAGATAAAACCAACAAATTGACTGGCCACTTTGTAAACGTTTTCAACTTAAAAGTTTCCATAAAAAAGATGCATACTTAAGTAAAAATATTTAAAAAAATGCCATTCCGTCACTTCATACAACATATTACCTCTTAACTTATAATGACCCATATACTAAATAATCCGTAATTTATAGAAGTTAAAGGAAGTTAGTTATAGGAGTGGAATACAATACCGTCGTCTGTCTTTCCTGAAAACTATAATCTAGGTCTCTTCAAGGCTAGAGTGAATAAGTGCCTTCTAGACCTTTGTGCTCCATCTTCGGCCACATCGTCACTTACCAACAGGTGAGATCGTGCTCAAACAAAGGTCTATCATTGTTAAAAAAAAAGAACTAAATTACGCGTCAAGCCGATTCTACAAAATAATAATAGATTCTAAAGTTTTGATAGGACTAATGTTACCCACAATTATAATAATAATAGATTCTGAAGTTTTGATAGGACTAATGTTACCCACAATTATAATAATAATAGATTCTGAAGTTTTGATAGGACTAATGTTACCCACAATTATAATAATAATAGATTCTGAAGTTTTGATAGGACTAATGTTACCCACAATTATAATAATAATAGATTCTAAAGTTTTGATAGGACTAATGTTACCCACAATTATAATAATAATAGATTCTGAAGTTTTGATAGGACTAATGTTTCCCACAATTATAATAATAATAGATTCTGAAGTTTTGATAGGACTAATGTTACCCACAATTATAATAATAATAGATTCTGAAGTTTTGATAGGACTAATGTTACCCACAATTATAATAATAGATTCTGAAGTTTTGATAGGACTAATGTTACCCACAATTATAATAATAATAGATTCTAAAGTTTTGATAGGACTAATGTTACCCACAATTATAATAATAATAGATTCTGAAGTTTTGATAGGACTAATGTTACCCACAATTATAATAATAATAATAGATTCTGAAGTTTTTATAGGACTAATGTTACCCACAATTATAATAATAATAGATTCTGAAGTTTTGATAGGACTAATGTTACCCATAATTATAATTGCATACAGTTTTAAATGTGGAATTAACAATGTCCCCTAAAAAATCCTTCTTTCTTAATTAAATTATAGTCATATTTTTTTGCGGAAATATGGATTCGCGTTACCAAAACTAGCAAATAAATACGTCACTATTCCGTTATTGTACGTCAGATTTGACACAAAAGGTAGTAAATAAAGCACAGTTAGTTCTCTGAAAAGAATAATCTTTTTCCTCTGACCTAAAAACTGATGTCGTTTGCTGCATTCCTCGTTCCTGCTTACGTGGTTTGATTTATGAATTTTATGTCTAATTTACTGACTTTTGCAAGGTTTTCTCCACGTCCTAAATTGACTTCTTCTTAGATTACGTCTGTCTTCTTAACTAGGTCCCATCATATATGCAATGGGTTCAAGTGTCTTAGTTCCAAAAATAGTTACCTTTTTCCTCTGACCTAAAAACTGATGTCGTTTGCTGCATTCCTCGTTCCTGCTTACGTGGTTTGATTTATGAATTTTATGTCTAATTTACTGACTTTTGCAAGGTTTTCTCCACGTCATATTTTGACTTCTTCTTCGATTACGTCTGTCTTTTTAACTAGTTCCCATCATATATGCAATGGGTTCCAGTGTCTTAGTTCCAAAATTAGTTAGCTTTTTCCTCTGACCTAAAAACTGATTTGGTTTACTGCATTCCTCGTGCTTACGTGGTTTGATTTATGTAGTATATGACTAATTTACTGACTTTTGAAAGCCTAGATTCCTAGAAGCCTAGTTTTAGTCCTAAATTGACATAATCTTCTTATGACCTCATGACCTCTGTCTTTTTAACTAGTTCCCATCTTGTTATTTTTTTTTTTTTTTTTTTTTACTACTTGGATGACGGAACAAGCAAGAGGCCCACCTGATGTTAAGCGGTAACCTCTGCCTATGAACAGTGCATTACCTCATAGGTCACGTCCACCAAGGACGCACCCTATGTGGCATTGCACTGCGCCCGCCACCCTGAGACATAAAGATGAAAAGTCTCATGTGCCTGTTTATGGAATGGGTTCAAGTTTCTTAGTTAAAATATCTGTTTTTTTATTGCACTTTTGTCTCTTATTATAAAACCTTTTTGGTATTTATTGACATAATGTCCTTCATGACCTCTAATAATTATGTTAATTAAGTAGTAATATTTCTTCCTTTGAAATATAATGTAGCTTAGACTTCTATAATAATTCACATTTAAAATATAATGTAGTTTAGACTTATATAATGAGTCACATTTAAAATTGCATTATTGGGTAAATCCATACAATTTGTAAAATGTTCCAAATTATGAAAAGGCCCCTTTTATCTTTACTCCAAATTGCATTTAAATGTTTGTGCCCTACATTATATTTTCCGCAATTAGCTTAGTTTTTCTTTGTCATGTATTTGTGTTAATTGTACAAATATGTAGGTTGAAGTGACACAACATGCTTGCGATTATGATAACCGAAAGTCGACCCTTCGCGCTAGGATACTTAGATTGAAATTTAATTGTTAAAATTTTGAATTGCAAAGATTTTTCATACTTTTCTATTTCAATAAAAAGTATGTTTCTATAATATAACTCTAATTGCTTCTGTATAGAGTGCACTTTCGTTCAAACTGCACCGTTGTTTACGACGTTTTATAATGACGAGTGGCGAGCACGTGTAAGTTGGGGGTGAATGCACTTGACATACTGCCTTTGCACTTTGACTTAATGAGTGGCATTTTTGTTCTAAGCCTTTTAACGGTACTTGTTCCTTTGTTTTTGATGACATACGTATATAAACTTACGCCTGTTTCCCGAAGGGGTAGGCAGAGACCATGGAATTCCACTTACTCCGATCTTTACACCTCTTTTGCTTCATTCACTCTGATCACATTCTTAATACATGCTCGACGGAACTCTTGACCTGGCCTTTTTTTTTTTTTGATGACGTTACTGCATTTAAGTTTTTCATCAAATTTTTGACATTGTTTTAGTTTGTTCGAATGGTTTTTTAACCAGCAACACAAAAAGAGGGATGTTATAAGATTGACCGCTATGTGTGTGTCTGTCTGTGTCACCGTAGCTCTTAAAGGAGTGAACTGATTTGAATGGGGTTTTTATAATTTGAAAGCAGATTTTCTAGCGATGGTTCTTAGACATGTTTTATCAAAATCGGTTCAGCCGAATCATAGCGTTGGGGTTTTTTAAATTATTAATTTCTTCTGGTTTCTGTATTCGTACAAAAATTAATAAAATTTATATTCATACTAAAAACCCATAACAAGCATAAAAAACAATAATCTAACATTACTAATTTGTTAAACTTTAGTTTATATTATAAAAAAATCTAAACTTATAGAAAAAAAACATTTGAGCTATCTAAAGATCTTTGCTAACGATCTAAAGATAACTCATCTGATCCAAATCACAACTAGACTGAAGCGTCCCGTAAAAAATGAGAAATAATTATCTAAGCGTTTACCAAGTACTAAGTTAACTGAATTGAAAATGATAGTTTAATCTGAAATAGCTGGTCCTGTTAAAATGCCATAAGAGCAATTTTGGGACCGTCCCGATCGTGTTACGTTCAGTAAATTAGTTCAAGCCGAGGTTCAAGGTTGAACTAATTCGTGGATACATTCACCTCTAGCTAGGTTTATAGGACAGCTGGCTCACTCTACCCGTGTTTCTAACCCCCGACGCAAAAACCTTTGACGTGTCTGTGTGTGTGTGTGTATGTGTGTGTGTCTATATGTGTGGCTTTGTGTGTGTCTGTGTCTGTGTGTGTGTCTGTGTCTGTGTCTGTCTGTGGCATCGTAGCTCCCGAACGGATGAAACGTTTTTTTTTTGTTTGAAAGGTGAATTAGTTTGGAGTGTTCTTAGCTATGTTTGATCAAAATTGGTTCAGCCATTTCATTGCGTTGAGGTTTTTTTTTTAATTTTTACAAAATTAATTACTTTTATTAAATTATTACAAGCTTATTTTTAACCTGCAATGTATGAATGTATGTCCGGGTGGAATATTGCAACTTAATTTTAAAGCAGTTATCCTCAACCGATTGAGATGATATTTTGCATACCTGTCAAGTTCCTATGATAATCAATATGATGGTGACTGCGAGCTGATCTGATGATGGAGACGGAAGGTTGACAACGGAACTGCTCGATGGATAATAGTAGACTGGCCGTGTTTTGGCTCATTTTGATCAGCACACGGTTACGATCACTAATTTTACAAAAGCTTGCATTGAATATACCCCTCCATCTCGTCCCGTGGATGTCGTAAATACGACTAAGGGATTACTTGTTTGTAAGATTCCTTGGTATAAGATTTGTCCTGGCCACTATGTGTTATTACTGGAAGAGAGCGTTAGCCGAGTCAGTCGTGGGAAGCAAGGCGGCGATAAGCTCACCACTTGTCACATCTATATTCTACGATGGTATATCCCACTGTGAAAAGAGGCCCATTGACGCTCTGCCTAACCCTGGGGGGAAAAAGGCGTATGACTATTAAAAATTTACGAGTTTCATTATATGCTTTTATTCGTTTCGTTTCGTATGAGGTAGTGCTGGCCTCTGGTGTCAGAGTTTGTCAAGCCGCCCGAGGGCCTCTGACATGGCTTATCGACTGCTATTAATCAATAACAGCCGGGACCGACAGCTTAACGTGCCCTCCGAAGCACAGAGCGATGGAAATCCGCACATAACTTAGAAAAGTCATTGGTGCGGAGCCTAGGATCGAACCCGGTATCGCTGGATTCTGAGTTGCACTATTGAACCGTTAGGCTACCATCGCTATATTAAGTGTGCCAGCTATTTCCCCTGTACTGTGAATTTAGCGCTGAAGCAGATTAATGAATACTTACTATGGACCAACTGAAATTATCCAACCGATTCTAGTTTTTACACAAAAGAGGTAATTCTATTTGCTGTTTCCAGCTCGTTAACACTGGTAATGCTAGTTTTTACACAAAAGAGGTAATTCTATTTGCTGTTTCCAGCTCGTTAACACTGGTAATGCTAGTTTTTACACAAAAGAGGTAATTCTATTTGCTGTTTCCAGCTCGTTAACACTGGTAATGCTAGTTTTTACACAAAAGAGGTAATTCTATTTGCTGTTTCCAGCTCGTTAACACTGGTAATGCTAGTTTTTACACAAAAGAGGTAATTCTATTTGCTGTTTCCAGCTCGTTAACACTGGTAATGCTAGTTTTTACACAAAAGAGGTAATTCTTTTTGCTGTTTCCAGCTCGTTAACACTGGTAATGCTAGTTTTTACACAAAAGAGGTAATTCTATTTGCTGTTTCCAGCTCGTTAACACTGGTAATGCTAGTTTTTACACAAAAGAGGTAATTCTATTTGCTGTTTCCAGCTCGTTAACACTGGTAATGCTAGTTTTTACACAAAAGAGGTAATTCTATTTGCTGTTTCCAGCTCGTTAACACTCGTAATGCTAGTTTTTACACAAAAGAGGTAATTCTATTTGCTGTTTCCAGCTCGTTAACACTGGTAATGCTAGTTTTTACACTAAAGAGGTAATTCTATTTGCTGTTTCCAGCTCGTTAACACTGGTAATGCTAGTTTTAGGATGTCTGTAATAGAATTTGTAATTTTATTAAGCTGGTTTATTTTTACAATCTTTTATTTAACTTGCAATGTATGTTTGTCCGGGTGGAATCTTGCATCTGAATTTTAAAGCAGTTATCCTCAACCGATTGAGATTTTATTTTGCAAACCTGTCAAGTTCAGATGACAATACAATATTATGGTGACAGCGAGCTGATCTGATGATGGACGGAAGGTGGACGACGGAACTCCACGATGGATAATAGTAGACTGGCCGTGTTTAGGCAACATATGGCGGAGACTAAGATCCACAGTCTCGAGCACCGCCGTAAGGTCACGTGCCTTTCGATCATCTATAGGTTACATTTCGGGGAATGCTCCCAGGAACTTCATGATCTGATCCCACCATCTCCTTTTCATCATAGGACGAGCAGACGCACGGCTCGGTACCATCCTTACCTCATTAGTATACCCTCTATTCGTACTAAACGTTTCAGTTCTACCTTTATAATGCGAACTGCTAAGGAGTGGAATACACTACCGTCGTCTGTCTTTCCTGAAAACTATAATCTGGGTCTCTTCAAGGCTAGAGTGAATAGGTGCCTTCTAGACCTTTGTGCTCCATCTTCAGCCACATCGTCACTTACCAACAGGTGAGATCGTGCTCAAACAAAGGTCTATCATAGTTTAAAAAAAACTCGCGAGAGTTTTACCTACCTTACTAATTTTAAACTAAACCTGAGTTTATTTTAGACATTTTCGATAAGTCTTGCTACGTTTTACCGCATCCGAAAATATTCTCGTTTTCGGTGTGTCACGCTCGCTCTCGGGGTCACTGACCCGTGACGTCACGGTGACGTCACATGCGTGGCTGTCACTTTTATGTCAGGCCTAACCAAAATAAGTGACGAACGACATGACAGCCCAGTTAGGGTATTGTGTACTTCTGGTGCGATAAATGACAGGTCGGCCACAGATTAGATAATAGTTACTACGGCACGACAGGCACTTGGTCTAATAAAGGACTGAACAAATATTGATGAAATAATAATAAATAATGCTGGACAGTTCACACAACATTATCTAGCCCCGAGCTAAGCAGAGCTTGTGTTATGGGTACTAGATAACTGATATACTTAATACAATATATTACATAGATATATATTTTTATTATATATAGAAAAATACCCAGAACACCCTGAACAAATATCTGCGATCGCTCAAATATTTGTTCCGAGGCGGGAATCGAACCCGCAACCTCCTGCGTCACAGGCGAACTTTCGCCCGCCGCGCCACAGAGGTCGTTAGAATATAATATATATATAATTTTATCACTATTGTTTTATTTTTAAGTAAAAACTAATGACATACATACATACATAGACACACGCCTATTCCCTGAAAGGGTAGGCAGAGCCTCAAATAGGCCTCTTCATAGGGTTGCACCATCGTGGGAAACAGACGTGACAAGTGGTGAGCTCATCGCCGCCATTGCTTCCCACGACTGACTCGGCTAACGCTCTCTTCCAGTAACACATTCTTTAAATAAGCTAGCAGCCAGGACAAATGCCATTACCTAATTTTATTTTAAAAAAACGGGTGTTTTTAATTTATTATGACATTTAGTAGTAATAGTGGTCTTTTTTACAAGTACTTAATAGGTTTTTAGTGATTTTTTGTTTTAAATACAAGCCTTTATGAAATTAGTGATCGTAACCGTGTGCTGATCACAATGAGCCTAAACACGGTCAGTCTACTATTATCCATCGAGGAGTTCCGTTGTCCACCTTCTCCATCATCAGATCAGCTCGCTGTCACCATATTATTGTATTGCCAGATTTGACAGGAAAGCAAGATAAATAAAAACTTATAAAGATGCAAAATAAATGAGTGTAAGTGTAAAATAATGCTCTTTATTGACAAACCACAGATGACTAATTCAGTCATTCGATTACTCAGTTGAAGTTGTAGTTTCTTAGGTCCTCTGGTCATTGACCTATTCAATGAATGAATGAATGAATGAATGAATGAATGAATGAATGAATGAATTATTTATTTGCTTAGAATGTAGGTATTAGTAGTAAAAACATAGATGGTAGGTATATATAAATTGAAGTTCCCAGTACATTCATTCAATAAAAGGAAATGTTTGCATTTTATGTTTAGCCCGATTTTTGCATGTAGCGTGTAGCCCGATTTTGGCATGTAGCGTGTAGCCCGATTTTTGTATGTAGCGTGTAGCCCGATTTTTCGTTAATCTCTTGCAATTCGAGCATGATTCACAAGTCGAAGCATGTATTTTAGAAAATCTTTGAATGCAGTGTTTCTAACTTTTGAAAATAAAAATAAACTCCTTTCTGCAAATTATCCTATCTACAATTTTTAAGATACTTTCCCTTCACTTTCAATTTGTATACTTAGATTATAATTACCGCATTCAGGCATATATCGCAATCGGTCATACAGTCCGATAAGGCCACAAAATCCGTAACCGTAATACGTACTCATGACGCGTCTGACCGACTGATCACCGGCCATTGACCCCGATCTTCTATCATGACCTTAAGTATTAAGGCGTAGATGGACGCCAAATTATGTCACTATATAACTCATTACAGTTATAAGGAGACAGAAAAGCACTCGCGAAACGAAAAGTAAGCAAAAAACACGATTTTTTTAAAATTTAAAAATCATTATATATCATTAATCAATTTTTAAAAGTGAAAGCAAGGTCCTCTCGGCGTTGTGTTATTTAATATACTGAAGGCAATATGATTAATAGTTTAGGAGAAGAATGGTTGTAACTACGAAAACAGAGGCTACTTTGCAAATTGATGTCTTACATTTTATGTAATTTTTTAAAGTTTTTGATACCAAGAATACATGCTTTATATGATGCAGATTAACATATATATTTTTTGTTGGTTTTTCGATAAAGATCGTGGAGTAAAAAAGGTTTTAAGGTGAATGCTCTCGCTTGTGCCGTGAGATTCAATTTTTTTAGTGTTTTTTGCCCATTACAGCTCATCAACACTTCTTCAGATAGAGAAAGTTAATTTCGCGAGAACAAGGAAACTTAACACACATGTTTTAATTGATAGTATCTCATAAATATCATCAGTTTAGCTACGATACACTTAAACAAAAAAAAAACAACTTAAAAATGTGTTTAGGGGGATCGTAGCTAAACTGATGATATATATGAGATACTATCAATTAAAACATGTGTGTTAAGTCTCCTAGTTCTCGCGAAATCAACTTTCGCTATCAGAAGAAGTGTTGATGAGCTGTAATGGACAAAAAACACAAAAAAAATTGAATTTCGCGCCACAAGTGAGAGCACCCACCTTAATGCAATGCGACGATTTGACATAATTTGTGTCACGGTCACAACACTATTTGAAAATGGTTCACAAAAATTCTTACATTTATTTCGATAATATAATTTTTTGTGTGTTTTTTAATGTTTTAATTCGTTTCCGAAGGTAATTTTTTTTTTTTTTATACTACTTGGATGACGGAACAAGCAGATGGCCCACCTGATGTTAAGCGGTAACCTCTGCCTATGAACAGTGCATTACTTCATAGGTCACGTCCACCTAGGACGCGCCCTATGTGGCATTGCACTGCGCCCGCCACCCTGAGACATAAAGATGAAAAGTCTCATGTGCCTGTAATTTCACCGGCACCCTTACCCTTCAAACCGGAACACAGCAATGCGAGCACTACTGCTTTGCGGCAGAAATAGGTATGGTGGTAGTACTTCCCCGGACGAACTCTTTCACAGAAAAGCTCTACTACTACTAAATAACGTTAATTCATATTAGAATTAACGGTTACAAACCGTACTAAGGTAGGTAGAGATAGTGGAATGACAGATAATAAATAGCCTTCAACTATCCGATATCGGTTATCTTTGTTAAATTTTATAAAAAGTGCCATAATATAAAAAAAAAACAGAACTAAGCACACTAACGAGGCAGCAACCTGGTGCATTCTGTTTGTCGAGGAAATAGAACCTACTTGGCAAAGAAAAAAATAAGAAAAAATATCGTTGTGGTAATTGTTTGTTTCAGATTAAAAAACACATTAAAAAAATTCACATGACATCCATTTTGTTAATAAATTAAATCTGCAGAAATATCCATTTATTTACAGTCAACTATTAATGATACTACTAATACAATAGGTATGTACAAAATACATATGAAACATTTGTGGTACCTGAAGACCGCTGCTAGCGATCTAAAGGTAGCTCAACTGATCCAAATCACTACCAGACGGAAGCGTTCCCAAGATTCTAGCTGCATTGCCACGCTGAATGGCAATTACATCTTATAATTAATGTTAGTGCCCTGGTGTAATCGCTTAGACTGCTTTTACGACATCCACGGGAGGAGACGGAGGGTTCTATTACAGATAGAAGGTATAAATAAATAAATAATGCTGGACAGTTCACACAACATTATCTAGCCCCAAGCTATGCAGAGATTGTGTTATGGGTACTGGATAACTGATAAACTTAATACAATATATTGTTTTTTGAAAAAAAAACGTAGTCAGTAGCAACACTTAACATAATATATCACACATTATATTAGGTATATTAAAAAACTTTCTTATTTTTTTTTTTTTGTAATGTCTCGACAAACTGGCTTACGGCCCGCCTGATGGTTAGCGGTTACCGTCGCCTATTGACAGCTGCAACACCAGAGGTATTGCCAATGCGTTGCCTGCCCTGAAGGACTCTACAATGCGTTGCCTGCCCTGAAGGACTCTACATTTTTTTTGAAGCGGCTCTTGTAGTTTAGCGGAAACACCTCAGGAGGGAGCTCATTCCACAGCTTGCACGTATGGGGTAATACAGACTAAAGTTTAGTAGCAGTAGAGCTTTTTTGTGAAAGATTTCGTCTGGGGAAGTACTACCACCATACCTATTTCTGCCGCAAAGCAGTAGTGCTCGCAATGCTGTGTTCCGGTTTGAAAAGTAAGGGTGCCGGTCAAATTACAGGCTCATGAGACTTTTCATCTTTATGTCTCAGGGTGGCGGGCGCAGTGCAATGCCACATAGGGCGCGTCCTAGGTGGACGTGACTATGTGGTAATGCACTGTTCATAGGCAGAGGGTACCGCTTAAAATCAGATAGGCCATCTGCTTGATCCGTTATTCTAAGTAGTATAAAAACGTATGGGGGGGAAAAGATCTCGTAAAGCGAGCTGTACTTTGCGAGCATAACTTTGGCAGCACACAACAATTAGGTACATACTTAGAGCATTGCTGGCATCCATAATGTTTACATATTATACATAATTAAATTACATTGTTTAAATTTAAATGTAACCCAAAAAATCCGTTCCAGCGGTACTCGAACCCGCAACCTCAGAACAGACCTTTGAACAGAAGGTTTCTAATTAAACACCCGTAGATGGCTCCCATCGGCGCTATAGCCGAGTTGATAGTGCCCACAAATTTCGTCTTCAGCGTCATAGTGTTCTATGGCCGACAATTCGGCCAAGGAAGGGCAATTTTGGTAAGGGCATCGCCACACAGGCGAGGTTGCGGGTTCGAGTCCCGCTGGAACGGAATTTTCGGGTTACATTTAAATTTAATGTTATCCATAAAGTGTGGTTTACACTTGTAAAAATAATAAACTACATTGTTTAAAATTTGTTTTCATCTTACAGTAGGGAAAGAACGTCTATGTCGAAATAAATAAAAAAAGCAATAAGAGAGAACAGACTACATTTTTATTTATTAATACTTCATCATTGTAAGTTGCTATCTAAAGTGTGTTTACTCCTTTTCCTTGTAATTATCAGTTCCATTGTAAATAAATTGCAGTTTATTTCCGAAGTACAATTATTGCACAGCCTATTGCAACTATTGGATCAAATAAACTTGCACTACGTTTAAAATTATTATCTTAATAAGTTTTGTGAAAAATATTTTTTTCTATACAAGCTTTTATAATATTAGTGATTGTAACCGTGCGCTGATCAAAATGAGCCTAAACACGGCCAGTCTACTATTATCCATCGAGGAGTTCCGTTGTCCACCTTCCGTCACCATCATCAGATCTGCTCTTTGTCACCATCATATTGTACTGTCATCGGAACTTGACAGGTATACGAAATTTCATCTCAATCGGTTGAGAATAACTTCTTTAAAATTCAGTTGCAAGATTCTACCCGGACATACATTGCAAGTTGAATAAAAGCTTGTAATAAAATATTACATTCGTAGGATAATTGGTTTCAATGTTTTCTCTCCCCGGCGTCCAGCTATAAAACTATTTCAAGAATCACTCACATTCGAATTTCGAAACACTTACGCACTAGCAAACATAATTTTGCTGTTAAAATACTAATTGGCACGCAAGATTACGCTCTATGCTATTGTAATAGAAACGATTGGAGTTGTAAGAATGGTAAAGAATTCTTTGTTTTGTTTCGGACAACTGCGGTCGTTCACCGCTGACGTAGAGCCGTTAGATTAAAATTTGAATTTGGAAGGCCTTTCGAGGCTCGAAGGCTCGTGCGGTCGTTGACCTGTGACGTAGGTGGGTGTGTAAGGATATATGTATTATTATGTTATGTTATTGATAACAAATTTTGATTGATTAATAATTTAAAAAAAACATTATCACAGGATTTTAATAAAAACAATCAAAACCTTTTGCTGCTGATGAGATATAGTTAAAAGAATACGCTGTGACAAAAAACTTTCTATTCATTCAAATACTGTAAGAAGGAAATTCAAGACTGCGCCAACACTAGGCAAAAATCCTTGAAAAAAAAACGCCTAACGCCGCCTTAAAAAACACTTTTTATTGAACATCTCGAAATATACAGATAATTTTCAAAAAACTCCTACAGTAAACCCTAGGCTTTTGTATTGATTTTATTTATAGAACTTTTTACCCAATAAAAATACCAATAATTTTATACCATTTTAATAAACAATCGAATCTTGGCAAAAATTAGACGTAACTTTAGTTTTTTTTAATCTAGAAAATATTGTCCTATCGTGTTTCTGGTACAGATCCCTCGGTATTATAATGTGGTATCCATGCATATTTATAATTTGAATATTGTACTTTTAGCTGACAAACAGCTAAAAATTAAATCTAAGATTAGGCATTTTGGGGCTTATTCCACCAGTAAAAACATGGGTTCATTCAGTAGGAAAAAATCGCCTATAACAGAATAATAAGTTTTTTGTGAAAAATATATTTTTCTATACAAGCTTTTATAAAATTAGTGATTGTAACCGTGTGTTGATCAAAATGAGCCAAAGCAAGACCAGTCTACTATTATCCATCGAGTAGTTCCGTTGTCCACCTTCCGTCTCCATCATCAGATCAGCTCGCTGTCACCATCATATTGTATTGTCATCGGAACTTGACAGGTATGACAAATTTCAGCTCAATCGGTTGACGAAATTCAGTTGCAAGATTCCACCCGGACATACATTGCAAGTTAATATAAAGCTTGTAAAATCACCGTAGTAAATGTCTGAATAATTTGTATGAAGTGCGTCAAAAATTGTAAGACCGCTGAACGAAAGAAAAGTAAAAACATTAACATTGAGGTAACTAAACCGTAATTTATAGGGTCAAACCCTTACCCAACTTCGCGTAATATTACGGTACCATGCATTCCAAAACCGATCCGTGACGTCACACGACGTGATACAATTCTAAGCGCGCCACAGATTACAGCAGCAGTTAGCTTCCGCTAGAGGGCACAGAATGAATAGTAGTGAGTGGGGTCGATGAACTGTGACGTCACGATCAGCTGGTGCAACGGGTTGTATGCAGCCAGGCTGGATCTTGCGACTCTGTTGGGTTTGAATTTGGAATGTTGTTTTTCTTTCATAATTTTAATTTTTAGCTCGCTTCGAATTTTAATTATTCAAATCCCGCTATGTGGCTCTTTCCGCCATTTTTGAAAAGAGATGTGGTCTACTTTTATTTTATTTTATTTTCTTTTGTTTTTTTGAGTTATTTTGTGTTATTTTGGTGGCATTTTAACCAACGTACATACATACATAGACACACGCCTTTTTCCCCGAAGGGGTAGGCAGAGCCTCAATGGGCCGCTTTTCACAGTGGGTTGCATGCATGGTGGCATTTTAACCAACGTAACAAGTGTAGTGAAATGAAATGGAAGTGAATTGCGTAGCTTTTAAAATTGGTGGAAATTGTCTACCAATGTTTTAGTAAAGCGGCCACCGTTTTTCTAAAACATGACTTGACTGTGACTTCTGCTTGACCCGTCATTCAAAGTAGTATTAAAACAAAGAGGTGAAAACATAGAAATAATTCTCCATATTAAATATCTCCGATAAGCGGTTTAACTAAGACTTGATTAATAAAGTCATTATTTTCTAATTACAATTAACGTTATAATCTTTAATTAATTACTTTTCTGTTTTACCAAAGAATAAATAATAGTTAGCACAAGGTTTTAATCATGTTTTTATTTCAAAGAATTTTCGAGAATTCCAAGGTTATTTTTTGAATCAAAAACATCACATACACAGACATTACTAACACCTCCTACTAATCCATACAAATATTATAATTGCGGCTGAACCAATTTTGGTGAAGTAGTACAAAGTTATGAGTATCAGAAAGTTATGTAGAAGGACATAGGATATTTTTTAAGGTTCCGTACCCTAAGGGTAAAACGAGACCCTATTACTAAGACTTCGTTGTCCGTCCGTCTGTCACCAGGCTGTATCTCATGAATCGTGATAGTTAGACAGTTGAAATTTCCACAGATGATGTATTTCTGTTGCCGCTATAACAACAAATACTAGAAAACAAAATAAAATAAATATTTAAGGGGGTTCCCATACAACAAACGTGATTTTTTTGCTCGTTTTTGCTCGATATTGATAACTGCAACAGAAGACGCTTGAAATATTCACAGAATATTTAGTTATATATTCACTTTAAAAAAAAAAAAAAAAATAAGGGGGGCTCCCAAACATCAGACAAGCCACGGGCCATCACAAGTTTATAGTATCAAACCAGCAAAGAGTGTGTTGTTACGTTTCTATGTAGACTGAACTTCAATTTCAAGCTTATATACAAAGACTTACAGTAATTTTTCACCCTTACATCTATCCTACTCACTAACTATCAAATAATCTGTGACGCGGAACAACCCACCCGCAAATAAAGGGGGTGACAAACGGCGGTCGATAGTACGAATACTTTGACCTATTGTAGCACAGTTCTGGGGGTAGAAAAGTTCCTAGTGAAATAGTTCGTCCGGGAAAGTACCTTTTCATCCCATCTATTCGAAAAGGACGACTGGGTTCGCCTTTAAGTGCACCCAACGGTGGTGTTTTCTATGAGAAACTTTTAGCGGGCAGTAATGAGTTTTCCGGCGCACTTATTAAGTTCCTAATTCAAAAAGTGCGCGGCAAAGATAATTGCGGCGGACTTATTGAATTTGGAACCAGCGCCAAATAATTCGAATGCAAATATTGTTTGAATAAATACTAGCTGGTACGACGGCCCAAAACCCAAAACAAAAAAACCAAAAACACAAAAAACACAAAACACAAAAAAAACACAACAAAACACAAAACACAAAAAACACAAAAAAACACAATACACACAAAAAACACAAAACACAAAAAAAAACACAAAAACACAAAAAAAACAAAACACACAAAAAACACAAAACACAAAAAAAACACAAAAAAACACAAAAAAACACAAAACACAAAAACACAAAACACAAAAAATCACAAAACACAAAAAAAAACACAAAAACACAAAAAAAAACACAAAAAACACAACACAAAAAAAAAATAGAAAAAAAACACAAAAAAGCACAAAAAAGCACAAAACACAAAAAACACAAAAAAACACAATACACACAAAAACACAAAACACAAAACACAAAAAAAAACACAAAAACAAAAAAAACACAAAAAAACCAATACACACAAAAAACACAAAACAAAAAAAAAACAAAAAAAACAAAAAAGCACAAAACAAAAAAAACACAATACACACAAAAAACACAAAACACCACAAAAAAAAACACAAAAACAAAAAAAAACAAAAAAAACAAAACACAAAAAACACAAAAAACACAAAACACAAAAAAAACACAAAAAAACACAAAAACACAAAACACAAAAAATCACAAAACACAAAAAAAAACACAAAAAAACACAACACAAAAAAAACACAACACAAAAAAAACACAAAAACAAAAAAAAACAAAAAACACAACACAAAAAAAAAATACAAAAAAAACACAAAAAAGCACAATACACACAAAAAACACAAAACAAAAAAAACACAAAAAAAACACAAAAAAGCACAAAACACAAAAAAACAACCATTTGTTTTATTAAATAATAATATTACAATAACATATGAGGCGCCTTTTATTTTCTCATAGTGGGTGATGAAAAGCAGAGTGTATCACACGGGCGCAACATATATTTTTGGCTCGGGCGACGTACTTTGAATCCCTCGCTACGTTCAGGATTCTACTAAAGAATCCCTCGCTACGCTCGGGATTCTACTCTAGAATCCCTCACTTCGCTCTGGATTCAAAAAAGCGCCCTCGCCGTAAAAATATTATGTTGCTCCCTTATGATACAATCTACTATTTCATCCCATCTATTCAAAAAGGACGACTGGGTTCGCCTTTAAGTGCACCCAACGGTGGTGTTTTCTATGAGAAACTTTTAGCGGGCAGTAATGAGTTTTGCGGCGCACTTATTAAGTTCCTAATTCAAAAAGTGCGCGGCAAAGATAATTGCGGCGCACTTATTGAATTTGGAACCAGCGCCACGCAAATATTGTTTGAATAAATACTGGCTGCTACGACGGCCCAAAACCCAAAACAAAAAAACCCAAAACACACAAAAAACACAAAACACAAAAAAAACACTAAAACACAAAAAAAACACAAAAAATACAAAACACAAAAAACACAAAACACAAAAAAAAACACAAAAACACAAAAAAAATACAAAAAACATAAAACACAAAAAAACACAACACAAAAACACAATACACAAAAAAACACAAAAACACAAACACAACAAAAAAAACACAAAAACACAAAAAAACAACCATTTGTTGTATTAAATAATAATATTACAATAACATATGAGGCGCCTTTTATTTTCTCATAGTGGGTGATGAAAAGCAGAGTGTATCACACGGGCGCAACATATATTTTTGGCTCGGGCGACGTACTTTGAATCCCTCGCTACGTTCAGGATTATACTAAAGAATCCCTCGCTACGCTCGGGATTCTACTCTAGAATCCCTCACTTCACTCTGGATTCAAAAAAGCGCCCTCGCCGTAAAAATATTATGTTGCTCCCTTATGATACAATCTACTAATTACTATACTAGTTTTTGCCGCACATGGGATTTTCATTTTTATGACTCGGGGTGAAAGAAAGAAGGAAAGAAAGAAAAATAATTTATTTGTGTCAACAAACCTGGAAACATATTCCACACAAAATGACTCACACACACACACACACACACACACACACACACACACACACACACACACACACACAGAAACAAAGAAATATAAATCTAAGTTGTGCCTCGTAGTACCAGTCACGTAACACTGACACAAATTGGCGTCCAGCTCAGCATTTGTTGTGCTGTAGAAAGACAACGCTGATCTTCCGCTGGAACCATGTAATGACAGTGTAACACAGTCAAGTTACAGTTGCAACGCAATGCCGCGTAGGTCGCGTCCTAGGCTGACCTGTAAAGTAATGCAATTTTTGATTGAAAAATCAAATAATCAAAATGGCGTATCACGATCGTTGATGATGATGATTTAAATGGTATTTAACATCGAACAAATTACAGCACTAGCTTCAAGAAAAAAAAAACTTACCACTTGTCACGTCTATTTCCCACGACGGTGCCACCCACGGTGAAAACAAATATACAAAAACATTTATTTTGCCAACAAACAAACAGATAAACTAAAATTAAAAAAGGACCATTTTTTTTTTTTTTTTTTTTTAACTTTGATAGACCTTTGTTTGACCACGATCTCGCCTTTTGGTAAGTGACGATGTGGCCGAAGATGGAGCACTAAGTTCTAGAAGGCACCTATTCACTCTAGACTTGAAGAGACCCAGATTATAGTTTTCAGGAAAGACAGACGACGGCAGTGTATTCCACTCCTTAGCAGTTCGCTTAGTTCCTTAGCGGTTCGTTCAATTTGAGGTTCTGCCTACCCTTTCGGGGAAACAGGCGTGTGTCTATGTATGTAATACATTATTGATCGCCGTGTGAAGCCACCCTTAGCTGTGTCTGTGACACAGACACACACACACACACGTACACTAGGGAGGGACGCACACACGCGTCTGTGGCCGCCGCGACCTTGCGGGGTTGAATGCCCCCAGCCCGAAAATGGCTCCGTCACTTAATAAAATGTCAAATTCTGTGTCCTTACTGCTCTAGTGAGTAATATTACGTATTTTTACAAGCTTTTATTTAACTTGCAATGTTTGTCCGGGTGGAATCTTGCTACTGAACTTTTAAGCAGTTATCCTCAACTGATTGAGCTGAAATTTGGCATACCTGTCAAGTTCCGATGACAATACAATATGATGGTGACAGCGAGCTGATCTGATGATGGAGACAATGTGGACAACGGAACTCCTCGATGGATAATAGTAGACTGGCCGTGTTTGGGCTCATTGTAATCAGCACACGGTTACGATCACTAAATTTATAAAAGCTCGTATTGAAAAAAATATTTTTAGCAAATATTTGTAACCTGCTAATCTCGGTTTTTTCTTTTGTTGCAGCCCAAATCGAGATAATCCCATGCAAAGTATGCGGAGACAAATCATCAGGCGTTCACTACGGGGTCATCACTTGCGAGGGCTGCAAAGGATTCTTCAGGCGGTCACAGAGCACAGGTCGGCTTCGTTTTCTTTGCCTTATTGGACCCCTGAAATCATAGCCCGTTTTTTTGGATCCCTGAAATCATAGCCCGTTTTTTTGGACTTCTGAAATCATAGCCCGTTTTTTGGACCCCTGAAATCATAGCCTATTTTTTGGACCCCTGAAACCATAGCCCATTTTTTTGAACCCCTGCACTCTTAGCCTATTTTTATAAACCCCTGAACTCATAGCCTATTTTTTTGAACCCCTCAACTCATAGCCTATTTTTTTGAACCCCTGAACTCATAGCCTATTTTTTTGGACTCTGAAATCATTGCTTATTTTTTTGGACCCCGTCAACTTTTGGATTTCAACTGTCTAACTGTCGCGGTTCATGAGATATATATAGCCTGCATGGTGACAAACGGACGGACAGCGAAGTCTTAGTACTTGTACTATTATATATTCTGTGGTCTTAGTAATAGGGTCCGTAGAACACTAAAAATAAATGAAACAGTTGTGCTACCTGAAGACCGCTGCTAACGATCTAAAGGTAGCACTACTGATCCAAATCACTACCAGACGGATGCATCCCTAAGATGCTGGGTGCATTGCCACGCTGAACGGCAATACTACACAACTACAAAACGAATGCATTGAACCAGATAAGAGCCAGCTCTCGGGTCACGCGTCGCTTCGACCAGAATAATGCATTATTATATCTGTTTTTTTTTTTTTTTGTACTACTTGGATGACTGAACAAGCAAGTGACCCACCTGATGTTAAGAGGTAACCTCTGCCTATGAACAGTGCATTACCTCATAGGTCACGTTCACCTAGGACGCACCATATGTGGCATTGCACTGCACCCGCCACCCTGAGACATAGATGATAAGTCTCATGTGCCTGTAATTTCACCATAAATGTGTTATTGATAAAATTATTAACTCTATACCTGTTTTCAGTGGTGAACTACCAATGTCCTCGGAACAAGTCCTGTGTGGTGGACCGCGTGAACAGGAATCGATGCCAGTACTGCCGACTGCAGAAATGCCTGAAGCTTGGGATGAGTCGGGATGGTGAGTAGCCTTCAGTTCCCTCTTGTATAGTCATAAGTCTTCAATCAGTGCGTCCTACCAGTAATGGGATATGGTGCCGAGACGTGGACACTCACGGTAGGGCTAATCCACCAGTTCAAGGTTGCACAGCGAGCTGTGGAACGGGCTATGCTCGGAGTTTTCTGAAAGATAAAATCCGAAATGAGATTATCCGACAGAGAACTAAAGTCATTGACATAGCCCACCGGATTAGCAAGCTGAAGTGGCAATGGGCTGGTCATATATGCCGAAGAACCAACAACCGTTGGGGTAAGCGAGTTCTTGAGTGGAGACCGCGTAGCGTGGGGCGCCCTCTGGCTAGGTGGAGCGATGACCTACGAGAGGCGGCGGCAGAGAGTGGATGAGAAGAGCCGAACACCGGGCTCAGTGGCGCGTATTGGGAGAGGCCTATGTCCAGCAGTGGACTAATGTGGCCTCATGATGAAGATGATGATAATGATGTATAGTCATGGTCGCCTGGTATTTTCGACCCTTCTGGTTCCATCGACTAGATGCCCTGAAATGATGAGTCGTGACGGTGAGTTGCCTTTAGTTACCTCTTGTACAGTCATGGTCGCCTGGTAGTTTGCGTCGCAACGGCTTGTGCATTTGCCATTTTCAAGTACCCCGAAAGGGTAGGCAGAGCCTCAAAAGGACCTCTTTTGACTGTGGGTTGCACCATTGTGGGAAATAGACGTGAAAAGTGGTGAGCTCATTGCCGCTATTGCTTACCACGACTGACTCAGCTAACGCTTTCTTCCAGTAGTAAAACACATTCTTTAAATAGGTAAGCTAGCAGCCAGGGCAAATCTTATACCAACGAATCTTACAAACAAGTCCGGGTAATGCCTTAGTCGGGTTTTACGACATCCACGGGAGGAGATGGAGGTGTCTATTCTTGGGCCGGACACACCACGAAATAATAAGGTCGTAATAATATAATAAGGACTTCCATTTAATTTAACTACACTTGACGAGCTACATTGGTTAAAGCGCCATCAAAATAACACAAAATAACTCAAAAAACACTAGGAAAAGCAACCACTGGATAATTATGGGCGCCTGGTAGTTGCGATAGCTTCTTGAGTCGTGTTTAGCTTATTCCGCCTGGTTCCATCGACCTGACGCCCTGAAATCATTTTGTGAACTTTTAGATATTTATGGTGCCCTGGTAGTTCTAAAGATTTATTGGCAACCTCTTGGTAAATATGTTCACCTGGTAGTTGCTATAGTTTCCACCTTAAAGGCCCGTCCAGAACTGAACAAGCAAATTAGACAAATTTTATTGAAAAACTGTCTGTCACAAAGTTAAGTCACAATTTTTGAGTCGTGATAAGACACTGTCCAGACGCTCTGAAATAATTTTGAACACCCTTGGATATTTATGATACCCTGGTAGTTATAACAATTTATTGAGCTGTAATGGGCCTTTATTCGCTTCTTGTTGCCAAGGTTCTAGAGAATGATGGTCAATCACCGTTTATACCTCTTAGATAGTTATGGCCGCCTGGTAGTTAGCAACTTCTCGAATAGTTATTGTCTAATTCTAATTCTACATAATTATGTCACCTCTAAGAGACATGACTATGGTTGTCTGGTAGTTGTGATGGATTCCTGAAAAGTGTTTTTTTTTTTTAAATATTTTATTATGCTATTCGCCTTACCTATTCTTCTTGTTATAAGTATCCTCAACTCAACAGTTACATAAACTTATTCAAATAAGGATAATACAATCAAAAATCAATAATAAATTTTTCATACAAACGCATTCAATAAAAGGTAAAAACACGTGGTTAGTATGAGGAAGCGAGGGTCAACGGCCTCTTATCAGTGCTGATAGCGGCTATGTTTATACTATAAAGTGAGGTGTTGGAGTTAATAGGCGAAGCGATAAGCGTGGCGGTTACATCATTAACAATTAATTTGTTATTTTTGTAGCATAAACCATACCTATTGACAACAACTAGTATTACTTGAGTGACTTCACTCAAGTAATACTGGGATATATAAACCGGCCTAGTGCGAGTCGGACTCGCGCAAGAAGGGTTCCGTACCATTATCTATAAAAACGGCAAAAAAAACATGTCTGTTGTATAAGACCCTTAAATATTTATTTTATTCTGTTGTTTAGTATTTGTTGTTGTAGCGGCAACAGAAATACATTATCTGTGAAAATTTCAACTGTCTTAACTATCACGGTTCATGAGATACAGCCTGGTGACAGACGGACGGACGGACAGCGAAGTCTTAGTAATAGGGCCCCGTTTTACACTTTGGGTACGAAACCCTAAAAAATAACTTCATAGCTCTGAGCTTAGTAATAAGAAATAATTAAAATTAAGTTTGTATCATGTTCCGATGTAGTTATTGTCAAGGCTCGATTTTCTCCCATATATTTGCAGTTAAGGTGAATGCTCACGATTGAGGCGTGTAATTCAATTTTTCTGGTGTATTTTGCTCATTACAGCTCATCAACACTTCTTCAGATAGCGCAAGTTGATTTCGCGAGAACTAGGAGACTTAACACACATGTTTTAATTGATAGTATCTCATAAATATCATCAGTTTAGCTACGATACCCTTAACACATTTTACAGTGTTTTTTTTTGTTAAGGTGTATCGTAGCTAAACTGATGATATTTATGAGATACTATCAATTAAAACATGTGTGTTAAGTCTCCTAGTTCTCGCGAAATCAACTTATTCTATCTGAAAAAAAAAACCTCTTAAGTAATATGTATCTTATAAAAAAGAATAACGTAATGTTTGATTCCATTAAATGTTCGGTCCGATTCCCAGAACAGCCAAGTAATTTTTAGAAAATCTTTGAATGCAGTATTACTAAATTTTAAAAATAAAATAAAGTCTCTTTTCAGCAAAATATCCTATCTACAATATTTAAAGTACTTTCCCTTCATTTCGCATAGTCTTGGGACTACCTGTATATGGGAGGCCTATGTCTAGCAGTGGACTTGTATAGGCTGATAATGATGATGATGACAGAAACATGTGGATGCAAAGCTAGACGCGTCGATGCGTACGACGCGGTGACGAGGGTTGCGCAACACCACGTAACGTAGTGGTGGGATCTTGTCTTATCGATAATGTAGGGGTTATGTCGATGTCACGGGTCTTTGTCGATAAAATATTCTTATAATTATTTATTGAACAAAAAAAAAACAAAAAATATATAACAAAAGATATGTACAGGGCGAGCTTAAAACTAAAGCGTTTTCTTCCAGCAAACCTTTGAGGCTAGAGAGAGGTGATGGTATGAAAGTGTACAAATACAGGAAACAAACAGAAAGGCAAAACTATAAACATACATATAATAAACTAATTATTAAAATACACTACTAGATATTTAAGGTAAAATATACTTACATAAGTACATCATTACTAAATATACCTAATTAAACATTAGTTTTTTTTTATCTACTTGAATGACGGAACAAGCACATGACCCACCTGATGTTAAGCGGTACCCTCTGCCTATAACAGTGCATTACTTCATAGGACACGTCCACCTAGGACGCACCCTATATGGCATTGCACTGCGCCCGCCACCCTGAGATATAAAGATGATTTCTCATGAGCCTGTAATTTCACCGGCACCCTTACCCTTTAAACCGGAACACAGCAATGCGAGCAGTACTGCTTTGCAGCAGAAACAGATATGGTGGTAGTTCTTCCCCGGACGAACTCTTTTACAAAAAAGCTCTACTACTACTAAAAATATATATTTTAACGATTGTTTGTATAAGGCTCAAGTGATCCAGTGACAATATTCGTAATAGGAGAAAGGATAATAATCAATATCAATGGGAGATTGAATTCATATTGTAATAATTGTCATACATATTTATTTATTTGAAACCTTATGAACCTTTGAACCCTCTAACACTTAATTTTGACAAAATTTGCATATGACACAGTAGACTTTATGTCTTATGGTGACGGGCGCAGTGCGATGCCACATAAGACGCGTCCTAGGTGGACGTGACCTCTGAGATAATGAACTGTTCATAGGCAGACGTGGGCCAATTGCTCGTTCCGTCATATAAAGTAAAATAAAAAAACGAGAAAAAAAATGATTGTTTTGGACATAGGTAAAAAAACCCAACAAAACTAGTAAATAGTAGTCCTATTTCTTTTAATAATCTAGTCAATACTATAATAGTTAGGGCAGGGCAAACTTCAGCAGGTAATAAATGAACTAATTAGTTCACTTGTTAAATAAAGAAAAATTAATGAGTGTATTTATCACTTGAACTCCCCTATTTATTTCTCGACAAAACACATTACGCATTATGTTTGCATGACCCAAATCTGTGTGGTTAATTTATTAAAGTTAATGTCCTCAACTGAAATAATAGTCGCTGTATTTGAAGCTTTAAGGTGGATAAAGCTAATTTACACGCTTGAGGCGCGTTTTTTTAAAAGTATTTTTGCCCATTACTGCTTATCAACACTTCAACAGATAGCGAAAGTTGAGTTCGGGAGAACTGGGAGACTTACACACATGTTTTAATTGATAGTATCTCATAAATATCATCAGTTTAGAGCTACGATACCCCTAAACCTTCAAAAACACTGTAAAAATGTGTTTAGGGGTTACATAGCTAAACTGATGATATTTATGAGATACCATCAATTAAAACATGTGTGTTAAGTCTCCTAGTTCTCGCGAACTCAACTTTCGCTATGAGAAGAAATGTTGGTGTGCTGTAATGGGCAACAAACACCAAAAAATTGAAATTTCGCGTCGTAAGCGTGAGCATCCACCTTAAGTAGAAAATTAAAAGACATTTCATGTTTCCTTTACAAAATAAATATCTACTATAGGCAGAATTAAAAAAAAAAAATTGAATTTCTAATTTACCTTGTAGTTTTTTTTTTGTCAAAGGTAGTATTTGGAAGTATCGATTCTGTTGAACCATTTTCAGAATTAAACTAGACTACACTGAAAATATGTCCGTGCTCTTCTAATAGTCTAAAATGAAAAGTATGCCGATATTTTTAGAGATGACCCAATAAATGTATAATAAAATGGTTATTAGACGGAATATAGACGTGACTAGTGGTGCACTCTTCGGCACCATAGCCTAATCACGACACTCTGCTCACGATTTCTCCCAGTAAAACATTCATAAGTAAGCTTGCAACCAAGACAAATCTTACACCAACGAAAGCATAACAAGTTCGCGACTTGTAGATATAACTTTTATCGTATGGATAAATATTGTCCCATCCCTACGTTATCGTGCAATAAGGAGGCGTGAAGCATTACATAGATGCACTTTTTTTCGATGATGTAATACACACATTGTAGCATGACATAGATTATACCCAGTAATACGTATTATTACTACATTACGACCTCTGTGGCGCGGCGGAAGGTTCGCCTGCGACGCAGGAGGTTGCGGGTTCGATTCCCGCCTCGGAACAAATATCTGTACGATCTGCAGATATTTGTTCAGGGTGTTCTGGGTATTTTCTATGTATAATACAAAATATATATCTATGTAATTTATTGTATCAAGTATATCAGTTATCTAGTACCCATAACACAAGCTCTGCTTAGCTTGGGTCTGGATAATGTTGTGTGAACTGTGCAGCATTATTTATCATCAGCACTGCGATCATCAATTCGCCTGCCAAGTGTGGTGATAATGGGACATGAGACTTTTCATCTTTATGTCTCAGGTTGGCGGGCGCAGTGCAATGCCACATAGGGCGCGTCCTAGGTGGACGTGACCTATGAGGTAATGCACTGTTCATAGGCAGAGGTTACCGCTTAACATCAGGCAGGCTATCTGCTTGACCCGTCATTACAAGTAGCATTAAAAAAATATGTTTATTTACAGTTCAAATTCTTTTTGTATATTTTAGTTACAGTTACAAAGAAACTATTGTTTAAGAACAATTAAAAGTTCCAACAACAATTTGGTTGTTTTTAAGAACAATGAATAACTCTTTGACCGTGCTTGAGTCGTACTTTATTGGTATACTTTTTATTTTAAGAGTCTGTACTACTTAAGGTGGTTGCTTTTTCATACTAACGTATTTTACCAAATATGGGCGAACAGAGTATAATTTTACACTGAAATCACTGGATTACTAGCGAAAACAATATCGAAAGTTTATACAACGCACTGTGTATATAATTGTACGTACAACTGTGAAAAGAGGCCCTTTGAGGCTCTATCTACCCCTTCGGGGAAAAAGGCGTGTGTCTATGTATGTATGTATGTATAAATATTGAAAGCAGAATATATTGACTTATTTTAATTTAAAATCTCGGTGATTCATAAATACATAGGCACATGCCTTTATTCACCTTCGCCACATAAAAAAATACTATAAAAATATGCCATTGCATCCATTAATAGTGCCAAAAAAAAAAACATTAAAACTTTCGTCTAACTTAACTTATTATCTGATTTAAAAACATAATAGGAATATATTATGATATTATGTGAGCGTTAAGCCCTGACAGACTAACAGACAGGCCTAGCAAGGGATTCCAGTGGGACCGTTACATCCACAGACGTGGTACAGCTTCGTATAGATAAATAACTCAGACTGGTACATACATACCATAGGATACATAGCGGCTACATGGTGTCTGTACTAGGATTTAATATCCCTAACGTAAACTAAACTTAGATATATATTACTAGCGATTCGCCCTGGCTTTGCACGGGTAGCCCCGGGTGAACCCCCCCCCCCCCCCCCCCCTATGTGTGTCTAAGCTACCTCCCCTGCCTATTTATCACTGTTCCTGACAGCCTGGTGACAGACGGACAGACGGACAGCGGAGTCTTATTAATAGGGTCCCGTTTTACCCTTTGGGTACGGAACCCTATAAATCATAGTAAATATCCCGTTTCTAGTGAAAAGTATGTGATAGTTTCAAAAGATATATTACAATAAATGTTTATAATAATAAGTATTAAATACTCATACATAATCGTTGCATCTTCACAACATTGCATAAAGCATGCACTAAAATCGCAACGGGATTCCGAACGCGGCACACGTCACTGCCACAGAATAAACAACAGTCAGTATCGCCGCGTCACAGTTCGTCGAGTTCATTGTTCCACTAGGCAGTGTGCCAACGGCCTAAGTGCACGAACACGCCGATAGACCCACACTGCTGCACTTATTGACTTACTCACACACGCCCCTCATATGTGGTGACGATGGCGTTGCAAGTGTGCAATGTGTGTGTGCAGTCATTGAGTACGTGTTTTATAAGGTTACGTTACGTAAAAGGGAAAAAGTAAGCCTCATATTGACACTTGTACGTCTGTTTGTCTGTCCACTGTGTTTTCTCATTAAGTACAATAGCTATGGACTTAAAATTAGGCACAGTTGTAAAATTAATACCATAGACATAGACATTTATAATACTATTCACGCGTTTAAAATTTAAATTGATATAGTTTTTATTACCATATAAAAGATCCAAAAGAGGTTTAAAAAAATCTATGTAGTTAAAATCGTCTGCGAGACAAATGTTTGTATGATCTGCAAGTATTAGTTCCGTGTCTGTGTGTTATGGTACCATGGTACTCGTAGTTCCTGATACCCACGACACAGGGGATCCTAGTGCGGGATCAGGACTATGTATGTGACTGTTGGGTGTTATCTATACATAGTACAAAACAAAGTCGCTTTCCGCTTCTGTCTGTATAGCTGCTAACTGCTCCGAAACCACAAAACTGATTTTGATGTGGTTTTTACCATAAGTTAGATAATTTTTCACAGAAGGTTTGATATATAACACTAGCGACCAGCCCCGGCTTCACATGGGCAGTAACTTCACATTTTATTTTTATTTTCTAAATTACACCCGTGTGAAGCCGTGTGTGTCGCTAATGTTATATAAATGGTATTTTTGGGTTTCGAAATGTTTGTACATTTAAAAACTCTTTGATTTCATTACAAAACTGTGAAAATAACAACATTCTCGCATAAAAATAGTGAGTTTTTCAAATTCTTAACTTAACGAAACCCTTGGCTAGACTGTCTGGCTCACATTTGGCTGAATTTGTTTAAATAAGGCATGATTTCATATTATGCCAGTCTCAGCAATGTTCCTAGTATTCGGGCGGTTTCTCTCTTATTGTCCAAAGCATAAGACAATTTGTGCAATCTATATAACTTGCTGAAATAAATATAATATAACTAAAATATACACATAAAACATATAATATGAAAGAAAATAAATATTTTACTGGCCATAAATTTATTCTCAACAAAATAAATAAAATAAAAGTATAAAAACATACTTAATTTTAACCAATATTAAACGATGTACCCGTGTACCTAGGCACCTAACTTAACAATAAAATCGTATACAACGTATTATCTATGAATAACGAGTCTGTTATAATAGATAAGCCAGTCCATGTCTTATAATAATAATAGGTATCATTAGGACTTAATAACTAGGTAATAAGCCCCGTCCTATATGGTATTGTCGGCAAAAAGTGCATCACATACAATGTTATGTAAGCATTGTGTAAGATCGCATGAGAACCTTGGGTGCATGCGACTCTGTTATGTCATAGGCATACAGTGCACCCAGCGGCGGGTAGCGGTACTAATTCCATGTAAAAACATTGAATACTACCATTTAATAAGAAATTTTGCCGTAAAATAAAGCGTTACTCACGTATCTATAGGGAAATAATAAACTAATACCTAAGTCAGGTATGCGTGTTATTTGAAGTGGTGCAAACAATTAAACAACAATTATTGATACAGAATATAGGTACTGCCATCTATTTATAAGGACATAGGAACTGAAAAACAATAAAATAAATGTACTTATTACTTACAAAATGAGTTCAGGACCAATGAAACGTATCATAAGAATTTAATTTTGGAAAAATACTAACATCAATAGTCTTTTATTGATGTTAGTTCTACTGTAACTTTCGTGTCCAGTCTTCAAAGACTTTCTAATAACTCTACGATGGATTTGGCATTCCATACACTATCAACGCCAAAATATGCCACCTTTGAAAATTTTAACAATGATAAAACCTTTCAAATGTTCAATAACATTTACAGCACAAACAGACAGATCTTGTGTGAAAATGTCAAGCTCAATATTATCTACAGCTCGTACACCGTAAGATGGCACCTGTAAATACTCCATGGCAGGTGTCAACTTACGGTGAACGGTCAGTAGAGTATTTTTTATTCATCTGTCTAACACAACATTTCTGTTTTTTTCCAGCCGTCAAATTCGGACGCATGTCGAAAAAGCAGCGTGAGAAAGTGGAGTCTGAGGTGCGTTACCATCAGGCGCAGATGCGCGCGCAGACTGACGCAGCACCAGATTCAGTGTACGAGCAGCAGCAGACGCCAAGCTCGAGCGACCAGTTCCATGGACACTACAACGGGTGAGCGCCATCTATTGTCGAGTAGAAACAGGGTAGCGACATCTATCTCTCGCCGCGTGTGTGGGCTGTCCGCACGTCCTTTCCTGTCAGTGTCAATGTCAAAACTTTCATTCTAAGCTGACTGATGCTCATTTTTAGCAGCATCCTCATTACAAATGGCTCAGAGTGTATTTATTTTGAATGTGTTGGTAAAAATGATCATGAGAGACCGAAAAATACTGAAAAAGTAATTATACGTCTGGAAACAAAGACATGAATGGCGTTTTTTCTAAACACAAGAAGCACCATATTACTGTTGGAATCTGGTGATCTGATTGGTCGACGAAGGACGTGCGATGTCACCGCCATTGCTTTTAGCTTTGTGTTGTCAAAATGTGAATGAAAATTTTGTAGTTAATTATCGGTCTTTAAAAAGTAGTTTTTTTATTTGATTGGAACGTGAATTCACAATTTTGTGACAAGACGTCGTCGCGCGTCAGCAAAGTAAGTAGCGCCTTCTCTTTTTCACTCTTGATAAATGTCACTACTGTTGGTTATTCGACAACAGATGTCGCTACAGCCGCTTTGTCGCAGCCTAAACGTTTTAGGGTGATGCTCACTTACCTCTAGCCTTATAACTTACTTATTGAGTAGGTTTAAAGTAAAAGTTTACAACAAAATGATCTTGAAAATATGGAAGTAAGCAGCACTAAGTTTTAGGTTGGAGATGATATTGTCCGAAAAAGATGGGATTTGGTGGTGCTGTTTTGAATCCGGGCGGGCGTCCATAAGATAATCCTCTTTAACACGTAATTTGGATATTTTTAGATGGACTTTGCATATAATGGATTGGGACGTATACCCACGCATATGTATTTTGACTTTAAGAAAAGACGTAATGACATAAAAGCCGCCGAAATGGCTCAGGTTCTAAACCTCACAATGGGCCACATGAGATCGTGTGAAATGAACCAAATTGTAGACCAACTGTCTATGGTTAAACTAGAAACAACAGAGCCCATGTCTTCTGAAATAAGTCAAATTGTAGACCATTTATCTATGGTTCAACTAGAAGAACCGGATTCTCAGCATTTATCAAGTTCCAGTCTTATGTAAGTAACGCATCTGTCGTCAAATACAAATTTAGTAGTGACATCTATTGTTGCACTTGTAGCAAAGTTTAAAGATGACATTCCACTTATTGTTAAGAAATGTCACTATTTTCCGTGTTAGACAACAGATGTCGTTGCTTGCCACTTTAAAATGTCTGAACTATCTGTATTGCTACCAAGTGTTATGAAATATTCCTGTCATGAAACAGACTAGGTCTTTAGGTTAATAATTTCACTACAAAATAAGTGACTTTGGTAGAGGTACTGATAGTTCTGACATGTATGGTCGTTTGATTGCTGTCTGCTGGATGTTCTCGAGTATCATAATCAAATGAGCATAACAGTTCAACGTCAAAAACTGCTGGTCATCTGAATTTCGGTGCTGCGTCAGGGTCTGTGTCCATGATAAGAGTTTTTTTAATCTAAAACTTGTTAAATAATTGCTGGTATTCATTAAAACTGATCTTTCTTTATTATGGCTTCCGAGAAAAGTAGCTTCAATGATGTCTGTGTCAAGTATTTTGATAAAATTTGTCCAAGTCGTTAGAGTACTAGTCAAGTAGTGACTTGCTTATAAAAAGCGGTGGCGGTTTTAATAATATTTTATTGGTAAATTTCAACACTTTTTAAAAGACACAAAATAAACTTATTAAATGATATACACCAGTTAATATACCACTACAAATATAATGTAAATTGAAAGTAAAAAACATTGGATCTCACCCCGTTTCAAGAGCAAAAAAAGTTGATCCAAAATAGTATTTAATTTTGACGCTACGACATCCTATGTTGTCTATTGTTATAAGAATACAAACTGCATCTCATGAATAAGATACAGTAAAAAAAAAAAACAAATTGAGAACCACCTTATTTTTGAAATTGGTTAAAAATGAAAGCCCTCTCACTAAAGAAGATTATTCAATACAACACCATCTATTGGCATACCACAGCAATTATTCCTAAATTTCAAATCTTATCATGGTTACGATTCCCGAAATAGGCTGAGCAAATTCTGATGTATCGTCGGCATATGCAGCAGTCTCAGGACAATGCGACGCCCGACTCTATGACTTACGACGACCAGCAGACGCCGAGCTCAACCGACCAGTTCGCAGGACATTATAATGGGTAAGTAGCGCCATCTTTTGTCGAGTGGCTTTTTAACAACCTGAATTTATATATGTGAAAACATTTGTCATCTAATTAAACGCGTATACAATATCAGAAGCTAAAAAAAAAATACGTTGATGTTTTTTTTTCAAATTTAACCAAGATCCATTAGTATTTCAGACAAACAGAATCTTCCTCTAAAGTCTTCCAATTGATAATTAATTCACTAGACGATTGAAACCAGCTTTTCTTACAATAAATCCATAAAATGATAAGAATGAAGCATATCGTGTCGTAAAAACGGCAAAATAAAAACACCATGCCGTTCTTTCCCCGTAATCACTTAGGCACATTCGTGTCAAGTGCATCCGACACCGGTTCTAACGGTATTGGAAACAGCGTCACCTAGTAACGGGTAGCGGTACTAAATGTTTCCTATTAGCGGAGATAGACGGCGGTGTTTTTGTCGCTTCGAGGAATTATGATTGTTTTATACAGTCTGTAATTTGCGAACGGTAAACGGTACTGTATCGTCTTGTTAACCTTTACCTATTAACATTGACAGTAATAGAAAACCAGTCAACGAAGTATGGTAATTTTTGAAACAGCTCAAAATTTATCGGTAATTAAATATATGGGGACAGTGATTTCATTGCCTGGTATTGTATACAGGGCGTCCCAAGACTATGCGACTCGAAGGGAAAGTACCTTAAATATTGTAGATAGGATATTTTGTTGAAAGGAGACTTTATTTTATTTATAAAACTTAGTAATACTGCAATCAAAGTTTTTGAAAATGGGCTTGCTTGGTCTTGTTATCGTACCGAACATTTAATGGACTCTATCATTTTACGTTATTCTTTTGTTATAAGAATGTTTATGTTACTCAAGAGGAATTATTATTTTTTAGCCATTCTTTCAATTGGCATCATTAAAATAAGGAAAGTTTATTTTTCACATTTAAGTCTGTTCGATTCCCAGTCGAAGCAAGTAATTATTAGAAAATCTTTGAACGCAGTATTACTATGTTTTAAAAATAAATAAAGTCTCCTTTCAGCAAAATATCCTTCCTACAATATTTAAGGAACTTACCCTTCATATCGCAAAGTCTTGGGACGCCCTGTATAGTTTATGAGACAGGGTGTTTTGTGCACATGCCATATTTAAAAGTAAAAATTATTTATTTATTCGGAGTAAATTTACATTGTAAGCAAGATACACATTTAAACGTTGATGCCGCTTAAGTAATAAAACTGTGTAGCAGCATCAGCGCGGAGGTTTCTCAGCCGGATATCCTACTAGGTCATCGTTTTCCTTTAATTCACTATGTGGAGCTCAAACTAATTTTGAACCCTAAAATTCCAGCTACCCATCATACAACTCGCCACTGTCCCCATACGGGTACAACAACGCGGGCCCAGCGCTCACATCCAACATCATGCCGCCGCAACAAACACAACAACCGCCTTACGATGTGCCGAGTGACTTCGTGGACAGCACTACTACCTACGAGCCTAAAGCTACAAGCAGCTTTTTGGACCCAGACTTTATACATGGTCAAGGTGAGCGATCTATTTTGTATATCCTTGGAGCACAAGTTGCCTAACAGAACATAACCATGCAGATATGGATCCTACAAAGAAGGACTTAATTAAATTAACAATTATTCACTCATTAACACCTAAAGTAGTTTTTGTCTAACGTCACTGTTCTCGTATGAGTACAGCATTAGGATAGACAAATTACTACTGCAAAGGAACTTAAATTAATTTTATTGTTGATGCGTTTAGGAATTTACTTATTAAGTTTAGCATTCTAAGTAACTAATCCTTCTCTGATGTCAGTTTTCTAATATCTATCATTGTTTACATAAATCTAGAGATTTTTATACAATAATCAAATGAAGGCCAAGTTCTCTTATTTTCATATACTTACGAACATCTTTAAATTATGTTTTGTTGTACCTATTCTATGTGAAATTATCTCTATCTTTAAATTACTAATGATTTTGATAGAATAGACAATGATAGATGTTTGAATAACACACTAACAAACCAACCCTCCATAGAAGAGCCACAAAAAACGACCACCATAGTCCGCCCATCCACATCATCAGCCACGACTTCAAACCGACAACCCACAATCAGCGAGCGACGGGTCCAAGAGTTCGAACGCTATGAGCCTGATAGAATCCAATCACCAACTACCATCACCAATGGAGTACTAACTATCAAACAGGAGATCAAACCAGAGACTTCTATGGGAGTGGATAACCTAGTCGCCAGCTATGTGGATTCAACTACATACGGACATAGTCCTACTGCCTTACAACACAGCCCTATGGACATACAAAACTCAGTTCTAGTCAGTGGTCAGAGCTCGATATCGTTAACCAGTGAGGAGCTAAGTCCTGATGATCTCACGTCGAGCAGTGGGCATGCGAGGCTGATGGATCCAATGAATATGAATATGAGTGGGATGGGGATGGTGAATCCCAATGCAGTGACGAATAGAAGACACCAGGCCAGTCATAGTTCGGCGAATGAAGATCTGCCGAGTAAGTTTAGATCGCAAAGTTTGTTAATTCACATGTAAGCTTCACTTATGGAGCTTATATTATAGAATCAATTTGAATGTGAGCCTAAAATTTCGGCAATGCTTTAACAAATTCCAGAGATAAAGTTTCGAGTACAGCTGAATTGGAACTTTTAGGTCACATTTTAGCGTAGGCTTTATTCATGTAGAACAATTATAATTTTGTAACAGTAATGTTCTTTTTTGTATCGCTACATTATTTATTTCAGCTACAATATTATATTTTTGTTATAGAATATTTTTGTTGTAGCTTGATTATGCATGTTATATTTAATTTATTTTTATCAACTAGCTTACCAAATCAAACTACTCTGTTTATTTTTAATTTATAAAGAATTTCTAGTTTTGCGTTTCTTCAATACAAAACCATGTTTAGAGCAAATTAAATTGTAAAAACACTGTGCTGTAGGTTTTTTCTGAAACAATAAGTTATCCTTAACTAGGTACATTGAAATGTGTTCTCAGACATGAACCTACTCTGAAATTGGTAGTCTATGGGAGTCTTTGAATGCACCGAAGGGTTACTATTTTAGAAGCTTTTTATTACAAGCTTTATATTAACTTGAAATGTATGCCCGGGTGGAATAGTGCTACTGAAGTTTAAAGCAGTTATCCTCAACCGATTGAGAAGATATTTTGCAACCTGTCAAGTTCTGATGACAATGCAATATTATGGTGACAGCGAGCTGATCTGATGATTGAGACGGAAGGTGGACAACGGACTCCTCGACGGATTATAGTAGACTGACCGTGTTTAGGCTCATTTTGATCAGCACTCGGCTACGATCACTAATTTTATAAAAGCTTGTATTGAAAAATATATTTTTATAAGAATCTTATGAAACACAAGAGACAAGAGCCAAGTCTTATGAGACAAGTTGTCAAGTTATACCAAATGGCTATAGTTTCTGATAATATTCTTACCGAAAATTTATGGGAATCGAATGTTTCATTACTATTAGAATCTTGAATTATTATGTAAGTGTACGGCATAAAAGGCAAGGCCAGACAGCACGGAAAAATACAAGCTGAAAAAAACCAGTCTTGAGTTATAATAGGAACCGTAAGGCTACGTCAAAAAAACAGAAATCTTCAAAGAAAACAGAGTCGCTCTGTAAAGTGATAATTGCATATCTTGTAATATATAGAAATTTTTACAAAAACCTCTCAGTAAGCCTTAATTTTAATTGTAGGTAGGTATTGATTTAATGATCTAATATTGAGGTGTACACAACTATTTTAACTTACGCCAGCAAGACACACAACATGTTCCTAGTAAAAAAGCTGTGATAGGCTCCATATTCCTAAATTTTTATTTATTTTCTGACATTTGAGTAAAATGTAAACAAAACCAAAATACACAGACAATTTAAAACTTACGCCAAAGACCATAATGACGACGATTAAGTAGAGGGAAGTGTAACAGGGACACACGGGCCGACTCGATTCTGCCATTATAACCCGTTACCCGCGTATACCCTGGTTCAGAATTCGAGATATTTTTTGTAAACAAAGGGGATACCATAGCAAAAAAATAGGTGCTCTATGGTAGTTTATTAAATTAGGCCAATAAACAGGCTCGGGCATGTTATTCTAACTCCTATCTGATAAACTATAAAGTAATCAATATATAGTCGTATATATTTTTGAGTTATTTCGGTTATTAACAAAGTTATCAAGCAAAAATATATTTGTTAGTAGAAAATATTTCATGTTACTTGGAACACTGCAGAGATTCTAAACAATGGGCTTTGTTTTGAAAGCCGGTCCCCATTTTGTTAATTTCATTAATTTCTCCTCATTTGCCGAATACGAATGTGCTTTTCGCACAGTTTTACAATGGAATGGTCATACTGTATCAATAGGTAAGAGTTATATATAACATTTTGCCGTTTACACATTGACTCGTCAGATAAACTTAGGTAGGTAGTGGGTTTGTGTTTATTTGCTGCAAATTGAAGGTACATACCGCGCCAGCGAACCCGCTGGCGGATATTACAAAAATTTAATACCGTAGGAAAAGCCGCTGGTCAGTACTAGTAAAACATGATCCACACAAAAAATATATTTTACCACTGGCTTATATCTTAGACGGTGACATTTGAATGTTTACAAAAAATATCTCGAATTCTGAACCATAGTTAAGTAATGGGATGATAAATGGCGGCCACTCTCTTGCTGTCTCGCTCAGATTATATACAAAATGGCGACTACTCTCATGCTGTCTCACTCTGATTATATACAAAATGGCGTCTACTCTCAAGCTGTCCCGCTCAGATTACATAAAAAACCACCATTTACAATCCCATTCAATAACTACGCGGGTTATAGGTACTCTGTTTAGTTTATATAAGTTATTTTTATTTACGTGTATTTAGATTATTATACAGTTAAAGAAATATGTTTTATTTTGAAGATATTTAGAACTGGTCACACAAAAATTTGAGCTCTTTAACTTGGAAATCATAAAATACCTACTAGTTTTTTTTTTGTGTCGGACTAAAAGGAGTCGCCATGGACTGCTTTTGTAGTATATTATGTATCATCATCGACAATATCATGTCAGTGAGTAGGCAATTTGACAGACTTAGACCGTTCACCGTAAGATGGCACCTGCCATGGAATATTGATTTTTCTATGGTTGGCCTTATTTTGTATTTCAAATTTTATTTTAGTGTGGCTAAGTTTTCAGTTATTGCTTGTTCGTAGACTATAGTTCAAATATAACTTTTGAAACTATCATGGTTATGCACATACTTTTCACCAGAAATGGGATATTTACAATGATTTTCGAATTTTGATTGTTAGTTCTCCCGTGATCATGGCGCATGCAAGTGCTGAAATATCGGGAATAATCAAAACTCTAAAATCATGGTAAATATCCGGTCATTAGTAACGCTGCCATCTATTATCCACTAACAACAACTCTCGTCGTTTCAGGTGAAGGCGATATAAGCAAGGTTCTTGTGAAGAGTCTAGCCGAAGCACACTCCAACACGAATCTAAAGCTGGAGTTCATTCACGAGATGTTCAGAAAGCCCCAAGATGTCTCCAAGTGAGTATAGCTTTATAAATATTTGCATTGCTAAAGATACTATTGTGAGTAAAAATCTCGTGATTACCTCAGACTATCTAAAGGAATAGACGAAGCATTCCATGCTACAAAGTGAGGCAAGAAATAGGTAGACAGAAAGCATCTCACTTACTTGTAGCGCAACCGACGAAGCATCTTCTAACATCCAAATCGTCTTCCTATTTCGTGGCTCACTTATTTAGCGAAACTTATTAAACTGTTATTAAAATTCTCGTATTGAAGGAAGATTATTAAAGCTTCTTTCAGCTGTTTTACTTAACAAAGCTGTTTTGTAAACCAGCTAGTCGTTTTGTAAAACAGCTAGCGGTTTTGTAAAGCAGCTTGCTGTTTTGTAAAACAGTTAGTCGTTTTGTAAAATAACTGCGATATAATCCACTAACAATTGACATTAAAAAGATGTGTGAATATTGTTTTAAATAGTTATTATTTTTGAGGTTCATTCTCATTGTATCACGGATTTTAATAACTGAACCATTTGACGCCATTTTTTTTCATGTAATAATGAAAAGGAACCATGAAAAATACTTTTATCATCCATCCGGTAGATGTCACCTTACAGCGGCACCCGCCGTGGTCTCGTCACTACAATCACAGCAAGATGCAAGCGGACTTGTATCGTATTAAGCCCGGATAGTTAAATAATATCTTAATGATTTTAACGTTTTCAAAAAGACAAATAACTGGGCTGATAATTTAAGGCGCAAGTCACACAGACGTCTCGCTGACACGGCGCGGACGTGGCGCTGACATGTTACAACGCTGAAATGTTATATTCATAACAGCAGCATAGTTCCATGAATTAGCAAAACGTTTAATTCGTATAAGAAAGAAAAAGAAAGAAAAATTCATTATTTGGGAATATTTATTATTGGCATATTTCATTATTCAAATAAAAAAGATAAAACGTAATAGGTAAAATACAAAAGGCAATAACTACAACACTTAACAACAATTAATTGAGTGTCTCTGAGTGCCATCCACGCAGTGACGTCACAAATAGGAGTCCGACTCAGCGTGATGTTACGTATGGTTACACAACGCTGATCTTCCGCCGGATCCAGGTGGGAGCGTCACCCAGTCACAAGTCAAAACATAATGATAATATAAGCTTTAAAAAACGTCACGCAACTTCGTATAACTTCACGTTAGCACGCGAAAACTGCGAGATAACGGCCAATATGGCAATCAGCCATTCGGTTTGTTTTGTATTGCACCTTCTTTCCATACATTTGGTATGAAATTTGAATGGAAAGGTAACATGACAGCAACACGTTAGCACCAGAAACCCTCTCTATGTAGCTTGCGCTGTTTGTTGTTTAACGAAATTTATTCTAAATTAAATTTCTTGATAGATTGTCAGCGAATTCTATTATGAAATGCTGACAGAATAAAGTCCCTGTTAGATTGTCAGCAAATAGATTTATCAAAAATGCTACAAAAATGAAACTGTTATTTTTTCTATCCGGGCTCTTATTTCATAACTCATTTTAATTTAGTTTTAAGAGCCATTTTATTCACTATCCTGTCATTAATACAATTATATAATCAACCATACAAATACCATAATAAAAGCTGATTGATAAACATTTTCGTAAACAATGTTGTAATAGTACATTATGGTACTAGTGTGTAATGTTGGTGATTACCGCTGAGGCGCCATTGAGACCCGAGCCGTTAGGTGAGGGTCTTACTTAAGAGAGCCGAGGACGGTAATCATCAATACACACGTGTATCATACCACGGTTTTCAACACACTTGTGAAGAAAATAATAATAGAACAGAAATACACGCTCTGTGTAAATGATCAACTGTCTCTTTAACTCTCTTGTGAATAATAGCAATGAAAAAGTCACAGTTTGATTACAGGTGGTCATTATGTGCCTAATTGGGTGAAATCAGAGCCACTTTATGAGCTAGTGTGTTGAAAACACATATTATTTTGCAATAATGTTAAGAACCAAAATCTAATGCAATAATTTCCTTCTAGGCTACTCTTATACAACTCAATGACATACGAGGAGACGTGGCTGGACTGTGCTGACAAGCTGACAGGCATGATACAAAATATCATAGAATTCGCCAAGCTCATTCCTGGGTTCATGAAGCTCACACAGGACGATCAAATACTGCTATTGAAGTCTGGTAAGTATTCATTATTTCATACTAAAGCAGCAGTGCTCGCATTGCTGTGTTCTGGTTTAAAGGTTATGGGTGCCGGTGAAATTACAGGCACACGAGACTTTTCATCTTTATGTCTCAGGGTGGCGGGCGCAGTGCAATGCTGCATAGGGCGCGTCCTAAGTGGATCTGACTTGTGTGGTAATTCAAATTCAAATTCAAAATCTTTATTTCAGGCTTACTGAGAAATGCACTAAACCTAAACAGTAAGCCCATATCAACATAAATACCTTAGAAACTAACATACACATAAAAAAAAACTTTATTTATTACTTAATCTAACACACGTGTGATCGCTCAAGTATGTCTTCACATTTTCCGTAGGGACCCTCACCATTAATGAGCTAAAGGCTGTTCATAGGCTGAGGGTACCGCTTAACATCTGCTTGATCCGTCATTCCAAATTGAATACAAAAAATAAAAAAACGGCGGGGGGGGGGGGGGGGGGGGGGGGGAATAGCAATAAATAACTATGTTAGTATGAAAAAATAAATACTTAAATACAAAAACATTATTAAGAAAGTGCAAAATAAAGAGGCAGGTCGGTATGTTAATTTAATACGTTGTCTGTGGGAGAAAGTATTCCTCCATGCTGACGTCCTATCAGAACTAACAATGTCAGCGTCGTATTCAAAGTTAAAGTATATTTATTGCTGAATTACATGACAAAAAGATTTATAGATAAAATTTTGTAATCTACCCTTTAAGGGCGTGCACTGTCAATTTTATTTACAATAATTTGAATTAAAAATAATAGGTACCTAGTAGAAATACGAATATCTTAAACAACACAGAAAATTAAATTAATTAAACAGGTCATAAAAATTACAAAAATTAAAATTAAATTATAAGAAATGTCATCACTTGTCAAGAAAATTATCGATCATAAATTAATTTACCCTATAATAACATTTATACTGATCTCGTCTATTGCAATGAACTTTATCATAACATTCGTAACAGTCTAATGTTTTCTTATGATGTTTCAGGTTCATTCGAGCTCGCTATAGTCCGTCTGTCGCGGCTGATCGACGTGAATCGCGACCAAGTACTCTACGGAGACGTCGTCTTGCCGATACGGGACTGCGTTCATGCACGGTAAATATACTTAGCTGTATTTAAATTCTTTGATTTCTTTTTAATTATGATATAAGCATCATTTTCATGGAAAGGAAATATTTCGATTAAGACCATCAGCCAGGTGGGCGGATGATATAGAGGCCGTAGAGGGAGAGACCTGGATGCGAATCGCACTGAACCGTCTGGAGTGGTGTTTAAGAGGAGGTTTATACCCAGCTGTGGGCTGTTATTTTAGCTGCAAATGATGATGATGCAGACCTTATTGACCTTTATTAATGACTCATATGGCGCGGCGGGCGAGTAGCCAGCTAGATGCAAGAGGTTATAGGTTTGATTCCTGTTGCGGGACATTATGTTTGTATGATCTGCAAATATTTTTTGCGTGTCTATGTGATGTAGTACTCTATGACAAGGATAATTTTATGTCGAGGTTAATGTTTTTATTAATCTACACTAATATTATAAAGAGGAAAGATTTGTATTTTTGTGTGTGTATATGTTTGTAATTAATAAACTGAAAAACTACTGTGCCGATTTCAAAAATTATTTCACCATTGGAAAGCTACATTCACCCTAAGTGACATAGGCTACCAGGGGGCTGTTTTTCACCCTGAAACTGCCAGTGCGAAGCCGGGACGAGTCACTAGTTGTGTATAAAATCATTAATGTTTTGTATCCCCAGCGACCCCCGGGACATGGCGCTTGTGGTGGGCATATTCGACGCAGCGAAGTCAATCGCGCGGCTCAAGCTCACAGAGACTGAACTAGCGCTATACCAGAGCCTGGTCTTACTATGGCCTGGTAAGTATTTTGTGTTTTCTTACTGACCCTGCTTTTAAAACATTTGTATAAGGACTGTTTTTTTTTTTTTGTGAGTTGGTATGACGGTTCAAGCAGATGGCCCACCTGATGTTAAGCGGTAACCTCTGCCTATAAACAGTGCATTACCTCATAGGTCACGTCCACCTAGGACGCGCCCTATGTGGCATTGCACTGCGCCCGCCACCCTGAGACATAAAGATGAAAAGTGCCATGTCACTGTAATTTCACCGGCAACCATATCATTCAAACCGGAACACAGCAATGCGAGCACTACTGCTTTGCAGCAGAAATAGGTATGGTGGTAGTACTTCCCCGGACGAACTCTTTCACAAAAAAGCTCTACTACTACTACTAGTTACCCTGCTTTGGGTCAAAGACGAGCATGAGTTAAACCGTATGTTATTAACGACCTCTCTGGCGCGGCGGGCGAAGGTTCGCCTGCGACGCAGCAGTTTGCGGGTTCGATTTCCGCCTCGGAATAAATATTTGTACGATCTGCAGCTATTTGTTCAGGTTGTTTTGGGTATTTTCTATGTATAATAAAAAATAACTATCTATGTAATGTATTGTATTAAGTGTATCGGTTATCTAGTACCCATAACACACGCTCTGCTTAGCTTGGGACTGGATAATGTTGTTTGAACTCTCCAGCATTATTTATTTATTACTATTTATTTATATTTATTATAAGGACTTTGTGACGGATGGTATATTAAAACTATACTGGCTACTATTCTGACGCAAGGACTTTTTCTGAAACACATTATATGGAAAAATTCGTGAAGAAATCAGCAGGTTCTATCTAAAATCTCAAGCTTGTGACTAATCAGTCCAAATTCAATTGTTGTAGATTTCTTAAATCTTACATTACGTCATAATGGTGTGTCAGAATTCTGATAGTGTGTCAGCATTCTAATAGCGTGTCAGCATTCTGATAGCGTGTCAGCATTCTGAGAGTGTGTCAGCATTCAACAGCGCGTCAGCTTGATTTAATTTTTCTTGCCCCAAAATATCGGCATGCCCTAGACTAGAAACCACCAATCGAACAGGAAGGCTGGGTTCTTTTTGGTAGATTATAGTCCTCACCGTTTCAGGACCTGAATGCTTGAATCCGAGCGCAGAAAACATGAAGACCAGGCCTTTGCAAGGTACCTACCTAAACTTTAAAGCTAAGGCCAAACCAACGCGTTCAGCCCGCGTCTTCAGTGGCGTGCACAGTGGCGATCAATGGCACGCCACCGCGGACGCGGGCTGAACGCGTTGGTTTGCCCTTAGCTTTACTTATATGACCCGAAATGTTGAGTCAGCGTCGGAAGTTCAAACCCCAGCAACAGGTTGACTTTTATATACAATATTTATATTTTGTTTTTTTTGTAGAACGTCACGGAGTGCGTGGAAACCCTGAGATCCTGGTGCTGTTCAACATGTCGATGGCGGCCATGAGGCACGAGATCGAGACCAATCACGCGCCTCTTAAGGGTGACGTCACCGTACTCGATACTCTGCTCACTAAGATACCTAACTTCAGGTAAGTTTTTTATATATTTTTTTTTTTTTAATTAACACGTACATTTTATTGTACTTACACTCAAAAAACCCTTATGGGTTTGTTCAGAGGACGGAAAACTTTAAATGACAGAACAAGCAGACGGTATCCTCTGCCTTTGAACAGTGCATTACCTCATAGGTAATTTTTTTTTATACAACTTGATATGGCAAGTCAAGCATGTGGCCCACCTGATGATAAGCGGTACCCTCTGCCTATGAAGAGTGTATTACCTCATAGGTCACGTCCACCTAGGACGCGTCCTATGTGGCATTGCACTGCGCCACTCTGAGAAAATAATAATTAAGAAACTCTTACAAAAAACTGTGTTACTGAGATGCTACGCCGTAAAATGTTCTACGTCGTAGCATGCACTACGACGTAGCTCTGCTACAGAAGCTGCGTTTATAGTGAGTTAACGTCGCGAAGTATTTTTTAACCACCGACGCAAAAACGACGGTGTGTTATAAATTTGACGTGTCTGTGTGTGTGTGAGCTGTACTAATATATATATTCTGTGGTGTGAGTGTGTCTGTCTGTCGCCTCGTAGTTCCCGAACGGATGAACCGATTTAGTTTTTTTTTTTAATTGTGAATTTGTCGGGAGTGTTCTTAGCTATATTTGATCAAAATCGGTTTAGTTGAGGCTTTTTTATTTTTGACAAAATTAACTACTTGTTTGTATGAAGATTTCTGCCTGGGTTTGGCGCAGTCTTAATATGTTGTTGTCCTCTTTCCAGAGACCTATCACTGCAACACCTGGAGGCTCTATGCCGCTTCAAGGCCGCGCATCCCAACCACGTGTTCCCGGCGCTATACAAGGAACTCTTCTCGCTAGACAGTGTACTGGACTATACACACGGATAAATAAATACAAACATTTTTATTCCATTTAATTTCACTGAAGTTCGATCTCATTTTTGCCCGAAAAACTGAGAGTGGGCGATGAGGTGGACTACTTTGACGAAAATGAAAATGTATGTACGGGCCTTGGGAACGATAGTTTGAAGCTTATAAAGTTACTACTCGCTCAATCACTTCGCTTCAGTCGGTCTCTGTGACGGCAACGAGTGACACAAGACTGTAGCTATGTGTGTATGTTTACGTATGTTATAATTGAGAATAATTTTATTTTTTGTTGACCTTACCTTACATTTGAAATGATTCGGGGAATACCCCGAGTGCGAGCACGCGGCGCGTGACTGACTAAACGTTTGCTATCTCGATCGCTCTACAGCGCGAGTATGTCTTTCTATCTCTGTCATTCATTGTGTATGCACGTGATTAGAAAGACTAGCTATGTGTGTGTGTTTATGTGTGTTGTAATTGTGACTTGTTTCACGGATGTTTTGTATGCGTAAGGCCCGTCCAAACTTTTTTATATTGGTCGAAGGTGGACTGCATATTTTTTTAAAGACTTGACAGCTAATTGTATTTTTTCGTAATTTTTTATGTTCAACCAAAAATAAACTCACTTGTGTCTTGTTAATCTATTTATAATTGTATGTATGTACTTTGAGACTGGTATATGTACGTATTAGTACGTACGTACAATATATTAATTACATATTTAAAAACGTTTATTTAATTCGAATCTAAGAACGTGCAAGTGGGTTTAATTTCGGTTTGTCTTTAGAAGTCTTTTATTTTGTTGTATTTTCATGAAGTTAATGTGTTGTATATTAAATCGCGGTATTTTATATACTTACTATGATTTGTGGAAACATTATGAAACTCGACTTGTGACCTGCGTATAAATACATAATGACTCATTATAATATGTTTCGTTATGTATTATATAAAGGTGTAATATTAATATAATTATAAATGTATCTAACTTTGATGAATGAAATAATTATTATTATAAAAATTATAATAATAGACATAGAGTTTTTAATAATAAATAAATAAAGAAGTATAAAGTTGTAGTAAAGTAAAGATCACATAAGTTTCGTTTACAAATGAAACTCTTATATAGGTCTCTTTTAATTATTTTTAACAGTTTTTTTTTAACTTGTTATTTATTTGAAATGATTATATTATTGATGTTTTTCCCTTCTCTGTAGATTCAATAAGTTGTAATATAGGAAATAAATGATACTGCCCGTTTTTTATATTTTTTAGTTGTTTTTTTTACACAATTTGACACATCGTTGAAAATCTTGAAGTATATAAAGTAATTTAAGCTAAATAACTTAGGGGTGCGAACAACATTACGGATCGAACATTTTAAATCGCGGACAAAAGTTGTGTAATGAAAAGCAGGCAATTTTTTTAAATATTTGATCTCATTTTAGTTCGCACGGCGACGCTTGTGCCATGTTCGAATATCACACACACGCATAATAAAAATCAAAAGTTACAATTTAACGCATAATATGTTTTTGTACAACTGTTTTTTTTTGCTTACTGCTAGATTCAGCTTCATCTACCATGTAGATTGTCAGTAAATTGCCTGCTATTATGAAATTTATTAGAATATCTATCAATTTTCTAACACTTAATCTAAGTTTGAATAGCCTTTACTATAGACTGGTTTATATATTAAAGTTTTAAGTACATTATAAAGAAAAAAATCTTAACTCGTATTTTGTAAATAGTAATTAATCATTATGTATTTTATATTAAATGTCATTTAAGGTTCGATGGGTTATAATAATTTTACATTCTATTATGAAAACAGATTTTTCATAATGGACTACTAGATGCTATCTTGAGAGATCATGTGAAAAATATTGTTTTTTTCCTTTCTATATATTATATATTTTTGTTAAATAAAGCAATCTGTTATTGTCTATTTATTTTGTTTTATTTTTTGTTCCTTGATTTTACGTAGGCATTTGTTTTTTATAATTTTTAATCATCTTTGACTATCGTCTCATATTATTTAAATCAATATAAGAAGACGGGTAGTACAATTTTATTTAAAAAAAAACATTTTAATTTAAAATTTTCATTGAAAATACTTTAACAGATTTATTTGATTTTACCGTGATATCAGTAAATAAAATATTTATTTAAATGGATAAACTTATAAATATTGATTGAAATGTTAATATATACTTATTCTAGAACGCACATTATTAGTCTATTTCATCGGTTTCAATATGTGCATGTATGGATCAAGTCCAAACTTTCATTTGGACTTCCCTTGAATATTGGGCATGTAGTGAGGCAAGAAAAATTAAAATGTATTCGAAAATTAGAAGATTAAGACTGAAAAAATTGGCTGAAAAATTACTTCGCCTTGAATGGTCCATGAACTTTTGTTAAAATTCCACATAAAGTCGGCGCAATCTAAAATTAATTAGATGCGGATACCAAATTAGACACGGATTTGGAATTTTATATAAAAACAAGAAAAATAAAAAAATCACTATGGTAATTATGTAAAATGCGATTTACCATCTTTAAATAGCATCATATTATAATCCATTTCAAAATCATTCTTACATTTTGAGCGTGTTTGGAATCATCGGCGACTCATCATCATTGATTTAAATAGTGGTTTAAGGTTTAAGACTCTCGCTTGTGGCGCGAAATTCAAATTATTTGGTGTTTTTTGCCATTAAAGCTCATCAACATTTCATCAGATAGCAAAAGTTGATTTCGCGAGAGCTAGGAGACTTATCACACGTCATGTTTTAATTGATAGTATCTCATAAATATCATCAGTTTAGCTACGAAACACATTTTTACAGTGATTTATTTGTTTATATCGTAGCTAAACCGTTCCATACCGTTCTATGTCGTGCAAATAATTCCAGTCCATCCCAAGGTTGTCTGGCAGAGATCGCTTATAGCGATAAGACCGCCCATTGTACTTCCGTGTTTAGTTGTGTTTCTATATAAACTGATGATATTTATGAGATACTATCAATTAAAACATGTGTGTTAAGTCTCCTAGTTCTCGCGAAATCAACTTTCGCTATCTGAAGAAGTGTTCACGAGCTGTAATGGGCAAAAACCACAAAAAAAAAAAAAAACGCGCCTCAAGCGGAAGTATACACTTTAATACGTTTTTATTAACGGTAATTTAAGATTTCATATGGCAATAATTATTTTTCTATTTTGATCATCATTATTATGTTAAAAAATCCTTTGTCGCTTATGATGGTTCCCAGTTGTGTTAACATTCTAATCCTTCGACGATCTGTAGTTAGCTGGTAACACACGAATTAATTTAAAATATACAATCTTACTTTTATATTTTCTACAAAGTTATGTCCAGAGTTTAAAGGCCCATTCAAATATAAGCGGTATCCGCTAGCCGTGGGAAGCGATATCCTAATGGGTGTGCGAATAACGCGCTGTTCAAACCATAGCGGTATTCACTACCGGAGCCGGTAGCTGTCTCGGCGACGCTCAAACTTGTGTCGTTGTTTTCGTCTTGTATGCTGCACGTAGATTTTCAGTGTATAAATAAGTGTATAAGCGTCGGCTGTGGGCGGCGCGGGGTATACCAAGTTTCGCCAAACACGCGGAACGTATCGCGTACCGACTGTGGTATGCGGTTCCGGTTTCGCGACAGCTGCGGAAATTCCATACCAAAAACCCGGTGGGATACCGCTCGGGTATAACCGCTACCCACAGCGGTAGCGGATACCGCTTAAATTTGAATAGGCCTTTACATTGGTGCAGTTCAAAGGGTGAAGCCGCGCGTTGTTCTCACTCGCACACCTCCGCTGGTTCATTAGTGCGATAGTGATAGCTATAGGGTAACATTTTAATTGCTGGGTAGTTTTTAGTAGGTATTTCTAAACTTTTGTACTATGTTTTGCTAAAACTTCACTAAAATAATTATTATAGATTGGACACGTAAAGGTTAGAGTTATATAAAGTATTTTGAAAAGCAAGCTATGTGGGAATATTTGGTATATAAAAAGAGTGTTTTTACATTAGATAAATTTGGGTTATGCGTGTTTTTTAAATTTATTTAATTTATCGAAGGAGTTTCTATTTTGTACAAAGGTACCTTTGAGACTACGGGTATCATTATGTAGTGAAAAAACTTTTGTAAGCCTTGTTTTCTATGAGATTGTTTAATATAAATATTGATTTGTTGATATAATTAAATATTTTTACACATTACCTGAACAAATATGAATCATATATATATGTAAACAGAATATATAAAAAAACATATTTTGTATGTACATGTTGATTGGAAACTGGTGAAGAAATAGCGGGATGAATTTAGCCCGTCTTACATATTCGGTTTTTGTTGATAAAACTGATAACGGGTGGTAGTTTTGAATTGACATGTATATAAGCTTTGTTGATTTATAAAAAAATACAAAACATTGTACCTAAAGTAGAGTTATGGAGTTTGAGAACCAATACTAAATAAATGTTATTGTTTTTATTATTCTCGAATCACTTGCAAGATTGTGTTTTATTTTAAACTATTTTTTTTAAATTACTAGCTATTAGCTATTAACAGGTGAAATAATTTTTCACACCACCTGCTTGACAATGTCCAATTACATATCATGCAACCTAAACGTAAAGTAAAGCATTATCTCTTTAGGGAGGTAAAGTTGTATGAAACTCCCTAGGGAGTAAAGAGATTTGAATTTGAAACGTCAAATTCGTGTGGAAACTCGTGGAAAACTCTAGGTAAAAATAATGTGAAACATAAGACGGTGTTTGGTGCTGTGACTTTCAGTGATTTTTTATTGTCTCGCAGAAGTAGAAGTAGAGATTTTTAATGAAATAAGTGAATGTAATGTATCATAAGTGGTATCAGAAACTACGAGTACCATGGTACCATAACACCCAGACCTGGATAATACTTCCGGGTGATGCAAACATTTGTCCTGCAGCGGGAATCGAACCTGCCACCTCTCGCATAAAATGCACTTCTTACATAAATATCTCCGTAACTTTTCACATCGTACGATGATAAAATAAATGCGCAGCGGGCTATGAGAGCGCTATGCTCGGAGTTTCTACGTGATAGAATTCGGATTGAGGAGATACGTAGAAGAAGTAATCTCACCGTCATAGCTCTTAGGATTAGCAAGTTGAAGTGGCAATGGGCAGGCCATATAGCTCGCAGAACAGATAACCGTTGGGGAAGAAGGGTTCTCGAGTGGCGACCAGAAACCGAACGATGCAGAAGAGGAATGCCCTTTCTCCTTATGGACCAAAGACATTATTGAGGTCGCAGGGAGGCGGTGGATGGAGGCGGCTCAAGACTGTATAAATAAATAAATAATGCTGCACTATTCACACAACATTATCCAGCCCCAAGCTAAACAGAGCTCGTGTTATGGGTACTAGATAACTGATATCAATATATATATAAAACAAAGTCGTGTTAGTTACACCACTTAGGTATCACTCAAGCACGGGTGAACCGATTTGGCTGAAAATTGGTGGGGAGGTAGCTTAGAACCAGGAGATTGGTGGGGAGGTAGCTTAGAACCAGGAGATTGGTGGGGAGGTAGCTTAGAACCAGGAGATTGACATGGGAGGTAGCTTAGAACCAGGAGATTGGTGGGGAGGTAGCTTAGAACCAGGAGATTGACATGGGAGGTAGTGTAGGAGAGGGGGGTTCACCGGGGGCTACCCGTGCGAAGCCGGGGCGAGTCATTATTACAATAATGATAGTTAATACAACATAGATAAATATTTTTGATTATATAGAAAATATCCAGAACACCCTGAACAAATATCTGCAGATCGTACAAATATTTGTTCTGAGGCGGGAATCGAACCCGCAACCTCCTGCGTCACAGGATTATAGTTTACGCAGGAAATCTGCACTTGTATTTCGTAATTTCTCGCTCATTTTTTATTTTGAGTCCTCTATTCTGACGAAATCTGTGGCGCGGCGGGGGAAAATAAAAAAAAGCGGGTTCGATTCCCGCCTCGGAACATATATTTGTGCGATCCGCAGATATTCGTTCGGGGTGTTCTGGGTATTTTCTATGTATAATAAAAAATGACTATCTATGTAATGCATTGTACTAAGTAATCAGTTATCTAGTACCCATAACACAAGCTCTGCTTAGCTTGGGGCTAGATAATGTTGTGTGAACTGTCCAGTATTATTTATTTATTTATTCTGTCACTTAATAACTTGCCTGAACTATAATGAGTTAGATAGTGACAGAGTATGGTTTGGTCTGAACGAAGGGCTCTACCCTTCCGATGTGGGCCCGCCCAGGCAGTTGTGTGGGGCGGACGTCGGTGGACGGGGCTGCGTGGAGTGTGGAAACGGACCCGCGGCCCCGTCTCCTTCCGTGGAAGAGGACATCGTGAGGTTTTAGTCGGTAGTGCCGTCTTTAGGCGAGCCCGACATACCCCAGCCCGCTCACCCAGCGGGTGGAAAAGAATAAAGGCATTTCCTCACGTTAAAAAAAAAAATGGTTTGGTTTTTGTGACTAATATAATCAAAGCTATTGAAAATATATCTGTACTAGGCGTTCCGGGACTTGGCTGTACACATGTCAAAACGTCCTACAAGACAAATCGCCTTAATGTTAAAATGTACAATGTACAATGGTATTCTACTTCAATACTTTTACGTTGAGGTCTTGTATCCATTCCGGACCCATGGCACCCCTGAAAGATACCCTGTAGTGCCACGGGGGTTTGGATTTAGACCCGTGACACTCCCAGGTGAATTAGTGCAGTGCTAGGTGTGCACATAAAGACATGTAAAACATGTGTCAAAATCAAATATTTACACAAATATGATCTTTCATTTATCAGAAAATAGATAAATAAATATTATAATGCATACTTTAGAACGAGAATAGACTGTGGTAAGCGGTGTTGGTCTCACATTGACAATTTGATCTTAATTAAATCCTACCTCAGTGACACACATATCTTGGTACAGCTTGTTTACAAAAAACTAACAAAAAGATAATTATTTTTATTACATTAATAATAGGATAATATTTAGAAACTTAATAAAAAGACAAAAAAAAACTTATTAAACATTGATACGATCTCAAGGACGATGCTCACGCTTGCGGCGCGAAATTATTGTTTTGGTGTTTTTTGCTCATTACAGCTCATGAACACTTTTTCAGATAGCGAAAGTCGATTTCGCGAGAACTAGGAGACTTAACACACACATGTTTTTAATTGATAGTATCTCATAAATATCATCAGTGCAGCTACGATACCCAACAACGAAAACAAAAAAAAACACTAATTAAAAATGTGTTAGTGGTGTCGTATTATATGACTGTTGATATATATGAGATACTATCAATTAAAACATGTGTGTTAAGTCTCCTAGTTCTTGCGAGATCAAATTTCGCTATCTGAAGAAGTGTTGATGAGCTGTAATGAGCAAAAAACACCAAAAAATGAGAATTTCACGCCTCAAGCTGGAGCATCCACTTTAACGTTTACTAATATTAATATATACAGTCAACCATTTCATTAAAACTTATTTATTTATTTTTTTCGCTTATCTTCTTATCTTTTCCCCAGATTAAGGTATATACCGGCCACTGCACATAATAATAAGCAAGCATCAATACACATAGGTATACGTGTAAGTAGAAAAAGTAGATAGTACCGTACAACATCCCTAGAAGGGGGTACGGCCATAATCCTCGTTCGTTGTATGTGAGATGTATGCTGAAAGAGATACAAATAAATGATTAGAAAACATTACAAAAAAACCATAGAGTCTGGAGCGAGCCCCACTTATAACTAACTTCTCTTGTCTGGAGCGAGTAATAAAATAAAGCGTAAAACAGCTGCCATGAAGCTAGGCACCCTGAGTAAGGTAAAGCGTTACTTTACACCAGGACAGATTCTCAAGTCCGGGCTGGTATGAAGTACTGCTGCCATGTTTTGGATGGCTCGGCCAAACACCAGCTTGCTGCCTTGGACTCGATCGAACGCAGAGCTTTCAGGCTTATAGGTGAGCAACGTTTGACGGAGACTAAGATCCAGAGTCTCGAGCACCGCCGTAAGGTCGCATGCCTTTCTATCTTCTATAGGTTATAAATTCGGGGAATGCTCCCAGGAACTTCATGATCTGATCCCACCATCTCCTTTTCATCATAGGACGAGCAGACGCACGGCTCGGTACCATCCTTACCTCATTAGTATACTTTCTATTCGTATTAAACGTTCTAGTTCTACCTTTATAATGCGAACTGCTAAGGAGTGGAATACACTATCATCGTCTGTGTTTCCTGAAAACTATAATCTGGGTCTCTTCAAGGCTAGAGTGAATAGGTGCCTTCTAGACCTTTGTGCTCCATCTTCCGCCGCGTCGTCACTTACCGACAGGTGAGATCGTGGTCAAACAAAGGTGTATCAATGTAAGAAAAAAATATACTTTGCTTGTTTGGAGCGAGTCCCTCAAGTCATATTACTTCACGTGTTTGGAGCAAGTCAACTATGCCGAAGAACCAACAACCGTTAGGGCACAGATTACTTAATAGTTACTGCTGGGGTAAGCGAGTTCTTGAGTGGAGACCGCGTCTTGGCAAACGTAGCGTGGGGCGCCCTCTGGGTAGGTGGAGCGATGACCTACGAGAGGCGGCGGCAGAAAGTGGATGAGTAGAGCCGAACACCGGGCTCAGTGGCGCGTATTGGGAGAGGCTTATGTCCAGCAGTAGACTAATGTGGGCTGATGATGATATCTCATATGAAAATGAAATGAATACTTACTGGGTATTGTAGACTATATAATACAGCGCAATTATAGTAATATTCGTCAAATGCGACTTCGGTATATTCCTCGGCTGAAAAGTCAGCTCCCAGAGAACGAATGGGACAATAGCAATGTGCATTATATAGTTGTTCTTCTCAGTAAAGACTTTGTCGATGAATTCTGGGAATATCAGGCTTCGATCGTAAATGAAGACGGGCCAGAAGAATGTGAAGATAAGCTGAAAAAAAAGAAAAACATTGTTAAGTTTAATAATAATAAAGCTTTTATGTGAAGGAGTTCGTCTGGGGAAGTAGGGGGAAGTACTACCTCCATACCTATTTAGCCGCAAGGCATTAGTGCTCGCATTGCTGTGTTCCGGTTTGAAGGGTGTCGGTGAAATTACAGGCACATGAGACTTTTCATTTTTATGTCTCAGGGTAGCGGGCGCAGTGCAATGCCACATAGGGTGCGTCCTAGGTGGACGTGACCTATGTGATAATGCACTGTTCATAGGCAGAGGGTACCGCTTAACATCAGATGGGTCATCTGATTGAACCGTCATTCCAAGTAGTATAAAAAAACTTTTTTTTTTTCGCACTCGTTTTTTTTTAATGAAATTTCTCGCCCCTTCTTGTGCCTAGTTTGCCTTAAGTTAAAACGCAAACTTACCAATCTTAGATTTGATTATTAAGTAACTAAATCAAGAATATTATTAAAATTATAAATATGCATGGATACTACATTATAATTCCGAGGGATCACTGTACCAGAAACACGACAGGACAATATTTTCTCGATAGAAAAAATAAACTAGGTTACCTCTAACTTTTGGCTAGATTCAATTGTTTATTAAAATGGTGCATATTATTGGGTAAAAAACTAGATAAATAAAATCAATACAACAAAGCCGAGGGTTTGCTGCAGGAATTTTTTAAAATTATCTATATTTTACGATATATTCAATAAAAACTGTTTTTTCGTGCGGCGTGAGAAGTTTTTTTGTACGAAGCCGCCACTTCAGGTGTCCGTTAGACAACGGCCCACCTTCCATCAGGTGGGCCGTATGCTTGTAGTGTAGTATACGATAAATGCTATAATAAGAGTGTACTGTTATATTATTATGTATTTATTTTATGTAGGTATTTATATTATATGTAGGTTTGTATTTATTTAATGATATGTGTATTTGTCAAGGTGATAACACCACTGTACCATTCTTCCATATAGTACTCTCCATCCTAAGGTTGTCTGCAAGAAATCGCTTCAGGCGATAAGACCGCCCATTTTACATTTCTGTTATTTTTGTTATTAATTTATGTTTTGTATTTCTGTGTGTGATTTTGTCGTAAATGTACAATAAAGTGTTAATCTATCTATCTATCTAACTTGTTTTCTTACCTAGTTGTATAAAATAATATTAATATGGTCATGTTAAACATACCATAGTGCCAGGGAAGACCACTGAAGAGAAGAACAAGTCTCTGAACTTCTTGATCGGCTTCGGGAGTAGGTGGTCCTTGTTCATGATGGTCAGCACATCGCAGGTCAACGCTAGACCGGCATAGGTCAACTGGAATGCCTAAAAAATAAAAAAAATATTAACATGGAACCAATTCTCGGATTGTAGAATAAATAAATAAATAATAATAAATAATGCTGGACAGTTTACAGAACATTATCTAGCCCCAAGCTAAGCAGAGCTTGTGTTATTGGTACTAGATAAAATATATACTTAATAAAATATCATACATAGATATTTTTTATTATACATAGAAAATACCCAGAACACCCTGAACAAATATCTGCGATCGCACAAATATTTGTTCGAAGGCGTGAATCGAACCCGCAACCTCCTGCGTCGCAGGCCAACCATCGCCCGCCGTGCCACAGAGGTCGTCGAAGTAGATAGATTGAAGATATTACATATCCAATCTAAAACTATTAAATGAGCGATATTTGTAAAGGAGGTGAGCAACCACTGACCCAGGTCAAAAATAAATGAACCTTCATGGAAGTAATTGGTACGGTTCTAAATGTTGTTCTTTGTCCAATTTCTCTAAAGAACTTTTTAGAAGTTGGGAAGCAAAAGTTGTAAATCTAAATAATTAGATAAATCAACTCATTGCATTTGCGTGAAACAAAACGCAACAACCTTCATTACTTTCCCACAACTTCTACGCAAGAAATTAAATTAGCTTTTTCATTATCTTAACATATATTATCAATCATTTATCAATAACCAAAAGTATCTCAACTGTACGTTACGTTAGTCAAAAAAGTTGGGTCAAACAATGAATGGGGAGTTGCCCATGTTCATTAGATGTGAATTTAAATGTGACCCCAAAACTCCGTTCCAGCGGAACTCACTTAATTTTTAGTAGTAGTATAGAGTTCGTCCGGGGAAGTACTACCTCCATACCTATTTCTGGCGCAAAGCAGTAGTACTCGCTTTGCTGTGTTCCTGTTTGAAGAGTATGGTGCCGGTGAAATTACAGGTACATGACACTTTTCATCTTTATGTCTCAGGGTGGCGGGTGCAGTGTAATGCCACATAGGGCGTGTCCTATGAGGAAATGCATTGTTAAAGGAAGAGGTCACCGCTTAACATCAGGTGGGCCATCTGCTTGATCCGTCATTCCAAGTAGTATACAAAAAAAACTCTGTATGTTTTGATTCCCTTGCGAGTGTCAAAAATGTGCAGCATAAACGGCTGTATCTTTTGATTGCGTTAGCTTAGAAGTTTGACTTTTTCACAGCTTGTTCCGTCACCCACAGAGTAAAAAAAAAACAATAGCAAGGATCTTACAATATTCCAAATGGTCAGAAACCGACTCTGCATTGACGTCAAGTTCTTTATATCTGGGTCTTTGAGCACGATCTCATCTTGTAGTGCTGACAGCATCACTATGGAGTTGACGGAGTGTGTTGCAAACGTCACAGCATTGCCGGCGATGCGGTAATATATTAGTTTCGGCATTTCTGGAACAAACAAACAAAAATATACTGTGTTATACTTTGTAATTTCCTTGTAATACTTAACCTAGAAGTTTTGTTCTACTTCATTACCCAAAGTACAGTTTTTGCAAAAATATAAGTCCGATCGACTGTTTTCGTTTGCGCAGAAAAGCGCAGACTGATATCCGACAGTAGCCGAACGTATAGTATAGCTCTGACCCGCTGTATAGCTCTGTCCTGCTCACATCTAAGTGTCGACTGATGAACGACCGGTCGCGATTTTGCCGCGAAATCGATTAACCAATAACAGCGGAAGATTTTAGCGAGCGATTGCTATTGGTACAACAAGGTACCCGCGCTATAGAAATTGATCTACGGCGCAGGTACGGGGCGACTTATATATTGGATAAAACTGTACAATATTTTATTTAATATTTTTATTTTTGTTCTTCTGCTGAATCAATAGATTGTTATATTGTACCCCGCATTCAGATACACGTCTGCTGTTCTGTTCTTTTGGTTAGAATAAGTAAATTGTGAAATAGTAGATTGTATCATAAGGGAGCAACATAATATTTTTACGGCGAGGGCGCTTTTTTGAATCCAGAGCGAAGTGAGGGATTCTAGAGTAGAATCCCGAGCGTAGCGAGGGATTCTTTAGTAGAATCCTGAACGTAGCGAGGGATTCAAAGTACGTCGCCCGAGCCAAAAATATATGTTGCGCCCGTGTGATACACTCTGCTTTTCATCACCCACTATGAGAAAATAAAAGGCGCCTCATATGTTATTGTAATATTATTATTTAATAAAACAAATGGTTGTTTTTTTGTGTTTTGTGCTTTTTTGTGTTTTTTTTGTGTTTTTTTTGTTTTGTGTTTTTTGTGTGTATTGTGCTTTTTTGTGTTTTTTTTGTATTTTTTTTTTGTGTTGTGTTTTTTGTTTTTTTTTGTTTTTGTGTTTTTTTTGTGTTGTGTTTTTTTTGTGTTGTGTTTTTTTGTGTTTTTTTTTGTGTTTTGTGATTTTTTGTGTTTTGTGTTTTTGTGTTTTTTTGTGTTTTTTTTGTGTTTTGTGTTTTTTGTGTTTTTTGTGTTTTGTTTTTTTTGTTTTTTTTTGTTTTTGTGTTTTTTTTTGTGGTGTTTTGTGTTTTTTGTGTGTATTGTGTTTTTTTTGTTTTGTGCTTTTTTGTTTTTTTTGTTTTTTTTTTGTTTTGTGTTTTTTGTGTGTATTGGTTTTTTTGTGTTTTTTTTGTTTTTGTGTTTTTTTTTGTGTTTTGTGTTTTGTGTTTTTTGTGTGTATTGTGTTTTTTTGTGTTTTTTGTGTTTTGTGCTTTTTTGTGCTTTTTTGTGTTTTTTTTCTATTTTTTTTTTGTGTTGTGTTTTTTGTGTTTTTTTTTGTGTTTTTGTGTTTTTTTTTGTGTTTTGTGATTTTTTGTGTTTTGTGTTTTTGTGTTTTGTGTTTTTTTGTGTTTTTTTGTGTTTTTTTTGTGTTTTGTGTTTTTTGTGTGTTTTGTTTTTTTTGTGTTTTTGTGTTTTTTTTTGTGTTTTGTGTTTTTTGTGTGTATTGTGTTTTTTTGTGTTTTTTGTGTTTTGTGTTTTGTTGTGTTTTTTTTGTGTTTTGTGTTTTTTGTGTTTTTGGTTTTTTTGTTTTGGGTTTTGGGCCGTCGTACCAGCTAGTATTTATTCAAACAATATTTGCATTCGAATTATTTGGCGCTGGTTCCAAATTCAATAAGTGCGCCGCAATTATCTTTGCCGCGCACTTTTTGAATTAGGAACTTAATAAGTGCGCCGGAAAACTCATTACTGCCCGCTAAAAGTTTCTCATAGAAAACACCACCGTTGGGTGCACTTAAAGGCGAACCCAGTCGTCCTTTTCGAATAGATGGGATGAAAAATATATTTTACCTACACTCAAATCGAAAAATTCGAATTACTAATTCAAAGACGGTTCTACGAGTATATAGACGCACTTTATAGGCGCATATACATAAAATTAAGAATAAAACTCATTAAAGTACTGCCAACTGTATCATAAAACTCATTATAGTACCGCTATATTTTTTTTTATGAATTCATTAAACTAGTCTATGGTTATAGCCTGAATATGAAAAAAAAGACGCACGCATGCGCAGTTCGAACTGTGAAAAAATAGCGCACGCATGCGTAGTTTGAACTTAATTTCCCGCGCTTCCCGTACATTTTTTTGCCGATCGCGTTTTTCTTTGTTTAATTTAAATTTTTCCTATGAGTGAAGCTAAAGTAGTGTATGAAACTGCATATAACTTAGGTATCAAAACACTCGAGTCAACCTATTATCGCATGAGGCGCGGTATTATCCATCCAGGAGTTCCGTTGTCCATGTCTCCATCATCAAATCTGCTCGCTATCACCATAATATTGTATTGTCATCGGAACTTGACAGGTATGCCAAATTTCAGCTCAATCGGTTGAGGATAACTGCTTTAAAATTCAGTTCCAAGTTTCCATCCGGATACATATTGCAAGTTAATATAAAGCTTGTAAAAAGGCTCTAACGGAAGACCAGCGCAGGTTGTTTACAACCTGCATATGCTGAGTTAGAGACCTTTTTATAACAGCAATTCTGGCTATTATTTTGTATATTTGTGTGTTTTCTTTAGTTTAAACCTGTGTGGATACAAATAATAAATTATACATACATACATAGACACATGCCTTTTTCCCCAAAGGGGTAGGTAGAGCCTCAATGGGCCACTTTTCACAGTGGGTTGCACCATCGTAGAATGTGTCATTCTTCCAGTAATAACACATTTGGAGATCGAAGTTACCCGCGTCCGTAGGAAAATACCCATGCGTCCCTACACGTGATCTCTGGGTGGTGCCAAACGGGTAACAACATTTCTGGTGGTAGGCTTCGGCCGTGGCTTGTCACCACCCACTGGACAAAGCCAGTCCGTGAAGCGACATTGTCGTGTTTCGGACTGATGTCCAGTGTAGCCATCGTGGAAGTGACGGGTTTGAGCAGTTCATTCACTTGATACAGCATGTGCGGTTTAGAGACCGCAGTGGCGCAAGTGTGCCGGAAGGCTAGGCTTGGAGGGTAGCGGGATCCGAAGCACGGTTCTCCGCTGGCCGACCGCAGGTTGTAGGGGGCCCAACTAGTGAGTTAGCCACTCATGAAAGGCTGCCCCGCCGCCTCGCGAAAAATCCCAGAATGCTCCATCGTGCCGGTTGGCGACCGGATGAGAGGACCCGATGGCCATTCCTGGGGGGGTTCGGGCGTCCCCGCAGTCTCCAGTCTAGTCTCCCACTGGCGCAGGAGCCTGCTGTAAGTCTCTAAGTTTTCGCTGGTCAGTGCCTCGCTCAACAGCCGTTTTTCCCACAAACCTAACACTCAAAAACCTATATGAAAAAGTCCAGAAATAATAAGTTGTCTTTACAGCGGAAGCACTTCCTCTCGCTTCAAGTGCACTTCTCCAATATTCGAGGACTGCACTCCAATCTCGATCCGGTCCACCACCACCTAGAGACCACTAAGCCACACTTATTATTCCTCACGGAGACGCAGATTCAATGTCCTCCCGATACAGCTTACGTTACATACCCAGGCTATGCCCTGGAGCACAACTTTAAACCCAAAGCTGGTATTTGTCTATTTGTCCGGGAGGACATTTGCTGTCTGCGTCTTCGTGACCTTGAAGAACCCGATTTTTCCGTTTTATGGACTATGGTGGACACCGGCTTAGATAAAATTATCTATGCTGGTTTATATCGGTCTCACTCTGGAGACTCCGAGACAACCAAGTTGTTCAACTACATCTGTGAAGCGGCGGATGTGGCCCAACAACGTTATTCTGGTGCCCAACTGGTGATTCTGGGGGACTTTAATGCCCACCACCAACAGTGGCTGTTCCCGTACCAGTTCACCGACCATGCTGGGAGAGAGGCGTGTAAGCTTGCACTCACGCTAAATCTCACTCAGCTGGTCAATGAGGCAACCAGAATTCCAGACGTTGAGGACCACACAGCCAACTGCTTGGACCTTCTGCTGACGAACGTGCCGGATCACCACTCAGTATCAGTGTTGCCTCCTTTGGGTACATCTGATCACTGTGTGGTGAGGTCTGTATCGTCATACTCGCCACCCGATCCCTCGCCCAGAGGTAGTAGACGAGTGTGGCGTTACAAGTCGGCAGATTGGGATGCGACATTTCTTCGCTTCTTATCCTTGGCGGCAAACCTGCTTTTCTTCTTGTGACCCGACGGACTGTGCTGATGCCGTTTCGGAGGTGATCAAAACAGCAATGGAGTATTTTATTCCATTCTCCGATGCTTCACCTTCAGGCAATGCTCGCCCATGGTTTAGTCCCGCGTGTGCTAGCGCAGAAGCGCTTAAACATGCGGCTTACCTAGCCTGGGTCGAAGCAAGAAACGGTAAAACCTCGGATGCACGGATTAAGAAGAAAGCCTTTAACAAAGCCGCCAAGTCTTGCAAGAAGGTGACACGGAAGGCTCGCTTCGATCGGATTGGCCGTCTGGGGGCTAAGCTTGCCGCATACCCTGCGGGAAGTAAAGCTTTCTGGTCTCTGGCTAAGTCGGTGGAAGCGAACTTCAGCCGCCCTTCACTCCCTCCACTACTGAAACCGGACGGGTCCCTAGCTCACGCTGCGGTTGAGAAAGCAAATTTATTTGCCACTCAATTTGCGGAGGCTTCGCGTCTTGACACCTCTGGCGAAACTCCACCCAGCCTTCCTCGGTGCGAAGCTTCAATGCAGGAAATTCGCATCCAGCAAAAGGAAGTGCTCAGAACGCTACGTAGTCTCGACGTGAATAAAGCTAGCGGTCCGGATGGTATCTCGGCCATAGTGTTGAAAACCTGTGCCCCTGAGTTGTCTCCAGTATTAACGCGTCTTTTCCGCCTCTCTTTGAAAACTGGTGAAGTCCCTAAATCTTGGAAGCTCGCTAACGTGCAGCCTGTACCCAAGAAAGGCAGTCGTGCTGACCCTTCAAACTATCGCCCTATTTCAGTCACCTCCCTACTTTGTAAATGTATGGAGCGTGTACTGAATAGGAAGCTCCTTGCATACCTCGAAGGTAACGACCTCCTCAGTGATCGCCAATACGGGTTTCGCCAAAACCGGTCTACTGGGGACCTTCTTGTGTATGCCACGCACATTTGGAGCGAGGCCATCGAGAAATATGGTGAAGCACTGGCTGTTTCATTAGACGTCTCGAAGGCTTTTGATAGGGTTTGGCACGCTAGTCTTATTGGCAAGCTTCCTGCCTACGGACTGCCAGTTCAATTCTGCTCCTGGCTCGCAGACTTTCTGAGGGAAAGATCCATTCGAGTAGTTATTGACGGCTGCTCGTCGGATCAATTGGCTATTAACGCCGGGGTACCTCAGGGGTCAGTTTTATCTGCCACACTGTTTCTGCTGCACATTAATGATCTGCTAATGCCCGGTATCATTGGGTATGCAGACGACAGCACAGTTGTGGAGAGATATGTTTCCACTGCGCGAGCTAGGCAGAATGAAATTCAGGAGTTAAGAGATGAGATACTGCAGCGTCTGAATTTGACTCTCAAGGCTGTATCCGACTGGGGCGATGCCAATTTAGTCATGTTCAACGCCTCTAAAACGCAGGCTTGTCTCTTCTCGGCGAAAAAAAGTCCGTTTCTCCAAGTTCCTGTATTCCGAGATGTACCTGTTGCTATAGGTGATCACCTCGAGCTCTTAGGTGTTTCGCTCACGCCTACTCTCAACTTTGGCTCCTACATCGAGTCTAAGGCAAAAACAGCTGCCATGAAGCTAGGCATCCTGAATAAGGTAAAGCGTTACTTCACACCAGGACAGCTTCTCAGTTTATATAAAGCACAAGTCCGGGCTGGTATGGAGTACTGCTGCCATGTTTGGGATGGCTCGGCCAAACACCAGCTTGCTGCCTTGGACTCGATCGAACGTAGAGCTTTCAGGCTTATAGGTGAGCAACATATGGCGGAGACTAAGATCCAGAGTCTCGAGCACCGCCGTAAGGTTGCATGCCTTGCGATCTTCTATAGGTTACATTTCGGTGAATGCTCCCAGGAACTGCGCGATCTGATCCCACCATCTCCTTTTCATCATAGGTCGAGCAGGCGTACGGCTCAGTACCATCCTTACCTCATTGGTATACCTTCTATTCGCACAAAACGTTTCAGTTCTACCTTTATAATGCGAACTGCTAAGGAGTGGAATACACTACCGTCGTCTGTCTTTCCTGAAAACTATAATCTGGGTCTCTTCAAGTCAAGAGTGAATAGGTGCCTTCTAGACCTTTGTGCTTCATCTTCGGCCACATCGTCACTTACCAACAGGTGAGATCGCGGTCAAACAAAGGTCTATCAAAGTTAAAAAAAAAAATAAAAAAAACATTCCATAATAAGCTAGCAGCCAGGAAAAATCTTATACCAATAACAAGTCCGGGTAGTCTCTTAGTCGGCTTTTATGACATCCACGGGAGGAGACCGAGGGGTCTATTCTTAGGCCAAAATGCTATTTATGCTACGATACGCAGAGTGATGGAATGAATCCAAAGATACCATATTAAAATTCTATTCTATTCTATTCTAAATATTAGAAAAAAAAAAAAAACCCAACGACCCAACACACACATAAAACATGAAAACAAATACAAAAATCTACTAAGATCTGTAGGTAAGATAGACCTTAGAAAAACAAAAATAAAACTAAATAAAAACTGTTATAAACTTTATTATTAAGATAATAATTTATTATTATATTATTTTTTATATTTGTTATTAAGATTGCTTCTACGTTATGTTTTCCCCGTGGATGTCGTAAAGATAGCAGCATCCACCTCAGTACTTAACACCAATACTGCGGTCACCAATCCGCCTGCCAAGCGTGGTGGTTATGACATATCCCCCCATTGCATTCTAGGGGGCCTCGGCTGGCAATTAAAATCTATACGATTATATGTTCAGATTTTAAATAAATAAATAAATAAAATATTTAATGCTGGACAGTTCGCACAACATTATCTAGCCCCAAGCTAAGCAGAGCTTGTGTTATGGGTACTAGATAACTGATATAATTTATACAATATATAATAATATTACCCTGAACAAATATCTGCGATCGCACAAATATTTGTTCCGAGGCGGGAATCGAACCCGCAACCTCCTGCGTCGCAGGCCAACCTTCGCCCGCCGCGCCACAGAGGTCGTCAAATAGTAGTAGATAGTAATTTTAGTAGGTAGTAGAACTTTTTTGTAAAATAGTTCGTCCGGGGAAGTACCTCCACACCTATTTCTGCCGGTAAGCAGTAGTGTTCGCATTGCTGTGTTCTGGTTTGAAGGATGCCGGTGAAATTACAGGCAAATAAGACTTTTCATGTCTCAGGTTGGCCGCAGTGCAATGCCACATAGGGCGCGTCCTGGATGGTGCTTTTTAGGGTTCCGAAATCAAATTACGGAACCCTTATAGATTCGTCATGTCTGTCTGTCTGTCTGTCTGTCCGTGTATGTCACAGCCACTTTTTTCCGAAACTATAAGAGCTATCTTGTTGAACCTTGGTAAGTAGATGTATTCTGTGAACCGCATTAAGATTTTCACACAAAAATAGAAAAAGAAAACAAGACATTTTTGGGGTTCCCCATACTTAGAAACGAAAATCTATTTTTTTTTCATCAAACCCATACGTTTGGGGTATCTATGGATAGGTCTTCAAAAATGATATTGAGATTTCTAATATATTTTTTTCTAAACTGAATATTTTGCGCGAGAGACACTTCCAAATTGGTAAAATGTGAGTCCCCCCCCCCCCCCCCCCCCCCGTAAATTCTAAAATAACGGAATGATAAAACTAAAAAAATAATATGATGTACCATGTAAACTTCCAACGAAAATTGGTTTGAACGAGATAAGTTCAAAGTAAGTAGTTTTTTTTAATACGTCATAAATCGTAATCCATCCAAGAACTTTTATATTATGTTACTTGCTGCTACGGAACCCTTCATGGGCGAGTCCCACTCGCACTTGGCCGCTTTTTTTTAACAAGACATGTGTGGGTTGCCGCTGGAAAAGGCTTGTCATGAGTAATTTAATTCATCTTGATGTATAAGAAGTAGGTAGTCAAATTAAAAAACGGAAATTGAGGTTTGTGCGTCTAAATTTGATGACATTGAATCTAAATTTGTCTAAACTAGTTAAATTATATGCATGTATTAAATAATTTAGACTTATTACTTCACCCAGACTTGTTAGTTAAGTTGGTATAATATTTGTCCTGGCTGCTAGCTTATTATGGAATGTGTTATTACTGGAAGACAGCGTTAGTGGAGTCAGTCGTGGGAAGCAATGGCGGCGTTGAGCTCAACACTTGTCACGTCTGTATTCCACGATGGTACAACCTACTGTGAAAAGCAGCCCATTACGGCTCTGCCTACCCCAAAGGGGAAAAGGCGTGTGTATATGTATGTTATAAAGATATTGTATTATTATTATGACACCGTTTTTTTTTTAAACTCGTTCAAAAAAAATTATTTTACTGTATTGGAATACTATCTACAAAAACCAATAGTATGAAAAACATTATCGTAAAAATACACACGACTTGAGAACCTAGTCCTTTTTTTGAAGTCGGTTTAAAATACGGGAAACCACCGACCGCGGAGCGAAGCCCAAACGTTCGGAGGCTAGGGCTGCAGAGGGAGGAACCTCCTGACGATGCGTGCCGAGTCCAGGAGTACCGCCTTCTGAATCTGACCCTTGTTTGACCACGATCTCACCTGTTGGTAAGTGATGATGTGGCCGAAGATGGAGCACAAAGGTCTAGAAGGCACCTATTCACTCTAGCCTTGAAGAGACCCAGATTATAGTTTTCAGGAAAGACAGACGACGGTAGTGTATTCCACTCCTTAGCAGTTCACATTATAAAGGTAGAACTGAAACGTTTAGTACGTATATACGTACTAATGAGGTAAGGATGGTACCGAGCCGTGCGTCTGCTCGTCCTATGATGAAAAGGAGCTGGTGGGATCAGATCTTGAATTACCTTGATCCAACCCTTTAGCGAGAGCCCTTTAAGGCGGGGCATGGCGCAAAATCCATGATTTTTAGCTGACTAAATCAAGTACAATATTCAAATAAAAAATATGCATGGATACTAACAGTATAATTCCGAGGGATCACTGTACCAGAAATACGATAGGATAATATTTTCTCGATAGAAAATAAAATCCCAAAGTTACATTTAACTTTTAACTAGATTCGATTGTTTATTAAAATAGAGCATATTGTTGGGTAACAAATTAGATAAATAAAATCAATACAACAAAGCTAAGGGTTTTGCAAAATGATCTTGAAGGTCAGTGGCGTAACTATACCATCTGGGGAACGTGGCAAATTCGAAAATTTAAAAAAAAATAGTTTTGGGCCCGTGGGCGACCCAGGCAAATTCAAAAAATTTAAAAAATTTAGTTGTCTCACTTTTGATTTTAAGCAGAACTTATAAAAATATACTTTTAAAATAAAATATACAAAAAAAAAAACAAACAACAAAAACAGCAAAAAAAAAAAAACATTGAGCTCGCGGCCTCTTGGGCCGGGGCCTTCTTGGGTCGGGGCCCCGTGGCATTTTGCCAGCCCTGCCACCCTATTGTTACGCCACTGTTGAAGGTGGACTCTTGCTTAAGGCACGAAATTATAATTTTTTGGTGTTTTTTGCTCATTACAGCTCATGAACACTTATTCAGATAGCGAAATTTGATCTCGCGAGAACTACGAGACTTACACTCGTTGTAATATTGTATTGTGTGTTGATAGTAGGAATCTCATATATCAGCTACGAATACCCAAAACTAATTTTTGTTTATTTTTGTTTAGGGAATTCGTAGCTATATTATTAATGAATAGTGTTTTACATTTTAACGACTTTGTAATATTATGAAGTTAAGCGTTTCCTGGTCATTAAGATGGCTTAATTGTAAAATTATACGCTTTTATTTACTATGGTGTGATCTATGGCTATTAATTAATATTAATGAGGCCATAACATAAAATATGTGTGAGCCTAATTTTGTATGACCTTTGCCCAGCAGTCGGACAGTACAGGCTAGATTCAAAACCGCCACTGCAGCGCTGATACAGCGTTACTTAGACAGCTTGATTATTTAGTCACTAGCGACTAGTCCCGGCTTCGCATTGGTAGTTTCAGGATGAGGGACAGTCCCCCCCCCTCCTACCAGGGGGGGCTCTGGTAACCTATGTCACTCAGGGTGAATGTATCTTTCCAATGGTGAAAGAATTTTTGAAATCGGCACAGTAGTTTTTGAGTTTATTAATTCCAAACACACACACACACAAAAATACAAATCTTTCCTCTTTATAATATTAGTGCAAACTACTAACACGGACCGCTTGAGCAGTTATTGTTCAACTGCGTTGTAACTAATCAAACGTGCTGACTGATGATTCGTTTACTTCACAAACATATTTAAGGATAAAAATGTTGCACAGTTCAAGAAATCTAGCAAGTAAAACATGCTAGGAATAACAAAATAAATAAACAACATGAAATTATTCGTTATTTAAAAATTATATACATAATGTAATTGTTAAGAATCGCTCCGCCGCCGAGATCTACCCACTGTCACGGTTAGCTCAGCCTAGTGGATTAGTGGATGTGACAGTATCCACTTCTCGTTTTGGGGTTTCAGGAAAACAAGCAAACACAGAGTTAATTTTAATTACTTGTATTAAATTGGTAAGGTAAAGATGATTACAACTTAACCCTTTATTTCTTACACGCTAGTTTATATAATGCAAAAACAAAACTGGGGAAACTTAGTTTCTCCGTCACTGGTTATCGACAGCAGTAGATCTTTTAACCGAAGTGGATCCCACCTTATTCCTATATTTTTCTACCACATATGTTTCAAAACTAAACGTAAACCAGCATCTTCCATAAATGATGCTAAACTAAAAGTGAACCAGTGTCTTTTCCACATATGTTTCAAAACTAAATTTGTCACTGCGAACACTCAAATGTAGAAACTAAAAACTAGTGGGTCGATGAGTACTTGAGAAACCAGCAAACGTCATATGTTTTCATCCCTCCTTTCGCAATCCCCGTTTATATTGAATACTATGGACTGACCGAAACGGGCTACGTAACAACCTTGTAAAATCACTCTTTTGGTCCGCGTTATATCCCTAACTAAATCTACACTTTCTAAACCACGAATCTTCTGTGTCTCTCGACAAACCTTCCTGGGAACACTGCACGCTACTCGCTGCCTCCGTTCTCTTCTCGCTTGTCTGGAGCCTAGTTCCCTCTGTACCGTGGCACTCGGCTGCTCTCCGCACCTGTAAATCACACCTCATTAGTATGCTTGCTATCATCACAGCCCCTTGGGGTAGGCCGTGTAGAAGTCATGGCATCCTGTTTCACAATTTACTGATCTTTTACTTGGGTACATACCTATTAAATCACCACGCCTTATTTCTGATCCTTATGCTGGATCCCCGCAAACTCCTGTTGACTCTTCAGGCCTTTTTTTTAGTTCCTCCAAACTCGGCCTGAAGTTCACTTTAAATTCCGTGCACACAGCACTGCTCGTCAGGTTTCTTAACCCGGGGGTCCACCTTCGACGCGCGCAGGACTCGCCTCTAAAACAATTTGAACTCATTATTATCAGCTCCACAACCCAAACTTGTGAACCCGGCTCCATTGCAATGCTTACCGGCTGCAAACAAATTCCTTTCCTTCGCCGGCTGCCTCAGATTCCCCGTCACAAACTTTCAGGCTTGGAAGTCAGGCGCAAAAGACTTCCTAAACTTTGCACTCAATCGTAGCTCGGATACCCCCTCCGTCCTCGCAAAGTACTAATTTGCTTCTAGATCCTTCTAATTTCCTTAGCTAAGCTTTTTACGGCGTTAACAATATTAAAGGCCTTCTCCTCTGAGGTTACAATCCTCCGGCAATCAATTTCTTTCCGTTCTCCAGTGTTGCATACCTCAACTGTCACCTGCTTGTCAAAATGTAATTTTTCTGCCGACTGGCAACGTTTTTCTGACGTTCCGCTACTCGCCACGGGAGGTGCTGCTTTCCGTAAGAAATGGCGGGAACATACAAATTTGTAAGCACTGTGAAACCAAACCAAACCAGCGTAAAATAACCCATTACACCACATCGTTCCGTTTCGCGGAAACACATAATATTCTAATAGATTTAAAGAGCTTGAAGTTAGGAGAATTTGAAATGCCTGTAAGAAACAAATAAAACAATAGAAATTGAGTGGAGTGAATGACCTTTGCTGTTGGAATCATATTACGCCGATAGTGACGCCGATAGCGATGCCGGCCAATAGCAGCGCTGATAGTTACGCCGATAGCGATGCCGGCCAATAGCGACGCAATAGCTATGCCGAATGTGACGCCGATAGCTGCACCGATAGTTACGCCGATAGCAGGTTTTGTATAAATTGAGAACATTTAACGTGAAAAAGGCAGTTTATTTCGAGAGGCCAGAAGGACACAGTCGGAGCTGGGAGAATCATTGGTAAGTCAATTGTTTCTATAACTTTTGTAATGTTGTGTCTTATTGATTAAATTGATGGCTTGTGTGTACTTTACAGATAAAATAAATTAAATTAAAGTAATTAAAATAATTAAAATATTTTATGTTTACGTTGCGTTTATGTTGCGTTATGTTTGCATTGACGCTTACGTTTGCGTTTACGTTTCGCTTGATTGCGTTGACGTTTATGTTGCGTTTGTGTTATGTTTACATTTATGTTTGCGTTTACGTTTGCGTTTACATTCATTGTTTCGACTACGTTTATGTTGCGTTATGTTTGCATTGACACTTACGTTTGCGTTTATGTTACGCTTGATTGCGTTGACGTCTATGTTGCGTTTGTGTTGTGTTTGCATTTACGTTTGCGTTTACGTTTTCGTCTGAATTAATAAAGTAGTCTTTCAAAGCAGTTTAATTACTTTAATGATTTTACTTAATAGTTTTTACCCTTTCTTTGATAAATTGAATCTAGAAACTTGTTCTTGGTTTTCACGTAACCTTTTAGTTAGGGTTTATATCTTGATAGAAATTCCTTTTCATATTTGCAGTCTATTACTTAATGTGAATCTTACTTATCGATTAAATCTAAAATCCAACTTATTTTGAGAAAGTGAACTTCTGTGTTTAATTGGAGAGAAATAATTCACAAATTTTACGTAGTGATATCTATTGAGATGAAAGATAACTCAATTTTGTTATTAACGGTTATACTCCAGTCAAGCAAAGCCGTACTGAAGATGATCTCTACTAGAGAAGGGAGTGACTCTTGAGACACTGACCTGATGTAACAAACCAGGATATCTACTATCATAATTTATATTCAAAGAATAGTTTTGAATTTTGAATTGGATTCAGAAGTTCCATTTTTAAACTATCTTGTTTGAAATAATAAGCTAGTAAATCTAAACTTGTTAAAAGTAAAAGTTGTGATTTTAGATTATTTTGTTGTGACAAAATTATAAAGTTTGAAACAAATAGGTAACTGGGGTTTTACCAAAAGCTATAAGGAAATCGTTTTTGATATTCATGATTATACTCAGCCTAGCAAGAGCCGTGCTAAGTGAATCCTGACTAGAATAGAAGGAGGAACTTGAAGTCCCTAATCTGAAATATCAAATATTAATAATTCTTTCCTATGCTATTTTATTATGTTCTAAGGTTTTATTTGGGGAATTCTTTAAAACAGAAATTAGTTTCTTGTAAAGGTAAAGACAGACTCTGACTGTATTTTATTTATTTAAATCATTCGGAAGAGTTTTATTATACCGAGCTTTATTTGAAGTTTAGTTTATTTTCTACTAGGCTTTGTAGAATGTAGGATTATTATTAGAACTTAGGGGCCTTTCCGTGAAGGCAAGTCCGGGTTAGAAGAGTGTTGGATGATCGCGAGTTAACCCACCTCACTGTTAGTTCGTTTAAATATAAAATAAAATATTTAACTTCAAGGTAGTTCTTGTTCTTATTCCGTAGAATGTTAGGTTACTATTAGAACTTAGGAGCCTTTCCGTGAAGGCAAGTCCGGGTTAGAAGAGTGTTGGATGATCGCGAGTTAACCCACCTCACTGTTAGTTCGTTTAAAAATAAAATAAAATATTTAACTTCAAGGTAGGTAGTTCTTGTTCTTATTCCGTAGAATGTTAGGTTACTATTAGAACTTAGGGGCCTTTCCGTGAAGGCAAGTCCGGGTTAGAAGAGTGTTGGATGATCGCGAGTTAACCCACCTCACTGTTAGTTTGTTTAAAAAAAAAAATTAAAATATTTAACTTCAAGGTAGTTCTAGTTCTTATTCCGTAGAATTTTAGGTTATTATTAGAAATTAGGGGCCTTTCCGTAAAGGCAAGTCCGGAGTTAGAAGAGTTGATGGAAGATCGCGAGCTACCCTCCTCACTGCTAGTTCGAATAAAAATAGATTAACAATAAAACCTTTAGGTAGTTCGAGTAAGAGAATTCGTAGATGTTGTAGGTATTAAGGTAAGACTTTCGTTTAGGTTAATTCGAGAAATTTTATGAATACCGTTATAACCGTTATTTCCATCTAATAAATAAATATTTAGGCTAAAATGCTTGATGACCAAATGAGTCTGAAGTCAAGTTAGAATCTTAGACACTTGACTAAGTGGTATTTATAAATATACCTAATCTTTCATTATCTGAGGTTTTATCCTCTAAGAGTTTATAAGTTTGAACGTGACATGGGCCATTGGAGTTTGTGAATCCTTTTCTAAAGCATAAATGAGTCTATAAAGATCAATAAAGATCTATATTTTAATATGAGTCTCAAAATTAAGACTTTTATATTAAATATAATTTTAAATCCTGAAATACATTTTTATACAAACATTCTGGAATAATAACTTTCCTGTATGAATGTTTCTTTGTCCCTTAACGTCATTATATTTTATAATATTTATGTATGGCGAGGTTCGGAAAGACAGTTGAGGGGAGGTCGGATGAACTGTCCCGCACAATTTTATTGTGCGGCCCTTAAAGTGTCCCAGTACAAGACTATACAGACTGACTAACAAACCTTAGCTAAATCCATAGCTTTTAATCTTGATAATTTATGAAGTATTCATACCTACTGTTGTTATGAGGATAACACATCTCTTTTGACTCAGTGATGCGTTCATACTAATCAAATTATGTTGGAGTGAACTTTAGGATAAAGTCATTAAATAGATTTGTTTATAGGTATTATATTAGGAAAGTTAGGAAATTTTATAAGTATGGTATAGAGAGGAAGTCTTTGAACTGTAGTTATAGATTAGGATGAAATCTAAAATTAATAATGACGGGATAAACTAGGTTAGTCAAATTATATTTTAAAACTAATCAATAAATAATTTATATTTTAGTAGTTTAGATATTATTCATTATTCGATAGATAAGTTTAGTTAGGTTTCCATTAGGTATTGTTAGGTCTTGACATAAATAACTTAAAATTACCTGAATTACTACAATTACACAACGTACGGTCCTACCACTAAAAACTAGACGATCACCATGGCCAAAATAATTAAATAATGAATCAAGTCAACCCATATCTAGTATGATGAGCATATCAAAGATACGATCATGTAAGTAACTATGAAAAGTAAGAAAGTGGGAATACAGTTAATGAGCAGTTCAGTAGTTTTAGTATTTGTGGGGTTTAGGGATGAGGGTTGAGAGGTTAAGAAGAAATTAGTAAGTGGGGTAGTGTGTACGAGAGGGGGGAAGTTACAGCGTGAGCAGTCATTGTTCAACTGCGTGCGCAGTATTTATTTTTTATTTTTTGGATGGTGGAACAAACAGTTGGCCCCACCTGATGTTAAGCGGCTCATCTGTCAACTGCTTGAGGAGCTATGTGTGGCAAGATTAATAACTCTACTGAGCAATAGGTTTTACAATGTGAATGACTTTCTGGTTTAGTGTATGATCTTAATATAAAAATATATTCATGACATGTATAATTTAAAATTATTGACATTTGTGATTTATTAGGTATCTAATATATATGTTGAAATTGAGTAATGCATGTAGTTATTTTTTAATTGATTATTTTTGATTATATTTGTATCCCAGACATGGGAGATGTGAGCCATCTTAATTAACTTTAAGAACTTATACCAGTATACCACATTCAAACAAATAAATTATTTATCATTTTTGTTTTTTTTATTTATGAGACACTGTCAACCGCTTGAGAAGACACTGTCAACTGCGCAAGCAGTCGATTTCAACCGATGTATCATTATTGATAATTCAATATCAGTTTCAATATAGGAGGCAGACACGATGCTGCTCGGAGGGGTAAAAGCGAAAAGTCAGTGTACGTCATGCAGTTTTTATTTTATTTACGTGTTTGACGGAACAAGCAGATGGGCCACCTGAATGTACGCGTGTGATTGACGGAACAAGCAGATGGGCCACCTGAATGTACGCGTGTGATTGACGGAACAAGCAGATGGGCCACCTGAATGTACGCGTGTGATTGACGGAACAAGCAGATGGGCCACCTGAATGTACGCGTGTGATTGACGGAACAAGCAGATGGGCCACCTGAATGTACGCGTGTGATTGACGGAACAAGCAGATGGGCCACCTGAATGTACGCGTGTGATTGACGGAACAAGCAGATGGGCCACCTGAATGTACGCGTGTGATTGACGGAACAAGCAGATGGGCCACCTGAATGTACGTGTGTGATTGGAGATATAAATAAACGTTTTATCTATCTATCCATCACCTGACGTTAAGCGGTAACCTCTGCCTTTATTAACGCATCACCTTGTACTATTATATATTCTGTGGCATTACCACATAGGTCACGTCCACCTAGGGCGCACCCTATGTGGCATTGCACTGCACCCCTGAGACATAAAGATGAAATGTCTCATGAAATGTGCCTGTAATCACGCTGGCACCCATACCCTTCAAACCAGAACATAGCAATGTGAGCAGTACTGCTTTGCGGCAGAAATACCACGGCTTGACTGCACGATTGAATTTCATTATGCTGCTGACCACCCCGGAACGGTCGCGACTGCTCAAGCGGTCTCTTGTATTGTATTAATGGATAGAAGATTGTAGTTCACTATGCAGTCGAAGCTTGAAGCAGCCGATTATGACTGCTTCAAGCTGCCCGTGTACGGTGGCCCTAATAGTCCAGTCAAATTAGCGATCAACTTTTGACGAGAGGCTCATCCCGCCATTTTAGAAAAGAGACGTCGTCTACTTTTTATTTTATTTTATTTCCTAGTGTTTTTTGGGTTGTTTTTGTAATTTTGGTGGCATTTTAACCATTGGAGCTCGTCTGTAGAGCACAAGTGTCAGCAGTGAAATGAAATGGAAGTGAATTGCGTGACTTTATAAATTGGTGGAAAGTCTACCAAAGTTTTCAGTAAAACGGCCACCAGTCCACTAAAACATGACTTAAATGTGACTTTAACGAGTTGGAAGGACATTGCAAAATTATAAATTATAATTACAATAATTAATTATACCTACTTGAAAATGGCAAATGCACAAGTCGTGCGGCGCCAATTATAAAGAAAACAAAATAAAACTTGGAATGAGAGATACTAAGCTAAATTTTCGACCTTTATTTTGGCGTTTTAAAAGTCTCATTAAATCTCGTGTCTGCGTCGTGGAACCATTCAGTTATTCAAGGTCAAAGGTAAAAACTCTGTTTTTCGCGATTATCCCGGTTTCTATTGCTCCATTGATGTTAATATCTAGAATAAAAATTGCAGAACATAAAATTTGCGACAAATTATATCTGGATCATTTTTTCGTGCGCTTAACCATTTTTGCGATAGAGGGCGGTGAGCGCGCAGCGCTTAGCCATACTTATTACAAGGCCAACCGTAAATATTTAAAAATAAATAAAATAAATAATGCTGGACAATTCACGCAACATTATCTAGCCCCAAGCTAAGCAGAACTTGTGTTACGGGTACTAGATAACTGATATACTTAATAAAATACATAACATAGATAGTTTATTTTTATTAATATTTTTTTAATTATTTTCGCAGGCGAACCTTCGCCCGTCGCGCCACAGAGGTCGTTAACATTACTTTACTTTGTCGTCGTATTTACTTTGAATAAATAAATGGGGTAAGCATTCGAATGGGGTAAGCAAGAAGTAAGCAATGGATAAATGGTCTCCAAGATCAACATGGAAAAAAGCAAAATAGCCGCGATATTCAGATGCGTCCAAAGATAATCCGGTAGTAGAATACAGTTGTCCTAATACAATTCCATTCTTCACAGGGAAAGAAGTTCACGACGTGCTAAAAGCAATGAAATACGAAAGGAGTCCAGGAGAAGATGGGGTTACAACAGAGGCACTAAAAATAGGCTCACCCACCTTGCTCCCCCATTTAACAAATCTGTTTAACTCGATTCTGCAGACAGGAAATATCCCAACACATATGTGCCACGCAAACATTGTTCTCCTTCATAAGAAGGGGGACAAATCCGCCATAGGCAATTATAGACCAATCAGCCTGGTGTCACATGTGTACAAAGCTTTTATTAAAGTTATCCAAAACCGCATTAGGAGCAAGCTCGACCAGCACCAACCACCGGAACAAGCTGGCTTCCGACCTGGTTTCTCTACTACTGACCACCTCCATACACTAAATCAAATCATAGAAAAATACTCTGAATTTAACAAACCTCTTTACTTAGCCTTTGTGGACTACGCAAAGGCATTTGATAGCATAAAACATTCTGCAATATTTCAAGCTTTAGAAAATCAACAAATAGAAAAAACCTACATAGATTTAATCAAACTAGTTTATAGCCATAGCACCGCAAACATTAAACTTAACTCCAATGGCCCATCATTCACAATTCAAAAGGGTGTGAAACAAGGCGATCCGCTCTCCCCTTTACTATTTACAAGCGCCTTGGAGGAAGTCTTCAAAACACTGGCTGATTCATGGGCTACAAAAGGCATTGTCGTAGGAGGTAAACGACTGACAAACTTGCGATTTGCGGACGACATTGTACTTTTTGCCCCAACACCACAGGAACTACAACAGATGCTCCAAGAACTGAGCTTGGCGAGTCTTGAGGTTGGGCTTCACATGAACCGGTCGAAGACGCAAATTATGACCAACAGCACGAAGCGTAGGGTCGAGGTAGATGGGCAGGATCTACACTATGTCGATGAATACATATACTTGGGCCAGTTAGCATCCTTCGAAAACAGGCAGGACAAGGAAATTGATCGCCGCATAGATAATGCCTGGAAGAGCTACTGGTCCATGAAAGAGCACATGAAGGGTGACCTTCCACTTACACTAAAGCGCCAACTCATCGACATGTGTATCCTGCCTGTCCTAACCTACGGTGCGCAGACATGGTCGCTGACCGAGTTACAGAAGTCCAGGCTCAAGATTTGCCAGAGAGCAATGGAACGCAGCATTCTCGGTCTTAAACGCATCGACCGAGTGCGGAACACCATGCTGCGTTCGATAACTGGCATTGCCGATGTGGGGAGCAGAACAGCAAAGCTCAAGTGGGAATGGGCTGGTCACGTCAGTCGGATGCACCCCGAGAAGTGGGCGAACGTAGTAACTCCTTGGGTGCCTGAAGACGGAAGGCGACGACGGGGCCGACCGAGAAGGCGTTGGCGGGACGATCTCGAAGCTCACGAGAAGGAGTGGTGGGAAACTGCCAAAGACCGGGATGCCTGGAAAATTTTGGGGGAGACCTTTGCCCAGCAGTGGGACACAATAGGTTAAGGAAAAAAAAAAAAAAAAAAAAAAAAAAAATGGGGTAATACATTTATTTACAGAAATAATAATACAAGGTATGTACAAAATACATATGAAACAGTTGTGCCACCTGAATACCGCTGCAAGCGATCTAAAGGTAGCTCAACTGATCCAAATCACTACCAGACGGAAGCGTCCCTAAGATGCTGGCTGCATTGCCACGCTGAATGGCAATACTAATGCGTTGAGCCAGATAAGAGCCAGCTCTCGGGTCACGCGTCGCTTCGACCAGATGCCCTGAAAGAATTTTGAAAACGCGAAGGGCCCCGGAACCCCACGGACCCAGAGTCTCGACCCCGAAAGGCTCAAATAAGTAAGCATTGTCGAGACTTGCATATAAAAAAAATATAAATAAATTAAATAAGTTGTTTGTGAAGTATAGATTTGTCAATACAAGCTTTTGTAAAATTAGTGATCGTAACCGTGTGCTGATCAAAATGAGTCTAAACACGGCCAGTCTTCTATTATCCATCGAGGAGTTCCGTTGTCTACCTTCCGTGTCCATCATCAGATCAGCTCGCTGTCACTGTCGCTGTTTTATTCGGTAAATTAGTTTTTACAAAACTAATTTTGTCACTACTGACTTTGACATTATTACTATTAATATTAATTTGGCATGTATTTAATTATGACATAATTTTATTCAATTGATCAATGTGTGTACCAACTGAATCAATAATTGAAATTTTAATAGGTTGAATAAGTGGAACTGGATAAATATTAATAAGTAAACCCTTTTTCTGCGAAATAAATCATTCATTCATTCATTCATTAATTCATTCATTTACCATGATATCGTATTGTCATCGGAACTTGACAGGTATGCCAAATTTCAGCTCAATCGGTTGAGGATAACTGCTTTAAAATACAGTTGCAAGATTCCACACGGATTCCACCCAGACAAACATACATACATTGCAAGCTTGTAATTAGGTGAAATTGCTCTAAGTGTGTATGCAAAGCTGCAGGTACGTACAACACATTCCAAGGTAGGTTTCGACTATGCATACAGTACCCTAGAAACTGTACTCTGTACAAGGCCTCACAAATAGGGAAGTCTGTTAGTAACGTTCCGAGCCTTGATAATAAATCTCCCATTTTAATCTGTAAGAACAGGTGGTTTTAATTAAGGTGGATGCTCTCACTAGCGGCGTGAAATTTAAATTTGTTGGTGTTTTTTGCACATCACAGCTCATGAACACTTCTTTAGATAACGAAAGTTGATTTCGCCAGAACTAGGAGACTTAACACACATGTTTTAATTGATAGTATCTCATAAATATCATCAGTTTGCAAAGATACCTCTAAAAAAAAACACTGTAAAAATGTGACATGTTCGCTGCTGGAAAACACACACGTATATGTTTTAAATTACTTGGTTTGTATTGAAAATTAAAACCGCAGCGAATGTGATCGTTTAGCTAAACTGATGATATTTATGAGATACTATCAATTAAAACAGTCTCATAGTTTTCGCGAAATTGGCTTTAGCTATCTAAAGAAATGTTCATGAGCTGTAATGAGCCAAAAACAACAAAAAAAATAATTTCGCGTCTTATGCGAGAGCATTCACCTTAATACAAGTGGTATTTAAATGAAACTGTAATCCTTGAGGTAAACTCTTCTTCCGGCGTGACATTACCAATTCAGTGAACGGTAAACGAATCATTTATTAAAGTTTACAAGCTTTAATTTAACTTCCGTGCTTCCGTCCGTGCTGTGAACAGGAAAAACATCGACGCATTAGAGTTTTTTTTTGTATTATACTACTTTTATGACAGTACAAGCAGATGGCCCACCTGATGATAAGCGGTACCCTCTGAATATGAACAGTGCATTATCACATAGGTCACGTCCTAGGACGCGCCCTATGTAGCATTGCACCGCGGCCGCCACCCTGACGTAAAGATGAAAAGTCTCATGTGTCTGTAATTTCACTAATACCCTTCAAACCGGAACACAGCAATGCGAGCACTACTGCTTTGCGGCAGAAATTGGTATCGTGGTAGTACTAGTACTTCCCCGGACGAACTCTGTCACAAAAAAGCTCTACTACTATTACATACAGATAAAATGGTTCTCGGCTTTTTCTGAAACATTGAAGTTGGCAACACTCTCAGTGATAGAACCAAAACCAGACTCTCCACTATTTGTTACCAGCGAGTATTGAGCTACTTGAAAGAAAAAGAAAGAAAACAAAACATTTATTTGTGTCAACAACATGAGTCAACAAACAATATTCCACACTAAAAGACATACACACACACACACAAAAACAAAGAAAAATAAAACTAATTTGTGCCTCTTAGTACCAGCCTTGTACCAGCCATGCAACACTGACACAAATTGGCGTCCAGATCAGCATTTGTTGTGCTGTAGCAACACAATGCTGATCTTCCGCTGGAACCATCTAAGTGAAAAACATGGATGTCTGCTACTTCGGCCACATCGCTCGGAGTCAACCAGATAACCTACACAAACTGGTTGTGGGGAAGATCAAGGGGAAACGACCTCGTGGCCAATCACCTAGCGCCGGTCTGACCAACTCAAGGACTTGGTCAGTGTACCAAGTTCTGGTTCTGTTGCCGCTATAACAACAAATACTAAAAAACAGAATAAAATACTAAAAAACAGAATAAAATAAATATTTAACGGGGATTCCATACAACAAAAGTGTTTTTTCCCGTTTTTATAGATAATGGTACGGAACCCTTTGTGCGCGAGTCCGACTCGCACTTATTTTTGAATTATTTGGGCTATCCGTTTAGGAGAAGTAGGCTTTCTAAAATTGGTTTGATACCTATTTCAAAGCAGCGAAGCAGTAGTGCTCGCATTGCTGTGTTCCGGTTTGAAGGGTGTGAAATTGCAGGCACATGAGACTTTTCATGTTTATCTCTCAGGGTGGCGGGCGCAGTGAAATGTCACATAGGGTGCGTCCTAGGTGGACGTGACCTGTGAGGTAATGCATTGTTCATAGGCAGAGGTTATCGCTTAACATCAGGTGTGCCATCTGCTAGTTCCGTCATTCACAATGTTATTAAAAAGGGTTTATATTGCAATTTTGGGTCTATTATCGCAATTACTGGAATACAAGTCGTTCAGTCAGCATCACGTTGACACATGAAAAGACAGGATGTTGGTACTTTATAAGGCGGACTCTACAAAGAGCTTCAATTGGCAAATCATTAGCACTGCTAGACGCTGATACTGGGATGTAACAACTCAGTCTGGATGGCGACAGGTCCCAGCAACAACATGTGACCCACGGATGCCACTCAAGTTGAAGGGTTACAAATCCGTACCACAAGAATGGATGCGAACCTGGTGGAATTTTAAGGAACTAAACGGAATCGACTATACTCGAATCCAAGATATTTGGGAAAATAAGTAATAATTAGGTGAAATAATAAGGATTATGCAGGTTATTTACAAAAGTAATGTGGTAGTTTTATTGCGTTGTGTGTAGTCAAAAGTTTACCTAAAATCGCTCTAAACAAAAAAAACACTGTAAAAATGTGTTTAGGGGTATCGTAGCTAAACTGATGATATTTATGAGATACTATCAATTAAAACATGTGTGTTAAGTCTCCTAGTTCTCGCGAACTCAACTTTCGCTATCTGAAGAAGTGTGGATGAGCTGTAATGAGCAAAAAACACAAAAAAAAAGAATTTCGCACAACAAGCGTGAGCATCCACCTTAATCTTATTTATTAAAAGGTTACTGACCGGCTAATAGCTTTATCTGTTGTAGTAATTATAATGCATTGACACCAGCATCAAAGACGCCCCGCCCCGTGTGATAGAGGGCCGATTACGCTTATTGAAGAAACGATCGTTTCTGGTTCCCGCTCTCCTCTTTCTCCAAACTATTTAAAAGAACGTTTCCCTCCCCATTTTTCTCCTGACCATCTTTCTCGATCCTCTCAACATATTCTACTCATGACCTCTTTTGACGGTCTCTTTTACGGTCACTTCGATCCACTTGTGGAACTCTCTTCCAGTAGAAGTTAGGAAAGCCGCTTCCATGGGAGTCTTCAAGTCCAAACTGTACCAATACTTTTTGTCATTGCAAAATGTCCAACAAAATTGAGCTTATGTTATTTATTGAATTATTTATATATATTATATTATGTTAGGTATTTATATAGCTAGTTATTTAGAGTAGGTATTTAATTATGTTATTTTTTTTTTATGCTACTTGGATGACGGAACAAGCAAGAGGCCCACCTGATGTTAAGCGGTAACCTCTGCCTATGAACAGTGCATTACCTCATAGGGCACGTCAACCTAGGACGCACCCTATGTGGCATTGCACTGCGCCCGCCACCCTGAGACATAGATGAAAAGTATCATGTGCCTGTAATTTCACCGGCACCCTTACCCTTCAAACCGGAACACAGCAATGCGAGCACTACTGCTTTGCGGCAGAAATAGGTATGGTGGTAGTACTTCCCCGGACGAACTCTTTCACAAAAAAGCTCTACTACTACTATCATTTAATCTCAACCTATAACTATGTTTAATAGCACTACCACCCACTCTACATTACACAAAGGTTAGCTGGAAGAAAATGCTAATTAGCATTAAGTTCGCCTATGTACTGCTTTTTTGTCCTGTGTAAAAAAGAACTTTCTATCTATCTATCTATCTATCTATAGCGCATTCACATGTTCGGGTACCAATCCTGCTGGAACGTTTCGCTTGTGGCGCGAAATTCAAATTTGATTGCGTTTTTTGCTAATCACAGCTCATCAACACATCTTGAGATAGCGAACCTGATTTTGCGAAAACTAAGAGACCTAGTACACGTGTTTTTAACCCCCGACGTAAAAACGACCAGGTGTTATAAGTTTGACGTGTCTGTGTGTGTGTCTGTGTGTGTGACTGTCTGTGGCGTCGTAGCTCCTGAATGGCTGAACCGTTTTTTTTGTTTGTTTGGAAGGTGAATTTATCGGGAGTGTTCTTAGCTATGTTTGTTCTTAGCTAAAATCAGTTCAGCCGTTTCATTGATGAGCAAAAAATTTAATAAAATTTGAATTTCGCGCCTTAAGCGAAACATTGCACCTTAACGTGTTTTTTTTTTTTTTTTTTTAACATTTATGTACCTTAGTTTGACTACGATCTCACCTGTTGGTAAGTGACGATGTGGCCGAAGATGGAGCACAAAGGTCTAAAAGGCACCTATTCACTCTAGCCTTGAAGAGACCCAGATTATAGTTTTCAGGAAAGACAGACGACGGTAGTATATTCCACTCCTTAGCAGTTCGCATTATAAAGGTAGAACTAGCCGTTATGGAGTGGAACCACAAATAACGCGAGCGTAGCCGCGGGCGTTAGCTAATAAATCATATCCCGATAGCACTCGGCGATAATGTAGTGTATTTTTTGTATACTACTTGAATGACGGATCAAGCAGATGGTCCACCTGATGTTAAGCGGTAACCTCTTCCTATGGACAGTGCATTACCTCATAAAGTCACGTCCATCTAGGACGCGCCCTATGTGGCATTGCACTGCGCCCGCCACCCTGAGACATAAAGATGAAAAGTCTCATGTACCTGTAATTTAGTGCAATGTAGTGTTTTTTTGTTTATCCATTATTATTTTATTCTATAATCAATACTCTTCGCAGCGCACGCGATGTAAATAATATTTTAGGTAATTTTTTTACACCTTGGGTTACATTATTGTAGTTTTAGTAAGGATCTCTAAATTTTTTTGAAAGTATAATATAGCCTATGTCACCCGGGGATAGTGTAGCTTCCCAACAGTGAAATGATTTTACAATCGGTTGAGTAGTTTCGGAGCCTATTCAATGCAAACAAACAAACAACAATCTAACAAATAATCTAATCTCCTCTTTGTAATTAGTAAAGTAGATAAACTCACCTCTTTTGTTTGATGTCTCGCACAAACGTATCTAAAATATTTTTTAAAAACTCCTCAAACTCGTTCCAACTCAAGAAACTAAAGCGTGTTTTTATATACAAAAACAAGTCTAATTCGGTCAAAAAAAAAACTACAAATTTACTTCTAACATATTCCGTCAAAAACAACGCAGTGACCTACACCTTTAAATAAAGGTGCACGTCCACTCGCCGTAAGAGTCACTCGACAACTAAATCTATTAACTATTAAACTGGTTTTTATCTTGGACCATCTGGCTTACATACTAACTACGGCTTATTCTATGGTACAAGTAGCTTATTACCCGCCTGCCTAGAAGGAGGGTAATGTTTTTAGTTTGTTGTTCTGTGATGGTTCTATAAGCTACCAGAGAGCCGATGGACATTAGTTCAGCGTAAGCCGCTAAATGAGCGAAGTTGGGGGTTCAATATTCAAGATATTTTATGGCATAAATATGTGTAACAATTTGGTTTTCTAAGCTGCTGAGTACTTATGACTTTATAATAATATTATTATTCATAATAATGCCGCGTAGTTCCCGGCCTCGAATAGGGCTACCCCATCTCATCCCGTGGGTGTTGTAGAAGGCAACTAAGGGAGTAATGGAAACCTGTGCATACCATCGCACCTTGGGTTCACAGTGCGGTGGCGGGTAAACCACCTACAAGCATTCCCAAGGAGGGTTGGTGTCAGGCAGGCGGCCGACTGTAAAAATCTAGCCAAAACCCTTTTGCAGTATGACTTGTAAAACGACGTACTGCACCGAACCCAAATAAATTGGGAAAAGGGCAAGAAAATGATGATTCATAATAATAATTTATTATAATATTATTATAAGCATATTTATTTCAGGCATCACAAAGTTTTGAGGGCGCTTAACATCAGCCATTGGCTTGATCCGTCATTCCAAGAAGTATACAAAATAAAAACTAAACTGCAGTTTGCCTTGACGGAGTTTCTTCCTTACAACAAAAACAACTTACTAATTGATGGTTAGTTTCTTCCTTACAACAAAAACAACTTACTAATTGATGGTTAGTTTCTTCCTTACAACAAAAACAACTTACTAATTGATGGTTAGTTTCTTCCTTACAACAAAAACAACTTACTAATTGATGGTTAGTTTCTTCCTTACAACAAAAACAACTTACTAATTGATGGTTAGTTTCTTCCTCACAACAAAAACAACTTACTAATTGATGGTTAGTTTCTTCCTTACAACAAAAACAACTTACTAATTGATGGTTAGTTTCTTCCTTACAACAAAAACAACTTACTAATTGATGGTTAGTTTCTTCCTTACAACAAAAACAACTTACTAATTGATGGTTAGTTTCTTCCTTACAACAAAAACAACTTACTAATTGATGGTTAGTTTCTTCCTTACAACAAAAACAACTTACTAATTGATGGTTAGTTTCTTCCTTACAACAAAAACAACTTACTAATTGATGGTTAGTTTCTTCCATACAACAAAAACAACTTACTAATTGATGGTTAGTTTCTTCCTTACAACAAAAACAACTTACTAATTGATGGTTAGTTTCTTCCTTACAACAAAAACAACTTACTAATTGATGGTTAGTTTCTTCCTTACAACAAAAACAACTTACTAATTGATGGTTAGTTTCTTCCTTACAACAAAAACAACTTACTAATTGATGGTTGGTTTCTTCCTTACAACAAAAACAACTTACTAAATTGATGGTTGGTTTCTTCCTTACAACAAAAACAACTTACTAATTGATGGTTAGTTTCTTCCTTACAACAAAAACAACTTACTAATTGATGGTTGGTTTCTTCCTTACAACAAAAACAACTTACTAATTGATGGTTGGTTTCTTCCTTACAACAAAAACAACTTACTAATTGATGGTTAAACCAACTTAACAAGTGAAGTTTGTCCATTGTTATATGAGACAGATCCATCCGAAGAGATTTCATCAGAACACCTTGTAGTTTCTCTTCTCAATGTACTAGGCATCACATATTTTTTTTTCTTTATTAATTGGCTTGTGCATTTGCCATTTTCAAGTATCTGTATTTTCACTATATTGTATTTTCAATATATTTTGCAACGTTACACTCCTTCCAAGTCGTCAAAGTCACAGTCGAGTCATGTTTTAGTAAAACGGTGGCCAATTTTACTAAAACTTTGGTAGACAATTTCCACCAATTTCAAAAGTCACGCAATTCACTTCCATTTCATTTCACTACACTTGTGCTTTTTAAACGAGCTACATTAGTTAAAATGCCACCAAAATAACACAAAATAACTCAAGAAAACACTAGGAGAAGAAATAAAATAAAAGTAGACAACGTCTCTTTTAGAAAATGGCGGGAAGCGTCATCACATATTTTAAGAGCTATAAAGATCTAGAATAATAAAGAAAAAACATCACATCATATCTCCATCTCGCTCACTCTTCCCGCGTCAAATTCAATCCTTTTTTACGTGCGGGCATCGCAACACCAAAAAATTCCGAAAATTAAGTGAAAGTTCGTAGATTATGGGTAGGTAAACAAAAAGGTGGTGATAATTCTAAATAATGGAGAAGGTAAGACACCTAGAAAGACGTTTACGAGATTATCAACTTCTACGGCAGATGAAGGTTAGTCAAGAAGTATAAAAAAAAACTGCAGTTTGCCTTGACGAAGTTTCTTCCTTAGGTATAACAACAAAAACAACTTACTAATAAATTTTAAATAATACAAAGTTAAGTTAACATTGACTTGAAATGACAGACTGTCTTGTTTTAACCCCCTCTTGGACCCCAATATCTCAACAACCCCCGGACCGATATCATTATATATAATAAAACTAAGTTGATAAAATGTGCGGTCCGATAAAACTCAAAAACGAACCAATGCAGCCCAAAAAAGGTTTAACCGTAGGGTAGCCCCAGCCCTCCCATCGATCAAGAGGGATCGGGTTTTTTTTTTTTTTTTTTTTTTTTAATTTATACTACTTGGATGACGGATCAAGCAAGAGGCCCACCTGATGTTAAGCGGTAACCTCTGCCTATGAACAGTGCATTACCTCATAGATCACGTCCACCTAGGAAGCAACCTATGTGGCATTGCACTGCGACCGCCACCCTGAGACATAAAGATGAAAAGTCTCATGTGCCTGTAATTTTTTTTTTTTTTTGCCTGGTTTTGGGCTGCGTGGTTAAGGTTTAGAGAAAAACGGTTTAGAAGGTTTGGGCGTAATAACTATTAAGTAATCTGTGGTTTGGGTTTTGGGCTGCACGGTTAAGGTTTAGAGAAAAACGGTTTAGAATGAGGTCAACTTGACCTGAAACTCAACCAAAACTTCTAGAAGGTTCGAGGAAGTTCGAAAACTTCGGGGAGGTTCTGGAAAGTTCAAGGCAATTCTAGAAGGTTCAAGAATCTCCAGAAAGGTTATAAAAAGTTCGAGAACTTTCGAGAAATTTCCAAATGTTCTAGAATATTCGAAAAAATTCCAAAATTTCTAGAAACTTCGAGAAAGTTCCAAAATTTCAAAACCTCTAGAAAAGCTTGAAAAAGACCGAGAACTTTCAAACAATTCCAGAAAGTTATAGAACTTTCGGGATTTTTTTCGCAAATAATCTAACTCAGCCTGAAAGTTTTACGGTAGGTACGGTAGCCCGCCCCAATCTCACCCTCTTATTCATGAAGAAGAATTCGAGAATGTTCGAGAAAGATCCAAAATATCCGGAAAGGTTCAATTCTTTAAATTTTTCTAAAATGTTCGAATACCGTTGATATTTAAACACTAACTAATATTATAAAAGCGAAAGTTTGTGTGTGTAATATTGTATGAGTGTGTTTGTTACCTCTTCACGCTGAAACGGCTGGACGGATTTGGATGATAATTGGTGGGGAGATAGCTTAGAACCAGGAGATTGACATAGGGGGAAAGGTAGGAGGGGGGGGAGGGGTTCAACGGGGCTACCCGTGCGAAGCCGGGGCGAGTCGCTAGTAGCTCATAACCTTACCAACAAATTGTACCAATACTATCTACCCCCCAATCAAATTTCATGAAGATCGGATTAACCGTATGGAACTTTTCATCGGACAAACATACATACTCGTACATAAAAGTTGTCTGGAAGAGATCGCTTTTAGCGATAAGACCGCCCACTGTACGTCACTGTTATTGTTTTTTTGTTGTTTTCGCTTTTTATTTTTATTTTATTTTTCTGTGCAATAAAGTTTTTAGCTCTTTTTTTTATTACTTGGAATGGTGGATCAAGCAGATGGCCGACCTGATGTTAAGCGGTACCCTCTGCCTATGAACAGTGCATTACCTCATAGGTCACATCCACCTAGGACGCACCCTATGTGGCATTGCATTGCGCCCGCCACCCTGAGACATAAAGATTAAAAGTCTCATGTGCCTGTAATTTCACCCTTACCCTTCAAACCGGAACACATCAATGCGAGCACTACTGCTTTGCGGCAGAAATAGGTATGGTGGTAGTACTTCCCCGGACGAACTCTTTCACAAAAAAGCTCAACTACTACTAAAATGTCTATCTATCTATCCATCATACATACATACAAACGCCGATTCTTCCAAGTTGACTCAGAGAACTCGTTTCACTCGTTGAACAAGACCATAACTGGAACTATCAGGATCCATAATTCAGAGTTTGTTCTGGGAACATGAACATAGTTTTTGTTTGGTTCAAGTTCAAATAATTATTATTCAACGATTTTTTTTTGCTCGTTTGCTCCGTGAATAATTAATATAATAATTAAATTTAATACATTTATTTACAGAATGATCAATACAACTAATACAAGTAGGTATATACCAAATTAAAAAAATACATATGAAACAGTTGTGCTACCTGAAGACCGCTGCTAACGATCTAAAGGTAGCTCAACTGATCCAAATCACTACCAGAGGGAAGCGTCCCTAATATGCTGGCTGCATTGCCACGCTGAATGGCAACACTAATGCGTTGAGCCAGATAAGAGTCAGCTCTCGGGTCACGCGTCGCTTCGACCAGATGCTCTGAAAGAATTTTGAAAAGGGCCCCGGTACCCCACGGACTTAGAGTCTCGACCCCGAAAGGCTCAAATAAGTAAGCTCTGACGAGACTTGTATATTTGCGTATTTTGAGGCGGACATAATTGAATTACAGGAAGATCATACATAACTTGCTAAACTTTTGCTGATTCTCTCTATCATCTTACTTTTGACTGCCTACCTAAGTAAGGCTTTTAAGTTGGTTTTCCTTTTTTCCTTGAATCAGCTTCCACTTGTTCACTCGGCACCACACAGGCGCTCCCCGCCTAGTAGTAAGAAGGATCATCAAAAAAAAAAACAGACCGTGTTTGTTGCCTGATTCTTCTAGGTCTGGTTGCGTTGGAACAGGAGTAAGTAAATGTAAATTTATTTTTTAAGACGATTCAATATGATCCTTGTGATTTCAATGAATAAAATACTTTTTAAATTTTGACTATGGCTGCGGTACAACTCTGCAGTCTGCTTTAGAAAACATTAAAGTAAACGGACAAATACGAGACACGCGTCTTGAGGGTTCCGTATAGTAAAAGCGTAATAGTTGGAGCCCATTTCGAGTTACAGCCAGTTTTTTCTACAAACTTTGTGCCGTAGTGTGACCGGCCCAAGAATAGACCCTCCGTCTCCTCCCGTGGATGTTGTAAAAGCCGACTTTGAGATTATCCAGACTTGTTGATAAGATTCGTTGGTATAAGATTTGACCTGGCTGCTAGTTTATTATGGAATGTGTTATTACTGGAAGAAAGCGTTAGCAGTCTGTCGTGGTAAGCAATGGCGGCGATGAGCTCACCACTTATCACTTCTATATTCCACGATGGTGCAACCTACCGTGAAAAGAGGCTCATTGTAGCTCTGCCTACCCCTTCGGGGAAAGAGGCGTGTATCTATGTAATGTATGTATGTTACTACACATTCTAGAGGTAACAAGTAATTAATTTTGTAAAAAATAATCATCATCATCATAACCATCACCATCATCATCATCATCATCTTCTTCTTCTTCATCATCATCATCATCATCAGAATGTGCTCTGTTGGGATCATCATCATCATAATCATTATCATCATCATCATCAGAATGTGCTCTGTTGGGATCATCATCATCATCATCATTATCATCATCATCATCATCAGAATGTGCGCTGTTGGGTTCATCATCATCATCATCATTATCATCATCATCATCAGAATGTGCTCTGTTGGGATCATCATCATCATCATCATTATCATCATCATCATCTTCTTCTTCTTCATCATCATCATCATCATTATCATCATCAACATCAGAATGTGCTCTGTTGGGATCATCATCATCATCATCATTATCATCATCATCATCTTCTTCTTCTTCATCATCATCATCATCATTATCATCATCATCATCAGAATGTGCTCTGTTGGGATCATCATCATCATCATCATTATCATCATCATCATCAGAATGTGCTCTGTTGGGATCATTATCATCATCATCATCATCATGAGTGAGCAATGGTTTGATCATCATCATCATCATCATCATAAGGTGTGAGCACTGGGGGGTTCATCATCATCATTAGGAGTGAGCAATGGAGGTATCATCATCATCATTAAGTGTGAGCACTAGAGGGATCATAATCATCATCATCATTATTGATTTGATCATTTTGAGGTCATCTTTTATATTTTTATATAATTGTGTGCATGCAACATCGTTTTGGATTTCTGTTATGGTGTTGTACTTGTTTCTTAATAAATAAATAAATAAATAATAAATTATGAGAGAGCACTGGAGGGATCATCATCATCATCATCATCATCATCATCATCATCATCATCATCATCATCATCATCATCATCATCATCATCATCATCATCATCATCATCATCATTAGGAGTGAGCACTGGAGTGATCATCACCTTCATCATCATCTTCGTCTTCATCGTCATTAGGAAGTGTCTAACATTGCGACAGGTTGTGACCGGGCACTAAGCGGACCTCTGCTTGTTGGTGCGGGAACTACACAGCCTGTGGTTTTGGAGGAAAGACTACTATGTAGTTTTATCCACCTATGTCATTTTGTACGCCTCTCCCCTGCATCGGTTTTTCGTGCAGTGGCGATTCAGCTGTATGGACGGTCTTCCACGTGGTTCGTTCTTCAAGTCGAAGTTACATTACGAAAGCGTTTAAACGAGAAACGCACGGTGCGTTCAATAGCAGTCTCCTCTCCAAACGCACGGTGCGTTCAAAAGCAGTCTCCTCTCCAAACGCAGCGTTGACATTGCGAGCCGTTTCTGCCGCGTTAGTTCCGAGTCGGAACTAGTATTCAAAAATTATTCGGATTCTTTCACGTCTAAGCTGAATAAAAAAACCAATTGAAAGTAGAGATGAGATGAGATGAGAGCTTTGAGAAGTATGTGTGATGTGACTTTAGAGATGAGGAATAGTGTTGTGAAATTAAAGAAGACGTAGTGACTAGGATTGAGAAAGGTATGCTTAGATGCTTTGGGCATTTAGAAAGGATGGACGATAGTAGATTAACGAAACGGGTACATAAGACGAGCTTGAATGGGACAGTGGGAAGGGGAAGACCTCGGCGAACGTATTCAGACCAGGTCGGAGACGTTCTGGAGAAAGGCCAGGTCAAGAGTACCCTTACCGACGAGCATGTATGAAGAATGTGATGAGAGTGAATGAAGCAAAAGAGGTGTGTCAGGATCGTAGCAAGTGGAAATCCGTGGTCTCTGCCTACCCCTCCGGAAAACAGATGTGAGTTTATGTATGTATGTATGTATGTATGAAAGTAGAAAATCGATTGATGCACATTTTTTAAAACAAGAACCTCATAGGTTTCTTGTGTAAAAAGCTTCACACGAAAATGTCACGCCATGAAGTTTTTATGTAAATTCAAAGTATCTATTACTATACAACGACAATATTATGCTTTAACCATGAATGTAGTAGTACATGGATTGAGTGCTAAAATAGCATAGAGTGTTCCTTCTTACTCCTATCCTAGAAGATAGCTTGCTATCCTATGTTAGAGAGAAACAAATATATTGTCACACGTCAGTCGTTTTTCCGTTCCGTACCCTGAATATTGGCACCATGCATATACATCTTCCTAAATTGTTACCATGAATGTACTAGTAATTTGACATTTGGCCTGGTACGAGTTACACAAATAAGAACAGATAGATATATGCTTGTCTCATTCCAACACATGAATACATTCATATAAAAGAATGTGACTGGTATAATCGATACCGTTTCGTTTTTAGCCTTAGTTCCATGCTTTAGTTCTTATTCCGAGACTTTAACCCAGACAGACTTTTTTTTAAAGACTGTTTTATAGAACATTATGCAGATAGCCAGACATAATGCAAATTGTGGTTTTTGTTTGATTATCTATTCATCCGACCGAATCACCGGTACCAATAGGTACCTACTTAAGTTTCTACACTCCGTGAAAGTAGGTATTAAGTAATTAAATCTGATTGTAGCTGAAGCGTTGCTCAGCAACGCTCAGGCGTTGGATATTTGCTTCCATAGATCCAGGGGATCGATTTTTGAAAGTCAGCGAGTGACTAGAAGTCAGCAAAATGACTATTAGTCACCGATTTCCAAAAGTTCATATTTTTGGAAATCACCGCTGACTAAAATTGTCATACTATGATATCAATACGAGTGCCTCTACCCACTCGATTTGAAATCACTCCGTGACTGCTTTGGCACTGACATTTATGAATAGTATTTACTCAATTTTACTCTTTATCTTGTGGCTTTCCTATTCAACCCACACATAGTTATTATCTATGGTCCGAACGTAGTACACTGTTTTGTCAGTAGTGAGTGGAACCATGGACTTAGTATAGTGGAACAGACAAACTAATAATGGACAGATTCGTAGTATGTCAAAGACAACGACTGTGATATATTTACAAGTTGGTAGACAGGGTATGACTTTCAAAAATACGACATTTGGTAAAAAGTGTTTTTTTTGACATCGATGACGTTTTGTCATTCGTGACTTCTAGTCACTTAGTGACTTTCAAAAATCGATCCCCAGCACGCTAAGATTAGCTTTGGCATTTGTCTTAGCGTTGCTGAGCAACGCTCAGGTTGTCTTATAAGAACCTACCTACTTTATAAGTGTATGTATGTGTTTTTTTTTATTCTACTTGGAATGACGGATCAAGATGGCCCACCTGATGTTAAGCGGTACCCTCTGCCTATAAACAGTGCAATACCTCATAGGTCACGTCCACCTAGGACGCGCCCTATGTGGCATTGCACTTCGCCCGCCACCCTGATACATAAAGATGAAAAGTCTCATGTGCTTGTAATTTCACCGGCACCTTCAACCGGAACACATCAATGCGAGCATTACTGCTTTGCGGCAGGAATATATATGGTCGTAGTACTTCCCCGGACGAACTCTTTCACAAAAAAGCTCTACTACTAACAAATCACCTGCTGAGTTAATTCTTTTTTTTTTTTTTTTTGTTGTTTTGTTTTATTAATTCTAAACAAATTTAAATTTAAATTTAAGGCGAATGCAAAGAACAAAAGGTACTTACTTCATTTTCAGTTTATTCAATCTTTTTACATTGATTCCAAAACAAGTCGGTGATCTTCCATTGTAGAGCAAAGTAGAATGGCAGCCAGGATATCGCGAATGCTAGAAACAGGTAGAAATATACGGAGCCGTACAGCATCGTCAGGATTGGGTATGGAAAGCTTCCCATTTCGAAGAACGTGTACATTAGTCTGAAAAAGAAAGAGAGACTTCATAAAACGGCTGCTCGCTTAGGCGCTGTCTCCACGAGCGAGAGAATCGCGGCGATATTAACATCGTGCCATGCATTTCTATGAACGCGTCTCCACACGGCGATGTTATCGCGGCGATAATTTGTATGGGCGAGCGCGGACTCGCCGCGATGCTCTCGCTCGTGGAGACAGCGCCTTAGCTCATCACTGCAGTCACAGTCTAATAATTCAGTTTTTTTTAGGTTTTTCATTCGGGATTTTTCATCCTAGGTTTTTCATTCGAGATTTTTCATCCTAGGTTTATTCGAGATTTTTCATCCTAGGTTTTTCATACGAGATTTTTCATTCGAGATTTTTCATCAAAATAAATTCATCATAGTTTTTATTGGCAAATACAATAATTTTTACAGCACTGGACAAGATACTAAAATACAAGAAAAGAAAAAGGCCAAAGGCTTTTGAGTGATATTGTTTATAACAATAAATATAGTATTATAGGTGGTTTTTTAAATTATTTTTATTTTATTTTTGGTTGTGATCCTCTAACTAAGAAGCAATACTTTTATTTACATAAATAATAATACAACCCATACAAGTAGGTAGGTATGCACAAACTTTACAAAAATTCAAAAGAAAGAAATGAAACAGTTGAGCCACCTGAAGACAGCTGCTAACGATCTAAAGGTAGCTCAACTCATCCGAGATGTTTATGTAACTTTTTTATTTATTCGAGTACCGCTCTTACAAAACGAAACGAAGGAAGGCAACTACTTAGGTACACTGTACACTACATACTTGTACCTACTATTATTTATTCTGTGCTACAACTAAAGTCACCTAGTAGTTACCTCTCTTTCTATCGCGTACCAAGTTACGGTGAACGGTCCCTCGGTTACGTTCGGGTCGTTCGGTACTTCCTTTGTTTCGTTTTGTATGAGCGCTACTCGGATAAATATAGAAGTTACATAAACATTACGTAAACGTTACATAGACATGATTAAGTTACGGTGGTTGCTTTTTCATACAAACGTATTTGCACAAATATGGGCGAACACAGTATAGTTTTACACTGAAATTACTGTTGTTGGCTTTTTTATTGGTCATTATTTGTGGCAAATCATATTTGGTTGAATAAAACAGTGGATTAATAGTGAAAATAACATCGATATTTTAGTCCATATAAGTAATTTCAGTGTTATTTTCGCTATTAATCCACTGTTTTCAACTAAAATTAAAACTTAAATAAAATAAAAAAACCATTTTTCGTGCAGCGCGAGCCGTTATTTTTGTATGAAGATTTCTGCCTGGTGTTGGTGCAGTCCGTTTTTAGTGAAAAGTATAAGTACCGTTCCTTAGTTCCCCAGGGGCGCGGGCCGGGCGTGGCGCTCTCCGCACTTCAGGTATGAAGCTACAAGTACCCCGCGGGCTCGACTTGTCGGGTCAATTCAGTGAGTCAGGCAAGATACGAGTTACGCGTACTACTTTACCTGTACTTTGACTTTAGCTGTAGGACAGAATAAATAATAGTACAAGTGTGTAGTAAGTACCTAAGTAGTTGCCTTCCTTTGTTTCGTTTTGTATGAGCGCTACTCGGATAAATATAGAAGTTACATAAACATTACGTAAACGTTACATAGACATGATTAAGTAACTTGTACATATCTTTTGTTTTTATTTTATTTGTAATGTTTTTTCTGTGTGCCATAAAGAATTTTATGAATTATAAGAACATCTCGGATCAGTTGGGCTACCTTTAGATCGTTGGCAGCTGTGTTCAGGTGGGTCAACTGTTTCATTTCTTTCTTTTGTATTTTTGTAAATTTCGTGCATACCTACCTACTTGTATTATTATATCCGTAGATAGAAGTATTGCTTCTTTGTTAGTCTTAGGATGGCTACCTAAAAATTACCTATTTATGTTTTTCACTTCTCTTGCTCAAAAAGATCGTCATTGTGGCGTACCAGAGCGAAGAAAAATAGCGTTTCTTCATGTAGGGGAAAAAGTTTTTTTTTAATTTTTGTCTGTCATATGATAATGAGCCTACTAAAACGAAAAAGTCTTGTAGTCATATGTAGAATGGAGGATATGAGATGTGGAATTAAACACAATAGAAACGAGACTGATTATATATTCTTCCTGAAGGTAGGCATGCAGTACAGACAGCGGTTTGCGAGTACCTACCCACTTTATTATACTAAATACATTACAATTTTCCCCCCTTTGGAATAGGTATAATATTAATATACAGCATAGGTACGTAGGCGTTATTTCAGTTAACATAAAATAAGGTACCATTTTCTCCCTACCAGAAATAATAAATTTAGTGAGTTTCTACTAGGTACACTTCAAACTTGGATATGCATGTTATGAAAGATAATATTATAGTGTTCAAATATGTTTTTAAGTATTATGACTAGGTACATCTTACATCGTTTAATACATCTTGTACTTAAGATTACGTATTTAGCTCCATACCGTAGTAAAATTTAGTAAGATTTATTAGTTATTAGAAAAGAAGTTATTGTTTATAATTAGGTCTGTTGGTACGAGGACGAAGACAAATTTCTGGGGCAATGTCTGTGTGTGTGCCATCAGCCTGTTGGAAAGTAGATGGCAGTGGAGAGCCAGGCGCGGGCCGACTCGGCAGGCTCCGAATCTATGAGCGGGCCATACTCACCATAGAGCACCCTGGCCAGTGAAAGTCGATTACTTTTACGTAGGTACTGGCATTATCTGGTCTACCTTTGTGCTTAATTGTTGTCGCGTCCTCAGTACGTAGCTTATACATAAAACTGCGCCGGTGCGGTGACAACACGCGGCTTCCATCGGCCAACCACTCCCTAGGTAGCCATTTTAGTCTCTTTAGCCACATCTCTGTGACTGATCGGGAAATTGTCTTCCACGAAATGAAATATGTAGCGTTGTCCTGTTCCAACTCCCCTTTGTGGTGGGTTAACGAAAGACCCGATAAGGCGTGTGTGTTGCCATTTCGTTCCGCCAGTAAGTACGAACTTAGTGTCGATGAAATCATATGCGGCTAACCTGACAGCATCCGTTTGTAGCCTGCTGGCAGCGGTTTGCGGTATCCCCTTTTTCGGACCGATAATAGTGCTGTGCGCCGTGTGATCCGTCTCCAGAATTAAACGTAGACCGTATACATACTGGTGATGGCGACTCACTCCGTAAACGATGGCGAGTCCTTGTCCACCTGACTGTACCTGCGCTCGGTGTCCGAAAGCGTGCGCGACGCGCAGCAGACGACGCGCTCGCGAGCCATCGGGGTAAGCGTGCAATAGCACGGCGCTTAGCCCGTACGAGCTGCTGTCTACCGCCAGCACCAGCGGTAACAACGCATCGTACTCGTAATGTACCAGCGCTGGCTCACGCGTCAGCACCTCCTTCACGGAGCGGAATGCGGCTTCGTACTCTCGCGTCCACTGCCAACTAGTTCCCTTTGTGAGTAGAGAATAGAGAGGCTGCAAAAGGGTACTCATATTGGGAATGAATCGAGCGTAATAATGAATGAGCCCCAAAGTTGCTCTCAGTTGAGCGACTTTCTGTTCATCTGAAGCTTTCGCGATCGCGTGGACCTTACCCCTATTGGTATGCAAGCCTTTTTTATTAATCCTATAGCCTAAATAACAAATTTCATCTTTCAACAATTCGCACTTTACAAATTCAAAATTTAGTTTAGCCTCCTGTAATCGTGACAGACTGGCCTTTTTTGCCAAGTGTATTTCATTAATGACACCGGTTACACATACATCATCTCGGAAAGCTAATACGCAATTTAAACCGTTCGTCGTTTCATCTAAATTGCATTGTAAATACGCGTGCTTTAGGTCTATTTTGCTGTACTGCTCCCCTCCGCTCAAAGCGGCGAACAACTGCTCAATGCGCGGTAGTGGATAGTGAAAATCCTTTCGAACTTTATTTAAAGTTATTTTATAATCTGCGCCTAATCTGATTGACCCGTCGCATTTGGCAACAGGAACAATTATGGAAGTTTCACTATCACTGCGATCTACCTCGAATATCACCTGTTCGCGCTGTAAGCGTTCTAATTCCTGTTCAACAGGATCGCGTAAGGCGAGGGGGAGCGGTCGAGCTTTGCAGAACATGGGCATGTCATCTTTCACGAACAACTTTACTTTTGTTTTACAGCTGTCGTGACCCGATTTAAAGACATTAAAAACATCAGGAAAATCTAATTTCAACTTATCTACCTCAGAATCGTCCTCCGCGGAAAGGTGATACACGTTAATCGAATTTAATTTAAGTTTACGTAACCACTGCCGCCCAAGTAGCGGTGGGCCGCCGTTATTTACAATGAAAAGCGGCAATGGTAACGTTACATCACGACATGTCACCTTAACCGTGACGCGCCCGAGCGTAACGATCGCTTCTCCCGTGTATGAATGGAACTTGTTACCATCGGAAGTTGTAGGTAAATAAGATAGATGTTTATCATAGAACGACTTACTGACCGCCGATATCCTGCTGCCTGTATCTATTTCAAATAACACTTTTGTATTTTCAATTGAGAGTGTATAGTGATACGGACCATCTTTAGAATCACTATTGATCGAAACTAATTTATACAATCCATCACTCGAATCGGAATCTGAACTTGAATCTTTGTTTATAAAGTTTTGGTACCTTGATTCGGGCGGGTCCTTCCTATTTTTGGAACACATCACAGCTAAATGACCTTCGACGTTACACTTGTCACACACGAACGACTTATATCTACACTTGTTAGGCGCGTGACGAGTCTTCCCACAGCGCCAGCAAGCGCCCCTCGGCCCGGTCGCTGCTGGCGGCCCCTGCGCCACCCGATGCAGCCCGGCCACGGCGGCGCCCTGCCCGAGTCCCGAGGCGCCGGCGGTCGCCCACAGCGCGGCGCCGGCCACGGCCTCCGCCGCGTGCCGTTCTGCCGCCTCCAGCGCGAGCGCCAGCTCCACAGCTTTCTTGTAGTCCAGCGACGACTCGGCGAAGAGGCGCGAGCGCATGTCCTCGCTCCGCAGCCCAGACACTAACTGGTCACGGAGGTCCACTTCCAGAGTAGCTCCAAAGTTGCAATGTGATGCTAGGTGCTTCAGGCTCTGTAGGAAAGTGCTAATCGACTCGCCCTCCTCCTGACGTCGCTGACGAAACATGTGTCTTTCCGCTATCTCTGATCGCTTGGGTTCTAGGTGGCCAGCCACGAGCACGACGAGCTGATCGAAGGTCTTGTCTTCTGGATGATTAGGAGCACACAGGTCGCACATTAACTGATATGTCCGCGCGCCTACGTGCGTCACCAATGTGGCCACGCGCAGTTCGGTTTTTATTTCGTTCAACAAAATGAATTGTCGCACTAAACGAACGTACGATGACCAATTTCTGCCATCCTCCAGCTCAAACTCGTGTAATTTACCGAAAGGCATGATTAAATCCCGTAAATCGTCGCCAATGGAGGATATGAGATGTGGAATTAAACACAATAGAAACGAGACTGATTATATATTCTTCCTGAAGGTAGGCATGCAGTACAGACAGCGGTTTGCGAGTACCTACCCACTTTATTATACTAAATACATTACATTAATCAAGGATAAAAACTCGACATATTACTGTTTCATAAAAAAAGAACCTATTTTTTTTTAAATGGAACTAAAATCGACGATCTCTTTGGTAGAATGCAAGCAATGAATTGCGGGTACAGAAAAATAAAAAATAAAGACATTGGCGCGAAATCTTTAGAATTTATCTCTAATTGCAAATTGAAATGGTAGTGACCGTAACTAATTTTTCATATTGTATTGGATTATTTTATTTTCTCGCAAACGTAGTGAAAAGTAGAGTGTAACACACGGCGCTTTATTTACTCCCTCGCTAAACTAGCTCGTCATTTTAGCTCCTTTTATAACAACCCGAGAGCTGGCTCTTATCTGGCTCAACGCATTAGTATTGCCATTCAGCGTGGCAATGCAGCCAGCATCTTAGGGACGCTTCCGTCTGGTAGTGATTTGGATCAGTTGAGCTACCTTTAGATCGCTTGCAGCGGTCTTCAGGTAGCACAACTGTTTCATATGTATTTTGTACATACCTTGTATTATTCTTTCTGTAAATAAATGTAATTAATAATCTACTGTATTGTGACACACAATATCACTTAAAACCTTTTTCGTAAGATGGCACCTGTAAATATTCCATGGCAGGTGCCAACTTACGGTGAACGGTCTATAGTCAAAAGGTACTTACACAGTCAAATAGAAGGCAGTGTAGCCAGTCATAGCCAGTAGGTTCTGCTTATGGGACTTTGGTGTATCTCTGGGTTGGAATGCAATCTCCCACAGGACCTAAAATGGAAATAAATCCGTTTCAATCAGTTTTTTTTCCATCGCCCGCCAGACAACTTTTAGCTTTCCTATGCTGGGAGTTGCGTTGCGGACGTCACGGTCGACAACACGCTCATATTGTCTCCGTACATTTTATTCGATACCGTAACAAATATTGCTAATAACGTCACATACGTGTGTGCTACAGATCGGCTACTACTTGATACGCGTGTGTGAGTGTTGGTGTGAGTGCGGAATCTGTTGGATGCCTTGATATAGGTAATTTATTCATCTGAATACGATCTGAATACACCCAGTTTATTTTCTTGTGTAGGTAGATCTGCCCAACTGCACCTAAAAAGTAAAGTAGGTACAATCACTCTGTAATCGAGTACTGAATTGCTCAGTGTCACCATCTGCCGACGGGTTGCGGAGCATGTAACTGCAACTTTGTTACCACTATCTGGGTCTTTGAAACTCTACAGCGCCATCTAACAGCGTGCAACTGAACTTCCAGTTGCGCCACCTACGGACTGGAACAAGAACCACGTTACTGCACTGAGAAGGTTCTGCTCTTAATCGATCATGTCGAAAACTTGCACAGCTTGCAGGAAATTTATTTCACCAATAGGTGCCGCTAGCTGTAGTAAATGTGAGGCCTTGTACCATAAAGCTTGCGTAACGCTTCCAGAGGTGTCTCCTATGGATAAGGGATGGGTGTGTCCTGAGTGTATATCTCGGACGCGCATGGGCACCCCCGCGAAGTCAGCCACGCAGGATGCGCTGGTGGAATCACGAGCAGGGCGGAGCGCCACCCCTAATACCAATACTGATACTGTCCCCGCTACCGCTCCCATTCTAGACTTGCTGGACATCCGCCGGGAACTCGCCGAATGGATGGCTGAGATGCGGGAGTTCCGCCGGGAGATGAAGGAGTTTAGAGCCACCGTCACTGGTCTCTCCGAGCGAATGGACACATTTGAGCGGAGGCTGGAAACGATAGAGCAGCGCCGTGAAGAGCCCCTCTGCGAGGTCACTGACTTGCTGTGCAAGGTTGCGCTACTCCAACAGGACCTGAACGACAGGGACTATTACACTAGCCACACGCACTATTGACTTCCTTGTTGAGACTACAGCATCCGTGACGAGAAGCGTCGGCGATTTGCTGATTCTCTCTAGCATCTTACTTTTGACTGCCTACCTAAGGCTTTCCTTTTTAACCCCCGACGCAAAAAATGACGGAGTGTTATAAGTTTGACGTGTCTCTATGTGTGTGTGTGTGTGTATGTATGTGTCTGTGGCATTGTAGCTCCCGAAAGAATGTACCGATTTTTTTGTTTTTTTTTTTATTGAAAGGTGAATTTGTCGGGATTGTTCTTAGCTATGTTTGATCAAAATCAGTTCAGACGTTTCAGGGTTTTTTTTTATTTTTTACAACATTAATTACTTGTCTTTTATCACTTTGAATCAGCTTCTACTTGTTCTCTTGGCACCACACAGGCGCTCCCAACCTAGTAGTAAGAAGGATCATAAAAAAAAAACAGCCGTGTTTGTTGCCTGATTCTTCTAGGTTTGTTCGCATTGGAACAAGACTAAATTTATTTTATAAGACGATTCAAAATGATCCTTGTGATTTCAATGAATAAAATAATTTTGACTTTTACTTCGAAGAAAGGGGTACATGAATATGTATGTATGTGTACCGGTATAGATGTGATATGGATATTTAACATGATGCTCGTTTTTCCCATGTCCATTCTAAGACCCACCTGTTGAGAGACAAGACAAGCATTCTCTGGCCGCCAGGCTTCCTTCCAGAACCTTGGGTTTACTCACCACAGGTATGATAGCAGTATGGATGACGTGGTTCGACACAGCATCAACGATCTTAGTCGTGAATACGGGAAGTATCAGCTCTCGGTCGAACAGGAACAGTGGCCAGAAAACAGTGGGTATGAACTGCAAACACACAATTATTGATTAAGCTGCATGCTCTCGCTTGAAGCAAGATATTCAAATTTTTTGGTGGGTTTTTCATATTACAGCTCACCAACTTGTTCAGATAGCGGAAGTTAATTTCGCGAGAGCTAGGAGACTTAACAGACATGTTTTAATTGATAGTATCTCATAAATGTCATCAGTTTAGCTACTATCCCCATAGACAAACAAAAACACTGTAAAAATGTGTTTAGGGGGATCGCAGCTAAAATGATGATATTTATGAGATCAGTTAAAACATGTGTTTTAAGTCTCCTAGTTCTCGGGAAAACAACTTTCGCTATCTGAAGAAGAGTTGATAAGCTGTAATGGGCAAAAAATAACAAAACAAGTTAAAATTCGCGCCTCAAGCAAGAGCATCAAGCTTAAGAGGCTCTCAAATAGGCTTTTTTAAACGTATTTTTAGCAAACTCTACACAATTTAAGACAAAAAACATATGATAATCTTCATCATATTTCCAAGGGCATTATCGAGCACTAAACACGATTCCGATAAATTTTCTGGATCAAAAAAATACGTGAACAACAACACGCAACAACAACACGAACTCTACAAGACGCTTATACCGTAAATATTTCTATTACCTATCAGCGTGCATTGATAACATTAATAAGTAAGAGTAAAATACAATTTTTTTCATCTTAAGGAAAAATACTTAATACATCTTAAGGAAGCTTCTGTCTGGTAGTAATTTGGTTCAGTTGATCTTTAGATCGTTGTTTAGATAGCTCAGTTGATTCATTTATATTTTATAAATGTTGTGTGTTGGTTGGGGATAGAATACCTAGACGAACAGTCTATATCTGCCTACATCCACCGACTTTCTTCGACCTCTATAATATCTTTAGTCCATTGAGTACATTTTTTCTTCTTGAAAACTGTTAGAACTCTTTTAAAAAACTTAATAACTCTAGAGATCATTATAGACACGCTGTGAACCTATAAATTGTAGAGATCATTATAGACATGCTCTGACCTATAGCGCCTTAAAGCTAAATTGTAGAGATCATTATAGACATGCTGTGAACCTATTGCGCCTTAAAACTAAATTGTAGAGATCATTATAGACACGTTGTGAACCTATTGCGCCTTATAGCTAAATTGTAGAGATCATTATAGATATGCTGTGAACCTATTGCGCCTTAAAGCTAAATTGTAGAGATAATTATAGACATGTTGTGAACCTATTGTGCCTTAAAGCTAAATTGTAGAGATCATTATAGACACGTTGTGAACATATTGCGCCTAATAGCTAAATTGTAGAGATCATTATAGACATGCTGTGAACCTATTGCGCCTTAAAGTTAAATTGTAGAGATCATTATAGACATGCTGTGAACCTATTGCGCCTTATAGCTAAATTGTAGAGATCATTATAGACATACTGTGAACCTATTGCGCCTTAAAGCTAAATTGTAGTTACCAATGAATAGGGTGCAACTACGCTGGCCATCATAATATCTCTACAATACTTTAGAGACTTCAATATGCTGTACTCTTTGCCTTCCGCTAATAGTGTTGGCACGTCACAGGATAGACCAATGGCTGCGTAAATAATCTGGGCTACCTGGAACAGAAGATGTTTGAACGAAACAAATATCTGTGTTAACTTGGACGAATCAGAGTACAGACCGTTCACCGTAAGTTGGCACCTGCCATGGAGTATTTACAGGTGCTATCTTACGGTGAACGATCCGGACCGTTCACCGTAAGTTGGCACCGAGCCGGACCGTTCACGGTAAGTTGGCACCTGCCATGGAGTATTTACAGGTGCTATCTTACGGTGAACGAGCCGGACCGTTCACGGTAAGTTGGCACCTGCCATGGAGTATTTACAGGTGCCATCTTACGGTGAACGAACCGGACTGTTCACGGTAAGTTGGCATCTGCCATGGAGTATTTACAGGTGCCATCTTACGGTGAACGGTCCGGCTCGGTGCCAACTTACGGTGATAAAAAAATAAAAAAATAAAAAAGCCTTTATTTCAGCTACCCTAACACAGTAAGTAGTATAGATGAATGTCTTTTCACACTATCACTTGTAAAACCTAATACAGGTACACATAATATTTTTAATACATATTAAAAAAAACTTATATTTTATGTAGTTGTCGCCTCTGCGGCGTAGGCCTCCCCTAAATCATTCCACTTGTCCCTCTCACGAGCCTTCCTCATCCAATCTGGTCCGCATTGCTGAGTGAAAATGTCTCTCCATCTCATCCTGGGTCTCCCTTTCTTCCTCTTACATTCATATGGTATCCATTCCGTAGCCCTTTTCGCCCATCTAACACTTTCCAGTCTGCAAATGTGTCCAGCCTAACTCCATTTTAAGGATCTTATTTTATTTTACTCCTTACATCTGCTATTTTCGTCATATTCCTTATTATCTTATTGCTTACTTTGTCTGAGATCTTTAAATCAAGTTTACTTCTGTACTTTTCGATGTCTCTATCCATTTGCAGATCATTTTTCATTATGTTTTGTTTTAGGGGGTTTTGGTCGTACTCTTCCACGGTGACCGGCCGGCTTGGAAGAGGTAGAGGTGGAGAGACGCGTCTTAGTTTTTTGTAATTTCCTGGACATCATGACTTGTGGAAGCTCGATCAATGGGATTGAATTGTGACGGGCGTAAGTAGCTTGTAATATTCTGTGATTTGTTTTTCTTTGGAGCTTGTTTTGCCCGTTCTTCGTTACCGCTGACACTTGCTGCTTCGGGTGACTCTGACAGAAATCGCTTATTGGAGCTTATCCCTACAGATGTTCGGTGCTTCTGTGTGTCCAACGTGACTATCTTGTCGTAATGTAGAGCTACCTTTTTGCCGGATTCCCACTGTCGCTTTAAATCAACCTGGAGTTCTTTCCGTTTTTGTAGTACAGCGGGAGAGTAATCCTCTTTACAATACATACCCGTATTGCCTAACGATTTTTTCTTACGGAGTATTTCTAGTTTTCTACTTGTTGTTATGATCGCTACCACCACTGGTCGGATTTTCTCGCTGTGCTTTCCTATTCTAGTCACTGTTTCAATTTCCCATCTCTGACACTTTATTTCCATTTTCACATTGATGATGTCTAAGATCAAGTTTAGCAAATCTTCGTAGTTTCTCTCTGTTTCTTCAACCCCGAAGTAAACTAAGTTTTTCTTCCGTATTTGTTTGTCCAAAAAGTTTATACTTCTTTGTTGCTGTTCAATTTTCATTTCCAATTGGATTGTTTTGGTTTCAATACGGTTAAATTTATCATCTATATTTTTATTTATGGCTTCCTTAATATTTTCTTCCATATCTCTCATGTCACGTTTTTGTTGTGCTAATTCTCCTTGAATGTTTTGTAGAGCTTTCATAATTTCGTCCATTGTTTTGGTACAGCAGGTGCCCTCTATAGGTGAACGACGTAACTACTATGTCAGTTCGATTTCAGGGGTTTCTAATTGTAGTGGTTCCTATTTTAGTTCTCCTATCCGAGAGTAGGTGGCTCTCATACAAATGTGCAAAATAAGCTTGATAGGTGGCGCTGTTTGCATTTGCAAAATGGTGTGGAGACTGTGTTGACTTACTTGCTTCTAGGTTATAATATGCAAGATATATTCAAATTCCACTTATAGCACTTCTTGATTGTGTATTTGTGTTTACTGACCTTATATCTTCTTTGTTTGCGTATTGTTATCTCCTATTTTTCATCTTATTCTCTTTGCTGCCAAAAACCCGTTACAGATAGTTTAATGCAGTTTTCGTTCCAAATACTAAGGTTTCCGAGTTAATAACAGTTTTTCAGGAGTTTCACAATTAGCTTCACAAAATAAGCACTGCTTTTGAACGATGTACGCTGTTAATATATTTTTACTTTTGAAAAGATCACAGGACCGATGTAAACAATTTAATTACCACAAGTTAATTTAATACACATATATTCCATCAAACACAAGGTAATTTAAGTCTCCGATAATTGACCGTGTAACCAGTTATAATTTAAAACAAGGCAGTATGTAATGAGTAGAATTACATCATTGAAATAATTAAAATCTTCATTTACGGAAAGAATAATACAACTAATACAAGTATTTATGTACAAATGAAACAGCTGTGCTACCTGAAGACCGCTGCTTACGATCTAAAGGTTGCTCATTGGAATTAGGCTAGAAAAGTGAGCTCGAGCTTTTATACCTACTAATTAAATCATTTTTGAGACTATCGTTGCGGACAAAGAGTAACAATGCAGCCACCATCTACAGGTGTATGTTAACGCTTGTGGCGCGTTTATTTTTTTGTGTTTTTTGCTCATTACAGCTCATCAACACTTCTTTAGATAGCGAAAGTTGATTTCGCGAGAACTAGGAGACTAGGAGGTGTGTTACACATGTTTTAATTGATAGTATCTGATAAATATTATGAACATTTTATGGATATTTAATGAACACACACGACGCAGAATACAAACAACACAGCGTTCAATGGAAAGAAGCATACTTAGGTTCCATTCGAGAGAAAACCAAAGTCAAAACAAACCCTGAAGTGGAAATGGGCGGGACATTTGGCACGTCTAAAAGACACATCGAGTAACGACGTGGACGGGGCCGACGGGAAAGAGAGCCAGAGGACGCCCACAACAACGTTGGGTCGACGATATAAAGAAGGCAGCCGGCAACAACTGGATAGGTAGAGCGCAGGATAGGGATCTTTGGAAAGATTTGGAGGAGGCCTATACTCGAAAGGGGCCTTAACTAAGGATTAAATTTATACAACAGGATAAAAATATATAATATTTTTTTATTTGTAACTTTGTTTATCTTTTTTTAAGGAAATAAAAGGCTTTTTATTATTTATTATTTATTTATCTGATAAATATCATAAGTTTAGCTATGATACCCCTAAACAAAATAAAACACTGTACAAATGTGTTTACGATCGTAGCTAAACTGATGATATTTATCAGATAAACAACAATAAACTGCTGAAAATAAAAATTTAATAAGATAATAAGTTATTTATGAAAAAATATGTTTCAGTGGGTACATGCTTTTATAAAATTAGTGATCGTTACCGTGTGCTGATCAAAATGATCCTAAACACGGCCAGTCTACTATTATCCCTCAAGTAGTTCCGTTGTCCACCTTCCGTCTCCATCATCAGATCAGCTCGCTGTCACCATCATATTGTATTGTCATCGTAACTTGACAGGTATGCCAAATTTCAGCTCAATCGGTTGAGGATAACTGCTTTAAAATTCAGTTGCAAGATTCCACCCAGACATACATACATTGCAAGTTAAATAAAAGCTTGTAAAATATACTAAATATATGCCTCGCTTCGCTAGCCACTTACGAAGGTCCAGCAAGTGATGAACCTGGTCTGGATAGACCCAAAGTGTCGTAGGTTGGGGTCCGTCTCGTCTGGGTCTATTCTACCCAACATTATGGATGTGTTGGTGCAGTGCATTGCTAAGGTCACAAGGTACCCCACTATGCGGCAGTAGGGAAGGTTTGTTGAGGACCTGAAAAAAAAACAACCATGCATCGCATCCAGAAGCACACAAAGTTTTTTTTTAATGACATTAGTAGGTAAACTAGCTTACGGCCCACGATGTAAAGTGGTCACCGTCGCTTATAGACACCGGCAACATCGGGGGTATTGTCGATGCGCTGCCTACCCTGAAGGAATTTATGATAATTTTTTCTGAAGCGACACATGACGTAACCAAGCGGGAACACCTCAGATGGAAGCTCATTCCATAGTTTGTAGGTATGGGGAAGAAATGATCTCGAGAAACGAGTCGTACGAGAAACCCAGGGATCTATGATGTGTGGATGAGCTTTGTCACGGTGCCGGGAAGAGCGATGGTAGAATCTCGATGCGGGGATGATGAGTTATACATATACATAGATTGATACACACCTTTTCCCCGAAGGGGTAGGCAGAGCCTCAATGGGCCTCTTTTCACAGTGGGTTGCACCATCGTGACAAGTGGTGAGCTCATCGCCGCCATTGCTTCCCGCGACTGACTCGGCTAACGCTTTCTTCCAGTAATAACAGATTCCAATTTATTCCATAATAAGCTAGCAGCCAGGACACGAATTTAATCAACGAGTCCGAGTAATCCCTTAGTCGGCTTTTACGGCATCCACGGGAGGAGACAGAGGGGTCTATTCTTAGGCCGGACACACCATAGCACAATTCTAAGTTAAGACTGCGGCAACACCAGGCAGAAATCTTCATATTCAAAAAAAGCGGCCAAGTGCGAGTCAGACTCGCCCATGAAGGGTTCCGTAGCAGCAAGTAATATAATATAAAAGTTCTTGGATGGTTTACTATTTACAAAGTGAGTATTAAAAAAAACTACTTACTAGATCTCGTTCAAACCATTTTTCGGTGGAAGTTTACATGGTAATGTACATCATATATATTTTTTAGTTTTATTATTCTCTTATTTTAGAAGTTACGGGGACACACACACACTCTCACACACACACACACACACACACACACACACACACACACACTTTACCAGTTTGGAAGTGTATCTCGCGCAAACTATTCGGTTTAGAAAAAAAAAATTAGTAACCTCAATATCATTTTTGAAGACCCATCCATAGATAAACCAAACGAATGGGATTGATAAAAAAAATGAGTTTCAGTTCTAAGTATGGGGAACCCCAAAAATTAATTGTTTTGTTTATATTTTCGTGTGACAATGTTAATGCGGTTCACAGAATACATCTACTTACCAAGTTTCAACAGCATAGCTCTTATAGTTTCGGAAAAAAGTGGCTATGACATACGGACGGATAGACAGACAGACAGACAGACAGACATGACGAGTCCATAAGGGTTCCGTATTTTGCCATTTGGCTACGGAACCCTAAAAAAATCCCTTAAATATTCTTTACATCGTGTGTGGATAGATGGGGGGGGGGGGGGGGAAGGGGGTAGGGTTAGGGGGACAGGAGGGAGGGGGGATTCTGACACTACCCGTGCGAAGCCGGGGCGAGTTTCTAATAATTAATTATTTTTTAAAAAAAAATACGGTGTTGGTTTACCTGAATAAAACAAAATAAGCTAAAAATCTTACATGAAGTTCTTGGTATCCAATCTCAACATTTCATTGAATTTAATCTGACTATTAAGTATTTAAAACAAAATATATAACAAATTAAATATATAGGTAGTAGTTAACGCACACGCACTTGCTATGGCGACGTGTTGAATGATAATGAGATATACTCGCGATCTTAAAACAAACGCTTGTTCTAACTTGATATGGTATCAACCGGATTCAATTGTTTTTAGGATTCCGTAGCCAAATGGCAACAAACGGAACCCTTATGGATTCATCATGTCTGTCTGCCTGTCTGTCACTGACTGTCTGTCTGTCCATGTATGTCACACCTACTTTTTTCCGAAACTATAAGTAGGTAGGTACTATGCTGTTGAACCTTGGTAAGTAGATGTATTCTGTGAACCGCATTAAGATTTTAACAGAAAAATAGAAAAAAAAAAAAAATGGGGTTCCCCATACTCAATTTTTTTCCATCAAACCCATACGTGTGGATTATCTAAGGATAGTCTTTAAAAATTATATTGAGGTTTCTATTTTTTTTTTTCTAAACTTAATATTTTGCGCGTGAGACACTTCCAAGGCGAAAATGTGTGCTCCTGTAACTTCTAAAATAAGAGAATGATAAAACTAAAAAAAAAAAATGTGCCATATAAACTTCCACCGAAAATTTGTTTGAACAAGGTCTAGTAAGAAGTTTTTTTTAATATGTCATAAATCTTATACTATCCAAGAACTTTATATTATGTTACTTGCTGCTACGGAACCCTTCATGGGCGAGTCCGACTCGCACTTGACCGCTTTTTTTAAGATAATCTATATTCAGAGCTAATCTTTTGACCCGGCTTCACACGCGAGGTGCCGGGATATAAAACTGTCCTCTTTGAAGGTTGAACGCACAGATAATGCCTTGTCCGGGAATGAACCTGTGCATCAAAACACAACAAAACCCTGGGATTGCAGTAGTAGATTAACCAACTTCAAAAAAAGGAAGAGGTTCTGAAGTCGTGTTTTGTGTCTCAAGTTTTTAATGTTTTTACCTTGTATCTCCGTCACTTATGAACCGTTTTTTTTTTTTATACTACTTGAATTCCGGAACTAGCAAATGGCCCACCTGATGTTAAGCGATAACCTCTGCCTATAAACAGTGCATTAGCTCATAGGTCACGTCCACCTAGGACGCGCCCTATGTGGCATTGCACTGCGCCCGCCTCCCTGAGACATAAAGATGAAAAGTCTCATGTGCCTGTAATTTCACCGGCACCCTTACCCTTCAAACCGGAACACAGCAATGCGACCACTACTGCTTTGCGGCAGAAATAGGTATGGTGGTAGTACTTCCCCGGACGAACTCTTTCACAAAAAAGCTCTACTAAAACTTGACTACTTTACTTGACTCGATATGCTTCCAGATTGGTCCCATTTTTATCAAAATCTGGTTGTGATGATGGGATCCATGAGGTACTGAGGAAACTCCTCAAATATTATAGGCACACATATTATAGCGATTTCGGTATTTTCAGCAACAAGTCAAGCATGTGCATTCAGAAAGTTCCATTTGGTGAAGTGGAACTGATGAAGTAGACCAGAGCTGGCCATGGAACTACTCAATGATAAGTATTTCACGGGCGATAAGGGTGACTTTCCGATATCAACAGATTGAGCTGAAATTTGACATACTTGTCAAGTTCCGATGACAATACAATATGATGGTGACAGCGAGCTGATCTGATGATGGAGACGGAAGGTGGACAACAGAACTCCTCGATGGATAATAGTAGACTGGCCGTGTTTAGGCTCATTGTTATCAACACACGGTTACGATCACTAATATTATAAAATCTTGCATTGGGGAAAAATCCTTGCTATCTGCAGTCTGTCCGTCCGTCCGAATATCCGTCTCTCCCTTAAATATTAATAAAATCAATATTTAAGGGAGCTCCTATACTTTTTTTTGCATTGTTCGAGTCACCAGGCTGTATCTCATGAACCTTGATATTTAGACAGTTGACATTTTCACAGATGATGTATTTCTGTTGCCGCTATAATAAAAAATACTAAAAAATAGAATAAAATAAATATTTTAGGGGGGGCCATACATAAAACGTGATCTTTTTGCCGTTTTTATAGATAATGGTATGGAACCCTTCGTGCGCGTGTCCGACTCGCACTCGGCCGGTTTTTTATTTAAATGATTTTGTGGGGTCAACCTTTTTTACCTGTAGTATTATGTATTCTGTGGTAGTACCCTAGATCCTGTTCATCCTATGCTGAACATAAACCTTGGAGCCTGTCGTCTGATATGAACACCTTGAGCGAAGACTGAAGATTCTAAATACAATAGCAGAGTTTCTTTCAAGAATAGACCCCTCCATCTCCTCCCGTGGATGTCGTAAAAGCCGACGAAGGGATAACCCAGACTTGTTTGTAAGATTAGATGGTATAAGATATGTCCTGGCTGCTAGCTTACTTAAGGAATGTGTTATTACTTACGTGAAGAAAGCGTTAGCATAGTCAGTCATGGGAAGCAATGGCGGCGATGAGCTCACCACTTGTCACGTCTATATCTCACGATGGTGCAACCCACTGTGAAAAGAGGCGCATTTGAGAATCTGCCTACCCTTTCGGGGAAAAAGGCGTGTGTCTATGTATGTATGTATGTACTTGTTGCAAGCAAAATCCCGGCTGCACATCTAAGGAGCTAAGAACTATCTTGCAAACGCCATCTTACAAAATAAAAAACCGCACTGAAATTAGAGCACCTGTTGCGTTACGTGGCAACAAACAGACATACAGACACTATGCCCTCATACTTAAAACACCCCTCTTTTTAGGGGTTAGACGGGGGTTGAAAATTGTAACACACAGAACCTATGTAAAAAGAAACGATCAAATACACATACATATTATTATATATATATACATACAGAAGCATTAGATAAGAAATAAAATTACAATTAATTAATACATAATTCCTGAAAAAAATTTATTCCTACTTTTAACCGGTTCACTAAAATAGTTTATGTTTAAAACTAGTTGCGGCTATTGAAAACCAGTCAAGCGTGAGTCTGACTCTCTTAGAGAGGGTTCCGTAGATGTGGGCTAGTAATAGAAAACGGTACTTAGATCAATTATTGAACTTCAAACTTGTCCTATGTAATTATGCATTTATTTACAGGAAGAATAATACAACTAGTACAAGTAGGTATGTACGCGTGTATGTAGGCTAACTACTAATCTACTACTGTACCTACTTACTAATCTGTAACCATACCTACGCTATGGAAGAGCGGGACCTTCTAACACAAGTATTTTTCTACTTATAAGAAGGTTCCAACCATATTTAAAACAAGTGTAAACCTGTTACAGAAATAAATAAATTTCTATTTTCTATTTCTATGTAGGCGTGGGGCACCCTCTGGCTAGGTGGAGCGATGACCTACCAGAGGCGGCGGCAGAGAGTGGATGAGAAGAGCCGAACAATGGGCTCAGTGGCGCGTATTGGGAGAGGCCTATGTCCAGCAGTGGACTACTGTGGGCTGATGATGAAGATGTGATGATGTACAAAAATTAAAAAAAAAAATATTGAGTGACACAAATTATAGAGTCTGTTCATAAAGAGACCCGTCGCGGGATTTGAGGGGGCAGCTGTACGTATTTACCTTTTTTGTTTGACAAAACAATAGTGCGTCTGTTCCGTTTTGATTAATAATTTTGAATAATTAGTAATATAAATTTATTTAGTTTATTATTTAAAATTAGTCTATAATCTACGATGGTGCAAACCCACAGTGAAAAGAGACCGTAATCGAAAAAAAAACAGCTCCAGTTACCTATTTATAAATCTTTGTTAATCTTATTAATTTTATCAACGTACGCTGATAACCAATAGAGATATTTTAAAGGTTAGTGCACGATTATTTTTATCGAGAAAATTTATCGAATTCTTGTTTAAAACTCTAGTATGCTCTTGAAAAAATTATAAAAATTAAGATATGATTTTTCGCTCCCATACGCTATGTACATTTTGAATGAATGAATTATTTATTTGCTTAGAATGTAGGTATAAGTAGTAAAAACATAGATGGTATGTATATATAAATTGAAGTGTAAAATTAAATCTTAAAAGCTAGTTATAATTAAGTTACATATTCGAAGAAAAGAAAAACAAATCACAAATTAATTACCAAAAAAATAACAATTATATGTAGGTAGGTTATACACAAATCCACAAAACTTAGGTAGTCCAGAAAACACAAAAAAAAATACAATCTCAATAAAAACCAGTTCATTAATTTGAGAGAGAGAAAGAAATAATAAATTAAAGAAAACCCAATTAGACGCTGTTTTTATAACTATATTGTCATTCATTGAATAAAGTTAATAATAAAACACTCATTAAAATTAGCAAAAAATATTTTAAAGAAAAGCTTTTAGAGTTTATTTACGAATATCCTTAAATTATTCTTACAATGTTTTTTTGTATAGGGTATTCGTTAACTTTTAAACTGATGTTATTTATGAGATATTACCAATAAAAATATGTGTGTTAAGTCTCCTATTTTTTTTTTAATACTACTTGATTGACGGAACAAGCAGGTGGTCCTCCTGATGTTAAGCGGTAACCTCTGCCTATGAACAGTGCATTCTCACATAGGTCACGTCTAGTTTTCTAGTTTTCGCGAAATCAACTTTCGCTATCTTAAGAAGTGTTGATGAGATATAACGAGCAAAAAAGCAAAAAAAAAATACGAACACACAAGCGAGAGTGTATAATATATTAAGCTGAGTCATAATCCCAGTTTACTATGAATGAGCTACTTCATGTTTAAACTCTCTACATTTCCCTTATAACTGCTCTGACTTGAGTTCAAAGAAAAATGGCTATAGATCCCCAACTGTAGGTACATGCAAATTACCAGTTTTAGAAGAACCACATTTTTTAAGGCCTTTTAGGTATTTAGAGGTCATTTCAATATGGTTTATAGGTGACCTCAGCGTCCAGTTTTCCATTATATCAGAACTTTCGTTTCTTGTAACTTATAAGTGTCCAGAGCTCTTGATAAATTGGTGTTTTTGATAATCCGTCTATATTAAAATGACTAGTTTGTTCAATGCAAATGTTCCGATTTCAGATGCTTTTTTATTTTGTAGTAGTCAGTTTACCGTCACTAGCTAGCTCCGTCAGACAAGTCAGGTCAGACAACTGTCATTTAGGGATCGTTATCTCACTAGACTGTACGTTTTATTTGTTGTTATTGTTATGTGTGTTTTGTGAGTTAAAAAATGGATAAAGAGTAAGTTTTATAATTAAAAATACCTAAATTGATAAAATTGATCATTTATAAGAATACCTAACCCGTTTAATTCTGGATCTCATAGTACCTTTCGTTCTTACTTTTATTATGTTTACTTACTTAAGTATGTGTTGGTATACATTTTGTATAAAACCACTTATATATAGGTACATACTTACTTATATTTGCTAAGACGCTTAGTATGTATTTTTTTTTGTTTTTTATATAGAATTTCAAATAAGTTACTCGCTCGAAGTGTTCATTTCGTTGGTTGAAATCACAGAATATATAATAGTACTAAGAATTAGTGAAGGTACTACTTTAGCAGTGACTATTATCTAATCTGTGCCATTATTGTGACTTGCTATATTATATCCTATACTATTAAGCGAGCAAGGATTTGTGTATTATGTATAATTAATTACACTAGCGCTATTATAATTACACAAGCGCTATTATAATTCCATGGTTATCGCTTAGCGTCTCATTTCCGAAGCACGGGCCTCATTGAACAAATACTAGGGCCATATTTTACACAGATAGTTAAATTTTAATAAAAATAAGTTTTTATAAAACTTAAAAAATAAATAATTCTGGCCAGTTCACACAACATTATCTAGCCCCAAGCTAAGCAGAGCTTGTGTTATGGGTACTAGATAACTGATATTCTTAATACATTATATTACATAGATAGATATTTTTAATTATTCATAAAAAACACCCTGAACAAATATCTGCGATTGCACAAATATTTGTTCCCAGGCGGGAATCCAACCCGCAACCTCCCGCGTCACAGGCCAAGCTTCGCCCGCTGCGCCACAGAGGTCTTCGTAAATAAATACAAGGTATCATAAAATTAGTGATCGTATTCGTGTGCTGATCAAAATGAGCCTAAACACGGCCAGTCTACTATTATCCATCGAGGAGTTCCGTTGTCCACCTTCCGTCTCCATCATCAGATCAGCTTGCTGTTACCATAATATTGCTTCCATAGGTACTTCTTTTTCTGATTGTTTTTAATGTTATTTTTATTTTTGGGGTGTGCAATAAAGTTTTATCTATCTATCTATCTATTGCATTGTTATCGCAACTAGACAGGTATGCAAAATATCATCCCAATCGGTCGAGGATAACTGCTTTAAAATTCAGTTGCAAGATTCCACCCAGACCTGTCACCATAATATTACCTTGTCATCGGAACTTGACAGGTATGCAAAATATCATCTTAACCGGTTGAGGGTAACTGCTTTAAAATTCAGTTGCAAGATTCCACCCGGACAAACATTAACACCCTTGTAAAAAATATAATGATGGCCGTGGGACACAATGTACCTATATCCTCTTATCCTGGATTGTTCTCATAATCTTATCTATAAATATTCCAGGTTTAGAAGCTCGAGGATGCACATAATGTTGCGAATGCTGGGCTATGCCTTCACCTTCATCGTCCACGTCTCCAACCTGGTGTTCATGGCGGCCATGAAGGAAGCGGAGGCCTCTACAGTTACAGACGATCCGAAGATCAAGAAGTTCAGGGAGCTACAATACCGATATTTCACTTGCTGGACTGTTGTACGTATTATCTCATCATCACTCCACAGCTGGGCATAGGTCACTCTCGTGGTGCGCCGCTGAGCCCGGTCTGAGGCTCTGCTCATCCAGTTGGAGCCAGCCACGCTGCGCAAGCCGTTGCTCCATCTACCATCACTAATGCAGTATGGTACGGAGCTGTGGGGGCGCGCCGCCGAATGGAATCGCACGAATCCCGAGGGACACTTCCGAGCGACACTTTTTGTTGACGAGTCCAACAAACTGACGCATGTCATGGTTCCGGCAGTTTTTTTTTAACCATGATAGACTTTTGTTTGGCCACGATCTCACCTGTTGGTAAGTGACGATGCGGCCGACGTTGGAGAACGAAGGTCTAGAAGGCACCTATTCACTCAAGCCTTGAAGAGACCCAGATTATAGTTTTCAGGAAAGACGGACGACGGTAACTTGTTCCATTCCTTAGCTGTTCGCATTGCAAAGATGAAACCGAGACGCTTAGTGTGAATTACTGGTATATTGATGAGGTAAGGAGGTACTGGGCCGTGCGCCTACTTGTCGTGTGATGAAAAGGAGATGATGGGATTTGATCTCCTCATCTAGTTGGAGCCAGCCACCCTGCGCGAGTCGTTGCTTCATCTACCATCACTATTGCTGTATGGTACGGAGCTTTGGGGACGCGCCGCCGAGTGGAAGCGCGCCATACGAGCAATCGTACGAATCCCGCGGGACACTTCCGCTCGACCTCATTTCACGGTGCTGGGAATCCTCACGTTACCATCCTTGAAAGAAAGAAAGAAAGAAAGAAAACGTTTATTATTTGAAAGTATTGTTATAGACTGGTAACTCATATTCAATATTTCAAGTTCAACGGCATTTTGTGAGCCATTTAGGCAACGTGACTTTTCCGATGTAAAAAAGCCTGTTGACTTTGATTCTGAATGTTGACAAGCCGAATTTTGGCTCCCCTCCCCCTATCCCCCTTTTTTCCTCTAAATATGTCTCTAACCGCGGTTTTTACGATTTTAACCAAAAAGTATTGCTGTTAGAATAAAAGTGTCAAGGACAGAAAGGATCTCTATAAAATTTTCTATAACATGATGCATAAACTTTTTTGGTAGGGCTTATGGTTTGTGAGCAATATCATCCCGATCTGTTTTTTTTAAATAATTTTGATAAAAATTAAATGAGTGTTTAAAAAACACATGTGGCCTTTTCCATGTTTTTTTTAATTTATTTTTTTAATGTTTTTCAAAGTAAAATAACATCCATAAAAAACCCCATACAGAAAATTTCATCAAAATCATTAGAGTGGTTTTCGAGAACGTGTTAACAAATAAGTATATAAATGCATATACAAATATTTCTCGTATAAACTATGAAATCACACTGACCTTTGCTCACCACCTGGATGGTAGAATGTATAAGGAAGACGCTTGTAATTTAAACATACATACATATATACATAGTCATACGCCTTTTTCCCCGAAGGGGGGTGGGTAAAGATGAGTCTTTACCCACCCCCCGTTTTTTTTTTGTTTGTCTTTTGGTGCTACCTACTGAAAAGAGGCCCATGGAGATGGGCCTATTTTCAGTGGGTTGCACCATCGTGGAATATAGACGTGAGAAGTGGTGAGCTATTCGCCGCCATTGATGACATCGTCGACTGACCCGGCTAACGCTTTCTTCCAGTAATAACACATTCCATAATAAGCTAGCAGCCAGGACAAATCTTATACCAACGACTCTCACAAACAAGTCCGGGTAATCCCTTAGTCGGCTTTTACTGCATCAACGGGAGGAGACGGAGGGGTCTATTCTTAGGCTGGACACACCACAGTAATGTAAAACCTCCTTGAAATCTACAGTCCGACCAGTGTTGGCTGCCGTTGTGGCGCTATTTGATACAGATTAAGATGATTATAGAATTAATTCCTCAAAAGCGCCACGTGCCAAATGACCCTTGTAGCATTGTATATCAATAAATAAATATCCTTATTTTTATCATAGTACACTGATTGATAAACAGCATTGTGTCTAATTTCTAGTGTTTTGAATACACTAGTATTTGACTTTCAAACAAATTATAATTACTAATCACTAATCTAATCATAAGAAGGATAAATTAAAGATAGTACAAGGTTACAATATTAACGAAAAAACCAGCGGTCATAATCAAGGATGACTGCTTTGTTTTATTTACGATGGACCTCATTTTTTTCTTTTTTTTTCTTTATATTTGTACGGCTTGTTCATTTGCCATTTTCAAGTAAGTATCTGTATTTTCAATATATTTTGCAACGTTACACTCCTACCAAGTCGTCAAAGTCACAGTCGAGTCATGTTTAAAGTAAAACGGTGGCCAATTTTACTAAAACTTTGGTAGACAATTTCCACCAATTTCAAAAGTCACGCATTTCACTTCCATTTAATTTCACTACACTTGTGCTTTTTATACGAGCTACATTAGTTAAAATGCCACCAAAATAACACAAAATAACTCAAGAAAACACTAGGAAAAGAAAAAAAATAAAAGTAGACAACGTCTCTTTTCGAAAATGTCGGGAAGAGTCCATGGCCCTCTTTGTTCTAAATTTTGCCAACGTTGCACAGCGCCATCTATTGGATTCTAATGGAACGTGGTGTGGAAAGTCCCTCATTGGCCAGTTCGAAAAGACGTCATGAGGACTATTTCCGCCATTTTTTAAGGAGATCTTTTTGACTCTTCCCACCATTTTCGAAAAGAGACGTTGTCTACTTTTATTTTATTTCTTTTCCTAGTGTTTTCTTGAGTTATATTGTGTTATTTTGGTGGCATTTTAACTAATGTAGCTCGTTTAAAAAGCACAAGTGTAGTGAAATGAAATGGAAGTGAATTGCGTGACTTTTGAAATTGGTGGAAATTGTCTACCAAAGTTTTAGTAAAATTGGCCACCGTTTTACTAAAACATGACTTGACTGTGACTTGACTACTTGGAAGGAGTGCAACGTTGCAAAATATATTGAAAATACAATATAGTGAAAATACCGAAAATACAGATACTTGAAAATGGCAAATGCACAAGCCGTGCGGCGCCAACTACAAAGAAAAAAAAAAAAGAAAGAGATTTTAACTTCATGAACGAGCCGGACCGTTAACCGTAAGTTGGCACCTGCCATGGAGTATTTACAGGCGCCATGACCGTTCATCGTAAGTTGGCACCTGCCATGGAGTATTTACAGGTGCCATCGTACGGTGAACGAGCCGGACCGTTCACCGTAAGTTGGCACCTGCCATGGAGTAATTACAATGCCATATTACGGTGAACGAGCCGGACCGTTCACCGTAAGTTGGCACCTGCCATGGAGTATTTACAGGTGCCATCGTACGGTGAACGAGCCGGACCATTCACCGTAAGTTGGCACCTGCCATGGAGTATTTACAGGTGCCATCGTACGGTGAACGAGCCTGACCGTTCACCGTAAGTTGGCACCTGCCATGGAGTAATTAGAATGCCATCTTACGGTGAACGAGCCGGACCGTTCACCGTAAGTTGACACCTGCCATGGAGTAGTTACAGGTGCCATCTTACGGTGAACGAGCCGGACCGTTCACCGTAAGTTGACACCTGCCATGGAGTATTTACAGGTGCCATCTTACGCTCAACGAGCCGGACCGTTCACCGTAAGTTGGCAACTGCCATGGAGTATTTACAGGTGCCATCTCACGGTGAACGAGCTGTAGATAGGATATTTTGCAGAAACGATACTTTATTTTATTTTTAAAACTTAGTAATACTCTTTCATAATGCATTCAAAGATTTTCTAAAAATTATTCGTCTGGGAATGGATCGACTTAAAAGAATAATTAAAATGATTAATTTTACGTTATTCCTTTTTTTTAAGATACCATGTTAAATAGGATAAATTATTATTTTTTGTCCATTCTTTCGATTGGCATCATAAAAATACGGAGTGTTTTTTTTTCACATTTAATTATGTCGGTTCGATTCCCAGACGAAGCAAAGTCATTTTCAGAAAATCTTTGAATACCGTATTACTAAGTTTTAAAAATAAAATATAGCCTCGTTTCAGCATAATATCCTATCTACAATATTTAAGGTACTTTCCCTTCATGTCGCATAGTTTTGGGACGCCCTGATATAGTCATATCTAGAAGTCTTTATGGTACCAACTAAAATCATTTGTTTCTATGACAGTTTACGCAAATACTATACTCAGTATCTGGGTTCACCTGCGATACCCTGATTTTAATGAACTTGGATAACAAAACGTACACACTGCCGAAGCGTATACGCAAGTTCAGGGATTTCCTATTCGCGGGTGTGGTGTGGCCTTGTACCATGGTGAGTTTCAACATCAACTTACATTTGCCATCATTACATCATTCCCATCATTTACATCAATATTAGCCATCATTATCCTAGACTTTGCCTCTCTCTGCGTGTTCTACCGTTTATATAATGGGTTTTGTTCCGAGGAATTGTTTGACATGATGCCTACAGCAACCTTTTTTCACCGCACCGCTCGCCATCGGCAGAGGATTCATCTGCACACCTTAGAACCAGTGTGGTCCCGCACTGTGCGGTTTCAGAGGAACTTTCTCCCGCGAACACTCAGGTTGTAGAATGATCTCCCTGCTGACGTTTTCCCAAGCGACTGCAGTATGGAGTTCTTCAAAAGGGGTGTTTGTAAATGTTTAAAGGGTCGGCAACGCGCGTGTGATGCCTCTGGTATTGCAGGCGTCCATACTACGGTAACTGCTTACCAACAGGTGTGCCGTATGCTTGTCTGCTACCTAGGTAGTATAAAAAAACAATTACAATAAGGAGTTTGTCACGCCCACCTAGGACGTGCCCTATGTGGCATTGCACTGCGCCCGCCACCTTGAGATATAAAGATGAAAACTATCATTTATCTGTAATTTCACCGGCACACATACCCTTCGAGCCGGAACACGACAATGCGAGCGCTACAGCTTTGCAGCAGAAATAGGTATACTTAGTAGTACTTCCCCGGAAGAACTTTTTCACAAAAAAAGGTCTACTAATACTGCAATCTCAGGTTTTTTTTTGTGTTTTTTGCTCAGTTTCATGCCTTAACATTACATAATTATAACATAACAGAACGGGTGTTCCCAACAACAACGTACATATTACTGACCCCGCACTAAGATTCTCTGTGTTGTGGGTATCAGAGTACGAGTACCATGGTACCGTAACACCCAGACCCGGATAAAATATTTACAGATCATACAAACATTTTAATCGAATTGAGGGAATCGAACCCGCAACCTTATAACCGGCTAGGTACTTACCCAACGCGCTACAGAGGTCGTCAAATCTGTGAATATAACCCCTGTGAAAGAATGTAGACGGACTGACAGAAGGCGTATGTTTAGTAATGGGTTCTGTTGGGCACTTTTTGGGCACGGATCTCTAAATATAATGTATTTCAGGTGGTGTCCACGGTATTTTGGTCCTTATACCTCTATGACAGGAGTCTTATATACCCCGAGTTTTTAGACGCCATCTTACGTGAGTATATAGCAGTATAAGTACAGACCGTTTACCGTAAGATGGCACCTGCCATGGATTATTTATTTTATGGCATTTTATGTAACTTGTATACATATTACATGTGTGATGTACCGACCTAGTGAAATTTAAGTGCATTGCGTGTCTTTTGGAAACGATCAATTTTTCCCTGTAAAAACTCGTTTTTTCTGCCACCATTTTATACTGGGTTATGACTTGACGGAGACTCTTGACGACTTGACAGTATATCACTTGACATTGGCTAAATTGGTGCAAATAACGCACAGAAGCCATTACCTAAGATAAGAAGAAAAAGTCGCCCCGATGTACCTGCGCCGTAGACCAATTTCTATAGCACGGGAACCTTATTTCTACCAATAGCAATCGCGCGCTAAAATCTTGCGCTGGTATTTGCGGCAAAATCGCGGCATCTTGTTCATCAGGCGACTCTTAGATGTGAGCGGGACAGAGCTATACAGCGGGTCAGAGCTATACTATACGTTCGGCTACTGTCGGATATCAGTCTGCGCTTTTCTGCGCGAAATAAAACAGTCGATCGGACTTATATTTTGGGTAAAACTGTAACAGTTTATGTATATTTTGTGTTTGTGATAAATATATGCTGTAATTCTCTTATTATTTTACAGCCCCAGCATCGAATCACATTCTTCATACGTTGATAGTACCTATCGTGCTATGGGAGGTGATATTTAGGAAACGGGAGAAGCCTCACTCCCATGCTAGGTACATACAACAGATGCTCGGACACATGGCTGTCTATATGTCTGTGTAAGTATATATTTATATAGGTACTAGCTTCTGTCCTCGGATTTAGACGGTATAGGGGCCAATTCTACTATTTTTTAAAGAAAAACCATTATTGTACATTACTATGCAATTACAATTCAATTACAATTGTCATTAAAAATGGTAGTCTGCTAAATTTATGATTTTACGAATTTTTACGTAGCAAGATTTTAAAATTTTAAGATTGTTTCTAAATGGTCACTATTATAATGCAATGAGGGGTTTTCACGGCCGTTTCACATCATGTTTATAGCCTTGAAAATAGATGGCGAAAGTGAAATGTCAACGTCAACAACGTAGTGTTATATTTTCGTGACATTCACACAACACAATGCATTTGTTGGGTCGACTCTTCCCGCCATTTTCGAAAAGAGACGTCTGCTTTTATTTTATTTCTTTTCCTAGTGTTTTTTTGAGTTATTTTGTGTTATTTTGGTGGCATTTTAACTAATGTAGCTCGTTTAAAAAGCACAAGTGTAGTGAAATGAAATGGAAGTGAATTGCGTGACTTTTGAAATTGGTGGAAATTGTCTACCAAAGTTTTAGTAAAATTGGCCACCGTTTTACTAACACGTGACTCGACTGTGACTTTGACGACTTGGAAGGAGTGTAACGTTGCAAAATATATTGAAAATACAATATATTGAAAATACAGTTATTACTTGAAAATGGCAAATGCACAAGCCGTGCGGCGCCAATTATAAAGGGAAAAAAAAAGAATTTGTTATTTTGATGAGTATACTTGAGTCAGCGCCAACTATCGAGCCAAATCGAACTACTTTTTTTTAATTCGTTAATGAATAGCCCTCAAACCATTGAAGTTAGTAGAATAACAAAAGTGTCAAAAGTGACAAGTATGAGACAATTCATTAACAATTTTAAAACAATTAGTTTAGTAGAATTGGGCTTTAGGCTCTTAGGAGCTTTACTTTACGTTGAGGTTGCATGATATGTCAGTGACATGACATGACATTTGAGTCAATGAGTGATACGACATTTCCAAGCAGGTGATGTGAAAATTACTTAATTTTTCAGGTTCTACTACACTTTCTACACTGAAGGTATCTGGTTGTACCCTATCTTCAAGGTGACGTACGGGACCAAAGACTTCTTTACACTCCATCTCGCCTTAGCGGTGCTATTTTTCTTTTACTACTATGCACAGTGGTATCTCAACTATTTAATTCACGGAAAAATAGAAAAGAAAACGAAAAAGGTTAAATAAATTTAAAAAAATCGACCGTACGGCTCGAGCCAGATAGAAGAGACGTAAGGCGAGGACGCGTCGCGGACATTTGTCTCTTCCGCGTCCCTTTCATACAAAATGTATAGAAGCATCGCGACGCAAAACATACAGAATAGACGGGGCGCGGGCGCGACGCTTTTGTTCAAAACACACAGGAGAGACGGGGCGCAGACGCGTTGGGGGCGAGGACGGGGCGCGGGATGTCATGCCTGCCGGGCGGGTCTCGCTCGCTCGCACAGTCAACGTGTACCATCGCGTCTGCTCCCCGTCTCTTCTATATAATTTCAAAAGTCGCGTCCGCGCCCCGTCTCTTCTATATAATTTCAAAAGTCGCGTCCGTTTCTCGTCTCCGCCCTGTCGACGACGCTTCCTCGCCTTACGTCTCTTCCATCTGGCTAGCGCCTAAGGCGCCAATGGACGTGAAATTTTGTCACTACCTAACTGATTAAAGTTCAGATAAGTTAGTTAGTGACAGAATAGCGCTCGCGAAACGAAAAGTGAGCGAAAATCACGTTTTTTTTATTTAAAAAACATTAGGAAAGTAGTTTTCAAAAATAAAAACCAATGTTATCTCGGCGTTGTGTTATTTAATATACTGAAGGCAATAAATAATAAATAATGCTGGACAAAGTTCACACAACATTATCAAGCCCCAAGCTAAGCAGAGCAAAAAAGAGAGAGTTGCAATAACATCTTATGATTGATAGTTTAGGAGAAAAATGGTTGTAACTACGAAAACAGAGGCCAATTTGGAAATTTATTACTTACATTTAAAGATATTTTTTCATATTTCTGAAACATAGAGGACATGCTTTATATTATGTAGATTAACATATATTTGTTTTGTAGTTTTTTCGATAAAGATCCTGGAGTAAAAAGATTTTTGATACACCACATTTCACATATATACACGCCTTAAAGAGTGCCTTAAGCTAACTTGTTTAAGGTTTAACGAAAAATGTTGTACGAGGCGAAGAAGGCGAGCGCAGGCTCGCGCTCTGACACCTTGTTATCTAATATATAAAAATAAGTCGGGTATTCCTTCCTGACGCTATACTTAACTCCAGAACGCACGAACCGATTTCCACGGTTTTGCATTCGTTGGAAAGGTCTCGGGCTCCGTGAGGTTTATACGTTTTTTTTTTTTTTCAATTCGTGTTAGTTACACCACTTATAACTCAAGAATGGGTGAACCGATTTGGCTGAAAATTGGTAGGGAGGTAGCTTAGAACCAGGAGATAGGACATAGCGGGAGGGGTAGGACGGGGGGGGGGTCACCGGGGGCTACCCGTGCGAAGCCGGGGCGAGTCGCTAGTTGTGTATAAAATAATAATGCAAAATGACCTTAGGTTTGTCTAGTATAAGTATTATTTTATCTGTGGTTTTGTTAAATTTTGCCGATGACTTCACTAACTCGATTAATAAATAAATAAATAAATAATGCTGGACAGTTCACACAACATTATTTAGACCCACGCTATAAGCAGAGCTTGTGTTATGGGTACTAGATAACTGTTATACTTAATACAATACATTAAATAGATAGATATTTTTTATTATACATAGAAAATACCCAGAACACCCTGAACAAATATCTGCGATCGCATATATGTTTGTTCTGAGGCGGGAAACGAACCCGCAACCTCCTGCGTCGCAGGCCAAGCTTCGCCGCCACGCCACAGAGGTCGGAGGAGAGGAGAGATTAATAGTTCCTGTTTGATCCATTGGACTTTGATCGTACTGTTCGATCCATTAACATTTTTAGGCAACTGTAAAATTCCTGTTGTACCAAATGTTTCAAAAATAAAAACATATAAAATTAAATTCAAATATGAAATATGGTTAAAGGTTAGTCAATGTTAGTGTAGGCAATTAGTTTGTTATATGTGTCTACCATGACTTTATAATAATTCATTTTATTCTTGGCTTTGTTATTTTTATATTTATTTTATTAAAACTATTTATATATTTTTCCCTTTATTTTTGTATGCTGGAATTTATACATGTAAATTGGCATTATGAATAAATTTTATTTTTGTTTAAGTTGTAGGGTGGGTGTGGCACGAATGAGCCACCTAAATTTTGAGGACAAATTATTTCGCTCCTATTCGTTTAAAACCTATGTTTTATACGTCTAATTGTTGGTAATTTATTTGACTATACGATTGCATTTAAGATTTTTATTATAGTGAACATTGGTTTTAAGAAAAAAGTTTTTGAAAAAAAAATGGAAAATGGCTCACTGTGTACATCCCGGGGTACACAATGAACATAGGGGGTGGTATTCAATAAACCAGAGGGTACTCAGTGAATCACGTGTGTTAAAATTGATGTTAGGATTAATAGCCGGAGCTGGGAATAATGGAACAACAAAAAAAAAACTACTTCATTGTGCTTGAACTTTATTTTTATTAAAAAATCTGAGATAGGGACATAATTTTCGAAACTTCTAAAAGAAAACAAAAATACTCTTCCGAAATAAAATAAACAAAACTTACTTCTACATTATTAAACTAATCAACGTCACACAACCAAGTAATTATTTATCAGACTTTTCAAGTAGGTATTATTAAGTTCGACATAAACACTTCTAAAAGAAAACAAAAATACACTTCCGAAATAAAATAAACAAAACTTACTTCTACATTATTAAACTAATCAACGTCACACAACCAAGTAATTATTTATCAGACTTTTCAAGTAGGTAGTAAGCACTTTTCAACGTGCAGGTCTATAGCTCGTTTCATATCTTCTTTAGAAGTTGACCCTTTTTTCTCAATTCCCTTCCCTTTGAATTTCGTCCCATTCTGAAATTTATAAAAAAACACTATTTCAAATCAATAATTTTATTAATCGTCATTTCTATTAATCGTCATCTTAACTCAAGCCAAAAGTACACAATGAACCATGATTCACTGTGTACACAGACAAAATGGCTCACTGTGTGCCACACCTGTTCCACAAACTTGTAGGTTATATAGCTTCCAACAAGAAGCACCGAATCAATTGTGAATAATACTCAAAAAATGCAATTTAAAAGTTAAAAACAATAATCATATTCATTACTTAGCAAGTATCTTACAATTAAAGTAGGAAGAAAAGTTAACTCACCTTTTTTTTTAACTTTTTGGCCCTTGGAAATTGAAAATGCTCCGCACGCGCACGTGTTCAACAGCAGCTCGCCGGCGACTGGGGAGGGGTAATTGAAGCGGGGGCTACGTGTATTCTTGCGAGTTGCACGAACTGGCAACGCCTCGTTTTCAAGTTACCATGGGTGGGTCATTGTGTGCACATGGCTCATTGTTGGCATCCCTACCCTAGTATTCTTTCTATAAATAAAAATATTGTTAAAGTTTAAGGTTCGTTTCGAGTTTGGCGCGAAATTCGAATTTTATTGTGTTTTTTGCTGATCACAGCTCATTAATACATCTTGAGATAGCGAAACCTAATTTTACGAAATCTAGGAGACCTAACACGCGTTTTTGATTGAGAGTGTCTCTTAAGGTGGCGCTGCGTGACGCACCGTATTCCATCGCAGGCGTGGTCTAACATCTTGTAGGTTCGTACAATTCAATGTTTGAAAGAGAGGCACTGTGAAATATGAGAGCCAGTGCCAGATACCTTGGTTGAAATTCGGAAAAATCCACAACTTACTTGCGAAACGGCAATAAATGCGCAAAATATTCATAAAACTTGTTCCAGGACGTACGTGTTTTTCAGAAAACCTTACTTACTAGTTTATGACAAAAATGACTATTTAAAATGTCATTTAGAATCTATTATATAATATTATATAGATTCTAAATGTCATTTTAAATAGATATTTTTGGTCCATGGGAAGACTTTTTTTACTTTTACAGTTTATAAGTACATTATGAATATCCAAAATTCAGGTAAAAATTGTGCAAATAAGCTGATTTTTGAAGGCTTTTACTGAATTTAGTGGTAAAATTATTTAAATTTTGCTTCCCACTAACCTAGATATATTCTTCAAGATACATATTTGTTCAAAACATCTAACGAAGAAATTTATACAACTTCATAATCACGTACGAGCTGAGCACGAGCGTTTGTATGGAAAGTATGTCGTGCTCCTAAATATAATTACTTTAGCTACGAATGTCAATGAATCCATGCATATTAATAATTTGAATATTGTACCTACTTGATTTAGTCAGTTAAAAATCAAATTTAAGATTGATAATTTTGGGTTATAGGTATCCCACCTTAACAATACGTTCGTTCGCAACAGTTTTTTTTTTATTTATTTGGCAGTAACAACATCTGGTCAATGATTCCAAGCTTCCGGTCTGTTAGGGCCGATTTTTATATTGTAGTTATCTCACTTTGAACAAATCTCAAAATGACTGATTTTTGAAATGTCTTTGTTTATGAATGTCCGAAATAAAACTGTCAAATAGGTGTATACAGTCATTTACACTTTATTTTAAAAATCTTTTTAGTCAATTATTTAGTCGGGGCTTAGTGAAGAGTCTGTACCTATGCCACATAATAATGTATCTACCTATGCCTAGTATAGTATTATTTTATCTGTGCCCATGCAAAGCTAGGTGCCTACAGAGTAGCTACGTAGCAAGATGCAGCGAAGTGAGATTGCTCAGAAATAAAGCGTAGGCGTTTTTTTATGTTTATTTGTTTGCCACTTTTATGACATAACAAGCAGATGGCCCACCTAATGTTAAGTGGTAACCACTGCCTATGAACAGTGCATTATACCTCATAGGTCACGTCCAAGGACACGCCCTATGTGACATTGCATGAGACATAAAGATGAAAAGTCTCATGTGCCTGTAATTTCACCGACATCTACCCTTCAAACCGGAACACAGCAATGCGAGCATTACTGCTATGCTGCAGAATTAGGTATGGAGGTAGTACTTCCCCAGACGATCTTTCATAAAAATGCTCTACTACTACTAAAATGGACTGGAATGGAGATAGCTTGACTCCTGGCACTTAGGCATATTTTCCACGGGATAGAGACTTATCCGGATGAAACCGCGGGGCGCTGCTAGTATTATCATGCTAGTATTACTTAGGACCTAACACCAGACCTTTAAAAATCCATTTTACCTGCAGTCATAGCCCTAAACACACAACAATAACCAAATTAAAAAAAAACATTCTTCAACGTCATATCAATGGTTCCCCGCGTAATAGGGCGCGCATCGTCGTTCTATTGTAAAAAAAGATACGAGTCTTCGCTGGCTGTTTTGTCTAAAGACGATATTCTGACCCTATTACGACCTCCTTTTACGAATTGCGATATTATTCGAGACGCGGAAAAAGTTGTGGGATATCCGACCTCTTTCATGAGTTTACGGTGTTTGCTAAGCGATGAGTTTGCAAATATGGCGCTCTGTTTACGAAAATTGGTGAGTGCATTCTATTTAACTTTTTATTTGTCAAAGTATAGGTACCTAATTTAAAGAAGGTTGCATGCAGCAGAGATAATAACGTTGAGGTGGGGTTGAAATCTGCCATTTTTGAAAGAAACGTCTTCATTTTTATTATATTACATTTTATTGTGTTTTTTCGAGTTATTTCGTGTAATTTTAGTGGCTTTTTAACCGGTGTAACTTGGATAAATGGCACATGTGTGATGTAGTGAAATTTAAGTGTATTGCGAGTCTTTTCGAAATGGTGGATTGTTTCCTGTAAAAACTCAGTTTTTTGGCCACCATTTAAACTGGGTTAGGACTTGACGGAGACTCTTGACGATTTGACTATAAAGTAGAGTGACAAGAATGGATAAAATAAGGCATGAGTATTTAAGAGGGAGTTTGAAAATTGCACCAGTGACAGAAAAGTTGAAAGGAAATCGTTTAGCTTGGTATGGGCATGTTATGAGGAGGGATGAAACGCATGTAACTAAGAAAGTTATGAATATGAATGTTAGTGGATGGAAAGGAAGAGGAAGACCTAAGAAAAGATGGATGGATTGCGTGAGAGATAAATAAAATAAATAAATAATGCTGGACAGTTCACACAACATTGTCTAGCCCCAAGCTAAGCAGAGCTTGTGTTATGGGTACTAGACAACTGATATACCTAATACAATATATTACATAGATAGATATTTTTTATTATATATAGAAAATACCCAGAACACCCGGAACAAATATCTGCAGATCGCACAAATATTTGTTCCGAGGCGGGAATCGAACCCGCAACCTCCTGCGTCACAGGCGAACGTTCGCCCTCTGCGTCACAGAGGTCGTCAATGATATGAATGAGAAGGGAGTGAATGATGAGGTGACGGCAGACAAGGGAGAGTGGAAAAAAACACCTACTACGCCGACCAAAAATAAATTGGGAAAAGGGCAAGACAATGATTATAATGTTATAGTATACCTAATTAATGTATCATATATTATTTATAATATTTGTCAGAAACATTCGGTAGTAAATTCTAAACCAATCGATGCCAATGTACTTTTAAATGTCGGTTTTTATTTTTATTTCATTCTTTGTTGTTTTGTTTTCTTGTGTTATGTTTGTGTGTGTGTTGTGTCCTCTTGGAGAAAAATAAATAAATCTTTCTTTCTTTCTTTTCTAAACAATAATTTTGAATATTGGCAAAATCGGTCAAAAGAGGTAGTCTACATATACATACCTACATACATAGACACTCGCCTTTTCCCTGAAAAGGTAGGCAGAGCCTCAAATGGGCCTCTTTTCACGGGTTACACCATCGTGATCGTGTTCAGTTGTTTTATTTAGTTATCGATGAGTGATTTGGATTTACAGGCTTGATTATGAAAATGATAAAATCAAACCATAAAAACCATAAACCATAAAAAAAAACCGGCCAAGTGCGAGTCAGACTCGCGCACGTAGGGTTCCGTGGCATTATCTATAAAAACGGCAAAAAAAACACGTTTGATGTATGGAAGCCCCCTTAAATATTTATTTTATTCTGTTTTTTAGTATTTTTTGTTATATATATATATATATACTTCATTTATTTATTCAATCAACAAGGATCATTGGGTTAGTAAAATACATTGTCTATCTACACTACGGTTAGTAGGAATAATTACAATTGAATACTACAAACTAACATTGAAAAATAAGTTATCATCATCATCCGCCTGTGGAAGTCCACTATAGCTGCAACAGAAATACTTACATCATCTGTGACAATTTCAACTGTCTAACTATCACGGTTCATGAGATACAGCATGGTGAGTAGTGACAGACGGACAGACAGATAGACGGACGAACAGCGGAGTCTTAGTCTAAGTCTTAGTTTAGTAATAGTCTTACTTTACTAATAGTCTTAGTTTAGTCTTAGTCTTAGTAGTATTGTATTGTGTTCCCAAGCTGTGTGTATTTGCTGTTCAAAATAAACTATTTATATTCTATTCTATTCTATTTCTAGGATCCCGTTTTACCCTTGGGTACGGAACCCCAAAAATGCATACTAGTTAACATAATTATTATTTTATATGAATACATAGTGGATATTCCCTTCGATATCTGGACTGACTACAACTTAGATATCTGGACTGACTACAACTTCGATATCTGGACTGACTACAACTTCGATATCTGGACTGACTACAACTTCGATATCTGGATTGACTACAACTTCGATATCTGGACTGACTACAACTTCGATATCTGGATTGACTACAACTTAGATATCTGGATTGACTACAACTTAGATATCTGGATTGACTACAACTTCGATATCTGGATTGACTACAACTTAGATATCTGGATTGACTACAACTTCGATATCTGGATTGACTACAACTTAGATATCTGGATTGACTACAACTTAGATATCTGGATTGACTACAACTTAGATATCTGGATTGACTACAACTTCGATATCTGGATTGACTACAACTTAGATATCTGGATTGACTACAACTTAGATATCTGGATTGACTACAACTTAGATATCTGGATTGACTACAACTTAGATATCTGGATTGACTACAACTTCGATATCTGGATTGACTACAACTTAGATATCTGGATTGACTACAACTTCGATATCTGGATTGACTACAACTTAGATATCTGGATTGACTACAACTTCGATATCTGGACTGACTACAACTTCGATATCTGGATTGACTACAACTTATTTTTTTTTTTTTATTTTTTTTTTATACTACTTGGATGACGGATCAAGCAAGAGGCCCACCTAATGTTAAGCGGTAACCTCTGCCTATGAACAGTGCATTACCTCATAGGTCACGTCCACCTAGGACGCGCCCTATGTGGCATTGCACTGCGCCCGGCCACCCTGAGACATAAAGATGAAAAGTCTCATGTGCCTGTAATTTCACCGGCACCCTTACCCTTCAAACTGGAACACAGCAATGCGAGCACTACTGCTTTGCGGCAGAAATAGGTATGGTGGTAGTACTTCCCCGGACGAACTCTTTCACAAAAAAGCTCTACTACTACTATATCTGGATTGACTGCTAAATTATTACTTCAAAACCATCAGAGTAGAATCGCAAATGAACATGGGCAACAAACAAACTAAATAACAAACCCCAAATTAATTTAAACAGGTAGGTAAGTTGTCACTGCCTTTCCGTGCTATATGACCAAAATACTCAAGGACTCGCTGTAGGCAGATGGGGGAAAGCCTAGTAGTTATCTTGAGTGAATTGATACATTGATTGGAATGTGATAATACTGGAAGAAAGCGTTAGCTGAGTCAGTCGTGGGAAGCAATGGCGGCGATGAGCTCACCATTCGTCACATCTATATTCCACGATGGTGCAAACCCACTGTGAAAAGAGGCCCATTGAGGCTCTGCCTATCCCTTCGGGGAAAAAGATTTTTTTACCTCTGGCTTCTGGCACTTTGACTCTTTGACGGTGACATTTGTTTGTTTACAAAAAATATCTCGAATTCTGAACCAGGGTATAGAGGTTTTGGTTTTTTACATTTTCGATTTACACCAATATTTCAGAAACTACTTAAATTAAAAAATTATAAAAAATAGTTTTGAAATTTCGAAGCGAGGGTATTTCTCATGACACCCATTTGACGATCTGATATTTTTACTTTATTTTTTTTTATCCCCTCTTGGACTTCAATATCTCAACAACCCCCCGACCGATATAGCTCATAGCTTCACCAACAAATTGTACCAATAATACTATCTACCACCCAATCAAATTTCATGAAGATCGGATTAACGGTTCGGAAGTTATGCTCGGACAAACATAGATACAAACATACATACATACAAACGCCGATTCTTCCAAGTTGACTGAGAGAACTCGCTTGCTCGTTCAATTATCTATGGGAACCACCGACACAAAGACCACATCTCGAGAGCGTCTACACGTCTGCAACCGTCCTTGTAAATTGCTTGTCTAAAATTAGCTACGGCCTCAGTGATATAAATAAATAAATAAAATAAATAAATAATACTGGACAGTTCACACAACATTATCTAGCCCCAAGCTAAGCAGAGCTTGTGTTATGGGTACTAGATAATTGATATACTTAATACAATATATTACATAGATAGATATTTTTTATTATACATAGAAAATACCCAGAACACCCAGATAATTCAGATCCACGACGTACGGACAGACTTACGGATGGCGTAGGCTTAGTGATATGGATCCGAGACACCCTTTTGGTACGGTACCTTAAAGACAGGTATATAGGTACCAAAACATACAATAGTTTTTTCTTTTTAGAAAAAACATAAATACTTAATATGCAGCTGAAGGGCGTCATGTCAGAGAGTTCAATGAATCTTTATGATAATACAAGTAATTAATTTTGTAAAAATAAAAAATAAAACCCAACGCTGAACGGCTGAACCGACTTTGATTATTCAAAGCTAAGAACACTCCCGACAAATACACCTTTCAAACAAACAAAAAAAACTAAATCAGTTCATCCGTTCGGGAGCTACGATGGGACAGACACACACAGACACGTCAAACTTATAACACTCCTTCGTTTTTCGTCGGGGGTTAAAAACTGTAAAGGTCAAAAGTATGTACATTGAAAATATTTAAAACTAATAGTAATTACAAGAACCATGAAGAAGAGTTCCTCGATGGATAATAGTAGACTGGCCGTGTTTAGGCTCATTGTGATTAGCACACGGTTACGATCACTAATAATATAAAATCTTGTATTGGGGAAAATATCCTAGATTCAAAGTCGGTTTTTATCGAAAATAATTAAGATAATGCATGGTTCATGTAATTACTATTAGTTTAAAATATTTTCAATGCACATACTTTTGACCTTTACAGTTTTTAACCCCCGACGAAAAACGAAGGGATGTTATAAGTTTCACGTGTCTGTGTGTGTGTGTATCTGTCCCATCGTAGCTCCCGAACGGATGAACTGATTTAGTTTTTTTTGTTTGTTTGAAAGGTGTATTTGTCGGGAGTGTTCTTAGCTTTGTTTGATCAAAGTCGGTTCAGCCGTTCAGCGTTGGGTTTATTTTTTATTTTTACAAAATTAATTACTTGTATTATTATAAAGATTAATTGAACTCTCTGACATGATGCCCTTCAGTTGCATAGATCTGATGATGGAGACGGAATGTGGACAACGGATTGTTGTTGTTGTTGTTGTTGTTTGTTGTCTTCATCATCAAATCAGCTCGCTGTCACCATCATATTATATTGTCATCGGAACCAACGTGTAACGAACCACCCTTACTAGTTTCATTAATATCTCACAAATACTCAAATAAAATTATTATATATTTTTATTAAATAAATCGAGCGGTATTCGAATAATGAGGTCACAAACAATAGAAGGCTTGTACTGTCGTCTCTCTAGGAATTGGACTGTGTGAATGATAAACAAACGTTTTTCAGAATATTTTGAATGTTCACTCAAATTTCTGTTTAGGAGACATACGAATAAGGTTCAGAATTAAGCGAAATGTTTTGTTTAAATAACGTATAACTTCATCTCGCACCCCGCTCTCCTTATGACCTCAATAAAGCTACTGTTTGATGATACAAGGTAACCCCTCGCCTCTCGGATGGCGACTTAAAAATGGTGTAACGGCCAAAAGCGGGATCAGTCCTGGGCGTTTTCAGTATAAGCAACACGTTGTGCAGTAGCTCAGGGGTAAAATATTAAATTGTGTTAATTAATTACGAAGTGATTTTAAAGCTCGTTTAAAACTAGAAATTTATACTTTGAAATATTAGGATTGATTCTAGAGAGTAGAATAGTCCATAATAAGTGAAATTAAATATAATTTAGTGAAAGTTTAAATTTTGTGAAATATAAAAATAATTGGAAAAACCGTCCCAAATAAGAGAAATTAACTAGTTTCTTTTTGGTGATGTTTTTCAAGTGTTCTTAAATATTCAAAGTCAATGGGGAGGAAGTGTTTAGCTAGTGAAGAAGTGAACGTCCTTCGAAGGAAGATATTTGTTAGACTGTCGTAGTCTATAGATTATCTTCTATTTTAATGTTTTCAGGTTCCGATTCTCACTGGTCAGGACACCTTTCACCCTCGAAAGAGTGACTATTGAGCCCGATAGTCAAGTGAGTCTTATCCCTCCTATAAACCTTATTCCTGACCTCTAGGCTCCGTCTGTCGTTTTAGGTTACACAGCGACAGATTTCCTCACCTTAATAAGAATATACAAAACTTATATAAGGCCCTTGCTGGAGTATGGTTTTCAAGTCTGGAGCCCCTACTTTCGAAAAGATATAGACTTACTTGAGAGCGTACAACGAAAAGCCACGAAGTTTCCACAAGCCCTGCGTCGTATGTCGTACACAGAGAGACTCCGCGCATTACGCCTCACTACCCTAGAGGAAAGACGTCTGCGTGGCGACCTCATTGAGACCTTCAAGATCCTCTCTGGCACTTACAATTTGCCTGAATTTCATGAAATCTACATTTTAAAAGAAAGCTCTATGTCTTTGAGAGGGCATAGTCGAAAAATATCACGTGGACCATCCAACACAAACACTGCACAGCACTTCCTTAGTAACAGAGTGGTCCATAATTGGAATGATTTACCTGAAGATGTTGTTACTGCCACATCAATAAACGCTTTCAAGAACAAATTAGATAACTGGTTGCGAACGAACAAACTGTTAACAATTAAAGACATTAAAGTGTAATCAGTGCAGCGAGTGAAACTAAGACATTTCAACACTCTGAAATAGGCACATCAGCGAAAGCTGCTCGTCTATAATTTTAAATAATAATAATATTAATAATAGTTCAATTTAGATATTCTGGCCTTGCACATCGTCAGAAGACACACACAATTAACTTGCACATTTAAAACAAAATGAGAACGTTTTCTCAAAGTTTGAATCACACACACCCAATTTAGCCAGGTAATTAGGCACACTTATGTAGGCATTGTATCAGTGCGTACGTAGACCAATCTTACAAATTGGCATTTTCTAAAATTTAATCGGAGATTTAATTTAGTTTTCTATTATTCTTTCATAAAGGATCGGGCAAAATATTATTCAAACGTATTAAAATACTAGATAAAAAGAGAATCTTGTAATTGAGAATTATCATTCGCGGAAGGAAAAATTCATTTAAATATAGTCTAGAGTTTTCACAAGTGATTATTCCTACCTGGATAATCCAACTAGGAATTCTATTTATTCTACAGAGAATTTTAGAATTATTCGTAAGTAGGAGTATGAATCAAGTAGGGATTTTTCTGGGTTTTAGGAAGCCTAGATAAATCCCAAAGTTAACCTAAGGTGAAGGATGAATGTGTTTGGTTTTGCATTATTGATTACATGTAAATTCCCTGAAATGATTGAGAATGACTAACAGACTTTCTCCCGACGGAAATAGTTTCGCGGTCCTCTAAAATCCTTTGTAATAAAGTAAAATGAATTGATTTGCATTAGAATATCATTTGGATAAAATTCCCGGACAATATTAGGTAATCTACCTATGTCCAAGCGAGGGAGGTTTGGCCAAAAGCTATGGTAGAAAATCACCGTGGACAGCGCGGCCGGGGCTGTTCTCCAAAGTCGCTTATCCCTGAGGGGCAAGTCCGAGTTTACACACACCATCGTAACGATGATCGTAACGGCGAGTGTACGTGTATTGCGTAGTTACTAGCCATTAATCTGTGACGTTTTTGGCACAGATTAATAGCTAGTTATTATGTTATACACGTACGATCGTGTTACGTTCACCGTTACGATGGTGTTTGCAAAACTCAGACTCACCCCTCAGGATGCAACCCTTATCAATTATGGTTCATCCTTCCAAACAGTTAAAGAAATAACTTAAAAATCCTATCTAAGAAGCAAATAATTTATACAAGTAATTTCTTGTCATTTCCCTAATGGATCTATTACAAATGCAAATCTGTCACGCAATAAGTATCTTGAGTTATCACAAGACAAACGTGACTGTATTAAAGACTTGGAGTTAAAATTAATAAACTTCAGATATTGCAAAATCAGAAAGTTCGAAACATTACTAAAAACTTTAATTGCGGCTTATCCTTTTATCAAAGGAATAACAAACTATAGAGGAAATACAATCCTGAAGTAAACTTTTAGTTAATTGTTCCGAAGTGTACAGTAGTAAAATAAAATTTAAGTAGGTATCTTTTCATTCAGAATTAGTAGCAACTAATGACGTGGATTAAGGAAAAAGGTAGGATATTTTATGTAGTTAGGATACGTTAAGACTCGACAATATTAACAAAAAAGGAATTTGAGTTATTACAATACACAACGTAGGGATATATCTAGACGATCACATGGCCAATTTATAGTGATTTAAAGAAGTAGGTAAGATGAAAGTTATCGTAAACTTCACTGAGTAAAGTAGGAAGTCGGTGAGTGCGCGCGGTATATTAAGTAGGTAAATATAGATAAAGTAGGGAGGGGCGTTACAAACGGAACTTGACATGTAGGTATGCCAAATTTCAGTTCAATCGGTTGAGGATAACTGCTTTAAAATTCAGTTGCACGATTCCATCCGGACATACTTTGCAAGTTAAATAAAAGCTTGTACTTAATTAAAGCTTCGTAAAAAATACTAATGACTTGACTGAAATAAAGTATTGTCTATTTTAGCTTGGCAGCAACCATCTCGCCATGCAGTCAGTGAAGAACGTTCTGTACGGAGACTCCAGGAACCTGCAGCCGTGGGGTCTGATGATCCTGCTCCTCTCCAAATCAGTGGAGACAATAACACAGGTACAAAAACAATAGTACATTAGTGCTGCGCCGCCGTCTGACTAACCATAGCCCCGTCGCACTAATTTTGAACCCACCGGTCTAGCATTTGCGCCGGTTGGGCGTGTCAATTCATCCCCTACACCTTGGTTTGGCTTTGAGGATTCCCAGGTCTAAAATAGCTACTTTGGGTGCTTCATAATTGGATCACAATCATTTCGTAATTTAATTTTCAATTCGTGTGTTTTCAAAGTGTGTGTGTTGTGTGTGTGTCAAAGTTTTATTACAGTTTGGGGGTAATGACTTGTCTAAAAAGTAAAACGTAAAGTTCCGATAGAGCACATCTCTATTTTTTTTAGTGCTGGCAATAGTGGGCCCGAATATATGATTCATAATATGATGATAATATTAAATGATTCGTATCCGATTCATCTAAGATGAGTGCCAGTTTACGAATAATAGAGGACACATTATGTTCTGCTGCAAAGCTGCTAATGAAACATTTATAGATGACTAGCTGCGCCCCACGGTTTCATCAGCGTAAGTCTCGACCCCGTTGGAATATCGGAATAAAAATGTGCCTATGTGTTATTCCGAGAGTCCAGTTATCTCCATTCCAAATTTCATCCAAATCCATCTAGTAGTTTTTACGTGAAAGAGTAACAAAGATACATCCTTACAATCTTTCGCGTTTTAGGATTCACCCAAAGTGTCTATTTTAGACAGTTTGTTAATAGAGATAATTTGCACGTCTTGGGCCCAGGCTATGACGGTCTAACTTGAGAATGTGTGCGCACACAAACTGAGCACATCTTCGTATAATTGGGGCCAATGTTTGTTTAGTTTTTTTTCTCAGAAATGCAGCATACATGCCCAAAGCCACTGCAACTTCTTGATTTGTTGATTTTTATAGTGAAATTCCTTTTGATATAGGTGATATCAATTTTTAGTTTTATATGTCCCAGGCATAGGTATAGATGAGCAAATCTCTGTGAAAAATCCCACTACCAATCAATTTTCTACAGAGGTCATCGTAATTTGCTAGTTCCATTTGTGAGGCTGGTGTACAATAAAGTGTTTTTCAGCACACTTGCTTATAAAGTGGCTCTAATTTCACCGCAATTAGGCACATAATGACACCTGTAATCAAACTGTAACTTTTTCATTGCTATTTTTCACTAGTGAGTTATAGAGACAGTTGAACATTTACACAGAGTGTGTATTTCTGTTTTATTATTATTTTCTTCACTAGTGTGTTGAAAAACGTCGTATGATACACGTGTGTATTGATGATTACCGTCCTCGGCTCTCTTAAGACCCTCACCTAACGGCTCGTGTCTTAATGGCGCCTCAGCGGTAATCACCAACATTACACACATGTACCATAATGTAATATTATTCACAGGCCAAGAAAACTGACAAAGAAACCAGAGCACTAGCAGAGGTTACCGAAATGATGAGGAACGGACATCTTATACATAAAGCAATCGTCAACGTTCCTGTTGCAAGGCGTGGAAAGGAAACTAAATCGACCATTATCAGAAATAAAATAGCTATACTCTTTGGCGATTACATAATTGTAAGTGTCCATGGAATGCTGGCAGAGTTAAGAAACTCTGATGTATCATATATCATATCTTCAGCACTAAAAGACTTATCGGAGGGACAGTTTTTTGGAGATAGAGACGAACAAAACATGCCTTTACCAGGCAAGCCTAAAATCACTGAAGACGATTCAAAAATCACGTTTGATACTAATGATATAAGATTAGACGATGTACTAGGTAAACCTAGAATGGAATGGACTGCTAGAACGGTATACAATGGAGTAAGTTTGCTCGGTAAAGGATGTCAATCAGCCATGGTAATCAATAAGCAGAATAAATTAACACAAAATGATGCGTACAATTTTGGCTGCCATGTTGGGTTAGCGTGGCAAGCAGCGACTGAACTACAAAACCTAACGTCTGACAGCAAAGAGAACTTCTGCTTAGCCAGTGCACCGGTTCTGTTCGCTCTAGAAAACAACCCCGATTTGTACAAAGTTATTATAGATCAAGCCAAAAATAACGTCAAAGATGTAGACTATGAAGATTTAAAGTACAGAATACTGAAGACAGATGCTGTAGATAAGACTAGGATGCTGTATGACGATCACGCGAAGAAAGCGATGGCTTTTATTGAGAAAATTGGAGATAATGATTCCGTTGATATGATTAAGAAATTGATCAATACTTTTTAGAATAAAGTAGTATTTATGTGAGATGAAGATCTAATATTTTTTTTGAAGAGAAAGCATATTCTTTCTTTTCGTACCGAACGTAAAATGTACGCACACATACGGGAGGTATACACTCTGCCGTGGTGGTGGGGAGTGACAGAGACAGGAAAATGACCGGATGTCATGGATAGAGTGAGGCGGGAAACGTAGTACGTATCTCAAAATATAACAAGGTTCGAATATGGTAAGTAAATTAATATGCGTTTTATTGTAAGGTAAAACGCTTCTATTAAAATGGTTAGATTAATGTAATCTTTTGATGTTGCAATAGGATGTGGTGAGCTAAAGTACAATTTGCTGAGCGTGATATCTAGGTAAGTAGCCGGTGATTGTATCATTTTAATAGTGTCTGGGGATGTACCTATTGTGTCATGATGACATGCATAATGGCCGTTAAGGTGGGGAGATTCAATCAGCCATTTTTGAAAGAAACGTCGTCATTTTTATTTATTTTATTTTGTTTGCGGATTCGATTCCCGCCTTGGAACAAATAATTGTACGATTTGCTGATATTTGTTCAGGGTGTTCTGGGTATTTTCTATGTAAGTATGATAAAAAAAAACTATCTATGTATTGTATTATATTAAGTATATCAGTTATCTAGTACCCATAACACAAGCTCCGCTTAGCCTAGGGCTAGATAATGTTGCGTGAACTGTCCAGCATTATTTATTTATTTATTTTCTTTTTGTTCGAAGTTTTGTTTCAAAATCATATTAGTATGCAATATCCTTCGTAACAAACAACTCAGCTTTCTACATTCATAGACATATGTTTTGAAATGGGACCTCTAGACGAAAGTTTCGTAAGACCAGAAATGCATTTTTGAATGTTGAATTAACTTGACCTCAATAATACTAGTCTATAAGAAATGCAATACAAACACTGTTATGAAAAAAAATTGAAAAAAGAATCCTGAAATAGACCAATTTAGATAGACCCGTCGTTTATTTCTAGTTATGATAGTACATGGATCTTATTATAATAGATGCTCGGGAATCTTTACCGTTGTTGTAATGCTGGGCATTTACTTCATTTGATTCTTATTTCTTGGGCGTTAGAGTTAAAAATCTGAGTGACAATTGAAGAGGTAAGTTTGTTACTGTACTGGTTAAATGCAGCTTTCCACTTCACGGTCAAGAGCAATAGATGTTGCCCGCTTTCTTTTATCTCCCATTTTTTGTGGTATTTTTTTATCCAGTGGTTAACGGTTATGTGAGGTATTTGGCCTTCCCTTCAAGTTGGAATCCTGAGAGCTATAATGGTGATCTTGGTTCTACTACGGATCTCCTCGATTTTATCACGTAAGTATCTAGTAAAATGGCGTTTTTACTGAGTTAAATCTTGGACGAAGAAGCATACTACATTAACTTTCCGTCTAGAACTCGTGGATTCAGAAAAGATAGCGAGATTTCTTGTTAAACTTATTCCAGCTGGTAGATTATATGTATCTTAAAAAGATATGACGGCATTCAATGACCTCAATGACAGTGAATTTTGACCCACCTACAGTACGCATAGCGGATCTTTACCCCTCTGAAGTTAGCTGCAAGTACTTACAAGTGCAGTTAGTTAATAAACTACCTACTCAATGGCATCGCAAAAAAAACAGAAGCATAAATGAAAATCATGTTTTATACCTATTTCTTATTAATAGAACTTCCTAAGTTCTATTAATAAGAAATAGGTATTTTTTTAAATGTAATATTATTTTTGTATAATTTAAGTTATATTTATACTTTGTGTGCTTGCAGTCTGACCTTCGTTCCCATAGATAGCTTTTGGTGCTCCATTTCTGAATGCAATCTTAGCTTAAATTTAAATGTGACCCAAAAAATCCGTTCGAGCGGGACTCGAACCCGCATCCTCGCCTGTGATCGGCGCTGCCTTTACCAATTTAGCCATAGAACGAGCTAAGACGCCGGAGACGACAATTGTGGACACTATCAACTCGGCTATAGCGCCGATGGGAGCCATCTACAGGTGTTTCATTTGGAAACCCTCTGTTCGATGTCCGAAATTATTTAAAACCATTGGCAAGACATATCACCACTGCTATATCAACAAAGTTTATTATTTTTCAATAATTGTAAGCCACTCTCCTGGATAACACAAAAACTCCGTTCCAGCGGGACTCGAACCCGCATCCTCGCCTGTGATCGGCGATGCATTTACCAAATTGGCATTTTTTTAACGGTATGCTAAGTACTTGCGTTGTTTAGATAAAGTATAAGATTGAAATGACTCTATCATTGTCAAAAATAACAATCCAATTATGGTTTCCATGACCTTCATGTTACCAAATATTATAACAACCACTTATCACCTAAACCACCAGGCAACACTGAGACCAATAAGTTTAACCATTTCACCCGCGGTCGCATCCCGCGACAGACCACAGTCTACATACTTTCATTAAAAAAAAAAGTCAGTCATGTCGTCGGTTTCCCGCGTAGTGAGGCGCGCATCGCCGTTCTTTTTTCAAAAAAGATACGAGTCGACGGTGGCCAGTTTGACCAAAGACGAGATTCTCATCCTGTTACGGCCTCCTTTTACGAATTGGAGCGATGTTATTCGAGACGCGGAGAAAGTTGTGGGATATCCAACCTCTTTCATGAATTTACGGTGTCTGCTCAGTGACGAGTTCGCGAATATGGCGCTCTATTTACGAAAATTGGTGAGTACTTATTATTGTATTTTGTAGTTCGTAGAAGAAATCTGATAACAATCTTGATTAGACCAAAAATTACATTGTTGTTTAAATTTTTTGTAATTGGAACAATATCTAAAGTCTAGAGATGTGTCTATAGATTGATTTATTAATATTTTATAATAAATATTTAAATATGTGATGCTGGACAGTTCACACACCATTATCTAGCCCCAAGCTAAGCAAAGCTTGTGTTATGGGTACTAGATAACTGGATATTTTTATTATGTATAGAAAATACCCAGAACACTTTGAACAAATATCTGCAGATCGTACCAATATTTGTTCCGAGACGGGAATCGAACCCGCAACCTCCTGCGTCGCAGCCTGCGACTCGCAGGCGAACTTTCGCCCGCCGCGCCACAGAGATTGTCAATATATGATTATATATTATTATTATATAATATTATAATACAGGTTACTTGATTCTGAACTCATTAATTTTAGATAAGTACCAACTTATTGTAACTACTTATTGTTTATAATCTAGGTCAATCTCAATAACCTAACTCTAAGGTTTGACTAGATTGTATTTTTTTAACACGCTTTTATTAGCTTGGGTTGTATCTATGTATGTATGTATGTATGTATGTAACTGAATCTTTGAGCATAATTTTCACCAATTTCCAGAAGTCTGATTAATTTGAAACTTTGCATAGAGAGAGAGAGAGAGAGAGAGAGAGAGTTAGAGTTAGAGAGAGAGAGAGAGAGAGAGAGAGAGAGAGCGAGAGAGACAGAGATAAATCGAACTAAAATATGAAAAATAAATAATATTTAAAAAAAAATAAAAAAACACGCTTTTATAGCTAACCGAACTAAAAAATATAAAATAATTTTCAATTTCAAAGAGTTTATATTACAGTAGTAGAAGACCGAACAATCAATCAGTTTTTTTTTTTAAAAGCGTGGTGTGCATTTTACTACTTTTCATAACTCTCCTCTCATAGATAGTTGCCAACAGAATGATTGTTATATTTTTACTTTAACAAGCACCCCACGCTTTTTAAGAAAAAAAAAAATATTGATTGTTCGATCTTCTACTACTGTAATATAAACTCTTTGAAATTGATAATTATTTTATATTTTTTAGTTCGGTTAGCTATAAAAGCGTGTTTTTTTAATTTTTTAAAAATATTATTTACAATTAATTATTTTTATTTATTTACTTTTAAATATGACGTAAGGTTAGGATTTGGAGGTCTAACTTGAACATTATGTTTTGACGGTAGATTGCAAAGTCCATATAGATTCCGATAAAATTGCAGTATTTTTTTTCTTAATTTTTGTTTACTTTTATTTACTATAATTGAATTTTTTTTTTCTTTATAATCGGCGTCTCACGCTTGTGCATGCCGTTTTCAAGTATACCTAATTTTATTATTGTATATTGCAACGTTAGAATCATTCCAAGTCGTTAAAGCCACAGTCAAGTCATGTTTTGTTGTAGTAAAACGGTGGCCAGCATTTGCCTGCAACGTCAACTTAATGAGGAATAATGTAAAAAAACGGTTTGGAAAGTAATATGACTACTTTCACAACGCTGCAGTCCATTACCTACTTACCGACGATAATAAGGTGTACAGACATGTTGCATACTTAACTGAATAATTGTATTGAATTTATTTTAGTTTATTACTATGCATAATACACTGTCTGTATCATCATCATCATCACACCATCATCACATCATCATAATCATCAGCATTACATCATCATCATCATTACATCATCATCATCATCATCATCATCATCATTACACCATCATCATCATCACATCATCATCATCATTATCATTACATCATCATCATTTCATCATCATCATCATCATTACATCACCATAATCACATCATCATCATTACATCATCATCATCATTACATCATAATCATCATCATCATCACATCATCATAATCACATCATCATCATTACATCATCATCATCATTACATCATAATCATCTTCATCATCACATCATCATTATCATCATCATCATTTGCACCAGTAGTAGAGCTGTTTTTGTGAAAGAGTTCGTCCGGGGAAGTACTATCTCCATACCTATTTCTGCCGCAAAGCAGTAGTTCTCGCATTGATGCGTTTCGGTTTGAAGGGTATGTATGGGTGAAATTACAGTCACATGAGTCTTTTCATCTTTATGTCTCAGGGTGGCGGGCGCAGTGCAATGCCACATAGTGCGCGTCCTAGGTGGACGTGCCCTATGAGGTAATGCACTGTTCATAGGTAGAGGTTACCGCTTAACATCAGGTGGGCCATCTGCTTGTACCGTCATTCACGTAGTTATAAAAAAAAACATCTTTATCATCATCAGCCTACAAAAGACACAGGAAGGACCCTTAGAATGACAACTTTCTTGAACCACCTCCATCCACCGACTTCCTGCGACCTCTATAATGTACTTGATCCATCAAAAGGGGGGCCTTCCCCTTCATCCGGTTCGTGGTCTTCACTGAAGAACCTTTCTTCCCCAACGGTTATCATTCTCCGAGCTATATGGCGTACCCATTGCCACTTCAAATTGCTTATTCTGAGAGCTATGGATGTCGTAAAAGCGGAATAAGGGATTACCCGGACTTGTTGATAAGATTCGTTGGTATAAGATTTGTCCTGGCTGCTAGCTTATTATGGAATGTGTTATTACTGAAAGAAAGCGTTAGCTGAGTCAGTCGTGGCAAGCAATGGCAGGCATGAGCTCACCACTTGTCATGCCTATATTCCACGATCGTGAAAGAGGACCATTGTGGCTCTACCTTTTCTCTCTCCGTGGAAAAACTATGTGGAAAGACTATGTTTGTATGTATGCGACGAAACGGCTGGAGCCATTTCGATGTAATTTGATACAGAGATAGAATTTTACCTGGATTGAGGCTATAGGATACTTATATCCTGGAAAAACGCAAACGACACCGCGGGCAGACACTAGTATCATAAGTAAGCCAGAGAGCCGATATACTTTGGCAACTTTTAGATCAGGGTTTGAAGTGATAATTATCATTGATAATTATCATTGATAATTATCAAGATAATTACTACACATTACTAATTACTGACAGGTTGATAATTATCTTGATAAGTATAATCGAAAATATTTGCCACTGGTTAATATGTTGCATTCAACGACAGACGACGACGACGATATGATATTATTAAATAAAATAAAAAATAAAATAAAAAAATAGGTCATCAATTTAATTAAGTAGTATGTAGTTCTCGTTGCAAGTTTTTAATCACGCAATTATAAACAAAAAGATAACCTTGATTGTAATATGTATAAAATTTATTTACTAAACTACTTGCTTCTAAAATAAATGTTGATATGTAATATCAGTTAAAAAAGGATTCTTATATCTGTTTGATAACTATCATGATAATTATCGCGATAATTATCAAAGGGCATATTTATCTTGATAATTTTAAACCCTGTTTTAGATATAAAATTGACTCTTGCAGGTTGGCAGCAACCACCTCGTAATGCAGACAGCCAAGAACATTCTGTATGGAGACTCCAAGAACCTGCAGCCCTGGGGCCTGATCATACTGCTCCTCTCCAAATCTGTGAAGACCATACCACAGGTACAAATGAATAAATGAATGAATGAATGAATGAATGAATGAATGAATGAATGAATGAATGAATGAAAGAATGAAGTAATAGTACATTATGGTACTAGTGTGTAATGTTGTTATTACCGCTGAGGCACCATTGAGACCCGAGCCGTTAGGTGAGGGTCCTAAAAGAGCCGAGGACGGTAATCATCAATACACACGTGTATCATACGACGATAGTCAACACACTTGTGAAGAAAATAAAAACAAGTAATTAATTTTGTAAAAATTTAAAAAAACCTCAACGCACAGAAACCGCTAAAACTATTTTGATCATACATAGCCAAGAACACTCCTGACTAATTCATATTTCAATCAAAATAAACAAAATCAAAATCGAATCATCCGTTCGGGAGCTACGATGCCACAAACAGACACACACACAGAGAGAGACATGTCAAACTTATAACATCCCGTTGTTTTTGCTTTGGGGGTTAAAAAGACGTGATTATTAAAATTTTAACACAAATTTTACAGAGGTTGTTGTCATTTGAAAGCACACATACAATCGAAGTAACAATAAAGTATCTATTTCACAGGCCAAGCAATCCGAAGAAGACACCAGAGCGCTAGCCGAGCTGACCGAAATGATAAGAACAGGACATCTAATACATAAAGGAATCGTCAACGTACCATTTGCAAGGCGCGGAAAGGACACCGAATCGGCCATATTCGGAAACAAAATAGCAATACTCCTTGGTGATTACCTACTTGTAACTGCCAATGGTATGCTGGCAGGGTTAAGAAACTCTGATGTATCATATATCATATCTTCAGCACTAAAAGACTTATCAGAGGGACAGTTTTTTGGAGATAGAGACGAACAAAACATGCCTTTACCAGGCAAGCCTAAAATCACTAAAGACGATTTCAAAATCACGTTTGATACTAACGCTATAACTGTAGACGATGTTCTAGGTAAACCTACAATGGAATGGACTGCTAGAACGGTGTACAATGGGGTAAGCTTGCTCGGTAGAGGTTGCCAATCAGCCATGGTACTCAAAAAGCAGAATAAATTGACTCAAAACTACGCCTACCATTTTGGCTGTCATGTTGGTTTAGCGTGGCAAGCAGCGACTGAACTACAAAATCTAACGTCTGACAGTAAAGAGCATTTCTGCTTAGCCAGTGCACCGGTTCTTTTTGCTCTAGAAAACAACCCTGATTTGTATAAAGTCATAGATCAAGCTAGAAACGATGTCAAAGATGTGGATTACGAAGATTTAAAGTTCAATATTCTGAAGACAGATGCTGTAGATAAGACTAAGATGCTCTATGATGATCACGCGAAGAAAGCGACAGCTTATATTGAGAAAATTGGAGATAATGACTCCGTTGATATGATTAAGAAATTAATTAATACTTTTTAAACGGATAAAAGATACATGGGAGGGTCTGATGTCTCCGCTCTGGAAGTGTCTTGTGGGGAGAGTGAGAAAGCAATTTCCCTTTTTTTCAAGCTTTTATTTAACTTGCAATGTATGTCCAGGTGGAATCTTGCAACTGAATTTTAAAGCAGTTATCCTCAACCGATTGAGATGATATTTGTCATACCTGTCAAGTTCTAATGGCAATGCAATATGATGGTGACAGCGAGCTGATCTGATGATAGAGACGGAAGGTGGACAACGGAACTCCTCGATGGATAATAGTAGACTGGCCGTGTTTAGGCTCATTTTGATCAGCACACGGTAACGACCACTAATTTATAAAAGCTTGTATTGAAAAATATATTTTTCAAAAAAACTTAATTAATTTTTAAGTTTAGCTTATGCATTAGGATATATTTATGTAAGTAATCTGAAATAAATATATAAACAATAGTTGGTTAAATTAAGTAGAGCGGTATAGTAATAAAGTTTTTTTATTATGTTAGTTGAATGACGGAACAAGCAGATGTCCCACCTGATGTTAAGCGGTTACCTCTGCCTATGAACAAAACATTACCTCATAGGTCACGTCCACCTAGGACGCACCCTATGTGGCATTGCACTGCGTCCGCCACCCTGTGACATAAATATGAAAAGTCTCATGTGCCTATAATTTCACCGGCACCCTTAGCCTTCAAACTGGAACACAGCAATGCGAGCACTACTGCTTTGCGGCAGAAATAGGTATGGTGGTAGTACTTTCCCGGACAAACTCTTTCACAAAAAAGCTCTACTACTACTAAAGAATCTTATATTAATAGGCGTGCTGCTTGTATTTTGTGTGTAAAATAAACACGTGAAAGTTAGCATTTTCTGTGTAAATCATAATGTTTTTTCATACTATATTTTATATATAGTTCTGATTTAAAATATGAATAAACATTATAATACGAATGTACCTAGTGCTTTTAATTCAATAGTAATAAGGATATTGATCGTAGATAAGTTACGTGCGTAGGTAATTTAAGAAGTAATTCTTCAAAACCTTCATAAATTGTTAAGTATCATTAATAATATAATATCATTAATTAATAGTTATTAATTATACCTATATAAATTATCAGGCTTAAGAAATGACGACTGTTTTAAATGGTAATGTTTACATATTAGATTCAGATTTAGATGAATCGTACTGATAAAAATATGATGCTATCATTTAAGTTACTTACTTCGTAACTGCCTTCCTAGTTATTGAGATTGTATAAAATTAATTTTAATGACATTAAATAATTGACATTCATTTGTTACTTTATTAAAATTATTGGTATTTACACTTTTATTTTATTACCAATCCACAACCAACGCTTTTTTAATATAACTTTTGAAACTATCATGGTTATGTACATAATTTTCACTAGAAACGGGATATTTACCAGGATTTTTGAGTTTTATATGTTACCGATATTTCGGCACAGTTGCATGCGCCATGATCACGGGAGAACTGACTAAAGTCTTTGCGAGTAGATGTTATTGGCAGATATATCGATCTACCCTCTTTCTCACTCTTTTATTACGAACGATACCACTACCATCGGTTTCATTGTCACAATTCACACCAACTCGACACAAAACACTAACGGTGTCCGGACGCGTAGCAGGTACCACACTTTTTTGATGCTTACACATTCTTACCACAGGCTTCCATACTCCAGATAATTCAAAACCATCTTCTCTATTGAAGTTTCTGTACTGAGTAATCTCAATTGCCTCTTGTACCATTCTCGGTATGTAATGTCGCTCTGTCGAGATTACCTGCGGACTGTCTAGCTCGATCCAATGATTTGAGCCAGATTCCAAAAGGTGTTCTGCTATGGTTGACTTATGTATGTCCCTGTTCTTGACCGCTCGTATGTGCTCCTTAACCCGACACGCTATCGTATGTTTCGTTTGGCCAATGTACGAACTCCCACAGCTACAATCAATTTTATACACCCCTGGCTTTTCAAGTGGAAAACTGTCTTTTGGTGAACGCAAGTAGTGCGATATCTTCTTTAAGGGAGTGAAGATGGTCTTTACGGAAAACTTTTGCAGGACTTTCGCAATTTTGTCCGTCACCCCCTTAACATATGGCAGAAACGCTGGCCTACGTTCTACTCTGCATCTGTGGGGTCTTGGCCTAGGTCGGGATGGTAATGACCGAAGCTTATATCCATTCTTACGCAACACATGCTGGACATGAGCTAGCTCACTTTCAATGTGATTCTCATCACACAGGTCAACTGCTCGGTTGGTGAGAGATGTTACCACTGAATTGAGCTGCCGAGGGTTGTGGTGCGAATCAGCATGAAGATATCGGTCCGTGTGTGTAGGTTTTCTGTAAACAGAGTGGCCTAACCCACCATCTTCTCGGACCTGTACCAATACGTCTAGGAAAGCCAAACGTCTTCCCATAGCTACCCCATCTATTTGGAGATAGTAATTTCCCTTGTATACAAAATAATTTGTGGAGAGTATATGATGCATAAGCTTGGCGTACTCTGCAGGGATGTCATTTTCCTGTATGCTCTTCTCAATCACCTTCATACAGTCAGCTAAGGGGACGTTTGTGAAGAGGGATTCCACATCGACACTCAACATCTTCTCGCTGTCATCCACCTTTGTCTGCTTCAGAATATCTATGAAGTGACGCGAATCCTTCACGAAAGAAGAAGTGTTTCCCACTGTTTGTTGCAGTACTCCTGCTACATGCTTAGCTAACTCATAAGTCTGTGAGTCAATTTGACTCACGATGGGTCTCACCGGAGCATGCTGCTTATGCACTTTTGGTAGACCATATAGTTTAGGTGGCTGGATGTTGCTTTTTTAATAGTTGATTATGCTCTATGGGAATAAAGCAGTGTCTTACGTCGCGGGCGGCATATTGAACCCTGAGCGTAACGAGGGACTCTAGAGTTATATAGTGTACTGAGTGAAGCGAGGGGTTCAAGCTGCCCAAGACGAAGACAGGCTTTATTCCAGAGGAGCATACTCTACTCACACCTTCTGCGAGACAATTAAAATTCACTAAAAATCACAGCAACAAACACCGTCTTTTATTTCACATTCTTTGTAGACACTCTTGTGCTGTTTTTTTTCTTTATAATTGGCTCCGCACGGCTTTTGCATTTGCCATTTTCAAGTAAGTATCTGTATTTTCACTATATTGTATTTTCAATATATTTTGCAACGTTACACTCCTTCCAAGTCGTCAAAGTCACAATCGAGTCATGTTTAAGTAAAACGGTGGCCAATTTTACTAAAACTTTGGTAGACAATTTCCACCAATTTCAAAAGTCAGGCAGTTCACTTCCATTTTATTTCACTACACTTGTGCTTTTTAAACGAGCTACGTTAGTTAAAATGGCACCAAAATAACACAAAATAACTCAAGAAAACACTAGGAAAAGATATAAAATAAAAGTAGACAACGTCTCTTTTCGAAAATGGCGGGAAGAGTCTTGTGCTGTGTTTTCTGAAACGTAGTTACCTTTTTCTTTTTTCTTTGAGTCCTGCTTATGGCGGCCAGTTCGATTTTGGAACAAACCTCTTTACAATACCATAGAGGCTTTTTTTTTACTTAAGAGTTTTCCACAAGTTTCCACACGAATTTGACGTTCCAAATTCAAATCACTGTATTCCCTAGGGAGTTTCATATAACTTTTTATCCCTTGGGAGATAATGCTTGACTTTACGTTGAGGTTGCATGATAGGTAATTGGACATTGTCGAGCAGGTGGTGTGAAAAAGCTTTTATTTAACTTGCAATTTATGTGTCCGTCAAATATTGCAACTGAATTTTGAACCAGTTAGCCACGTTCGATTCAGCTACAATTTGGCATATCTGTCAAGTTCCGATGACAATACAATATGATGGTGACAGCGAGCTGATCTGATGATGGAGACGGAACTCCTCGATGGATAATAGTAGACTGGCCGTGCTTAGGCTCATTTTCATCAGCACACGGTTCACTTACTAATTTCAGGTTTTTGACGACCCCTGTGGCGCGGCGGACGAAGGTTTGCCTGCGACGCAGGAGGTTGCGGGTTCGATCCCCGCCTCGGAACAAATATTTGTACGATGCAGATATTTGTTCAGGGTGTTCTGGGTATTTTCTATGTATAATAAAAAAATATCTATCTATGTAATGTTTTGTATTAGGGGTTAAAGTATGAAATTGCCGATTTGTCGAATTGTCCGTCTATTATGGGTTTTGTCTCTCTTTTGGTTTCGACTGACATAAAGTCAATTTTATGTCTGTCTGTTTCAATGTCTGGACCTCATATCAGTATTGTGTAGAGAACACAATGACTTGTATTCTATGGTTGGTTGACTATCCTTGGCCGCAAAAGTCACGGCATGTAGTTAGCGTGGTATAATTGTTTCTACCTTGGTACCTTACAATGTAGAATAAACCAATTCTTCCAATTCTACTAAACCAATTGTATTTAAATTGTTAATTAATTGTCTCATACTTGTCACTTTTGACACTTTTGGTTATATACCTCAATGGTTTTTCAATGGGGAGCCACAGGCAAAACTAATCTCAGATGGCGCCACCATCGCTGGTGCTTTTCTTTTAGTGGTATTTTCGATAAATTTTTCATCAAAGAGTGGTCTTGTCTTTTTCTCATCAGAAGGGAAACGGTGTGTACCTTTATTTTTTTTACTGAAATGCACTACACAGAGGCATGTGTAGTGCATTTATAAAAACATATAAAAACATTCCTTATTCAAAGGTGTTTCTAAACTGTTGACGAATATTTAATAGAATAAAAATGACCATTTGCCAACTTTAGCTACCTAAATTACCTTTTATACCTATGCTTAAATTTACAAATTGATGAATGTACCTAGTAACTCTGTAATGTTAGTAACTTTGGAAGTTTTATTTTGTTGTATTAGTCAAAATTTTAGTAGTTAGTTGTTTTACCTATATCTATGTAATAACTTAGTAAACTAAGTAGCAGTTTACGCCATCGAAAAATTTGCGATGCCTGCAGAGGGCAAATAAGTCATAAGTGCTCACTATTTTATAAGAACAAATTGTAACACTTATCTATGCAAATAAATATCTTGAATCTTGTATCTTGTATCATGTTTTATACCGGACTATTATTTAATGTTTATTTACTAAGATTATCCATTGATATTTGACACTTTTGACAGTTTTTTTAAAAACAGTTTTAGACCTTTGTTTGGCTACGAAACAACACCACCGATTGTGCGCCACCTAGAGTGATAAATAAGCAGTGTGTCTCCCCATTGCAATATAATAATAAAATTGTGACCATTTAGAAACAATGCAAAATATCATCTCAATCGGTTGAGGATAACTATTTTATAGTTGTATATTATTTTTCAAGTGTAAACCACACTTTATGGATAACATTAAATTTAAATGTAACCCAAAAATTCCCAATAAATTATATACTATGATGATATAGCAGTGGTGTCATCTCTTGTCAATGTTTCGAACTAATTTCAGACTTTGAACAGAAGGTTTCTAATGAAACACCTGTAGATGGCTCCCATCGGCGCTATAGCCGAGTTGATAGTGCCCACAAATTTCGTCTTCAGCGTCATAGTGTTCTATGGCCGAACTGGTAAAGGCATTGCCGATCACAGGCAAGGTTGCGGGTTCGAGTCCCGCTGGAACGGATTTTTTGGGTTACATTTAAATTTAATGCTTTATAGTTGCAAGATTCCACCCGGACATACATTGCAAGTTAATATAAAGCTTGTAATATACTTATACGTTCTACTTATACATTATAGATATTTTTTATTATACCTACAAGCTTCGACCAAAGTAAAATAAATGGACTGGCCTTACCCATACAAAACGTCCGTGAAAAATAAGACAATTCGGATTTAGGGTACGGTCAACAAATAAACTATCTATCTATCTATCTATCTATCCAGCCACTGCTGAGTAAAGGCCTCTTCTCTATAGCGCCACTCCTGGCGGTCTTGTAAATAAACTAGGTGAAATTAAATTATTGAACTTCTTAAAAACTGTATTTTTTTAATACTTAATACTTTAACAGATGCAATGTGTTGTCTAAAGTTATTTCAGTAGGTTTATAGTATAAAAAATCGCCGAAAAAAATGCAATTATTGAATGAAGCTTTTACAAAAATACATTCTGTTTTATGTAGTTACGTATCTATTTTTCAGCTCTCAAACATACACAATATAAATCAATAGAAAAGCAAGTCCACCTAAGGTCTTCAGCTCAATCAATTTGTGAAAAATATATTTTTCATCACACAATAAACTAAGAAAATATCATAAAAATCGTACGGAAACATAAATGTGACGTCATAGGTTCCCGAGGCATGCCGTCCGGTGTGTCCGACATGATTCGAAATGCAAAATAACGACTTCACAGTGTAGTAGTTTATTACACAATCACACACAACCAGTTTCACAAAGTTTAAACAAGGGATTGCTTCGATATTGTAAGATTAATAACTATGGAAAGTATGGAAACGCGGCAAGTTCAACACAGTGGCTGAGTGGGGCTAGTGCTCTGCTCGGCGGTCGCAATAAGAATGAATCCAGCTCCGACCGACCCATCCGTCAGGCATTCCGTCCCATCAAAAACTACCCACTCAGCTATTCTGTCTTGACCTTACCCAAGTGACAGTGACATATGTCTACTTGACGTTTCCAACGATGACACTCGCTAACAGATGGCGTTTGAGACCGGAAAGTTACTTCAATATCACACGACGACTACTCGATCTCCGAAACGGCCATCATGACCACTCACGCGTCCTCGCGTGAGGTTTCTGGAAAGAAAGAGAAGTTCGCAAAGTAATATGTCTCTTGCTCGGTCTTTCCTGACCTCGGGGGCCACCAAATACTTCATTCATCAGTAAGGACTTCTTTATTGAAACGAATCAAGCAGATCATAATACATCTACATCGATTAAAACAAATTATGACTTCCAAACTAAATCGTACTAAAATAACTTCTAAAATCGTCATAAACAAAGCAAACATTAAATTTTAAACAAGTCTATAATTAATCTTAAGTCATAATCAAAGTCAATGTCAATTCAGTCTAGTTGCCTCGATCTAGCAACTCTGCAAAGCTTCCATCCAGCTTACGTATACCACATCGTCTAGTCGCTTCCGTCCAGCGACTCTGCTACACCTCTCTCCGGTGTCCATACACTACATGATGGTCCATCCCCATCACCTATTCTCACACTACATGATGGTCCATCCCCATCAACTTCTCTCACACTACATGATGGTCCATCCCCATCACCTATTCTCACACTACATGATGGTCCATCCCCATCAACTTCTCTTCCACTACATGATGGTCTATCCCCATCACCTATTCTCACACTACATGATGGTCCATCCCCATCAACTTCTCTCACACTACATGATGGTCCATCCCCATCACCTACCCTCAGATTCACATCTCGGTCACCACTCGCTACAATCGACGTGTCAACCTCACCAATAACGTCGTTTGTGGGCATTCGTCTTAGTCTATCGTGGGCGTACTTGTAAGTTCGTTTGGAGTTTAGGACTTTTAGAACATAACGATTACCTAGTACCTCTGTTACCTTGAAAGGACCTCTAAACTTAGGATCAAGTTTGGTTTGGTTACGTTCTTCATTTTGCAGCAGCACAAAATCACCAACGGAAAATGGTATTATTTTATCTTTAGTTTTGCCAAATCGTACCTTATCATATGAAGCGCTTTTCTCTATATTCTCTACAGCTTGGGCTCTTACTTGCTCGATGTCAACCTGGGGTTCTTCATCTCCAACGAGTAAAATATCTAGAGGCCTTGCAACCTTACCAATAAGTAGTTCCAGTGGGCTAGCTTTAGTCACTCTACTCGCTGTACAATTGAGAGCAAGCTGAACATCGGGTAGAGCATCTTGCCATGAACGTGAACTGGTTTTGACGGCTGTCAACATATTCTTCAAAGTACTCATTACCCTTTCAACCTGGCCGTTAGCTCGTGAGCTACCTGTTGCTATTAAATGTAGCTTGATGTGAACGGACTCACGGTAGTCCTTGAATTCCTTGCTAGCAAAGCAGCGACCCTGATCATGATCAGCAATCACACGATTCGGCGCTCCAAACAAAGTTACACAGCTTGTTAATGCCCTGATACTACTAGCAGTGTCGAGGTATGATGTAACAATACGAACTTTGTGAACGCGTCAATGATAACAAAGATGTATTCCTTTTTCATGTTTTTACAGCTTAACTTGCCAGTTGCGTCAATATTTAGAGTATGCCACGGTATCGCGACCTTAGGGATCGGATGTAATTGCGCGGGAACTTTGCCTGAATGAGACTTAGAGATTTTACATGTAACACAATTAGCAACAAACATCTTTACAAACTTTGACATGTGTAATAATCACACAATTAGTGTTGGTTCATGTGGTTCATGTGGAATAATCACCAGTAATAATTACACAATTTACCAAGCGTTTTCTCCCATCCAAGATGCATCATAGACTCATGCGTTGTATTTACCACAGACCATCTCAAAGCTCTAGGTAAAATAGGCAGACATCTATTTCGATTATCGCTGTACTATGCGATGTAATATTCCAGATCGAATCTCATTGGTCTTAGCTAACTCTACACTTGACTCTACATTGGACTCTACACTTGACTCTACATTGGACTCTACACTTGACTCTACATTGGACTCTACACTTGACTCTACATTGGACTCTACACTTGACTCTACATTGGACTCTGCACTTGACTCTACATTGGACTCTACATTGGACTATTCACTTGACTTTACATATTTGAAAGTCACGTGGTCAGAGGTCATGTTAACCGATAGACCTTGGGCTAAAATCTCGCGACCAACAACTATGTCGTACTGTAAATGATCATCAGGTAAAACATGAAAAATTATGTTAACAGTTATGTCATCAATTTGTACACACGTTGAAATCTTTAGCAGACTGTTCACTGAAGTTTCATCAATACCGGTCATGGTAACCACAGTGAAAGTACGCTCACCAGTAAATTTAGGAAAAACAGATTCTCAAATAAGCGAACACTCGGCACCAGAGTCGTAACAGAACAAATATGACTCACCAGAGTAACGCAGAGAACCCGAAGGCGCATTCACAATGCACACGTCCACTCGCTTCTCCTTGGCTGGACCAGCTCCAGCACCACCAGCGCCTTGGTCCTTGTTCTTCCTCTGCGGGCAGTCGGATGCGTAGTGACCTTGCTCCCGGCAGTTAAAGCAGGTTATGCGGTCGGATCTCACTGTAAACTGGTTGCTCGAAGTAGATGTCTTACGGTCATCTTGCGTCTTTGAATCTCCTTTGTTGCGGCATTGAAAAGATCTATGGCCTAATTTTCCACAGTTGAAGCATTTGATAGACGCAGTAGATCCACTAGGTCGGTTCCTTTTTGCGTCGGGTCCATCTGGCTCGTTGCTCGATGGGTAAGTTCTCTTCAGAAAAGAAACAGCCTTCAACTCCTTTTGTAGGTGGTTGCGCGTCTTTATGTCAGTCGTTATAGCCAGTCTCTGAACACGCGGCTCTTGCTTTGAGATATGAGCCAAAACAGTGGCAATCGCTATCTGTTCTGTAGTCATTCCGTTCCATCTTGCCATTAACGACGTCATGAGGGTAGCGGCATAAGAAGCTAGGCACTCATTTTCATTCGGTTTCTTGTCACGCATGTTGATAAGAAAAGAAGCAGCAGTTTCAGGACAGTCATACCTTGCCACAAACAGGTCCTTAAAATCGCCCCACGTCATGCCAGAAAATGAAATAGACGACAGCCAGGATGATGCTTCGCCCTTGAGTGCGCGGCTTAAAGCGATCATTAGCGTTGATCCTTGACGGTGTTGGTCGCTTACACACATGTCTGCGGTTGTAATCCAAGCACGGGCATCAATTTCTCTTTTCTCCGGGTCAAAATCAGGCAGGCGTATCGAGCTCGAAGATGCGGGTAGTTTTATAGCTTGCAGTAGTGCCATAAAATTTTGATTTTGTTGCTCAAAAAGATAGCGCCATTTTTCTTCACCCGAGTCACTATTTTTTTTATGTAATTGTAGGTTATTTCGCTCACCGTTACAATTTTCTTCGCGTGGGTGATCTGGGTTGCATCCCACATCTGATGACGTCATAGGTTCCCGAGGCATGCCGTCCGGTGTGTCCGACATGATTCGAAATGCAAAATAACGACTTCACAGTGTAGTAGTTTATTACACAATCACACACAACCAGTTTCACAAAGTTTAAACAAGGGATTGCTTCGATATTGTAAGATTAATAACTATGGAAAGTATGGAAACGCGGCAAGTTCAACACAGTGGCTGAGTGGGGCTAGTGCTCTGCTCGGCGGTCGCAATAAGAATGAATCCAGCTCCGACCGACCCATCCGTCAGGCATTCCGTCCCATCAAAAACTACCCACTCAGCTATTCTGTCTTGACCTTACCCAAGTGACAGTGACATATGTCTACTTGACGTTTCCAACGATGACACTCGCTAACAGATGGCGTTTGAGACCGGAAAGTTACTTCAATATCACACGACGACTACTCGATCTCCGAAAAATGTATAAAAATTCCAGTATTTAAGAAACTGCAGAGTGCAGTTTTAAGACTTTTGCACAATGAGTTTTTTTATACTACTTGGAATGACAGATCAAGAAGATGGCCCACCTGATGTTTAGTGGTACCCTCTGCCTATGAACAGTGCATTACCTCAGGTCACGTCCACCTAGGACGCGCCCTATGTGGCATTCCACTGCGCCCGCCACCCTGAAACATAAAGATGAAAAGTCCCATGTGGCCGTAATTTCATCGGCACCCTTACCCTTCAAACCGGAACACAGCAATGCGAGCACTACTGCTTTGCGGCAGAAACAGGTATGGTGGTAGTACTTCCCCGGACGAACTCTTTCACAAAAAAGCTCTACTACTACTAACAGTTTTTGGCGTATAAAATTCATTGTGTAGAAAATTATCAGAGCAAATACGGGAAAATGTATTCCACTTCCAAAAGTCGTCTGTTCTTGCTCGTCTTATGACTTCTATCCATTTTTGTTTACCTTAGATTTCTTTTGGAAAGCTATAAGGTTAATTAACATGCCATTACATATTATATGCAATTACCTAAAGCGACGTGCTTAGCAATGTTTTGACGTAAATAATGCAAATTACAATTCTAAATCAGTACGATACCCCTAAGGCATCAGATTTTTTTGCAGTCTGTACCGGACCATCCGTCATGCGTGAAGTCTTGTCAAATATTTCGTCGCTGTAGTTGGAAAACTAAATAACTAATAACAACAACAAAACCAGAATTTACTGTTTTATTGCGTCAAAAATGGCAATAACTTTTTATCGTAACTAATTTTGCAGTCCGTGTTTTGATATGTTATAGATTGGTACTGTATCTATTTTTAAATTTAATGATAATACATTTTAGTTCTTTTGATTAAGAGAAAAAAATAAAAAAACTACTATGTATTTTTCCCTCGCCAAAGTTTTGAATAATTGATGCAGTTATTTATTGTTGCATGTCAATTGTTTAGTTTTCCTTCGTCAATGATTTCCACTGAGGTTCAAAGAGATAATGATAAGTGGCATTATTTAATATTCCCATAATAGTGAAATCATGAAATGATCTATTATTTACTTATTTGAATATAACAATCCTCCATGGGTATAGATTTAAATAATATTAAAATACATTTTAAAATAAAGCCAACTTATAATAAATAAATAAATAAATATTTCTGGACAGTTCACACAACATTATCTAGCCCCAAGCTAAGCAGAGCTTGTGTTATGGGTACTAGACAACTGATACACTTAATACAATATTAACATAGATAGATATTTATTATTATAAACAACCCAGAACACCCTGAACAAATATCTGCGGATCGCACAAGTATTTGTTCCGAGGCGGGAATCGAACCCGCAACCTCCTGCGCCGCAGGCGAACGTTCGCCCGCCGCGCCACAGAGGTCGTCTTCATAATCATTTCTTTTTATCAAGACTGAATATTAGAAAACTACTGAAACACCTACATTATTTTAGCAGACTTATAAATTCAAAGTAAGTGACATAACAAACTTATCATACGACTAATGCTTCTAAAATCAACAAAATGAAATCAATTTGTGGAACACAATAATTCTAAGTATCAAAAAGAAAAAGGTATGTCGACTAAAATTAAAACTATCTACGAGTATAAACTTGTGTCTGTTAACTTTCATTCAGAGTGGGGAACATTGAGATAATGTCCTGGGGCGTAGTCCTCCTTGTCGCTCGTCCTCTAGAGCAAGACGTTTCCATCGACATGTATGGGCCATCATAACCATGCAATAAAGTCGATTTCGCAAAATGTGTTACTTATGTAGTTTTCCTACTACACGACGATTTATAAGTTTTTTATCAATTGATGAAAATTATATTACAAAACCTTTACTTACGAATGAAATGCGATGCCTGAAGCTTTATTTGTATTTCTTGTGTTGTTTGCACTTGCAGAAAAGCACAGGAAGGCATTGTATCACCAAGGTATCTAATTTTGGTATTTTTCAGCATAGCTGTCACTCGTTGCCGTGACAAAGACTTACTGAAGCGAAGTGTACTAGCTAGGTCTGTTTAGAAGCTTCAAAACTATCGTTCCCTAAGGCCCGTCCATTCATTTTATTTACGTCGATGCCTACAAGTACATAGAAAATATACACAACATCCTGAAAAAATATCTGCTGATCGTACAAATATTTGTTCTGATGCGGGAATCGAACCCGCAACCTCCTGCGTCGCAGGCGAACTATCGGCCCGCTGCGCCACAGACGTCGTCAAACGTAATTCATGGTTTCCGACCATGAATTACGATTTTTTACATTTTACACAAGTATTTTATTTTATTTTAAAAGTATATTTTTATAAGTTCTGCTTAAAATCTAAAGTGAGACAACAATTTTTTTTTTAATATTTATAATTTGTCACAGGCCCCAGATGGTATAGTTATGCCCCTGTATGTATCTACACCACCTTACCTGATATATATGTTACTTGCATATCACAAAATTTCATATTTACCAAGTGCCCATTAAAATAAATATCAATTTTGTTAAAAAGCTCATAAAGGCGCCTTAGCCTGCCGAGTTACGTTTAATTTTTAAGTTTTATTTTACTAACTTTATTTTTCTGTTTAGCTTTAATAAGTAATTTGCTTTATGAGTAATAAAGATCCTTTAAAAATAAACACATTTAATAATATTATATGTTAGACTACAAAGGGTCTTTTTTTTTTCTTCTCTTTATTACGTTTTTTTGTGCACTACCTACATAAATGTATCCACTATACACAAAGGTTAGCTGGTAGAGAATGCTTCTTAGCATTAAGTTCGCCTGTGTACATTGTTTGTTTTGTGCAATAAAGAATATTCTTATTTCCACCGGCCTTACTGTATGCACCGACGACAGTTTTGAAATTTTATACGAGGTATACATACATACATTGGTTAAAATTCCATCAAAATTACACAAAATAACTCAGAAAAACACTAGGAAATTAAATAAAGTAAAAGTAGACGACGTCTCTTTTCAAAAATGGCGGAAAGAGAAAAATAGGTGTTCAGTATCGCGAGCGTACTTTCTGCAATAACAACGCCATCTCTTAGAGTTGTTGTAAACTAAATCAGTAACTAAGTTAACAGTATGTAGCAGGTTTGTGTGGGGTTGTGCTAAGATCATGGCGTTCTTTCAACCCTTAAACTTTCCTGAAATTGCTATAGATGTCGTTTCAGTCGCCTTGGTTTTGAAACTAGTATCTAATAACTACCACAGTAGCGCGGTGGGCAAGTAGCCGGTTGAAGTGCAAGTTCGATTCCCGCTGCGGGACAATACATAGGTACAACGTACATAAACTCACGCCTGTTTCATGGAGGGGTCGGCAGAGACCGCGAATTTCCACTTGCTACGATCCTGACAGGTCTATTCCATAGGTAGGTACCTTTTTCACTCTCATCACATCTAATGAGATGAATGAAGCAAAATGTTGCCTCATTCACTCTCATCACATTCTTGATACATGCTCGTCGGTTAAGGGTACTCTTGACCAGGTCTTATTCAAGGGTTTTTTTTAAATCTGGAGTTTAAAGAGCGTTATTAAATTAAAGAAGACGTAGTGATTAGGATTGAGAAAGGTATGCTTCGATGGTTTGGGCATTTAGAGAGAATGGACGATAGTAGATTGAAACGTGTACATAAGACGAGCGTGAATGGGACAGTGGGAAGAGGTCTTCCTTTTCCCACTGTCCCTTACCATGTATCCTTTCTAGACCACTATCGGTCATCCTTTCTAAATGCCCAAACCATCTAAGCATACCTTTCGCAATCTTAGTCACTACTTCTTCATTTTTCTTTACATCTTCTACGTATTCTTTAATTTCACAACGCTCTCTTATCACACTATTCCTCATTCTATCTCTCAGAGTTACTACACATAATTCTCAAAGCTCTCACCTCCACATTTGAGATAAAGTTAATTTTCTTACTTATCATCCATCATTCACAGCCTGACTTCACCCACTGCTGAGTCTAGGCCTCTCTGCCTGTGCCATTCCTTGTCCCGTGCCAGTCTCATCCAGGTTCGGCCGCGACGCATGCGATATCGTCTGCCCATCACGCTGCTGGACGACCAACGTTTCTGTACCCAGTTCTTGGGCGTCATTCAGTTAGCGCCTTACTCTACCTATCGTCACCTCGTACTCTAAACTAGAAACTTTTTTACTCATAACAAAGTTTATTACTACTGTTATCTATTATATAAAAATTATATAAAAATAAGTCGGGTTTTCCTGCCTGACGCTATAACTCCAGAACGCACGAACCGAATTCCACGGTTTTGCATTCGTTGGAAAGGTCTCGGGCTCCGTGAGGTCTATACGTTTTTTTTTTTTTTATTTTCAAGTCGTGTTAGTTACACCGCTTGTAACTCAAGAATGGGTGAACCGATTTGGCTGAAAATTGGTAGGGAGGTAGCTTAGAAACAGGAGATAGGACATAGTGGGAGGGGTAGGGGGGGGGGGGGGGGGGGTCACCGGGGGCTACCCGTGCGAAGCCTGGGCGAGTCGCTAGTTATCTATAAAATCTTATTTTGTAAATTTGACGACCTTGAAATGTTTCACAAAAAATGGCTTAGTCAAATTATCTTAAGTTCTTGTAATGGAAAAAAAGGTAATACCAAAATGATGAATAAAATTCTAAGTAGTTTTAGTATTTAGTGCAAATCACTCTCCAATCACTAGATACTAAATGAAGAGTGAATAAATAAGCTATGGACTGCGCCTGAGTGAGCATTGAACAGAGGATGAACATCAACGGCAAGTGTAGAAAATTATACAATCATCCTCAAATTAAAATTATACAAGCATCTGCAAATGAAAATTATACAAGCATCTGCAAATGAAAATGATACATGCATCTACAAATGAAAATTATACAAGCATCTGCAAATGATAATTATACAAGCATCTGCAAATGATAATTATACAAGCATCTGCAAATGATAATTATACAAGCATCTGCAAATGATAATTATACAAGCATCTGCAAATGAAAATTATACAAGCATCTGTAAATGAAAATTATAAAAGCATCTGCAAATGAAAATGATACAAGCATCTACAAATGAAAATTATACAAGCACTTGCAAGTGAAAATTATACTAGCATCTGCAAATGAAAATGATACAAGCATCTACAAATGAAAATTATACAAGCACTTGCAAGTGAAAATTATACTAGCATCTGCAAATGAAAATGATACAAGCATCTACAAATGAAAATTATACAAGCACTTGCAAGTGAAAATTATACTAGCATCTGCAAATGAAAATGATACAAGCATCTACAAATGAAAATTATACAAGCACTTGCAAGTGAAAATTATACTAGCATCTGCAAATGAAAATAATACAAGCATCTACAAATGAAAATTATACAAGCATCTACAAATGAAAATGATACAAGCATCTGCAAATGAAAATGATACAAGCATCTGCAAATGAAAATGATACAAGCATCTGCAAATGAAGATTATACAAGCATCTGCAAATTAAAATTATACAAGCATCTGCAAATGAAAATTATACAAGCATCTGCATATGAAGATTATACAAGCATCTGCAAATGAAAATTATACAAGCATCTGCAAATGAAAATTATACAAGCATCTGCAAATTAAAATTATACAAGCATCTGCAGATGAAAATTATACAAGCATCTGCAGATGAAAATTATAAAAGCATCAAAAATTAAAATGACTAAGGCTTAATAGGTTTACAGTATGTCTATAATGAGCTCTAAATTTTTAAGTTTTTGGTTAGATTTCTTTCAGTTTTCAAGAAGAAAAAAAAGCTTTGTAGTGTAATAATAATACAGTACACTGTTTGAATGACTTTACTCGATAAAAGGGCGTCTGGTCGAAACTACGCTTGACCCGAGAGCTGGCTCTTATCTGGCTCAACGCATTAGTATTGAAAGAAACAAATAAACTATTATTCTATACAAACAAAGACACTCACCAACAAAAAAGCAAACAAAATAGGAACTATATAAAAATTAACACAAAACAAATTACACAGAAACAAAAAATAAGGCGATTTGTGTGTGTGCCTGACATAATCTACAAAAGGGTCCTCAACTCAGCGTTTGCTAGGCCGCGTTAGCAACCCAGCCCTGATCAGCGGGACTAGTTTGCTAGGCCGCGTTAGCAACCCAGCGCTGATCAGCGGGACCAGTTTGCTAGGCCGCGTTAGCAACCCAGCGCTGATCAGCGGGACCAGTTTGCTAGGCCGCGTTAAGCAACCCAGCGCTGATTAGCGGGACCAGTTTGCTAGGATGCGTTAGCAACCCAGCGCTGATCAGCGGTATCAGTTTGCTAGGCCGCGTAAGCAACCCTGCGCTGATCAGCGGGACTAGTTTGCTAGGCCGCGTTAGCAACCCAGCGCTGATAATCGGGACTAGTTTGCTAGGCCGCGTTAGCAACCTAGCGCTGATCAGCGGGACTAGTTTGCTAGGCCGCGTTAGCAACCCAGCGCTGATCAGCGGGACTAGTTTGCTAGGCCGTGTTAGCAACTCAGCGCTGATCAGCGTGACTAGTTTGCTAGGCCGCGTTAGCAACCCAGCGCTGATCAGAGGGACGCGTCTGTTTGGTACTGATTTGGATCAGTTGAGCTACCTTTAGATCGTTGTCAGCGGTCTTCGGGTAGCGTCCCTAAGATGCTGGCTGCATTGCCACGCTGAATGGCAATACTGATGCGTTGAGCCAGAATTATCTATCTATGTAATGTATTGTACAATTTGTACATAGTATATCAGTTATCTAGTATCCATAACACAAGCTTTGCTTAGTTTGGGGCTAGATAATGTGTGAACAGTAAAAAAAAAAACTCACGACACCACCAGGTTAGTGCTTATTGTTAAGGCAAATAGTGATTCCGAGGCGAGAATCGAACCCGCAACCTCCTGCGTCGCAGGCAAACCTTCGCCCGTCAAGGATTTTTATTGGGGTTTGGGTAGGACCTACAAATCTTGATTTTTACTTTTATTTTGCATTCAACCGCGACACCCTAAATAAAACCTTGTAACCCTCTTGGTCACGATATTGATATTAAAATACATGCCCGTTTGCACTAAACGTTAGTTAGGCTTGTCCTAGTTAAGGTGGGGTATAACGCAAAATTACCAATCTTAGATTAGTGTTTTCACTGACTAAATCAAGTACAATATTCAAATTATAAATATGCATGGATACTACATTATAATACCGAGGGATCACTGTACAATAAACACGTAAGGACAAAAAATTCTCGATAAAAAACAAACACAAAGTTAGGTCTAACTTTTGGCTAGATTCGATTGTTTGTCAATATGGTACAGATTATTAGGTCAAAAATTGGATAAATAAAATAAATACAATAAAACGGAGGGTTCAAACACGGGGTTTTTTAAAATTATCTTTATTTCACGAGATCTATACAGGATGGGGCAAATTTTTGGCCCCTTACTTTGGCCAAAACTTACGATTTCATTTGGTATGTTACCTTGGGAAAAGTGATCCTGGTTGAAAATAGAGTCGAAAAGAGACCAACATGTTTTTTTTGACAAATGTTATTTTTAGGGTCAACCGTACTTTTTTTCAAAAATCTAAAAATGGCAATATTTTTTTCTTCAAAATAAAATAGAAGGTTCTTAAGAACAAAACCTTCTAACTACAAAAGAAAAGGTACAAAAAGGGTAAGGGGCCAAAAATTTGCCCCATCCTGTATGTATAAAACAAAGTCACACCACTTATAACTCAAGAACGGGTGAACCGATTTGGCTGAAAATTGGTGGGGAGGTAGCTTAGAACCAGGAGATTGACATAAAGGGGAGAGTAGGAGGGGGGGGGGGGGGGGAGTCCACCGGGGGCTACCCGTGCGAAGCCGGGGTGAGTCGCAGTATTCAATAAAACAGCTTTTTCGAGCGACGCGTGGCGTTTTATTTGTATTAAGATTTCTGCCTGGCGGTGGCGCAGTTTTAATGGAGGTAGGTTCCTGTTCTTAATGACTCTCCTTCCATTAATAATCAGAGATCGGTATCTAATTAAAAACAAAATAGATTTGTAATGATTTGATGATGTTTTGAGCTCAGGTCATTGAGTACATACAAGGTCATCCAGCGATTCTACCACGATGACTTACCATCGGCAAATTGAAGGTAAGTGGTGTATTCGTCATTTATTTATTTTTAACCGACTTCAAAAAAAGGAGGAGGTTTTCAAGTCGAACCCACTTTTTTTTTTTTTTTTTTTTTTTTTTTTATAGTTTAATGTATAAGTGAATGAATAATGCTGGACAGTTCACACAACATTATCTAGTCCCAAGGTAAGCAGAGCTTGTGTTATGGGTACTATATAACTGATATACTTAATCATCATCATCGTCATCAGCCCACACTAGTCATAGGCCTCTCCCAATACGCGCCACTGAGCCCGGTGTTCGGCTCTTCTCATCCACTCTCTGCCTCCGCCTCTCGTAGGTCATCGCTGCACCTAGCCAGAGGGCGCCCCACACTACGCGGTCTCCACTCAAGAACTCGCTTACCCCAACGGTTGTCGGTTCTTCGGCATATTATGACCAGCCCATTGCCACTTCAGCTTGCTAATCCGGTGGGCTATGTCAATGTATATACTTTTTTTTTTTTTTTTTTACTAATGAATGACGGAACAAGCAGATGGCCCAACTGATGTTAAGCGGTAACCTCTGCCTATGAATAGTGCATTACCTCATAGGACACGTTCACCTAGGACGCACCCTATGTGGCATTGCAATGCGCCCGCCACCACCCTGAGACATAAAGATGAAAAGGCTCATGTGCCTGTAATTTCACCGGCACCCTTACCCTTCAAACCGGAACACAGCAATGCGAGCACTACTGATTTGCGGCAGAAATAGGTATGGTGGTAGTACTTCCCCGGACGAACTCTTTCACAAAAAAGCTCTACTACTACTAAAACTTATGTACTTATGTACTTAATACAATACATTAAATAGATACATTAATTTTTATTATACATAGAAAATACCCAGAAAACCCTGAAAAAATATCTGCAGATCGCCCAAATATTTGTTCTGAGATGGGAATCGAACCCGCAACCTCCTGCGTCGCAGGCGAACCTTCGCCCGACGCGCCACAGAGATCTTTAATGTTTGTTACCTCATAATATCTCTGTCATTTATGAACCAATATGGAGTATTTTTTTTTTTAGTTTACTCGATATGTTTCCAGATTGTTCCCATTTTCACCAAAATCTGGTTCTGATGATGGAATCCATCAGGAATTGAGGGAACTCTTCAAATATTATAGGCAAACATATAGCGATTTCGGTATTGTCAGCAACAAGTCAAGCATGTGCATTCAGAAAGTTCCATTTGATGAAGTGGAACTGATGAAGAAGACCAGAGATGGCCATTGGAACTTCTCTATGATAAGTTTTTCACGGGCGATAAGGGTGACTTACCGATATCCGATTGAGCTGAAATTTGTCATACCTGTCAAGTACCGATGGCAATACAATATGATGGTGACAGCGAGCTGATCTGATGATGGAGACGGAAGGTGGAGAACGGAACTACTCGATGGATAATAGTAGACTGGCCGTGTTTAGGCTCATTTTGACCAGAACACGGTGACGATCACTAAATAAATGAAAATTTACTCTGAAAATGCTATTTCCATTAAGAATTATTCCATTTTAGTAAAAGAGCTTTTTTGTGAAAGAGTTCGTCCGGGGACGTACTACCACCATACCTATTTCTGCCGCAAAGCAGTAGTGCTCGCATTGCTGTGTTCCGGTTTGAAGGGTTGCCGGTGAAATTACAGGCACATGAGACTTTTCATCTTTATGTCTCAGGGTGGCGGGCGCAGTGCAATGCCACATAGGGCGCGTTTTAGGTGGACGTGACCTATGTGATAATGCACTGTTCATAGGCAGAGGTTACCGCTTAACATCAGGTGGGCCATCTGCTAGATACGTCATTATAAAAAGTATAAAAAAGAAAAGTTTCGCGAGCGAGAGCACCTTAAATCATTTAGAGCCTGTACTATGACAACGCAGGTTTAAATAAGTGGTTCTAATGCACACGGTGCCATCGAAGTGGTCTGATGTTGTAGGGACCGGAACTGCGTCATAAAAAAATGTATTTTAGTATTGATTTTTGGGCTTATTATAATTGTTAAGAGATGCATTCTGGCTATAAATTATTTTGATGGTAATATACTGCGTTCAGTCCAGTCGTATGTTATGTATTGTCAGAAGTCATATTTTGTAGTCTCGTCGTTGTGTCAATAAATGTTTTTTTTTTTAACTATTGTAGACCTCTGTTTGAGCACGATCTCACCTGTTGGTAAGTGACGATGTGGGCGAAGATGGAGCACAAATGTCTAGAAGCCTTGAAGAGAACCAGACTTTTCAGGAAAGACATTCATTCACGACGTTTGACAGTATCGAGGTGGTTGTCTCGTCTGTTTCATTTGTTTATAATTTTGATAAAGTTGTGTGTAAAGTTACGCTAACTACAAGTGTTATATACTGTCGTAAAGTTACGCTAACTACAAGTGTTATATACTGTCGTAAAGTTACGCTAACTACAAGTGTTATATATTGTCGTAAAGTTACGCTAACTACAAGTGTTATATACTGTCGTAAAGTTACGCTTACTACAAGTGTTATATACTGTCGTAAAGTTACGCTAACTACAAGTGTTATATACTGTCGTAAAGTTACGCTAACTACAAGTGTTATATACTGTCGTAAAGTTACGCTAACTACAAGTGTTATATACTGTCGTAAAGCTGATTTTATAAGCTTTGTAGTGGTGGTTTTGTGAAACACAAGGACATAAAAACCAGTGAGTTACAAACAAAAACATTTTGCGCAATCATTTCTACCGCACTAGGATAACTCACGGGCGGCCCGCTGTGACGTAGTCGCTGTCATTGTTCGCCTGCATACTTGCCTGATACCTACATACCTGCCTATCAATTATTACGGCGTGCATTATTTGCTCCTAATTATGTCTATTATGCCAAATACCTGTATCGGTTGCAAGGGGTCACTCCTAGATAAGGAATCCATGTGTTGCCAGGCTTGCAACCAGACGTATGACTTGCAGTGTGCTGGCGTCTCCCCAAAGCGATTTAAATCATTTAGTAAAGAGAAGAAGGGCAAATGGTCTTGTCCTGAATGTATTTGTAATCGGCCTAAGCCAAATGCGGATAACACCCCCGTGCACTCCACTTCGTCAAATCTCCAATGCACTTCTTCCCCATCAAAGATGGTTCTACCTACTGGGTCGGAGGAGTCCTCGTCCAGCTCTTCTAATGTTACTGTGCGAAGGAGCTCACCAGCTGTGGGTTCGTACATCACTGAGGAACGACTTAGGGAGATATGGAGAGATGTGATGAAAAAGGATTTGAGGTCTGTGATAGATTCTTCAGTCAGGGATCTCTCTGGTCAGCTGAAAACAATCAATGGCCAGTGTACTGACTTTCAGGACTCCTTGACGTTTGTTGGTCGACAGTACGATGATCTACGGAAGGAAATTGCTGACCTAAAGCATCTTTTTAGTAATACTTCTTCAGAAATGAAAGGGTTGAAGGATGAGAATAAATCGCTTAAGATGAGTCTGTTGTTGAAATAGCTGGTATTCCTGAGAGTAAGGACGAAATAACCACTGCTCTTGTGATGAAAGTAACCGAACACATTGGAGTTGCTCTTGAACCTTTGGACATTGAGTTCGCCCACCGAGTGCAGCCTCGAAGCACCGTGAATGCATCCCATGCTCGTCCTATTGTTGTCCGGTTTAGGCAGCGTATTTCCAAGGACCGGGTGGTAGCTGCAGCTCGTAAACATCGCAACATGACTGCTAGAGATATGGGAATTGGAGGCGAAAGTAATAAAATATTTGTTAATGAACATTTAACTAAAGAGAACAAGATTCTGCTTGGTTTATGTAAACGGCAGGCCAAAGAGGCAAATTATAGGTACATTTGGACAAAAAACTGCCGAATTTATGCACGAAAAAACGACATTTCTCCTCCACTTCTGATAAACTCGTCGGCAGACTTAGTCAAAATTGTCTAAGTGGTGGTTGTACCTGTTTATATTGTTCAATCATTCTTCATTATTATAAATATGTTAAGTGTACTACTACTGTAACTGTTATAAGCATCAACACTATTAAAATTTTAATATTATTACAAAACATAAACAACCTTCTGAATAAAAAACACACTAAGTATTATGATTACACACACACTGATATTACACAACTACTGATATATTATTTACACACTATTCTTACATTATATGCATTAATATTATTTCAAACGAATATTACTTCTAAAAATATATTCAATAAAAATATAAAAATAAAAAAATATTCTAACTACAAAGCTGTGTCTTGTTCTAGAACTTGTCATAGTTTTATTGTTTTGCTGCATTGGAAGATATACTCCTGTTCATGTATAAATATACCTAACTATCACTTGCGTAATAATGTATGGAGAGTTTTGGATTGTAAGAAATGGATGATAATGGTAAAATGTTAAAGATTTTTTATCAGAATGCCCGGGGGTTGAGGACAAAAACTAATGATTTTTATAGAAATTTGTTACTACTAGAGTATGACTTAGTAGTCATTACTGAGACATGGCTTTGTGACGGAATATTAGATGCTGAGCTCTGTGATAAAAAATATAATGTAATACGTAGATATCGGGGATCACTGGGAGGAGGTATAATGTTATTATTTAATCCTCAGTTACAAGTCCGTGTAAGGTCTGAATGGGAACGTGATGATCTCGAGAGTCTTTGGGTAACTGTTCCTGCATTGTTTATATACCTCCTAATTCACTATTATCACCACGTATACAGATATTCTTAGAGGTTCTGTCTGTGGTGTGCAGTTCATCCTGTGGTTCATTCATCATATTAGGTGATTTCAATTTGCCTTGTATTTTCTGGGTTTCAGGTGAACCAAAAGTACTGCGGAAGGGGCTTGTTGAGGTACAGAACTCGGCATCAGATCTCATTGCACAATTTTCTTTTTTAGACCTATTGCAATACAATATGATTCCAAATAAATTTAATAATATTTTGGATTTGGTTGTGTCTGATTTGTCTCTGACTGTATGCAACTCTACATCATCCTTGGTTAAGGAGGATCCTGCCCATCCTTCCTTACGTATAATAGCCTCAGATTTTCTGATTCCTCCGCTGAGACCTCGTGCTCGTAATGTATATCAATTTAAGCGTGGGGATTACAGTAATATTCATGATTCCCTTATTAAACATGATTGGTCGTTTATTAAAGATGAGGTTGATATTGAACAAGTGGTTTGTCTGTTTTATGAGGTCTTGTATGAAGTTATTAATAAATTTGTACCTCTGGTCCGTTGTCATGGTTCATATAGTTACCCAATTTGGTATAGCAGAGCTTTAATCAAAGTTATTTAAGAAAAGTCAAAAAAAACATCAGGACTGGAAAAAATACAATAATCCTGTTGATTATGCAGATTTTGCTGAACTCAGGGTGAAACAAAAGGTATTACAGACTGAGTGTTATCAGGCTTATGTAAATTACTCCCAGGAAAAGATTAAGTCACATCCTAAATACTTCTGGTCCTATGTTAAATCTAGGAGGAAAGGTAGCTCTTGCTATCCTCAACAGATGACCTTTGTTGACAAAGTAATTAATGAGCAAGTTGATATTTGCTCTGCGTTCAACGAGTTCTTTATGGGTAATTTTAACAAACCTGCAGATCAGTACAATACTGGTTTGTTAGATGATGATTCTCATCATAGTACAATACATTCAATTTGTATAAATAATACTGATATTTTGATAGTGATGAAAGACCTTGACGTTGCAAAGGGTGCAGGTAGCGACAATATTCCTCCTTTATTTTTCTATAGATGTGCGGATTCACTTTCTTCTCCAATTGCGTTAATTTTGAATAAATGCCTTCAGGTGGGATATTTCCGGAGCATCTGGAAAAAGGCTCACATAGTACCAGTGCATAAGAAGGGTTCAAAGATTCCTATTGAAAATTACCACCCTATATCATTGCTTAATGTAATTAGTAAAATGTTTGAGCGTGTTGTTCATACTCATGTATATCCCATTATATCAGCCTCTATTCCTGTTGAGCAGCATGGTTTCGTAAAAGGCCGATCGACGGCAACTAATTTGGGCGTGTTCCTGGAGCAAGGGTGTGATGGTATGGATGGTGGATCTCAGGTGGATGTGATCTACACGGACTTCGAAAAGGCGTTCGACCGTGTAGATCACGTCATACTTTTGCGTAAACTTTTTGAGCTTGGTATACGTGGCAATTTGTTGAGATGGATGGAATCGTACTTGCGGAATCGATCTCAGGCAGTTGTTGTTGGCGGTTTTTGCTCGGACTTCGTGAGGGTACCGTCTGGTATTCCACAAGGTTCAATTCTTGGGCCTCTTTTGTATGCTTCCTACTTGTATGATGTTGGCAAATGTCTCCTTCATGCTAGATTTCTCATGTATGCTGATGATACCAAGATTTACATGAAAATTAAGAACTCTGCGGATTGTACCATACTTCAAGCTGATCTAGATAGACTTTGTTGCTATTATATTGAAAATCGTATTGGTATAAACACTGGTAAATGTCATTATATGTCCTTTACTCGGAAAAGACTGCCAACGGAGTTTGAGTATGAGATTAATGGAGCTAAGCTGGTTAAAATGACATTAGTGAGGGATTTAGGAATAATGATGGATGCAAAGTTATTATTTTCAGATCAAGTAGCTAGTATTGTAAGTAAAGCATATAAAAGTTTAGGATTTATCTTAAGAGTAAGTCGCCCTTTCTCCGATGTTGGTTGTCACAAAAACTTATATTATTCTTATGTCCGAAGTATTCTTGAGTACTGTAGCATTATTTGGTGTCCTCTTTATGCTAAATACGTTCAGAGTATTGAGAGTATACAGCATAAGTTTGTTAAGCACTTAAACTACCGATGTTACCAAAGTTTTAATGACTATGGAGAATCCTGTTGTTATCATCATCTCGTAACTCTAGAAAATCGTCGCAATCTAACAGATATGTCGTTTCTACATGGATTATGTATTGGGTTTATTGACTGTCCCAAGTTGATTTCCAAGACCTTATGCTTTTGCTGTCCAAGAACTAGAACAAGACACACTAACTTATTTGCAGTTTCTCAATCTCGCTCTAAATATGCTCAAAATTCACTTGTCTGTAGGATGCATCGTAAGTATAACAAAAACTTTTGCTCTGTCGATATTTTCAACAGTAGCAGGAGGGTATTCAGGCGTGGAATCGGTGAAGTTTTTGATGGATCTGGCTAGCCTAACACGTGCCTACTCGCAGTCATTGCGTAAGTTGGATAACATGCAGTGACTGAGTGGATGCGTGTGGGGCTGGATGACTTTATTCCGTTTTCTATTGATTTCATGCTTGGATTTCTTGCTGCTGTCTGGAATGGTTGATTGATATTTTATGTGTGGGTAGTTATTCAACTTTTTATGGTGTTTATAATATGTATATAGTTATAGTATATAGTTATGGTTATATATATAGGTACCTTATTATATTTATGATCCAACTCTTTAAATTCTTACGCGTACCTTGATAACTTTGTTTTGTTTTGTATTTTTTATTTTCGTACCTTTTTTATATATATTCTCATTATACCTATGCATATCTTTTGTAAATTTAACTTTCGTTATTAATATTCAGGTTGTTATATTGTTCTACACCTTTGTCTGTCAAAAATTAAAAAAAAATTAAAATGTAAAACCGTTATTGGCCTTAGGATTAGTTTGTAAGTATTTGTTGTATTATATTAAGGGCTGTGGTTTTTATTCAATAAATAAATAAATAAATAAAATAAAGACAGACGACGGTTGTGTATTCCACTCCTTAGCAGTTCGGATTATAAAGGTAGAACTGAAACTTTTAGAAAGAATAGCGGGTATACTAATGCCTGATGTGAACAGACAAGTCATTCCACAGATGGACAGCGCGCACTGTAAAGGATTTGCTAAAAAAAATGGGATGTTGACACCCTGGCTCATGAATTCTTGTCCCACATTCTTGATGCGACAGCGTGGCCCACATGTGAAACCTTCTGTCAACCCGGCCCAAACTAATCGTAGACACAGATTAAGTAATAATGATTATGGTAAACTGGAGAAGGTACAGTCAGTAAAATAATTTCTTATCACAAAAATATGTTTTATTATTAATCAAGACACATCATAAAGTATACATAGCACATTATAATTATAATATAATGATATATAAGAACAGAACTTTCATTATCAGTGTCCCTACCCCACAAACAAAACTCCAACTATCTGTCTTTCAGCGAGATAAAATATTAATAAAACTAAAATCCCCAAATCTCAAAAATATCCATAATCAAAAATCTCCAAATCTCAAAAATCTCCAGAACTAAAATAATCCCCAAAATTAAAAAAACACCCAAAATATCAAGAAAAAAATCTCAATAATCCCGAGTCTAAAACCAAACCCAAACCCAGTCTCTCAAAAATCTCAAAAATCCCCAAAAGCTCAAAATATACAAATCTCAAAAATACCTAAAATCTAAAAATCTAAAATACCTAAAAACAAAATCTTTAAAATTTTCATAAAGTTACGACTATACACCACGTACTTTACTATTATCCTGCTGAATTTTTCTAAAATGATACCAAGGCACAGTAATTTAAATTCTATAATGTTTAAAATGTATAAAATCTAAAAAAAATAGAATTTTTACGTTATCTGCAGGGATTTGTCCTTATGATCACAGAAAATAAATCGGTTATCAGGTGAGAGACACCGGGTATGAATGAAACCAAAATCAACAATAAAAAACAACAATCAGCTAATAAAAAATCAACATTAAAAAACCAGGTACAGTAATATTTCTAACGCTCATACAATGATAAATATGTGCTTAAATAAGGGCTTGACATGCAAAATCGACTAGACTATTACCACAAATAACATAATTGTAATTCAACGTTTACACTTTCATACAATTATTATTCTTACATACATGCATTCACAGTTTAATTTTGCACAGATTTAACCCGATGATTTTCTTTGACTGCTCTGTGCTTGCTTTATTTTAACATTTCTAAGCATAGTGCACACATTTGTCTCGTTTTTCATAGTACGTATAGGTACTTCTAATTAATTATTTGATGTTAAATTACAGAAAACTATGATATTAGTGATCACAGGGACCCACATATATCGATTTTGAGGATAAATAAAAAAAATAAAAAAATGCTGGACAGCTCAATCAATCAATCAAACAAATCAATCAATCAAATTGTTTAATTGCTACAAATAGTGTTACAAAGATGTTATAATTTTTTTTAAAGTACCAACTATTTCTACCACTATAGGCATGCAAAAATTACATTTTAAAATATATTATTAAATTCCCAATACACACAACACAACACAACAGCACACAACATTACCTAACCCCAAGCTAAGCAGATCTTGTGTTATGGGTACTAGATAACTAATATACTTAATACAATATATTACATACCTAGACAGATATTTTGTATTATACATAGAAAATACCCAGAACACATATCAAATGAACAAATATCTGCGATCGCACAAATATTAATTAGGATAATATAGTAACCAGCGAGAGATGATAAAAAAATACCTACTCAATTATTTTACTGTTATAATGGATTTAGTTGGTAGGTACTTACTTCAAGCAAGACGAACGAATTTTTGCTATCAACGAACACTTGCTCACAACTCACGCACGATCTATGTTAGCCAACCACTTAGACAAGACTAAAATGGCATGCAAAAGATAGTACAATTTAAAATGTAATTAGGGTAACCAATCAGCAGGACACACTTTTTTACCTGAACCCTTTTTTCCAAGGACATTTCACGCTCATGATGCTATTGTCCTACTATACAGATGGGTTGTTACTTCTTAGAATAATGCTACTTAGGTAACAACGAACTGTTGCATTTTTTTAAACTAGTAGTTCTACACATTTTATAGAAGCAATATATTAAATTAATTATAAATGTATTAAGTTTTTGCTCTGACTGTACTTACAATGTACGTTTGTTCCCACAAAATGGAATGGGCCATGTAGTCAACGAAAAACTACATATTTTGGCTATTAATATCCTGGCCCATCGCCGTGGGCCAGGACGTCAACGAAAATAATGAAAAATGGGACGCGCTGACGTTGGGCCGCGTAGCGTGGGCCAGGCTGTCAACATCCCAAAAAAAGGTGTTGTTGGAGTCTTCAACAGAAGAGTAATGGAAGAGCGCACATTGAAGGACTGGGAATGATGCAAGTGCACAGAACATATACAAGAGTTCGAATTAATCTTTGATAAGCTGGAGAGGAAAGAACAAATAAAATTGTATTCCTTATATAGGTAGATAGAGATAGATAGATAGATAAAACGTTTATTTGCATCTCCAATCACACGCGTACATTCTAAACAAATAAAAGACAGTGCACTAAAAACTAGATAATAAAACCATCGTTACACAAAAACAAAGCAATGCACTAAAATACAAATTTAAGCCATATAAAAACTATAACTAAAAGTACGTGTGTGTTGCAGCATCACAAATGGGTCATCTTTATTTCTTACAAGCAGCGCCCCGCGGTTTCACCCGCGTAAGTCTCGATCCCGTGGGAATATCGGGATAAAAATATGCCTATGTGTTATTCCGGGAGTCCAGTTATATCCATTCCAAATTTCATTCAAGTCCATCAAGTAGTTTTTACGTGAAAGAGTAACAAAGATACATCCATCCTTACAAACTTTCGCGTTTATAATATTAGTAGGATTGTTATGAGGATATGAGCATTCCGGCGAAAACGAATCAGAAACCACTTGAGCCTAGCGTGATACTCTGACACGTGATCATAAGGCGGGAATACACATGCCTTAGGCTGGCACACTTGCATAACAGTTCCTTGCATGTGCCACCTATTGTCATGTGTATACACTAGCTGGCCTGTATCTGGCAAGCTAGTAGATTGAAAGCAATTTGATTAACTTGCATGCAATATGAGGAAAAAATGCGAGGAGCTGCAAAACCGGAATAAGTTAACGCACGCGACAGCTACAGGCATGGAACAATTCATCAAATTTATCTGGAAGCAATCTTAAATGATTTCTGTAACCACCTATACCTTCTTGTCGCATTTCTGTAAGCAGACATTTACTTACTCCGTAGTTTTCCCTTCTGGAAATCCAATTTTTTTATCAAAATTCGTCTTCTTCTTTTCTTCTTTTTTTCTCTCATTAATTTAGCCACACATTCTATTGCTAGTGGCAATACGATAGTATTTAATTCATTTCGAATGTTGTCCATTGCAAGCTCAACTGAAACGTGAACAAGAATGCAAGTGTGCAAGCTAACAGTCATGTGTATACGTCTTAGAAATACAGGCATGCAAGGACACAAATTGCATGCAAGTTTAACTTGCAAATGTATTCACTGTGTGCCAGTTACTTCTACATGCCGTTAACTAATATGCAAGCTACTGATCCGTTTTACAGGCATGTGTATTCCCACCTATATTTTAGTAAGCCAGATTTGAATTGGATGCAAAGATTTTGAAGGCGCTCTAGTTTATTGAGTTGCTCTTCTGTAAGATCAGGGATGCTGGCGTATATTGTACTTCAAGAGATTCAAAATAATTTATTTTGTAGGTAGTTATTACAGCGGTTATGGTATCAGAATACACAATTAACAAAATCAGTTACTAGTGTTCATTGTGAGGTAGGGCTGCACCATCATCGACACCGAATAACTTGGCTATTGGCTTAAATGTATGCCTTGTGCCGCGAATACACATGCTAGTGCCACGGATTATTGAAATGAAGATTCTTGACCTTAGCCAACCCAACACTACACTTAAGAACCTATTCCAGCGGTCAGCGATTGCAACTCCAAGATGTTTAACAAAGGTAGACATTTGTGGAGCGAAGACTCCAACGGATGCAACAAGTGGAGTGAATGTTGCATGTCGCATTTCACAAGCGCTTGGGTACTTCCTTCTCTTTTCTTCTTCAGCGGATTTTAGTACGGATGCGACGGGGCGTGAGATAGAAGGTGCGTTAGTTTCTACGACACGGATATCAAATAACGCCTCCCTCTGAGCGTCCCATACGCCGCGGCGAGAAAGGTCTCCACTACAGTACTTAATGTCAGCAATACCTTAAAACAGAAACAACAAGCCACCGCAAACATTAAATCTAATATTGCGCATTTGTAACTCTTTTACGCATACAAATTATGATTTGAAACAGGATCAATTATTCAATTATAAGTGTCATTTGATATTAATTTCTTATTATCCGTTTTTTATTCGAAGAAAGATGGCCTTCTTAGATTAATTTAAATGCCATGTTTACGTTTAATATTTTTACTGTAAACTTTATGTAAATATTATTCAATCCCTTCCGGAATAACTAGATTTTTCTAATAATTATAAACTGGGTGTTATTGAAGCTCCTAAGATCTCAATATCAGTGTGCACTGATTACCAGGTTTCGTGATTTTCTTGAAGAAAATACTCAGAATTTTCCGAAAAAGCTCTTGAAAATTATCATCGTCATTCATTATCATCGTAGCAGTTCGTTAAATCCTCCTCCAGCGTGCAGGAGTTTTTTTTTTCTTTTCTTTTCTTTGAATGACGTTTCAAGCAGATGGCCCACCTGATGTTAAGTGGTACCCTCTGCCTATGAACAGTGCATTACCTCATAGACCACGTCCACCTAGAATGCACCCTATGTGGCATTGCACTGCGCCCGCCACCCTGAGACATAAAGATGAAAAAGGGTCATGTGCCCGTAATTTCACCGGCACCCTTACCCTTCAAACCGGGACATAGCATGTGAGCACTACTGCTTTGCGGCAGAAATAGGTATGGTGATAGTACTTCCCCGGACGAACTCTTTCACAAAAAAGCACTACAGCTACTAAAGTAGGGAGTCAGGATGGGTATACAAGGGCGTGTGGCATGGTTTGGAACACGTATTGCGTCGCGGAGGCTGCGATCATACCCCACTTGCTGTGATTACACCTGCAGCGGCCGACTTGACTTGCACTGGCCAGGGTAGTTGGTGACCAGGGGGTAATTCCTACGCAGGGTCTATCAAGCCAGGTAGAGGGGCTTTTTTTAACGTCCATTTAGACGAGCATCACTTGCAGTAGTTGCAAAAGCTGTTGCTAAAAAAAACTGTAAATGGCAAATGCATAAGCCATGAGCCGCAAATTATGAAGAAAAAAAAGCGGTCAAGTGCGAGTCGGACTCACCCATGAAGGGTTCCGTAGCAGCAAGTAACATATTATATAAAAGTTCTTGTAGTTCGTTGTAACTTTGATCGATGTTTGATTGTGTATTAAAAAAAATCTATTTACTAGAGCTCGTTCAAACCAATTTTCGGTGGAAGTTTACATGGTTTAGTTTTGAATGTACATCATATACCTATCAGGGTGGGGGGGGGGGGCACATTTTACCACTTTGGAAGTGTCTCGCGCGCAAACTATTCAGTTTAGAAAAATATATTTATATTAGAAACCTCAATATCATTTTTGAAGACCTATTCACACAAGTATGGGCTCGATGTTTTTTTTTTGAGTTTCTGTTCTAAGTATGGGAATCCCCAAAATTTATTGTTTTTTTTTTTTAGTGCGAAAATATTAATGCGGTTCACAGAATACATCTACCTACTTACCAAGTTTCAACAGTATAGTAAAAAAAAAGAAAAAAAAAAGAAAAAAAAAAGACATGACGAAGCCATAAGGGTTCCGTTTGTTGCCGTTGGCTACGGAACCCTAAAAAAACAGCTTACATAATTTTCTTAATGACTAACAATAGCAACAGTGAGCGAGATATAGATTTCCACTAATAGACTCTTCCTCTGTTTCATACCATGTTGTCATATTGTTTTTTCTGCATACATACCTATTTCTGCCATAAAGCAGTAGTGCTCGCATTGCTGTGTTCCGGTTTGAAGGGTAAGGGTGCCGGTGAAATTACAGGCACATGAGACTTTTCATCTTTATGTCTCAGGGTGGCAGGCAATCTGCAATGCCACATAGGGCGCGTCCTAGGTGAATGTGACCTATGTGGTAATGCACTGTTCATAGACAGAGGGTACCACTTAACATCAGGTGGGCCTTCTGCTTGACCCGTCATTCAAAATAGTATAAAAAAAAACACCCTGAACAAATACCTGCAGATCGTATTAATATTTGTTTCGAGGCGGGAATCGAACCCGAAACCTCCTGCGCCGCAGGCGAACCTTCGCCCGCCGCGCCACAGAGGTCGTCTATCAGTCGACTTCGTTTACTGACCTACCTACAACTTCACATAACGTTATTTAAAACCAGAAACTACTACGTACGTACTTCACATTATAATTATTTGTATACTGCAGATAAAAATCTAACTTTTGGCCGGAAAATCTATTAAAAGTATGAAGGCAAATATTCTACAGATGTCCTCAAGCGGTTTGATGTTATATGTGAAGTTAGTGCATGAGCGAGAGCGGTTTGAAAAGCATGAGCTAAGCCACAGATAAAATAATACTATACTAGCAGCTATAAGTTTCGCCACCGTATTTTTTTGAATGTCTGGGTTTTTGACTACCTCTGTGGCGCGGCGGGCGATGGTTCGCCTGCGACGCAGGAGGTTGCGGGTTCGATTACCGCCTCGGAACAATTATTTGTGCGATCTGCAGATATTTGTTCAGGGTGTTCTGGGTATTTTCTTTGTATAATAAAAAATATCTATCCATGTAATATATTGTATTAAGTATATCAGTTATCTAGTACCCATAACACAAGCTCTGCTTAGCTTGGGGCTAGATAATGTTGTGTGAACTGTCCAGCATTATTTATTTATATTATTTATCTTTTCCTTTATGGTACAGGTCGCGCAACGAGCTATGAGCGCTGGACCTTCAATGCGCAGTAGTTATTTTTTGGGTCTGTATAGCGAATGCGTGAATGTAGACATGCGCAATCAACCCCACCACTTTTGCCAAGCGCTCAACTCATTGCGCAACCTATATTAACGTCTAATGTTTTATAGACAGCCAGACAGACAGACAGACACACGGTAGGCAAAGCACCAATGGGCCTCTTGTCACCGTAGGTTACACCATAGTGGGAATATACACGTGACAAGTGGTGGCCTTATCACCGTCATTGCATCCTACAACTGACTCGGCTAACGTTTCGTTTCATATGAGGTAGTGCTGGCCTCTGGTGTCAGAGTTTTTCAAGCCGCCCGAGGGCCTCTGACATGGCGTATCGACTGCTATTAATCAATAACAGCCGGGACCGACAGCTTAACGTGCCCTCCGAAGCACAGAGCGATGGAAATCCGCACATAACTTAGAAAAGTTATTTATGATTTTTTGTTATTTCTTCCAGTAATAACATACATTCCTTAGTACTAGTAAGCTAGCTGCCAGGATAAATCTTACACCAACGACTTTTACTAAGAAGTCCGGGTAATCCCTAAGTCGGTTTTTACTACAGCCACGGGAGGAGACGGATGAGTCTATTCGCAGGCTGGACACACCACGGCCATGTTTTAAGGAAGATGTTTTAGAGAATGTTTTAAAGTGTGTAAGAATTTTTTAAATGTGGTAATGTTTGAATGTACCTATTAAAACCTGTATTTGCTATTGTTGAATATGAATAGTTCATCATTCATAGTTCATTTATTGGTAATTTGGTAATGGTGGTAACATAGTTTTGTAACGTTAACGTCTGGTGACGTCGTTATCCGTTATATAATAATAATGATATGACGATGCCTATTGCCGCTACGCTCTCCGCTATCCGCTCCGCTCATCCACCAGTCCTCTCCGCTACCCGCTCCGCTCATCCACCAGTCCTCTCCCTAGCCGCTCGCTGACAACTGCGGCGATCCATTTTTACCACCCCCTATATAAACCTTACACTAAGACCAGAAGCAACAGTGTTAGTCGAACATCCTCTATAGTTGAACTGTTCGAGATATCGCGCGGATTGTGACAGTTTTATTGCAAACATTTAATTGCGTTGGTAAGTACAATATTTTGATTAGATTAGAAATAAAAACTTGTGGGGCCCATTTTTACAATTTTATAAGAAAAACCATTCTTATACCATTCTATGCAATTATAATTAAATTATAATTGTCATTAAATACAATATGTCAAAATTACATTTTTCCTTCATTAATTGTTCTTTGGACGCAATTTCCTAATTTTATTTATTTTTATAAGTTTTGTGTATGCTTTTGGTTAATTATGGATGTCACTGATCTGAAGTAAATAATTATTTATTTATTTATTGAAATAATAAATAATTTAATAATAATAATTAATAATAAGCATAAATTTCTGCTAAATTTATGATTGTATCATAAATTGTAAGTAGATTTTACGATTGTTTCTAAATGGACACAATTATAATGTAATTGAAAAAACATTGGAGTTAGTAGAATACCAAAAGTGACAAGTATGAGACAATTAATTTAAAATTTAAATACAATTTGTGTAGTAGAATTGTAGCAGGTATATACACAAATATAGGATGGTAATAAAATCAAAATCAATTAAAAATCACACAGTTTACTATTTAATACATTTATTTACAGAAATAATAATACAACGAATACAAGTAGGTATGTAAAAAATTCAAAAATAAATAAATATGAAACAGCTAGCGATCTAAATGTTTTTAATAACATACTACTTAAATTTTAAAAAAAAAACAAAGCCAGCTTTTATTGTATTAATATTATTCGGCTGATTATAAGAATGGTAAAATTAGTCTTCAGATCTGTAAGCTGATTAAAATGAGCCCAAACACGTCCTGTCTACTATTCACTATCGAGGAGTTCCGTTGTCCAGCAAGTCAAAGTCAAAAGTCAAAAAGTATTCTATTCATTGAAATCACAAGGATCATTTTGAATCGTCTTAAAAAATAAATTTACATTTACTCCTGTTCCAACGCAACCAGACCTAGAAGAATCAGGCAACAAACACGGTCTGTTTTTTTTTTGATGATCCTTCTTACTACTAGTTGGGGAGCGCCTGTGTGGTGCCGAGTGAACAAGTGGAAGCTGATTCAAAGAAAAAAGGAAAACCAACTTAAAAGCCTTACTCAGGTAGGCAGTCAAAAGTAAGATGATAGGAGAATCAGCAAAAGTTCATAAGGCAGCTTCAGCCATCAGCTCGCTGCCACCATAATTGTCATTGATAAAATAACTGGATGTGCGTAAGCTATAGACTCAGTCAGTAAAGGTTAAATTAAATCTTTTTATCTATTTTAAATCCACTTTCGGATACGCCAACACCAGGCAGAAAAAAAAAACACCTCGCTTCGCGCTTAAAGTGGTTTTTATTGAATATTACGTAAAATTCTTTTATAAAAACGGGAAGTTTTCACGTAGCGTTAAATCGATGTACCTAAGCACCGACATTGTTTCGACCCGTTCCGAGAGTCTTTTTCAACAAAATTTCCCGTTTTTATAAAATAATTGGTATGATTCACGAAAGTTTTTTATAGTAAAATTACGTAAAATATAGATAATTTTACAAAACCCCTACATTAAACCCGGGTCGTTGTGTTGGGTCGGCCTTCGGGTTTGTTGTATTGATTTTATTTATCTTTTTTTTTAGCCAATAATATGTTCCATTATAATAAACAATCGAATCCAGCCAAAATGTTACTTTGGCCTAGTATAGTATTATTTTATCTGTGCTTTGGCTTTTTATCTATCGATAAAATATTGTCCTATCGTGTTCCTGGTACAGTGATCTCTCGGAATTATAATGTAGTATCCATGCATATTTATAACTTGAATATTGTAAATGATTTAGACAACTAAAAATCAAATCTAAGATTGTTAATTTGCGATAAACACATCCTTAATGATAAAACTCCTTCCCTCACATCAAATTTAGCTTCTTTATTTTTGTTCAGCGACCCGCCCGCGCCCTATCACCCACTGTGAAAAGAGGCCCATTGAGCTCCTTTTGATAGAGAGTGCTATCAAAAGGAGCTCCTATATGAAATGTTAAACAATATTTTTTTAAGCTTTTTTACATATATTCATAGACACACGCCTTTTTCCCCGAAAGGGTAGGTAGAGCCTCAATGGGCCTCTTTTCACAGTGGGTTGCACCATCGTGGAATATAGGCGTGACAATTGGTGAGCTCGTCTCCGCCATTGCTTCCCACGACTGACTCGGCTAACGCTTTCTTTCAGCAATAACACATTCCATAATAAGCTAGCAGCCAGGACAAATCTTTTCAACAAGTCCGGGTAAATTGTATTTTTCCATATATGGGCGAAGAGAATATAATTTTACACTTAAGTTACTGTTGTCGGACTTGTTAGTAAGATTTGTTGGTATAAGATTTGTCTTGGTAGCTTATTATGAAATGTGTTATTGCTGGTGGAAAGCGTTAGCGGAGTCAGTTGGGGGAAGCAATGGCGGTGACGAGCTCACCGCTTGTCACGTCTATTTCCCACGATGGTGCAACCCACTGTGAAAAGAGGCCCATTGAGGCTCTACCTACCCTTTCGGGGAAAAAGGCGTGTGTCTATGTATGTATGTATGTTATTATTTTTACATTAAAATTTGCAGTGGATTCTGCTATACTGGTACCGAAACAGACCCCATTTTTCGTAATTTTCAGCGATTGTTGCGATGGTAAAATCGTATTTATGTGAACATTTAGTATGAAACTGCCTAGTTTTTATTAGCTACCTCGAAAGACGAATATATTATCTATAGTTTTGTACCATAATATCATAACAATGTGATTCCTGGTTCATTATTATGGTACCTGAAAAACTTAGATTTTTAACCCCCGACGCAAAAACGACGGGGTGTTATAAGTTTGACGTGTCTGTGGGTGTGTGTATGTGTGTGCATTTGTGTGTGTGTCTCTCTGTGGTATCGTATCTCCCGAACGGATGAACCGATTTAGTTTTTTTTTGTTGGAAAGGTGAATTTGTTGGGAGTGTTCTGATCAAAATCGGTTCAGCCGTTTCATTGCGTTGAGGGTTTTTTTAATTTTTACTAAATTAATTACTTGTTGTTTGTACGTCCTCAATATAAAAGCTTTTATAAATAAACAATTGTTACTGCGAGAAATTGATAGAGACCCTATAAGATAGATTATGACGTATATCTGTTTGCTGGTAGTTATCACCGCCTATCGTAAACCTACAGAAGAGGTTATTTAGAAAACTATACTAGTAATTATATTGAAGGCATATTGGTTTAAGTTTTTTGTGATTTAAGTAAGTTATAATATTTTTCTTGGTTTTTCGCTAGGTGTTTCACCTAATTCCGAATTTTAATAAAATAAAAAAATAAAAAGATAATGATGGAGAGTTCACACACCATTATCTAGCCCCAAACTAAGCTTGAGCTTGTGTTATGGGTACTAGACAACTGATATACTTAAAACAATACATTACATAGATAGATATTTTTATTATATATAGAAAATACCCAGAACACCCTGAACAAATATCTGCAGATCGCACAAATATTTGTTCCGAGGCGGGAATCGAACCCGCAACCTCCTGCGTCGCAGGCGACCGTTCGCACGCCGCGCCACAGAGGTCGTCTAGTAATTTTATTGAAGGCATATTGGATTATGTTTTTTGTGATTTAAGTAATTTATAATATTTTTCTAGGTTTTTCGCTAGGTGTTTCTAATTCCGAATTTCAATGCGAAGTTACCGGCCCAAAGTACTTATCCAAAATTTTGTTATCTGTTTTTAGTAGGAAAACCCATTTCACGATTTACATAAATACATTTCCGTTCACTCTTTTTTTTTTTATATTCTAAGGTTACAAACAATCAGACGGCCCGCCTGGTGTTAAGCAGTCACCGCTGCCTATGAACATCTGCAACACCCACGGTGCATCTGCATCATTTGTAATAACATTGGTCAAGATGTCAAGAGTGACATTTCGAAAAGACACGCAATACACTTAAATTTCACTACATCACACATGTGCTTATTGATCCAAGCTTTTTTAGGAAGCCTTTTTTATGACGAAAAGAAGAACGATCATTTTAATTCGTCTTATAAAATAAATTGACTCCTGTTCCAACGCGACCAAACGTAGAAGAATCTGACAAAAAAACACGGCCCGGCTTTATCAGATGATCCTTCTTACTACTAGGTGGGGAGCGCCTGTGTGGTGCCGAGTGAACAAGTACATTAACCGATCCTAATCCTATACTACCATTTTTGGCAAGAAATGCAATATGTATTCTGTTTTTGCTAATGCTAATTTTTGAAGACCTATCCATAGATCCAAATGATGATCAACCAATGGATTTGATGAAAAAAAAAATTGCGTTTCAGTTCTAAGTATGTAAGTATAGGGAACCCCCAAAATTTATTGTTATTTTTCTATTTTTGTGTGATAATCTTAATGCTGTTCACAAAATACATTTACTTACCAAGTTTCAACAGCATAGTTCAATAGTTTCGGAAAAAAGTGGCTGTGACATACTGACGGACAGACAGACCGACAGACATGACGAATCCATAATGGTTCCGTTTTTTGCCATTTGGTTACGGAACCCTAAAAATCACAGTTATAACCATTAAATGATATTTGTAGCTAAAGTAATGATATTTATAAGACACTATCAATCTAAACAAGTGTGTTAGTTTCTCATAGCTTCGCAAAATCAGGTTTCACTATCTCAAGATGGTGTGATGAGCTGTGATTAGCAAAAACATCATAAAATTTTAATTTCATGCCACAAGCGGAACTTTCCACCTTATAAAACAAGGTTCCAAAGATTTTCGGTGCTACCTACCACCTACTAATCCTGTAGACATTGAACGAAGTCGTACAAGTGATGGATCGATATTGACATTATCGTAACCTATGGCTCCGTAATCGCTTAATAAACAGAGTTCTACGCTATAAAATTATATAAAAACAACGCAAAAATGACCAGTATTCATCATAGATACACCAAAAGAGGGTAGATCGATATATCTGCCAATAACATCTACTCGCAAAGACTTTAGTTAGTTCTCCCGTGATCATGGCGCATGCAACTGAGCCGAAATATCGGGAACAATCAAAACTCAAAAATCATGGTAAATATGCCGTGCTAATGAAAAGTATAGTAATAGTAGTAGAGCTTTTTTATGAAAGAGTTTGTCCGGGGAAGTACTACCACCATACCTATTTCTGCCGCAAAGCAGTAGTGCTCGCATTGTTGTGTTCCGGTTTGAAGGGTAAGGGTGCCGGTGAAATTACAGGCACATGAGACTTTTCATCTTTATGTCTCAGGGTGGCGGGTGCAGTGCAATGCCACATAGGGTCCTAGGTGGACGTGATCTATGAGGTAATGCACTGTTCATAGGCAGAGGTTACCGCTTAACATCAGGTGGGCCCATCTGCTTGTACCGTCATAAAAGAAGCATAAAAAAAAAAAAAAAAGAAGAAGCATAACAGGGTTAAAACCCACCAGAGTTTTGGACAATATTATTTATATTTTGTCAGCAATATATATTTTTTGACTTTGTCTTTGACTTTGCATCCCACCATAGCCAGTCACATAATCAAGTGAAAGTTTCGTGTTTCGTAAATGTTTTTGTGATGGGTTAGTAGTGTCCTCCCGTGGTTCGCACGCGTTTTACCGGGATAAAAAGTAGCATATAGCTCAATCCAGGTCATAATCTGTATGTATACCAAATTTTACCGAAATGAGTTCAGCCGATTGAGTAACAATCATCCAAAAATCGTAACTTTGACATTAATGATATTGGTGGGGTAGCGTTGTTTGTACGTTACCTCAAAAATAAATATCAAGGAACATAACTTACTAGCGGCTCGCCCCGGCTTTGCACGGGTAGCCCCCGGTGAAAAACAGCCCCCCCCCCCCCTACCCCCGATATTTTATTAATTATTCTGATATTCGGAGCGAAGAAGAATCCACCAAAAAAGAGATAACTAACATCGGTCCAGCTGATCTTGAGTTAAAATTGCTGTAACTGAGACGACTTTGTTTTATATAGATAGATTATAAGTATTTAAAAAAAAAGAGATCGAATCATGAAATTTATCCCCAATACAAGATTTTATACGACGACCTCTGTGGCTCGGCTGGCGATGGTTCGCCTGCAACGCAGGAGGTTGCGGGTTCGATTCCCGCCTCGGAACAAATATTTGTGCGTTCTGCAGATATTTGTTCTGGGTGTTTTCTATGGCATAATAAAAAATATCTATCTATGTAATGTATTATATTCAATATATCAGTTACATAGTACCCATAACACAAGCTCTGGCTTAGCTTGGGGCTAGATAATGTTGTGTGAATTTGTCCAGCATTATTATTATTATTATTTTTTATAATATTATCGGAACCGTGTGCTGATCACAATAAGGCTAAACACGGCCAGTCTATCCCTCGAGGAGTTCCGTTGTCCACCTTCCGCCTCCATCATCAGATCAGCTTGCTTGACCTAACACACAAGTTTCAATTTATAATATCACATAAATATCATTAGTTTAGCTACGATTGTGCTTCTATGGTATTTACCGCGTTTTTTTGTTTCAAGCACATTCGTAGCCAAACTAATGTTTTTTTTTTATTTTTTTTATTCTACTTGGATGACGGAACAAGCAAGAGGCCCACCTGATGTTAAGCGGTAACCTCTGCCTATGAACAGTGCATTACCTCATAGGTCACGTCCACCTAGGAAGCACCCTATGTAGCATTGCACTGCGCCCGCCACCCTGAGACATAGATGAAAAGTCTCATGTGCCTGTAATTTCACCAGCACCCTTATCCTTCAAACGGGAACACAGCAATGCGAGCACTACTGCTTTGCGGCAGAAATAGTTATGGTGGTAGTACTTCCCCGGACGAACTCTTTCACAAAAAAGCTCTACTACTACTGCTCTATTTATGTGATACTATAAATTAAAACTTGTGTGTTAGGTCATATAATTACCGGCAACAATGTTTTCGCTATCTGAAGAAGTGTTGATGAGCAAAAAATACAAAAAAATAATAATTTGGCGCCATAAGCGAAAGCAACCTCCTTAATTATTTATGCATCATAGTATGAATACATAGTATTCATGTTGATTGTAACACATCTTATTATATATTTCAGGTACCTCACAATGGAGCACACTGAATTTCGTGTAAAAGGTGAGTGAAAATGGGTAGATAGATAGATAGATAGATAGATAGAAAATACTTTATTGTACACCTTAATAGCTAAAAATACAAACAAAAAGAAACAAACTTAACTATATAATTAAACGTACAATGGGCGGTCTTATCGCTTAGCAGCGATTTCTTCCAGACAACCTTTGGATGGAGATAAATTTATAAGTTAGGAAGAATGGCCGGGGGTGTATGGGCTTACTTTACGCTGTCTCTCGCTTTTACAAGCTTTATGACGCATTTCACCAACACATTAACGGACGTTTAAACGGCTGTTTAGCTTAAACAACACTTTTTGACAGATGTTTTCATACGTTATCTGTCACTTTGACGATTGGTTACGGTAACCACCGATTTATTTGTTTGTGAACTTTGGCCTTATATTATATGCAATATAATGTCCGGGTGGAATCTTACAACCGAATTTTATAGCAATTATCCTCAACCGATTGAGATGAAATTTTGCATACCTGTCAAGTTCCGAAGACAATACAATATGATGGTGACAGCGAGCTGATCTGATGATGGAGACGGAAGGTGGACAACGGAACTCCTCGATGGATAATAGTAGACTGGCCGTGTTTAGGCTCATTTTGATCAGCACACGGTTACGATCACACAAAAACGTGTTTTTCTTTTTATTTGGTGCCGCACATTTTGTGCATTTGCCATTGTCAAGTTTATTTATTGTAATTTAAATATTACATATTATGCCTATACCACAATGCCTGAAGACGGAAGTGTTCAATCAGTGCGTCCTACCAGTAATGACCTACGGTGCCGAGACGTGGACACTCACGGTGCGCCTGCTCCATCAGTTTAAGGTTGTAAAATGGCCAGCGTTTTACTAAAACATGACACAGTTGCATTTTTTAAAAATTATACTTGATAATGGCAAATGCACGGGAGGTGAGAGTCTCGAGCACGGCCGTAAGGTCGCGCGCATTTTGATCTTCTATAGGTTACAAATGCACGGGAGGTGAGAGTCTCGAGCACGGCCGTAAGGTCGCGCGCATTTTGATCTTCTATAGGTTACAAATGCACGGGAGGTGAGAGTCTCGAGCACGGCCGTAAGGTCGCGCGCATTTTGATCTTCTATAGGTTACAAATGCACGGGAGGTGAGAGTCTCGAGCACGGCCGTAAGGTCGCGCGCATTTTGATCTTCTATAGGTTACAAATGCACGGTAGGTGAGAGTCTCGAGCACGGCCGTAAGGTCGCGCGCATTTTGATCTTCTATAGGTTACAAATGCACGGGAGGTGAGAGTCTCGAGCACGGCCGTAAGTTCGCGCGCATTTTGATCTTCTATAGGTTACAAATGCACGGGAGGTGAGAGTCTCGAGCACGGCCGTAAGGTCGCGCGCATTTTGATCTTCTATAGGTTACATTTCGGGGAATGCTCCCAGGAACTGCACGATCTGTTCCTAGGATCTGCATCAGCAGCTGTCTTTCCTGAAAACTATAATCTGGGTCTGAAATTAAAAAGCGGCCAAGTGCGAGTCGGACTCGCCCATGAAGGGTTCCGTAGCAGCAAGTAACATAATATAAAAGTTCTTGTAGTTCGTTGTAACTTTGATAGATGTTTTAATAATAGTGTATTAAAAAAAACTACTTACTAGATCTCGTTCGAACCAATTTTCGTTGGAAGTTTACATGGTAATGTACATCATATTTTTTTTTAGTTTTATCATTCTCTTATTTTAGAAGTTACGAGTGGGGGGGGGGGGACACACATTTTTACACTTTGGAAGTGTCTCTCGCGCAAACTATTCAGTTTAGAAAAAAAATATATTAGAAACCTCAATATCATTTTTGAAGACCTATCCATAGATAACCCACACGAAAGGGTTTTTTTTTTTTTTTTAGTTTTAGTTCTAGTTATGGGGAACCCCAATTTCTTTTGTTTTTTTTCTATTTTTGTGTTAAAATCTTAATGCGGTTCACAGAATACATCTACTTACCAAGTTTCAACAGCATAGCTCTTATAGTTTCGGAATAAAGTTGCTGTGACATACACGGTAGTAGTACACGGTACACGGTTTTAGTAGTAGTAGAGCTTTTTGTGAAAGAGTTCGTCCGGGGAAGTACTACCACCATACCTATTTCTGCCGCAAAGCAGTAGTGCTCGCATTGCTGTGTTCCGGTTTGAAGGGTAAGGGTGCCGGTGAAATTACAGGCACATGAGACTTTCCATCTTTATGTCTCAGGGTGGCGGGCGCAGTGCAATGCCACATAGGGCGCGTCCTAGGTGGACGTGACCTATGAGGTAATGCACTGTTCATAGGCAGAGGTTACCGCTTAACATCAGGTGGGCCATCTGCTTGTTCCGTCATTCAAGTAGAATAAAAAAAAAAAAAAAAAAAAACACGGACAGACAGACAGACAGACATGTCGAATCTATAAGGTTTCCTTGTCTTGTTGACTACGGAACCCTAAAAAGGTGTTGGTTGAATTAAATGTGGTTCACAATAAAACTATGCAGTTGTTTCCACACAAAAAGGTAAATAATTATTTGTGATCTTGGACGAGTTTACCGCAAATATAAACAACGCAATTTACAAATAATTGCGACAATTTATTGGTACGCTAACGGAATATTAATCAAGTTATGTTACTTGTATATGAATGCGGGTTTTTTCCCGACCATCATCATCACCCTAAACAAAAAAAAGCACTGTAAAAATGTGTTTATCATAGCTAAACTGATGATATTTATGAGACTATCCACTATCTATTTACTATCCATTAAAACATGTGTGTTAGACTGCTAGTTCTCGCGAACTCAACTTTCCCTATCCTGAGAAGTGTTGATGAGCTGTAATGGGCAAAAAACACCAAAAAATTTGAATCTCGCGCCACAAGCGTGTGCATTCACCTTAAGCGTTAGAACTGTAGTAGTATGTTGTAAATGACTTCTATAATTTAATTTCATTGTTTGTTAGCTATGGATGGCTCGTAATAAAACCTCCGAAAAAGAATCACAATATAACTGCTTCAAAAAATATTTTTTTACTGCAATTTACACTAAGTTACCGACAATTTTGTTCCAAATAAAAATACCAAACCTTCCAAAAAAAAACACACTACTTGGATTAATACTTTGTTACTAGTTCAATTTAAAAAAACACACTACTTGGATTAATACTTTGTTACTAGTTCAATTTAAAAAAACACACTACTTGGATTAATACTTTGTTACTAGTTCAATTTAAAAAAACACACTACTTGGATTAATACTTTGTTACTAGTTCAATTTAAAAAAACACACTACTTGGATTAATACTTTGTTACTAGTTCAATTTAAAAAAACACACTACTTGGATTAATACTTTGTTACTAGTTCAATTTTAAAAAACACACTACTTGGATTAATACTTTGTTACTAGTTCAATTTAAAAAAACACACTACTTGGATTAATACTTTGTTACTAGTTCAATTTAAAAAAACACAATACTTGGATTAATACTTTGTTACTAGTTCAATTTAAAAAAACACACTACTTGGATTAATACTTTGTTACTAGTTCAATTTAAAAAAACACACTACTTGGATTAATACTTTGTTACTAGTTCAATTTAAAAAAACACACTACTTGGATTAATACTTTGTTACTAGTTCAATTTAAAAAAACACACTACTTGGATTAATACTTTGTTACTAGTTCAATTTCTTTTTTGACCACAATTTAGATTCGAAATTTTTACCATAATTTAGGCTCTGTAAATTTATAGGTGAGGTTACTCTTTTACTAAACTGGGGTTTTCATTACACTTAAACGCCATTACTATAATACTGCAGTGAGCGATATCTAGTGTACTCTTAGAAAATACAAAAAATGGTCTTATTTATTATAATTTACCTAATAGTTTGTAGAAACTCTAGGCCCGTGGGGACCAGGGGCACATAAAATTTTCAAGGACCGAGCGAGGAGGAGCGTCTTTTTGAGTTCACGCGTGACCGGAATGCTGGCTTTTATTTTGGTCAACGAATAAGCATTGCCATTCAGCGTGGCAATGCAGCCAGCATTCATAATAGTCATAATAGTCATTTATTCACAATATTCATTGTACGTCAATATGGCTGGTACGATATTGTACCAAGAGCTAGCTTTGCCATAACAAGCTAAAATGTCTTAGAAACATATTATAATTATGCTATTCACAGCTTATTAAATAATAAATACAAAAAATTATAATAATATATTAATAAATATGAGACAATTATCCTTAATAAAATTATAAAAGTCACAATAGAAAATTAATACATTTAGTTACGATGATTATATGATGAGTTCATAGGCTATAAAAGGTCTGCTCGACAAGCCACCGTTTCAATTTTTGTTTATATGAAAACATACTCAGAGTATCGGTGATACTGGCAGGGAGATTATTGTAGAGTGTCGGTCCCATTACGTGCGTCAATTTAGAAGACTTCGTTAACGAACGTGGTACTTGCTTTAACTTATGGCGGTTTCGAGTATTGTGCGTATGTACGTCTCCGTGCCTCTGGTACAAGTTCAGATTCATCCTCACGTACACCGCTACCTGATATAACAACAAGCAGGGCAAAGTGAGGATGCATAAGCTCTTAAAATGGGGCCTCGCTGACTCGTCACTTGGTATCCGCACGATGGCGCGTATGGCCCTTTTTTGCATCCTGAACGCGCGCTCCCAGTCGGCAGCACCCACAGCTCGGCGCCATACTGCAAAAGAGACTGGATCGTGGCGAAATAACAAGCATTCTGGGCACGCTGCCATCGGGTGACGGCTTGCTGATCTGATAGGTAGGTTTTTATTTTATTTTAGTTTTGTTTTATTGTCTTAGTTTTAGTATTACATTTAATGTTAAATGTTTTATGTTTAATTTATCTATGTAATATATTGTATTAAGTATATCAGTTATCTAGTACCCATAACACAAGCTCTGCTTAGCTTGGGGCTAGATAATAATGTGTGAACTGTGTCCAGTATTATTTATTTATTTAATGTTAAATTAAATCAAGTAAGTCTTTCCTAAAGATATTTAAATTAAAAAATGTGATTATCGCTCATAGTTTGATAGTTCGCTCATAGTCGCTTTTGAGGATGAAGGCTCTCACTTGTTGTGTCTCACAAGGTGTTGTTTGCTCGTTACATCAAAGAACATAAATATTGATTTTAGTTTGCTTAAATCCAGATATATTACAACAAAGGCTATTGGGTATTGGCGTGCAGGTGTCTGTTCTGGTTCGCTGCAGGCCCTACCGGGCCACACTCGCCTTTGGCTCGCTCGCAGCTTACGTGGTGATCATTTTTCTACTGTTTTAAATCAATCCATGTTGGACCAAATCCATGTTGGTCACTCATTTTGAAATATGAGTATATTAATATTACATAGGCTATTGTATATTGGCGTGCAGTATTGCACTGGGGGTACATCCACACTGACTGAATGAACATATGAGTGGAGCGTTGAGCGCAATGACCAATCACGAAACAGCCGACCCGGGTCGCAAACTTCGGGCGTTTGTTCATCCGTTCGGGAGCTACGATGCCACAGTCAGACACACACACAAACAAACACACACACACACACACACACACAGACACGTCAAACTTATAACTCCCCTTCGTTTTTGCGTCGGGGGTTAAAAATGGGGTAGTAATAAAAGCTCCGACAAAAAAGAAGAATTGTCCTTACTCAAAATATTAAATCTACTGCCTAAAATACTAACTTTCCAACTACTTTTGTCTGAATAAAAATGACGAAACGACCGAATGAGATACTGAAATCTTCGAAAAATAAACATGACTGTTTATTGCGATAATACTTTTCTACCAGCATAAATTACGTTCTACTGAAAACTATGCTTTGTAATTTTTATCTTTTTTTTTTGTGAGGATAAGTATGACGTTATATAATTGGAAGTGTCGGACTCCGGTATGGGCTCTCGCCAGTACTCTCGCGAGGTTGCCCCTGAGTGTCGCTCAGGACCTCCCACGCAAGCTACTGGCTACGCGTTTTTATATACACTCTAGGGGCGTGACGCACAAGACCATGTGGAGTCGGGGTGCTCCGTGTCGGTTCTGTTATTTATTTTGAACCTAACCTACTCATGTCGGAATGCCCTGAGTCGATTCTGAGTCTCATACCGGAGTCCGACACGTCCAATTATAAAATATGATTATTTTGACAAAACCTCTGTTGTCGGTAACTTAGTAATTTTGTCGGAGGTTCATTATAACGCTGGTTAATTAGAATAATAGTCGGCCACAGATCGCTGGAGATTAATTTGTTTTTCGGAACCATTATTATTTCCCTTAAAAATGTAATCTATGACTGGTAATTTTGCTTTATAGCCCACCTTAAACATCATTCCCTTGCATGCCTTTGCATCAAAATTGCCTGGCTATCCCGAAATTACAGACGTAACTAGAATATGTATACTGGCAACATTGACAAAGACTTATTTAGACTATTGCCTCCTAACCGGGTGTCGGCTTAGACAATATTGCCTCCTAACCGGGTGTCGGGAAGCCATAAAAAGGATTTGCAAGAACCAGATGAAACTGAATGAATTCCGATGAGCAAATAAACGGAACGACACAATATAGGTACAGTCATTTGATTTTATGGCTACTGATAAGCCATCAGTTTATTGAATTTAGGTGTTATGTACTAAACATGAACAAACTCTTTAGTAGTTTAATAGTTATTTATGATATGTGGTAAGTTGGTTTTTACAAACGAGTAGGAAGTGGATGGGTTACCATAGTCACGAGTTTGTAAAAACCAATACCGCACGTGTGTCATACAACGATTAATAACACATTTGCGAGAAAACAGTACAAAAAGGTAATGATTAAGTATTCCTGCGTGTCTTCCATGATATAAATTTATTGTAAAACTTATATGTACCTATAGTTTTTTCATTATTATTGGCGTCGCACGGCTAGTCATTTGCCATTTTCAAGTTTTTTGTATTTTCAATATGGTTTTATTGTATTTTCAATGTAATTTGCAACGATACACTGCTTCCAAGTCGTCAAAGTCACAGTCAAGTCAAGTTATTTACTAAAACTTTGGTAAGTACACCAATTTGAAAAGCCACGCTTTTCGCTTCCATTTTAATTTACTACACTTGTTAAAATGCCACCATAATTACACAAAATAACTCAAAAAAACAGTATTAAAAGAAATAAAATAAAGAAACGACGACTCTTTTCGAAAATGGCGGTAAACATCCCTTTTTCTTTATGTTTATAATGAATTGTACCTTTGTTAATATAAGAAAGAAATTATTATTTTTTCTTTTTAGGGTTCCCTAGCCAAATGGCTAAGAACGGAATCCTTATGAATTCGTCATGTCTTTCATTCTGTCCGTCCGTGTGTCACAGCCACTTTTTTCCGAAACTTTAAGAACTATGCTGTTGAAACTTGGTAAGTAGATGTATTCTGTGAACCGCATTAAGAATTTCACACAAAAATAGAAAAAAAAAAAAATTGAGGTTACTTAGAACTGAAACTATTTATTTTCATCAAACCCATACGTGGATCCATCTAAGGATAGGTCTTCAAAAATGATATTGAGGTTTCTAATATTTTTTTTTTCTAAACTGAATAGTTTGCGACACTTCCAAAGTGGTAAAAAGTGTCCTTCCCGGTAACTTCTAAAATAAGAGAATGATAAAACTAAAAAAAATATATGATGTTCATTACCATGTAAACTTCCAACGAAAATTGGTTTGAACGAGATCTATAGGTAGTAGTTTTGTTTAATACGTCATAAATCGTAAACCATTAAAGAACTTTTATATTATGTTACTTGCTGCTACGGAAACCTTCATGGGCGAGTCCGACTCGCACTTGACAGCTTTTTTATTTATTCTGTAGCCGCAACGCATTGCATGCATTCTACCAAAGAGATCGTTGATTTTAATTAAATTTTCAAAACAAATGTTTTCCTATTTATGAAACAGTAATAAGTCGAGTCTTTGTTAAGATTTTTCTACTTATGACTAAAAACTTTTTCGTTTTTGTAGGCTCATTGACATTTGACAGACAAAAATAAAAATAAATATTTTCCCCTAGGTGAAGAAATGCTATTTTTTCTTCGCACTGGTACGCCACAATGCCAACCTTTTTGAGCAAGAGGAGTGAAATATAATTTTTAGAACACAAAATGGCAGCTGATAATTTAATTAAAATGAAACAAATGCTTTATTCCTTTATCTGAAACTAATAATTGCCTGTTTCAGCATTCATGCATAAGTAATGACGTAGCCTATGTGTCTGTTGGTGTAAACGGACATAAGGACCGAGTAAAACCAATCAAACACACATCTCCAGTCCCTATTGTAAGCTAGTGGAAAGTGAAGTGCGTTTGTCCACTACAAAGAACTCTTTGTAGAGTTCTTGTGTGTTTCAATTTAGATGTAAATAAGACAAATCTTTAAAAGATAGTATGGCCGCGCCCAGCTCACCACGGTCCGACTGGACAGGCTCGGATTAATTTAAATCACTGTAAAAAACATTGTATGTCATTCGTAGCTAAACTAATGATATTTATGGGACACTATCAATTAAAATATTCGTATTAGTTCGTTTTCTCGTAGTTTCCGTTAAATCAGGTTTCGATATCTCAATATGTGTTGATGTGCTGTGATGAGTAAAACACGAAATCAAATTTGAATTTGCTGCCTCAAGCGAAACGTCTTTTCTGTACCCTAATTCGTTGACAATTCCCTGATATGTATACTAGGAAGATGGACTAAAGGCATGGACCTAAGGCTAAAAACGAAAAGTTAGCGATTATACCAGTCTCATTCTTTTATATGAATGTATTCATGTGTTGGAATGAGACAAACATAAATCTATCTGTTCTTATTTGTGTTAGTCGTACCAGGCCAAATGTCAAATTACTAGTACATTCATGGTAACAATCTAGGGAGATGTATATGCATGGTGCCAATATTCAGGGTACGGAACGGAAAGACGACTGTCGTGTGACAATATATTTGTTTCTCTCTAACATAGGATAGCAAGCTATCTTTTAGGATAGGAGTAAGAAGGAACACTCTATGCTATTTTTTGCACTCACTCCATTACTATTATACCTCCATGTATGTAAATATTTGTATTTGTGTTTTTGGTATTAAATAATTATTCTGTGGTATTAGAATATAGGCAGTATAGTTAATAATAGTCACAGAATAGATATTATTGGTAAAGTTCCTCCACCCTATGGCAAGGTCACTGCAATCGATTGCCTATGTTGTTTATTATTTTAATTACCTGTGGTTATTACCGATCGTATGATTTCTAAACTTAATTATTGGTAATTTGAGTGATAATGTATAGATCTGGTTTTATTTGTACTATTATTTATTCTGTGGTTATATACAAAATAGCCGTAGGTATAAATGAAGGAATAAATAAACATATTTTTCACACCACTTGCTCGACAATGTCCAATTACATATCATGCAACCTCAACGTAAAGTAAAGCATTATCTCTTTGAGGAAGTATTTAAGTCCTGTACTGTGACGATATATTTGAAATTCTTTGATTTTGTTTTGTTAATAATTGTGATTTATCTACAGTCCCGATAATCTCCTTCTGTTCGTCAATGTATAATCTTCTGGTGTACTTTTTCAGAATGTTGTCACCATGCACTTACTCTTTGTTTATTATACCTGCGTTAGCTGTGGTTTCCTTTACAGAGTAAGCACAGGGAACTCATCCAATTAGTTTATTATATTTTTAAGTTATGTGTAAAACTTGGAAATCATGGAATTGCAAAATTGATTGATTTTTGGATTCTTGTTTTCACATTGGAAATCCTAATAAATAAAATAAAAAAAATAAAAACACCTTCCTTTCCTTGGTGGAATGGTGGGAGACTGCCAGAGACAGGGACAAGTGGATGAATTGGGGGGAGACCTTTGCCCAGCAGTGGGACAAAATAGGTTAGGAAAAAAAAAGAAAAAAAAAAGTAAAGTTGTATGAAACTCCCTAGGTAGTAAAGTGATTTGAATTTAGAACGTTAAATTCGTGTGGAAACTCGTGGAAAACTCTAACATTGTTATTGTATTAAATTTAGCAGTTATACCCACCCACAACACAAGCTCTGCTTAGCTTGGGGCTAGATAATGTTGGGTGCACTGTCCAGCATTATTTATTTTATTATCTATTAGTTGTATTATTTTTCTGTAAATGGATGTAGATAGGTTAGATAGATTAAATCTTTTTTGTACACAAATAACACACAGAAATACTAAACTAAACTTAAGGTGGATGCTCACGCTTGCGGAGGGAAATTATTTTATTTTATTTTGGTGTTTTTTGCTCATTATAGCTCATCAACACTTTTTCAGATAGCAAAAGCTGAGTTCGCGAGAACTAGGAGACCTAACACACATGTTTTAATTGATAGTGTCTCATAAATAACATCAGTTTAGCTACGATACCACTAAACACATTTTAACAGTGTTTTTTTTGTTTAGGGGTATCGTAGCTAAACTGGTGACTACGATACCCCTAAACAGCTGACTGAGCTGTAATGGACAAAAAACACAAAAAAATAATAATTTCGTACCGCAAGCGAGAGCCACCTTACTAACAAAAAATACAAAAACGAAAAATAACAGAAACACAATGGGCAGTCATATCAGTCTTACGTACTTTTATTTTGTATGTACTCATTATAAATCTCACCCTATTTCCCCCTCAGCCAAAGAGATGGTGGACTACATAGCAGATTACCTGGAGAACATCCGGGACCGCCGCGTCTACCCGAGCGTGCAGCCAGGGTACCTCCACAAGCGACTCCCGAGCGTGGCCCCTGAAGCCCCTGAGAACTGGGACGACATCTTCAAGGATGTAGAAGAGCATATCATGCCTGGAGTAAGTAGATAGCCGCGTCTACCCGAGCGTGCAGCCAGGGTACCTCCACAAGCGACTCCCGAGCGTGGCCCCTGAAGCCCCTGAGAACTGGGACGACATCTTCAAGGATGTAGAAGAGCATATCATGCCTGGAGTAAGTAGATAGCCGCGTCTACCCGAGCGTGCAGCCAGGGTACCTCCACAAGCGACTCCCGAGCGTGGCCCCTGAAGACCCTGAGAACTGGGACATCTTCAAGGATGTAGAAGAGCATATCATGCCTGGAGTAAGTAGATAGCCGCGTCTACCCGAGCGTGCAGCCAGGGTACCTCCACAAGCGACTCCCGAGCGAGGCCCCTGAAGCGCCTGAGAACTGGGACGACATCTTCAAGGATGTAGAAGAACATATCATGCCTGGAGTAAGTAGATAGCCGCGTCTACCCGAGCGTGCAGCCAGGGTACCTCCACAAGCGACTCCCGAGCGTGGCCCCTGAAGACCCTGAGAACTGGGACATCTTCAAGGATGTAGAAGAGCATATCATGCCTGGAGTAAGTAGATAGCCGCGTCTACCCGAGCGTGCAGCCAGGGTACCTCCACAAGCGACTCCCAAGCGTGGCCCCTGAAGCGCCTGAGAACTGGGACGACATCTTCAAGGATGTAGAAGAACATATCATGCCTGGAGTAAGTAGATAGCCGCGTCTACCCGAGCGTGCAGCCAGGGTACCTCCACAAGCGACTCCCGAGCGTGGCCCCTGAAGACCCTGAGAACTGGGACGACATCTTCGAGGATGTAGAAGAGCATATCATGCCTGAAGTAAGTAGATAGCCGCGTCTACCCGAGCGTGCAGCCAGGGTACCTCCACAAACGACTCCCGAGTGTGGCCCCTGAAGACCCTGAGAACTGGGACGACATCTACAAGGATGTAGAAGAGCATATCATGCCTGGAGTAAGTAGATAGCCGCGTCTACCCGAGCGTGCAGCCAGGGTACCTCCACAAGAGACTCCCAAGCGTGGCCCCTGAAGACCCTGAGAACTGGGACGATATCTTCAAGGATGTAGAAGAGCATATCATGCCTGGAGTAAGTTACATTTCGGGAATTGCTCCCAGGAACTGCACGATCTGATCCCACCATCTCCTTTTCATCATAGGACGAGCAGACGCACGGCTCGGTACCGTCCTTACCTCATTAGTATACCCTCTATTCGTACTAAACGTTTCAGTTCTCGTGAATGACGGTACAAGCAGATGGCCCACCTGATGTTAAGCGGTAACCTCTGTCTTTAACAAAGCATTACCTCATAGGTCACGTCCCCCTAGGACGCGCCGTATGTGGCATTGCACTGCGCCCGCCACCGTGAGATATAAAGATGAAAAGTCTCATGTACCTGTAATTTCACCGGCACCCATACCCTTCGAACTGGAACACATAAATGCGAGCACTACTGCTTTGCGGCAGAAATAGGTATGGTCGCAGATAAAAGAATACTATACTAGGTATGGTGGTATTACTTCCCCGGACGAACTCTTTCACAAATAAAGCTCTACTACTAACAAAATTCACAATACAGTCTCGAGGTTTGACTTTTTAGGGTCCCGTACCCAAAGGGTAAAACGGGACCCGATTACTAAGGCTCGGATGTCCGTCTGTCTGTCTGTGCGTCTGTCACCAGGCAGTCTCATACACAGTGATAGTTAGACTGTTGTTTTTTTTATTTATTTTTCACTGTGAATTTGATGATTTCTTTTGTCCACAGCTGGTCCACTGGCAGAGTCCACACATGCACGCGTATTTCCCCGCCCTTACCTCCTACCCCTCCATCATGGGGGACATGCTGTCAAGCGCTCTCAATGTCCTGTGTTTTACTTGGGTAAGAGATTTGAATTCGCCTTTTTTAGGGTTCCGTACCTCAAAAGGAAAAGGGAAGCCAGTATAGGATCACTTTGTTGTCCGTCTGTCCGTCTGTCTGCCTGTCAAGACCCTTTTTCTCAGGAACGCGTGGAGGTATCAAGCTGAAATTCATATCAAATACTCAGGTCTACTGTCCCTATAATTAATTGCTAACTATTGTACTTAGAATTAAAAATTCTCATTTAGAATTAGGTTTAAAATAAGACAATAAACCAAAACTAAACTAAAAACCTACCTATCAGATCAGCAAGCCGTCACCCGACGGCATCGTGCCCAGAATGCTGGCTGCATTGCCACGCTGAATGGCAATGCTTATTCGTTGACCAAAATAAAAACCAGCATTCCGGTCACGCGTGTACTCAAAAAGACGCTCCGCAAGTTCTTTGTAAATTGTATGTGTCCCTGGTCCCCACGGGCCTAGAGTTTCCACGCCAAACGACTCAAATATGTACCCTCTGTCGAGTAATGCATTTATACTTGCGCCGTTTGAGGGACTCCGCTGTTGTTGCTGCGGAGCCCGCACTGATGTACCCGGAAGATATCAGATCTTACAGTACGTAGTTACGGATGTACAGAGTATCGACGCAGGTAGCGGTCCCACACCAGAGGTCGTCCCATCCTCCAGGGGATCAGTGTCATACCGTTGGGTCTTTTCCCGTCGACACGCATCAAGCCACACGGCTAATTAAAAAAATGCATAATTATTCCATTGTCTTTGGAACAGGCATCATCACCGGCTGGCACTGAGCTGGAGACCATTGCAATGAACTGGCTGGGCAAACTCCTCGGCCTTCCAGAATGCTTCTTGAATGAGAAGAATGATAGCCCTGGCGGCGGTGTTATTCAGGTATATTGATTATTGACTATTGATTATTATTATTGATTATATGACATTAAGGTGGTTGCTTTTTCATACAAACGTATTTGCACAAATATGGGCGAACAGAGTATAATTTTACACTGAAAATGTCTGTTGTTGGCTTTTATATAGGTAATTATTTGCGGCAAATCATATTTGGTTGAAGAAAACAGTGGATTAATAGCGAAAATAACATCGAAATTGAAGTCCATACAAGTCATTTCGATGTTATTTTCGCTATTAATCCACTGTTTTCTTCAACCAAATATGATTTGCCGCAAATAATGACGAATATAAAAGCCAACAACAGACATTTGTTGGCTTTTATATAGGTAATTATTTGCGGCAAATCATATTTGGTTGAAGAAAACAGTGGATTAATAGCGAAAATAACATCGAAATTGAAGTCCATACAAGTCATTTCGATGTTATTTTCGCTATTAATCCACTGTTTTCTTCAACCAAATATGATTTGCCGCAAATAATGACGAATATAAAAGCCAACAACAGACATTTGTTGGCTTTTATATAGGTAATTATTTGCGGCAAATCATATTTGGTTGAAGAAAACAGTGGATTAATAGCGAAAATAACATCGAAATTGAAGTCCATACAAGTCATTTCGATGTTATTTTCGCTATTAATCCACTGTTTTCTTCAACCAAATATGATTTGCCGCAAATAATGACGAATATAAAAGCCAACAACAGACATTTTTGTGTAAAATTATACTCTGTTCGCCCATATTTGTGCAAATACGTTTGTATGAAAGAGCAACCACCTTAATATCTTTCAACATGTACAGACCGTTCACCGTAAGTTTGCTCCTGCCTTGGAGTATTTACAGGTGCCATATTACGGTGAAAAAGCTGTATGTAATACCATAAGAAAAGATTCCTGAAAGATTCTCTCGAGTCTTGCCTCTTACTATCTGTATCTCTAGACCACAGCCAGTGAAGCGACGTTGGTCAGCCTGCTAGCAGCTCGCACCAGGGCGCTAATGGAGCTGGCGAGTCTGAACCCTGACCTGCAGTCTTCAGAACTGCTCGGCCATCTCATCTGCTACTGCTCAGATCAAGCACACTCTTCAGTGGAGAAAGCTGGACTTATTGGTAAGTAGACAACCTCTGTGGCGCAGTGGGCGAGTAGCTGATTGAGATACGAGAGATTGCGGGCACGATTCCCATTCAAATATTTGTACCTTGGTTGTGTTGTGGTAGCATGTTTTTTATGGTTCCATAACCAAAAATTACGGAACCCTTATAGATTCGTCATGTCTGTCTGTATGTCTGTCTGTCCGTGTATGTCACAGACACTTTTTTCCGAAACTATAAGAGCTAGGCTGTTTAAACTTGGTAAGTAGATGTATTCTGTGAACCGCATTAAGAATTTTACATAAAAATAGAAAAAAACAGTAAATTTTTGGGGTTCCTCATACATAGAACTGAAACAAACAAAAAAAAAACATCAAACGTGTGGTCTATCTATAGATAGGTCTATAAAAATGATATTGAGGTTTCTAATATAATTTTTTTCTAAACTGAATAGTTTGCGCGAGAGACACTTCCAAAGTGGTAACGAGTGTGTCCCCCCCCCCCGTAACTTCTAAAATAAGAGAATGATAAAACTAAAAAAAAATGATGTACACCATGTAAACTTCCAAGGAAAATGGGTTTGAACGAGATCTAGTAAGTAGTTTTTTTTAATACGTCATAAATCGTAATCCATCCAAGAACTTTTATATTATGTTACTTGCTGCTACGGAACCCTACATGGGCGAGTCCGACTCGCACTTGGCCGCTTTTTTCAATTCAATTCACAGGGTTCAGATAAAGATTTTAAAAGCATTTAAGTAGTTGAAGCATTTACAAAACTGTTCAAAATGTCGCCCACTTTTTTCCATTTAATTAAAACCTCAGATAAAGATTTTAGTTAGGTAAGTTACAAAAAAGTTCAAAATCGCGGCCACATTTTTCAGTTCTGATATTGATTTTAAAAGGATAAGTATTACTTAGGATGCTTCGGAGTATTGTACTTACTCAAGTAAGTTGTTATATCCAGGATTGGTGAGGATGCGGTACATAGAGACGGATGAGCATCAGAGCATGCGTGGAGACAAGCTGGAGGAAGCCATCACCAGCGACAAGGAGAAGGGGCTGGTGCCGTTTTGGGTGAGTGATCATATTATACCCCAATTTTAATATCTTTGCGTTTTCGAGGCGTTGAACTTGACTAGGTTGGCATCGCCCCAATCGGATACAGCCTTTAGAGTCAAATTCAGACGCTGCAGCATCTCATCTCTTAACTCCAGAATTTCATTCTGCCTAGCACGCGCAGTGGAAACGTATCTCTCCACAACTGTGCTGTCGTCTGCGTACCCAATGATACCGGGCATTAGCAGATCATTAATATGCAGCAGAAACAGTGTGGCAGATAGCACTGACCCCTGAGGTACCCCGGCATTTATAGCCATTTGATCCGACGAGCAGCCATCAACAACTACTCGAATGGATCTTTCCCTCAGAAAGTCTGCGAGCCAGGAACAGAATTGAACTGGCAGTCCGTAAGCAGGAAGCTTGCCAATAAGGCTAGCGTGCCAAACCCTGTCAAAGGCCTTCGAGACGTCTAATGAAACAGCCAGCGCTTCACCATGTTTCTCGATGGCTTCGCTCCAAATGTGCGTGGCATACACAAGAAGGTCCCCAGTAGACCGATTACGGCGAAATCCGTATTGACGATCACTGAGGAGATCGTTACCTTCGAGGTATGCAAGGAGTTTCCTATTCAGTACACGCTCCATACATTTACATAGTAGGGAGGTGACCGAGATAGGGCGGTAGTTCGAAGGGTCAGCACGACTGCCTTTCTTGGGCACAGGTTGCACGTTAGCGAGCTTCCAAGACTTGGGGACTACACCAGTTTTCAAAGAGAGGCGGAAAAGCCGCGTTAATATTGGAGACAACTCAGGGGCACAGGTTTTTAACACTACGGCCGAGATACCATCAGGACCGCTAGCTTTATTCACGTCAAGACTACGTAGCGTTTTGAGCACTTCCTTTTGCTGAATGCGAATTTCTTGCATTGAAGCTTCGCACCGAGGAAGGCTGGGTGGAGTTTCGCCAGAGGTGTCAAGACGCGAAGCCTCCGCAAATTGAGTGGCAAATAAATTTGCTTTCTCAACCGCAGCGTGAGCTAGGGACCCGTCCGGTTTCAGTAGTGGGGGGAGTGAAGGGCGGCTGAAGTTCGCTTCCACCGACTTAGCCAGAGACCAGAAAGCTTTACTTCCCGCAGGGTATGCGGCAAGCTTAGCCCCCAGACGGCCAATCCGATTGAAGCGAGCCTTCCGTAACACCTTCTCGCAGGCTTGTCTCTTTTTGGCGAAAAAAAGTCAGTTTCTCCAATTTCCTCACCTCGAGATCGAGATCACCTCGAGCTCTTAGGCGTTTCACTCACGCCTACTCTCAACTTTGGCTCCTACATCGAGTCTAAGGCAAAAACTGCTTCCATGAAGCTGGGTATCCTGAATAAGGTAAAGCGTTACTTCACACCAGGACAGCTTTTAAGTCTGTACAAAGCACAAGTCCGGGCTGGTATGGAGTACTGCTGCCACGTTTGGGATGGCTCGGCCAAACACCAGCTTGCTGCCTTGGACTCGATCGAACGCAGAGCTTTCAGGCTTATTGGTGAGCAACATATGGCGGAGACTAAGATCCAGAGTCTCGAGCACCGCCGTAAGGTAGCGTGCCTTTCGATCTTCTATAGGTTACATTTCGGGGAATGCTCCCAGGAACTTCATGATCTGATCCCACCATCTCCTTTTCATCATAGGACGAGCAGGCGCACGGCTCGGTACCACCCTTACCTCATTAGTATACCCTCTATTCGTACTAAACGTTTCAGTTCTACCTTTATAATGAGAACTGCTAAGGAGTGGAATACACTACCGTCGTCTGTCTTTCCTGAAAACTATAATCTGGGTATCTTCAAGGCTAGAGTGAATAGGTGCCTTCTAGACCTTTGTGCTCCATCTTCGGCCGCATCGTCACTTACCAACAGGTGAGATCGTGGTCAAACAAAGGTCTATCATTGTTAAAAAAAAAAAAAAAAAAAAAAAAAAACTCCGAAATTACCCCCCTTTTTAACCCCTAATGCAAAAACGACGGGGTGTTATAAGTTTGACGTGTCTCTGTTTTTGTGTGTGTGTGTGTATGTGCTTGTGTTTGTGTGTGTTTGTGTGTGTGTGTGTGTGTGTATGTCAGTGCATTACCTGAGGTAATGCACTGTTCATAGGCAGAGGTTACCGCTTAACATCAGGTGGGCCATCTGCTTGTTCCGTCATTCAAGTAGTATAAAAAAAAAGGTAGCTCCCGAACGGATGAACCGATTTCGTTTTTTTTTGTTTGAATGGGGAATTTTTCTTGATTGTTCTTAGCTATGTTTGATCAAAATCGGTTCAGCCGTTTCATTGCGGTCAGGGTTTTTAAATTATTACAAAATTAATTACTTGTTGGTATAACATATCTTTTCCTAAGAGTGTCGACTGAACGAAAAGTCCAGTAGTGTAGTTATTTTGCCTTAAGGAGGGGTATGCCGCAAAATTCCTAATCTTAGATTTGATTTTCAACAGACTAAATCAAGTACAATATTCAAATTATAAATACGCATGGATACTACATTATAATTTCAAGAGATTACTGGTCCAGAAACACGATAGGAGATTATTTTCTAGATAGAGAAAAAAAACAAAGTTACGTCTATTTTTAGGGTTCCGCAACCAAATTACGGAACCCTTATAGATTCGTCATGTCTGTCTGTCTGTCTGCCTGTCTGTCCGTGTATGTCACAGCCACTTTTCTCCGAAACTATAAGAGCTATGCTGTTGAAACTTGGTAAGTAGATGTATTCTGTGAACCGCATTAAGATTTTCACACAAAAATAGAAACAAACAATAAATTTTTGGGGTTTCCCATACTTAGAACCGTTTTTTTTGTTTTTTTTCATCTAACCTATACGTTTTGGGTATTATGGATAGGTCTTTAAAAAAAATATTGAGGTTTCTAATATATATTTTTTCTAAGCTGAATAATTTGGGCGACATTCACTTCCAAAGTGGTAAAATGTGCCCCGGGGGGGCCCCCCCCCCGCAACTTCTAAGAGAAGATAAAACAAAAAAATATATATAACGAAGGATTAGGACCAACAGGGTTTTTTAAAACAGTGACGTCAGCAGGGCTGACGTCACCATCTTTATCACTTGGATCACACATTGCAAATAACGAAACACTTCATTTAAAAACACACCTTTATTTTTAAACTTAAATAGATTTAGCTGAGCTTATTGAATCTAGGTGTAATCTAGGTACAATATTAGAGGTAGATACTCACAAGATTTTTACACGATCTGCCTTCCACCGAGGCCTGGACAAGAGTCCAGTCCAATCTATCTTATCGACACTCCGTCCGCCATCGGTCCGAAGTAATCCGAACAAGGGCGGATCTACACGAATCTCAATGGCAGCGGGGTGCGTTTCCAAGTCAATACACTTATTATTCACAACATTTTAAACTATGCAGAGTTACCAATTTTAACAATTAATTTAAAGCATAAATTTTAAAAGTTATTTTCAACCTTAGTAGTTAACTTGCTTTGGCTAAAACATTATTCAGACATTGCAATGAAGTTCACAACATTGCAATGAAGTTCGTACCTTTCCGCTTTCCTAAAACGATGTTCAGGCGTGTATTGTAATTTAGCAAAACAACAAAACAAAAACTAGAAAACCTATTGTTTGTCATTTAAAAATCAAGATTTAAATTAAAAACTAACTTTACAAGCTTGAAAACCAATGCAAAAACTATGATGGATTATCGCTTGTTGATGTGAACCATAAACAAACGATCACTCATATTTTTAATCTATGTTGAATTTATCATACATTGAAACCAAAAATGTTACTCTAACTTAGTTCATTAATCAATTTACTAATCAAATAATCAAAGGATAGTGGTTAATTTACAAAGCAAACTAAATAAACTTAAATTAGAATCGATCTCGCGACGACACGGCCATTTTGCGAGACGGTGCGCGCTCTGCACCAGTCGTGGTTCTGTAATAGAGATAAAATATGGTCTCAGATAGGTATCCGCTCACAGATACGCTAGCTGATAACTCAGTTTTATGGAATAACAGCTAATTCAGAACAACAAATCATCTGAGAATTGACTTGACATTGACTTAAACAACTAAGTTATCAGCCGTACCTGTCATTGTATCATGTCAGAATGATTAAATAGGTGATCGACACATGCAATCACTATCATGAAGTATTTAGAAATTATAGGTAATAATCAGAATAGATGAAACAGAATAGCTGTACATAGGAAGGTGAGCGAAGTCTTAAATTTTATAATGCGGATGCTCCACGCATACTCGCACAGCTTGTGTTATAATTATTTTAATGCAAATGCTCCACGCATACTTGCAAGATTAATTTCTCGAAGACATGGATGATGCTGTGGTGCTGGGCGGTCTCGTACGCCGTGGTCCACAGGGGCTCTAAAGGAATAGGATACTAGGTAGATGCTGAGGCCTAGGCCGTTTTGTTATGGCCGTGGTCCCCAGAGGCTCTACAAATAAAAAGGGAAGAAAATTGATACTGAAAGGTTTAATACTGTGGTTCTGAGCGGTCTTGTACGCCGTGGTCCACAGAATCTTACCAACATATTCTCGTCTAAATTAGCTCACTGGTAATTGATGCTGTGGCGCTGAGCGGTCTTGTACGCCGTGGTCCACAGGGGCTCTAAGGGATTCGGGAAGGACGTTGCTGTGGCCTAGGCTTTTTTTTTAACCGTGGTCCACAGTGGCTCTGAAAACGACGTTAAGAAAGGAAAGGGATTGAGGATTGAAAATTATTTGTACAGTCTTAAAAATAAACCAAATATTCGTTGGCATGTATCAGCATGTCAAACCAGACAAAGGCCAGTAGTAGGTAATTGACAAATATTCTTAGTCAATCTGTAGAGCAACCCCGATCTATGCGTTAAAATTAATAGATTAAGAAAGAACTAACCAGTTTATTTAGACATCCGAAGACAGGCCAGCTTGTGATGTGGACGGCAGTGGCTCAGCATCCGACAACCGGGTAGCTTGTGATGTGGACAGCAGTGGCTCAGCATCCACCAACGGGGCAGCTTGTGATGTGGACAGCAGTGGCTCAGCATCCACCAACGGGGTAGCTTGTGATGTGGACTGTTGTTGGGTTTCATTTTCGAAGTCCGATGACACGGTTTCCTGATCACCTGGCTGTGGTGCTCGGCGCAGTTGGTCATGCGCAACTTTACGTGGACGTCCTCTGCCAGTTACACGCTTTACCATGTAACGGTCATTGCCAAGTATTCTATGTATTTCATATGGTTCGCTGTATTTGAGGTCTAGGGACGTCTGATTACGGGGATTATTCTTTATAAGGACGTAGTCTCCTCTTTGAAATGGACGCATCTTTGCTTTGTTCTTGTCAAATCGCTGTTTATCATATTCAGCCGCAGCAGCCATTTTCTGTTGTACACGCTGCTCAAGCATGTCAAAGTCGATAGATTCATCATCAATATTCACCAACCTTAGAAGCTCTGGTGGCACACAGTGTTGGCGGCGTGTAAAAAGGGTAAGTGGTGCAACTCCAGTTACTCGATGTGGTGTGCAGTTGAACGCAAGTTGTAAAACTTCTAACGCTGTTTGCCAATTTTCGGTCTCATAGTTTTTAATCATGGTTAGTGCGTTTTTCAATGTGCCCATCACGCGTTCAACTTGCCCATTTGCTCGGCTTACTCCTGGCGCTATTGCATGTAAGTTGACGCCGAAACGATCGCAGTAAGCTTTGAACTCGCCAAGAAATTCTCGACCTCCATCTACTACTATCTGCACAGGAGTCCCGAATAAGTGCACAACACGTTTTAGTGCTGCGAGGCTGCTGCTTTGGCTCTTGTCATTGGAGTAATTAAGCAGTATATACTTGGTGAATGCGTCGATAGTTACGATTACGTACTCGTCCCGTCCCTCAGTGTTCCTGGTACCAAGCTTGCCTGTGATATCCATATGGATGACTTGAAATGCTGCGGTGGGTTTTTGAATAGGGTGAAGCTGCGCTTGTATAATGCCTGACGGCCCCTTCGAGGTTCTGCATATGACGCAATTATCTACAAATCTTCTGACAATTGTGCTCATCTTGTCAAACCAGTATGTTTCTCTCAACTTTTGCAGGGTTTTCTCCCATCCTGGATGTTGCAGTGCTGTATGGAAGGAGTTTATCAAACTCCACTGGAATGCTTTGGGAACTACGATGTATGTATGCGTACCGAGTGTGAGGTCTGTGAGCGTCCTTTTGAGTACGCCTTCTTCTAGAATGTAATCTGTGACTGGGCTGTCGCTGGACATGCTGTCTATCAAAGGGCGGAGAACATCGTCACGCCGCTGCTCGATTTGTAGCCACATGGAGTCTCTGGTCATGATATTCACCAAGATCTCAGTCGATGGATTTCTACTAAAGAAATCGGCGTGTTGTAGCCGGTCACCCCTTCTGTACTCGATCTCGAAGTCGTAATTCTGCAGGAATCCCCACCATCGATGGATTCGAGGAAGTAGATCCTTTTTGTGCTTGGACGCCTTCAAGGCATTACAGTCTGTTATTACCTTGAATTTTCGGCCGTAGAGATAGTGGCGAAAATATTTCACAGCCCTCACCACCGCCAGAGTTTCGAGTTCGTACGAGTGGTAACGGCTTTCGGCGTCGGTGGTTCGCTGGCTCATATACGCGACTGGATGCTGGCGATTCCCGATGATCTGTATCAGCACTCCTCCGTAGCCAAGGCTGCTTGCATCCGTGTAGAGCTCGATTGGTGCATCTTCCTGAAATAGCGAGAGGGTAGGCGCAGTAGACAATTGTTCAACAATATGGTTTCGGGCCTTATCGTGCCTTTCGTTCCATTCCCATTTGGCATCTTTCTTTGTCAGCTCATACAGAGGTACCATGACACGCGAGAAATCAGGAATGAAACGTCTGAAGTACCCGGCTAGACCGTTAAATTGCCTAACTTGCTTCACGGTTTTCGGAATTGGTGCCTTCGTTAAAGCCTCCACTTTTCTTGGGCTTGGACTGACTTGTCCGTCTGAAATGATATTGCCCAAATACTCAATGGAGCGTTTAAAGAAGGCAGTTTTGTCAATGTTGATAGAAAATCCAGCCTGTTGCAAAGCAATCAGTACCCGTTCGATATGAGAGAGCCCCTCAGCGAAATCTTTGCATTTTGACAGGACGTCATCGACGTAAACCTGACAAACTTGGTCAATCAAAAGAGGTGCTAGGGCCCTATTTATGCACCGCTGATACACTGAACTCGCGTTACTTAAGCCAAACGGAATTGTTAACCACTCGTATAAAGCATCAGGGGTCACAAAAGCTGTCTTCTCAATAGAGCTCTCAGCGATGGGGATTTGGTGAAACCCTGCTGCCATATCAAAAGTGGAAAAATATAGACCCCCTGCTAGTTGATCTATTTGATCGGATATTATCGGTAACGGATAGTGATCCCTCAAAGTGTTCCTGTTCAGTTCACGGTAGTCTACACACATGCGATCTTTTCCATTTTTCTTTTTAACCAATATTATTGGACTCGAAAACGATGATTTACTTTCACGAATGATATTGTGTTCAAGCAACTCGCTAACAATATCGCGTACTTTTTCCCGTTCAACCGGACTCAATCGGTAAGGTCTGCGCTCAACACACTTATCAGGATCTTTCAACCGTATATCAAGTTCACCTGTGTTGACACGTGTGCGAGGATACCCGTGGATGAATAAATGTTCAAATTTGTTCAACATTATTTTAAGTTCATTTATTTGATCATCATCAGGTAAGTCGCAATCTAATTTATCGAATTTTTCACTTTGGGACCGCATGTGATAGACTGCTGGTTGATGGGTTAGCGTTGCACCCTTAGAATTTACAATTACACTCAAGTTTGTGTTTTCGATAAGGTTCATTCCAATCAGAATGTCTGAACACAATTCATAATCTGGGACAACATGAAACTGAAGTTCCACTCGCAAATTATCGATAACACAAACCGTCGTCAATGTTGATAGTGAAACTACTGTGAATTGCCCAATTCCTTTCAGATAATTAACCACGTGGATTCTTTTTCCGGGTAACTTTGACGCTAGTGATTCGCGTATTACCGAACATTCAGCTCCGCTATCAAAAATTGCAAGTAGGTTTAAGTCCCCAACAACTACTGGCATCGAATTCAGTTTGGGTAAACCTACACAATTTACATTATTAACTACAGCGCGATCTCGCTTGTAACACGTTTCAAAAGTATGACCTACCCTTGAGCAGAACGTACATGTTGGTCTTGCAGTGGTTTGTGATGCAGTTTTACTGTCAAGTTGACGCGGTTGAAGGTTTTCGGTTTTATCCCGATAGCGGCAGTCACGTGTATCATGACCAGGTTTCTTACATATTTGGCAAAATAGCGAGGGCTTTTCGGAGAAACGAGGTCGCTTTGCAGAGCCCTGTTGCACGCTTGGGATACCAGGTTGGGTGCGCTTAACACGTCGTATAGACGATGCAACCGAAATCAGTTCTGGCACTGATTTAGCCCTGGCATTTAACAATTCGATTCTCAGTCGCTCGTCCCCAATACACCCAATTACCGCCTCAACTGCGTCATCTTGGGACAATTTATCCCTAGTCATACGTCGCCATAGTACACATGCTTGTGACAATAACTGCGCAATGTCTTTAGTATTATCATAGGTATGTTCTCTAAAGCGAAAAACATCGCGAGAATATCGATTCTCCGGCTCAAATGTTGTTATCAAAACATCGCGCAAATCCTGCCACGTGGCAGTTGAAACAAGCCAATTGTCAACCCATAACTTAGCGCGACCTTTAAGCAAACTACAGGCTTTCATTCTGATATCATAGTCGCTCAGGTTATATGTTTCCATGGCAGTGGTCAGATGCTGACACCACTCTCTTACCCCAATATTTGCGTCCGGATCGTATGACGGCAAAAATACGTCATTGATTTTGACCTTGGAATCAGGTTGTGTCGTAATGCGATCGGACACGTGTTTCATCATTTGCAACATTTGTGCAAAAAACTCTGTTGGTACGCCATTAACCGAACCGTTGGCAGGTTCATTGTTTAAATCAGATGGTCGGGCAGAAGTGGGTTGTGATCGCACTTCTGATAACGAAGGATTAGGACCAACAGGGTTTTTTAAAACAGTGACGTCAGCAGGGCTGACGTCACCATCTTTATCACTTGGATCACACATTGCAAATAACGAAACACTTCATTTAAAAACACACCTTTATTTTTAAACTTAAATAGATTTAGCTGAGCTTATTGAATCTAGGTGTAATCTAGGTACAATATTAGAGGTAGATACTCACAAGATTTTTACACGATCTGCCTTCCACCGAGGCCTGGACAAGAGTCCAGTCCAATCTATCTTATCGACACTCCGTCCGCCATCGGTCCGAAGTAATCCGAACAAGGGCGGATCTACACGAATCTCAATGGCAGCGGGGTGCGTTTCCAAGTCAATACACTTATTATTCACAACATTTTAAACTATGCAGAGTTACCAATTTTAACAATTAATTTAAAGCATAAATTTTAAAAGTTATTTTCAACCTTAGTAGTTAACTTGCTTTGGCTAAAACATTATTCAGACATTGCAATGAAGTTCACAACATTGCAATGAAGTTCGTACCTTTCCGCTTTCCTAAAACGATGTTCAGGCGTGTATTGTAATTTAGCAAAACAACAAAACAAAAACTAGAAAACCTATTGTTTGTCATTTAAAAATCAAGATTTAAATTAAAAACTAACTTTACAAGCTTGAAAACCAATGCAAAAACTATGATGGATTATCGCTTGTTGATGTGAACCATAAACAAACGATCACTCATATTTTTAATCTATGTTGAATTTATCATACATTGAAACCAAAAATGTTACTCTAACTTAGTTCATTAATCAATTTACTAATCAAATAATCAAAGGATAGTGGTTAATTTACAAAGCAAACTAAATAAACTTAAATTAGAATCGATCTCGCGACGACATATATGATGTACATTAAATGTAAACTTCCAACGAAAATTAGTTTGAACGAGATCTATTAAGTAGATTTTTTTAATACGTCATAAATCGTAAACTAGCCGAGAACTTTTATATTATGTTACTTGCAGCTACGGAACCCTTCATGGGCGAGTCCGACTCGCACTTGGCCGCTTTTTTTGCCTAGATTTGATTGTTTATTAAAATGGTGCATATTATTGGGTAATAAAATCAACAATGCCTGTGCTGTGGATATGGCCAATCCTATTACATTATACATATATGGAGGAAGCCTCGATTTCCCTACTCAGAAATATTATATCCTTAGACTAAGGCTCGTTTTAAATTACGGCACCTATCGCTCGCTCGTACAAGTTCAATCCAATTTAAAACTGTGTTAAGAAGCGATTATCTCCACGTGGATTGATTGGCCTTGGAGGTAAGGTGCACTGAAAGTGGTTAGAAAATGCTAAAAATAAACTAATAATGGAATTTAGATAAACTAGGTATATATTTTCATTCAAGAAAAAGGTTTTCTTTGAAACCTGTTGACATGGAAACAGGATTTTTTGGTTTACAAAGTAAAGGAAGTTTTTTGTTTTAATTGGCACCTCACTGCTTATGCAATTGCCGTTTTCAAGTTATTTTTCGTTTAAATTAGTCTATTTTCAATATAATTTGCAACGTTACACTCCTTCCAAGTCGTCAAAGTCAAGTCATGTTTTAGTAAAACGGTGGCTGTTTTACTGTATACCCCTTCGGGGAAATGTGCCCCCCTTGTGCCTATGTATGTATGTATGGAAACTTTATTTTCATTACTAATGATCACATAGAACAACTGTTTAATTTGTATATTTTAAATTGCATAAACTTTACAACTAAGTTGTAATAGACTCTTTTTTTTTTTTTTACTATTTGAATGACGGATGAAGCAGATGGCCCACCTGATGTTAACAGTGTATTACCTCGTAGGTCACGTCGACCTAGGACGCGCCCTATGTGGCATTGCACTACGCCCATCCCTGAGACGTATAGATTAAAAGTCTCATGTGCCTGTAATTTTACCAAGTAATAGTTACAGACAGAAGAGCAAAGATATAAGAGGAAAAACCAAAATAATAGATGCTCTACAACATTCACAGCACCTGAAGTGGAAATGGGCGGGGCATCTAGCCCGCATTCCGGACGATAGATGGACTAAGCGAGTTACTCAGTGGATGGGTCCAGGGGGTAAAAGAGCTAGAGAAAGACCCAGAGAACGCTGGACTGACGAAATACGAGAAAGAGCTGGTGGAAACTCGATGGAGAAAGCAGAAGACAGAGGAAAATGAAGACAGTTGGAGGAGGCCTGTACCCGAAATGGGGCCTGACTTTAATAAAGTTTAATAGAGAATGTTTTTATAGTGAATGTAAGAAAACATACGGAAATAAAGGCTAAATAATAATAATAATAATAATAGTTATTTTGTTATTTAAAAGCGATAAAAGTCTCCTCCAGTTGTATTTAGTTTAAATATTGTTAAATATTAATTAATTACAATTTTAATGACATTGTAATTGTAAATTGGACCATGTTATCTTCATTAATAATATATAGTGTGCCTATTTAAAATAGCTGAAAGTATGGGTACGTACTTGGGTATGTATGTGGTGCATTCATCAACAAATCAAATCATTATTTTAATGCACTTTCGTATTAATAGGCCGGTTTCTAGGTAGATGTATTTGAAAAGAACATTATGTTTAGGCTACACTGCAAAGGTAGTTATTAGTAGGTAATTGGTGGCAGATTTAGACAGATCACTGACTAAATAGACCTATATAACATTTTTGATGACACATTTGCTAGTCGGCTAAAATAGTTATTTGTTATATAAGAGTGCAAAGTTGCTTTTTAACCGCGTGCTCAATTTTGATGACCGAGCAAGCTAAGGATTTTAAAGTTCAAAAATTCAAAAAAATTGAATCCTTAGCGTTAGCGCGGGAATCAAAAGAGCATGATTGAGGTTTAAAATCTTTGCACTTGAGTGCAACACGTAACTTTTCACCCCACATGACACATTTAGTCATTCAAAGGACTAAATGCAGAAAAAAGTAATTCAGCAAGAAGGTTCCGAGTATGAGTTTTTAACAAATTAAAAAAGGTTGTATGATAAAATCGACACCATGGAGGTAGAAGTAAATAGGTTTAATTATGTTTTTAATTCACAAACTTAGTGCACATGATGTTCTCAATTCAATTTTACTTTATCCTCTAGCGTATAAAAACGGCTTTTACACTCAGATATCGAAGGGCAAAAATACTCTTTCCGAGATGGGGGAATAAAAATATTATTTACCTTCTTTCAACTTTGTGTCTCATCTAGTTTAGTTAGATCTATGACTGAAGTTAGTTGTTATGCAAGGCTGCAAGCAATTTTTTTGGTGCAAGTACTTGTATTGAAACCTGAGCAAGTGGTGGGTTCTAGGTTGCGAGTGCTCAGGATTTTAAGGTGGGTGCTTTCGCTTGTGGCGCAAAATTCAAATTTTTTCGTGTTTTTTGCTCATCACTGCTCATCAACAATTCTTTAGATAGAGAAAACTATGTTGCCGGTAATTATATGACCTAACACACAAGTTTTAATTTATAGTAATTTATAATAAATTAATAAGTAAAACGGCCACCGTTTTACTAAAATATGCGATGCCTGTGACTTTCATGACTTGTGAGAAGTGTTATGTTGCAAATTATATAGAAAATACATACAATAAAGTGAAAATACCAAACCTTACTATACTTGAAAATGGCAAGTGCACAAGCCGTGCGGCGCCATTAAAAAAAAACTTTTCCGAGCTTGTGAGGTGCAAAAATAATATTACTTAAATGCCTATAAAACCGAACACATTAAATTTTCGTAAAATTGAATTTTATGAATAATTGGAAGATGTTGAGGCTTATTCTGAAACAACATTATTATTGAACATTCTAAAAATAAACTAGCAACTACAAATCTGTCATTTTAAAACCTTGGATCTAATTAATTCCCAAGCGCCCAACTTACTCTGTCTTGTCTTGGTCCCAACAAATTGGCCCCAACGGGAATGCAGCTTATTTTAAAACGGGAACAACGGGAACAAAGCTTTTTATAATGATCTGTTTTAATTTAAGTGGATTGGACGATATTTTATTTTAAGTTGTGGCTTGGGATGTTTAGAAAGGCTTGGTTAATTAAGACTGCGCGACAGCCATAAAAAAACGCGCCGTTCGAAAAAGTGGTTTTTATTGAATATCTCGTGAAATATAGATAATTTGAAATAACCTCCGTTTTATTGTATTTATCTTATTTATCCAATTTTTGACCCAATAATCTGTACCATATTGACAAACAATCGAAGCTAGCCAAAAGTTAGAGGTAACTTTGTGTTTTTTTTTTATCGAACAAGTTATGTCCTATCGTGTTTCAGGTACAGTGATCCCTCGGTATTATTTTATTTATATATTTATTTTATTTATTACACAAAATGTACAAAATATAATGATGATGATAATAATTTAATACACAAATTATAATGTAGTATCCATGCATATTTATAATTTGAATATTTTACTTGAAAAAATAAAATAAAAAATTAAATGTTAAAAATTAAATCTAAGATTATTTATCATGATTATAAAATAACAAAATGGCTGGTTACGTTGGCGTTACTTAATATGTAACCTTTGTCCCCAGGTGTGTGCAACTCTTGGATCTACTGGGTCCGTGGCCTTTGACAACCTTCGAGAAATAGGCGAGGTGTGTCAGAAGCACTCCGCCTGGCTACATGTGGACGCAGCGTATGCGGGAAGTGCTTTTATTTGCCCTGAATTTAGGTGGGTCACAGATGGTATAAACTCCACTTTTGTCTTTTTTTTTTCTTTATAATTGGCGTCGCCCAACTTCTGCATAAGTATGCCATTTTCAAGTTTTTTTTTAAATGTATTTTCTATACTTTTTCAATATAATTTGCAACCCTTCAGTGTCCAAAGTCACAGTCAAGTCATGTTTTTAGTAAATCGGTGCCCGTTTTACAAAACCTTTGGTAAACAATTTCCACCAATTTGAAAAGTCACGTAATAAACTTCCGGTTCATTTCACTTGTGCTCTATAGACGAGCAACATTGGTTAATACGTCACCAAAAAAAATACTTGAATAGCAAAAAAACAAATGCCTAAATTTCTCCCATGGAACAAGAGTCATGCCGTCAGGCCGCTTACCATCGTCACGTAGTAGACTATTCGGTTCTAGAATGGCTGGAATGTTAACACTGGTAAGGGCCCGGCGAATGATATCATTAAGGCTAGCGTGGCTGGAAATCCTACCGGTTGCCTTGGTGCACGATAATGCGTGGTGACCAAGCTGATCAACAGAAGTACCGCACTGGCAGTGATGAGGGGCACAGCACCCTGCACCCAACCGTAAAGAAGTACCGCACTGGCAGTGATGAGGGGCACAGCACCCTGCACCCAACCGTAAAGAAGTCGCAGTAAAGAAAGAAACAAGTAGAGACTAGGTACCTAGATAACTAGTAGAGTAGTGGTAGAGCTTTTTTGTGAAAGAGTTCGTCCGGGGAAGCACCACAACCATACCTATTTCTGCCGCAAAGCCAGTGCTCGCATTGCTGTGTCCCGGTTTGAAGGGTATGGTTGCCGGTGAAATTACAGGCACATGAGACTTTTCATCTTTATGTCTCAGGGTGGCGGGCGCAGTGCAATGCCACATAGGATGCATCCTAGGTGGACGTGACCTGTGAGATAATGCACTGTTCATAGGCAGAGGGTACCGCTTAACATCAGGTGGGCCATCTGCTCAATCTGTCAAACCAAGATATATAAAAAAAAACTGGATCCAATACGTGTTACAATATTTAAACTCTAAACTAAATATACTTTTATGTGATTTCAGGCATTGGCTGAATGGCGTGGAGTTGGCAGATTCCTTTGCCTTCAACCCTTCGAAGTGGCTGATGGTCAACTTCGATTGTACTGCAATGTGGTATGTCCATCTAAACTGTCTATCCTCGGCTATATTTATATAGACGAAAGTCTATGACGTCGGAGACAGAGCGATAACCTCAAGTGGAGCTGGGCAGGACACCTGGCCAGACGGATTGACGGGCGATGGAGTAAATAAATAAATTCAACCGATTGAGATTATAATTTGCATACCTGTTGAGTTCCGATGACAATGCATATTAATGTGACAGCGAGCTGGTCTGATGATGGAGACGGAAGGTGGACAATGGAACTCCTAGAGGGATAAACTGGTCGTGTTTAGGCTCATTTTGATCAGCACACGGTTCCGATCACTAACTTTATAAAAGCTTGTATTCAAGAATATATTTTTCACAAAATAGTTTTATTTGTGAGGTTGTGTTTGATGTTATGGCCTTTATACATTATGGGCCATAGCAATGTAAACCATGATGTAGAGGGGCCTTTATTTAGTACTTTTTTTTTACAGGGTGAGGGACAGCACCGCTTTGCATAGGACTTTCAATGTGAACCCGATCTACCTGAGACACGAGAATTCAGGTTAGAAAAATTACTTTTCACACCACCTGCTCGACAATATCCAATTTCAAAAGATGCAATTATCTCTTTAGGGCTTAAAGTTGCATGAAACTCCCAAGGGAATAAAGTGATTTGAATTTGGAATGTCAAATTCTTGGGAAACTCGTGGAAAACTCTAAGAAAAAAAAAACCCATGTGGCATTGTAAAAAGGTTTGTTCGAAAATCGAACTGGCCACCATTAGCAGAATTTCATGAATGTGAAACAAAAGACGGTGTTTGGTGCTTTGATTTTCAGTGGTTTTTTATTCTCTCGAAGAAGGTGTGAAAAGAAGTATAGATATAGATAAAGATAATGTGATGCCATTGGGTAATAAAGGTTCGCAAGACTCTTCCCGCCATTTTCGAAAAGAGACGTTGTCTACTTTTATTTTATTTCTTCTCCTAGTGTTTTCTTGAGTTATTTTGTGTTATTTTGGTGGCATTTTAACTAATGTAGCTCGTTTAAAAAGCACAAGTGAAGTGAAATGAAATGGAAGTGAATTGCGTGACTTTTGAAATTGGTGGAAATTGTCTACCAAAGTTTTAGTAAAATTGGCCACCGTTTTACTAAAACATGACTTGACTGTGACTTTGACGACTTAAGGAGTGTAACGTTGCAAAATATATTGAAAATACAATTAGTGAAAATACAGATACTTGAAAATGGCAAATGCACAAGCCGTGCGGCGCCATTATAAAGAAAAAAAGGTTCTCAATTACCACAAACCAGACAACGCAGTATAGGAAGATTTTATCTTGATGAAGCAAATACATTAATTTACATTTAGATTTATTATATTTAGATTTAGATTTATTTCGATTTAGAAATTAGTACGCTAACAGTTTACACCAAAATGCTAACTACCTTAAATAATAACTTAAAAATACTCTTAATGCGTTAACAATAAAACAAAGTCTGTCATTAAAAATATCAATATGTTGAAACTTGTGTAAGAATGCGTTTTTAATAACAGGAATAATAGCGTTAATAATAGGAAATAAGAAGTAATAAGAAGGAATAGGAATGGGAAGAATGTGTCTGGAGACCATTTGTCGTGGTATCCTGTAGGAAAGGCCTATGTTTAGCAGTGGACTTATATTTACGTTGGCTGATGATGATGAATGTGAGAAAGCTTACTATAATTATATACAGGGCGTCCCAAGACTACGCGACATGGAGGGAAAGTACCTTAAATATTGTACATAGGATGTTTTGCTAAAACGAGACTTTATTTTATTTTTAAAACTTAGGGATACTGCATTCAAGTATTTTCTAAAAAATTACTTATACTTCGTCTGGGAATCGAACCAAACATTCATTAAATCAAAAATTGTACGTTATTGTTTTGTTATAAGATGCTACGTCACTTCAGAGGTTTTTTTATCCATTCTTTCGATTGGCATCATAAAAATGAGGGTTTTTTTCACATTTAAGTCGGTTAGATTCTCAGACGAAACAAGTCATTTTTAGAAAATATTTGAATGCAGTATTACTAAGTTTTAAAAATAAAATAAAGTCTCCTTTCAGCAAAATATCCTATCTACAATATTTAAGGTACTGTCCCATCAAGTCGCATAGTCTTGGGACGCCCTGTATAATTTAGGCTAGAATCTAATTCTGACTAATAACTGAATTCTTAATTAATTTTTTAATATTTCAGGAAAAGCAATTGACTACATGGTAAGTTATTTAGCATTTATTTTATATGAAGACGCTTGATTTACGATCTACCTAGTGTAATCAACACACTGGTGTTTTAATTTTCACATCCTACTTTTTTGTTTTTTGGTATTCATTATTTAATCTTCAAAATAGGTTGGATCTCAAAAATCAAACACCAGGAACAAAATAAAAAACATCAAGACCAAAGATTCCGTAAACGGTGACAAAATAACCAAAACTGATGTAAAGATCAACAAACTCATCACTAATGGCATCCAAAATGGTTACAAAGAAATGAACGATGACAATAACGATCTCAAAATGAACGGAGACAAAAATGGTAAAACTGATTTTGAAGAAGACATCAATGGTAATTTCGAGAAGGATATTGATCTCTATGACGATGAAGATAAGACTCATTTACATGGCTACATCAAAATGTCTGGTGGTTGTGGAGATACAATACAATTAGAAGATCCTTCTAAGAGGGAGTTACTAGTAAGAATTTAAAATTCAGGTGATGGGTCAAGCAACAAACTAACACACGGGAAATTGCAGCTTATGTTAAAGCACTAAGGTCTAAAGCAGTGGTACAATTGAGATGCAAAAGGCTTGAATCTATCTCTTAACAATATTGCAACGTATTTTGCGATAGGATATGCGATCTACATTTAAAATGAAGGAACGAAGGATGCATGGAGACCTTCATTCTTCTAAATAGCTTTGTATTGATGGTTTGGTAGAAATAAGAATTCCAGAGTTCACAAAAAATGGGTATAGCCCATACATAAATAAAACAAAGTCGTGTAAGATACACCACTTATAACTCAAGAACGGGTGACCCGATTTGGCAGAACATTGGTTAGTTAACAGCTAAGTTAGAACCAGGAGAAGCACATAAGGGGGGGGGGGGTTCACCGGGGGCTACCCGTGCGAAGACGGGGCGAGTCGCTAGTACATTATATAATAACCAAGCTGGATTACAGATAGGGTTGATAAGCGTATGATATTAACATCAATCACAGCAACTGTGCTTAATTAAATTAACCGGTAAAAATGGTATATGGTTATGGTTAATTGTACAATGGTGAAACACGCACTGTTTTTTCGGAATTGGTGACGTAATGCATGGCTTGATTGAGGTGATGGTGTATTTTGTTTGTGAGGCAAAAATTCTGAAATGCGTGTTTGGTTTAAATAAATAAATAATCATTTATTTCAGATCAGTGACATCCATAATTAACCTAACGCATGCACAAACTTATAAAATAAAATAAAATTAGGAAATAATATGCAAAGAACGATTAATAAAGGAAATAGCTTCCATCATTAATCACTCTCCCCACAAGACACTTCCAGAGCGGAGACGTCAGAGCCTCCGCCGCAGTCCTCAAGATGCTGTTCTGACTGTCCCTAACTCTGCGCAGTTTTTTTGCGCAAGATGGCGTGAAAGCCATCCGTTTGGTATTGCGCAAACATCTCAGACGCACTGCAAAATCGAGGCAGTTCCAACATCATCCGAAATATATTATTATACTGAATACGTTGGGCATCCAGCGATCTTTTGGTGTGTCGGACCCAGAGACCTCCTGTGTAAAAGCTCTGACAATAGGCAAAAGCGTGACTTGCTCAGTACAACGGGAAAATCTACGGACCAACATGTTACCTCTTACCGCTAGAGCCCTACGTTCCCTCTCAACGTCAACATCGTCCCTAAGGTCATCGGAAAGATTATGTCCCAGATATTTGAACTTGGTAACTCGATTAATGTTCACGCCGCTAAGGGTAATATCGAGTTCGCTATCGGGACACTTACCGGTGGCCTTAAGTCCTTAAGGCCTCAAGCCCGAACATCATACATGGCAGCACAATGACTGAAATTGGATCTCTTTTGCCATTCTTAATGGTATTGCAATCAAGATTGCATATTAAGACTGCACAGAAAAAAAATTATTACTGGTTTGCGTCGTATACAAAAGTAGGAATGATAATAATCTATAAAATATTTATGCTACCTTTTTTTTTTTTTTTTATACTACTGAATGACGGAACAAGCTGATGGCCCTCCTGATGTTACCTTCTTACAATCTTCAATACAATGCGTCAACATAATTTTGTGTCCTTATATTTCTTTATCTTTATCATCAATATTGTGTTAGTATTAGTAACATGGCTTAAATCACTGGTGATAAAGTTCATTTTCGTTTACAGCACTGGCAGATTCCGTTGAGCCGTCGTTTCCGGGCCTTGAAGCTTTGGTTTGTGCTCAGAAACTATGGAGTGGTTGGACTACAGAAGCATATTCGTGAGGTAAATATTTATTCTGTCTTTCTAGTAATATTTAGTCAATTCGTTTGTGTTTCAACTGTCCCTTATGTATTTTTAATTTTGTACATACCTTGTATTAGTTGTATTATTTTTAAATAAATGTTAATTCGTACGGTATGATTAATATGTTTTTCTGGACTTCTGATGATGGATAAAGTGTAATTCTTTGCATTTTCAGGGTGTTCGTCTTGCCCAGAAGTTTGAAGCTTTGGTACTTGCCGATCAACGCTTTGAGATTCCTCAACCAAGGAACCTAGGTTAGCATATTCAATATTTTTCTCGTAATTCCTTCCTTCCTTCCACTTATTATTAGGTGATATAGACTGAGTTTTCAGCGACCTTAAGCTACCATTACAGACTATGAGTGTAAATGATGAATTATTTTAACTATCGCTGGGTATTCAATAATGGCCTTCATTTGTTAGACTTTAGATCTTTAGATTAAATATCATCTTCAACGCTATGTTATACGAAGATCGTCGCTTCCTAGGAAACTCATTGCCATGAAGCTAGGTATCCTGAATAAGGTAAAGCATTACTTCACACCAGGACAGCTTCTGAGTCTATATAAAGCTCAAGTCCGGGATGGTATGGAGTACTGCTGCTATGTTTGGGATGGCTCGGCCAAACACCAGCTTTCTGCCTTGGACTCGATCGAACGCAAAGCTTTCAGGCTTATAGGTGAGCAACATGGCAGAGACTAAGATCCAGAGTCTAGAGCACCGCCGTAAGGTCGCGTGCCCTTCGATCTTCTACAGGTTACATTTCGGGGAATGCTCCCAGGAACTTCACGATCTGATCCCACCATCTCCTTTTCATCATACGACGAGCAGGCGCACGGCTCGGTACCACCCTTACCTGATTAGTATACCCGCTATTCGTACTAAACGTTTTAGTTCTACCTTTATAATGCAAAAAAAATTGCTAAGGAGTGGAATAACCTACCGTCGTCTGTCTTTCCTGAAAACTATAATCTGGGTCTTTTCAAGGCTAGAGTGAATAGGTGCCTTCTAGATCTTTGTGCTTCATCTTCGGCAACATCGTCAATTATCTACAGGTGAGATCGCGGTCAAACAAACGTCTATAGGTTAAAAAAAAAACTCTACCTGACTACATACAGATATGTATTATTGCCTCCAAGTGTTATGCAAATTGTATAATTCTTCACAGGAATGGTCGCCTTCCGTATGCGCGGCGACAATGCTCTAACCGAGCGTCTGCTCAAGCGTCTCAACGGACGTGGGTTCATCCACGCCGTGCCTGCGTGCTTCAAAGGCATCTACGTCATCCGGTTCACTGTCACCTCCCAAAGGACTACGAATCAGGATATCTTGGGTAATTCATCTTAAATAATTTTGTATAACAAGTAACAAGTAGCAATATCAAGTAAGCTGCTGTCCTCCTTCCTCACTATGTTATCGTCTCTCCCTGTCACTCCCATTGGCCTGTCTACGCTACTCTCACTAACTATTAAATCGTTTAATAAAAGCTCTACTTAGCATGCTAAATAAGGTAGAACATCATTGGAATTAACCAATTTTTTATTTTTATTTTTTTGTTATACTACTTGAATGACGGAACAAACTGATGGTCCACATGATGTTAAGCGGTAACCTCTGCCTATAAACAGTGCATTACCTCATAGGTCACGTCCACCTAGGACGCGCCCTATGTGGCATTGCACTGCGCCCGCCACCCTGAGACATAAAGATGAAAAGTCTCATGTGACTGTAATTTCACCGGCACCCTTACCCTTCAAACCGGAACACAGCAATGCGAGCACGACTGCTTTGCGGCAGAAATAGGTATGGTGGTAGTACTTCCCCAGACGAACTCTTTCACAAAAAAGCTCTACTACTACTACTAACTACTACTATTTATTTTAAGCCCGTTCTTATACGACATTATTATTATTGTTATATCAATTACTTCGGTTTTTTACACCATATTATGTTAGTAAAGAATTGTTAGTAATTATGTTCAAGCAAATAAATTTATCTTTATTTTTATCTTTACACTTTACTTGACTAACCTCACTTGAGTAACTAGCCATTAGTTCAAGGATTTGCTAGTCTCCACATTTGCTAGTCTCCACATTTGCTAGTCTCCACATTTGCTAGTCTCCACATTTGCTAGTCTCCACATTTGCTAGTCTCCACATTTGCTAGTCTCCACATTTGCTAGTCTCCACATTTGCTAGTCTCCACATTTGCTAGTCTCCACATTTGCTAGTCTCCACATTTAAAAACATCTTTGTCTATCTCTTTTTACAGAGGACTGGAACGAGATCAAAAAAGTGGCTACGGAGATCTTGATGGAAGTGTTTGGAACTGAAAATGGAAACATCGTCATGCCGAAAAAACCTAGGATCTCTCTCAAAGGTATGATAATAATTGATAATATGGCATTCTTCATTGACAACCTTTGTGGCGCGGCGACGAAGGTTCGCCTGCGACGCTGGAGGTTGCGGGTTCAATTCCCTCCTCGGAACAAATATTTGTACGATCTGCAGATATTTGTTCAGGGTGTTCTGGGTGTTTTCTATATATATCTATGTAATGTATTGTATTGAGTATATCGGTTATCTGGTACCTTTAACACAAGCTCTGCTTAGCTTGGGCACAGATAAAGTAATACTATACTGCTTGGGCTAGATAATGTTGTATTAACTGTCCAGCATTATTTATTTATTTATTTATTATTTACCTCCTCACGTAGTGTTCCTACCTACCCGATATTATTATCGTATCGCATTTAACGACCATGCTCACTAATCACGATCCTGAAATTATCTTCTAATGTTTTATTCAGAAACCCGTGAATTGAACGCGGCATTCGGCACCAGTCTGCTCCTGGCAAACAGCCCGATGTCTCCCAAGATCGTGAACGGGACTCACGCGGCTATCTGTGACTATGAGCAAGTGCTAACTTCCTGCGCGCAGACCTTCGCGCAGCTCAAGATGGAGCCAAAGGATAGTCCTGGTAAGACATGGTAGATAGTAGTAGTAGAGCTTTTTAGTAATAGTAGTAGAGCTTTTTTGTGAAAGAGTTCGGCCGGGGCAGTAATACCACCATACATATTTCTGCCGCAAAGCAGTAGTGCTCGTATTGCTGTGTTCCGGTTTGAAAGGTATGGTTGCCGGTGAAATTAAAGGCACATGAGACTTTTCATCTTATGTCTCAGGGTGGTGGGCGCAGTGCAATGCCACATAGGATGCGTTCTAGGTGGACGTGACCTATGTGGTAATGCACTGTTCATAGGCAGAGGGTACCGTTTAAAATCAGGTGGGCCATCTGCTCGATCCGACAAATCAAGTTGTTTAAAAAAAAACTTGCGAGCTACTTGCTACTAGGAAACTATGAGAATTTATGAAAATGTATAAGCTAAGTGGAAATAGAACAACCACTGAGGAATTAAGGTTCTGATGTGGCGACTATAAATTTGAAGGTAGCCGCTACAATATGGACTAAAGCCATTGTAGCGATCTTGGAAGTTGGTTGAGCTTGGTCGTATGACAGCTCATGACCATTCATGATATTATATGTACAACAGTAGCGTAGGTTGATGATGAAGACCTAATATTAGACAGTCAATTGGAGAATATAAATGGCATTCTTCATTCCACGTTATATGATTATATTTACTTGTATGCATTGCTACTGCTCCACGTTTAAAATCCCCATTAAAAGTCATTAAAATCTCATTATCCAAGAAAATTCTATTTTAATTGACGTACAGCTATATCAATGTATCATTATCAGCTCTCTGACCTTATACTACTTAAGTGAGGTCAGCAGAACGAACATGTATCTTCGATTCTTCCCTATCTCCGGCATTATCCCACTTAAGTGGGGTCAGCAGAACATGTTGTTTTGTCCGATTCTCCCCTATCTCCCGTCATATCAGTACCTACTCACACTTTTCCTACCTATGTCATCTTTCACACAGTCCATCCATCTCTTTTTAGGCCTGCCTCTACTCTTGAATCCATACAAACTCATATTCATTACTCTTCTTGTAACATCCCTTGCTTTGGCTTGCTTCCCTCCGAATAACATGCCCAATTCTACGCTAACCTATTACTACTCATCTTTTCTGTTCATCAACTATCATCCACAACCTGACTTAACCCACTGCTGAGTATAGGCCTATCTTTGCCTGTGCCATTCCTCACGGTCCCGTGCCAGTCTCATCCAGGTTCAGCCCGCGACGCATGCGATATCGTCCACCCATTTCGCTGCTGGTCGACCAACATTCCTGTACCCAGTTCTTGGGCGCTATTCAGTTAGCGCCTTACTCCACCTATCGTCACCTCGTCTTACCAGGTGTCCTGCCCAACTTCATTTTAGTTCCGTTATAAGATTCCCAACATCTTTGAGCTTCGTTCGACTTCCTATCTCGATGTTGGGAACACGGTCTATAAGCTTATAGATATTTTCTGTTACTGGCACTTTTTTCAAACTTCCTTTGATATACTCATTTTTGCTCTTATCCATTCTTGTCACTCCATCTCAACATTCGCATTTCCGTGGCATGTACTCTCTTTTCATCAGCTATGCCAATGTATGTAATTCTCAAAAGTATTTTTAAACGAAAACCTACCCATGTAGAGATGAGGCGTCGCATTCGAGGCATCAAGACGTGCGGCAAGATGTTTTCCCTGGACTCTTGTATGGACATGGTGCAGGGTCTGATGGCAGAGCAGCCACTGCCGTTGTGCTCTGAGGATGTGGAAGAGGCTTCTAATGGTTGGTGATGGGCAGTGGTGTAGTGTTTTGCGGGTTTCTTGGGAATAATTTAGAATGACCTTTGGACACCTATCGGCCACTTAAGCTAGCATAATATAACTGCAAAGATAAAACATAAGATCACTCGAGTTTCATGTACCAGACTATAAGCTTTTGAGAGTTTTTTTTTTTCAACACAAGCTTTTATAAAATTAGTGGTCGTAACCGTGTGCGGATCAAAATGAGCATAAACATGGCCAGTCTACTAATATCCCTTTTTTTTGTCATGGCTCGACAAACTGGCTTACGGCCCGCCTGATGGTAAGTGGTTACCGTCGCCTATTGACATCTGCAACACCAGCGGCATTGCCAATGCGTTGCCTGCCCTGAAGGTTTTTTTTTTTTTTGAAACGGCTCATTTTGTAATTTTGCGGAAACACCTCAGGAGAGAGCCAATTCCACAACTTGCACGTATGTATCCTCGAGGAGTTCCATTATCCACCTTCCGTCTCCATCATCAAATCAGCTCGCTGTCACCATCATATTGCATTGTCATTGGAACTTAACAGTCATGCAAAATATATCTTAATCGGTTGAGGATAACTTCTTTAAAATGCAGTTGCAAAATTCCACCCGGACATTGCAAGTTAAGGCGCTATAGGTTCAACGAACATTTTTGTATGAGGCGAAGAAGGCGAGCGCATGCTCTTATACAATGTTTTTATGTATAAAAAAATTATATAAAAATGTCGTTCAAAGTTTTGTTTAATTTTGTTGATGAATTCACTAACTCAAATAATAACTAACATGTAACCAAATGATTCAAAAATTAAAACGTGATTGAAGTGAGTGAAAAATAGCATTTCAATTTTAAAAAGGAGGTATCTTTGTTATTTTTTTATCGAGTGAAGTAATTCAAATATTGTATTGAATTATTGATTTCACTAGATAAAAATCTCAAGAATATCATATATTTTTTTCTTCATAGAAAACTATGAAAATTCTTATCAAAAACTTTAAAATTCTAGAGACATTTGAGAACCTATCGCGCCTTAAATAAAAGCTTGTAAAAAGGGCGTTAAGTAAAAATATGGGCTAAAGTACCAGATAGTACCTACGTACTTTGTACGCATTTGTATATATATTTAACGAAGTCTTGTCACAATTATAGTTTTGGGAACCTGCAAAACACTAACGCCATTATAACCTAAGTTTAAAATGGCTTGCTTGCTTTTACTAATATTTGATTTACCTTGATAGGAAACAACATGGCGTTTTCTTTTAATGAAATTGATCTTTAGGTTTCTTGTTGTGATTGACTTTAATAATATTTGTTCTATTTTAGGAATGAAAATTGAAGCTATTGGTGCCCAAATGTTGTAAGGTAAAGGTGATGTTAGATCTATATCGGTGATGGGCAATTTTTGATGATTCTAAAAACAAAAAAAACTTATCTTTATCTTCTAACTATAAGAAAGAATGCTTTAGCAAATTTAAAAAAAATACAGCTTTTTTAATTTTACATATAAGGTTCATTTTTAAAAAATGATATCTTTTGTTAACCTAGGATCAAGCCCCGGAGAAAGATCATCTCTCACATCATCCCCAGTCACATCCATCGGAGCCATCAAAGAATCCACAACAGACTCGAACCAGCTTACGGTACCTGCGACGCCATCCAGACAATACCGCTCTAAATCCGTTGACGTATCCCTCACTGGTTTGAAACTTGACGAAGCTAAAATAACCATTGATGTAAAGAATTCAGAGATCACTATTACACCTACTGGATCAAAAAATATTGCAGAACCCGAAAAATCTGTACACTTCAGTGATATACAAGAAAAATTAAATATTGGGGACAAAATAACTCAGGCATTTGAAAACTTTCAAGATGGACTGCAGATGTTAAACGAATATCGATCGAATACTGTCGATGATAAGATTGAAGATGATGCTAGTACTAAGCTTACTATTCGAGGACCTGGTAGTTATATCAAGAAGCTAATTCAGCAGTTCAGTGAAGGTCCATTTGAGGCAGAGGATCCTAAGCCAGAATCTGAAAGAGCTATGTCCTCTCAAAGTATTAAAGATAAGGCAGGCGCTATTTGTAAAAAGTGCTTACATTACAAAGGAAATGTACCTAAGTAAATAAATTACACTAAAGAAGAGATTAAAATTAATAAAGCTGATAAAAAAAGATGAAAAAAGATGATATTTAATGGAGGATTAAATATAATTATATACGTTCAAATAGTATTGTAGAATAGTATAAGTAGAGGTTTCAAATATGTAGATTTAGAATAGATGTAGGGTTAATAATATAGATATTATCAATGCACAACTAGCTGTTTCTAGTGGCTTGTATATTCCCTAACTTTGTTTAAATGGATTTACATACGAGTTCAAGTAAGATAGTGTAGTTCAAATTTATATAGAAACTAATTATTGGTTATTGTTTGCAAATGTATATTTTCCGTAAGAAAAAAGTATGTGCCGTTGCAGAGGATATTTAACTAAAGATGTATAATGCTAAAAAATAGTTAACAAAAAAATTAAAACTGCTGTGCTCTCAATAAAAAGTTAGTAAATAAATAAAATGCATATAGGTACTAAATATAACGGGTAATGAGAAATATTGATTTACGATGTTATTGATAGTGTAGACGTATTTATGCAAATAAAAAGGTGTAACCAACAAAAAAATATTAGTTTGTAGTATTTCGTGCAATAAATAATGGAGCAAATTATAACGATTATTTTCATTACTTCTGTTAATTTGACTTTTAATAATTTAGGTAGAATTCCTAACAAGGCACTTAAAAGAATTGTTGTGATGAGATTATTTTTAGGAGAGAAAAAGTCTACAATAACTTATATTGTTTAATAAATGCATATAAGTGTTCACATTCAATAATTAGCTACTTATTCTAATTAAGTATTTGAGCATTTATAATATCTTTTAGTGGTTAACATTGCTATCATTGTGGTCAACAAGTTGCTTCCTAGAGCAATTAACCTATAGCTCAATATCAATAAATATTATAATAAATGAATAACATTTTACATTCTACTTCAGTCTTACAACTAAGTTTTATTACTTAATAACAATAAATATAAATGCATCTCAATTTTTACACATTATAACTAAAAAATATACATTAATACTATCTACAATTTAAATAGTAATGACGCTCGTATTAATATTACTGAAATAGAGAGCTATATGATAGTATAGTATATATTCAGAGTAATACTAAAGATGAAAACTTTACAGAAAAGCTTTTATTCTAAGCAATATTTTACATTTCGAAGAGTCAAATCATAAGTTTTTTTGGAACTATCAATACATAGGTTTAAGAAAAAGATACTACATCAGTTTTCTCATAGTATTAATTCCTAGAACATTTAGTTTAATATCGACCACTTTAAAATCTTCAAATTCACATACAAGTAGGTAATAGGTATCCAACATCCAAATTTAACAAAACATTTCACTTAAATTTCCTTCCAACTCTTAGAAATCAATGTATCCCAGTAATTGACTTCAACCAAGGCTTGTAGAAGGTAGTCCTCATATAAACGCCGGGAAGGAACGGAGCTGCACATTTGATTCCATGGGATACTGTTCCTACTAGCTGCCATTTACCATCGTCTCGTTGTAGGACTAGGGGACCGCCACTATCACCCTGAAAATTGAGAATGGAAAGAAGCTTAGTAAGGTGTGCGTCAGGGCTTGATGTAAGGTCACTTCCTTATTTTAATATACAAGATTATCTAATGCTAGATTAGAAAGTGAATATTATTTTGTAAGTTTTTGTTAAATGTCACTCAGGGTATGAAATCAGATCATCCACCATGCAATTATTTACCCGGACTTGTTAGTAAGATTCGTTGTTATAAGATTTGTCCTGAATGCTAGTTTATTAAGGAATGTGTTATTACTGGAGGAAAGCGTTAGTCAGTCGTGGGAAGCAATGGCGGCGATGAGCTCACCACTTGTCACGTCTATATTCCCACGGTAGTGCAAATCAAGGTGAAAAGAGGCTCTGCCTACCCATTGAGGCTCTGCCTACCCTTTCGGGGATAAAGGGGTGTATTTATGTATTTATGTAGGTTTGATTTATTATTTTGGAAGTTTTTTTTGGAAGAGGAAAAACACTAAGTTTTAGCCAGATTTCAACGGATTTCGCCGTTGTAAAAGTTAGCTTTACGGTAAAGTTGTTATGATTATTTTATTTATTTATAGACGAGCAGCTTTTGCTGCTATGTCTAATTTTGGGTTACTTTTTTAAGTTCTGAATTATCCTTTCGTAGCCAGTTGTCAATGTTGTTTTTAAATGCATTTACAGACGTGGCAGAAACAACATCGTCTGGTAGTACGTTCCAATTGTGGAACCACTCTGTTATTGAAGAAGTGAGATTACATTATTTTCAGGACCTCAAGGTTAAAATGGGTCCTCTAATTTGAAAAACTTGAATCTAGTGTCGTTTCGACGGTCGAAATGTGAAAAAAAACACGAAAGACTGAACACTGAGGATGTTTTAGACTGAAAGCCCTAAGATTCGTAGTTCGTTTTCCCCCAGTGGCTACTCACCTCGCAAGAGTCCTTCTGCCCATTCGCGTACCCGGCGCAGATGAACGAATTGAGGATCTTCTTCGAATGCCCAGCTGTTTGGAACATCTCTTGGCAAGCGCTGTTCTCAATAACTGGTACCTGGAAGTAGTATTGAAGAGGTTTGAGAAAGCGAACATTTTTTCTTCTATCCTGATTACCAATGAATGATTTAGGTGGATGCTCACGCTTGCGGCGCGAAATTCAAATTTTTTGGTGTTTTTTACCCATTACAGCTCATCAACTCTTCTTCAGATAGTGAAAGTTGATTTTGCGAGAACTAGGAGACTTAACACATATGTTTTAATTGATAGTATCTCATAAATATCATCAGTTTAGCTATGATACCCCTAACACATTTTTACAGTGTTTTTTTAGGGGTATTTTATTTTACTTATTTTATTTTTACAATTTTAGAGAAACTAACAGCTAAACACAAACTATGGTGTTTATATACAAAATAACATGTTGAAACATGTTAAAAACCAGAAGACTAATAATAAGTTTCTACAAATAAACTACTAAATAGATAAACTAGAACTAAAAATCAGTAGACGACAAAAGACGATAAACCATAAAGATATTAAACAATAATAAATACTTACATAGTTACATTGTTGAGTTCAATTTATAGAAAAATAAATAATACACTACGCTGACTAGACACATTGCAGCCCAAAAAGAAATATATCTGTAAATGTATCGTAGCTAATTTGATGATATTTATGAGATACTATTAATTAAAACATGTGTGTTAAGTCTCCTAGTTCTCGCGAAATCAACTTTCACTATTTGAAGAAGTGTTGATGAGATGTAATGGGCAAAAAAAAAAAACTTTCATAATGCGAGAGCATTCGCCTTAAGAATGAGAGTGATTTAGTGAAAATACAATGAATTCATAGATAACAAACGAATTAACTGTCACTTTTACGATTGGTTCCCGTAACCACTGGTTTATTTATTTGTGAACTTAGGCCTAATGGGCTAATGGTGAGGTATGCCGCAAAATTACTTATCTTAGATCTGATTTTTAATTCACAAAATCAAGTACAATATTCAAATTATAAATATGCATGGATACTACATTACAAATCCGAGGGATCACTGTACCAGAAATACGATAGGACAATATTTCCTCGAATAAAAAACAAATTTATCTCTAACTTTTGTCTAGATTCGATTGTTTTTTTCTGTAAAGAAATAAAACCCAAGTTACGTCTATTTTGTGCCTAGATTAGATTAAGTATTCAAATGGTGCATATTATTATTGAGCAAAAAATATAGATAATTAAAATCATTACATCAAAGGCGAGAGTTTACGGTTTTGTTTGGGCGTTGGGGTTTTGTAAAATTAACTTTATTTTACCGCTTTTCGGGCGGGCGCGAACATGGAATAATTTTACACTGAAATGACTGTTGTTGGCTTTTATATTGGTCATTATTTGCGGCAAGTCATATTTGGTTGAAGAAAACAGTGGATTAATAGCGAAAATAACATCGAAATTACTTGTATGGACTAAAATTTCGATGTTATTTTCGCTATTAATCCAGTGTTTTCTTCAACCAAATATGATTTGCCGCAAATAATGAACCGCCAACAACAGTCATTTCAGTGTAAAGTTATACTCTGTTCGCCCATATTTGTGCAAATACGTTTGTATGAAAAAGCAACCACCTTAAATACAATAATCTGGTTCAGTACCTGCACTTCTTGTAGCACGGCTGGCACGCCCCCGCCGTACTTCAGCCGCCCCCACCCGGTGACGGTGGCCACTCGCCCGGTGAAGTCAGATTCATCCGGGGGCATACAGATAGGCACTGGAATGAGTATAATGTGTTGATTAGCCTTTACAACAGTGAATTGACTACAGAAAGAAATAAAAGAAAAAAAATATATATTTTGAGCACATACACACACTTAATAGAAATAACAAAATAAACAAGAACTTAATTTTGTAAAAATAAAAAAACCCTCAACACAATGAAACGGCTGAACCGATTTTGACCAAACATAGCTAAGAACACGCCGGATAAATTCAACTTTCAAACAAAAAAAAACAAAATCGGTTCATCCGTTCGGGAGCGACAGACAGACACACACACACGTCAAACTTATAACACCCCGTCGTTTTTGCGTCGGGGGGTCGGGGGCTATAAATAAAAGATTGTAAACAAAAAAAAATATTAAAAAGAATTCAACATAAAAAATACCCATAGGATTTTAAAATTAAACATAAAACTAGACCCTACGTGATAGAATGGGTAAAATTGGTCTTTCCCTAAGTGTGCGGCTAAACAGTTCCAGCCTCAGCTTAGTGACGATACCGACCGAGGACGATATCGACGCTGGTTATCAGCCTGAACCTAGACTGGGTGACGTCGCGTTAACCCTACACTACGAGTGGTTCGAGAGGAGACGCAGTGAAAGGGCTATCGGAATCTAATCAGTAGTTCCGGAGATTACAATCACAAACTTTATCTCCTTAATAATAGCAAGTAACACGCACCCAAAAAAATATAGTTCTAAATTCATAGTCCTGATCCCCACTAGATCCACTGTGTTTTTTTTATACTACTTGAATGACGGTACAAGCAGATGGCCCAACTGATGTTAAGCGGTAACCTCTGCCTATTGAACAGTGCATTTCTCAGATAGGTCACGTCCACCTAGGACGCGCCCTATGTGACATTGCACTACGCCCGCCACCCTGAGACATAAAGATGAAAAGTCTCATGTGCCTGTAATTTCACCGGCACCCATACCCTTCAAACCGGAACACAGCAATGCAAGCACTACTTTTGCGGCAGAAATAGGCATGGTGGTAGTACTTCCCCGGTCGAACTCTATCACAAAAAAACTCTACTACTACTAAAAATCGTGAGAAACTCGTGTCGTGAGGATCAGGCACTACCATGCCACTACAACACACAAACTCGAAACAAATATTTGCAGATCATACAATCATGGCTGTTTATTCTGTTAGCATTGGTCTTCTTTCCGTGGTGTATCCAGCTTAAGAATAAACTCCTCCATCTCCTCCCATGGATGTCAAAAAAGCCGTCTATGAGATTACCGGGACTCGTTAGTAAAATACCAACTAGGTATAAGTGTCATGGCTGCTCAAGCTATAAAGAAAGCAACACCTAGCATGTCTGTCGTGGGAAGCAATGACGGCGATGTGCTCAACACTTATCACGTCTATATTCCCACGATGGTGCCACGGTGAAAAGAGGCCTTTTGAGGGCCTACCCCTTCCAGGAAAAAGGCGTGTATCTGTCCTTTTTCCTCGGTTCCCCCTTAAAGACATTCTCTAAATTTTCGTTCGGTATATAAAAAAAAACTCACGTTGTTTTCCATCAACGCCTGGGTAATTCAGCCCGAAGCGATGACTGCCCAAATGGCGAGAATATTCGAGGGTCTACACATGGCTATGACCTCGGAAACTTACCGATATGAGCATCAAACTTGATAGGAGACTCCAGTTCCAAGAGTGCGAGGTCATTCTCAAACGTCAAGGCATCGTACTCTCTGTGCACGATGACTCTCCTCACGTTCCTGGAGACTGGATTCTTAGGTTCCTTCTCTCCTGATATGTCGTTCTCTCCGAAGACTGCTACCAGGGAGGCGAGGAAGCTGAAATTAGAATGTAATGCCCAATTTTAACAAATATACTCCTTCTTTCTCTTAATTCAAATTCATTTATTTTAGGCTGATAGCTCATAATTACACACAGGCATAATAAAGACACATTAATAAATTTTAAAAACACAAATTACAAATTATTATTTATGTCATATTACAATAAGGAGGCACAAAACAACATAACACAACAAATACAACAAATAAATACCTACGCAGATACAAGGGACCCTCAGATACCGGGGCACCGCCCCTTAAAAAGTGTTGTATGCAGACTTATCGAGTGCCCCAAAATCAGAGAGTCCCACCTATGTGCCAAGGTGTTTAGAATAGTGTTGGGGTTGCCACGCAGGCGTTCCATGAGAGGCGCACAGCGCTTTCTGATGATGGCGTGAAATAATAATTAATAATTTATTAATTAAAGCCTTCTGAGGAAAGTCTTCTTCAATATCGCAAATATCTAGTGTATTAATGTGACAAACTCTGTGACGACCTCTGTGCCTCGTTGGCGACGCAGGAGGTTGCGGGTTCGATTCCCGCCTCGGAACAAATATTTGTACGATCAGCAGATATTTGTTCAGAGTGTTCCGGGTATCTTCTATGTATAATAAAAAATATCTAACTATGTCATGTATTATTTATTTAATTATAGTTCCAGCATTATTTATTATTTTATTATTTATTTATTTAAACTTAGAACAAGTCGTTAGAGTTGCAAGCAATACTTCACGCCAGCTTCTCATTCTATAAAGCACAAGTCCGGGCTGGTATAGAGTACTGCTGCCATGTTTGGTATGGCTCGGCCAAACACCAGCTTGCTGCCTTGGACTCGATCGAACGCAGAGCTTTCAGGCTTATAGGTGAACAACATATGGCGGAGACTAAGATCCAGAGTCTCGAGCACCGCCGTAAGGTCGCATGCATTTCAATCTTCTATAGGTTACATTTCGGGGAATGCTCCCAGGAATTTCACGATCTGATCTCACCATCTCCTTTTCATCATAGGAAGAGCATACGCACAGTTCAGTACCATGCTTAGCTCATTAGTATACCCTCTATTCGTACTAAACGTTTGCGAACTGCTATAAAGCTAAAGTCAGACGTGGCGTTCCAATATCTTACCATTGATCGCCAACGTGCACGCCACTGAGGACGCAGGCTGAACGTGTTGGTTTGGCCTTAGCTTAAGGAGTATATCAATGTCTGCAACGCTTTCAATCTAAAATGCTACGCATGATAACGAATGCACAATGGTACATCACAAACTGTCACCGACATCGCGACCTAGAGATGCCAACAGTCAAACAAGATATTTGCAACAAGCTCAAATCCTTTGCCAAACGAATGGAGCAACACTCTAAACAGCTTGCAAACAGTCTCATGAAGAAATCCACAACTTTCAGAAGGATATAGGGAGTCCTTATCTAGTATCTAAAAGAATATGTACTGAATTAGAGTCGTGGATATGCCACTGGGCGTATACCATTCATGTCAAGCACGAAAGAAGCACAAAACTATTGCTCAATGCCTGGAAAGGCAGGTTACAAGAAATAAAGAAGACTAAAAAAAATGCGAGCTGCTAAGGAGTCTCAGTGATAAGTTTTTTTGTTTTTTTTTTCAATACAAGCTTTTATAAAATTAGTGATAGTAACCGTGTGCTGATCAAAATGAGCCTTAATACGGTCAGTCTACTATATTATCCATCGAGGACTTCCCTTGTCCACCTTCCGTCTCCAGCATCAGATCAGCTCGCTGATCTGCTCTCGCTGATCTCGCTTTAGTGGAAGTAGAGATTTTTTTGTGAAAGAGTTCGTCCGGGGAATTACTACCGCCATACCTATTTCTTCCGCAAAGCAGTATTGCTCGCATTGCTGTGTTCCGGTTTGAAGGGTATGGTTGCCGGTGAAATTACAGCAATTATTGCAAATGAGACTTTTCATCTTTATGTCTCAGGATGGCGTGTGCAGTGCAATGCCACATATGATGCGTCCTAGGTGGGCGTGACCTATGTGGTAATGCACTGTTCATAGGCAGAGGGTACCGCTTAACATCAGGTGGGCCATCTGCTTGATACGTCATATCAAGTTGTGTAAAAAAAAACATAATATTGTATTGTCATCGGAACCTGACAGGTATGCAAAATATCGTCTCAATCGGTTGAGGATAACTGCTTTAAAATTCAGTAGCAAGATTCCACACGGACATCATTGCAAGTTAAATAAAAGCTTGTAACTTGTAAAAAACACTTACCCAGGTTGACAGTGAGCCGCAGTAGTCACAAATCGGTTGGTAATCAGCACTCCTCCGCATTTATTCTTGGTGAACAGCCCCAGCCACGTGGATTCCCTCACGAGGACCTGCCACGGCCAGTCTCCGAAGTGGGCGTTCTTACCACCGACGATGCGACCAGATTTAGATAGGGGCTTGATACCGCACACTGAAAATTTGGGAAGAGAATGATCTGATGAGGTGTTTATAACAATACAGGGTCGTTTGAAAAATGCGCAGTCTTTGGGTATGAATTGGTATCATTAAAATAACCAACACTTTCAGATTTTCTATAACTTTTTGGGATTTTTACATTTTCTCTCATTTCTTCTCTGTTTTTATGCAACTTGGAATAACGGATCAAGCTGATGGCCCACTCAATTTTAAGTGGTAGGTACCCTCTGCCTATGAACAGCACATTGTCTTATAGGTCACGTCCACCTAGGACGCACCCTATGTGGCATTGCACTGCGCCCGCCACCCTGAGACATAAAGATGAAAAGTCTCATGTGCCTGTAATTTCATCGGTAACCATACCCTTGTGGAACAGTGTCTAATTGTCTAAATGGCTAATTTTGGGTCACTTTTTAACCCCCGACGCAAAAACGACGGGGTGTTATATAAGCTTGACGTGTCTGCGTGTGTGTGTGTGCGTCTATCTGTGGCATCGTAGCTCCCGAACGTATGAACCGATTGAAATTTTTGTTTTGTTTGAAATGTAAATTTGTTGGGATTGTTCTTAGCTATATTTGATCAAAATCGGTTCAGCAGTTTCATAGCGTTGAGGGTTTTTTTAATTTTTACAAAATTAATTACTTGTTAGTAAGATAAATGTGTAGGTATGTGTGCCTACGATTTTGAGTACATAGTCAAACCTTTGTAGGTTTTTGAGGTACAATGTATTAATTAACTATGTAAGATATTTTGTAAACAAAGCTACCTCATTGTGTAAACAAAGTAGATTATGGTTATTGAATACTCACGATTCTTATTGCTGTAATCTATAGCCTCGTTGGCGTAGTTTTCAGTTGTGACTTCATCTTGAAGCTCAGTGGTAGACGTGGCTGCTTGTGTGGTTGTCGTAACTCTCTTGGTGGGTTTAGTTCGCTTAGTGGTAGTGACCTGAAATAAGAAGGTTTCATAAATTACAATTATGATCCATTTAACCTTTACATCACTATTGACGGGATCCTATAATTGTGGAATTTGATTTTAGTTTTAAATCCAACTGACAGCTCGTTACTCAGACTCCTTCACAATAACTGCTCTTCGACTCTGGAATAGTATTCCTCACCAATATCGTGGGGTATCCTCAGTTGATGATTTCAGATCCAAAGTTTATAATAATTATCTCTCTCTCATGATCGAATCTGACTTATTAGTCCAGTCAAGTTAAACATGAAAAAAACAGATTTGCAATTTTCCAAGTGCTGTGCGTTTGGCGGTGTGCCCAAAAAACCATGAAATTTCAGTGTTTTTTCAGTTTTTGCTCAATATCTTAGTGAAGGAAGGGTCTGATCGGTATAGTTACGCCAAATACTTTTAAAGTTGACTAAATTTGCTACAATTTGACACTAGCGAGAGCATCTCAAAGCCATTGGTTCCCAACATACAGTTCTTCGAAAATAGGCATTTTTACGCATCCCACGTCGAATATTTTTTGAAATGAAATTGTAGTAAATTTAATTAGCTTTCATTTGAGATGGTAACTGGTAACCTAATTGGTACCTGTACACATAGCGGTTCTCTCAAAAACGGATCTCCTATCTTAGATGGCCCGGGCTTGGGCTCGCACGATGATGGTCCCTCGATGGCCGTGATGGACGCTGGGATAGACGCCCAGTCTGTAGTTGGGTCAACTTTATCGTCCGAGCATTTCAGCTCCACATCCAGGACGTTAATTCACAATTTGCCACCGCATGACAGGCAGAGGACTGCATTTACATGAAATTTTTCGCAGAATGGCAGGAGGTGCCGGATCCATGGTGGTGGGGATGGGGGTGAGTCCCTGAGAAGACAGCTTCCACCCCCAATCAGTGGGATTAAAGTTGAATCCCCGCCACTTCTGCACTTGGAGGTAGCATCTTGCCGCATGGTGGCCTGCGGCATCTTCCGTCGGTGGCAAACGGGCGAGGTTTATGCTCGTTGAAGAAACAAACGCCTTATACATCAGGAAATCCAAAGTATCCGACGCTATGTGACCGCATATAGAGCCACAAAGCACTTGATGCCTGCTTCTCTCACGACTTGTGGGGTGAAGTTTGGCGGAAGAAAGACCTACACTTGCTCAGCAAGTGGTTCACTCTTGCTCAGGGGAGTGGTGATTTTGGTCTTTCCTTGACCAAGTGGTACCGACGGAAGATGCCGCAGGCCACCATGCAGCAAGATGCTACCACCAAGTGCGGGGAGTCAACATGAATCCCACTGATTGGGGGTGGAAGCTGTCTTCTCGAAACTCACCCCCATCCCCACCACCATGGATCCAGCACCTACTGCTCTTCTGCGAAAAAATTCATGTAAATTCAGTCCTCTGCCAGTCATGCGGTGGCAAATTGTGAATTAACGTCCCGGATGTGGAGCTGAAATTTTCGGACGATGAAGTTGACCCGACTACAGACTGGGCATCTCCCCAGCATCCATCACGGCCATCGAGAGACCATCTTCGTGCGAGCCCATGCCCAGACCATCTAAGATAGGAGAACCGTTTTTGAGAGAACCGCTGTACCTACAGGTACCAGTTAGGTCTCAAATGAAAGCTAATTAAATTTACTACAACTTTATTTCGTAAAATATTCGACGTGGGATACGTATTTTAGAAGATATTCCACAAAATAAGTGAATATTTCGAAAAAAATACACTTTTGGGAAGAAATTACCTATATCTGAAGAACTGTATCATAGGAACCAATGACTGTGTAGAGCTCGAGCTAGTGTGAAATTGTAGCAAATTTAGTCTTCTTTAAAAGTATTCGCAGTGACTATCACGGTCAGACCCTTCCTAAGATAGAGATAGAGAGTCAACGTGGACGGCTTCACCATCGTGGAGAAGAGACGACGACCAAGATCGTGCCGCAAACAACGCGGCACCGGTCAGATACTGGCCGACTCGGCAACACTGCATGCAGTTTAGCCGACTGTCAAGATCTACCTCTCCCGAATAAGCGAGAGAACATCAGGAGATGATGTACTCGGTTCGTGACGGAGAGGTGCCAGGGCCGGATTCAGGGGGCGGAGACTCGACTGTCTCTTCAGCGCCTGCAGACCAACAGGGCCACTGACTTCAAGTCATATGCTCTCCAGGTCCAGGCGAAGTACAGGGATGTGCTCCTAGATCCTGAGTTCTGGCCAGCTGGCATTGTTTACCGACGCTATAGGGAAGCGTTTTCGAAATCAAATCCCCTTGACGTTAAGTTATAGTTTTAAGTATATCTTTATCTTTATATGTATGTTAGTTGTAAGGTATATATATTACTATGGGCCATTGTCTAGGTACAATGTACATTTTTCACTGTTGCCTGAAATAAATGTATTGGATGGAATTGAATTAAGATATTGAGCAAAAACTGAAAAAACACCGAAAATTTCATGGTTTTTTGGGCACACTGCCGAACGCACAGCACTTGGAAAATTGCAAATCTGGTTTTTTAATATTGGTTAAGGTCCTAACAAAATATAAAAAAATCAGCGTGACCCGAACTTTTGCAAGCACGGATGTACATCTTGACTGGACTAATAATTTATCTCCCAATATGTGTCCTTGACATTTAAAGTAAGTAGTACTTATAGCTATTGTATACCTATGGTATATGTATCAGTCCATTAAATATGTGTGTATGTGTTTATTTATTTATTCATTACCTATTGTGGTAAATACGTTAATAAATCATCTCATCTTGGATTCATTTACATTCATTCATTTTATATAATGTTTTGTCTTTACTAAAACACTGCCTGGTTTCTTTATTGCGTTGTATAATAACGATAAAGTGCCATATGACGTTTTTCTAGTAGTTCTCAAACACCTTTGTGTCTATCTATACGGAAAATACAGACTTGCAAACAAGCACTCCTAACTTTTGAAATGATAATAGTAGAATATACTCTAAGGGAATAAAGCAGTGTCTTACGTCGCGGGCGGCACGTTGAACCCTTAGCGAGGGAGTTCAAGCTGCCCAAGAGGAAGACAGGCTTTATTCCAGAGGAGCATACTCTACTTTTCACACCTTCTGCGAGACAATTAAAATTCACGGAAAATCACAGCACTAAACATCGTCTTTTGTTTCACATTCTTTGTAAACGCACCTATTTTTAAATTCTGCTAATGGTGGCCAGTTCGATTTTATAACAAACCTCTTTACAATGCCTTATAGGTTTTTTTTTACTTACGAAGTTTCCATACGAATTTGACGTTCCAAATTCAAATCACTTTATTCCCTAGGGAGTTTCATTCAGTTTAAACAATTTTATATCACAGGTAAAGCTTTACTTTACGTTGAGGTTGCATGATATGTAATTGGACATAGTCGAGCAGGTGGTGTGAAAAAATCATTTGTGAGAGCAAGGTCATGAAGGTACTGAATACTTACTGGTTTTTTTGTAGTAGTAGGTGGTGCAGACGTGGTCGTACGTCTTGCCTGAGTCGTCAGCCGTGTCGGCTTCTTGGTCGTCTTCACCGTCGGCCGTCTCGTCGTGGGCGTCAGTTTCACTGGTCTCTTGGTCGTCAAAGCCGGCCGTCTGGTCGTGGCTACCGTCTTCTTAGGCTTGACTGTGGTCGTTTTAACCACTGTTTCATTTTGTTTTTTATCTAGTATTACAATATCGTGAAGCTCTTGGAAAGTTCCTTGTAGACTGCCTACAATTTTGCTGACGAAGACACTCATTTTATCGTTGAGCTGTTCATCATCTTTCCAAGTGGGAGTAGTGAAGTCCAGCTCATGTATTAGGTCTATATCACTCAATTCGTTGTCTGATAGGGATATACTAGTGTTGTACAGAGCTGGGTTGGAGCCAGAAGTGTTCAGCATTGGGTTTCTAACAGGTGGAAAATTGATCAGATCATCGGGAGACGTCTGAAGTTCGGGTTTGAAAGTAGTTGGAGAGTAATCCGTAAAATCAAAAGTAGGATAAGTAGATACAGGTCTTGTAGTCACAGGTCTAGTAGGTGCTGTTACAGGTCTACTAGGAACTGTAACAGGTCTACTAGGCATTGTAACAGGTCTACTAGGTGATGTAACAGGTCTACTAGGTGCTGTAACAGGTCTAATAGGTGCTGTAACAGGTCTACTAGACACTGTAGAAGGTCTACTTGACACTGAAGAAGGTCTGGTTGATGCTTTGACCGGGTAAAGAGTGGTAACAGGTGTTGGTTTAGGAGTAATCACAACTGTGGGAGAAGAAGGCCGTTCATATGTTTGAGACGGTTTGTTCATGTAGATATTGTTGGTAGAAGCGATATGGTTGTTCACAGTGATTTGGTTGACTGGTTTCTTGAATGGTTCTTGTGAAATTTCAACGAATTGAGGCTCTTCTGTTGGTTTTTGTGTTTGGAATCCATTGAGAACTATGACTGTTGGTGTTACACTTGAGAAAGAGTCGGGAGATGCATCATAACCGGGATCGAATGTACCGGGAGGTGTGATTGGTCTTCTTGTAAACTGAGCTCCAGTAACATAGCTGGTCGAAGGGGGTTTCCTGGTAGTAAGAGTTGGTTTTTCTGTAGTACTCGAACTAACATAGTTAAAGGTTGTCACTGAGTCTGTAAAATCACTGGGGTCTGTTGGATAGTTGTTGAAGGCTTCTAAAGCTTGACTAGTAGACTGACTAGGACTGGGTGATGAGTAATCTGTTATGCTATTCGAAGACGTATGCACGTAGTCGTAAAGTGGCTTTGGTGTCGAAGGCTTCTCGTATTCGTAAGGTTTCTTAGTGGTCGAAGGCTTTCTTGATGATAAGAATGACGATGGTTTAAGAGTAACATAGTGGCCAGTAGATGGGGTAACATATTGGCCAGTTGAAGGGTAGTAACTTGAAGAACTGATGTATGGACTGCTGTATGAAGGACTATTGTAAGGAGCTGGAGATGACTTCGTTTCCAATACATCATATCCTGGCGATGTCACGTCTTCCTTCATACTCAGAGTACTATCATTCAGCATCTGCATAATTGAATCTATTGAGGACACTTCTGTGTTTTGGTTCTCTTTAGTAACCGTCGACACTATCACGTAGTTTTCTGTTGTTGTTTTTACTGGCCTTGGTTTGAAGACAGGTTTCACTGGATAGTGGGTAGACACAGTTTGTTGCGTAGATGATGTTGTGCTTGGAGCTACAGTTGGCTTCGTCTGCATTGCTGATATCTGTACGTTGAAATCTGAAGGCCTTGCTACAGTATCAACTATTGTTCCATTAGGATTTACAAGTATTGTTTCTGGGCTGCCGTGGTCTATTGTACTGAACGTATACTCAGGTTTTGGCTTGATGTAGACTACATCACTGTCTTGTTTTGGTGGCGAGCTTAGCAGCGTATTGGCAATCTGATTCACCCCTTCGTTTATGATCTCTGCTTCTGTACTAAGGTCTTCAGGCTTCGAAGTTGAAGCCGAAGCAGGTTTATACCCAGGAGTGACTACAGGTTTGTAGCTGTTGTGCCATTCGTTGAGCTGATCACCGTCGTAATCAGCTGTTTCGAGTTCTGGGTCAGGATAGTCGAGGTAACTCGTCATGACAACTCCAGGTCCTTTAGGGATGTGTGACTGGCTATCAGACTTCAGTTGGCAGCAGGCGCCGAAGAGAAAACCGTCCATGCAAGTCCCCACGACCTGGAATTAAATTAAATAGATTTATTATAGAAAAATCCTCAATGCAATGAAACAGCTGAACCGATTTTGATCAAACATAGCTAAGAACACTCCAGACTAATTCACCTTTAAAAAAAATAACAAATCGGTTCATCCGTTCGGGAGCTACGATGCCACAGACAGACACACACACAGACACACACACAGACACGTCCAACTAATAACACCCCGTCGTATTTGGGTAGGGGGTTAAAAATATCTAAGCAATATGGTACAACGTGAAATTATAGGCACATGAGAGTTTTCAGCGATTGACGGGCGCAGTGCAATGCCACGTAGGGCGCGTTCTTGGTGGACATGGCCTGTGAGGTAATGAATTGTTATAGGCAGAGGTCACTGCATAACATCAGGTGGGCTATCTGCTTATTCGGTCCATTACATAACGTAATAAAAACGCAGGAGGATTATTTATAAAAACTATTTTATTCTATCTTTATGTATATTAGTGACGATCATAACATGGAATCATCATGGATTATCGAATTTTGGTTTTAACCCAATAAACAGTTTAACCAATAAGTTGAAAAGTGACCTAGTTACAAAAAAACAAACTAGATGGTGCTCTAAGATTTTTTTTCACTAAATGCGTTCAGAAATTATATAATAGACCAGTGAAGCCTGCTGTCGTTGCGATTTGTGGTTCTTCGTAGTTTTAAAGTGATTTTAAATTAGTTTAGATACTAACTAACCTAGATTAGATTAGCGCTATTAGAAAAGTTGGCACTCGATGCGTTTTAGGATCGACTAATACAAAAATGAGTCCTATTGTCGTTGCAATTTTGTGATACATCGTTTCAAACTGATTTCAAAGCAGTTTAAGAAACCAAACTAGATGGCGCTGTATGAAAAGTTATCACTAGATTTTTAGACGTTTGTGGATCTCGCTATGGAAATTTTTTCTTAGTTATATTAGTATTAAGTTATAGACCGAGCAAAGCGAGGTCTCAGAGTCTAATTTCGGGATTATGTATGTACGTTTTTTTTTTTTTTTATCTTTTGTAGACCTTTGTTTGCCCACGATCTCACCTGTTGGTAAGTGACGATGTGGCCGAAGATGAAGCACAAAGGTCTAGAAGGCACCTATTCACTTCAGCCTTAAAGAGACCCTGATTATAGTTTTCAGGAAAGACAGACGACGGTAGTGTATTCCACTCCTTAGCAGTTCGCATTAGTTCTGTAGAACTGAAACGTTTAGTACGAATAGAGGGTATACTAATGAGGTAAGGGTGGTATCGAACCGTGCGTCTGCTGGTCCTTTGATGAACAGAAGATGGTGGGATCAGATCGTGAAGTTCCTGGGAGTATTCCCCGACATGTAACCTATAGAAGATCGAAAGGCACGCGACCTTACGGCGTTGTTCGAGACTCTGGATCTTAGTCTCCGACATAATGCCAGCGCTTCCATATGTTCAGGATTATTTATAAGATTACCTCTCCGCCCCTCTGAGCGCACTCGTGGTTGAACATGCATATCGTATTCCCGCGATTGTACTTGGCCGCTCGCGAAGCTTTGCAGTGCGATGGGGTTATTCTGTAGCCGCCGAAAAGCTTTCTTGAATCTGGAAAGAAGAAGAGGAATTTTAGATTTTGTCTCCGAAGTAGCAGCTTTTTTAACCGACTTAAAAAAAGTAGGTTCTCTTTTGCGTTTTTTTAAAATGATAGTTACCTCATTTTTCCGTCATTTAAAAACCGATTTGGAAAATGTATTAATTTAGTTATCTCAATTTACTTCCCTAATGGTCCCATTTTCATCAAAATCTGGTTCTGATGATGGCATCCATGAGGAATTGAGGGAACTCCTCAAATATACACACATAACTATAGCGATTTCAGTGTTTTAAGCAACAACTCAAACTGGTGCATTCAGAAAGTGCCATTTGGTGAAGTGGAACTGATGAAGAAGACCAGAGATGGCAAAATTTTGTATTGGGGATAAATTCCTAGCTACAAAGTAGTTTTTTTTCGAAAATAATCATTGTGAAAGAACTCGTCAGGGAAGTACTACCACCATACTTATTTCTGCCGCAAAGCAGTAGTGCTCGCATTGCTGTGTTCCAGTTTGAAGGATAAGGGTGCCGGTGAAATTACAGGTACATGAGACTTTTCATCATTATGTCTCAGGGTGGCGGGCGCAGTGCAATGCCACATAGGGCGCGCCCTAGGTGGACGTGACCTATGAGGTCATGCATTAGGTTACCGCTTAACATCAGGTGGGCCATCTGCTTGTTCCGTCACTTAATTTGTTAAAAAACAAAAAAGCAGCGAAGTGCGAGTCGGACTCGTCCATTAAGGGTTCCGTAGCAGCAAGTAACATAATTAAAAGTTTATGTTTATGAAATTACATGTTTTTTTTAAATATTTGAGTTGATTGAATAAAAGGTATTTTTTATTTAAATTTATGACGTTTAAAATGTACTAGATCTCGTTCAAAACAATTTTTGGTAGAAGTTTACATGGTAATGTACATCATATATTTTTTTAGTATTATCATTCTCTTATTTTAGAAGTTACGGGGGGGGGGGGACATTTTACCACTTTGGAAGTGTACCTCGCGCAAACTAATCAGTTTAGAAAAAAAAAAAATTAGAAACCTCAATATTATTTTTGAAGATCTATCCATAGATACACCACACAAATGGGTTTGATGAAAAAAAAAACAGTTTCAGTTTTAAGTATGTGGAACCGCCAAAAATTATTGTTTTTTTTCTATTTTTGTATGAAAATCTTAAAGCGGTTCACAGAATACATCTACTTAGATGTATTCTGTGAACCGCTTTAAGATTTTCATACAAAAATAGAAAAAAAACAATAATTTTTGGCGGTTCCACATACTTGGTAAGTACCAAGTTTCAACAGCATAGTTCTTATAGTTTCAGAAAAAAGTGGCTGTGACATACGAACAGACGGACAGACAGACAGACATGACGAATCCATAAGGGTTCCGTTTTTTGCTATTTGGCTACGGAACCCTAAAACAGATGCAGGACAGCTCACACAACATTATCTAGCCCCAAGCTAAGCATAGCTTGTGTTATGGGTACTAGACAACTGATATACTTAATACAATATATTACATAGATAGATAATTTTTATTATGCATAGAAAATACCCAGAACACCCTGAACAAATATCTGCAGATCGTACAAATATTTGATCAGAGGCGGAAATCGAAACCGCAACCTCCTGCGTCGCAGGTAACCATCGCCCGCCGCGCCAAAGCGGTCCTCAAGATACATAGATAGACATTTTTAATTATACATATAAAATACCCAGAACACCCTGAACAAATATCTGTAGATTGTACAAATATTTGTTCCGAGGCGAAAAACGAACCCGCAACCTCCTGCCTCGCAGGATAATCATCGCCCGCCGCGCCACAGAGCTCGTCATTTGTGCTATCATCAATTATTTGTAGATTGCTATTGTGAGGTTCTCCGTGTATTCGACGATAAACCCCATTAAAAATTACACTAGCAATTATTTTCGTGACTCTCAGTAATTTTCACCGGAGAAAACTATTTTCTCTCAACAAATTGTTGATATTTGAAACCTCGGGAAAAGCGGACGGCGTATCGCAAGTCATGTAGTTGTACAAGTCATGATATACGTATCATAAGTATCGCAAGTCATGTAGTTGTACAAGTCATGATATACGTATCATAAGCTGTAGATACGTTAGAAAGCTGAGACAGGTTTAACTCTGTAAGTGCTAGTATAAATCGGCAATTAATTGTACAACTTTATAGTTAAAATGTCAATAAGCTATCTACAGTAGGTAAGAATTAAGAATAGTACAAATAATACAAGTAGGTATATGTAAAAAAGCGGCCAAGTGCGAGTCAGACTTGCCCATGAAACGTTCCGTAGCAGCAAGTAACATAATGTAAAAGATCTTGGAACGTTTACTATTTATGACGTATTCAAAAAAAACTACTAACTAGATCTCGTTCAAACCAATTTTTGTTGGAAGTTTACATGGTAATGTACATCATATATTTTTTAGATTTATCATTCTCTTATTTTAGAAGTTACGGGGGGGACACATTTTACCACTTTGGAAGTGTCTCTCGCACAAACTATTCAGTTTAGAAAAAAAATATATGAGAAACCTCTATATAATTTTTGAAGACCTATCTATAGATACCCCAAATGTATAGGTTTGATGAAATAAAAAAAAAAAGAGTTTTGTTCTTAATAAAATAAATAAATAAATAATAAATAATGCTGGACAGTTCACACAACATTATCTAGCCCCAAGCTAAGCAGAGCTTGTGTTATGGGCACTAGATAACTGATATACTTAATACAATATATTACATAGATAGATATTTTTGATTATACATAGAAAATACCAAGAACACCCTGCACAAATATCTGCGATCGCACAAATATTTGTTTCGAGGCGGGAATCGCAGTCCAAGCTTCGCCCGCCGCGTCACAGAGGTCGTCAAATTATGGGGAACCCCAATTTTTTTTGTTTTTTTTATTTTTGTGTATAAATCTTTATGCGGTTCATAAAATACATCTACACACATTAAAAAAGTCTAAGCAACATATGTACTTATTTAATTTTTAGGACGGTTTTTCACATTATAACGTTTATATTTTATTATTTAAATAAATTTTTAGGGTCTTAATGATGTAAAAATAACAGCTCTTGTCTTCAATAGTTCTTCTAATAACATAAGTTAACAATATTATAATATACTGTACAAACTAAGGTTCATAAGAAACTAAACTTTTTTTAACAAAATGAAATTTCTGTAGAAAATTTATTTATTTTAAAAGAATTGGATAATTTAATACAAGGTATGGCCTCCTCTGCTATTCAGAACTTGTCGGCAACGATTATTCATAGAATTTGAGACTGTTTAAGTCATCTTGCAGCAATCGCTCCCAATGGAATTGTAGCAAATCCTTCAGCTGTTGGGTTGTTGTCACTCCGTCCAAGTCCTTCAAAACACGTCTCTGGAGCATCTGATTGTGCAGGCCAGGGTAATACCCGGATGTTCTCCGTTGCCAAGTATTCGCTGGTTCGCCGAGCTGTATGCGAACGCGCGTCATGCATTAACGTAAAATCGGAGCCAAAAATTTGTGCAAATCGATGGACGTAAGGTCTAAGAATATCCTCAACGTAATTTTCAGCGTTCATGTTTCCATTTACAAAAACGAGCTCAGTTCGACTGTTCTTCATAATACCCGCCCATACCATAAGTGTTGAGCCGCTGTATGGATGAACTTCCTGAACGCACCTGAGCCTTTCAGTATTTCCAGACCGACGGTACACTCTCACTCGTAGGCCGTACTCATGCAGTCGATTTCGCACAGATTGGGGACTTACAACAACACCACTTGAAATTTGTAGCCTCAAACTTATCTCTCGAGCGGTTAACATCGGCTGGCGTCTTGCAGTCAGTTGTATGTACCGGTCTTGCCGAGTGGTTGTAGTCCTTCCACGGCCTGGATGCTGTTCAAAGGAGTCTCCTGTATTATTGTAGCGCTGCCAACGACAACAATAACAGTGTTTTGTTCTTTTTGTAAAAAAAACACCCTGGTTAGAGCAAAAACGTAAGAATCACACCGTTGTTCGCCAATTCATCATCTATTAGCTGTTACATATAAATGTAACAGTTCTTGTATCTGGTTCATTTAACACTATTAGTACAGAAATTACTAACGCAATGGGGGCACAGTGTTACCAATATATTACACTGAACTTGTTGAACCCGCAGTATAAGACAGTCTAACTTATCTATTATTTATAATAAATAAGTTACACTGAACTTCTTTTTTTTTCTATATAATTGGCGCCGCACGGTTTGTGCATTTGCCATTTTCAAGTTATTTTTCATTTACATTAGTGTATTTTCAATACAATTTGCAATGTCACAATCCTTCCAAGTCGTCAAAGTCACAGTCAAGTCATGTTTTAATAAAACGGTGGCCGTTTTACAAAAAACTTTGGTAGATAATTTCCACTAATTTGAAAAGTCACGCAATACACTTCCGTTTCAATTCACTACACTTGTGCTCTATAGACGAGCTACATTGGTTAAAATGCCACCAAAATTACACAAAATAACTCAAAAAAACAGGAGGATATAAAATAAAATATAGAAGTAGAGGACGTCTCTTTTCGAAAATGGCGGGAAAAGTCGAATTTCATGTTTATAAAGGTATTTATATAATTTCATGTTTATAAAGGTATTTATATAATTTCATGTTTACAAAGGTATTTATATAATTTCATGTTTATAAAGGTATTTATATAATTTCATGTTTATAAAGGTATTTATATAATTTCATGTTTACAAAGGTATTTATATAATTTCATGTTTATAAAGGTATTTATATAATTTCATGTTTATAAAGGTATTTATATAATTTCATGTCTATAAAGGTATTTATATAATTTCATGTTTAAAAAGGTATTTATATAATTTCATGTTTAAAAAGGTATTTATATAATTTCATGTTTATAAAGGTATTTATATAATTTCATGTTTATAAAGGTATTTATATAATTTCATGTTTACAAAGGTATTTACATAATTTCATGTTTATAAAGGTATTTATATAATTTCATGTTTATAAAGGTATTTATATAATTTCATGTTTATAAAGGTATTTATATAATGCATTGTTAAGAAAGACGCTCACGCATGAGGCGCGAAATGTATTTATTTTTTGCTCATTACAGCTCATCAACACTTCTATAGCGAAAGTTGATTTCGCGAGAACTAGGAGACTTAACACACAAGTATCTCATAAATATCATCAGTTAGCTACGATCCCGTTAAACACATTTTCACAGAGTTTTTTATTTGTTTAGGGGATAGCCGTTTTATTGTATTGATTTAATTTATCTATTTTTTGACCCAATAATCTGTACCATATTGACAAACAATCGAATATAGCCAAAAGTTAGAGGTAACTATGTGATTCTTTTTCATCGAGTTTTTTTTTCCTATCGTATTTCTGTCTAAGTGATCCCTCGGCAATGTAATGTAGTATACGTGTATATTTATAATTTGAATATTGTACTTGATTTAGTCAGTTAAACATCTAATCTAAGATTGGTAATTTTGCGTTATACCCCACCTTAAATAGTGAATCTAATGATTTAAATGAATTTAAAAATCTTTCGTCTTCGATTACGTCAAAGATCATTGCAATCGGCTTACGGGAACCCACCCAACCAGACCTTTGAAACTCCGAATCACGAATCCAAATACGTTCATAGAATTCACGTTACAAAGAAAAAGGGATTCCTGTTTAAAAAAATTGAGGTACGACCTTCCGCCCATTTTTTTGTGAAAGATATATTTTAACTTAGTTTAAAAGTTAAAATATATAACTTATATATATATATATTTTAGTTTTTTTAGTTTTTTTTTAACTTGGAATGTATGTCCGGGTGGAATATGTTTGTCCGGGTAGAATCTAGGAACCGAATTTTAAAACAGTTATCCTCAACCGATTGAGCTGAAATTTGGCATACCTGTCAAGTTCCGATGACAATACAATATGATGCTGTCAGCGGGCTCTGATGATGGAGACGGAAGGTGGACAACGGAACTCCTCGAATAGTAGACTGGCCGTGTTAAGGCTCATTTTGATCAGCACACGGTTACGATCAGTAATTTTATAAAAGCTTGTATTGAAAAATATATATTTCACAAAAAACGTATTTCAATAAAATAAAAAAATGGTGTTTTTTTTTTCTAGGTCTGAATGTAAATCATGTTTCTATGCCTCATTTACGTTTAAATGTCAGATAACATCACAGAGCACTTTCTTCTAAAATAGATGCACGTCTCCGGAAGAGGCCGAAAAGGATACGCGTGGCCGAATGGAGGGCAAACGCGAGCCGAATAGTAATCAAGACGATTGACCGAATTGCGGGAGAATCGGGCCGCTAGTGCGCTTTCGAATTTTGCGAACGAATTATACTTTTATTTATTGTATTGTCAGCCTTTAGGAGTCCACTGCTGGACATAGGCCTCCCCCATAGAATGCCACGATGAGCAGGTGGGGTATAACGCAAAATTACTAATCTTAGATTCGATTTTTAACAGACTAAATCAAGTACAATATTTATATTAAAAATATGCATGGATACTACATTATAATACCGAGGGATCACCTAAACAAAAAAACGATAGGACAAAAATTTCGCGAAAAAAAAAACCTCAAAGTTACCTCCAACTTTCGGCTAGATTCGATTGTTTGTCAATATGGTACAGATTATTGGGTCAACAATTGGATAAATAAGATCAATACAATAAAACGGAGGGTTCACCCGCAGGGTTTTTTAAATTATTTATATTTCAAGAGATATTCAATAAAAACCGCTTTTTCGAGCGGCGCGTGGCGGTTTTTTTTTGTGTGAAGAATTCTGCCTGGCAGGAGTCTTAACTCGTCTCCATCCACTGACTTCCTGCTACGCTTATCCTACCTTGAGTACCTCAAGCAGAAGACAGGGCTAACCATGAGGGTCGAGCAGTTGTAGTCTCGCCATGCTGTCAATTTTATTTCCTTTATGGTGAGGCTGCCGACTGATCGTCTATCGACCTTCATCAGTGGAGAGTTCTGGCTACTACAAAAAGAAAGTCAGTGATATAAAGAATCAGGTCTGTATGTTTTGTAATGAATGAGAAAAATACATAGATAAATAATATAGATCCACTAAAATTTCGAATGCGTCATTTTAAATGTCCCTTCTACAAAATGTCCCATTTTATAAATGTCCCATTCGCTAATATCCCTTCTGTAAAATGTCCCATTCGCTAAATGCCCTTCTTCAAAATGTCCTATTCGCTAAATGTCTCTTCTGCAAAATGTCCCATTCACTAAATATTTCGTCTGCAAAATGCCCCATTCGATAAATGTCCCTTCTACCAAATGTCCCATTCGCAAAACGACCCTTCTGCATAATGTCCCATTCGTTAAATGTCCTTTCTGTAAAATGTACCTTCTGCAAAATGCCCCATTCGTTAAATGTCCGTTCTACCAAATGTCCCATTCGCTAAACGAACCTTCTGCAAAATGTCCTATTCGTTAAATTTTCAATAAAAAATGTCCCATTCGTTAAATGTCCTTTCTGTAAAATGTCCTAATTGCTAAATGTCCCTTCTGTAAAATGTCCCATTAGCTAAATGTATATTTCGTCATTCAAGCAATGTTGTTCAACAAATCACATACAAAACAAAACTCACAAAAGAAATTTCAAACGACTACATTATTATATCGTTTTCGTGCGCAATAAAATAAATTACGTCAGCGTTTTCTATTACATCAAATTCGCTGTAACGGGAGAAAGTAATCGAAAATTGTTAAGTCTAGTGTCCACTAAACCATTACAGAAACCATTTACGCTACAGCGTCCAGCGTCAACGCAAATTGCGTACTGCCACAGATAAAATAATATTATACCTGCTAGTAGTACTGTTGACACATGTAATGAATTTTATAAAAATTAAAAAAACCCTCAACACAATGAAACGGCTGAACCGATTTTGATCAAACAAAGCTAGAACACTCCCGACAAATTAAACACAAGTTTCAGACACGTTAAACTTACAACACCCCTTCGTTTTTGCGACGGGGGTTAAAAAGTAACAACATTAGTATTAATTAAATAGCGGGGCTAAAAAGTCAAATTAAGATAGAAGTTGGTGGATGGGGGTGGCTTTGTCGTCGTAAAAGCCATGAACAACAATAAACTCTTAATGGTAATCTTAAAATAAAATAAATAAATATTGCTGGACAGTTCACACAACATTATCTAGCCCCAAAGCTAAGCAGAACTTGTGTTATGGGTACTAGATAACTGATATACTTAATACAATACATTACATAGATAGATATTTTTTAATTAACACAGAAAATACCCAGAACACCGTGAACAAATATCTGCAGATCGTACAAATATTTGTTCCGAGGCGAGAATCGAAACCGCTACCTCCTGTGTCGCCGGCGAACCTTCGCCCGCCGCGCTACAGAGGTTGTTAGATGATGAAGGTAGAAATCATCAGTCTTATTTGGATAGGTCGTCCGGGGAAGTACTACCACCGTACCTATTTCTGCCGCAAAGCAGTAGTGCTCGCATTGCTGTGTTCCGGTTTGAAGGGTAAGGGTGCCGGTGAAATTACAGGCACATGAGACTTTTCAACTTTATGTCTCAGGGTGGCGGGCGCAGTGCAATGCCACATAGGGTGCGTCCTAGGTGGACGTGACCTATGAGGTAATGCACTGTTCATAGGCAGAGGTTACCGCTTAACATCAGGTGGGCCATCTGCTAGTTCCGTCAATCAAGTAGCATAAAAAAAAAGGTCATGATTTCTACCAAACTGACGACCTCTGTGGCGCTGCGGGCGAAGCATCACCTGCGACGCAGGAGGTTGCGGGTTCTATTCCCGCCTTGGAACAAATATTTGTGCTATCTGCAGATATTTGTTTAGGGTGTTCTGGGTATTTTCTATGTATAATAACAAATATTATACATAGAAGAGAGGAGTCTTGACTTTGGGGGAGACCTTTGCCCAGCAGTGGGAAACAATAGGTTAAGGAAAAAAAAAAAAAAAAAAAAAAAACTATCTATGTAATTTGTGTTGTATTAAGTATATCAGTTATCTAGTACCCATAACACAAGCTCTGCTTAGCTTGGGGCTAGATAATGTTGTGTGAACTGTCCAGCATTAAAAAAAACGCGCGTTAGAATTTTATATTATTGAGTCATCAGGATAACAATAAAACAAGTACTTAATTAATTTTGTAAATATTAAAAAACCCTGAACGCAATAAAACGGCTAAACCGATTTTGATCAAACATAACTAAGAACACTGCCGAGAAATTTACCTTTCAAACAACAAAAAACATACACACACACACACACACACACACACACTCACAGATACGTCAAACTTATAACACCCCGTTATTTTTGCGTCACGGGTTAATAAAACGTGAGAAGAAAAATGACTTACTCGTGTAGTATAGTGGATAGCAGGCCTTATAGAAATGTCGGAAATATAGCGTTAAATTGTTATAATATCGGCAAAATTGTTACAAAATGCCGTAAAATCTGATTTAGGCTGTTAGCGGAAAACAAAAGTAATACTTTCTCTTTTACAGAAATGTGTGATGTCATGTTAGGATTGTCACGGTACATACTTAATAGGGTTGTCGCTGGTGACGTGTTCGAAATTAAATGAAATTGTTTATTATTCAAAGTTATGACTACAAAATTTTAACATTTTAAACATTCAACAACATTTTTCAACAAAATCATTTCATCATCATATTTTTTTTTTTTTTTTTTTTCAAAATTTTTTGTAGTTTAAACTAAAAGAGCGCCACAAATACAACGACTCGTCAAACACTCGTTTATATATAAGATTATATCGTGATTTTTGTCATAATATAGTTAGCCTAGAATATGCTATTAATTTTAATCATCTATATATATAAAACAAAGTCGTGTTAGTTACACCACGTATAACTAAAAAACGGGTGAACCGATTTGGCTGAAAATTGGTGGGGAGATAGCTTGGAACCAGGAGATTGACATAAAGGTGAGGGTAGGAGGGGGGGAGTCCACCGGGGGCTACCCATGCGAAGCCGGGGCGAGTCTCAGTATTCAATGGACCGATGTTAGTTATCTCTTTTTTGGTGGATTCTTCTCCGCTCCGAATAGCAGAATAAGTAACAAAATATCGGGGAACTGTTTTTTACCGGAGGCTACCCGTGCGAAGCCTTGGCGAGTCGCTAGTTTAATATAATACTAATTTAAAATAAATAAATTAATCAATAGACATGAATTCGTCTTTCTTTAAGGTTCTGCTCAAGCTTGTGGCAATGTTTTTGGTGTTTTTTGCTCATCACAGCTCATCAACACTTCTTCAGATATCGAAAGTTGATTTCGCGAGAACTTGGAAACTTAACACACATGTTTTAATTGATAGTATATCATAAATATCATCAGTATAGGTACGATCCCCCTAAACACATTTTAACAGTGTTTTTTTTGTTTTATAATATTATATATAAATTACGTCATAACGTCATAAAATATTTGGATTAAGGGATTATGATATTATGTATAAGTTATTTTATATTCTAGTTCTTAACAGTGTCAGTCAATAACTTGAATACAAATAAATAACAATAAAATATTATTTATTATTCATAAATGCTAAAGTTTATACAATTTGCATCTAAATTTGCATATGACAGTCAAACAAGGCATTATTTTTATTCATATATTCTAAATCTTACACAGTTCGGATGTAAATGACAGTGAGTCAGCCCTACCCAATGAAGTCCCACAAAGAATTTTGACATTTATACGCAAAACTCGAGAAAGTGGATTTATAACTTTATACGGGTAAACCGCCAGCTAACTGGCTTTCGAATGCAGTTTCCACTTTTGTGAACTCTCAAAGAAAATATTCAGAGAAACAACTTTTAAAAACGATGTGTTTGCAGTTTTTCTTGTTGTTTAAGGTGTATGCTGTCGCTTGTGGCGCGAAATTACATTTTTTGGTGTTTTTTGCCCATCACAGCTCATCAACACTTCTTCAGATAGCGAAAGTTGAGTTCGCGAGAAGTAGGAGACTTAACACACATGTTTTAATTGATAGTATCTCATAAATATCATCAGTTTAGCTACGATACTAAACTCATTTTTTATTTTGTTTTTGTATGGGGTGTCGTAGCTAAACTGATGATATTTATGAGATACTATCAATTACTCTAGTAATAGTAGAGCTGTTTTGAGAAAGAGTTCGTCCGGGGAAGTACTACCACCATACCTATTTCAGCCGCAAAGCAGTAGTGCTCGCATTGCTGTGTTCCGGTTTGTAGAGTAAGGGTGCCGGTGAAAATACAGGCACATGAGACTTTTCATCTTGATGTCTCAGGGTAGCGTACGCAGTGCAATGCCACATAGGGCGCGTCCTAGGTGGACGTGACCTATGAGGTAATGCACTGTTCATAGGCAGAGGTTACCGCTTAACATCAGGTGGGCCATCTGCTAGATCCGTAATTCAAGTAGTATAAAAAAAAAAAAAAACATGTTTTTTTTTTTTTTTTTTGTTAACATTGACAGACCTTACATGTGATTTAAGTCTCCTAGTTCTCGCGAAATCAACTTTCGCTATCTGAAGAAGTATTGATGAGCTGAATGGGCAAAAAACACCAGAAAACTTGAATTTCGCGCCACAAGCATGAGCATCCGCCTTAACACAGGTATGGGGAATTTCGGGGATTGTTTGGGCCACTTCAACTTGCTAATTCTGAGAACTTAGTCTTGGTTCATCATCATGAACTCATCTTTTTTTAGGTTTCGTACCCAAAGGGTAAACGGGACCCTATTACTAAGGCTGTTCGTCTGTCCGCCTGTCACCAGGCTGTACCTCATGAACCGTGATAGATGATGTATTTCTGTTGCCGCTATAACAACAAATACTAAAAAACAGAATAAAAGAAATAATTAAGGGGACTCCGATACAACAAACGTTTTTTTTTTTTTTGCCGTTTTTATAGATAAATTGTACGGAACCCTTCGTGCGAGAGTCCGATTCGCACTTGACCGGTTTTTTACACCTCTGTAGCACATCGGGTGAGTAGCCGGCTGAGATACGAAAGGTAGCGTGTTCGATTCTCGCTGTGGGACAAATATTTGTATGATCTGCAAATATTTGTTCCGGGTCTGGGTGTTATGGTGCCATGGTACTCGTAGTTCTTGATACCCACGGCACAGACGATCCTAGTGTGGGGTCAGGACTATGTATGTGACTGTTGGGTGTTATGTTATGTATGTATGTTATGTATATTAAGACTGCGCCAGAGCGAGGAAGAAATCTTCATACAAAAAAACGCCACGCGCCGCTCGAAAAAGCGGTTTTTATTGAATATCTCGTGAAATATAGATAATTTTAAATAACTCCGTGGGTGATCCCTCCGTTATTTGTATTGATCTTATTTATCTTAATTTGGACCCAATAATCTGTACCATATTGACAAACAATCGAATCTAGCCAAAAGTTAGAGGTATAACTTTGTATTTTTTTATAGAGGTTTTTTTATCCTGTTTCTGGTATCATGTACCTCGGTATTATAATGTATTATCCATGCATATTTTTTATTTATATATTGTACTTGGATTAAGTCAGTTAAAAATCTAATCTACGATTGCTAATTTTGCGTTATACCCCACCTTAAATCGAAGTTTTTGCAGTTTCTAACCACGCGGATAGTTTGGGCCACTTCTACTTGCTAATTCGAGAGCTTGGTCTTGGTTCTTCTACATTATATTTTTCTTGTCTTAAACTGTGTAGATTTTGCTAAAAATACACTAATATTATAAAGAGGAAACATTTGTATTTTTGCATGTCTATTATATATAAAACAAAGTCGTGTTAGTTACATCAATTTTATTATAACTAAGATCGGGTGTTAGTTACACCAATTATAACTCAAGATCGGCTGGACCGATGTTAGTTATCTCTTTTTTGGTGGATTCTTCTCCGCTCCGAATAGCAGAATAAGTAATAAAATATCGGGGGGGTCTGTTTTTCATCCTGAAACTACCAGTGCGAAGGAGTCGCTAGTAATATATATTATTGATAGTTGATCGAGGTAACTCTATAACCGATCAGCTCGCTTGAGGCACGCGTTTCTTTCACGCTCTGAATCACATGTGGCGCGGGTTTCCGTACATGCAGGTACCTACATAACATACCTACATGTAGGGTTCAAGCTATCAAATAAGATTTTTGTGAAAAATATATTTTTCGATACTAGCTTTTATAAAATTAGTGATCGTAACCGTGTGCTGATCAAAATGAGCCTACGGCCAGTCTACTATTATCCATCGAGGAATTCCGTTGCCCACCTTCCGTCTCATCATCAGACCAGCTCGCTGTCACCATCATATTGTATTGTCATCGGAACTTGACAGGTATGCAGAATATCTTCTCAATCGGTTGAGGATAACTGCTTTAAAACTCAGTTGCAAGATTCCACCCGGACATACATAATTCATATTCATATTCATTTATTTCACCTTATAACAATGGCTGTTATAGGCAAGTCAGTTTTATAAAATATCATTTAAAAAAATCTAAAAATACATTAAATAAAATTTACAATGTAAAACAATTAAATTTTTAACAATCAAATACATGTAAACATAAAAAAATGGTTATAACATCAATGATCAAATAAAATTCCATAATTTAACTTATACATAAAATTAAATTACCTGGGTATACAATACAATTTAGAAATTCAGTAGATGTGTCAAGTAGATAAACAACTACAGAAGAAATAATGTCAAAATATAAATATACATAATTAAGTAGTCAAGCAATTACAGTTTGAAAGAATGACGACTCCAACAAAGAGTCATGGCGACCGCGTACCTGCGCTGCGACATTCCATAAAAACAATACCCTTGGATAGTATGAGAATAGCCAATGAAATTCCCATCATTACATTTTTTATAAAACTACGTGAAAAAATCAAATAATTTTTCGAAAATATTGATCTCATCTAGTAAAAACAGCCCGGCATCCATTAGAGCATTGTCGATCGATGCATTTGAAATTGACATCCTATGCTTTGCGCTGTCACTGTCATTTTTATAGTTATTCTGTGCTCGGTCAACGCAGCGCAGTGTACGTACAGAACAGACCTACAAGGATCGTTTGGCACGAGGCCGAAATCAGAACTAACGCCGCCATCTTGTAAATCTAATATCAAACTGCACCACAATGGCGGCTACAAGACGTGCCAAATGATCCTTGTAGGTCTGTATAAGTGAAGAAACGTAAACAAAAAAATGTGATATTAGTTTTAAAAATATTTTCAGATTATCGACAATTGTTTTTGTTAAAAATTGCATGCCTTGACAGTTTTGTATAGTATTTAGCCAGAACTCTCAACTCAATGCGTGCGACCTCCTCATTTTCAAACAAAACAAACCAATTTTGGATTGGAATGAATCAGTTCCATGAGAAGTCTTTGCGGTTCTAATGTGAGTATTGTACTTCTTTCAATGTAAGTGCCTTGATGTGGTAGCTCCTTACGAACAGTGGTAGGTACCTATTTATATTTAAATACCTATATTGGTACACTAACCGAAAACCTACAGCTATCCTGCTAAGTCAATTCCTTAGAAAACCTACCTACAGCCTGGTTACTATCTTTTATCTCCCTACAAACTGGGCTATTATTGGTATTTAATGTAGGAATCATTTATCCATGCTGCTGATATATTTCTGAGATTTGTTACCATGCAATGGTTTATATTAAGTATATCAGTTATCTAGTACCCATAACACAAGCTCTGGCTTAGCTTGGGGCTAGATAATATTGTGTGAACTTGTCCAGCATTATTTATTTATATGCTAATTTCTGTTTGGGCAGATATTTTAAACTCCACTTTGGGCTATCTAGTATGTGAACATAAGTTTGGGTCAGGCTCATGGTACCTTCTAATGAGTCAGAATAATTGAAAGATAATTTGACAGTAATTTGGATGTAAATTGAAGGATTACATAACTATAATACCTTTATTATATTAGCCTACTCGTTTACAGAAAATGTAGAGTACCTATATTATTATGTCTACAATATCTGAATCGGTCCCCTGGACACTCCAAATCCCATTTGCACTGATGCTATTGCTAGTAGCCGAGTGTATGTATACTCATACTTTTTATGTCCCCCAGGTCTCAGATGGAAGAAATGTACTATGACTAGTAACTAGACAGCAAACATAGATGTTGGCCGAACACACAATGCTGAGAACATTAGTTAACCAAACATGATTATGGCACCAAAATAACTTGCAAAACTTATGATGTATTTTTTCATACCAACCATGTGTACAAGCTGGATCACTTTGGAATACGTGAAAAGTTGCTCAAATGGATAGAGAACTATTTAATAGGCAGAACGTTCCAAGTTCGTGTCCTATCTCAACAGAAGCGGGTGGCAAGCGGGGTACCGCAGGGATCGGTGCTCGCTCCCCAATGGTTCGGCATATTTATCACGGACTTGGTTGATTTGATAGGTTATGAAACTACATTTTTTGCAGAAGATGGTAAGTTTTTTGCAAACCCACTTATGAACTCTGAACAACTACAAGAAGATCTAAACCGTATACAAGACTGATCTAAATGCAATATACTGCACGTAGGCATTAATAATCTCAGAGTCACATATAGCCTGGATGGAAACACCAAAGATCCAGTCAACCTTCAAAAAGATCTAGGGATCAACATTGCATCTCATTTAAAATGGCAGGAGCACATCACGTGTATGGTCAAGAAAGCTAATTCCTTTATCTATGTCATACACAGATCCTTTCAACCAATGACAGTGGATGTCTTCCGCAAGATCTACAAATCTTACATCTGGCCTCTTTTGGAGTCTGGATTTCAAGTGTGGAGCCCGTATTTCCGAAAAGATATTAAGTTACTTGAAAGCAGAGAAAGGCAACCAGGATACCACAGGCTCTACGTCGCAAATCTTATGAAGAGAGATTACATGCCTTAGGCCTTACTACCCTTGAAGAATGACGCCTTCGCGGTGACCTCATAAAGACATATAAAATCCTGACCTACCAATACAACCTGCCAGACCCACATGATAACTTTGTGAAGAAAGAAAGATCATCTCGTGGCCACCAATTTAAACTGGGTCGAGATCCTGCCAACGCACATGTTGCACATCACTTCTTCAATAACAGAGTGGTCCACCATTGGAACATACTACCAGACGATGTTGTTTCTGCTGAGTCTGTACCTACCTAATGCATTCAAAAACAAGCTCCACAAACCAGCTACGAAAGGACAATTCAGAATTTTAAAAAAGTGACTTAAAATTGGACATTCCACACAGTTTTGATGTAGACATATCAGCGAAAGCTGCTCGTCTATAAATAAATAAATGTTATTGTTTATTTAATCAAATGAATACAAATAAAAATGTTTTTATTTACAAATACCTAATAATGGCTACCTATATGATAACATTACAATGGGCTCCGCACTAGGACAAGCATGTATCGCGGATACCCGGACTAAGATTGTCAAAAAAAGTTTAGTAAATGACCAATGTGTATGATACCTGCATGCATGCAACATTCAACACAGTGTTAAGCAGATAAGTAGGTAGTTAGGATGATACCTACTTACTAATAAAACAATAATACATATACAAATGTTTTTATTTACAAATAATAGAGGCTATATGATAACATTACAATGGGCTCCGCACTAGGACAAGCCTGTATCGCGGATACCCGGATTAAGATTGACCAAAAAAGTTTTAGTAAATGACCAATGTGTATGATACTTACATCCTTGCACGCTTGCAACAATCAACGCAGTCTTAAGCAGATTGGTAGGTAGTTAGGAAGATACTTACTAAAAAGCGGCTAAGTGCGAGTCAGACTCGCCCATGAAGGGTTCCGTAGCAGCAAGTAACATAATATAAAAGTTCCTGGATGGATTACGATTTATGACGTATTAAAAAAAATCTACTTGCTAGATCTCGTTCAAACCAATTTTGGTTGGAAGTTTACATAGTAACGTACATCATGTATTTTTTTAGTTAAATAATTCTCTTATTTTAGAAGTTATGGGGGAGGGACACACTTTGGATGTGCCTCACGCGCAAACTATTCAGTTTAGAAAAAAAAAATATTAAAAACATCAATATCATTTTTGAAGACCTATCCATAGATACCCCACACGTATGGGTTTGATGTTTTTAGTTTAAGTTCTAAGTATGGGGAACCCCAAAAATAAGAAACTACTTACTAGATCTCGTTCAAAACAATTTTGAGTGGAAGTTTACATGGTAATGTACATCATATATTTTTTTTAGTTTTATTATCATTTTCTTATTTTAGAAGTTACGGGGGGGGGGGACTTTTTACCGCTTTGGAAGTGTCTCTCGCGCAAACTATTAAGTATAGAAAAAAATGATATTAGAAATCTCAACATCATTTTTGAAGACCTATCCATAGATACATCACACGTATAGGTTTAATGAAAAAATATTTTTTGAGTTTCAGTTCTAAGTATGGGGAACCCCAAAAATAATTGTTTTTTTTTTTCAATTTTTGTGTAAAAATCTTAATGCGGTTCACATAATACATCTACCTACCAAGTTTGAACAGTATAGCTCTAATAGTTTCGGAAAAAAAAGGCTGTGACATACACGGACAGACAGACAGACAGACAGACATGACAAATCTATAAGGGTTCCTTGTCTTTGACTACGGAACCCTAAAAAGGAGGTTTTCAATTCGTGTTTTTTTAAATGTTTGTTACCTCTTATCTCCCGTCTTTTATGAACAGATTTGGAAATAGTTTTTTTAATAGACACAAGTTACTTCCAGGTTGGCCCCATTTTCATGCAAATCTGGTTCTGATGATCGGATCCATGAGGAATTGAGGGAACTCCTCTAATATTATAGGCACACATATAGCGATTTCAGTATTTTCAGCAACAAGTCAAGCATGTGCATTCAGAAAGTGCCATTTGGTGAAGTGGACCTGATGAAGAAGACCAGAGATGGCCATTAGAATTATTCAATGATTAGTTTTTTTTATACTACTTGGTAGTTTGTTTATACTACTAGTTTTTTTTTTCGCTATTTTTTTTTATACATCTATGACGTATCAAACACATGGCCCACCTGATGTAAAGCGGTACCCTCTGCCTATAAACAGTGCATTATCACATAGGGCGATATCATGGGTGGCGATTAGGGTGACTTTCCGATATCAATAAAATATGATGCGAGCTGATCTGATGATGGAGACGGAAGGTGGACAACGGAACTCCTCGAGGGATAATAGTAGACTGGCCGTGTTTAGGCTCATTTTGATCAGCACACGGTTACGATCACTAATATTATATAAACAATCTTGGGCATAAATTGCTAGCATTGAAGTCGGTTTTATTTTTCGAAAATAATTATTTTATTTATCTTTCAATATCAGCGTGACTGGGGTCCTGCATGGTATACTTATATTTATATTTATTTCGTAAGAAAACCAATAGCTATCTATAAATACATAAAAAACAGAGTTAAAAAAAGCCAATTACATGTTTTCACGTGTAGAGAGCATTATAGAACGAACTAGTCAACAGTAACCAAGATACATAAATACATGCACACATCCGCTGGAGGAGACGGAGAGGTAATTTTTTAGGCTAGCCGATCATAATTAACGAAAGTACGGTTACAAACTAAACTAAGCTACGAAAAAGTCTCAGCTGAGCCGCTGACAGGCTGAGCTTACACTCGTGAAGAATAGATCCAAGTCTATTGCCTTATACAGTTTATTTAAATTGACGCTTGCTCGTTGTAGAAATGCATTTTGCCTATAGTTCATATCAACAATAGGAGTCATCATCATCATCATCATCAGCCCACATTAGTCCACTGCTGGACATAGGTCTCTCCCAATACGCGCCTCTGAGCCCGGTGTTCGGCTCTTCTCATCCACTCTCTGCCGACGCCTCTCGCTCCACCTAGCCAGAGGGCGCCCTACGCTAATAATAATGGATAGGATAGGTTGTCAATAGGAGTATTTAAGAGATAATAAGATCTTGTTTTTTTTTTGCAAACGGCATTCTTAAGTCCGCTGTTTTTGCAAACGGCATTCTTAAGTCCGCTGTTTTTGCAAACGGCATTCTTAAGTCCGCTGAAATTCCACAATGTCTGAAGACCTGACTTTATAAACCGTGTGTTCTGCCTACCATGACTTATGGTGCCGAGACAAGGACGCTCACGCAGGAGGCTGTGTACAGGATGAGAGTTGCACAGAGAGCCATGGAACGTGCCATGCTCGGCATCAAGCTTATAGACCGTGTTCCCAACGTCGAGATACGAAGTCGAACGAAGCTCAAAGATGTTGGGGATCGTATAACGGAACTAAAATGGAGTTAGGCAGGGACACCTGGCAAGAGGTGACGATAGGTGGAGTAAGGTGCTAACTGAATGGCGCCCAAGAACCGGGTAAAGAAACGTTGGTCGTCCAGCAGAGAGATGGGCAGACGATATCGAGAGAGGCCTATACTCAGCAGAGGGTGAAGTCAGGCTGTGGATGATGATGATGAAGATCTCGTACGTATTGTTGGGACGTTGGTTATGTTGTATATCCGGGACAATCTTGATCCACGTCGCTCTATTGCCATAAGCGCTTCAAGTTCACTCTCCGAATCCAATTGTGCTTCGTTCCACTTTCGCGAGTCTACGGTTCACTGTTTCATAAGTGAGTTATGGTTCACGTTTTATATAATTTAACGTGAGCGAGTTATCCAAATAAACTTAAACGAATAGTATGTAAAAAAAAGACAGAAAAAAGTTAAGAATTCTTGTTTATTTTTATATGTATGCGTTTGTATGTGTTTTTTTATCTCTTTATTTGACCGAACAAGTAGTTACCTGATGTTAAACGGTAACCTCTGCCTTTAACAACGCATTACCTCATAGGTCACGCCCACCTAGGACGCACCCTATGTGGCATTGCACTGCGCCCGCCACCCTGAGACATAAAGAATAAAGTCTCGTAAAAAAAGTCAGGTAGCTAAATATAAGTTTTTTGGGAAAAATATATATTTCGTCGGCAAAACGACGAAAAACAATGGTAATAAGCTGTTTATTCATTTTTAATTTATTCTTTACGAAAAAATCTAATTTCGAAGCTAGGAATTTATCCCCAATACAAGATTTTATATAATTAGTGATCGTAACCGTGTGCAGATCAAAATGAGCCTAAACACGGCCATTCCACTATTATCCATCGAGGAGTTCCGTTGTCCACCTTCCGTCTCCATCATCAGACCAGCTTGCTGACACCATAATATTGTATTGTCATCGGGACTTAACAGTTATGCCAAATTTCAGCTCAATCGGTTGAGGATTACTGCAAGATTCCACCCGGACATACACACATACATTGCAAGTTAAATAAAAGCTTGTAATAAACTACTGGTATTTATATAATTGCATTTGAAAGAAAGTAATCGAATTCCTATGAGACACACTGGAATCAATACGGTACTTTCTCGTATCTATAGACGTATCTATTCTGTCACAAATAGATACTATCTATAGATACAAGTTTCACTATCGCTGACCCTATACGAATCTTACTTTCTATACAGAGGGTATTGTCTGTTTATGTAAGATCTTTTTGTACTATTATATATTCTGTGGATCTGTATACAAGAGTGTGATAAGAGTCTATAGATATTGTCAAAATCAAAAATACTTTATTCATTGATATCACAAGGATCCTTTTGAATCGTCTTATAAACTAAATTGACTCCTGTTCCAACGCGACCAAACCTAGAAGAATCAGGCAACAAACACGGCTCGGCATTATTAGATGATCCTTCTTACAACTAGGTGGGGAGCGCCTGTGTGGTTTCTCGAGAACAAGGAAAAGCTGATTCAAAGAAAAAATAAAACCAACTTAAAAACCTTAGGTAGGCAGTCAAAAGTAGGATGGTAGAGAAAATCAGCAAAAGTTCATAAGACAGCACACTCTACGCTTGATATACTCATAAATAGCACATCAATAATATGTTAGGAACAGATCTGCCATTTTTGAAAGAAACGTCGTAATTTTTATTTAGTTACATTTTATTGTGGTTTTTCGAGTTATTTCGTGTAATTTTGGTGGCATTTTAACCGGTGTAACTTGGATAAATAGCACATGTGTGATGTTATGAAATTTAAGTGTATTGCGTGTTTTTCAAAATAGTGGAATTTTCCTGTTTCTACAGGAAAATTCGGTTTTTCTGCCACTATTTAAACTGGTTTCTTAACGACTTGACTAATTTTATTACATTTAATATCACTTGACATTGGTGAAATTGTTTGGAGCACTCCTCAGAAGCCTTTATAAGAAGAAGAAGAAGAAACAATCAACTGGATTCAATCTGGCATTTATGAAAGAAACGTCTTAATTTTTATTCAATCGAGTTTTTTCGTGTATATCGTATACACTGAATGAATATCGGATATCGTGAATATCGGCATTCCTTGGCCTATGTCCAATAATCGGCTTCTGCCTTCTACATGGTGATGATGATGATGATGAACTAAGCAATTAACAACACCAAACCATTAGAACAACAAAAATGTTATCTGATTAGTCATTACTATGAGATACGTGCGAGTAACATTTATGACCAAGGAATTCCTTCCGCCCCTTAGAGTTAAAATGTTGCTAGCCTACTCACAATACAAATAGCTTAAAGCTTTTTAAACGACAAAAAAAAAGGAGGAGGTTCACACATAGTGTTTTTTTAAAATGTTTGTTGTCTCAGATCTCCGTCATTTATGAACCGATTTGTACTTTTTTTTCTTAGTCGACACAATACTTCCTGATTTGTCCCATTTTCATCGAAATCTGGTTCTGATGATGTAATTTTACCCAGTGCTATCAAAAATTCTTAAATACTACTTTAAACAAAAACAAACAACAATATATACATAGGGACAATAGATAGATAGGTAGATAAAATTAAGCGAATAACCAAAAAGAAGACATTCAAGGGAATAGAATGAAGTAGATAAGTATATAAGTGGTTTACTAGCCCCCACACTAGGATACCCTGTGTTGTGGATGGCTAGTCTCTTCCAGAAGATTTAACATTATTAACTTAGTTTAAACAGTTCAAAACATTAGATAGGTACGAGTCAAGCATGTGTATTCAGAAAGTGTCATTTAGTGAAGTGGAACTGATGAAGAAGACCAGAGATGGCAATTGGATCTACTCAATGATAAGTATTTCACGGGCGATAAGGGTGACATTCCGATAACCGATTGAGCTGAAATTTGGCATACCTGAATTTGGCATTGTATCTGATAAATATCATAAGTTTATCTACGAATAATCAAAACAATAAAAAACACTGTAAAATTTGTTTAGGGGTATCGTAGCTAAACTGATGATATTTATGAGATACTATCAATTATTAAAACATGTGTGTTAAGTCTCCTAGTTTCGTGAAATCAGCTTTCGCTATCTGAAGAAGTGTTGATGAGCTGTAATGAGCAAAAAACACCAAAACATTTGAATTTCGCGCCAAAAGCAACGCATCTCCAGCTCATGGACTTAGCTCCAGCTATATCAAAGAAAAAAAAACGAGTTGCCAGTAATATCCAGTTAGCATTTCGAATTAATCACGCCATAAACTCGTAACCTCATTTAGGTAAGACTGGTGTTGCCGCCAAAAAATACCTGTTTCGGCCAGGAAGTGACCCGGTTACAACAGGCTGGACTTTTAATGGTGATATTCTGATAAAAGGTACCATTACAATTTAATATGGTGATGAGATTTGTTGCGATAAAGCTGTAATGTGTTCAAGATATTTCTGTTTTGATATAATAATGAGGGCTTTTAATATTTTTTTCTTCATAATTGGCGTCGCATGGCAACGCCTGCGGTTCAAGGTTAAAGTTTAATAATTATTTTTTTACTCCGTAATTTTATGTATTTTCAATATAATTTGCAACGTTATAGCCCTTCCTAGCCGTCAAAGTCACAGCCTAGTCAACTTGGTAGAACTTCACATTTTGGGCATACTGCTTCATCGGCATCTTTCGTTTAGGGTAAACAGCTTTTTAGGCAGATCTCATGTTTAGGTATAAATGCCCTCATTGGCATCTTGCGTTTAAGCCTGCGCTCGCGTCAGGCAGAAATCATCATACAAATAAAACGCCATGCGCCGCTCAAAAAAGCAGTTTTTACAAAATATATCGTGAAATAAAGATAATTAAAAAAAACCCCGTATGTTGAAACTTTCGTTTTATTGTATTGATTTTATTTATCTGATTTTTGACCCAATAATCTGTACCATATTGACAAACAATCGAATCTAGTCAAAAGTTAGAGGTAACTTTGTGATTCTTTTTATTGAGAAATTTTTGTCCTATCGTGTTTATGTCTAGGTAATCCCTCGGTATTATAATGTAGTATCCATGCATATAATTTGAATATTGTACTTGATTTAGTCAATTAAAAATCTAATCTAAGTTTGGTAATTTTGCGTTATATCCCACCTTAAGGTAAATCCATCAAAAGTGTTAAAATGCCGCCAAAATGACACATGATAACTATTTTCAAAAATTGCGGAAAGAGTCTCGCATAACTTTACTTAATTATGTTCTGTATATTTACACAGAGCCAATAACACTTTAGGGATGTTTCATTAGCGGTTAACAGGAATTAAAGTGTTTCAATTTAATGTTCCCACTACATGGGATTGATTCGATACTGTAAACTGTTCTCAGAGTTCAATTAACACCAAGAGCCGTTTACAGCACTGTCTAAACATAAAGTCAAAGTCAAGTCAAAGTCAAAAAGTATTTTATTCATTGAAATCGAAAGGATCATTTTGAATCGTCTTAAAAAAAATAATTTACATTTACTCCTGTTCCGACGCAACCAGACCTAGAAGAATCAGAAGCCCAATTCTTGTAATAAAAAATAGTCAAATTAAAGTTCGGATCATATTACGATCTAGTGTCGATGTCACAAACGTCAAAAATGGTATTCTGCTCACCTGACAATACAACGCGGAATGTGATTATATCGAAATGTGACTGTAACTTGAATGTTTCAAAGTTCTGAGAATTCTCTCTTTCACTCTTTACAATTATTATATAGCACTATCCTACTCTAATATACGGTCGCAAGATCGAAAGTAGATAATATGACTAAGTGATAACTGTTGTTATGAGGGAGCAGAATACCAATATTTCAGTCAATTCACAATATATTCTCGATTCGGTCAACTTGCAGTGTGCCTTTAAAATAAATAAGAGAATTGGGCTTCTGGTAACAAACACGGTCAGTTTTTTTTGATGTTCCTTCTAACTACTAGGTGGGGAGCGCCTGTGTGGTGCCTCGAGAACAAGTGGAACATAACCCTTTTAAGAGGCAGACAGCAGTTAAATTCCGTTTCTATCTAACTAAGTAAAATTCAGGTAAGTTAAAAAGTGACATAATAGCGAAAGCACAAAGAAAAGTGAACGAAAATCACGAAAAACATATTTAAACAAATTTTTGCAGCGTAATCTAAAATATAAAACTACTATGCCCTTTAAAATAATCTTATTTGTTACTTATATGAATCATAGTGATCCCGACACTACACGTGCGAAGCCAAGGTGAGTTGCTAGTGTTAAATATATTATTTAGTAGTAGTAGAGATTTTTTGTTAAGGTTTGAATGCTCTCGCTTGAGGAGAGAAATTCAATTTTTTTGGTGTTTTTGCCCATTACAGCTCTTCAATACTTCTTCAGATAGCGAAAGTGGATTTCGCGAGAACTATGAGACTTAACACACATGTCTTCATTGATAGTATCTCATAAATATCATCAGTTTAGCTACAATACACCTAAACAAAAAAAACAAAAAAAAAACTGTAAAACACCAACAAAAAAAAAATCACGCCACGAGCGAAAGCATCCACTTTAAAGTGTTCGTAAAACTACTAAAGTACTACCACTATACCTATTTCTGCCGCAAAGTAGTAGTGCTCGCATTGCTGTGTTCCAGTTTGAAGGATATGGTTGCCGGTGAAATTATAGGCATATGAGACTTTAAATCTTTATTTCTCAGGGTGGCGGGCGCAGTGCAATGCCACATAGGATGTGTTCTAGATTGGCGTAACCTATTTGATAATGCACTGTTCATAGGCAGAGGGTACCACTTAACATCAGGTGGGCCGTCAGCTTGATCCGTCATACCAAGTTGTAAAAAAAAATAACACGTTATTTATTTCAGTGCACACGTGCAGACGGCAACGTATGACGCAACTACGCGGTGTCTCGTGTCAGGCGTCCGAAGAACCTCCTGAACTTGACACCTCTCGGCCAGAACTCTCCATTCATGAAGGTCGATAGACGGTCAGTCGGCACCCTCACCATAAAGGACATACAATTGACATCATGGCGAGACTCCAACTGCTCGACCCTCATAGTTAGCCCTGTTTTCTGCTTGAGGTACTCCACCACCGCTTCGGGCTTCACGGCGTAGTGAACTTGGATAAAAGCTTCGTGGACATTATAATATAATTAATTTTTTAAGTCAGACATTATTTGTTTTGTATTATTTGTTGTCAGGTCCTTTATTTGTTAGTATATATTCCTAAAAACAATGTTATAAATACATCAGTTACAGCATAAGTTTAAGTGAAAACTTCCATCCGAATCCCGACCAAACAGACTCCAGCGAGACTACCTACCTGATCAGGACCCGGATAAAAGCCTTCATTACTGGCAGGTCATAGCGATCGGGAATGAGCTGCAGGATGCCGTTGGAACTGCTCCGCACTCTGCTGAGCAATGAGGCAGTTCTCTTACGGATGATGGCGTGAAAACCATCAACCCGAGCCTCCGCAAACATCGCTGATGCACTGCAGAAGCGAGAAAGTCCCATAAGCATCCTAAAACCATTATTATATTGGTGGGCAGGGCACTAAGCGACTTCTGCGTATAGCTGAACTATAGGCTGCTCGTGTAGAAAGATTGGCAGTAGGCTTTGAAGAGAGTTATTTTCACTTGCCTACTGCAACGAGCAAACCATTAGGCCGTGAGCAGTTTGGATACGTTTTCGTACGAATTTTACTCGTGCGAACACGTACGAACACGCACGGACGATCTCGACCTTCCAAGTACATGGGAGCGCGCACACTGGGTGCGAGTTAGTCGTACGTATACGTACGTGTACATCCGACATCGGAATACAATCCTGACTTGTTCGGATTTTAAAACACGTTCCGGGGAAGTACTACCACCATACCTATTAGTAGTAGTAGAGCTTTTTTGTGAAAGAGTTCGTCCGGGGAAGTACTACCACCATACCTATTTCTGCCGCAAAGCAGTAGTGTTCGCATTGCTGTGTTCCGGTTTGAAGGGTAAGGGTGCCGGTGAAATTACAGGCACATGAGACTTTTCATCTTTATGTCTCAGGGTGGCGGGCGCAGTGCAATGCCACATAGGGTGCGTCCTAGGTGGACGTGACCTATGAGGTAATGCACTGTTCATAGGCAGGGGTTACCGCTTAACATCAGGTGGGCCTCTTGCTTGAACCGTAATCCAAGTAGTACAAAAAAAAAAAAAAAAAAAAAAAAACGTTCGTGCTTAAAATTACCTCAAAGTTACAATTAATCGTTCTTCAGATGAGATTGTGTCGTGAAAATTGCTGAATTTAGTCAGGTTAGGCCGTATAATGTTAAGAATATATTCAAAAGTTTATTTTTTCAAACGTACGTAACCATTATTTTTCTGTACCAAACAGGGGATACTAAACTCCACGACACAGGGAATCCTAGTGTGGAGTTTAGAGAGCCTTATGTAGTAAATGTATTATTTATCTACTTATGCTTATATACTTATATTCTGTACTTGTGTTATTTTTTAAGAGAAATAAATGTAAATGTTTATTATTATTATTAAAAAAAAGTTTATTTTTTCAAACGTACGTAACCATTATTTTTCATACGTACGTAACCAGCTAGTCATTGTATAAGTCTTCCATAATATGATGAAATTTACCAAAATGGTGTCTTTTTAAAGAAATTTTACGGACCCATTCGGTTCTAAGACAGCGACGACGCCGCCGCAGTCTCCGAGTTATAATAGAATTATCTTGAAGATACAGATTTAGATTATTAATTGTGCTCCAACCAAGATGGCTTCACTTCACGAATGCGATATCTGTACCTTTTTAACGGAGGAAAACGTATGCAGTGTGTGCACTCAATTCGTACGACCACGAGCGTACGTTTACGTACGATGCTAATTCGTGTCCAAAGAGCTCACAGCCTTATGCTACGCAAATTATGCTACGCGAGCGCGTTTAAGTGTTTTGTACGCCAGTCTGTACTACCTCACATTGCTTTGTACAATCCTCTGTTATTCAACATTAGTGTACACCCGTGGCTTTGCTCGCTTTCTACCAGGATAAAAAGTAGCCTACAGCTCAATCCAGGTTTTTTTTTAAACATTGATAGACCTTTGTTTGTCCTCTATCTCACCTGATGGTAAGTGACGATGTGGCCGAAGATGGAGCACAAAGGTCTAGAAGGCAATCTATCTGGGTATCTAGTAAGACACAATGACAGCGATGAGCTCACCACTTGTCACGTCTATATTACACGATGGTGCAACCTACTATGAAAAGAGGCCGATGGAGGCTCTGCCTACCCCTTCGGGGAAAGAGGCGTGTGTCTATGATGCAAGAAACAAAATTGAGAAGACTATTATCAGAGACCCATATTTAAAGGATGAAGCAGCTTCTCATATAATAGTACCGAGTAAAATAGTTGGAGTTAGTAGTAGAGCTTTTTTTTAAAAGAGTTCGTCCGGGGAAGTACTACCACCACCACTATTTCTGCCACAAAGCAGTAGTGCTCACATTGCTATGTTCCGGTTTGAAGGGTAGGGTTGCCGATGAAATTACAGGCACATGAGACTTTTCATATTTATGGATCGGGTTGGCGGGTGCAGTGCAATGCCACATAGGGTGCGTCCACCTAGGTGGACGTGACCTATGTAATAATGCACTGTTCATAGGCAGAGGGTACCACCTAACATCAGGTGGGCCATCAGCTTGATCTTTCATACGAAGTTCTATAAAAAAAGAAACAATTTTGCTTCGGTCAAGTCTCAAAACAATAACTGCTTTGGTTATCTGAACTTGACAACCTCTGTGGCGCGGCGGGCAAACGTTCGCCTGCGACGCAGGAGGTTCCGGGTTCGATTCCCGCCTCGGAACAAATATTTGTGCGATCTATAGATATTTGTTCAGGGTGTTCTGGGTATTTTCTATGTATATGAAAGAATATCTATCTATGTAACATATTGTATTACGTATTCAGTTATCTAGTACCCATAACACAAGCTCTGCTTAGCTTGGGGCTAGATAATGTTGTGTGAACTTTCCAGCATTATTTATTTATTTATTTATCTAATTAAAATTGAGAAGACTTTCATCAGAACCTAATATTTTGCTTAGGTCAAGTCTCAAAACAATAATTGCTAATTATTGTTCTGAGACTTGACTAAGCAAAATTGAGAAGACTTTCATCAGAGGCCATATTACAAATAAGAAGCAGTTCTCGTATAATACTAGGAGTTTATCAGAAAAATTGCGAAAACTCAGGCACAACACGGAAAATTGCGTTTTTAGTATCACGGAAAGAAAATGTAACGGTAATACAATCGATAGAAAGTAGATTGTTCATTAGCAATTATAATTGCACACCTATAAAGTCACAGTAATGTGCTGCTCGATCTAAAATTTCACTTTTTATTCATGTCAACTTGATTTTGGCTGAATAAATTGGCGGTGCTTGCGTTTATAATGAAACGGGTTTATGGTGCGGTGTCGTTTTAATTCGTAGCAGGCTATCCATGACATTGCATTCTGGCAACATAAAACTACTTTTCTCCCGATTAAATCCGCCATTTTGGAAAATATATCGTATATTTTGGTGGCATTTTAACCAGCGTAACTTAGTTAAAGAGGACACTTAGTGTACGTGTCTAATCAACTGGGTGTATTTCATCCTCCATAGTCTTGGTATTGCTGCCACCCTTGTACTGGGTTACGACTTGACTAAGACCAGGGACTGGGCCTAATTTTTACTTGACTTCTTGGTTTTTGGCTTCTGTGGCTTGTTGCCAAATAAAATAAAATAAAATATTTATTCTACTATTGTAGAGTCCGTTTTATAATAATTTCAAAAGCAATGAATGGATGGAGTTGTTTTTGCGAGCACTACTGCTTTGCGGCAGAAATATGTATTGTGGTAGTACTTCCCCGGACGAACTTTACATAATTAAGTATTTAGTCTCAGTGTTTTGGAAACTTTTTTTTTTTTTTACTTTTTTAACTCTTTCACAAAAAAGCTCTACTACTAACAAGGTTTGTAGGTCCTACCCATACTACAATTCAAATGCTTACAGTCATTACATTGAGAATTCATTTCCTGTTAATTTTCACTCGATCAATATGTACATAAAAGAAAGAAAAAATACGTCGTCGTGGAGGGTCAACAGATTCGCTTTTTTCGGAAGTGGGTCGCGTATACGAAAAAGATAAACACAGCTAGACTAACCAATATATATCCTCTGTGGCGACCTCTGTGGCGCGGCTTGTGAAGTTCTGCCTGCGACGCAGGAGGTTGCGGGTTCGATTCCCCCCTCGAAACAAATATCTGTACGATCCGTAGATATTTGTTCAGGGTTTCTGGGTATTTTCAATGTATAATAAAAATATCTATCTACGTAATTTATTGTAAGTATATTAAGTATATCAGTTTTCCAGTACCCATAACACAAGCTCTGCTTAGCTTGGGGCTAGATAATATTGTGTGAACTGTCCAGTATTATTTATTTATTTATTTGTTCGGTTTCAATCCAAAAATTACTTAAAATTAAAGCCTCATGTCGGTTAATTCTGTCTTTCTACAGACCACTCTATATCAATATTTGCTTGTTCCTCGCCTTAATGACGCGGTCTACCACAATACAGTTTCAAAAGCAGGTTCCCCATTATACGTAAGTATGCATTTACCATCTTTACCAGAAGTTATCTATGGTATGGTAACTAGAGGTCATGGTATTGAAACATATTTAACCCCCGACGCAAAAACGACAGGGTGTTAAAAGTTTGTCGTGTCTGTGTGGGTGTGTCTGTGTGTGTGTCTGTCTGTGGCATCGTAGCTCCCGAACGGATGAACGGTTTTTTTTTTAAAATGTGTATTTGTCGGTAGTGTTCTTAGCTATGTTTGATCAAAATCGGTTCAGCCGTTTCATTGCGTTGAGGGTTTTTTTTTAAATTTTACTAAATTAATTAGGTACTGTCAACAACTAATACATTTTACTAGCGACCTCCTGCGTCGCAGGCGAACCTTCGCCCGCCACGCTACACAAGTCGTCAGAAATAAGTTAATTGTAGATTTATTCATCTTAAACAAAATAACTTCACTCAAAATAACTTACCTATATAGAATCCTAGACTTACTGGAAAAATCATGTTTTTTTTATTTAATAAACTTACCCCTATCATTGTATTCCCCACATGTCAGTGGCACGTCCAACATCGATAAAATCACAAATACCAAAAACAATTTCACATCACTACGGTACATGGATTTTCGAAATTCGAACCACTTTCGAACTGTCATCTTGACGTTCAGTTTCCCGCGTAAATAAACTTTAAATTAAATCTGAGTTTTGGCATCAATTCACATACTTGCAATTTATTATCGACACCGAAAAGGTTTTCTCGTCATTTTAATTTATCGGGAGTTTTGCCGATTTTTTTCCCGCTACCGACGTGCGTACGATGTCGCTGACAAGAGCCTACTAGCCGACTGACCAACTTTACAGTGTAAAATAAGAAACATACATATTACTGAAACGAACTTACTTTGAGAAAGTCCCTTCTGCTTTCTCCTGATAACCCAAAACGCGCTTTACCTCTCCAAAATAAGGTAGAATGTAGAGAGGTACGTTTTGTGGATAGAACTCGGTCATAGTTAGTAGCTACTCGCTAAACAAGTGAACGGTGAAATGAGAAATTGAGAGACAGCACGCATGTTAGAAAGAGACGGGAGGCATTTCTTTTATATTTTCACCACGGGAATTATGAACTTCTTGATTAATGGTAAGTTTTATGTTTTACAATAGTGTTTAGGAAAGACTATCCTACCTATTATTAGGTATAATGAAAAATAAACCTAGTACGAATACTATTAGTAGGTACTAATATTACTAGTAGTAGTAGTAGTATATGAAGGATGAAGGATAATTTGAATATTTGAATATCTAGATAATTTTATTGTTTTTGGCGTTCCGTACCCAAAGGGTAAAACGGGACCCCATTACAAAGACTACGCTTTTTGTCCGTCTGTCCGTCTGTCGCCAGGCTGTATCTCATGAACCGTGATATTAAGACAGTTAAAATTTTCACAGATGATGTATTTCTGTTGCCACTGTAAAAACAAAACTAAAAAAATGAATAAAATAAATATTAAAGGGACTCCCATATACAGTGGTGGCCATATAATTAAGAACGCTGATTTATAGGGAAGATTTTTTCCAACTAAGATGCAAAACTAATTGTATGCATTTGTTTTTATTTCTCTCGGTATCGTAAAACATTTCCATATTACCGCTGTATTCATTGATACACATGATTGGCTAAAAATCAATAGGCAAACTTTTTACACTACTTTTAAACAAAGTATTCCTTATTACTGGCTGGTCACGTAATTAAGAACGCTAAGTAGTTTATACCTTTATTCAAATTTAATTAGAGAACACTCAGTCGATTTGTTACTGTTTGTATAATTTTGGCGCCATAACGTGCTGTAAAAGATTAAAGGTGATTGCTTCTTTAGAAAAAACAATGGGAAAAAATAAAAGTTGTGATAAATCTACAAGGGAAGTAATAATAAAACTTCGCCGGAAGAATTGGTCTTATAAAAAGATAGCCGACCATCTGCAATGTTCAAAAACGATGGTTTTCCACGCTGTAAAGCATTTTGCTACGTATCAAACTACTTCGAATGTTCCACGTGTACCTAAACAGAGAAAAACAACTCCTCGAGATGACCGAAACATCGTTCGTATGGCAAAACAAAAGCCTTTTAAAGGGTCCAATGAGCTTAGAAAATAATATTTTGGTGAAAACAACCCTTCAGCAATCTCAGCACGCACTATTCGAAGACGTTTGGTAGAAGAAAAATTGCACGGTAGGATAGCAAGAAAGGTACCCATGTTAAAACTTTGCCACAGGCAAGCCCGGCTTGCTTTTGCGAGAAAGTATGAAAACTGGACTGTGCAACAGTGGAAAAATATACTTTTTTCTGACGAGACGAAAATAAACAGAGTATGTTCTGATGGAAAACGATATGTACGACGTCCCCCGAATACAGCATTCGACCCAAAGTACACGAAAGTTACATTAAAGCACGGTGGTGGAAATGTGAAAATTTGGGGTTGCTTTTCTGGACATGGTGTAGGACCTGTAAAGTTGATAGAAGGTAACATGGATCAGTTCCAATACAAAAATATACTGGAAAAAACAATGTTACCATACGCTGAAGACGTTCTACCGGTCATTTGGACATTCCAGCATGCGACAATGATCCAAAGCACACTGCACGCACCGTAAAGGAATTTCTTACAGCGCAATTAGTTTCTGTCTTAGACTGGCCTGCTAACAGTCCAGATCTAAACCCAATAGAGAATCTGTGGTTTGAAGTAAAGAAAAAGGTTTCAAATACAAAGTGTGGAAATTTGAGAGAGCTGTATGACGTTTTTTTAGAAGAATGGAACTCTATTTCTCTTGCGAAATGTCAAAAATTAATAGAGTCAATGCCTCGCCGGTGTAAAGCTGTAATTAAAAGCCGTGGATATGCTATTAACTATTAATTTTAGTTAAATATTTATTAAATTTCTTTTTATGTTTCCTGTGCTACATAATATTGTGATTTTTTAAATCTAAGTGTCATACAAAACAATTCCCGAGCAGTTAAATAAATCGTTCTTAATTATTTGTCCAGTTTCAGTACTATTTGAATGTGTTACTTTGATAAAATCAATAAAATGTGCAAAAAATAGTTAGCGATTTCATACTTTATTCTTAAGTCAGGTTGCTCTATTAATGTGACTATTATATAACATAACTAGTTGCTTCTCAGAAGGTACACATCTCTGTGTATGATACGATTTAAATAAAAAACTTCTAGAACTTCCAATCGTTCTTAATTATATGACCACAACTGTATATCAAACGTGTTTTTTTTTGCCGTTTTTATGGATAATGGTACAGAACCCTTCTTGCGCGAGTTCGACTCGCACTTGGCAGGTTTTAATTTTTTTATGGAAATATTTTTTAACCTTTGGTGCAAAAAAATATCGAGTCGCGACCACAAATCGGACGATGCAGTGTGGGAAAGCCCTTTCTCGAACAAATAAGAACATTGAAATGTCGCAGAAAGGCGGTGGATGGAGGTATATCAGTTATCTAGTACCCATAACACAAGCTCTGGGCTCTGGGCTCTTAGCCTTGGGCAAGATAATGTTGTGTGAACTGTCCAGTTTTATTTATTTATATTTATTTATTATTTAAATCTTTCCTCTCTATTATTAGTATAGATCATTATATATTAAACAAATCTCAAGTCCATTGTGTTCGTGATCGCTGTACAAACACTAGAATGTACGCATCTCACTTTTTCCAAACAAAATTCTTGGAATGACATAATTTAAAAAAAACTTGAACAATTTGTCAAAATGAGTCCAACCCATCTCTAGTAGACAGAGAGCTAGCGGTAATTTTAGGAGCAGGAGTTTAAGGCATTTTTTTTGATTGTGTATAGTATTTTTGATGTAACATCTTTCCTCTCGCTTTCATGCAATCTGTGGGAGTGATTTCGTGTAAAGGGACGGAAGTGTGTAACAGGAAGCGCGCATTTTTCACATTCGACATCTAAAATTAATTATATTAATTCTTAATTGTTTTGTTCAGGGTGTTCTGGGTATTTTCTATGTATAATACAACATATATATCTATCTAATGTATTGTATTAAGTATGTCAGTTATCTAGTACCTTTAATACAAGCTCTGCTTAGCTTGGGGCTGGATAATGTTGTGTGAACAGTCCACCAATATTTATTTATTTATTTAAAAGACATTACATTGTCTCTTACACTATAATCCCTATGTAGAGATTAAAATAAATAATACACAGTTCACACAACATTGTCTAGCCTCAAGCTAAGCAGAGCTTGTGTTATAGGTACTAGATAACTGATATACTTAATACAATACATTACATAGATACATATATTTTTAATACACATAGAAAATACCCAGAACACCCTGAACAAATATCTGCAGATTGCACAAATATTTGTTCCGAGGCGGGAATCAAACCCGCAACCTGTTGCGTCGCAGGCGAACTTTCGCCCACCGCGCCACAGAGGTCGTCAATAAATATAAAAAACTAAACATACTAACACACATTTTGTAAAAGCATTTCTAAGTAAAACTTTTTAGATATTAAACAAATTCTCACAGCCATACAAAATTAGATATCTTTAGATATCCCATTGTTCTTGATCAGATAGCACCTGCCATTTTCAAATGAATTCTTTTTAGGGTTCCTTAACAAAACATAAACTATGTTTGAACAAGTTATTAATTTAGTAAAAATTAAAAAAAACCCTCAACGCAACGAAACGGCTGAACCGATTTTGATCAAACATTGCTAGGTACAAGCCCGACTAATTCAACTTTCAAACAAAAAAAAACGAATACGGTTCATCCATTCGTGAGCTACGATGCCACAGACAGACCCACACGCACACACACACACACACACACAGACACGTCAACTTATAACACTCCGTCGTTTTTGCGTCGGGGGTTAAAAATAACGCTAGTCAAAAAAGCCATTCAAAATTGAGTACATGTATGAGAGTTTATAATGACTCTGGTGAAAGGTTGAGGTTAAGGTTAGGTTAGGTCAAGGCTGGTTTAAGGTTGCCTGGGAGAAATCTCTCTCAGCGATAAGGTGTTTTTTTTTTTTTTTTTAACTTTTGTAGACCTTTGAGCACGATCTCACCTGTTGGTAAGTGACGATGTGGCCGACGATGGAGCACAAAGGTCTAGAAGGCACCTATTCACTCTAGCCTTGAAGAGACCCAGATTATAGTTTTCAGGAAAGACAGACGACGGTAGTGTATTCCACTCCTTAGCAGTTCGCATTATAAAGGTAGAACTGAAACGTTTAGTACGAATAGAGGGTATACTAATGAGGTAAGGATGGTACCGAGCCGTGCGCCTGCTCGTCCTATGATGAAAAGGAGATGGTGGGATCAGATCATGCAGTTCCTGGGAGCATTTCCCGACATGTAACCTATACTGTACCATTATACTGTTCTAGTTTTTTATATTGATTTTGTTATATTTTTGTTGTGTACAATAAAGTGTTCTTCTATCTATATATCTATCTATCTGACGACCTCTGTGGCGCGGCGGGCGAAGGTTGGCCTGTGACGCAGGAGGTTGCGGGTTCGATTCCCTCCTCGGAACAAATATTTTTGATTTTATTTCCTATGTATATAAAAAAATATCTATATATGTAATATATTGTATTAAGTATATCAGTTATCTAATACCCATAACACAAGCTCTGCTTAGCTTGGGGCTAGATAATGTTGTGTGAACTGTCCAGAATTATTATTTTATTTATTTATTTGTCTATCTGTATACCAATTTGAAAATTTACGCAAATCATTTGTATTTCATATCACTACCTACACTAATTGTGCTCTATAGACTAGCAACATTGTTTAAAATCTCACCATAATTACACAAAATAACTCAAAAAAACACTAGAAAATTAAATAAAATAAAAGTAGAAGACGTCTCTTTTCAAAAATGACGGAAGGAAAATTGTTTGACATTACGGAACTCCTGTTCTACATCATCAACTCGCACTTAGCGTTTCCTATCCGTGTCATCACTGACTAAAAACTTTCAATTTCTCACTTAATGTGTGTCAGCGGGGTGAATGACCTTTTGACACATTAAGCGGTGCCCATGAGATTATACACACGATAAAGATAATGATCGATAAATGAAGCCCATCCCTACGTGATAAAGGAATAGGGTGAGACTTTCACTGAGGTCATGGCCGTAATTTTATCGATAGACTAGCTTTTGCCCGCGTCTCCACCTGCGCGGGACCAGAGGATTGGAAAACCATGTATTCTCAACGATGTTTATCATAAAGTATACGTATATATACGTACTAACACCATGTTTTTTTATTGTAGATTATTAAAAGGACAATGTAGATTATTTAAAATAATCAAAAAGTAAGTGTGTATTCAAAATGGGTGGTCTTATCGCAGAGAGCGATCTCTTCCAGACAGCCTTGGGATGGATTAAAATTGACGAGAACGATATAGGACGGTGGTGTGAAATCAATTATCATAATATCAAAATTATCAATTATAGTAATTACACAGGTAGATATAAATAACAATTAAATTTAATGAACATGGTAGGCGTATGTTAATAATTAGTGACTCTAGATGTGTTTTAGTTAATTTTTTAATTATATTCTTAAATCTTAATAAGTTTGTCTAAGATTCAAAAACTGAGGTAAGTTAAGTAAGTTAGGTAAGTTCAACTTATAACATTTTAATTGTACGTATACACAGAGATAAAATTTATAAAATGTTTAAATACTTATCGATAAATTATTATATAAAAGGAGCTTTATGAAAGATAGGGCTGTGTGAACTTTCACTAAAGTCGTGTCGAGGAATAGCACGGCGTCGTTGATTCATCGATAACTTAAGTGCTGCATCGACGACAGGAAGACATCACTAATAATTGGTTCTACTTATAATGTGATTAACTTCATATTATACATATTTAAGTGCTTGTAAATACTAAAACAATGTCAGTACGAGTATTTTATTAATTGAAATCACATGGATCATTTTAAATCATCGTAAAATTTATCAATTTAATGTGCAGCTCTATTTGTAATGATTAGTGATGGAGTAATGAGCTTTCTCAAAGGTCATGTCAATATACTATAGTGGTGTAACTTTATCGATAATATTTTATTGCTTGCAACAAAATTGTGCAACAATCGTGTGAATAAATAATGATGTCGTTAAAGTACTTTCACGTTGTTATCAATATGAACCTACGATCTTGAGACCCTTGGTACAGAAGGTTCAAACTTTCGTATTTACATACATAAGTACGTGAAAATCATAATATTATTTACCTATTAAAAGGTTTGGTAAATGTTAGGCTAGTACTTTCACTGTTCATGCCAGGCTGTAGTGATTTAAATTTGTCGATATATAATCCCCTACTGTCGATAAGAATGACGTTTCTAGTTCATCTAATTTATTTTTTATTGCAATATAAGTAAGTGGCATACATTTATTGAAAAAATATTCAAATATTTTATCATTATTACCTACTGTCACACTGATGGTTAGTAAAAGTGACCTACCGACCTACAGTATTCAGTAACAGCATAACCACACCCAACACTATGAATAAGTAAAGGTGCGGTTTCACCATTCATCGATAAATCACGGCCGTCCATCGACTGTGGTACAACATTAGCCATTATCGATATTCGACACAGCACAATAGAAAGTTTATTTGTAAAGAAGCGTGCGCAGAAAAAGCAAATAGTTTCTTTTTTTATTGACTTGTTAGATGTGGACTGTATTTAATTGTTTTTTTATATGTTTATTGAGACTTCACCATCAATAGACAGAAATTCTTGTATTTTTGTGTAGATTTTGTGAGAAGAGAGAAACCCCGCAGAATCTAATCCATATATTAGAGATGGTAGAGGTACTAGAGGTGACCCTTTAGGGGTTGAATTTCGGAAATTCCTTCTTAGTGCACCGATAGACCTATTTAGGGTTCCGTACGCAAAGGGTAAAACGAGAACCTATTATTAAGGCTCGGCTGTCCGTCTGTCTGTCTGTCTGTCCGCCTGTCACCAGGCTGTATCTCATGAACCGTGATAGTGAAATTTTTCACAAATTATATATTTCTGTTGCTGCTATAACAAAAAATACTAAAAAGAATAATATAAATATTTAAGGGGTCTCATATACAACAAACGTGCTGTTTTTATCGATAATGGTACGGAACCCTTCGTGCGCGACCCTGACTCGCACTTTGCTGTTTTTTTTTACATTGATAGACCTTTGTTTGACCACGATCTCATCTGTTGTGTTGGTAAGTGAAGATATGGCTGAATATGGAGCACCAAGGTGTAGAAGGCACCTATTCACTCTAATAGCCTTGAAGAGACCATCCTTTTTCACTAAATCACTCCCACAGACTGCAGAAAGGCGAGAGAAAAAATGTTACTCATCAATAATAGAGTGTAGAGTGTAGAAACTTCACGATCTGATCCCACCATCTCCTTTTCATCATAGGACGAGCAGGCACACGACTCGGTACCATCCTTACCTCATTAGTATACCTTCTATTCGCACTAAACGTTTCAGTTCTACCTTTATAATGCGAACTCCTAAGGATTGCAATACACTACCGTCGTCTGTCTTTCCTGGAAACTATAATCTGGGTCTCTTCAATGGTGCCTTCTAGACCTTTGTGCTCCATATTCGCCCACATCGTCACTTACGAAAGGCCTATCATTGTTAAACAAAAAATATTTCTAAAAATGACGCCAAATCACACGTTTATAAATTCTGTGATAAACTAAGCTTGTTAACAACCATGAATAAAAAACGAGATAAAAAAGGCAAAAACATTTCTAAGAAATATTTTGTCCAGTTTATGGTAACACAACATTGACTCTAACACAAAAACCTTGTTTATTGAGGCATCGACTTTTTTACTGACCCTACAGATAACAATAGAAGGTCGTGGCTACAGGTGGAACTCATCTTGTTGTAGGATTTTATAGTCGTGTGGCAATGGGCAGGCCATATGGCCGCAGAACAGACAGCCATTGTGCAACAAGTAATTAATTTAGTAAAAATTAAAAAACACTCAACGCAATATTATTATTATTATTATATCATTTATTTCGGTTTTTCACACCATATTATTTTAGTAGAGAATTGTTAGTAGATATTATCACATAGTATATCTAAAATTACAAATCATAATTATTAAATAAAATTAAATAAAATTATTAAAATTAAAATAAATAATTTATTTTAATTATATTTAAATAAAGGTTCTTAATGGACCACGAACCAGTGTAAAAATCATGTACCTGGTACAGTGATCCCTCGGTATTATAATATAGTATCCATGCATATTTATAATTTGAATATTGTACTTGATTTAGTTTAAAATTTAATCTACGATTAGGAATTTTGCGGTAAACCATTTTTTTACAAGCTTTATATTAACTTGCAATGTATGTCCGGGTGGAATCGTATAACTGAATGTTAAAGCTGTTATTTTAAACTTATTGAGATGATATTTTGCATACCTGTCAAGTTCCGATGACAATGCAATATTATGGTGACAGCGAGCTGATCTGATGATGGAGAAAAAGGTGGACAGTGGAACTCCTCGAGGGATAATAGTAGACTGGCCGTGTTTAGGCTCATTGTGATCAGCACACGGTTACGACCACTAATTTTATAAAAGCTTATATTGAAAAATATATTTTTCACAAAAAACTTATATTTACTAGCTTCTTAGCTACTTGAATGACGGGTCAAGCAGATGCCCACCTGATGTTAAGCGGTAACCTCTGCCTTTAACAACAAATTACCTCATAGGTCACGTCCATCTAGGACGCACCCTATGTGGCATTGCACTGCGCCCGCCACCCTGAGACATAAAGTGCCTGTAATTTCACCGGCATCTTTCAAACCGGAACACAGCAATGCGAGCACTAATGCTTTAATGCAGAAATAGGTATGGTGGTAGTACTTCCCTGGACGAACTCTTTCACAAAAAAGTTCTACTACTACTAAAAACCTTAAGTGTATTGTGGATTAAGCTCTGCTTAGCTTGGGGCTGGATAATGTTGTGTGAATTGTCCAGCATTATTTATTTATTTATTTATTTTATTTTATTTTATTTCTCTGCCGTTTTCGTGTATGCATCATTGTATGTACATACATACATACATAGACACATGCCTCTTTCCCCGAAGTGGTAGGCAGAGCGTTAAAGGGCCTATTTTCACAGTAGGTTCACCATCGGGGGATATAAACGTGACAAGTGGTGAGCTCATCGCCGCCATTGCTTGTATGTACTCAGGTTTAACACCGGCAGAGCAGAGAGAAACAGCTAGTCTATAAATCTCATACCTTCTATACTAGCACTATTATAGACTTATTATAGACAACACTTGAATGAAATTCAATGAAGATTCCCAGAGATGCGTCGAGAACGGCGACAGTGTACAATTTATAGTTAACCCAGCTAATAAGACAATGTCAAGCGAAAACTAGTCGCACGACCCGGCAGTCAACGTGTTATTGGGGACTCGGATATGCGTGCCACCTAGATCAAACAAAGAATGGATAACTAACACTAACGCGGCAACCAAAACATGAGACGCTTCAAAAAAAAAGAAAAAAAGTGTTTCAGGGCAGGCAACGCATTGGCAATGCCCCTGGTGCTGCAGATGTCAATAGGCGACGGTAACCGCTTACCATGGGGCAGGCCGTAAGCCAGTTTGTTGAGCCATCACATCAAAAAAACCCCCAGGAAGAAATCTTCACACAAATAAGTTTTTTTATGAAAAATATTTTTCGAAATACAAGCTTTTATAAAATTAGTGATCGTAACCGTGTACTGACCAAAATGAGCCTAAACACGGCCAGTCTACTATTATCCCTCGAGGAGTTCCGCTGTCCACCTTCCGTCTCCATAATTAGATCAGCTCGCTGTCACCGTCATATTGCATTGTCATCGGAACTGACAGGTATGCAAAATATCATCTCAATCGGTAATGTGCTTGACAGAAAAAACACTATAAATACCATTGAAGCACAATCGTAGCTAAACTAATGATATTTATGTGATACTATAAATTAAAACTTGTGTGTTAGGTCATATAATTACCGGCAACATAGTTTTCGCTATCTAAAGAGGTATTGATGAGCTGTGATGAGCAAAAATCACGAAAAAAATTGAATTTCGCGCCACAAGCAAAAGCAACTACCTTAAAATTCAGTTGCAAGATTTCCACCCTGACAAACATACATACATTGCAAGTTAAATAAAAGCTTGAAAAAAAACTCCTCGCGCCACTCATAAAAGCCGTTTTATTCAATATCTCGTAAAACATCAATAATTTTACTAAACCCCTACATTAAACCCTCAGCTCTGTTGTATCGATTTTAATTATCGAATTGTTTACCCAATATATGCACCATTTTAATAAACAATCAAGGCAGAAAATAGACATAGCTTTGGTTTTATTTTCTATCGATAAAATATTGTCCTATCGTGTTTCTGGTAAAGTGATCCCTCGGAATTATAATGTAGTATCCATGCATATTTATAATTTGAATATTGTACTTGATTTAGTCAGTTAATAATTAATTAATTTTGTAAAAATTAAAAAAACCCCAATGCAATGAAACTGCTGAACCGATTTTGATTAAACATAGCTAAGAACACTCCCGACAAATTCACCTTTCAAACAAAACAAAAAAGATATCGGTTCATCCGTTCGGGAGCTACGTTGGGACAGACAGACACACACAGAGACACGTTAAACTTATAACTCCCCTTCATTTTTGCGTCGGGAATTAAAAAGACAGCCTTCTAAGACAGTTTTTGTGCAAGTAATATCCGAAGTGGCACACGTTTCTCAGTCCCCGAGTGTGCGCCTGCGCACGCATTGTAGGTTACGCGGATGCTAGTTTGCAATTCTTGTCGTAAAGTCCAAAGTTTGTTTGTCGCAAATAACGAGAAAGTAAGACATTTTTATGTGTCTGCTCTGTGTCTACATCCACATACCTAAATAATTGAACTTATTTTCTCCACCTGACTGACAGATATGTGTTTTGCGCGTACACATCTACACTAATATTATAAAGAGGAAATATTTGTATTTTTGTGTTTGTGTATGTTTGTAATGAATAAACTCAAAAACTACAGTGCCAATTTCAAAAATTATTTCACCATTGGAAAGCTATATTCACCCTGAGTTAAATAGGCTACCAGGGGGGATAGGAGGGGGGGGGGGGGCTGTTTTATCTTTATGCGGATGTATGTTTGTACGATCTGCAGATATTTGTTCAGGGTGTTCTGGGTATTTTCTATGTATAATAAAAAAATAGCTATCTTTGTAAAGTATTGTATTAAGTATATCAGTTATCTAGTACCCATAACACAAGCTCTGCTTAGCGTGAGGCTAGATAATGTTGTGTGAACTGTCCAGCATTATTTATTTATTATTATTATATTAATATCTAAAAATCTTCTTTGAGGTCGCAAAAACTGCATCCAAATCGATTAAGCACTTTTAGAATATCTAACAATAAACACAATCAAAAATGGTTGAGCCACTATGGAGGTACAGACGAATAAATAAACTTTTTTTTTTTTTTATATTTAGTTGCCTGAGTGATGGTACAATCAGATGGCCAACAGATTTTAAGCGGTAACCTCTTTCTACCTTTAACAATGCATTACCTCACAGGTCAAGTCTACCTAGAACGCGCCCTATGCGGCATTGCACTGCGCTCGCCAACCCTGAGACATAAAGCTGAAAAGTCTCATGTGCCTGTAATTTCACCGGCACCCTTACCCTTCAAACCGGAACCTACATCTTTAGTAAAGTGGGGGACCCATGATCCCACAAATGAATACAAGGATAGTTTTTGTTTAGCAAAACAGGACAGGACATGGGATCATCCAAAAATGATAAATAGCTAACTGATTGCGAACTATTGGCCTAATACATAAGCCCAAAGTCGCGCAGCGGGCTATGGAGAGAGCTGTGCTCGTAGGCAGGTCAAACATACAGCTCAAAGAACTAACAACCATTAGATCTCTCTACAGACAACTACTAATCGGATGCCGCAGTGTAGGAAGGTCTCAGTGGACCAATGACATTATAAAGGTCGCAGGAAGTTGGTGGGTAGAGGCGGTTTGGGATCGTGCGTTGAGGTCTATAATAATAATAATAGTAGATTATGCACTGAGGGAATAAAGCAGTGTCTTCGTCTTGGGCAGCTTGAACCCCTCGCTTCACTCAGGTATGTATACAACTCTAGAGTCCCTCGTTATGCTCAGGGTTCAAGCTGCCCAAGACGAAGACAGGCTATATTCCAGAGGAGCATACTCTACAGTTATATAGAGTCCTGAGTGAAGCGAGGGGTTCAAGCTGCCCAAGACGAAGACAGGCTTTTTTCCAGAGGAGCATACTCTACAGTTATATAGAGTCCTGAGTGAAGCGAGGGGTTCAAGCTGCCCAAGACGAAGACAGGCTTTATTCCAGAGGAGCATACTCTACTTATATAGAGTCCTGAGTGAAGCGAGGGGTTCAAGCTGCCCAAGACGAAGACAGGCTTTATTCCAGAGGAGCATACTCTACTCACACCTTCTGCGAGACAATACAAATTCACTGAAAATCACACAGCACCAAACTCCGTCTTTTGTTTCACATTCTTTGATATTGAGTTCTGCTGATGGCGGCCGAACAAACCGCTTTACAATGTAGAGCGTTTTTTACTTAGAGTTTTCCACGAGTTGTTTTTTTGATGACCTCTGTGACGCGGCGGGCGAAGCTTGGCCTGCGAAGCAGGAGGTTGCGGGTTCGATTCCCGCCTCGGAACAAATATTTGTGCGATCGCAGATATTTGTTCAGGGTGTTCTGGGTATTTTCTATGTATAATAAAAAAATATCTATCTATGTAATTTATTGTATTAAGTATATCAGTTATCTAGTACCCATAACACAAGCTCTGCTTAGCTTGGGGCTAGAAAATGTTGTGTGAACTGTGCCCCGTCGCAAAAACGAGGGGTTGTTATAAGTTTAACGTGTCTGTGTGTGTGTGTGTGTGTGTGTGTGTGTGTGTGTGTCACTCTGTCGCATCGTAGCTCCCGAACGGATGAACCGATTTCGATTTTGTTTCTGTTTGAAAGGTGAATTTGTCGGTAGTGTTCTTAGAGCTATGTTTATCTTGAACTGCGCAACATTTTAATCTAAGTATGTTTGTGAAGTAAACGAATCTTCAATCAGCACCTATTTAGTAGTAGTAGAGCTTTTTTGTGAAAGAGTTCGTCCGGGGAAGTACTACCACCATACCTATTTCTGCCGCAAAGCAGTAGTGCTCGCATTGCTGTGTTCCGGTTTGAAGGGTAAGGGTGCCGGTGAAATTACAGGCACATGAGACTTTTCATCTTTATGTCTCAGGGTGGCGGGCGCAGTGCAATGCCACATAGGGTGCGTCCTAGGTGGACGTGATCTATGAGGTAATGCACTGTTCATAGGCAGAGGTTACCGCTTAACATCAGGTGGGCCTCTTGCTTGTTCCGTCATCCAAGTAGTATAAAAATAATAATAATTAAGGATCACCGTAAAGTCGGGCATCGGCTCGACATTGAAACAGCATTTGAAATCTTGAATCGCGTAACTCGATACAGTACTTTTAACTCGATACGATTCGACACATAACACTCGAATCCGCCGGTCCACGGCAAATCGCTTATCCTATAGCGTGAAAGTCGCTTTCACTTAAATCCGAGTAAAAGTTTATTTGCACGCGGGAATCGATCGGTGATTCAACTCTGGCATTTAAGATGACATTGAGATTACGTGGTGGCTGGTTTTTGGCGCGATTTTTACCTGCAACGGAAAGAACCAGTAGGCTTCGTTAGAGCGTACTAAACGTTTCAGTTCTACCTTTATGATGTGAACTGGTAAGGAGTAGAATACACTACCGTCGTCTGTCTTTCCTGAAGACTATAATCTGAGTATCTTCAAGGCTAGAGTGAATAGGTGCCTTCTAGACTTTTGTGCTCCATCTTCGGCCACATCGTCACTTACCAACAGGTGAGATCGTGATCAAACAAAGGTGTATGTTTAAAAAAAATAGAGCGACTTTTACCCTCAGCGGAACGAACTGGAAGGCTTGGTTTGTCACGCGATTTTTACCTGCAACGGTACGAACCTGTAGGCTTCGTTTATGGAGCGACTTTTACCCTCAGCGGAAGGAACCTTCGTACATATGTTATACGCTCGAAATGGGCAGGCTGTTGAAGCAATTTACTTTTAAACATCTCAAAAAAAACTTATTCTTATTCATATAACCGGTAGGCTTGGTTTATAGCTCGATTTTTACCCTCAGCGGAACGATGCCGGGTCATCGCTGATTTGTCACATGATTTTTAGCTGCAAGGGAACGAACCAATAGGCTTCGTTTATAGAGCGACTTTTGCCCTCAGAGGAACGAACATTTAGCCTTGGTTTTTGGCTCGATTTTTTCTCTCAGCGGAATGAGGCAGAGGATTCATTCGCACACCTTAGAGCCAGGGTGGTCCCGGACTGTGCGGTTTCAGAGAAACTTCCTCCCGCGAACGCTCAGGTTGTGGAATGATCTCCCTGCTGAGGTTTTCCCGAGCGACTACAGGGAAGGACTATGGGGTTCTTCAAAAGGGGTGTTTGTAAATGTTTAAAGGGTCGGCAACGCGCGTGTGATGCCTCTGGTATTGCAGGCGTTCATAGGCTACGGTAACCGCTTACCAACAGGTGGGCCTTAAGCGTGTTAGCTACCTTGGTAGTATAAAAAAAAAATAAAAAAATGAACCGGAGGCTTGGTTTTTTGCTCGATTTTTACCCTCCGCGGAACGAACCGGTAGGCTTAGATTTTGGCTCGATTTAAAAATATATAAATATAAATTTGTATAAATTCATGAGTTTAGTCTAGGATTTGTTTGATGCTACTTACTTTCGATTGAACAAAAGAATATAATTAACATTAAATGTAAATTTAATTAACATTAAATGTAAATTTAATTAACATTAAATGTAAATTTAATTAACATTAAATGTAAATTTAATAGGTTTGTCCGAAAAAATGTCCTAAATAGTTGACGTTTTCTAAATTCGATTCAAGGTCTTAGATCAGGTATTCCGGAGGCGAGCGCCATCTTCTCTGACCTACTGATACAACCAGTTTCTCAATGAATCACCTGTGACTCATTTTAACTTGATACCATTCAAACCAGCACTCTCTTTACTCCCTAAAATGTAGGGGAAGATCGATTTTTTACTTAAATATAACGCGTGACCGATGGCATTAGTATTGCCATTCAGCGTGGCAATGCAGCCAGTATAAATGCAGCCAGCATCTTAGGGACGCTGCCGTCTGGAAGTAATTTGGATCAATTTTAAGGAAATAAAATTGACATCATGTCGAGACTACAACTGCTCGACCCTCATGGTTAGCCCTGTCTTCTGCTTGAGGTACTCCACCACCGCTTCGGGCTTCACGGCGTAGTGAACCCGGGACACGTACAGTAGAGTTGTGGGTACCTGCGCACGCAGCATTATTCTTACACCGGACACACCACAGCCAAAACATTACATACTCATGTCTCTCTCTCTCTCTCTCTCTCTCTCTCTTCTTATAATAATGGATTTTGAGGAGTGCTCCAAACAATTTCGCCAATGTCAAGTGATATAGTTATATTTTGTATAGTCAAGTCGTCAAGAGTCTCCGTCAAGTCATAACCCAGTTAAAATAGTGGCAGAAAATCAGTGTTTTTACAGGAAAAAATGCACCATTTTGAAAAGACACACACATAAATTTAACAACATCACACATGTGCTATTTATCCATGTTACACTGGTTAAAATGCCACCAAAATTACACGAAATAACTCTAAAAAACACATTAAAATGCAATTAAATAAATCTACGTTTCTTTCAAAAATGGCAGATTGATTCCTAATAATAATATACTCATGTCTAAAACAGCTACTTTGATGACATAACTAAAGAAAACTCTTGGAACGTAGAAAAATACCTAAATCACGCTAATCAAAGAAAGTTGTTGATATTTAAGTGGTTACTAAGCACACTCAAAGTAAAGTGCCGTCGGAAATCACCATCAGAAGTAGCGAAGCAACTTGGGTGTCAAATACACCTTACCTTATAAAACGCTCTCAAAATTACCACTGGGTGATCAAATTGTTCTGAGCATGTTCTGCGTCAAAAGATTCTACACACTTTATATATCAAAGCTTCAATAACCACGTAGTTATTTCATTATTCACCTCAATTTAAAACTTGTGTTGCAACTAAACGCATGTGCATGGGTAACCCACTCTACATTACACAAAGGTTAGCTGGAAGAAAATGCTAATTAGCATTAAGTTCGCCTATGTACTGCTTTTTGTCTTGTGCAATAAAGAATTTTCCATCTATCGACGACCCCTGTGGCGCGGCGGGCGAAGCTTAGCCTTTGACGCAGGAGGTTGCGGGTTCGATTCCCGCCTCGGAACAAATATTTGTGCGATCACAGATATTTGTTCAGGGTGTTCTGGGTATTTTCTATGTATAATAAAAAAAAAACTATCTATGTATAATATTGTATTAAGTATATCAGTTATCTAGTACCCATAACACAAGCTCTGCTTAGCTTGGGGCTAGATAATGTTGTGTGAACTGTCCAGCATTATTATTTATTTATCTATCAATGTGTTCTATCTATATGTAGATATTTATAAGCTACTAGTGTCCCACCCGCGGTTTCGGTCGCTTTTTACCAGGATAAAAGTAACCTACAGCTCAATCATGGCTATAATCTGTTTGTGTTTTCGTCGAAATGCGTTCAGCTGTTTCGGCGTGATTGAGTAACAAACATACAAATATCCAAAAATTAAAATTTATGATATTAGTGGGATTTTCAATAAAATAATTTTGAAAAAGAAGATTGCTGCTACGGGCTTTGGAGAGAGCTATGGTTGGAGTTTGACTACGTGATACAATCTAGGGGACATCTATTACCGAGATTACCGACATAGCTCTCAGTATTTCGCATTTTGTTTTTTAACTTCGTTGGTTGACTGAACAACTTGATTACCCAGCTGATGTTAGGCGGTAAGCTCTGCCTTTAACAATGCATTACCTCGTAGGCCATGTCCACCTAGGTTACGCCCTATGTGGCATTGCACTGCGCCCGCCATCCTGAGACATAAAGATGAAAAGTCTCATGTGCCTGTAATTTCACCAGCATCCTTACCCTTCAAACCGGAACACAGCAATGCGAGCACTACTGCTTTGCGGCAGAAATAGGTAAGGTGGTAGTACTTCCCCGAATTAACTCTTTCACAAAAAAGCTCTACTACTACTATTATAATTATCACTATTAAATAAAAGTAGTATAAAACAAAAACAAAATGATATATTTTAAGAGTTAACAAATAAAATTACTTTTTTAAGCGTCGTGGGTCGTTGGTATGCTTTAGGCGCGTCTAACGAGCGTTGATCGAATAGTCATTTCGAGTGTATAGGTGTTTATGCACACCCGAGTTGCTACATTAACGTACCTATTTAGGTACTAAGTTGCAACTCAAGGTATTTACGGAATTATGGTCTCATTATGGTTACGTGGTCAGCAGCGAAAGTAAGTTACGTAAAATTATCAACATTATTTTCTGAAAACATTTCACAGTAATTTGCCAACAACTCGTTGTGTGGTTATCTGTTAAAGTCATTTGTTTGAGTAGGTAAAGTCATCATTAACCCCCGACGCAAAAACGACGGTGTATTGTGACGTGTCTGTGTGTGTGTGTGTGTGTGTGTGTGTGTGTGTGTGTGTGTCTGTCTGGCATCGTAGCTCCCGAACGGAACAACAGTTTTTTTTGTTTTTTTTTTGTTTGAAAGTTGAGATTTTCGGTAGTTTTCTTAGCTATGTTTGATCAAAATCGGTTCAACCGTTACATTGTGTTGAGGGTTTTTTTGTAATTATTTTTGCTATAGACGCTATGGTCCTAAGTTTATCTTTTATTAAATAATCGCTTCTCGCTCTCAGTTTTAAATACGGCATACCTACGGTATCTATTCACTTGTTATACGCCATTGACAGCATTTTTAGCAAGAAATTGCGTTGGCATTGGGCCACACGAAACCGAGCAGTAAAATAGGGAAAGTAGGAATCGCTAGAGTATTTAGAATTGACCATACAAAGGCAATCGAGGCGAAGGTCCTTCTCATAGTGCTAATTGTTAAGCTAGGAACAGATCAAGAAAGTAACAAGAAAATTATTCAGATGAATATTTGGATCCTTTGAAAGAATAACAAATCGCAAAAAAACAGATTCACAAAGACATTTGTCATTTATTAAAACTGCGCCGACCCCAGGCAGAAATCACACTAATATTCTATAGGTGAATGTTTGTGTGTGTGTTTGTTACCTCTTCACGCTGAAACGGCTGGACGGATTTAGATGAAATTTGGAATTGATATAACTGGGCTCCCGGAATAACATATAGGTACATTTTTATCCCAATATTCCCACGGGATAGAGACTTACGCGGGTGAAACCGCGGGGTGCTGCTAGTATTCATATAAAAAAACGCTTCGCTACCCTAAAAAGCGGTTTTTATTAAATATCTCGTAAAATATAGATAATTTTACAAAACCCCTGCAGTAAACCCTCGGCTTTGTTTTATTGATTTTATTTATATAATTTTTTACCCAATAATATGCACCATTTTAATAAACAATCGAATCTAGCCAAAAAATAGACGTATCTTTGTTTTTTTTTTCAATACAGAAAACATTGTCCTATCATAATTTTCACTAGAAACGGGATATTAAAAATATCCATTGTAAATATCCCGTTTCTAGTGAAAATTATGTACAGAACCATGATAGTTTCAAAAGTTATATATTGTCCTATCATGTTTCTAGTAAAGTGATCCCTCGGTATTATAATATAGTATCCATGCATATTTGTAATTTGAATATTGTACTTGATTTAGTCAGTTAAAAATCTAATCTAAGATTGGTAATTTTGTATTATACCCCACAGTAGTAGTAGAGCTTTTTTGTGAAAGAGTTCGTCCGGGGAAGTACTTCCACCATACCTATTTCTGCCGCAAAGCAGTAGTGCTCGCATTGCTGTGTTCCGGTTTGAAGGGTAAGGGTGCCGGTGAAATTACAGGCACATGAGACTTTTCATCTTTATGTCTCAGGGTGGCGGGCGCAGTGCAATGCCACATAGGTTGCGTCCTAGGTGGACGTGATCTATGAGGTAATGCACTGTTCATAGGCAGAGGTTACCGCTTAACATCAGGTGGGCCTCTTGCTTGATCCGTCATCCAAGTAGTATAAAAAAAAAAAAAAAAACCTTAACCCCCGACTCAAAAAGTGGGGTATCATAAGTTAGCAGCTATGTGTGTATGTGTTTGTGGCACCGTGGTCATTAAGAACGGGTGAACTGATTTGAATGCGGGTTTTTTATATTTGAAAGTAGGTTTTCTAGCGTTTGTTTTTCCATGTTTCATCATAGTCGGTTAAGCAGTTTTACTACGTCGCGGTTTACAAAAAAATAAAATTTCTTGTTTTGTAAGACGAATACGGTATGGTATGGATGAACAGGAATGAACCAAATCAAAATGGGAACACTATGAGACTATTGTGATTTATAAAAAAAAACATTTAACTTGGTACGACACGTTTTATTCGTCCATTTTTTAAATCTGATACTGTCCTAGTTGATCCTATCTAAATCTATTTAGATATTTTTTAAATCTGATACTGTCCTAGTTGATCCTATCTAAATCTATTTAGATATTTTTTAAATCTGATACTGTCCTAGTTGATCCTATCTAAATCTATTTAGATATTTTTTAAATCTGATACTGTCCTAGTTGATCCTATCTAAATCTATTTAGATATATTTTAAATCTGATACTGTCCTAGTTGATCCTATCTAAATCTATTTAGATATATTTTAAATCTGATACTGTCCTAGTTGATCCTATCTAAATCTATTTAGATATTTTTTAAATCTGATACTGTCCTAGTTGATCCTATCTAAATCTATTTAGATATTTTTTAAATCTGATACTGTCCTAGTTGATCCTATCTAAATCCATTGAGATATTTTTTTCAGTAGTCTCTCACTACCCTTCATCGACGCAGTAATATTTTTTTCACATCACCTGCTTGACAATGTCCAATTACATAATAATGCTACCTCAACGTAAAGTAAAGCATTACCTCTATGGGAGGTATTTAAAGTTGTATGAAACTCAAAGTCAAAGTCAAAGTCAAAAAGTATTTTCTTCATTGAAATCACAAGCATTATTTTGAATCGTCTTAAAAATAAATTTACATTTACTCCTGTTCCAACGCAACCAGACCTAGAAGAATCAGGCAACAAACACGGTCTGTTTTTCTTTTGATGATCCTTCTTACTACTAGGTGGGGAGCGCCTGTGTGTTGCCTCGAGAACAAGTGGAAGCTGATTCAAGGAAAAAAGGAAAACCAAATTAAAAGCCTTACTTAGGTAGGCAGTCAAGAGTAAGATGGAAGAGAGAATCAGCAAAAGTTCATAAGGCAGCACACTCTACGCTTGATATACTCATAAATAACACATCAATAATATGTAGGTACAGACATCGCAAATTGACAAATTAGGTGTCGAGGGGCAGAGCGACATCAGGCCACGCGGCTTTATCATTAACATAGTCATGTAGTGTGTAATACGCTTTCTTAATTAACCTATTATTTATGTAGGATTTAAATCTTTGAATCGAAAGTTTAGAAGCACTTTCTGGAAGTTTATTATAGAACCGAACAGAATTCCCCATAAAAGACCCACTTACTTTTTTTAATCTAAATTTGGGCATATTCATTTTATTTTTATTTCTCGTGTTAAAACAATGCACGTCACTTTTTTTCATAAATCTATCTGAGTGTTTATGTGTATATAATAAGGTTACGTAGATGTATTGCGATATTACGGTGAGAATGTTAATTTCCTTAAAACGCTCCCTCAAGGAGTCACGTGGCTTCATTTTATAAATGGCACGTATTGCCCGTTTTTGTAAAACAAATATTGGGAAAACTCTATAGGGAGGTAAAGTAATTTGAATTTGGAACGTCGAATTCGTGTGGAAACTCTGATTTAAAAAATGCCTAGGTATATGACATTGTAAAGAGGTTTGTTGAAAAATCGAACTGGCCGCCATAAGCAGAACTCAATTTCAAAGAATGTGAAACAAAAGACGGTGTTTGTTGCTGTGATTTTCAGTGAATTTTAATTGTCTCGCAGAAGGTGTGAGTACAGTATGCTCCTCTGGAATAAAGCCTGTCTTCGTCTTGGGCAGCTTGAACCCCTCGCTTCACTCAGGACTCTATATAACTCCCTCGCTCTCGTTACACTCAGGGTACAATATGCCGCCCGCGACGTAAGACACTACTTTATCCCCTCAGTGCATAATCTACTATTATCCCTGATTATCACATTGTTTAAACCTTCTGACCCACTACCACTAGGATGTTTGCTAATCTGATGTTTTGAGAAACTGGTATTTGCTTAAACGGTATTTTGAGAAAATGGTATTTTTAACCCCCGACGCAAAAACGACGGGGTGTTATAACTTTGACGTGTCTATGTGTGTGTGTCTGTGTGTGTGTCTGTCTTTGGCATCTTATCTCCCGAACAGACGAACATTTTTTTTTTTTAGAAATGTGTATTTGTCGTTAGTGTTCTTAGCTATGTTTGATCAAAATCGGTTCAGCCGTTTCATTGCGTTGAGTGTTTTTTAATTTTTCCAAAATTAATTACTTGTGATAAAATGGTGTTTTGCGGTTGATCTTTCAACTAGGTAGCGTTAGTGGAAATCTTGCAGTCACCATCAAATCTTCGAGCAATTGATTGAAACTTCCTCATTATAATTAACTACCTAAGTATTCCTCAGGGTTTTTAACCCTAGGGACTTATTGTACTCGTAATAACTCACTTTCAAAGAGAAATGTACTGTTTTATCATTTGTATGCGAGTGCCATTTCACTTTCTATACGTGAATTGTACATTTAAGTTCATGGAATATTGATGTGTCTAGAAGGTACCGGCTTCTTAAGGACTTCAATCCGCCATTTTTGAACGAAACGCTTTTTTTTTTTTATATACTTATAATTATTTTGCGTAAACTCGCATACATCCACCCGAGCTCACTCGGGCCGAGCGCACTCCTACTGTGAAAACCCGGCTTAATAACGGTCGTACCTACCTATAAAAAATTTTTCATAGGGTGATTTTATAGGTAATAATTAATTATAAAAAAAAACAAAAACAAAAACAATTGTGACTTTTTTATGCCTTTTTTTATATACTTTTTACACTTTTTTTTTACTTTTATATATTATTATTATTATATTTTTTACTCTAAACTTTTTTTTTTAAGTCACGGTGATTTTCACGCTTTTTGTGCAATTTTCAAACTAACAGCAACATGTTTCTTATTTTAGGTTAAAGTGGTTCGTCCAAAACTCTACAAGATTCTGAAGATGTTTGCTGCTAGGTTTGATTGTCAGTATCTGAATCATTGCTGTATGGTGCATTTATTGACAATCTAATCTAGGTAGCTTGTGTGAAGTTGTACCTACTGTGGATAAAAATAAATGTAATGTGTATTAGGTATATAAGTTATTATTGTGTGTAACCTGTGTAATGTTTAATTGTGTAATGTGTAATTCTAATGACCCCATGTTGATTGATTAAATAAAATTTGAATTTGAAATTTTGAATATAGCGCAACACGATAGGCGATATTGCTCTGTCAAAAACTGTTTCCTATACGAACTTAGAAGAGCCAATATCGTTGATACCTTCGACCAAAGTAAAATACGTCGATGGTTGATACAATAGATATAATATCATCACTATAGTGTTTTATTTTAGGTAAAAACGAAAAAATAAATGGATACCATTTACGACATTAGCTTCAAATCAGCTAGCCGTGCCCATACTTTTTTTTTTACTACTTGAATGACGGAACAAGCAGATGGCCAGCAAAAAATTCAATCTACAATATTTAAGGTATTTTCCCTTCATGTCGCATAGTCTTTTTTTTTATTTTTATACTACTTGATTGACGGAACAAGCAGATGGCCCACCTGGTGTTAAGCGGTAACCACTGCCTTTAACAACGCATTACCTCATAGGTCACGTCCACCTAGGACGCGCGCCCTATGTGGCATTGCACTGCGCTCGCCACTTTGAGACATAAAGATGAAAGTCTCATGTGCCTGTAATTTCACCAGCGCCTTCAAACCGGAACACAGCAATGCGAGCACTACTGCTTTGCGGCAGAAATAAGCAAGGTAAGAAGATTAGTAAGGCTTTTTTATGGAATTAAACATACATACATAGGTACACACCTCTTTCCCCGAAGGGGTAGGCAGAGCTTCAATGGGCCTCTTTACACAGTGGGTTGCACCATCGTGTAATATAGACGTGACAAGTAGTGAGCTCATCGCCGCCATTTCGCCGGACGAACTCTGTGGCGCGGTGGGCGAACGTTCGCCTGCGACGCAGGAGATTGCGAGTTCGATTCCCGCCTCGGAACAAATATTTGTGCGATCTGCAGATATTTGTTCAGGGTGTTCTGGGTATTTTGTATATATAATAAAATATATCTATCTTTGTAATATATTTTATTAAGTACATCAGTTGTCTAGTACCCATAACACAAGCTCTGTTTAGCTTGGGGCTAGATAATGGTGTGTGAACTGTCCAGCATTATTTATTTTATTTTTTATTTATTTCTTCCCACAACTGACTCGGCTAACGCTTTCTTCCAGTAATAACACATTTCATAATAAGCTAGCAGCCAGGACAAATCTTATACCAACGAATCTTATCAACAATTCCGGGTAATCCCTTAGTCGGCTTTTACGACATCCACGGGAGGAGACAGAAGGGTCTATTCTTAGGCCGGACACACCACATCAATTAAAACTCTTGACAAATCCATTGAATGCTATTTATTTCATAAAAAATACTAATTTAATTATACCAAAGATTCCTATTATACAATTATACAAATACGAGTAGGTAACCATAGTTTTATCACACGATCATCACAAATAACTGCGGTAATTCGATTATTATACATTTACGTAATCAAATAATGATTATTTTAATACCAAACAAAAGAATTTGTATAATTAAATTTCAACCAAATTAAAGCGAAAATAACCTAAACTACATAAATAAGTTTTATAAAATTAGTGATTGTAACCGTGTGCTGATCAAAATGAGCCTAAACACGGCCAGTCTACTATTATCCATCGAGGAGTTCCGTTGTCCACCTTCCATCTCCATCATCAGATCAGCTCGCTGTCACCATCATATTGTATTGTCATTGGAACTTGACAGGTATGCCAAATTTCAGCTCAATCGAACGAGGCTAACTGGTTTAAAATTCAGTTTCAAGATTAACATACTAACGCGTTAGTATTGCCATTCACCGTGGCAATGCAGCCAGCATCTTAGTGACCAGACGGAAGCGCCCCTAAGATTGATCAGTTGAGCTACCTTTAGATCGTTAGCAGCGGTCTTTAGGTAGCAAAACAATTTTTTTTGTAATTTTGTACATACCTTCTTGTATTAGTTATATTATTCTTTCTGTAAATTAATGTATCCTAACATACTACTAACTTACAGGTCAAGTTAAATAAAAGCTTGTAAATACACAATTATATTTGCATCGTCAGGTCAACTAAAATACAGTTTTAGTTGACCTGACAAGTTACTAAGCACATATAGATAAATTATAAGTTAAACTTACATTATTGGAAACAAAAACTATTAAACTGAGACAAAATACACAATTAATTTCTTAAAAAAATAAGATATAGGTAATATAGCAGAAAACAAATTGAAAATAGGTACTAAAAATACACCAAACTAATGCTAGAGACAAACTGGTCTCACGTACGCAAGCTAGAGACAAACTGGTCCCACGTTCGCAAGCTAGAGATAAACTGGTCCCACGTACGCAAGCTAGAGATAAACTGGTCCCACGTACGCAAGCTAGAGATAAACTACTCCCACGTACGCAACCTAGAGACAAACTGGTCCTACGTACGCAAGCTAGAGACAAACTGGTCCCACGTACGCAAGCTAGAGATAAACTACTCCCACGTACGCAGGCTAGAGACAAACTGGTCCTACGTACGCAAGCTACAGTCAAACTGGTCCCACGTACGCAAGCTAGATACAAACTGGTCCCACGTACGCAAGCTAGAGACAAACTAGTCCCACTTACGCAACGCATTATGATATGTGCACTCTTGATTTTATGAAAACACTATGCAATAGAAACACACTTATCTTTTGCAACGCAAGCACACGCCTCCCACGCAACATCGACCTGCGATGTCCAGATCGGCATGGGAAGGTGGAGGGGACGTTCCTACGCTATCCCACGCGTGTGAGTGTGTTTCTAGAACTTACGCTAAGCACGTCATAAACGTCATCCTCAAACTAGCTATCAGAATCAGAAACCATGACTTACAGACGCACTAATGCACCTTCTGAGGTATTACAACAGCGTCTGATGCCAATTTACATTCCATACATGGGACAAGTGTGCACACCCATTCTACTACGTTGCATTGCATACGTTGCGTACGTGGGATTAGTAAGTCTCTAGCTTAAGTCTTACTAAATTCGGTATTATTCTTAGATCACTACGAAGTCCTACTAGATTCGGTATTATTCTTAGACCCCAACGAAGTCTTACTTGATTCGGTATTATTCTTAGATTCCTACAAAGTTCAACCTGCATGTATGGATGTTTATATCGAAATGACACCAAAATTGTACTTATATGACAAATTTAAGCTCAGATTCAGTATTATTCTAAGATTCTTGCTAAGTCTTACTAGATTCGGTATTATTCCAAGATCTCTACAAAACGATTCGGTATTATTCTAAGAACTCTACAAAACGATTCGGTATTATTCTAAGATCTCTACAAAACGATTCGGTATTATTCTAAGATCTCTACAAAACGATTCGGTATTATTCTAAGATCTCTACAAAACGATTCGGTATTATTCTAAGATCTCTACAAAACGATTCGGTATTATTCTAAGATCTCTACAAAACGATTCGGTATTATTCTAAGAACTCTACAAAACGATTCAGTATTATTCTAAGATCTCTACAAAACGATTCGGTATTATTCTAAGATCTCTACAAAACGATTCGGTATTATTCTAAGAACTCTACAAAACGATTCGGTATTATTCTAAGAACTCTACAAAACGATTCGGTATTATTCTAAGATCTCTACAAAACGATTCGGTATTATTCTAAGATCTCTACAAAACGAACCGGTATTATTCTTAGATCTCTACAAAACGATTCGGTATTATTCTTAGATCTCTACAAAATGATTCGGTATTATTCTTAGATTTGTACAAATTCCTACTTGATTAAATGTTATTATTAGACAGAAAATTCTTTATCGCACAGGCCAATGACAACAGAATCGGTAATCTTAGATCCCTACCGAGACCTACTAGATTCGGTGTTATTCTTGCTCCTATCTCTTTCCAACAATCTCCTTCTAACTTCTCCAGGATTATATCTCTTTCTATAAAGCCTCTTAACTCTTCTAACAGGATTCGCGTTTCTGGTCCTTATAATCTTCTTCCTGCCAAAATTATTATTGTTTATTACTGAGGGTGTAGTGTTGTCTGTCCTTCTTAAGTTTTTAGGTTTCCTTGTGTTATTTGAGAAGAGATCTCTTTGTTCCCTTATAGTCGCATCATAGAAAACTTTACCGTTAACTATAGCCTTTCTTATATTCTCTGTAGTCGATAGTACCCTTGGTGGTCGAACAAACGTCGTCTCGCTCACTTCTAAGCTTTTGTCTACTCTATCTCTTTCTATTTCATCTTTGCTTATTCTTTTTATAACCCCTCGTCTTTCTGTCGTTGGAAATCGATTCCCAAAATTAAAGTCTATGATATCTTTATCAACTGCTATGCTTTGAGTATCTAGATCCTTTTGAGAACGCTTTTCTAAAATAATCTTACTACCGCGCCTTGACGCTAATAGTCTACCTATAGCTTCAATTTGACGTTCTTCAGCTTCTAGGGTTTTAAGGTCTGATAGTTTTTCACCTTTGGCGTCTTCTATATCCAAAACTTCTATGGATTTTGAGAAGTCATCTAGTTTATCGTCAATACCTTTAAGTGAATCTATAGTTTGAAAATCTTCAGGTTTAACTAATTCTACGTCAGAATTATTTAGTTTTTCTAATGCAGTTTCTGTAGTAATACTCTTAGCTGTAGTTTTATCAATATTTGTATTGAACGCGTTATCAGTTTTGCTATCGTTTATTTTCTTTTCATCTCTACTAGCATCTTCATCGCGTTTGCCGTTTCTAGGTTTATCATTGACTCTAGAACTATCGTTATTTCTAGAATTATCATTGCTGCCTCTAGAATTTTCAGTATTATCAGTATAACTTCTAGATTTATCGTCATTACCTCTAGAACTATCATTACTATCTCTAGAATAGTCTACGTTACTTCTAGAATTACCATTATTTCTAGAACTATCATTGGATTTTCTATCCCCAGCTTTGTAATCATCATCATCAATAGTTTGACCATCATCATCATCTCTAGACTCAGGTAGGTCTCTAGATGGTGGGGTGGTGGTAGTGTGATGACGATCTGGTGTGGTATGTTTAGTTTCGTTGTAGCGGAAGTATGTCATGTTGGGTGGCGGACCCCTGTGAAGATACGCGACTGGCCAGTACCTGTGAAGTTAAATAAAGCATTTAGAAAGGATCTTAAAAAGGGCTGTCTTAAGGGGGAACTAAAATCTTATAGGTTCGTCTAATTCAATGTTTGAAAGCGAGGCACTATGAAAAATGAGAGCCAGTGCCAGATCCCTGGGTTGGAATTCGGAAAATTCCGCTACTTACCTGCGAAAAGGCAATAAATACGAAAAATAATCATAAAACTTGTTCCAGGACGTACGTGTTCTTTAGAAAGCCTTACTAGTTTGTGACAAAAATGTTTGTCATTATGAGTCTACGTAACATGGACGAGATCTCTAAGACGGTGTTTTTTAAACTTTTACACTTTATAAGTACATTATGAACATTTGCTTGAAAAATATAATTTTATAGCACTTGACATTGGCGAAATTGTTTGGAGCACTCCTCAGAGGCCATTATAAGAAGAGAAGGAGGGTCTTATAAAATTGTACTCCTGTTCCAACGCAATCAAACCTAGACCTAGACCTATCGTCTGTCTTTCCTGATAACTATAATCTGGTTCTCTTCAAGGCTAGAGTGAATAGGTGCCTTCTAGACCTTTGTGTTCCATCTTCGGCCACATCTTCACTTACCAACAGGTGAGATCGTGGTCAAATAAAGGTCTATCAATGAAAAAAAAAACATCAGGCAACAAACCCGGCTAGGAACATACCTGGGAGCTCCTAATCCTGGGACGGGCGGTGGACCATCAGGCTCCGGTAATTGCCCCGTGGAAGGACCTATAGACGGCCGGTTGTGTTTGTATCTAATGTACGGTCGACTCTCGGTAGGCACTCTGGAGTACCCTGAAATTAAAAGATTTCCGATTTGGAGTCAAAGTCAAAAAGTATTTTATTCATTGAAATCACAAGGATCGTTTTGAATCGTCTTAAAATATAAATTTACATTTACTCCTGTTCCAACGCAACCAGACCTAGAAGAATCAGGCAACAAACACGGTCTGTTTTTTTGATGATCCTTCTAACTACTAGGCGGGGAGCGCCTGTGTGGTGCCGAGTGAACAAGTGGAAGCTGATTCAAAGAAAAAAGAATCAGTAATTTTTCCCCTTAGGGAGTCATCATAAATAAGTTAAGTAGTAGTAGAGCTATTTTGTGAAAGAGTTCGTCGGGGAAGTACTGCCATCATACCTATTTCTGTCGCAATGCAGTAGTGCTCGCATTGCTGTGTTCTGGTTTGCAGGGTAAGGGTGACGGTGAAATTACAGGCACATGAGACTTTTCATCTTTATGTCTCAGGATGGCGGCGCAGTGCAATGCCACATAGGGTGCGTCCTAGGTGGACTTAACCTATGAGGTAATGCACTGTTCATAGGCAGAGGGTACCGCTTAACATCAGGTGGGCAATATGGTTGTTCCGTTATCTAAAGTTGTATGCAAAATCCCGCGGCGGGAATCGAACCCGCAACCTCTCGCGTCTCAGTCCACTCTCCTACTGTACCACAGAGGTTATACTGCCGTATAACTACCTAGTAAAATAATACAAGTAATACAAGGTATGTACAGAATACATACTGTTTTTATACTTCAAAACGACCAAGTGCGAGTCGGGTTCGCCCATGAAGGGTTCCGTAGCAGCAAGTAACATAATATAAAAGTTCTTGGATGGATTACGATTTATGAAGTATTAAAAAAAAACTACTTACTAGATCTCGTTGAAACCAATTTTGGTTGGAAGTTTACATGGTAATGTACAACATATTTTTTTTTTTGTTTTATAATTCTCTTATTTTAGAAGTTATGGGGGGGGGGGGGGGGGGCACTTTTTACCACTTTGGAAGTGTCTCACGCGCAAACTATTCAGTTTAGAAAAAAAATATATTAGAAACCTCAATATCATTTTTGAAGACCTATCCACAAATACCCCACACGTATGGGGTTTTTTTTTGTTTGTTTCAGGTCTACGTATGGGGAACTCCAAACATAATTGTTTTTTTTTTTAAATTTTGTGTAAAAATCTTAATGCGGTTCACAGAATACATCTACCTACCAAGTTTCAACAGTATAGCTCATATAGTTTCGAAAAAAAAAGGCTGTGACATACACGGACAGACAGACAGACAGACAGACAGACAGACATGACGAATCCATAAGGGTTCCTTGTCTTTGACTACGGAACCCTAAAAAGAGCTATCAGGGCTATTTACGGGCTTGGCTCGCGAGTTTCCCTAAGAGAACTATTTAAAACAATTAATATATTAACAATGCCATCCTTGTATATTTATATGAATATAATGCATGTTAGGAAAAATTTAGGTCATTTGGACAAAGTTAGAGACAGGCATACACACAATACTAGAAGCAGGAATAAGATTGCAGGTCCTACAAATAGATTGGCTAGAGTTCGTAAGTCATTCATAGGACAAAGCTCTAAGTTCTTAAATAAACTACCTGACCATATTGTTAATTTGTCTGAAAATAAATTAAAGAAAATTGTGAAGACTGTTTTATTAAAAAAGGCTTACTACAAAGTAAAATATTACATAGATGACAAAAGAGCCTGGGTGCTCAGCACATGATTATTAAGACTGCTATATTTTTTATTGTACAACCTACTTGTTGTTTGAGTACCTAACCTAGGTACTGTATTTTATTTTGTAACTATCATTGTGTCTATTTTCTATTTGTTACAAATTAACTTCATGACATTGTAAAAATGTGTATTTACCTTTTATTTGTAAATCACGTACTTACGAGAAATAAATGATTGATTGATTGATTGATTGACATATGAAACAGTTGTGCTACCTGAAGACCGCTGCTAACGATTATTCTTATATTACTATTTCTGTAAATAAATGTATATACAGGGTGTAACATAATATCCCTATAAGCCCGGGAAGGTGGTATTGTACCCATCATAGCGAATAACTTTAGTTCTACGACTTTTTAAATTTTGAAGAAATCAAATATATAATATATTTATTTCTATTAAAAACTTATACATACCACTAACTTAACCAACTTACTAACTAAACACTGCGTTGCCTAAATAGTGGTACCGATTTGAAGTTGCATTATCTGAAGCTAAAGCTAACTAAACGTATCGCCATCCTTTTCTTTTATATATAAAAAGCAAAGGACAGGGATTCTAGTTTTTAGCTGTAGAGAATGCAATCTCAAATCGCTACCAGTGTCTATTTAAAATAGCTTTAAGTCACTTCGGTAGGTATGCAACAAATCAATTCACTATTCAATGCACTTATCTATTTATAGGCAGGTTTCTAGGTAAAAATATTTGAATAGAACATTATGTTTAGACTACACTGCAAAGGTAGCTGTTAGTAGGTAATTGGTGGCAGATTTAGATTCACCCTACCACTCCGAACTAGTTTTAAACTGTATCTCGGAGGGTAGTATATATCTAAATGTAGCTATGTACCTAACTTAAAAGCTATGTACCTACCTCCGGAAATGTACCTAACATAACATGAGGCAGCCCCATGTAAGGTACTTTAACGTATTGTAACATCCTCATGTTGTGCTACGTACATTTTTGGAGGAATATGAGGATTTTTGCGAGGCATTTCATGAATGAAAAAATACGAAATTTAAAAAGTCGTGGAACAAAAGTTATTCGCCATGATGTATAAAATCCCCAGGCTTATAGGGATATAATGTTACACCCTGTATATTACCTGGTAAAGGATTTCCGTATGTATCATAATACGCCTTAGGTCCATGTTCGTACAGATCGTCCCAGTACTTGCGGTCCGCCTCAGACAGGTACGGGCCGGGGGGTTTGTCCCAGTGGGGGGTGTAGTCGGGGGGTGGCGGCGACACGGCTTTCACCGCCCAGGGGCTGATCCTTGGTGGGGAAGGCAGGTCGCGCCAGGGTCTGTGCGGCCTGGGTGACTCTGTAAATCGAAGGGTTATAGAAACGAAATGAAATAAAATTACAAAAAAAACCGGCCAAGTGCGAGTCAGACTCGCTCACGAAGGGTTCCGTACCATTATCATTATCATTACCATTTCGTATAAGTAATTAATTTTGTTAAAATAAAAATAAAACCCAACGCTGAACGGCTGAACCGATTTTGATCAAACAAAGCTAAGAACTCTACCGACAAATACTCATTTCAAACAACAAAAAAAACGAAATCGGTTCAGCAGTTCGGGAGCTACGTTGGGACAGACAGACACACACACACACACAGACACGTCAAACTTATAACACCCCATCGTTTTTCGTCGGGGTTAAAAACGGCAAAAAAACACGTTTGTTGTATGGGAGCCCCCTTAAATATTTATTTTATTGTGTTTTTTAGTATTTAATGTTATAGCGGCAACATAAATATATCATCTGTGAAAATTTCAACTGTCTAACTATCACGGTTCATGAGAGACAGCGGGGTACAGACGGACGGACAGACAAACGAACGGACAGCGGGGCCTTAGTAATAGGGTCCCGTTTTACCCTTTGGGTACGGAACCCTAAAAATGAAATGAAATATATTTATTGAGATAAATAAGGAAAGAGATAAGAGAACTTGCAGTACATAGTAACCCCCAATTTTATTTAACTTGCAATGTATGTCCGGGTGAAATCTAGCAACTGAATTATAAAGCAGTTATCCTCAACCGATTGAGATGATATTTTGCATACCTGTCAAGTTCCAATGATAATACAATATGATGGTGACAGCGAGCTGATCTGATGATGGAGACGGAAGGTGGACAACGGAACTCCTTGATGGATAATAGTAGACTGGCCGTGTTTAGACTAATTTTGATCAGCACACGGTTACGATCACTAATTTTTAACCCCCGACGCAAAAACGACGTGGTGTTATAAGTTTGACGTGTCTGTATTTGTGTGTGTGTGTGTGTCTGTCTGTGGCATCGTAACTCCCGAAAGGATGAACCGATTTTGATTTTGTTTTTTTTTTGTTTGAAACGTGTTTTAGTCGGGAATGTTCTTAACTATCAAACTTTGATCCAAATCGGTTCAGCTTTTAATTTTTACAAAAATTTTAAAATCTTTTTATGAACTAAATACTTAGTGATAGGTCTATATTCGCACGATGGAGTAACCCATGGTAAAAAGGCCCATTAAGGCTCTGCCTACCCTTTCGGGGAAAAAGTCGTGTGTCTATGTGTACACACACAATAGTGTAATACATTAGTCAATTGTATAGGCTATCGAAATATAAGGTTAAGCGAGCTCTATACAGCCCCCTTATTCGCTATGACCAAACGTGACATAACGCGGGCTCGTTACGATATCTGCATGGAACCATTGTTCAGAATACATTGTGACGTCACACGTTATTGACAAGTAATCTCCTATGGTCATAGCCAATAACAGCCTAGCTCGTCGACTCTCGCCAGTCGAGAGTAGACCTTCCAGCGGTGATGTTGATGAAGTGAACTTACCTCTGTGTCCCTGTGACGGGTGGGGCTCGCTGTGATGGTGGTACGGGTAGTATTTCTCGCTGCAAGGTCGCCACTGGTCATCCTTGTGCCCTACGTAGCACCTGCAAACATCACACAATAGTTATTTGTTATGGACGACCTCTGTGGCGCGGCGGGCGTAGGTTCGCCTGCGACGCAGGAGGTTGCGGGTTCGATTCCCGCCTCTGAACAAATATTTGTGCGATCTGCAGATATTTGTTCAGGGTGTTCTGGGTATTTTCTTTGTATAATAAAAAATATCTATCTATGTAATGTATTGTATTAAGTAGGTATATCAGTTATCTAGTACCCATAATACAAGCTCTGCTTAGCTCGGGGCTAGTTAATGTTGTGTGAACTGTGCAGCATTTTTTTTTATGCAAAGAAAGAAAGTAATAAAGAAAAAACATTTCACTTTTTAAACTATGAAGTTTACTATTTAAGTTATGAACATAATTTTCACTAGAAATGAAAATATATATATTTGTGAAAATAAATAATATTCGTCTGATGAGCTGTCCAATCTCATACCCGCATCCAGGTTCTACCACCGCACTTCTCGACACCGCAAGGGAGCTCATCCACACATCATCGACACGTGGGTGTCTCGTACAGCTCGCTTTACGAGATCTTTTCTCCCCCATACGTGCAAGTTGTGGAATGGGCTCCCTCCTGAGGTGTTTCCGATAAATTACAAAAAGAGCCGCTTTAAAAAAAAAATAGAGTCCTTCAGGGCAGACAACGCATTGGCAATGCCCCTTGTGTTGCAGATGTCAATAGGCGACGGTAACCTCATCAGGCGGGCCGTGAGCCAGTTTTTCGAGCCAATACATAAAAAAACACTCAAAATTACACACACACACACACACCTACACACACACACACAGAAACAAAGAAAGATAAAACTAATATGTGCCTCTTAGTACCAGTCACGTATCACTGACAATGCAATCGTATGCAAGGCTGCAAAGTAGATTTGGGATACTTGTATTAAAACCTGAGCATCCTGAGAGTAGCGAGGTTTTATTTTTTATTTTTAGCTATGTTTGGCCTTTGTTTGTCCACGATCTCACCTGTTAGTACGTGACGATGTGGCCGAAGATGGAGCACAAAGGTCTAGAAGGCACATAATCACTCTAGCCTTAAAGAGACCCAGATTATAGTTACAGTTATACAGGAAAGACAGACGACGGTAGTGTATTCCACTCCTTAGCAGTCCGCATTATAAAGGTAGAACTGAAACGTTTAGTAAGAATAGAGGGTATACTAATGAGGTAATACCGAGCCGTGCGGCTGCTCGTCCTATGATGAAAAGTAGATTGTAGGATCAGATCATGTTGCTCCTGGGCACATTCCCCGAAATCTAACCTATAGAAGATTGAAAGGCACGCGACCTTGCGGCGGTGCTCGAGACCCTGTATCTTAGTCTTCGCCATATGTTGCTCACCTATAAGCCTGAATGCTCTGCGTTCGATCGAGTCCAAGGCAGCAAGCGAGTGTTTGGCCGAGCCATCCCAAACGTGGTAGAAGTACTCCACATTAGACCGGCTGGCAATTACCCAGGCCTTTCTCCGCTGTTTAGGTATCCTCGCGGTTTCGAAAAAGCTTTGATCATTGCAAGTAGCCATGACACCGCTTCAAGGCCAAGGTGTTTGAGTGGTTCCTTGCCTTCTATATACTGATGATGATAATGATGATAATGATGATGATGAAGATGAAGATGATGATGATGATGATGATGATGATGATGATGATGATGATGATGATGATGATGATGATGATGATGATGACGGATGTTAAACTCACCAAGGTTTATGGAATCCTTCGCTGTATCCACATCTGTGAGTTGGGGCACAGCAGTAATCCCATGATCCTAAAAATTCAGTAGTTATGCGCATTTTCTTCGACTAATACGACTAATTTTAAGGAACACTAAGCGTACTTCTAGTACAATTTATTTTAAGGAACACTTAGCGTACTTCTAGTACAATTTATTTTAAGGAACACTTAGCGTACTTCTAGTACAATTTATTTTAAGGAACACTTAGCGTACTTCTAGTACAATTTAGTTTAAGGAACACTTTGTGTACTTCTAGTACAATTTATTTTAAGGAACACTTTTTGTACTTCTAGTACAATTTATTTTAAGGAACACTTTGTGTACTTCTAGTACAATTTATTTTAAGGAACACTTTGTGTACTTCTAGTACAATTTATTTTAAGGAACACTTTGTGTACTTCTAGTACAATTTATTTTAAGGAACACTTTGTGTACTTCTAGTACAATTTATTTTAAGGAACACTTTGTGTACTTCTAGTAAAATTTATTTTAAGGAACACTTTGTGTACTTCTAGTACAATTTATTTAGATTACCAGTTTGCTGTTCATTGCGGTGCGTGTTTTTTAAATATTTCTGTTCTTGTAAAAAAGCTAAAACACGCAGCGCAATGAACAGCAAACTGGTAATCGACATCAACTAGACAATATGACAAATGTGTGGCGCGGCCGGCGAAGGTTCGCCTGCGACACATGAGGTTGCGGGTTCGATTCCAGCCACGGAACAAATATTTGTACGATCTTCAGATACTTGTTCTGGGTATTTTCTATGTATAATAAAAATATGTATCTATGTAATGAATTGTATTAACTATATCAGTTATCTAGTACCCATAACATAAGCTCTGTCTGCTTAGATTGGGGCTAGATAATGTTGTTTGAACTGTAAGGCATTATTTATATATATATATATTTGTATACTACTTTGAATGGCGGATCAAGTCAAAGTCAAAGTCAAAGTCAAAAGTATTTTCTTTATTGAAATCACAAGGATCATTTTGAATCGTCTTAAAAAATAAATTTACATTTACTCCTGTTCCAACGCAACCAGACCTAGAAGAATCAGGCAACAAACACGGTCTGTTTTTCTTTTGATGATCCTTCTTACTACTAGGTGGGGAGCGCCTGTGTGGTGCCTCGAGAACAAGTGGAAGCTGATTCAAGGAAAAAAGGAAAACCAAATTAAAAGCCTTACTTAGGTAGGCAGTCAAAAGTAAGATGATAGAGAGAATCAGCAAAAGTTCATAAGGCAGCACACACTACGCTTGATATACTCATAAATAACACATCAGTAATAAATTATATGCAGGTACAGACATTGCAAATTGACAAATTAGGTGTCGAGGGGCAGAGCGACATCAGGCCACGCGGCTTTATCATTAACATAGTCATGTAGTGTGTAATACGCTTTCTTAATTAAATTATTCTTTATGTAAGATTTAAATCTTCGAATCGAAAGTTTAGAAGCACTTTCTGGAAGTTTATTATAGAACCGAACAGAATTCCCCATAAAAGACCCACTTACTTTTTTTAATCTAAATTTGGGAATACTCAGTTTATTTTTATTTCTCGTGTTAAAACAATGCACGTCACTTTTTTTCATAAATCTATCTAAGTGTTTATGTGTATATAATAAGGTTTCGTAGATGTATTGCGATATTACCGTGAGAATGTTAATTTCCTTAAAACGCTCCCTCAAGGAGTCACGTGGCTTCATTTTATAAATAAATAAATAAATAAATAAATAAATAATGCTGGACAAATTCACACAACATTATCTAGCCCCAAGCTAAGCCAGAGCTTGTATTATGGGTACTAGATAACTGATATACTTAATATAATACATTACATAGATAGATATTTTGTTATTATGCATAGAAAACACCCAGAACACCCTGGACAAATATCTGCAGAACGCACAAATATTTGTTCCGAGGCGGGAATCGAACCCGCAACCTCCTGCGTCGCAGGCGAACCATCGCCAGCCGCGCCACAGAGGTCGAAATGGCACGTATTGCCCGTTTTTGTAAAACAAATATTGCTTGGATGTCTGCTGCTTTCCCCCACAGAATGATGCCATATGACATAACACTATGGAAGTAGCCAAAATAAACTAGCCTAGCTGTAGCTTCATCAGTAAGCTGCCTTATCGTACGAACTGCATATGCAGCGGAACTAAGTCTACCCGCAAGTGCCTCAATTTGTGGTCCCCTCTGCAAACTTGCATCAATATCAAGTCCTAAGAAAACAGTAGAGTTTACAAGATTGAGTGTCTCGCCATTTACTTTAATATTAGTTGGGTAATGTTTTACATTTGGCAAAGTGAATTTAATGCATTTAGTTTTTTTAGCACTAAGCAACAGATTATTTACAGTGAACCAATCAAGAACTCGCGATAGTGATTTATTTAATTTATCGTAATTAGCTTTTGACCTATCAACTTTGAAAATTAAAGACGTATCGTCAGCAAATAAAACTATATCACATATGTCTTTTACATAAAAAGGGAGATCGTTAATGTATACTAAAAATAGAAATGGGCCTAGTATTGAACCCTGGGGCACTCCCATAACAATAGACGATCCTGAAGACCTTTCACCACCAACGTCAACTTTTTGTACTCTATTGGATAAGTAAGAATTTACAAGGTTAATTGCCTGATTTTGGATGCCATAATGTTTTAACTTCAAAATTAGAGTAGCATGACTCACGCAGTCAAATGCTTTGGATAGGTCGCAGAATACTCCGATCGCGTCTTGTGAGTTTTCCCATGCTTGAAAGCAGATGGCCCACCTGATGATAAGTGGTACCCTCTGCCTAGGAACAGTGCATTACCTCATAGGTCACGTCCACCTAGGACGCGCCCTATGTGGCATTGCACCGCGCCCGCCACCCTGAGACATAAAGATGAAAAGTCTCATCTGCCTGTAATCACACTGGCACCCATACCCTTCATACCGGAACACAGCTTTGAGAGCACTACTGCTCTGACACAGAAATAGGTGTTAGTACTTTCCCGGACGAACTCTTTCACAAAAAAAGCAGCCAAGTGCGAGTCAGACTCGCCCATGAAGGGTTCCGTAGCAGCAAGTAACATAATATAAAAGTTCTTGGTTGGTTTACGATTTATGATGTATTAAAAAAAACTTACTAGATCTCGTTCAAACCAATTTTCGGTGGAAGTTTACATGATATTGTACATCATATATATTTTATTTTTATCATTCTCGTATTTTAGAAGTTACGGGGGGACACACATTTTACCACTTTGGAAGTGTCTCTCGCGCAAACTATTCAGTTTAGAAAAAAAATATATTGGAAACCTCAATATCATTTTTGAAGACCTATATATAGATACCACACACGTATGGGTTTGATGTTTTTTTTTTAGTTTCAGTTCTTAGTATGGGGAACCCCAAAAATGAATTGTTTTTTTATATTTTTGTGTGAAAATTTTAATGCGGTTCAAAGAATACATCTACTTTCCAAGTTTCAACAGCATAGCTCTTATAGTTTCGGAAAAAAGTGGCTGTGACATACGGACGGACAGACAGACAGACAGACCGACAGACAGACATGACAAATCCATAAGGGTTCAGTATTCTGCCATTTGGCTACGGAACCCTGATAAGCTCTACTACTAACAAAAGTATAGTGTATAGGTGTGTGTAAGTATAGTGTTAACGGGGACAGCTAACGTGGACAACGGCTGTATATATTCTGTGACAACGGGAAGGGATTTTGTATAGAGTATAGTGTAGATTACCTATTTCTCCCCCCTCCGGTTCGCAAGCCCAATGTCCGGCAATCTGGTTCTGCGCACACGTCGTCCCGGCGCGACAGGGGAACCCGGACACTGTGTAGTGACGCCAGGACGATTCAACTACAAAAAACAATATTATAATTATATATTAATGAATTAAAAAAAAAAGTGAGATATATATTTTAAAAGTGTTGTGATAAAAAATATCTTTTCAATTTACGAAATTAGTGATCGTAACCGTGTGCTGATCAAAATGAGTCTAAACACGGCCAGTCTACTATTATCCCTCGAGGAGTTCTGTTGTCCACCTTCCGTCTACATCATCAGATCAGCTCGCTGTCACCATCATATTGTATTGTCATCGGAACTTAACAGGTATGGCAAATTTCAGCTCAATCGGTTGAGGATAACTGCTTTAAAATTCGCCAAGAGTTTGTTTAAAAAGTAACGAAACTCAAAAGGGTTTTTTACAAGCTTTATATTAACTTGCAATGTATGTATGTCCGGGTGGAATCTTGCAACTGAACTTTAAAGCAGTTATCCTCAACCGACTGAGCTGGCATATTGCATACCTGTCAAGTTCCGATGACAATACAATATGATGGTGACAACGAGCTGATCTGATGATGGAGACGGAAGGTGGACAACGGAACTCCTCGATAAATAATAGTAGACTGGCCGTGTTTAGGCTCATTTTGATCAGCACACGGTTAGGATCACTAATTTTATAACAGCTTGCATTGTAAAAAATCTTGTTCACAAAAAACTTACATAGTAACGAAACACAAAGGGTTTTTTAAACAATTGCTAAGTATATCTTAGTATTAAAACAGTGATTTTATTATTTACGACTACAATTATTAAGTACTAATGTTATTTCGCTACACTAAAACATGTACTAAGTATAAGTTTGTGTTTTTAAGCGACTATGTTTGTTAGTGACAGTGCGAAACGTATCTGAGAACTACGGTTTTGTGTAGAATCTTATACTAATACTCAAACAACATAAGAACCTGTAAAAAAGACAAATCATGAATACGTCATATAACTTTAAAATAATACAAATTAATCATACTACAGGTCTAGTGCTTAAGGTTATCAATTGAGGCGCGAAATTCAATTTTTTGGAGTTTTTTGCCCATTACAGCTCATCAACACTTCTTCAGTTAGCTAACTTTTGAATTTGTCATACCTGTCAAGTTCCGATGACAATACAATATGATGGTGACAGCGAGCTCGCTTTCACCATCATATTGTATTGTCATCCAATATCAGCTGATCTGATGATGGAGACGGAAGGTGGACAACGGAACTCCTCGATGGATAATAGTAGACTGGCCGTGTTTAGGCTCATTTTGATCAGCACACGATTTGTTGCCTGATTCTTCTAGGTCTGGTTGCGTTGGAACAGGAGTAAATGTAAAATTATTTTTTAGGACGATTTAAAATGATCCTTGTGGTTTCAATGAATAAAATACTTTTGACTTTGACTTTAACAAAAAAAAACAGCAACTGAAAGTTTTTTAAAAGTCAAAGCTTACTAGTTTTTTAGAAATTTAAAGCAAATTTATTGGTAGTTTAGATGTTTCTTTGGATGTTGTTTCTTTTCGATGAAATTTGTCACACTGATAGACCATGACCCAAGCTATCTCCATTACAAATTATATTCAAATCCGTCAAGCCGTTTCTGCGTGAAGAAGTAACAAACACACTCACACACTCGCTTATATCCAGTCTACTATTATCACTCGAGGAGTTCCGTTGTCTCCATCATCAGATCAGCTCGCTGTCACCATCATATTGTATTGTCATCGTAACTTGACAGGTATGCCAAATTTCATCTCAATCGGTTGAAGATAACTGCTTTAAAATTCAGTTGCAAGATTCCACCCGGACATACATACATAAATTGCAAGTTAAATAAAAGCTTGTAAAAAGGTACTCACTTGGTCCATTTTCTCTATCACCCTGGAACACCGGTTTTTGAGGCCTGCCCTCAGGCAAATATCCTGGTTTATCTAACCCAGGTCTAACACCCGGCCTATCTCCAGGTCTAACACCGGGTTTGAAACCAGGGTCAGGTTTCGGATATATCTCAGTTGGTCTAAAAGGTCTGTCTGGTTCGGGTCTGTAACTCGGAGGATCCGGTCTGAACCCTGGTCTAGGTTCTGGGTTATAACCTGGCCTTGGTTCTAAGTTGTAACCTGGCCTAGGTTCTGGTCTATAACCCGGCCTGGGTTCTGTTTGTGGTCCAAAACCCGGCCTATAAGGTTCTGGATCAGGGTATTCAGGTTTGTAAGGTATAATCACTTCTGGAGGTCTGAAGTTCGGGTTATTTGAGTCTGGGGGTCTAAAACCGGGTGTGTATATCTCGGGGTCTGGTCTAAAGTTAGGTCTATGATCGGGTTTGGATGAGATGAAGGGTCTGGAAGGTCTATAGGGTTCGATAGGGTAGATTTTTTCAGGGCTAGATGGGCCATTGGTTTCGTAAGTTGGTCTGTATGGCTCTGGTTTGGAGAATGGCTTGTAGGGCCCGGTTGGTCCGCTTGGTCCGCTTGGTCCACTGGGCGGTCCAGAGTCAAGTATGTAGGGTATATCTGTAATTATAACAATAAAAGATTTATTGATGAAGATTAACACCGGTTACTGATTCGAAGAATGTAGTCTATGAGAGCGGGCATTAATCTTAATTGGTAGAGCTTTTTTGTGAAAGAGTTCGTCCGGGGAAGTACTACCAGCATTCCTATTTCTGCCGCAAAGCAGTAGTGCTCGCATTGCTGTGTTCCGGTTTGAAGGGTATGGGTGCCGCTGAAATTACAGGCACATGAGACTTTTGATCTTTATGTCTATGGGTGGCGGGCGCAGTGCAATGCCACATAGGGCGCCTCCTAGGTGGACGTGTCCTATGTGTACATAGGCAGAGGGTACCGCTTATCATCAGGTGTGCCATCTGCTTGATCCGTCATTCTAAGTAGTATTCAAAAAAAAATGGTTAAGTACCTGGTTGGGAATCAGGCAGGTAGTCTGGTCCAGACGGATGACCTGAAGGTCCTGAGGGTCCTGAAGGTCCCCCGTGGAAGTGCTCTTCCCCGGATGAGGGTATGATGGGATGTGGAAGTTCCGATGAATGATCCCTGTAAAAGATTGACCGAAATCTCAATTTAGTTAGGCGAGTACAGTGGTGGTGTAGTGTCTAATGAACAGAGTTTCAATCCTAAGGTCGTGGGTTCGAGTCCCGGTCGTGCAACGTCCCGATTTAATGATATGGTATAGGTAGAGCATTACTTCACACCAGGACAGCTTCTAAGTCTGTATAAAGCACAAGTCCGGGCTGGTATGGAGTACTGCTGCCATGTTTGGGATGGCTCGGCCAAACACCAGCTTGCTGCCTTGGACTCGATCGAACGTAGAGCTTTCAGGCTTATAGGTGAGCAACATATGGCAGAGACTAAGATCCAGAGTCTCGAGCACCGCCGTAAGGTCGCGTGCCTTTCGATCATCTATAGGTTACATTTCGGGAAATGCTCCCAGGAACTGCACGATCTGATCCCACCATCTCCTTTTCATCATAGGACGAGCAGACGCACGGCTCGGTACCATCCTTACCTCATTAGTATACCCTCTATTCGTACTAAACGATTCAGTTCTACCTTTATAATGCGAACTGCTAAGGAGTGGAATACACTACCGTCGTCTGTCTTTCCTGAAAACTATAATCTGGGTCTCTTCAAGGCTAGAGTGAATAGGTGCCTTCTAGACTTTTGTGCTCCATCTTCGGCCACATCGTCACTTACTAACAGGTGAGATCGTGCTCAAACAGAGGTCAATTAAAGTAAAAAAAAAAAGACAACTATATGATTTAAAGGCAATTTTAGGAACCCTTGGTTCAACCAGCTCAGCATAGCAGTAGGTTGTGTTTATTTTTTAAAAGCTTTTATTTAACTTGCAATGTATGTCTGGGTGGAATCTTGCAACTGAATTTTAAAGCAGTTATCCTCAACCGATTGAGATGACATTTGTCATACCTGTCAAGTTCCGATGACAATACAATATGATGGTGAAAGCGAGCTGATCTGATGATGGAGACGGAAGGTGGACAACGGAACTCCTCGATGGATAATAGTAGACTGGCCGTGTTTAGGCTCATTTTGATCAGTACACGGTTACGATCACTAATTTTATAAAATCTTGTATTGTAAAATATGTTTTTCACAAATAACTTATTATTTTATGCCCACAATAGGATACCCTGTCGTTAGTAGGTATCAGAAAATATGAGGTACCACAATACAGATATTTTAGTAGTAGTTGAGCTTTTTTGTGAAATAGTTCGTCTGAACAAGTTCTACCACCATATCTATTCCTGCCGCAAAGCAGTAGTGCTCGCATTGCTGTGTTCCGGTTTGAAGGGTATGGTTGCGGGACTTTTCATCTTTGTCTCAGGGTGGCGGGCGAAGTGCAATACCACATAGGGTGCGTCCTAGGAGGACTGACCTATGAGGTACTGCATTGTTAAAGGCAGAGGTTACCGCTTAACATCAGGGGGACCACCAGCTAGTCCCGTCATAATCCAAGACAAAAAAAAAAAAAAAAAAAAAACTGCCGGACTTCACGTGACGGCAATTTATTTTATTTTATGGTTGTACTTACTCTGCATGGACTTTCCTCCAGCATCTCGAGTTGAAGAGATCAAAGGCGAACAGCCAGTCGTCTACGGAATGTACGTAATCAACCCCCTTCTGTAGGTCGAACAGGCGAATATCTGAGAGTAGGCAGTTGTCCGTCGAAGGGGGGGCGTTGTTGCTGAAACCAAACAGAAGATCGATTAGAGAGACAGAGAGAGAGATAGAGAGAGAGAGAGAGAGAGAGAGAGAGAGAGAGAGGGAGAGGGAGATGGATAGATAACTCTTTATTTTAAACAGACCCGTGGTTAGACTTGCGTTGTTCTATAGCAATTTCAAGAATAATCACGAGCCGTCTTATACATTCGAGATACGGCCTACGAATAGTAAATTATGTTACTAGTGTGTAATGTTGGTGATTACCGCTGAGGCACCATTGAGACCTGAACCGTTAGGTGAGGGTCTTAAGCCGAGGACGGTAATCATCAATACACATGTGTATCATACGACGTTTTTCAACACACTTGTAAAGAAAATAATAATAAAACAGAAATACAAAATCTGTGTTAATGTTCAACTGTCTCTATAACTCACTTGTGAATAATGGCAATGATAAAGTCACATTTTGATTACAGGTGTAATTATGTACCTAATTGCGGTGAAGTTAGAGCCACTTTATGAGCAAGTGTGTTGAAAATATAGTTATACTCTCATCTGTTATGTTAATGAAAAAGATTATCCGTTGACGGGATCAACTAGTGGATGCGTCGGTATAGTAGACAATCTTTTGGTGCAACAGTTCGCGTGAACACTAAATTTAAATTTTAAATTGATTTATTTAATTCAAGTTACTTAGACTCATAATAGGTACATATACATATACATTACATACTAAGGATTAACAGCCTGCGCTGGGATACTTACTTGAAGTTGAAGCTGAGGCATCGGAATGGCGCCTCCGTACATGCAGTGCCACACGTCTGTTCGTCCGTGACTCGCTTCCGGTCCTGTTAGCTTAGCTGCCTTGTCATACTGTAGGTATCATATACTTACTTGAAGGAGGAGCTGAGGCATCGGAATGGCGCCTCCGTACATGCAGTGCCACACGTCTGTTCGTCCGTGACTCGCTTCCGGTCCTGTTAGCTTAGCTGCCTTGTCATACTGTAGGTATCATATACTTACTTGAAGGAGGAGCTGAGGCATCGGAATGGCGCCTCCGTACATGCAGTGCCACACGTCTGTTCGTCCGTGACTCGCTTCCGGTCCTGTTAGCTTAGCTGCCTTGTCATACTGTAGGTATCATATACTTACTTGAAGGAGGAGCTGAGGCATCGGAATGGCGACTCCGTACATGCAGTGCCACACGTCTGTTCGTCCGTGACTCGCTTCCGGTCCTGTTAGCTTAGCTGCCTTGTCATACTGTAGGTATCATATACAGTGTAAACTCTATATAGCGACACTGAAGGGACTGTGCATTTTATGGCGTTATAGAGAGTTGTCGTTAAATGGAGAGAAGAAACATCAGAATTAGAAAAAGAAAAAGTTTATTTCCGACTATTGTTAGTAGTTATGTGCATAAAAAAGAATGTTATTTGAACGCTATTGCGTATAGTCTGTTATTTTTGTCTGACGTCTTTTGCTGCACCAGTAATTTTGTTGTATTTTTTTACTTATTTTATTCATATCTAGCAATATTGAGGCATCGAATACGAATGTGGGAAAAAACCTAGCTTCAAGCATAAACCTCCCCGCCAACTCTACTACTTCCCTTCGTAGTTCCGTATCAGATATACATATAAACTCTTCCCCCCTGGGCTCTATGGCTCTCTTGCCTACTGATTGTAAGGAAATTGAACATATTATTCTTAACCTCAAGGATAATTGCGCTGTAGGCTGGGATGGAATCCCTACCTCAGTCATCAAGGGTGCCAGAAATACTTTGATTCCAATTTTAAATCATATTTTTAATCTCTGTCTCTCAACTGGTACTTTTCCGTATGTATTCAAGAAGGCCTTAGTTCGTCCCATATACAAAAGTGGTGACAGACACAGCATAAATAATTACAGACCGATCTCTGTTCTGAGTGTTCTGTCAAAGGTTCTTGAAAAAATAATAAATAGGAGGCTTGTGAATTTCTTAAATGATAAAGATACTTTATCAAGTAATCAATACGGATTTAGGAGTGGCAGATCTACTGAGGATGCAGTCATTGACCTCACAACTACGATTGTCAGGAACTTTGATAGAGGGCTTAAAACTGTGGGAATCTTCCTTGATCTCTCCAAAGCGTTTGACACTGTCTCGGTCCCCATCCTTCTCGATAAACTAGAAAAAATTGGTATAAGAGGCAATGTCAACCACTTGTTTAGGAGCTATCTATCCGACCGTAAGCAGATAGTATTCGTTGACAATTTTTCCAGTGATGAAGAGCTGATAACTTTTGGTGTTCCTCAGGGAAGTGTGCTCGGCCCCACTCTTTTTCTTGTATATATCAATGAACTTTGCAAACTATCTATACCTAACTGTAACATTTTTACTTACGCGGATGATACAGCACTTCTCATTAGTGGAGATAATTGGGAAGAAGCGCAATCAGCCGCTGAGAATGCCCTCAATGTAGTTCTAAGCTGGCTCTCCTTGAATCTTTTAACTCTTAATGTCAACAAAACTAAATTTATCACTTTTTCCCCAGCTTTACGTTCCCAACCTACTTCTATTTCCCTCTATGCCCATACTTGCCTAACTCGAGATCCCAACATATGCCTTTGTCAGACTCTGGAGCGCTCACTCACAGTTAAATATCTTGGTATCTACATAGACAGTACTCTCTCTTGGTCTACTCATATTGAATCCACAGTGTCAAGAGTGCGCAAATTAATTTTTGTCTTCAAAAATCTGAGAAGCGTCGCTGATTTTAACTGCCTAAAGACTGTCTACTTCTCTCTTGCGCAATCGGTTCTATCCTATTGTATCAGTGCATGGGGTGGGTCAATAAAAACCCAGATGTTAAGAGTGGAGCGTGCACAAAGGGCAGTTTTAAAAGTTATGTCATCAAAGCCGAGGCGTTTTGCTACTAGCCTGCTGTACTCGCTCAGTGGAGTTCTTACTGTTCGACAACTATTTGTCCTAGGGACTGTTTTACGCAGGCACTCTCGTTTGCCTTTTGACTCAAACCTTAGTGCGGTAAAGCGTCGCTCTGACTTAGTTTGCAAAGTTTTACCACGTAGAACAGCTGTGGCGGGCCGGCACTTCCATTATTTGAGTTCCTCGCTTTACAACAGAGTCAACAAAATTTTAAATATATATCCTCTCCCATCACACAAATGCAAATTAAAATGTTTAACCTGGCTCCTATCTCTATCTTATGAGGAAACAGAGAATCTGCTGATCTCTCCCAAATAGGTTTGTTTGGCAATCATCCACTCATTCACTCACGATGGTTACTACTGCGATACCCAGACTCTTACGAGACTGGCAGTAGCAGTAGAACTCTTTCACTCACTCACACCTACACCCTCACAAAACAAAACAAAACATACTTCCCATGCACCCACTTATACTCTTACACACACTTAATGGCTGCTCCTGTGATACCCAGTCTCCTTGAGACCGTGGTAGCAGAAGAGCCACACTCACACAAACACACACGCACTAACACATACGCACAAACACACACGCAAACATTCTCACCTACACACATCTACACACACCTACCTCACATTTCTCTCACAACTCTGTTTCATTATTTTATTTTTATTTTACTTTTATTTTTAGATTTAATTGTTTGTTCTTTCCTATTATTTTATTCTTACGTTCATAGGTTAAGGAGTTGGGCGCTGATGCTGCTACACAGTTTTATTACTTAAGCAGCATCAACGTTTAAATATGTATCTTGCTCACATTGTAAATTTACTCCGAATAAATAATTTTTACTTTTTACTTTTACTTTATCTTGGTTATAAAGGAAGTATTTTTCCAATAATTTAGCTGCTTCCAGAGCTTAATTTCTTAATTTCTTAGAAAGTTCGGTATGCATGATGCCGACAGTCGAGTTTATTGCGGGCTAGGATAATAAAGCGACAGTAGATCGTACACAGCTGCGCAGTTTTTACTAATTTTAGCAACTTAAAAGGTACTTTTTATTACTCAATTGTTGTCGTTATTGAGAGTGGGTGTAATGCTATGTAGAGTGAAACATTGTATGAAAGACAAGCTAAACCAACCAAAGCCAATTGATTTCGACGCTTAAGGGAGTTTGTCGTTAAATAGAGTGACGTTACATGGAGTTTACACTGTACTTACTTGAAGTTGAAGCTGAGGCATCGGAATGGCGACTCCGTACATGCAGTGCCACACGTCTTTTCGTCCGTGACTCGCTTCCGGTCCTGTTAGCTTAGCTGCCTTGTCATACTGTAGGTAGCATATACTTACTTGAAGGAGAAGCTGAGGCATCGGAATGGTGCCTCCGTACATGCAGTGCCACACGTCTGTTCGTCCTTGACTCGCGCTTGGCCGCGGACCGCCGCTCCTGTTAGCTTAGCGGCCTTGTCATACTGTAGGTAGCATTCTGAAAAAAAAACAATACTCGTCTAAAAAAACAAAAACTAGAAATGGCTTCAGTGAGTCGTAGATTTTTAGTTATGTGTTCCCTGTGATCCTACAGCTTGAATAAATAAATGAAATTAAATCCATAGACTCCGTACTCCGACTCAGACTCCGTAAACCCACGGACCCACAGTGTAAACTCACGGACCCACAGTGTAAATCCACGGACTGGCATTATAAATCCACGGACCCGCAGTTTAAACAAAGTGGTCATTATGGGAAAGAAGAGTCATTTTGGTAAGGTAAACATTATGTACCTAATCGATTCCACGGGCCCGCATTGTAAATCCACGGATCCAATGTGTAAACCCACGGGCCCACTGTGTAAACCCACGGACCCACAGTGTTCCTCCACGGACACGGTGTAACTCCACGGACCCACAGTGTAAACCCACGGACACAGTGTAACTCCACGGACCCACAGTGTACCTCCACGGACACAGTGTACAGCCACGGACACAGTGTAACTCCACGGACCCACAGTGTAACTAGACTGTGTGTGTACTTTTCAGTAGTAGTAGAGCTTTTTTGTGAAAGAGTTCGTCCGGGGAAGTACTACCACCATACCTAATTCTGCCGCAAAGCAGTAGTGCTCGCATTGCTGTGTTCCGGTTTGAAGGGTAAGGGTGCCGGTGAAATTACAGGCACATGAGACTTTTCACCTTTGTCTCAGGGTGGCGGGCGCAGTGCAATGCCACATAGGGCGCGTCCTAGGTGGACGTGACCTATGAAGTATTGCACTGTTCATAGGCAGGGGTTACAGCTTAACATCAGGTGGGCCATCTGCCAGTTCCGTCATTCTAGTAGTATAAAAAAAAAAAAAAAAAAAAAAAAAAACTCCACGGACTCCACGGACCCACAGTGCAACTCCACGGACCCATAGTGCAACTCCACGGACCCACAGTGTAGCTCCACGGACACAGTGTATCTCTACGGACCCACAGCGTAACTCCACGAACCCACAGTGTAAACACACGGACCCACAGTGTTAACCCACGTATCCACAGAACGTCCACGTACACTATAATTATCTATGCCTTACCGCCATTTTGTGTATCGTCGTACACGGCTGGTTCACACCCTCTGCCGTAATTTCCCCGTGCGTACAGCTCGTGTCCCGCAGTGTCAGTGCGCGACAGTCTGGTGGTGGGAGACGATGTGAGGATACAGTTGTGGATATCCTCATCTCCTATAGTCGGTGGGTCGAATCTAAAATGTATAACATTGAGACAAATTAACTACCATACACATTTTTGATATAGAATAATAGTACTTTAAAGTACAAGTGTGTAATGTTGGTGATTACCGCTGAGGCGCCATTGAGACTCGAGATAGATAGATATATTAACACTTTATTGTACACCAAAAAAATAAAAACACAAACATAAAAGGATTAACAATAGTACAATGGGCGGCCTTATCGCTGAAAGCGATTTCTTCCGAGCCGTTAGATGAGGGTCTTAAGAGAGCCGAGGACAGTAATCATCATTACACACGAGTATCATACGACGTTTTTCAACACACAACACAAATAATAATAAAATAGAAATACACACTCTGTGTAAATGTTCAACTGTCTCTATAACTCACTAGTGAATAATAGCATTGAAAAAGTCACAGTTTGATTACAGGTGTAAAACAGAAATACACACTGTGTAAATGTTCAACTGTCTCTATAACTCACTAGTGAATAATAGCAATGAAAAAGTCACAGTTTGATTACAAGTGTCATTTTGTGCCTAATTGCGGTGAAATTAGAGCAAGTGTGTTGAAAAAAGCTTTTATAAAATTAGTGACCGTAACCGTGTGCTGATCAAAATGAGCCTAAACACGGCCAGTCTACTATTATCCATCGAGGAGTTCCGTTGTCCACCTTCCGTCTCCATCATCAGATCAGGTCGCTGTCACCATCATGTTGTATTGTCATCGGAACTGGACAGGTATGCCAAATTTCAGCTCAATCGGTTGATGATAACTGCTTTAAAATTCAGTTGCAAGATTCCACCCGGACAAACATTGCGAGTAAATTATAATGCTTATAAAAAATGACCACTATGTTCCCCAGTAGAATAGATACCTATCTACCAAGTAGTATTAGGTACTTAGTGGGGTATGTCTAGAAAAAATTACACAAAAAAAACGCCCAAGTGCGTGTTGACCTCGCACATTTAGGGTTCTGTACCAAATGCACGAACAAAATTAAAATTATTAAAATTAAGTTTATTAAAATATTATTATTTGACGGTAAAATTAACTTATTAAGTAAAATATATACAAATTTTCCAGTTCCAAGGTCAAATGGAAGTTAAAAATACTTCTATATAAAGCACAAGTCCGGGCTGGTATGGAGTACTGCTGCCATGTTCGTGATGGCTCGGCCAAACACCAGCTCGCTGCCTTGGACTATATAAAGCTATATAAAGCTATATAAAGCTCAAGTCCGGGCTGGTATGGAGTACTGCTGCCATGTTTGAGATGGCTCGGACAAACACCAGCTTGCTGCCTTGGACTATATAAAGCTATATAAAGCTCAAGTCCGGGCTGGTATGGAGTACTGCTGCCATGTTCGAGATGGCTCGGACAAACACCAGCTTGCTGCCTTGGACTATATAAAGCTATATAAAGCTATATAAAGCTCAAGTCCGGGCTGGTATGGAGTACTGCTGCCATGTTCGAGATGGCTCGGACAAACACCAGCTTGCTGCCTTGGACTATATAAAGCTATATAAAGCTCAAGTCCGGGCTGGTATGGAGTACTGCTGCCATGTTTGAGATGGCTCGGACAAACACCAGCTTGCTGCCTTGGACTCGATCGAACGCAGAGCTTTCAGGCTTATAGGAGAGCAACATATAACGAGCTCTGTGGCGCGGCGGGCGAAGGTTCGCCTGCGCCGCAGGAGGTTGCAGGTTCGATTCCCGCCTCGGAAAAAATATTTGTACGATCTGCAGATATTTGTTCAGGTAGTTCTTTTAACTATGTATAATACAAAATATCTATCTATGTAATGTATTATATTAAGTATATCAGTTATAGTACCCATAACAGAAGCTCTGCTTAGCTTGGGTACTAGTATAGTATTATTTTATCTGTGGCTTGGGGCTAGATAATGTTGTGTGAACTGTCCAGCATTTTTTATTTTTTATATTACTTGAGTGACGGAACAAGCAGATGGCCCACCTGATGTTAGGCGGTAACCTCTGCCTATGAACAGTGCATAACCTCATAGGTCACGTCCACCTAGGACGCACCCTATGTGGCATTGCACTGCGCCCGCCACCCTGAGACAAAGATGAAAAGTCTCATGTGACTGTAATTTCACCGTCACCCTTACCCTTCAAACCGGAACACAGCAATGCGAGCACTACTTCTTTGCGGCACAAATAGGTATGGTGGTAGTACTTCCCCGGACGAACTCTTTCACAAAAAAACTCTACTAAATTATTTATTATTTATTTTTTATTTATCTAAGTGTAATACAATGAACCGACAATAATAAAAATTGGTGGCGGTAGTTTGTTTGACCTTGTGTTGATGTAACTTTTGTATCTTCATCATGATAATTATCACAAAATCCTTGAATAAAATTAAAACTAAAAATAACACAAGTAGGTATAAAATACATAAAACATTAATTATAAAACACAAAAGAAACAGTTGCGTTGTGTTGTTTGACTTATATGCCTATTTTTGGACAAATTGTGTCGCGATGTTTGACTTGACTGTCTATTTTTGGACCAGTTGTGTCGTCGTGATTGACTTGACTATCTATTTTTGGACCAGTTGTGTCGTCGTGTTTGACTTGACTGTCAATTTTTAGACCAGTTGTGTCGTCGTGTTTGACTTGACTGCCTATTTTTGGATAAGTTGTGTCGCGATGTTTGACTTGACTGTCTATTTTTGGACCAGTTGTATCGTCGTGTTTGAATTGACTGTCTATTTTTGGACCAGTTGTGTCGTCGTGTTTGACTTGACTACCTATTTTTGGACAAGTTGTGTCGCGATGTTTGACTTGACTGTCTATTTTTGGAACCTTGACTAATAATCACCAGTCGGTATTAAATAAAAATAACTTAACACACATACTACACGTCTTATTCCCCGAAAGTGTAGGCAGAGCCTCAAATGGGCCTCTTTTCACTGTTCACTGGTCGCACCATAGAATATAGACGTGACAAGTGGTGAGCTCATCGCCGCCATTGCTACCCACAACTGACTCGGCTAACGCTTTCTTCCAGTAATAACACATTCCTTAATACTCTAGCAGCTAGGACAAATCTTATACCAACGAATCTTGTACCAAGTAATCCCTTAGTCGGCTTTAACGACATCCATGGGAGGAGACGGAGGGGTCTATTCTTAGGCCGGCCACACCACATAGGTATTAATTAGTCAATCAATATATGTATTTCGATATATGTGTTTTTTGTGTGTTTTGTGTTTGACGACCTCTGTGGCGCGGCTGGCGATGGTACGCCTGCGACGTAGGAGGTTGCGGGTTCGATTCCCGCCTCCGAACAAATATTTGTGCGTTCTGCAGATATTTGTTCAGGGTGTTCTGGGTGTTTTCTATGTATAATAAAAAATATCTATGTAATGTATTATATTAAGTATATCAGTTATCTAGTACCCATAACACAAGCTCTGGCTTAGCTTGAGGCTAGATAATGTTGTGTGGACTTGTCCAGCATTATTTATTTATTTATTTCAGGCATACAATGAGCCCATAGCAACATAAATACCTTAAAACTAACATACATATAAAAACATTTTATTATACTTTAAGGTGGATGCGCACGTTTGCGGCGCGAGATTCAAATTTTTTGGTGTTTTTTGCCCATTACATCATCAACACTTCTTCAGATAACGAAAGTTGAGTTCGTGACAACTAGGAGACTTAACACACATGTTTTAATTGATAGTATCTCTTAAATATCATCAGTTTAGCTACGACCCCACTAAACACATTTTTACAGTGTTTTTGTTTGTTTAGGGGTATCGTAGCTAAACTGATGATATTTATGAGATACTATCAATTAAAACATGTGTGTTAAGTCTCCTAGTTGTCGCGAACTCAACTTTCGTCATCTGAAGAAGTGTTGATGACCTGTAAAGGGCAAAAAACACCAACAAATTTGAATCTCGCGCCGCAAACGTGAGCATTCACCTTAATACACACGTGTAGACAAATTAATGAAGTTAGACCGGAATTAAGTTTTGATGATAGTTTTGTTTTTGTTATTTTCTTGTGAATAAATAAGCATTTAATTTTAATTTATTGGCAAGTGCTGTGGTGTGTCCGGCCTAAGAATAGACCCTTCCGTCTCCTCCCATGGATGTCGTAAAAGCCGACTATGGGATTACCCGGACTTGTTGATAAGATTTGTCCTGGGTGCTAGCTTATTTAAGGAGTGTTATTACTGGAAGAAAGCGTTAGCTGAGTCAGTCGTGGGAAGCAATGGCGGCGATGAGCTCACCACTCGTCACGTCTATATTCCACGATGGTGCAACCTACTGTGAAAAGAGGCCCATTGAGGCTCTGCTTACTCTTTGTTATTGGCAACTCGTTTCGGCTTCACACTGGTAGCCTGGGTGTCAGAATCTCTCAGCGCCAGCAGGCTAGTAGTTTTGGTCAGCTTTTATGACATCCACGGGAGGAGTCGGTGGGGGTACCTATGTTATATTTCATTTATTTATTTATTTACTTGAAAAAAACGAACATGCTACAAAAATTACTTAAATACTACTTAAACACAAACAAACAACAATAGATACATAGGGACAATAGATAGATGGGCAGATAAAATTAAGCGAATAACCAAAAAGAAGACATTCACGGGAATAGAATGAAGTAGATAAGTATATAAGTGGTTTACTAGCCCCCACACTAGGATACCCTAATAATATAATATACCTTATGTAACATTACAAAATTATTTAAAAACTTCTAGAACATTCCATACTCACACAAGTAGGTTATTGACAAAAACTAACGGACAATCATTACTCACACATGCACACAGCCATGTTGGTTACATCTCACGTACACATAGAAAGTTATTGACGACTAGGCTCACCTATAAAAAGGTAGGCGCCCTTACGCCAAGCACATTCCAAACTCAGACGGAGCAATCAATAACACATCTATATTCCTACACTGCGCCCAATTTTGGTGAGTTTATTTAAATATATTACGCTCTAGCTAGCACTGTATAATCTGATGTTCTTATCTTTATTTTTCTTAATGTTGTAAATTCTAGCATCACACTTGAAGCACGTCCGCTTGTCACTTTGTCGTTACTATGTCTGTCCTTCTGACTAACTAGTTCTTAATCTCTGTTGTAAACCCTACGGTGTAATAAGGTTGAAAGCCACGTACTGCCTACCCCTGCGAGCCACGTCTGCGGCACCTAAAGGCGACTTTCAACCAAATTGCACCAGAGGGAAGAATCAAGGCTATCCACTACAACTACGTGATCTTTACAGGGTCCAACTCTACGGGTCGAACCATACGGTTGGTGGCCTCACAGCCACCAACCGGACTCACCAGCTACCTGCTGTCTACCAGCTGTCTCCAGCCCTACCTGCTGCTACCAGCCTGCCACGATCTACCTCGCAGACAAGAGGCGCGCTCTTCATTATGACGTCTAGACCACGTGCTTCCGATCTACAACTCACAGGACAGTACCGTGGAGAGTCCACACCTGTTCTAGGGTTCCGTACTACGCGTGTCCAAGTGTTCTTTTCTACAAGCGTGACAGTAGGATAGGAACCTAAAACCTAGACTACCTACCTGTCCACGGCTGTACCGTGACACTTACCTGATGATTATGTCATCCAGGCCGAATTCGGCCACGGCAACTGTTTACCTGCTTTATACGGAAGAGCATCGCTGGTGGGCTCTTAGATGATTTACATACCCTATTTTGGGCGTAAACGTGCGTTTGCTGTAGTCGCACGTGAGGGTATTTTCATAATGGTACACTATGTTAGAAGGCGGTCTACTTTTCAGATAATCGCGCAAAATTACCAATCTTAGATTAGATTTTTAACTGATTAAATTAAGTACAATATTCAAATTAATAATATGCATGGACACTACATTATAATACCGAGGGATCACCCTGACAGAAACACGATAGGACAAAATTTTCTCGATAAAAAAAAACACAAAGTTACCTCTAACTTTTAGCTAGATTCGATTGTTTGTCAATATGGTACAGATTGTGCTCTCGGAGGGCACGTAAAGCTGTCGGTCCCGGCTGTTATTGATTAATAGCAGTCGATAAGCCATGTCAGAGGCCCTCGGGCGGCTTGACAAACTCCGACACCAGAGGCCAGCACTACCTCATACGAAACGACGACGACGTACAGATTATTGGGTCAAAAATTGAATAAATAAGATTAATACAATAAAACGGAGGGTTCACCCACGGGGTTTTTTAAAATTATCTATATTTCACGAGATATTCAATAAAAATCGGAATTCGAGCGGCACGTGGGGTTTTTTTTGTATGAAGATTTAACCTGGCGGTGGCGCAGTGTTAAATCAAGATCGCACCTTCTGACAGACACCTTACCTGAAGCTAAATCCTCTGCAGAAGAACCCCTGCGCTCGGATACACTCCGCTTCGCACGCGCCCAGGCCGGCCACCGTGAGGGTCGCCTTCGCTGCGCTCCCGGAGACTGCAGTATCTGAACGAACGTGCCAGAAGCATTCTGAAAATTACACAGTATGTATAAGAAAATAACACAATATTTGTATTAGATAATAACACATCATTTGTGTTAGAAAATTACACAGTATGTATAAGAAAATTACTCAATATTTGTATTAGAAAATAACACATCATTTGTGTTAGAAAATTACACAGTATGTATAAGAAAATAACACAATATTTGTATTAGATAATAACACATCATTTGTGTTAGAAAATTACACAGTATGTATAAGAAAATTACTCAATATTTGTATTAGAAAATTACACAGTATTTGTATTAGAAAATAACACAGTATGTATAAGAAAATAACACAATATTTGTATTAGATAATAACACATCATTTGTGTTAGAAAATTACACAGTTTGTATAAGAAAATTACTCAATATTTGTATTAGAACATTACACGATATTTGTATTAGAAAATTACACAGTATTTGTATTAGAAAATACCACAGTATGTATAAGAAAATAACACAATAATTGTATTAGATAATAACACATCATTTGTGTTAGAAAATTACACAGTATGTATAAGAAAATTACTCAATATTTGTATTAGAAAATTACACAGTATTTGTATTAGAAAATTACACAGTATTTGTATTAGAAAATTACACAGTATTTACATTAGAAAATAACAATATTTGTTTCAGCTTGCTGAGGAGTGATTTAGTCACGAACGCAAATGCCTGACTGACGCCGCTTAAATCATCTTTCGTAGATGTTATAAGGCCCATGATGATGTTTTAGATAATTATACAATATTTGTGTAAGTAAATTACACAATATTTTTATTAGAAAATAACATTATATTAGTGTTTTTTTTTATTTATAATAAAACGTTACACAATATTTTTATCAGAAAATTATATTATATTTTTGTTAGTTTTTTTTATTTATATTAATTAATTACACAATATTTGTATATATTAGAAAATTACAGAATTAGTATTTGTATTAGAAAATTACACAATAATACTCACAACTGAAGGTTGTACAGCACCTACAGCTTATTAGTACCTAAACTGAGGTTCTTTAGATCTAAAATAGTGTTTTATTAGAACTTTACCACTTTTAACCCAGAACGTGTAACTTTGTCCTGAACACCCTTTGTCCTGAGACATCAAAGCAGGCTACAGTTAGTTGAAATCCAACCCTTAGTAACACTCCCTCAAGGAACCCTCTTGAAACCTAAAACCACACACAATTAATGGTTTAAAACAGAACAGCATACTGATGCCGAAACCAAGGTTCTTTACATCTAAAATAGTGTTTTATTTTGAACCTTACTGCTTTCAACCCAGGGTCTGTTACTGGCAGAACAGCCTTTGTCCTGAGGCATGCCGTAGACATCGTACCCGCTATCAGCTGACATTTCTAACTCCCTCAAGCAACCTTCTATATTGAAACCCTACCACACATGACTTAAGGTTTAAAACAGCGCAGCATATTGGTGCCGAACCCAGGTTCTTTACATCTAAATTAAAGTTTTACTTTGAACCTTACCGCTTTCAACCCAGGGTATGTTACTGGCAGAACAGCCTTTGTCCTGAGGCATGCCGTAGACATCTGAGCCGCTGTCAGCTGACATTTCTAACCGTTTGTTGATACTCCATCAATTAACCTTCTATATTGAAACCCTACCACACATGACTTAAGGTTTAAAACAGCGCAGCATATTGGTGCCGAACCCAGGTTCTTTACATCTAAATTAAAGTTTTACTTTGAACCTTACCGCTTTCAACCCAGGGTCTGTTACTGGCAGAACAGCCTTTGTCCTGAGGCATGCCGTAGACATCTGAGCCGCTGTCAGCTGACATTTCTAGCCCTCTGTATGGACGCTCGCTTAGAAAGCAGTTATCTGTCCCTCTCGAAGTGGAGTACCTGAAAAATTTAGGACAGTTATATTCTTGCCCAGCAGTGGGATGCCACGGGTTCCTCAACGCATGCGCCAGCCGTCGCTATCCTGGACAGACGACCTCTGTGGCGCGGCGGGCGAAGGTTAGCCTGCGACGCATGTGGGGAACTCGCGCTCCCCGAAGCAGGCCGCTTCACACTGCAACACGTCCTGTGCTGCCAGGGACCTGCGTATGGCACCAGACTTCAGGGACATGCCAGGGCGCCTGCTAGAGATACTCACCTATAGCTGTAGGAGACGCATTTGAACTCGCGCTCCCCGAAGCAGGCCGCTTCACACTGCACCACGTCCCGTGCCGCCAGGGACCTGCGTATGGGACCAGACTTGAGGGACATGCCAGGGCGCCTGCTAGAGATACTCACCTATAGCTGTAGGAGAAGCATTTGAACTCGCGCTCCCCGAAGCAGGCCGCTTCACACTGCACCACGTCCCGCGCTGTCAGGGACCTGCGTATGGCACCAGACTTCAGGGACATGCCAGGGCGCCAGCTAGAGATACTCACCTATAGCTGTAGGAGACGCATTTGAACTCGCGCTCCCCGAAGCAGGCCGCTTCACACTGCACCACGTCCCGCGCTGTCAGGGACCTGCGTATGGCACCAGACTTCAGGGACATGCCAGGGCGCCAGCTAGAGATACTCACCTATAGCTGTAGGAGACGCATTTGAACTCGCGCTCCCCGAAGCAGGCCGCTTCACACTGCACCACGTCCCGCGCTGTCAGGGACCTGCGTATGGCACCAGACTTCAGGGACATGCCAGGGCGCCAGCTAGAGATACTCACCTATAGCTGTAGGAGACGCATTTGAACTCGCGCTCCCCGAAGCAGGCCGCTTCACACTGCACCACGTCCCGTGCCGCAAGGGACCTGCGTATGGCACCAGACTTGAGGGACATGCCAGGACGCCTGCTAGAGATACACTCTGAAAACATCAACAAGTCAAAGCCAAGTACTTAAAATACAGAATAATAGAAGACATGTTTCAGGATTTTTCAAAATAACCCTTAAAAAGGGGTAAAAAAGTGTGACAAAGTTTTAGTATTATTGTGATGTGATGCGTAGCAAAGTAAGTGTATGATAAAGTTGAGGATTATATTTCACAAAAAGACATACATACATACATTAACTCACGCCTGTTTCCCGGAGGGGTAGGCAGAGACCACGGATTTCCACTTGCTACGATCCTGACACATCTCTTTTGCTTCATTCACTCTCAACTCATTCTTCATACATGCTCGTCGGTTAAGGGTACTCTTGACCTGACCTTTTTCCAGAACGTCTCCGATCTGGTCGAATACGTTCGCCGAGGTCTCCCCTTCCCACTGTCCTATTCACGCTCGTCTTATTTACACGTTTTAATCTACTATCGTCCATCCTTTCTAAATGCCCAAACAATCTAAGCATACCTTTCTCAATCCTAGTCACTACGTCTTCTTTAATTTCACTACGGTCACTTATCACACTATTCCTCAGTATATCTCTCAAAGTCACACCACACATACTTCGATTCCACAAAAAGTCGATTCCATGAAATGAGATCCGAAGAAATTGAGATATTAGAAAGTTGCAAATCTACACTAATATTATTAGTTTATAGTTTGTCCAAGAATTATATTCAACTCGATGTTTTCTTTAAATTTAAGCCAATTTATAAAAATTAAAGACTTCCCCTTCATCTCCAACGTGTATAGAATTTAATAATTTTAGTAGTTAAAATATTACATAACAGTTACTTTTTAATTTTATTTTATTTTTATAATTTATTTCGTAAATCGTCTTAATGATACCAATCTTGTTACCTTGTCTGTGTTTAAAAATACATGTCAAAATGATTTTATTTTATTTTTATTTGTAAAAAAAAAGAACCTGTATATACAGTGGTGGCCATATAATTAAGAACGCTGATATAAAGGGAAGATTTTTTCCAACTAAGATGCAAAACTAATTGTATGCATTTGTTTTTATTTCTCTCGGTATCGTAAAACATTTCCATATTACCACTGTATTCATTGATACACATGATTGGCTAAAAATCAATAGGCAAACTTTTTACACTACTTTTAAACAAAGTATTCCATAATACTGGCTGGTCACGTAATTAAGAACGCTAAGTAGTTTATACCTTTATTCAAATTTAAATAGAGAACACTCAGTCGATTTGTTACTGTTTGTATAATTTTGGCGCCATTACGTGCTGTAAAAGATTAAAGGTGATTGCTTCTTTAGAAAAAACAATGGGAAAAAATAAAAGTTGTGATAAATCTACAAGGGAAGTAATAATAAAACTTCGCCGGAAGAATTGATCTTATAAAAAGATAGCCGACCATCTGCAATGTTCAAAAACGATGGTTTTCCACGCTGTAAAGCATTTTGCTACGTATCAAACTACTTCGAATGTTCCACGTGTACCTAAACAGAGAAAAACAACTCCTCGAGATGACCGAAACATCGTTCGTATGGCAAAACAAAATCCTTTTAAAGGGTCCAATGAGCTTAGAAAAGAATATTTTGGTGAAAACAACCCTTCAGCAATCTCAGCACGCACTATTCGAAGAGGTTTGGTAGAAGAAAAATTGCACGGTAGGATAGCAAGAAAGGTACCCATGTTAAAACTTTGCCACAGGCAAGCCCGGCTTGCATTTGCGAGAAAGTATGAAAACTGGACTGTGCAACAGTGGAAAAATGTACTTTTTTCGGACGAGACGAAAATAAACAGAGTATGTTCTGATGGAAAACGATATGTACGACGTCCCCCGAATACAGCATTTGACCCAAAGTACACGAAAGTTACATTAAAGCACGGTGGTGGAAATGTGAAAATTTGGGGTTGCTTTTCTGGACATGGTGTAGGACCTGTAAAGTTGATAGAAGGTAACATGGATCAGTTCCAATACAAAAATATACTGGAAGAAACAATGTTACCATACGCTGAAGACGTTCTACCGGTCATTTGGACATTCCAGCATGACAATGATCCAAAGCACACTGCACGCACCGTAAAGGAATTTCTTACAGCGCAATTAGTTTCTGTCTTAGACTGGCCTGCTAACAGTCCAGATCTAAACCCAATAGAGAATCTGTGGTTTGAAGTAAAGAAAAAGGTTTCAAATACAAAGTGTGGAAATTTAAGAGAGCTGTATGACGTTTTTTTAGAAGAATGGAACTCTATTTCTCTTGCGAAATCTCAAAAATTAATAGAGTCAATGCCTCGCCGGTGTAAAGCTGTAATTAAAAGCCGTGGATATGCTATTAACTATTAATTTTAGTTAAATATTGATTAAATTTCTTTTTATGTTTCCTGTGCTACATAATATTGTGATTTTTTAAATCTAAGTGTCATACAAAACAATTCCCGAGCAGTTAAATAAATCGTTCTTAATTATTTGTCCAGTTTCAGTACTATTTGAATGTGTTACTTTGATAAAATCAATAAAATGTGCAAAAAATAGTTAGCGATTTCATACTTTATTCTTAAGTCAGGTTGCTCTATTAATGTGACTATTATATAACATAACTAGTTGCTTCTCAGAAGGTACACATCTCTGTGTATGATACGATTTAAATAAAAAACTTCTAGAACTTCAAATCGTTCTTAATTATATGACCACAACTGTATATATCTTTTTTTTTCTTCTTTTTTTTTAGTTCTGATGTTGTAGAAGATCAGATAATCGATGCAACTATGATTTTCCACTTAGCTAGACACTTTTGCATACAGAATGCCACTATGCCGGCTTAGCAAAAACTATAATTTATCTTGCTTAACCCGGTCTTGTGACTTACCGTAGTTTCTGTTCTCAAACTTCAGTTGGCCTCAAAGTCGTCGTTTGGCAACAGAATATTTCGTTTTTCCTAATAAAATGTATGGGAAAAGTTTTTGGTGATTTCTGACATTTCTAGTACTCAAACCTCAGTTGGTTCGATAGAGACTTTTGATCTATATAAGAAACAGGATCGATTGGCATAAAAAAAATATTTTGTGTAAAATTACCATTTTCTTGCTGACTGTATAGTTTTTACAAAATCTGTGAATGCAGATCGGAATATCTCAAAAGTTATGGATGGCCTCCTAGGTACATTTTTCTGTAACTATAACGGTTAAGGTACCTGCCCTTACTGTCCCGTCTCAAAAATCCACCCTGTATATAAAACAAAGTCGTTTTTGTTACACCTTTTACTTTGGTCGAAGGTTACACCACTTATAACTCAAGAACGGGTGAACCGATTTGGCTGAAAATTGGTGGGGAGGTAGCTTAGAACCAGGAGAAATACATAGGGGGGCGGGGGGTTCATCGGGGGCTACCCGTGCGAAACCGGGGCGAGTCGCTAGTTATAAATACAGCGCTCTTCTGTCACAAATAATATGGTGTTTGATCCATGAATTAAATGAAGTAGTAAATGGATTGAGTGCTAAAATAGCCACAAATTTTATAGAGTGTTCCTTCTTATTCCTATCCTAGAAGATAGCTTGCTATCCTATGTTAGAGAGAAACAAAAATATTGTCATACGACAGTCGTTTTTTCGTTCCGTACCCTGAATATTGGTACCATGAATGTACATCTTCCTAGATTGGTACCATGAATGTACATCTTCCTAGATTGGTACCATGAATGTACATCTTTCTAGATTGGTACCATGAATGTACATCTTATACAAATGAATACAATGAATGATCTGAACTATGGAACCGTGTGCTGATAAAAATGAGCACAAACACTGCCAGGCTACTAGTATTCATCGAAGAGTTCCATTGTCCACCTTCCGTCTCCACCATCAGTTCACCATAATATTGTACTGGTATAGGAAATTCACAGTTTTCCTAGATTGGTACCATGAATGTACATCTTCCTAGATTGGTACCATGAATGTACATCTTCCTAGATTGGTACCATGAATGTAGTAGTAATTGGTACCGAGTGTGACATTTGGCCTTGTACAAGTTACACAAATAAGAACAGATAGATATATGCTTGTCTCATTCCAACACATGAATACATTCATATAAAGGAATGAGACTGGTATAATCGAATCCGGTTTGTCTTCCTAGGTTTGGTCGTATGTTGATGTCCGCCTACGTCAATTATTTTAATTAAAATCTGGAAAAAATTATGCGATTTTGTAGACAATATCATCAAGATAACGTAGTAATTAAATTTTTTGTGGAACGGAGACGCGACGCGCGACTATTTGAATGTTATACACAGCCCATTTATAAATATACTAGGTAGCTGCCGCCTGTGACATCGCCTGCGAACAATTTTCGAAAGTAGGTATCAATAATATTATTAAAAAAATGGTATGTGTTAACTCTGACGCAAAACTGGATTTTACTCCAGTTCAGTATTAGATGCGCAAATATGTTGCGCAGAGGGAAAACATAATGACTTCACTCATTGTTAAGACTGCGGTCCAGGCAGAAATCTTCATACAAAAAAAACGCCACGCACTCTCGAAAATGCGGGTTTTATTGAATATCTCGTGAAATATAGATAATTTTTAAAAAAAATGTTAGTTAACCCTCCGTTTTATTGCATTGATCTTATTTATCTAATAACCTTATAATCTGTACAATATTGACAAACAATCTAATCTAGCCAAAAGTTTAGAGGTAATTTTGTGTTTTTTTTTTATCGAGAAAATTTTCTATCATGTTTCTGTCAGGGTGATCCCTCGGTATTATAATGTAGTATTCATGCATATTTATAATTTGAATATTGTACTTGTTTTAGTCAGTTAAAAATCTAATCTAAGATTGGTAATTTTGCGTTATATACCCCACCTTAACGGTCCATTTTACGATTTTGCCCTTCTATGAACATCGATTATTAAAGAAGTAAACTCCAATCGACTAGAACCACGGGAAGTTTTTTTTTACCCCTGGTACTACTGTTAGTAATACTGGTAACACGGGAAATAAACGAAAAATCCCAATTAAGGCGATATAGGTTCCTCAACGCCTCCTCAAGACCTCAACGCGGCCACAGATAATGCGATTAAGATGGCCACCAGTCCAAAGTTATTTGAAATACATTGCATAAATATATAAATATAAAGCATCGACACGATAAGAAGATTTAAATAGTGTATTGAAGTTATTTAAGTTTTAACAAACCCATAAGGGTCTTTTGAGTGTATAATACTTTGTTTGTGTCAATTTTTTAAGATACAATTTAAAAAAAAAAAAAAAAAAGTTTGTCTGACCTTTCTAAAATTGCATCGGCTTCCAAATCGAAATCAAATGTAATAAGTAATACATTTACAAGTACTAAGTTGAAAAATATATTTGTGAAAAATATATTTTTTAATACAAGTTTTTTTAGGGTTCCGTAGCCAAATGGCAAAAAACGGAACCCTTATGGATTCGTCGTGTCTGTCTGTCTGTCCGTGTATGTCACAGCCACTTTTTTCCGAAACTATAAGAGCTATGCTGTTGAAACTTGGTAAGTAGATGTATTCTGTGAACTGCATTAAGATTTTCACATAAAAATAGAAAAAAAATCAATAAATTTTTGGGGTACCCCATACTTAGAAAAGAAACAAAAAAAAAAATTTAAAAAAAAACCTACTTGTGTGGTTGAATAGTTTGCGCGAGAGACACTTCTAAAGTGGTAAAATGTGTGCCCCCCCCTGCAACTTCTAAAATAAGCGAATGATAAAACTATAAAAAATATATGATGTACACCGAAAATTGGTTTGAACGAGATCTAGTAAGTAGTTTTTTTAATACGTCATAAATCGTAAACCATCCTAGAACTTTTATATTATTTTACTTGCTGCTACGGAACCCTTCATGGGCGATTCCAACACGCACTTAGCCGCTTTTTTATCCGTGGTTTCGCATATATAGATATTATGTAGACGTGTTCAACTTTTGGAAGAGGTTTTTGGCAGCGAACATATTTTTGAATTAATTAGTGTGATAGTCGCAAGCCGGTTAGACGTATACATCCGTGAAGATTTGCTCCACGTTTAAGAAATGTCTTGCAAAAAATTATTAGAACTCAGACATGATACAGTGGAGCATGTTAGGAAACTAAATAATTTAGGAAAGACTGAGAAGTTGGAACAGGGAATTGATATTTTAGACGCATGGGTGAAGAAACAACAACATTTTGTGAAGAAAGATTATTGTAAGTATCTATAATTATTTATTTTTTTAACTTCGTGATTGACGGAGCTAGCAGATTGCCCACCTCTGCCTTTAAGGTGGTTGCTTTCGATTGTGGCGTGAAATTCTTTTTTTTCGGGATTTTTGCTGATCACGTCTCGTCAACACTTCTTCAGATAGCGAAAACTAATTTGACGGTAATTATATGATCTAACACACAAGTTTTAATTTATTGTATTACATAAATATCATTAGTTTGGCTATGAATGTGCTTGAAACAAAAAAACACTGTAAACACCATTGAAGCACAATCGTAGCTAAACTAATAATATTTATGAGATACTGTATATTAAAACTTGTGTTAGGTCATATAATTACCGGCAACATAGTTTTCGTTATCTGAAGAAGTGTTGACGAGATGTGAAAAGAAAAAATCCCGAAAAATAATAATTTTGCGCCAGTAGCGAAAGCAACCACCTTAACAATGCATTACCTCATAGGTCAACGTCCACCTAGGACGCGCCCTATGTGGCATTGCACTGCGCCCGCCACCCTGAGACATACAGATGAAAAGTCTCATGTTCCTGTAATTTCACCGGCACCCTTACCTTTCAAACCGGACCACAGCAATGCTAGCACTACTGGTTTGCGGCAGAAATAGGTATGGTGGTAGTACTTCCCCGGAAAAACTCTCACAAAAAGATCTACTCGTACTACTACTAAAAACTTGGTTTTTAAGTTGGTTCTCTTTTGAATCAGCTTCCACTTGTTCACTCGGCACCACACAGGCGCTCTCCGCCTAGTAGTAAGAAGGATCATCTAATAAAGCCGAGCCGTGTTTGTTGCCTGATTCTTGTAGGTTTGTTCGCGTTGGTACAGGAGTCAATTTAGTTTATAAGACGATTCAAAATGATCCTTGTGATTTCGATGAATTAAATATTGTTGACTTGACTTGAAAAGTAAGTTAATTTATTGACTAATTAAATCAAAAAATAACTTGGTACCTTTATGTTGATTTTAACTTGGCTGACGTACTTCCGTACCTTTATACGCCTAACTCCGCGATATAATCAGTTTTACTGCCGTAATAATTAATATGTATAATTTCCGTATCCGTAATGTTTTGAAGTAGGTATTTAATGAATCAAAGGTATTAACCAAACTTATTTATTTAGTACTGCTCGCCCGCGGCTTTGCTCGCCTTTGTTTATTAGAAGTACCGGCCGGTAACCGGTTTATCGGTTCAGTCAGAATGTAACGTTTTTTGTACGACAAACATAACTAGTTCCTACCTAAATTACCTAACTTATTTATGTACTTACCTATTTTAAGCGGTGAAAAGGATACCGAATTACAGATTAAGATTATGTATTTACACCTAAGAAGGTTTGTATACACTCCCAATATACACATTGTATACACTACAAACCCATAAGGGTCTTTTGGGTGTATAATACATTGTTTGCGTATTTTTTTTAGGATATGATTTTAAAAAAAAGTAGATATTTAATGATTCAAAGTTATACTAATTTATGTACTAGTGTCAACACGCGGCTTCCCTCGCGATTTACCAATATAAAAAGTAGCCTATAGGTCAATCCAGGTCATAATCTATCTGTATACCATTGGACGCCAAATTATGTCACTATCTAACACATTCAAGTTCAGCCGTGGTATTCGGGGCTCGGTGAACTCGCTGAGCGAGTCACGGGGTGAAGTCACGCATTGCGCAGTAAGAGAATATTTGACTTCGGTAAAGTTCGGTGTGGCAAAAATTCAAGCTCTCTCATGGCTGTCTCGATGAAAGCATTATCTATGGATGACACTTCACTTCACTTAACCACCTCACTTGTACCCCGAATACCTAGGCAGGTGAGTTAGAAAGTGACTCGCGAACAGCATTTGCGAAACGAACAGTGAACGAAAATCACGAAAAAAAATTTAATTAAAAATCATTAGGAAAGTATTTTTCAAAAATAAAAACAAGGTCCAATCAGCGTTGTGTTATTTAATATACTGAAGACAATAAAAACATCTTAATATGATTGATAGATTTTAGTAGTAGTAAAGACTTTTTGTGAAAGAGTTCGTCCGGACGTGATCTATGAGGTAATGCACTGTTCATAGGCAGAGGTTACCGCTTAACATCAAATGGGCCACCTGCTTGCTCCGTCATTCAGTAGTATAAAAAAAAAAAAAAAAACTTAGTATAGAAATGGTTGTAACTACGAAAACAGAGGCCACTTTGCAAATTTATTTCTTACATTTCAACAAGAGAGCATGCCTTATACATGATGTAGATCAATACCTACTCGTATATTTTTTTGTAAATTTATCGATAAAGATCAGGAGAAAAAAGGTTTTAGGACGATATGTTACAATTTTGGAGTCGTTGCGTTACACGCTCACTCAGTAACAGTTAAAGTTACAAACTTGATGTTAATACAGTAATTACTTGAGGATGTAATCTAAATAATCATAGACATGAAACAGGATTGGTGTTTTTTTTCTCAATAGTTTTATTTTTTTAAATTGGGCCTCCAAAAACCCGTTTTAGGTCCCTCCTTCGATTAGAATATTAAACGTAAATTTTATACTATTTAGTAGGTAATCAGATTACTTAGATTAATAGTAGATAATTTATTTAAATATTTGCTACTTTAGAAGCAAAACGAAGTTTTATCGTTTGTCGGTTACGTCAGTTACTTCCGAGTGGCAGAAATCTATACCTCGCCTCTTCTCGGGTTGAAGCCGAGAAGAGGTAAGGTATAGATTAATAACGCTGTTACATTCTTACAGCTATTGCTTTCTGGACAGACTACACTCATTCGATATTTTAACATAATATCGTCTTAAGACAGTTCATTGGCATTATGTTCAAGCATATAAATAGATATCTTAATGTTCTAATCATTGATAAATAAATAATATATATAAATAGGTAATTAAAAAATTGGAATCCCTATACAATCACTGTCGACTTATCTGTCTGTCTGTCATAGCCTATTTTCTCTACACTTGCACTTGACCGGTTATTTTCACAAGTTTTATATCCGGGTGGAATCTTGCAACTGAATTTTAAAGCAGTTATCCTCAACTGATTGAGATAATATTTTGCATACCTGTCAAGTTCCAATGACAATATAATATGATGGTGACAGAGAGCTGATCTGATGATGGAGACGGAAGGTGGACAACGGAACTCCTCGAGGGATAATAGTAGACTGGCCGTGTTTAGGCTCATTTTGATCAGCACACGGTTACGATCACTAATTTTATAAAAGTTTGTATTGAAAAATATATTTTCAATACAAATATTTCATTTTTTGTCATAATCTGCCGAAACTCATGGAGATAGCACAGCTTATTCTAGAGAATATTGGATGTAAGTAGGTAGTCATAGTATTATTGTAGGTCTATCCTCAGTAGGTATTACCTACTTATTATAAGCTAAATTGTTTTTTTATTTTTATATAATTATGTGCTTACAACATCGCTTTGGGTTTTTCTGTTATGGTGTTGTACTTGTTTCTTAATAAATAAAATAAAAAAATATAAATATTTTTCACATAAAACTTATGTTGGTTTGAACTTGTCTGTCCCACTTCCGTGTTCTTACTACTCTTATTGGTATATATATTTTCAGGCAGAAGATACTTGGAGATGCAACTGGTCAATAACAAGGGGTCCATCGAGAAAGCGAAGATGAAACTAGATAAGATGTGCAGCTTTAGAACTTTGTTACCCAAGTTTTTTGATGTGGAAGATATAAGGAGAGAATTTGGAGATATTCTCAGATATCAGTGAGTGTATTTTTTACCCCCGTTCAACTGTTCTATTTTAGAGATTTTCAACTGTTCTATTTTACAGATGTTCACCTGTTCTATTTTACAGATGTTCAGCTGTTCTATTTTACAGATGTTCAATTGTTCTATTTTACATATGTTCAGCTGTTCTATTTTACAGATGTTCAACTGTTCTTTTTTACAGATGTTCAACTGTTCTATTTATTGACGTCCATCTCTATCAACTGTTCTATTTTACATATGTTCAACTGTTCTATTTATTGACGTCCATCTCTATCAACTGTTCTATTTTACAGATGTTCAACTGTTCTATTTTACAGATGTTCAACTGTTATATTTATTGACGTCCATCTCTATCAACTGTTCTATTCTACAGATGTTCAACTGTTCTATTTTACAGATGTTCAACTGTTCTATTTTACAGATGTTCAACTGTTTTATTTTACAGATGTTCAACTGTTCTATTTATTGACGTCCATCTCTATCAACTTTTCTATTTTACAGATGTTCAACTGTTCTATTTTACAGATGTTCAACTGTTCTATTTTACAGATGTGCCGGAGTCCCTTCACCGAAGCTCACAGAAAAACACTACAGAGTAATCCCATACAAACTACACAAGAACGACACCTTTGAAACGATGTCTTACATGGATTTCTACAGATTATTATTTGTTGTGAGTAAACTACTGTCTTTTTTTAATTTTTCATACAACTTTAGATGACGGAGCAAGCAGATGTTAAGCGGTACCCTCTGCCTATGAACAGTGCATTATCACATAGGTCACGTCCACCAAGTACGCACCCTAAGTGGCATTGCACCCGTCACCCTCAGACATAAAGATGTAAAGTCTCATGTGCCTGTAATTTCACCGGCACCCTTACCCTTCAAACCAGAACACAGTAATGCGAGCACTGCCTTGCGGCAGAAATAGGTATGGTGGTAGTACTTCCCCGCACGATCTCTTTCACAAAACAGCTCTACTACTAACAAAACTGTACTTCTCTTCTGTTTAGGTACTTACTATTAGCTAGTATAGTATTATTTTATCTGCTATGAGGTACTTGTCACGAGGCAATATAGATAGATAGATAGATAGAACATTATCTATTGCACAACTTAATAAAAGCGGCCAAGTGCGAGTCAGACTATCCCATGAAGTGTTCCGTACCAGCAAGTAACATAATATAAAAGTTCTTGCAGTTCGTTGTAACTTTAACCGATGTTCTAATAACAGTGTATTAAAAAATAACTACTTATAAGATACTTTTCACAAGAAACGGGTAGCGATGGTAGCCTAACGGTTCAATAGTGCAACTCAGAATCCAGCGATACTGGGTTCGATCCTAGGCTCCGCACCAATGACTTTTCTAAGTTATGTGCGGATTTCCATCGCTCTGTGCTTCGGAGGGCACGTTAAGCTGTCGGTCCCGGCTGTTATTGATTAATAGCAGTCGATAAGCCATGTCAGAGGCCCTCGGGCGGCTTGACAAACTCTGACACCAGTGGCCAGCACTACCTCATACGAAACGAAACGACGACTAGAAACGGGATATTTACCATGATTCTCGAGTTTTAGGGGTTCAGCTTTTGGGGTGGGAACCCAATGATATCATAAAGACAACACTTCTAGCTCGCTTTTCAGCCCGTTGAACTGTTACGTACCTTTCACTGGAAACGAAATATTTACCATGATTTTTTACTTTTGATTGTTCATGATATTTCGGCACAGTTGCATGCGCCATGATCACGGGAGAACTAACTAAAGTCTTTGCGAGTAGATGTTATTGGCAGATATATCGATCTACCCTCTTTCTCACTCTTTTATTACGAACGATACCACTACCATCGGTTTCATTGTCACACTTCACCCCAACTCGACACACAACACTAACGGTACCCGGACGCGTTGCAGGTACCACACTTTTTTGATTCTTACACATTCTCACCACAGGCTTCCATACTCCAGATAATTGAAAACCTTCTTCTCTATTGAAATTTCTGTGCTTAGTAATCTCAAATGCCTCTTGTACTATTCTCGGTATGTTGCACGCAACTGCGCCGAAATATCGGGAACAATCAAAACTCGAAAATCCTGGTTAATATCCCGTTTCTAGTGAATATAGAATAGAATAGAATAGTGTTTATTTCATAACTTAAGGATACATTACATAGTGCTTATATAGGTACTTAAGGTTAAAACAACTAGTGATAATTAGGGTAGGCACTATGAGGTTTAGGAACCTACCTCCCGTGCTAGTTTAAAACTGTGTTACGGCGAGGTAGCTCTTAACTCCCCATGCATGCAGTTAAATTAGAGCTAATGAATGCATTAAATTAAGAAAATAATTAAAATAAACATACATAATGAAGGATAATAATAATAGATATTAACTATATTGTAATTAAATACAATAAAGTTTTAAATAAACGTACTACTAAAACCAACCTAACATAGTAAGACTAACATGCAAAATCCAAAACACCAAAAATACAAATAGACGCCAAAAGAAATTATACAGCAAACAATAACAATTTTTTTTTTTTTTTTTTTTTTTTTTTATCCAAAACTAAACAATACGACCTACAACTTTACATTATTTAATAATAACTAATAATTTTGTACATATTGATTGGTTATGTACATAATAATATTATGTACATAACCAATCAATATGTCAATTATCGCCAGTCTACTTCAGTGGAGGTGTTCAGGCTATAATCATTTCCTCAGTAAGATCGATTAATGAGCAATTTTATTTTATACATCATCATCATCATCATCAGCCTGTATCAGTCCACTGCTGGACATAGGCCTCTCCCAATGCGCGCCATTTAGACCGATTTCCAGCTCTTCCCATCCACTTTCTATCAGCCGCCTTACGCAGATCGTCGCTCCACCTCGCCAGGGGGCGCCCCACACTATTAAGACGGGGTCTCCTCTCTAGAACACGTTTACCCCAGCGGTTATCGGTTCTTCGGCATATATGGCGACGACCTCTGTGGCGAGGCGGGCGAACGTTCGCCTGGGACGCCGGAGGTTGCGGGTTCGATTCCCGCATCGGAACAAATATTTGTGCGATAGCAGATATTTGTTCAGGGTGTTCTGGGTATTTTCTATGTATAATAAAAAATATCTATCTATGTAATATATTGTATTAAGTATATCAGTTATCTAGTACCCATAACACAAGCTCTGCTTAGCTTGGGGCTAGATAATGTTGTGTGAACTGTCCAGCATTATTTATTTATTATTTATTTATTTTAGACAGTAATTTAAGTATATATTATCATTATTATATTTTGTTAACTTTCTTACACTTATCCAATATTTCCCTTCTTGTGCTCTACCTATACATCTTTTATCCGCAATACACCAAGGTTATCTGGAAGAGAATGCTTTCTAGCATTAAGTTCGCATTTGCACTTCTTTGTTTTATGCGCAATAAAGAATTTTCTATCTATCTATCTATAACCATGATAGTTTCAAATGTTACAACTGTTATGTTTCTGCAGCTATTTGAATACGCGAAGCTTCACGACTACTGCGCTGGGTACATCATTATATTCGACTACACGGAAGTGAATGTCATGGATGTGATAGCCAAACTGAACTTCATAGAGATGAAGCAATGGGTTTCCGTTCTACTGGTGAGTACCTACACCTTGAAAAGTAACAGAGAAAATGAAAGTTTTTTTTTTTTACCCCCAAGGGGAGGATTCAATTTATAACACATAAACAAGTAATTAATTTTGTAAAAATAAAAAATAAACCATTACCCCAATGAAACGGCTGAACCGATTTTGATCAAACATAGCTAAGAACACTCAGTTATTTTATCGAAATTTCAAACAAATAAAAAAAAACGAATCGGTTCATCCGTTCGGGAGTTATGATGCCACAGACAGACACACACACACACACACACACACAGACACACACAGACTCACACACAGGCACAGACACACGCAGACACAGACACACACACACACACACACACACAGACACGTCAAACTTATAACACCCCGTAGTTTTTGCGGCGGGGATTAAAAATGGATATGTATACAATTAGTTTTTCGCACCACCTGCCCGACAATGTCGAATTACATATCATGCAACCTCAACGTAAAGTAAAGAATTATCTCTTAAGAGATATAAAGTTGAATGAAACTCCCTAGGGAATAAAGTGATTTGAATTTAGAACCGCAGAAGGTGTGAAAGTAGAGCATGCTCCTCTGGGATAAATCCTGTCTTCGTCTTGGGCAGCTTGAACCTCTCGCTTCACTCAGGACTCTATATTACTCAGTCCCTCGTTAAGTTCTGGGTTCAATATGTCACTCGCGACGTAAGACACTGCTTTATTCCCATAGTACATAATGTACTATTACATAGTCTTCTTTGTAATAATTTTCAGGAAGGCCAAGGCGCGAAAGTGAAGAGTATTAACTTTGTATCGACATCAAGCGCAATACACACCCTGGTGAAGCTCGTGAAGCCCGTCCTAAGCACTAAAATGGCTGACAGGATCCACATACACAAGAACTACGAGAGCCTACACGACATAGTACCCAAGAATGTACTGCCAGTTGAGATGGCAGGAACCGAGCGATCGTTCAAAGAGTTACAAGGTACTTTTGATCTTATGTACTAGTCTGTTCAATAATAATTTAATCTGTAATTTGTTATTTGTGTAGCCCTAGTTTAAATTTATAAATTAGGTAGTAATTTGTTATATATATTTATTTTTAATTTTAATTTTAGAGATTGTTTTCCAGATTTTAAACCACCGTTCTATGTCGTGCAAATAATTCCAGTCCATCCCAAGGTTGTCTGGCAGAGATCGCTTATAGCGATAAGACCGCCCATTGTACTTCCGTGTTTAGTTTAATATTAATTTTTAATTAGCTTATTTTCTGTGTTGTGCAATAAAGTGTTTTCTATCTGTTCAAAAAAAGAAGCGTTGTGGCCAAATTAGTAGTAGTAAAGCTTTTTTGTGAAAGAGTTCGTCCAGGAAAGTACTGCCACTATACCTATTTCTGCCGCAAAGCAGTAGTGCTCGCATTGCTGTGTTCCGGTTTGAAGGAAGGGTGCCGGTGAAATTACAGGCACATGAGACTTTTCATCTTTATGTCTCAGGGTGGCAGGGACGCAGCGCAATGCCACATAGGGTGCGTCCTAGGTGGACGTGACCTATGTGAGAATGCACTGTTCATAGGCAGAGGTTACCCCTTAACATCAGGTGGGCCATCTGCTTGTTCCGTCATTCAAGTAGTATAAAAATAAAAATAAAATTAAAAATGTACTACTAGAAACTCGTCCGGCTTCGCACAGGTAGTGTCGGGATCCCCCCTTTCTCCCTTCTCCTAACCCTCGTCCCTTCCCAACCCCCACATCTATCCACACGCGATGTAAAGAAAATTTTAGGTATTTTTTTTACACCTTGGGTTTTTGGGCGAACAGCCACAACAAAACAAGTGTTTGGGCTCATTTTAATCAGCTCACTGTTCCGATCACTAATTTCATAAAAGCCTTTTCGACATAATGTATAATATTTTTGTTCTTTTTGCAGAAGACTGGCTGGATCTGCTAACTCAGAAAGACAACATGGAATACTTAAAAGATATACAGCGAGCTGGTGTTGATGAGAGGTACAAGAAAATCGACAGGATTGACGAATTTGCTGACATGGCGGGCAGTTTTGTATCTCTGAATGTTGATTAATAAGTTAACTGACATGGCAGACAGTTTTTGTTATGTTTATGAGCCAGTTTACATTTCTGTCAGTTTCTGCTTCGACAAAAAAAAAATAGTATGGACGGGCCTCACGGAACGATGGTTTTGAAGCTAACAAAGTGAGTGAGCTCACTAACTTCGCTTCAGTCGGTCTTTGTGACGGCAACGAGTGACGTAACGTATGTGTGTTGTAATACTGACTTATTTTTCACTGATGTTCTGTATACTTATGCATACTTTTTGGGGTTCCGTAGCCAAATGGCAACAAACGGAACCCTTATGGATTCGTCATGTCTGTCTGTCTGTCTGTCCGTCCGTATGTCACAGCCACCTTTTTCCGATGGGCAAGTCCGACTCGCACTTGGCCGCTTTTATTTATTTTGGTCGTAGATTTTCTGACCGGGACACGCTTGTCATCGCAATTTATTGTAATTTAGAGAAATGCTAAGAAATATTTTCTATCTAATTTAATGAAGGGATTATCAATAATATATCATTATGGAACTAACTTTATATTGATGTAATGTTTTGTTTGTAATTAAGCTTTATTCATCAAAATAAATTGTGGTAAGTTTTTTTTTTTTGTATACTACTTGAATGACGGTGCAAGCAGATGGCCCACCTGATGTTAAGCGGTAACCTCTGCCTATGAACAGTGCATTACCTCATAGGTCACGTCCACCTAGGACGCGCCCTATGTGGCATTGCACTGCGCCCGCCACCCTGAGACAAAGATGAAAAGTCTCATGTGCCTGTAATTTCACCGGCACCCATACCCTTCATACCGGATCACAGCAATGAGAGCACTACTGCTTTGCGGCAGAAATAGGTATGGTGGTAGTACTTCCCCGGACGAACTCTTTCACAAAAAAGCTCTACTACTACTAAAGCTGCCAGGTATAATTTGTGGAGATAGGCAGATGATATTTTATTTTATTTCTTAATGTGACTAATAATAGATATTCTAGTCTGTAATATGTCAACAAGGATATATGCCTGATTTATAGTATTTTATTAGTCAATTTGATGTTATTTTTTAAAGGAAATAGGACTGAGTTTAGTGGTTTTTGTTTTTCATTAAAACTATGGGGATTGATCAAAAAAACAAAAATAAAGTAGTGTTTGCAAATGTGATGGACTATGTGTCAATAAAATATGTTTTTCTATTTTTACACTTACTCTATTGTGTAAAAGTTTTTCCTATAATATTAAATTAGGCGCTTATAATATTAGATTACGTGGATAAGAATAAACGGATTATTGGAGGCAATTTGTTTTAATTTTTTAATTTTAGGTACTATAGAAACCTAGTTGTATTGCACAAGATACCAATTTGTTTAAAACATCAATAGTAGATTATGCACTATGGGAATAAAGCAGTGTCTTACGTCGCGGGCGGCATATTGAACCCTGAGCGTAACGAGGGAACTCTATAGCGAGAGTGTTATACAGAGTCCTGAGTGAAGCGAGGGGTTCATGCTGCCCAAGACGAAGACAGGCTTCATTCCAGAGGAGCATACTCTACTCACACCTTCTGCGAGACAATAAAAAATCACTGAAAACCACAGCACCAAACACCGTCTTTTGTTTCACATTCTTTGTAGGACACTCCTTGGTCTGTCTTTTTAAACGTACCTTTTTCTTTTTTCTTTGAGTCCTGCTTATGGCGGCCAGTTCGATTTTGGAACAAACCTCTTTACAATACCATATGGGCATTTTTTTACTTAAAGAGTTTTCCACGGGTTTCCACACGAATTTGACGTTCTAAATTCAAATCATTTTATTCCCTAGGGAGTTTCATACAACTTTATATCCCTTGGGAGATAATGCTTTACTTTACGTTGAGACTGCATGATATGTAATTGATTGTAATTAGCTAAACGAATGATATGTTTGTGATACTATAAATAAAAACTTGTGTGTTAGGTCATATAATTACCGGCAACAAAGTTTTCGCTATCTGAAGAAGTGTTGATGAGCTGTGAAGAGCAAAAACACGAAAAAATAATAATTTCGCGCCACAAGTGATAGCGACCACCTTAGACGAAACGCAATAGCCGACACAAGTTCCGTGTCCGCCACGCTTGGATCTACGTAGCACACTGACGCATTCACAAGCGTGTAAACGACATACAATAAAAAAACTTATCTTATCTTATCTTAAAGTTATCTTATCTTATCTTAAAGTTATCTTATCTTATCTTCCAATTGCCAAGCGAGATTTGTGGACGCTTGAAGCTTGTTTGGACGCTTGCGGAACCTTGGCAAGCATGGAAACGCACCATAGCAAATCTCGTTACGGCGCAATAGGTTCACAGCCTAGCCTCATTTGGTCTATAATGACCTTTAGAATTTTTAAGTTTTTGATATGAGTTCTTACAGTTTTCAAGAAGAAAAAAATATTCTTAATTTTGTATTGGTAATTGGTAATTGTAATTGGTAATTCTTAATTGGTATTCTTAAGCTTTTTATCTAGTGAAATCATAAATTCAATACACTATTTGAATTACTTCACTCAATAAAAAAATATATCAAAATATACCTTTTTAAAATTGAAATACCATCTTAGACTAACTTCCTACACGTTTTAGTTATAGAAATATTTGGTAACTTATTAATTATTATTTGAGTTAGTAAAGTCATCAACAAAATTTAACATAACTCCAAAGGGCATTTTTATATTATTTTTATACACACAAAAACACGGTATCAGAGCGTGCGCTCGCCTTCTTCGCTTCATAAAAATATGTTCGTTAAAACTGTTTTTTTTTTTTTATGAAATAAATAGGCTATCTAGCATACGGTCCACCTGATGTAAAGTGGTCAACGTCGCTTATAGACACCGGCAACACCGGGGGTATTGTCGATGCGCTGCCTACCCTGAAGGAATTTGTGAACATTCTTCTTGAAGCGACACAATATGTCGTAACCAAGCGGGAACACCTCAGATGGAAGCTCATTCCACAGTTTGTAGGTATGGAGAAGAAATGATCTCGAGAAACGAGTCGTACGATAAACCCAGGGATCTATGATGTGTGGATGAGCCTTGGTTGAACCTATAACGCCTTAACTAATGGCTCTGTGAGCTGTAGAGCTCTAGGGCCTGTCTTACAGTTGTTAGACGCCAAAGAGAACGGACCTTGATAGACGGCTGTCGATTAAAATCATCTTTTTTTTTATGCTACTAGAATGACGGAACAAGCAAATGGCCCACCTGACGTTAAGCTGTAACCTCTGCCTATGAACAGTGCATTACCTCATAGGTCACGTCCACCTAGGATGCGCCCTATGTGGCATTGCACTGCGCCCGCCAACCTGAGACATAAAGATGAAAAGTCTCATGTGCCTGTAATTTCACCGGCACCCTTACCCTTCAAACCGGAACACAGCACTACTGCTTTGTGGCAGAAATAGGTATGGTGGTAGTACTTCCCCGTACGAACTCTTTCACAAAAAAGCTCTACTACTACTCACAAAAAAGCTCTACTACTACTAATTCGACCTGTAAGTGACTCCTTACTAGGAAGCTAAGTAATCTATATAATTTTTAAACTTACCGTTTCCACCTCCGTCATGGCTGCCGCTGTGGCTTTCGTGGTCTTCATCCCTTCTTTCAACCCCCTCATACTCATCAAAATCCAGGGTATTCTTCACCCCTGAGCTATCCCACCTGCCGCGTTTCCAAGCTCCATAGCCGTATCTACCTCCACTATGGTCTACTTGTATGTCGCGGAAATCATTTATGGAGAGGTCAAAGTTCAGATTTTTCCCTGAAAATAAGAGAAAGTTTTTTAGATAAATATATTTTTCAATACAAGCTTTTATAAAATTAGTGATCGTAATCGTGTGCTGATCGAAATGAGCCTAAACACGGCCAGTCTACTATTATACATCGAGGAGTTCCGTTGTCCACCTTCCGTCTCCATCATCAGATCAGCTCGCTGTCACCATCATATTGTATTGTCATCGGAACTTGACAGGTATGCCAAATTTCAGCTCAACCAGTTGAGGATAACTGCTTTAAAATTCAGTTGCAAGATTCCACCCGGACATACATTGCAAGTGACAAGGGTAATAAGGGTAGGGTGTAATTAGGGTGACAACGAGCTGATGTCATGATGGAGACGGAAGGTGGACAACGGAACTCCTCGAGGGATAAGATTAGTTCTTGATTCGTTGATAGTCAAACCTATATCACTTTCTAGTGTCAAATTAAGGTTTGCCTGCTGTTGGTCGGTCGAAAGCTAATAAAAGCATTGCAGGTCTCCGGTCGAAAGTCAATCGCCAATGGTTGATGGTAATCTCATCATCCGGAGGCCAGTAATGCTCTAAGTAATTTAATGATAGTAATTTAAAAATAGTAGTAGTAGTAGTGAAATGCGACATGCGACATTCACCCCACTTGTTGCATCCGTTGATGGAGTCTTCGCTCCACAAATGTCTACCTTTGTTAAACATCTTGGAGTTGCAATCGCTGACCGCTGGAGTAGGTTCTTAAGTGTAGTGTTGGGTTGGCTAAGGTCAAGAATCTTCACCTCAATAATCCGTGGCACTAGCATGTGTATTCGCGGCACAAGGCATACATTTAAGCCAATAGCCAAGTTATTCGGTGTCGATGATGGTGCAGCCCTACCTCACAATGAACACTAGTAACTGATTTTGTTAATTGTGTATTCTGATACCATAACCGCTGTAATAACTACCTACATGACATTACTGTGAAATAAAAAAAAAGAATTAAAAAAAAAAGTAAAATGATAGTAATTTCGATAGTAGTTTAGCTACGATTGTGCTTTTATGGTTTTTACCGTGTGTTCTTGATTCAAACACATTCATAGCCAAACTAATGATATTTATGTAATAGTATAAATTAAAGCTTGTCATGTAATTACCGGCAACATATTTTTCGCTATCTTAAGAAGTGATGAGCGAAAAACACGAAAAAAAAACAATTTCGCGCCACTAGCAAAAGCAACTACCTTAAGGGTACTCTTGACCTGTCCTTTTTCCAGAACGTCTCCGATCTGGTCTCTCCTTCCCACTGTCCCATTCACGCTCGTCATAAGTACCCGTTTCGACAAACTACCTTTCTTAAACTACTGTCCATCCTTTCTAAATGCCCAAACCACAGACAAAATAATACTATAGCCCAAACCATCTAAGCATACCTTTCTCAATATCTTACCTAAGGAATGATAGTTGAAGCCATGACTCTTTCTCGAGTCAAAGTAAGGTTTGACTGGTGTTGGTCGGTCGATAGTCAGTCCCCAATGGTCGATAGACTTGTGATAGTCATTGCTGTCCTTGTAGTATTGGCCTCCGTAGTTGCCGCCGTATTGGCCCCAGCTGCTATTGTCTTCGTCGTCTGTAGTTCGGGATTGTCCTGGAAAAAACAATAATATTTTGAGCTCCAGGGTTTGTCACACTGGCTGGATGCGTTCTGCGGAACAGCATTTAGTAGTTTTTTTGTGAAAGAGTTCGTCCAGGGAAGTACTACCACCATACCTATTTCTGCCCCAAAGCAGTACTGCTCGCATTGCTGTTTTCCTGTTTGAAGGGTGTGGTTGCCGGTGAAAGTAAAGGCACATGAGACTTTTCATCTTTATGTCTCAGGGTGGTGGGCGCAGTGCAATGCCACATAGGGCGCGTCCTAGGTGGACCTAACCTATGTGATAATGCACTGTTCTAACGTCTCCGCTCTGGAAGTTTCTTGTGGGGAGAGTGATTAATGAAGGAAGTTATTTCCTTCATTAATCGTTCTTTGCACATTTGCTGCATTTGCATTTGCAGTCAGCTATTTTGCTAATTTTATTTAAATTTATAAGATTGTGCATGCATTAGGTTTATTATCACTGATCACTGAGCTGAAATAAATGATTATTTATTTTATTTTATAGGCAAATGGTACCGCTTATCATCAGGTGGGCCAACTGCTTGTACCGTCATTTTAAGTAATATAAAAAAAACTGCTGACGCAGCCCGCATCATGTATGAACAACGTTGTCGGTTGACCGCCCGTCGCACCAGTATAGTGCGCGTCATGTAAAAAGAACGCTGGCGGTCATCAAGCTTCTACAGGCGTTCCAGCGTTCTTTTTACATGACGCGTACTATAATTATACATTATTTGTAGTAAACTAGGTAGGCACTCATTCAATGCATAGGTATACATCTCTTAAATAAGTAGAAAAGTAAGTAATCTCTTAAAAAGAACGCTGGAACGCCTGAAGAAGCTTGACCGCCAGCGTTCTTTTTACATGACGCGTACTATAATTGTACATTAATTGTAGTAAACTAGGAAGGCACTCATTCAATGCATAGGTATACATCTCTTAAATAAGTAGAAAAGTAAGTAATCTCTTAAAATGAACGCTGGAACGCCTGAAGAAGCTTGAACGCCAGCGTTCTTTTTACATGACGCGTACTATAATTGTACATTAATTGTAGTAAACTAGGAAGGCACTCATTCAATGCAAAGGTATACATCTCTTAAATAAGTAGAAAAGTAAGTAATCTCTTAAAAAGAACGCTGGAACGCCTGAAGAAGCTTGACCGCTAGCGTTCTTTTTACATGACGCGCATTATATGTGTTCTTAGCTTATGCTCGCACGGTCAGATCGCATTCTATCCACACTACATTAATCTTATGCTAATTAGCGTTAAGTTCGCCCATGTACTGCTTTTTTTGTCCTGAACAATAAAGAATTTTCTATCTATCTATCTATCTAATCTACGCTAATATTAAAAAGAGGAAAGATTTGTATTTTTGTGTGTGTGTGTGTATGTTTGTAATGAATAAACTCAAAAACTAAAGTGCCGATTACAAAAATTATTTCACCATTGGAAAGGTACATTCACCCTGAGTGACATAGGCTACTAGGGGGGGGGGGGGGGGTAGGAGGGGGGGCTGTTTCATGAAACTACCTGTGTACCAGGGTGTTCTGGGTATTTTCTATGTATCATACAAAATATCTATGTAATATATTGTATTAAGTATATCACTTATTCTGCTTAGCTTGGGGCTAGATAATGTTGTGTGAACTGTCCAGCGTTATTAACTTATTTATTTATTGTACTACTTACAAGAATAACGAATAAAAACACTTACCAATCTGATAAGGCACAAAATGGTCTTCATATCTTCGGTTCCCCCCTCTGTACTGATGAGAGGAACTCCTCCTATCTTCAAATGAGTATCTGTTTCTATCATATCCTCCCCCCCAATCATGTCTGTCCCTCCAACCACTCTGGTCTACTCTATTCGGTCTATGGTCTACTCTATCTGGCCTGTGGCCTGCTATATGACCTCCATGGTCTATTCTATCAGGTTTAGAGGATAAAAAACCAGAATGTAGTAACCCCTGTCCTCGTAGTGTCTCGGGGCAGTTAGGTTCCAGGCTATTTCGGTCGACCTCGTAGAAATCGTAGTTTTTATCGTCAACGAAATCCCGTTGCTGGTCAAAAGCTTCGATGGGCTTGGTCATGAGCTCGCAAAGGCCTTTGCCGCGGAAGGATTGGTCGAGTCTGGAAAAGACAAAATGATAATCAAAATTAACAAGTAATTAATATTGTAAAAATTAAAAAAACCCTCAATGCAATGAAACGGCTGAGCCGATTTTGATCAAACATAGCTAAGAACAATCCCGACAAATGCATCATTCAAACAAACAAAAAAAGAAGTTAATCCGTTCGGGAGCTACGATGCCACAGACAGACACACACACAGACACGTCAAACTTATAACACCACGTCGTTTTTGAGTCGGGGGTTAATAAATCGAATAATACGGGATCCTGATCCTATGGGATGATTGATTAGCAGTGGAGTTTTTTTTTGTGAAAGAGTTCATCCGGGGAAGTGCAACCACCATACTTATTTATTATACTTGTTGCTGAAAATATCGAAATCGCTATCTACATCTACACTAATATTATAAAGAGGAAAGATTTGTATTTGTGTGTGTGTGTATGTTTGTAATGAATAAACTCAAAAACTACTGTGCCGATTAAAAAATTATTTCACCATTGGAAAGCTACATTCACCCTGAGTGACATAGGCTACCAGAGGCGGAGAGTAGGAGGGGGGGGCTGTTTTTTATCCTGAAACTACCCGTGCGAAGCCGGGACGAGTCGCTAGTATATTATATATGTGCCTATAATATTTGAGGAGTTCCCTCAATTCCTCATGGATCCCATCATCAGAACCAGATTTTGATGAAAATGGGACCAATCTGGAAGTATATCGTGTCAACCTGGATCCGGCGGAAGATCATCGTTGTGTAACCATACGCAACATCATGCTGAGTCGGACTCCTATTTGTGACGTCACTGCGTGGATGGCACTGACATTCAATTAACTGTAGTTAACGAGTTAACTTCGATAAATTATACAGTAGTTAAGTAAGATGGTCAATAATGTCAAAAATGTTAGTCAACAATGGTCAAACATAAAAATAATTATTATATTAAGTGCCTACTTTATATACCTAATTGATGTATAGACTCAAGGTAGCACCATCTCAAACCTTTGTGGTTTTTAGATGCTATTGATGGCAAACATGTATGTAAAAAGATTTTATATGGTAGAATAAATAAAATAAAAAAAGATATAAGTACTTAGTTTTTGCCTTTTATGTTTTATCTTTTTATTTTTTATTTTATTCGTTGAGTGTCATTTCTTCTATAGGTACATGTGTGCCGATCCAAATAAAGAATTTTTCGTACCTTCTTTCTTCTTTTTCAACTAAAAAAAAAACCGAAATCTTTTCACAAATGACGGAAATAGGAGAGAACAAACATTATTAAAAAAGAAATTGAGAATACCTGCCTTTTTATTGAAGCCGGTTAAAAAATGAATTGGTTTGTGGATGGATGATGAGGGGTGGAGTGATTGCCTTACTATCTCGAATCCCGACACAATGCGTGCAAAGCCGTGGGCAAAAGGCTAGTAGAGAATATTAATCTATATATATAAAACAAAGTCGTGTTAGTTACACCACTTATAACTCAAGAACGGCTGTCGCTGAACCGATTTGGCTGAAAATTGGTAGGGTGGTAGCTTAGAACCAGGAGATTGACATAGGGGGAGGGGCAGGAGGGGGGGGGGGGGGAGGTTTACCAGGGGCTACCCGTGCGAAGCCGGGGCGAGTCGCTAGTGTGTAGTAAACACAATCCAACAAACTATAGGTACAATAGGCGACACATTAAAACCGTGAATGGACCCCATGCATGACCTTGCAATCAGCATCACTATCCAATTACGCCGCGTAATATTTAGGTCACAGTGCCACACAAACTCTCATCATCATTTATGCAAATTAAGTTCGGTTTGTTAGTACCAGGGCTGGATTATGGTGATTCATTTTAACCATTTAATGTTATTATAGCTCTAAAGCCCAATTGTCTTATTAATTTTATAGGTACACTGCAAGCTGACCGAATCGAGACTGTATTGCGAATTGACTGAAAAATTGATATTCTGCTCCCTCATAACAACAATATAATCTACCTTTGATTCTTGCGCACATTATATTAGAGCAGCATGGTGCTATATAATAATTGTAGAGTGAAAGAGAGAACTCTCAGCACTTTGAAACATTCAAGTTACAATCACATTTCGATAGAATCTCATTCCGCGTTGTATTGTCAGGTAAGCAGAATAGTATTTTTGACATTTGTGGCATCGACACTAGATCATAACATGATCCGAACTTTAAGGCGCAGCTGATTGGTCTTATTTGGAGGCTTTCTATATAGAGTCTATATGGTCAAGTCTCCCGGAATAACACAGGCACATTTTTATACCGATATTCCCACGGGATCAAGACTATGCGAGTAACACCGCGGGGCGGTGCTAGTATACAATAAATATCAAAGTTACGATGTTTGGATGTTTGTTACTCAATCATGCCAATACGGCTGAACCAATTTCTATGAGATTTGATAACAGTAGAGTAGATAGTTATCTGGATGGAGATATAGGCTAGTTTTTATCCTGATAAAACGCGAGCGAAATCGTGGGTGGACAATAATAAACTATATTTTACAATTCATCTTTCAAACCAATACATACAGACCTTGCAGAAAACAGCATTCCGGCAATTTCGACAATAACATTAAAACGTGTGAAATTCCCCATCTGATAGTATTTGTTATTATTTACAACATGCCCTCATGTGAATTCCTTCACTATGTAATTACCCACTAAAAATACTTCCGCTGAGTACACCCCTGGCTATCAGCGGAACGCAAGGTGATCGGACAATGCTGATGGCATGGCGTGATATAGGCGAGGTTAGACCCTCTGGATTTAGGAGATACTTGTTTACACTGTACCAAACTGCAGCCTTTGAGAGTAGAACACGGTAAAAAAAACTGCCTTCCAAGTGTGGTGATTGGTAAAACCCGTCATTGGGGACGCCTCGACCAGAAGTAGACGTCTTTATTTTTTACTAATTGGTTGACGGAACAAACAGATTGCCTGATGTTAAGCGGTAACCTCTGCCTTTAATAACGCATTACCACATAGGTCAAGTCCACCTAGGACGCGCCTTGTGTGGCATCGCACTGCACCCGTAATTCATGTGCCTGTAATTTCAACGGCAGCCGTACCTCTCAAACCGGAATGTAATAGGTACAGGCAAATTTTTATTTTTTATTTTTTTGCCTTTACTAACACAGCAATGCTAGTACTCATCGAGCACAGGTTCTGTATCCATGATCGAAGCTAGCACTAGGTACTGCTTTGCGACAGAAATATGTATGGAGCTAGTACTTCCCTGGATGAACTCTTTCACAAAAAAGCTTACTACTAAAACTACTACTAGGTCTATTATCGCCTTAACACATATATTTGGCAATAACGAAATAAAACACTTTTAATAGACGTAATTCGTAGTAAATATGAACCTGTAGAAACAATCCCACGATCAGTTCACACTATTGTCTAGTTTCCTGATCATACTCTACCCGTAGCTTGTACGGCTATTTGTACCAGCTGTTGATGGAGACACAATAACCTTAGGCTTTGTCAGATATTTATTTGATACTAGCGACTCGCCCCGGCTTCGCACGGGTAGCCCCCGGTGAACCCCCCTGTAATGTCGTACTCCCAATGTAAGTAAGTAGCTCCTGGTTCTCCTTTTAAGCAGCTTATGGCAGACCAACACTGTTCACCACGTTAAAGAACACTCCCGTCTGGGCAGCTATTCCACAATGCCCCACAGACTAACGTATATCTCCTGCTACACCGTCTTACCGAGAAACATGGCACCGGACGGCTTAATCATTCCGCCCAGACCTACACTGAATATAGTACATACACTACACCCCCCCCCCTCCTACCCTACCCCCTATGTCAATCTCCTGGTTCTAAGCTACTTCCCCACCAATTTTCAGCAAAATCGGTTCACCCGTTCTTGAGTTATAAGTGGTGTAACAAACACGACTTTGTTTTATATATACAGGATGGGGCAAATTTTTGGCCCCTTAAGGGTAGCAACCTTTTCTTTTGTAGGTAGAAGACTTTGTCCTTAGGAACCTTCTGTTTTATTTTGAAGAAAAAAATATTGCCATTTTTAGATTTTTGAAAAAAAGTACGGTTCACCCAAATAATTACATTTGTCAAAAAAAACAAGTTGGTCTTAATCGACTTTATTTCCAACCAGGAACACTTTTCCCAAAATAACATACCAAATCAAATCGTAAGTTTTGGCAATAATTCAAAAAAAACATTCCCATACATTTTTCTAAGAAGCGCCATTCGCCGTAACAAAGTCATGCATACCATGTATGCATGACTACTGTATCCGATGTAGATCTGCTCGCTTCAGTGAACTGGCTACGTTTCGGTGACCTCTTTGAGGAAACCGAGGGTTTTGTCTGTGCGATTACGGATGAGGTTATCAAGACGAACAACTATCGAAAGTACATCATGAAGGATGGGACGGTTGATATCTGTAGAGCATGTCACCGTCCCGGAGAGTCCCTCAGACATGTGCTTTCGGGTTGTTCGCATCTTGCTAACTCAGAGTACCTGCACAGACACAACCAAGTAGCCAGGATCATCCACCAGCAACTTGCTCTCCGATATGGCCTCTTCGGACCTGAGGTGCCGTACTATAAGTACGTGCTTCAGCCGGTTCTTGAAAATGGCCGTGCCACGCTCTACTGGGACCGGTCTATCATCACGGACAGGACTATTGAATGAATGAATGAATGAATGAATGAATGAATGAATGAATGAATTATTTATTTGCTTAGAATGTAGGTATTAGTAGTAAAAACATAGATGGTAGGTATATATAAATTGAAGTTCCCAGTACATTCTGCCGTTAAGCGTGCAAAATTAAATCTTGGAAAAAAAAAAAAAAAAAAAAAATGTTGCCAATAAGCCTGATATCGTGGTGGTAGATCGGTCGGAACGCCGGGCAATACTTGTTGATGTCACTATCCCGCATGATGCTAATCTCGTGAAGGCCGAGAAAGACAAGTTAAGCAAGTACCTTGACTTGGCTTACGAGATTACCGCCATGTGGGAAGTGGATTCAACAATTATCGTCCCGATAGTCGTTTCAGTAAATGGACTGATAGCGAAGAGCTTCGACCAATATCTTAAGAAGCTCTCGCTAAATGGTTGGATCAAGGGTCAGATCCAGAAGGCGGTACTCCTGGACTCGGCACGCATAGTCAGGAGGTTCCTCTCTCTGCAGCCCTAGCCCCTGACCGTTTGGGCCTCGCTCCGCGGTCGGTGGTTCCCCGTTTAGATTTATATTTTTTACTATAATGTTTGTTATACTATTTATTTTTTGTAGATAGTATTCCTTTATAGTGAAAAATATATATTTTTTTACGAGATTTAGAATAAATAAGTGAGATAATAATAATAAAATAAACATTTATTTTCTCCAACAAAAAGGTCTTTTAAACAATAAATAATAACTCTGTAGGGTAGACAGACTTTAGACCTGTTTTGTGAGAGACTGGTGCCTGAGATAGGTTTGTGAAACCTGTATTACAGGTCACCAGTGCTCTCACTCCACGGATTGTATAAGTCACCATGCCTTGTTATAGGTTGCCTTCTAACTACAAAAGAAAAGGTAGCTACCCTTAAGGGGCCAAAAAATTGCCCCAACCTGTATATGTAGATTTGCAAGTGAACGAATTAATCTTTTATCAAGTAAGTAATGGAGCGCTCTTAGAATCCTAAGAGTCTACTAACTACGTGCGTGTGGTTCGAAAAGTTAGAAGTACAACGTCGTTCAAGTTCCTAGAAACGGGAGGTCAACAATGGATTTTATACTGGTTTAATTTAATAGAGTACAAGTTTCGAAATTCTTCAATTTTAGACTTTTCCCAGTATTTGTGTCATAAAAGCTACAAACATGTTTTGGTTTTTTACATTTTCGATTGACCCTAATATCAAAAACTACAGAAGTTAAAAAATTATAACAATAGTTTTGAATTGTCAAAGCGAGGGGCTTTCATATGACACCCCATTTGATCTGATATACTCACCTTTTTTTTTATACCCTCTTGTACCCCATCTCAACAACCCCCATTGTACCAACACTATCCCAATCAAATTTCATGAAGATCGGATTAACAGTTCGGAAGTTATGCTCGGACAAACATACATACATACTACTAGTTTATTCTATGGCCAAATTGGTAAAGGCATCGCCGATCACAGGCGAGGTTGCGGGTTCGAGTCCCGCTGGAACGAATTTTTTAGGTTACATTTAAATTTAATATTGATGTGGTACTAAACACTATTCAACAATATTGATTTTATTTATCTTATTCTTTTCCCAATAATATGCTCTATTTTAATAAACAATCGAATCTACCCAAAAGTTGAGGTAACTTTGGGTTTTTTTCAATCGAATAAACATTTTAGACCGAGCAGTAGACCGAGCAGTAGACCGCAACGCTCAACTTACCGGTAGTTGAAGCTTTCGCAGGGAAATCTCTTCTCCAAGGCGCATTCTCTCCTGCAGTCTTCGAGTCGTTCGCAAGGCACCACTTTACGTACGAAGCTTCTGAGCGCTCGTCTCCCGGCGAGGACCCGGCGGTAGCATGCTGGAAGGAAACCGGGTATTTGAGGATTCACGATGGCTACATTTTTTTTGTTATCGTTCGTAGTAGAGCTTTTTTGTGAGATAGTTCGTCCGGGGAAGTACTACCACCATATCTATTTTTGCCGCAAAGCAGTAATGCTCGCATTGCTGTATTCCGGTTTGAAGGGTATGGTTGCCGGTGTAATTACATGCACATGAGCCTTTTCATCTTTATGTCTCAGGGTGGCGGGCGCAGTGCAATGCCACATAGGGTGCGTCCTAGGTGGACGTGACCTATGTGGTAATGCACTGTTCATGGGCAGATGGTACCGCTTAACATCAGGTGGACCATCTGCTTGTTTCGTAATTCCAAGTAGTATAAAAATAAATAAAATAAAAAAACAAAGGTGGATAATCGATGGGCTTTTCTCAACTGCATTAGAAACATCAACTCACGCAACAATTATAAAAAGTGGCCAAATGCGTGCCGGATCCTTTGTGTTTATCTACCTAGAATTATTTATTGTTATGACATAAAACCAGTGCTGCCAACAATCATTTTGAAATTCCGCCATATTCATTACGAAATTCTGTTAAAAATCAGTTAAACCTCGCATTTTTCTCTACATTTTTTTTTATTTAAAAATTAGAAGAAAGTTGTAGGTTCGTTAAAACAATCTTGTTTTAAAAAGAATCTAATTCTATATTATCTAAATTATAGTCACTATATAGAGTCTCAATCATTCCGGATGCAGTAGAAGTTGCCGGCTACAACTTACAAGGCTTATTTAAATAAAACCTGTTGCTACTAAAAATAATTAGTCCGCAGCAGCAACTACGCCATACTGCGCGTTGTGGCCCATAGGGTTGATTGTCCTATACTGGGCCATTTGGTTAGGCTTCATATTGTTTAATTGTGTTTTTATTTGTATTTTAATGTGTTAATTTTTTGTGTGCGCGTCCTGATTGCCTGTTTTATGATTATGTGTACTAGTTTTTAAATATGGACATTGTCAGAATTAAAATAAATAATAATAATCATAATAAAAAATCCATAGCCGTCAAAATACGATTTCATCCGCTTCTTCATACCCTAATCCGCTAGATATGACGGGAAATCCGTTATGTTGGCAACGCTGCATGTTTATGTTACCAATAGATAACTTGAACTTGTGTGTTGTGGTACCATGGTACTCGTAGTTCCTGATACCCACGACACGGGGGATCCTAGTGTGGGATCTGGACTATGTATGTATGTTGGCGTTAGGTTTTTTTTTTTTTTGACATTGATATTCTTTTGTTTGACCACGATTTCACCTGTTGGTAAGTGACGATGTTAGTTTTTCCTTCACAGTATAAGGGCACGTAATATTGCGCACCTTTATTCTTCGAGTGGTAAAATCCATTGGTACACGACTGGTATTGGAACCCACGACCTATGATCGAAAGTCGGGGTCCCTCCCACTACACCATCAGTGCCTTTATATGATGCACTTAAAGTCATATTATTCGAGTAAGTAGGTCATATCTATTCATATCCTCCGCGGATTCATCTGAAGGTTATTTTTTGTCCGTCCGTTTGTCAGAGCTGAGTTATTACAGTATTGTACCACAAATAAAATAATACTATACATTGTACGCAGAAATGTGGATAAAAACATTGTATTTGGACTTCTTTTGATAGCGAAAGTTGATTTCGCGAGAACTAGGAGACTTAACACACTTGTTTTAATTGATAGTATCTCATAAATATCATCAGTTTAGCTACGATACCACTAAACACATTTTTAGTGTTTTTTTGTTTTGTTTTGGGGTATCGCAGCTAAACTGATGATATATAGGAGATACTATCAATTAAAACAAGTGTGTTAAGTTTTTTTTTTTTTTTTATACCACTTGGATGACGGAACAAGCAAGAGGCCCACCTGATGTTAAGCGGTAACCTCTGCCTATGAACAGTGCATTACCTCAAAGGTCACGTCCACCTAGGACGCACCCTATGTGGCATTGCACTGCGCCCGCAACCCTGAGACATAAAGATGTAATTTCACCGGCACCCTTACCCTTCAAACCGGAACACAGCAATGCGAGCACTACTGCTTTGCGGCAGAAATAGGTATGGTGGTAGTACTTCCCCGGACGAACTCTTTCACAAAAAAGCTCTACTACTACTAAGTTTCCTAGTTCTCGCGAATTCTGGCTAAAACTTATTTTTTTTGACAAAGAAAACGGTCCCTAGCCCTTTTTCAGGAAAATTTCAGGTCCCACTGCAACACGTGTCTTCCAATTTTATTTGAGGTATCTCCATGTAAAATTTCAGGGTACTACCAATACTACCAGCGGTTTCCGTTTTTTTTACGATTTTTCATTCTTTCATTTTTTAAATACAGAGCATTTTTATGAACCCCTTAGGAAGCGAATTTTCAACTTTCTTTCTTAGTACAACATATACTACTATTTATTCTGTGGTACAACCCCACGCATCGAGACAAATACTACCCTCCAAATTTCAAGACTCTACGTACGACCAGCAGTTTGGGCTGTGCCACATTACTAGGTACGTAAGCTGTGCGTTGTCAGTCAGCCAGTCAGTCAGTCAGGACATTGCCTTTTATTAATGAGATGAGATTGAAAAATGAAAAATAAGTAAATAAATATTTAAAAGATACATGGGACCACTTCAGGATCATTCCCTGTAAGCGGAGGCCTGCAATGCGTTCTGACGCATAATGACCAACACGCTTTTTGATTAATTTTTAACACGCTTTTATTAGCTTGGGTTGTATCTATGTATGTATGTATGTATGTATGTAACTGAATCTTTGAGCATAATTTTCACCAATTTCCAGAAGTCTGATTAATTTGAAACTTTGTATAGAGAGAGAGAGAGAGAGAGAGAGAGAAAGAGAGAGAGAAAGAGAGAGATATAAATCGAACTAAAAAATTAAATATAAATAATATTTAAAAAAAATAAAAAAAACACGCTTTTTTAGCTAACCGAACTAAAAAATAGAAAATAATTTTCAATTTCAAAGAGTTTATATCACAGTAGTAGAAGATCGAACAATCAATCAGTTTTTTTTTTTTTTAAAAGCGTGGGTAGCATTTTACTACTTTTCATAACTCTCCTCTCATAGATAGTTGCTAACAGAATGATTGTTACATTTACATTATCAAGCACCGCACGCTTTTAAAAAAAAAACTGATTGATTGTTCGATCTTCTACTACTGCAATATAAACTCTTTGACATTGAAAATTATTTTCTATTTTTTAGTTCGGTTAGCTATAAAAGCGTGTTTTTTTAATTTTTTTAAAATATTATTTATAAATACGCATCTTGACATTTACGCAATATGTGCAATACGCATATTGACATATACCTACGCAAAATGAGCAACACGCATTTTGACATATACCTACGCAAAATGAGCAACACGCATTTTGACATATACCTACGGAAAATGAGCAACACGCATTTTGACATATACCTACGCAAAATGAGCAACACGCATTTTGACATATACCTACGCAAAATGAGCAACACGCATTTTGACATATACCTACGCAAAATGAGCAACACGCATTTTGACATATACCTACGCAAAATGAGCAACACGCATTTTGACATATACCTACGCAAAATGAGCAACACGCATTTTGACATATACCTACGCAAAATGAGCAACACGCATTTTGACATATACCTACGCAAAATGAGCAACACGCATTTTGACATATACCTACGCAAAATGAGCAACACGCATTTTGACATATACCTACGCAAAATGAGCAACACGCATTTTGACATATACCTACGCAAAATGAGCAACACGCATTTTGACATATACCTACGCAAAATGAGCAACACGCATTTTGACATATACCTACGCAAAATGAGCAACACGCATTTTGACATATACCTACGGAAAATGTGCATAACGCCATGCTCTAAGCCTGTAAGGAACATTCCGAATAAATAGTTGAAAGGTACATACTTGGAGCATTTTCCACCAAAATCACTCGTGATCCGATCCCGACTTGCACACACATAAACAGCAAGATCACACACACATGCATTTTCACTGTTCAGATACCATCACTTTTGTTCATTTTAACGCTTTTTGCAAAATTATGAGAGCCAACTGTTTTGTTTTTTATACACTATCATAATCGAATTAGCAAAACAGATTTGTAGGTCCTTGCCATATTTGAACACTTTTCAATCAAACGCACTTACGATTTCAGTCACAAATTATTTCACACGCGGCAATAAATACTAGAACTAACCAATTTATTTTTAAAATTCGTCTAACATTTTATTTTTAGCCATTTCTACATGTACTACATGTATGTGTTTCAAGTTTTAATTTTCAAATTTCGAACGACATTTAATTCGTGAATTGAAATTTTCTGTCAGCGCTATCATTGACTCCACAAATCAATGTTTATTATTGTTATTTTATATATTGTTGGTGTTATTTAGTGTTAAAATCACAGTTTGTAGGTCAGCGAGGTCGCGTGTCATATAGAGACTGAATAGTAGCATTTTCCGACATAAGTTTATATGTGAATGGGAAACTGCGCGTGGCTTAATGTGGATACGATCAAAGAACGATTTAAATCTTTGGATACGATTATATTAGAAGAGGGCTAAGGGCCGATTGTACGTTCGTCACTATCCCAATCTGAAATAGCTTCAAAACCAAAATACATAAAATGTGGTATACTTTGGATAAAGATCAATGTCAGAAAAATAAAACGTGGTAATAAATCAGAATCCTGAGTTCTTTTTTTAACTTTTATTGACTACGATCTCACCTGTTATAAAGTGACGATGTGGCCGAAGATGGAGCACAAAGGTCTAGAAGGCACCTATTCATTCTAGCCTTGAAGAGACCCAGATTATAGTTTTCAGGAAAGACAGACGACGGTAGCGTATTCCACTCCTTAGCAGTTAGCATTATAAAGGTAGGACTGAACCGTTTAGTACGAATAGAGGGTATACTAATGAGGTAAGGATGGTACCGAGCCGTGCGCCTGCTCGTCCTATGATGAAAAGGAGATGGTGGGATCAGATCGTGTAGCTCCTGGGCACATTCCCCGAAATGTAACCTATAGAACATCGAAAAGCTTGCAACCTTACGGCGGTGCTCGAGACTCTGGATCTTAGACCCCGCCATAAGTTGCTCACCTATAAGCCTGCAAGCTCTGCGTTCGATCGAGTCCAAGGCAGCAAGCTGCTGTTTGGCCGAGCCATCCCAAACATGGCAGCAGTACTCCATACCAGCCCGGACTTGAGCTTTATATAGAAACAGAAGCTGTCCTGGCGTGAAGTAACGCTTTACCTTATTCAGGATGCCTAGCTTTATGGCACCTGTTTTTGCCTTAGACTCGATGTAGGAGCCAAATCAGACAAAGAGCAGAGTAATAGAGTAGTAGTTTTAGTAGTAGTAGAGCTTTTTTGTGAAAGAGTTCGTCCGAGTTAAGTACTACCACCATACCTATTTCTGCCACAAAGCAGTAGTGCTCGCATTGCTGTGTTCCGGTTTGAAGGGTAAGGGTGCCGGTGAAATTACAGGCACATGAGACTTTTCATCTTTATGCCTCAGTGTGGCGGGCACAGTGCAATGCCACATAGGGTGCGTCCTAGGTGGACGTGACCTATGAGGTAATGCACTGTTCATAGGCAGAGGTTACCGCTTAACATCAGGAGGGCCATCTGCTTGATGCGTCATTAAAGAAGTATAAAAAAAAAAAACTCACTTCCGTACAGAAAATATACATGGGTTAACTAAGGCTGCGTCCCAGTAGGCAAAATGTTCGCTGCCCACTGAGAACTGTGAACACTCCATTTCAAATATAAAGGGCGTACTAAACCGATACGCCACTAAATCAGTCGGCGACGAACAGTTTGCCTACTGGGGACGTAGCCTAAATAGGGCCCCATTACACACAATAATATCGCACGGTCGTATCCACACCATTCCAACGCTCAGCTGATTACACTGATAACGTCGGCACTCGGTCTATTGTCTCTCGAAAAAGGATTTATTTAACGCAAATACCTAATATATCCGACCATTGTGAGTGCAGTGAACGTACCTTTATAGGAAGCCGTTTCTAAAACACTAAATCATGGTAATTTTACTAACCCCTGGCGCAAACAAAGGGGTGTTATAACCCCCCTATGGTTGCGCCAACCCCAAACCGAAATCTTCATACAATAAAAACGCCTCGCGCCGCACGGAAAACCAGTTTTTATTGAATATCTCGTAAAATATAGATAATTTTACAGAACCCCTACAGTAATTCATCTAATTTCATCTTTTTTTTGTTTTTTTTTTTCCGTTTTTTTTATGCTCCATTTTAATAAACAATAAAATCTAGCCAAAAGAAAGGTAACTTTGGGTTTATTTCTATAGAGAAAATATTGTCCTATCGTGTGTAGATCCATGCATATTTATAATTTGAATATTGTAATTGATTTAGTCTGTTAAAAATATAATCTAAGATTGGTAATTTTGCGTGAATGACGGAGCAAGCAGATGGCCCACCCTTTGCCTTGAGCAACGCATAACCTCGTAGGTCACGTCCACCTAGGACGCACCTTATGTGGCATTGCGCTGCGCCCGCCACCCTGAGACATAAAGATCAAAAGTCTCATGTGCCTGTAATTTCACCGGCACCCATACCCTTCAAACCGGAACACAGCAATGCGAGCACAATTGCTTTGCGGCAGAAATAAGTATGGTTGTAGTACTTCCCCGGACGAACTCTTTCACACAAAAAGCTCTACTACTAACAACCCTAGTATACTCTTGACTTGCGAGAGTGACAAAACCCAAACGTGACAAAGTTTAAAATAAAAAATGGCCACACTATTGCCTGATGGCTGATCTAATGGCGCGGATGCTGCGAGGTTAAATCTGTTAGTTTACAAAGCCGCTGGTCTTTTGTTTTAAGATATGGCCAAGTGTGCGTCGTTCAGAAAGTTTTATAGGGTTCCTGTTGAGATTTACTGAGGCGATAATAAATTGCAAACTGCAATTGAGACCTCTCTTTACAAGCCAATTTCTCATAAACGGATAAGCCTATTTCCCGGAGGGCTAGGCACAGACCACGGATTTCCACGCTAAGATACATACATACTCGTCGGTTAACTCGGTCGGTCGGTCGGTCGTCGGTACTCTTGTCCTAGCCTTTTTCCAGAACGTCTCCGATCTGATCTGAATACGTTCGCCGAGGTCTCCCCTTCCCACTGTCCCATTCACGCTCGTCTTATGTACCCCTTTCAATCTACTATCGTCCATCCTTTCTAAATGCCCAAACCATCTAAGCATACCTTTCTCAATCCTAGTCACTACGTCTTCTTTAATTTCACAACGCTCTCTTATCACACTATTCCTCATTCTATCTCTCAAAGTCACACCACACATACTTCTCAAAGCTCTCATCTCCACTGCATTTATTCTACTTTCATATTTCTTACGGTTGAAATCAGTTCAGTACTAATAGACCGGTAATTATATGACCTAACACACATGTTTCAATTTATAGTATCACATAAATATCATAAGTTTGGCTATGAATGTGCTTGAAACAAAAAAACACAACTCTACGAAAAATCTCGTATGACAAATCTCACATGAAAAATATCTAATGAAAAATCTCTTATTAATGAAAAATCTTGAACGATATATATCGAATGAAAAATCTCAAACAAAAAACCTCAATAAAAATCTTAAATGAAAAAATCTCGAATGAATAATTGCGAACCAAAAATCTCGACTAAAATATTTCGAATGAAAAATCTCGAACGAAAAATCTCGAATAAAAAACCTCAAACGAAACTTTAAAACGAGTTTTAAAGTTTCGTTTGAGGTACTACTTGGTAGAGTTGATTGAAACCTGAAATATCGATAAATAATACATGTCCAAAGTAAAAGTAAGCTATTATAGATGTTTGTAAAAGATAATGTAGATGCTTATATGATACATAACCAACACAATATTAGGGTTGTTACTGTTGGGTTACTTTGAGTGACTGATTTTGTTTTGTTTTCAAAGATTTAACGTGTTTAGTCATAAGGAGTTTTAAAGATACTACTTGGTTGATTGGGACCTGAAATATCAATAAATATTTTATCTTATGGACATAAATATTGTACAACCTGTGATTTAATGAGTGAGAGTAGTTACGTTATTAAGGTATTTAATTACAGTATTATATGTTGATTTTGACCAGGTATACTTAATATATGGTGAATATTTTTAGAATTATAATGGGTCTATCCCACCTGATCACGCGCAACCGATCTCGTCCCGTCTGATGACGCTAAAATGTCCAACTTGGCCCCAATTGCGCTAATTTTGAAGGATAATACTAAAACAAAACAATAACCAAATTTGTTACGTTGTGCACATTTTTGAATCGCGCTCATATTTTTTATTGGTAAACGATTTACTTTTTTTGTAGAAGATACGTTAGTGCAGCAATCTATCGTACTTAACTAAGTATGTATTGAGAGATCCTTGCTTGAATTGGTCTAAAACTCAGGCGATTCGAAAATTTCGGGAATGAGGACGAGGATGATGATAATGATAATGATGATGATCCCAACTACATATCCCTTTACTCTGCGTGGTGCGACATGCACTTAGGTGATTTGTATTACTTTGAAATGCATAGGTGTAAATATTTTATAGGCAAAATTACAAAAATAGAGCATTTTCTTTCATTTTCTTTGTTTTCTTTCTAAATGATCTCCCTAGTTAGGGTTATTATTGAACGAGTAAAGCGTGTTCTCTGAGTCAACTTAGAAGAATCGGCATATGTATGTATGTATGTATGTATTTATGTATGTTTGTGCAAGCATAACTCCAAACCGTTAATCCGATCTTCATGAAATTTGATTGAGGGGTAGATATTATTCTCTTATAGTTACTAAATTGCACGTATCACAGAAACATCTTGTAAGGAGAAAGACCTAAGATTCGATTCGAGAAATTTCGTTTGAGATTTTTTATTGATGTATTATTTGAGATTTTTAATTCAAGATTTTTCATTAAAGATTTGAAGATCGAGATTTTCTATTTGAGATATATCATTCGAGATTTTTCGTTCGAGATTTGCTTTCGAGATTTTTCATTCGATATTTTTTTGTTCGGCATTTTTCATTAAAGATTAATCGTTCGAGATTTTTCATTCGATATTTTTCGTCCGACATTTTTCACTCTAGATTTTTCATTTAAGATTTTTCGTTCGATATTTTTAATTCGAGATTTTTCGTTCAACGTTATTCATTCTAGATTTTTCATAAAATATTTTTAATTCGAGATTTTTCGTTCAACGTTATTCATTCTAGATTTTTCATTAAATATTTTTCATTAAAGATTTTTCGTTCAAGATTTTTCATTCGAGATTAATCGTTCGACATTTTTCATTAAAGATTTTTCAATCGAGATATTTAATTCGAGATTTTTCAATCGAGAGTTTTCGTTCTTGAATTTTTGCTCGCGATTTTTCATCAAAACAATTTCATCAAAGTTTTTATTGGCCTACCTATAGATATTTATTATTTTTACGCCGACTGTACTTCACTAACAAAATCGACAAGGGATTCAACAGGAATTTGAAAACTGACTACAAATGTTAATGGATCAAACAGGACGATCAAGCTCCAATGGATCAATCTCAATGGATCATACAGGAACTACTCGTAAATACCAATGAAGCACAATCGTAGCTAAACTAATGATATTTATGTGATACTATAAATTAAAACTCAACGTGTGTTAGTTCATATAATTACCGGCAACATAGTTTTCGCTATCTGAAGAAGTGTTGACGAGCTGTGATGAACAAAAAACCCGTGAATTTCGCGCGACAAGCGAAACCAAAAAATGTTATATTTTAAGTTTGAACGCTGGTTGCAGCTTTCTATTTCCACTACAGAACCCTAATAAAACAATTTAAATAAGACAACACAGCGTGGCTGACTGCGGAACATTGCAATTTGATAAATTATCCGGAAGACTATAAACTATGGTATGTTTTTGATTGCGAGTATTTTTAGAATTAATCTTATGGTCCCGGTGACATTATACCATGGTGTGGAGGTCATACTTTCCATACCACCTTGCATGGGGATTAGAAAGCTGAAGTGGCAATGGGCTGGTCATATATGCCTAAGAACCGACAACCGTTGGGGTAAGCGAGTTCTTGAGCGGAGACCACGTCTTGGCAAATGTAGCGTGGGGCACCCTCTGGCTACGTGGAGCGATGACCTACGAAAGGCGGCGGGCAGAGAGTGGATGAGAAGAGCCGAACACCGGGCTCAGTGGCGCGTATTGGGAGAGGCCTATGTCCAGCAGTGGACTAGTGTGGGCTGATGACGATGAAGTTAAATAAAAGCTTGTAAAAAGACTAACGAATCAAACACAACAATCGTTTTTTTTTAAACTTTCTATGACGTAATTATATAGTTGGCCTATTGTTTTAACAGCCTTGATTTTGGCATAACAATGCATAGCTTAGTTTTTACTGTAAATAGATTAATCCCGGAATAACAAAATTTTTAATACGAGCAAAAAGTGACCGCTGATTCATAATGAAATCATCCACATATTAAGAACTTAGTATGGATGTACAAAGTCAAAGCCAAAGGTATTTATAACAGACTTCAAAAAATGGACGAGGTTCTCGATACGTGTTTTTTAACCCCCGACGAAAAACGAAGGGGTGTTATAAGTTTGACGTGTCTGTGTGTGTGTGTGTGTGTGTGCAGTAGTCATATTTAAATGTCTAGGAAGTACTTTCAAAGACATCATCGTGACAAGAAAATTGTAATTCTTCCTCTATTAGTGTACCTATCTGTCGACATGTGCTTCCTCTACATACATACATAGACACACGCCTTTTTCCCCGAAAAGGCAGGCAGATCTCAATGGGCCTCTTTTCACAGTGGGTTGCACCATCGTGGACTATAGACGTAACGAGTGAGTTCATCGCCGCCATTGCCTCCCACGACAGACTCGGCTAACGCTTTCTTCCAGTAATAACACATTCCATAATAAGCTAGCAGCCAGGACAAATCTTATACCGACGAATCTTATCAACAAGTGGGTGCATCCGTATCGATCCCATGGATTCATCCCACGAATATTTATTTCCGGATTCTGACCAAAATGTAGGCCGTATCAAGTTTGGGTAATCCCTTGGTTGGCTTTTACGACACCCACGGGAGGAGACGGAGGGTTCTATTATTAGGTCGGACAAACCACAGTAGTGCTTCCTCAAATATAATAATATAGCTTTGAAAGGAGCATAAATCTGCGGGATATAATGTACAATAGCGAAGGCCGATGATATAACTTGGATACTACAAGTTAACAATAAGTTTCGTGAGAGATGCTTGATACCAGATCGCTATCTACTGTGTACAAGTTGGTGCGAGTTACAACATGTTTACCATCACAAAAACTGCTATTGTTGATCGGGTCAATAATAAGGGTTTTACAAGCTTTCTACACTCATAACATAAACTCAACATGTAATTAATTTTGTTAAAATTAAAAAACCCTCGACGCAATCAAACGGCTGAACCGATTTTGATCAAACATAGCTAAGAACACTCCCGACAAATTCACCTTTCAAACATAAGCAAAAACTAAATCGGTTCATCCGTTCGGGAGCTACGATGCCACAGACAGACACACACAACACACACATACACACAACACACACACACACACACACACACACACACACACACACACACGCACAGACACGTCAAACTTATAACACTCCGTCGTTTTTGCGTCGAAGGTTAAAAATTGTATTTTAATGGCATGGTTAATATTAATTTTGAAACTATCATAGTTATTCTGTTCTGTTCTATCATGTTATCATAGGTTTAATTATATTTTTACTCTTTTAACAGCTTTTAACAACATATAAGATATAAGTGAGATTTGCAACTTGTACCAAACCACACCAAACAGATCCCACAGGAAAATTAAGTGGTAGGCAGTACGTGTTGAGACCTTCCTTTATGAGTAGAACTGGAGTGCCATGGGGCGGGGCTGATGATTAATGGTGTTAAAGATGATGATGGCCTTCGGAGATGAGAGAGCAAGGTCTACAATGCGAAGTTATTTTGTTTTTGAGGTACCTATTAAAATGATAGTAGATTATGCTCTATGGGAATAAAGCAGTGTCTTACGTCGCGGGCGGCATATTGAACCCTGAGCGTAAGGGACTCTTAAGCGAGGGAGTTAATAGAGTCAAACTTATTATTTTTAGTTAAAGTTTCAATATTTATACACATGCTTATCTTTTTCGTATGTCTCATTTTTACTACATGCGATCACTAATCCACTTACCATGAGTGGTGTTTTACTACATGCGATCACTAATCCACTTACCATGAGTGGTGTTTTATGAGATTTTTTTTTACTTTAAAAAACTTAACAATGACCACCTTTGTGGCGCGGCGGGCGACCATGGGCCTGCGACGCAGGCGGGTTCGATTCCCGCCTCGGAACAAATATTTGTGCCATCGCAGATATTTGTTCAGGGTGTTCTGGGTATTTTCTAAGCATAATAAAAAATACCTATCTATGTAATGCATTGTAGTATATTAGTTATCTAGTACCCATAACACAAACTCTGCTTAGCTTGGGACTAGATAATATTGTGTGCACTGTCCAGCATTATTATTATTATTATTTATATTAATAATACCTAATGTATGTAGCTACCTAGTTAGATATTTGTTACTTGACTGTACCAAACTTCTTTGAAAAATCCTTAAGGGATCCATCAGGGACAAAAAACTAATTAAAATAATCATTTTAAACTGATCCCTTGGAGAAAGGATCGATTAGGAACAAAATTATAGGAATAAGGGATCGAACAGGACAAGGGATCAAACTCTAGGGATCCATCAGGACCTACTCGTGTTTATGGAAAATCCCCCATTGCATATGGCCTCGTCCAACAGTGGACAACTAATGATGGTGATTCAAATGATGTTATACTACCATCATAGTTGTATAAATAACCTTAGATTGGAAGGTCAGCCATGATGGCCGCACGAAGGCTGTATTATGTCATTGAGTTTTTAGTCTGTGTTTATTGACCATAAAGTGTAGAGTTCAAGCTATAGTAATGTAGCTTATTTATAAGCTTTTATCTAACTTGCAAAGTTTGTGTATATGTATGTTCAGGTCAAACCTTGCAACTGAATTTTAAAGCAGTTACATTGGAAAACATTCCTCCTGTTCGTCTGAACGGTGTGGACTTGGAGAAGGTGTACTCATTTCGGTACTTGGGTCACATAGTCACTACCAACCTCAAAGACAATGACGACATCGAGCGGGAGCGGAGGGCGTTATCGGTGCGGGCGAATATGGTTGCCCGGAGGTTTGCACGTAGCTCAGAGGGGGTGAAGCTAACATTGTTTCGAGCATACTGTACCTCAGTGTTGCCACCTTGGTGGTTTTTCCACCAGATCTAGTGGTTCCACTAAAAGGCTTTTAGTGGTACTTTTTCATTGCCTAGTGGTTTTTATTTTTTTAGTGGTTTTTTGCTGTTTTTCAATATTTTTCAAGTTACTGATGTAAAATGTTACAATTATTTATTACCTAGCGATGTCATTGCAGCTATTGGCAAAAACTCAAAGTACTCTTACAAAAATCAACCACAACCAACAACATCATCTGCATCGGCTGCGACAGTACCGCCGGGGTCTGTGAATTATGATGAAGATATAACGTTTAATAATTTAGAATTTTAAGTTTCACATTATTTTAATTAATTAGGCACATATAAATAGCAAATGAATATATTCATGTAGTTTTATTTCCCTGTTAACAAAAGTAAAAAAATCTTTTTTATTGCATTAATCAATATATTATTATTCCAAATTTTAGCGGAATCTGGTGGTTTTTTTAACTCCAAATTTATAAAATCTAGAGCATTTTTACTTATGATCTAGCGCTTTAAAAAATTCCAAGGTGGCAACACTGCTGTACCTCTCTGTATACGTGCAGCTTGTGGGCGAAGTATACGCTCGCGACGTACAGCGCCATCCGCGTCCAGTACAACAATGCATTCAGAGCGGTGTTGGGGCTGCCCCGCTACTGCAGCGCATCCGGGATGCAAACATCCCGGATGAAACATTCGGGTCGACTGTTTCCACGCCACTATACGCAAGCGCGCCACGTCTCTGGTGCGCAGGTTGCGGGCCAGCTCCAACACCGCGCTGGCAATGATTGCTGCTAGGGTGGATTGTGCTTATACTAGGCACTGTTGTGAGCGACACCTGCCCAGCAATCCAATTAGTTTTTAAGGTTTTTATTGTTTATTGTTTTATTTGTAATGTACCTTCCTTTATGAGTTTTGCTCGAAATAAATTTATTTATTTATTTATTTATTATTAACCTTAGAACATTGAAGGCTGTCGCATATCTGTTAAAAAAAAAAAGGTTTACAAGTTCTTATAGTTAATGAGATTAGGATGGCTCATATTTCGCATGTCTGGAATAGGTACAAATATTATACAAAAATCAGTGTTTTTTCGAGTTATTTCGTGTAATTTTGGTGGCATTTTTACCGGTGTATAACTTGAATTGGATTGGACACAGTCCAAAATAAGCTAGCAGCCAGGACAAATCTTATACCAACGAATCTTATCAATACGTCCGAGTAATCCGTTATTCGGCTTTTACGACATCCACGGGAGGAGACGGAAGGGTCTATTCTTAGGCCGGACATACCAGTTACACATGAAATATTAGTCTAATAATACTAATATAAATATTTACTCGGAAATATTAGTCTGAAATAGTAGATTGTTATACAAGAAGCTAAAATGACCCATTATATACGAGGTGTTAATAATAATAAATAATAATAAATAACGGACAAGTTCACACAACGTTATCTAGCCCCAAGCTAAGCCAGAGCTTGTGTTATGGGTACTAGATAACTGATATACTTAATATAATACATTACATAGATAGATATTTTTTTATTATACATAGAAAACACCCAGAACACCCTGAACAAATTTCTGCAGAACGCACAAATACTTGTTCCGAGGCGGGAATCGAACCCGCAACCTCCTGTGTAGCAGGCGAACCAACGCCAGCCGCGCCACAGAGGTCGTCAGAGGTCGAGGTGTTAGCGAGGGAGTAAATAGAAACCGAGTTTTAATGCGTTTTTAGCGCCGTGTGTTACACTCTACTTTTCAATACGATTGCGAGAAAATAAAATAATCCTATACAATATGAACAATTAATTACGGTCACTTGTAATTCAATTTGTAATTAGAGAAAAAATCTAAAGATTTCGCGCCAATGTCTTTTTTTTTATTTCTTCTGTAGCCGCAACGCATTGCATGCATTCTACCCAATAAGTAATAATAATTAGTAATAAGGAGTCTCTATTTATGATTATTCTACTTATGACTAAAGACTTTTTCGTTTTTGAAGGCTCATTGTCATTTGACAGACAAAAATAAAACTTTTTCCCCTAGGTGAAGAAATGCAATTTTTTCTTCGCTCTGTTACGCCATAATCACGGTATTTTTGTGCAAAAGGAGTGAGTGAGTAATGTTTTCACCAAATACTAATCCCAAAATCAGGCTCTAGGTGTGATTTGAATCAAACGACCTCAGCCCGCCGGTCAAAACACATCAACCTTATTGTTTTAATTCAGTCATAATCACAGATTGACACCGCGTTTTAACATGACAATAGTGGACAAGTGCAGGTACCCCCGTTGTATAGAACTGTGATGTACTCTGAATGGTCTACTGGCCTTCCGATTTTGGAAGCAGGGTCAGATTCTAATCTGGTTATTGGAATTTCGTTTCGGCTTCAAGGGTTTTTTTTATACTACTTGGAATGACGGATTAAGCCACCTGATGTTAAGCGGTACCCTCTGCCTATGAACAGTGAATTATAGCATAGGTCACGTCCACATAAGACACGCCCTTATGCGGCATTGCACTGCGCCCGCCACCCTGAGACATAAAGATGAAAAGTCTCATGTGCCTGTAATTTCACCGGCACCCTTACCCTTCAAACCGGACACAGCAATGCAAGCACTACTGCTTTGTGGCAGAAATAGGTATGGTGGAAGTACTTCCCCGGACGAAATCGTTCTCAAAAAAGCTCTACTAATAACAAAACACATTGATAGATTGGTTTGAGCACGATCTCACCTGTTGGTAAGTGACGATGTGGCCGAAGATGGAGCACAAAGGTCTAGAAGGCACCTATTCACTCTAGCCTCGAAGAGACCCAGATTATAGTTTTCAGGAAAGACAGACGACGGTAGTTTATTCCACTCGGTTTGGTTGCGGGTTCGATTCCCGCCTCGGAACAAATATTTGTACGATCTGCAGATATTTGTTCAGGGTGGTTCTGGGTATTTTCTAAGTATTACAAAATACTTATACTTATCTGTGTTATATATTGTATTAAGTATATCAGTTATCTAGTACCCATAAAACAAGCTCTGCTCAGCTTGGGGCTAGATAATGTTGTGTGAACCCGCGACCTCCTGCGTCGCAGGCGAACCTTCGCCCGCCGCGCCACAGGGGTCGTAATATATATGGTACGTTAGTGTCCACTCAGGCTTAGCAGTTGATCTATAAAAGGTGGCAGAGTCACTCGAAGTACCAGGCAACTATAAGCCATCAGGAGGTTTCAAACATTCAAATCAAAAGATTTACCAGGGGAAAAATTTGCCATTTTTGAAAGAAACGTCGTCATTTTTAGGGTTCCGTAGCCAAATGGCAAAAAACGTAACCCTTATGGATTCGTCATGTCTCTCTGTCTGTCTGTCCGTGTCTGTCACAGCCACTTTTTTCCGAAACTATAAGAGCTATGCTGTTGAAACTTGTTAAGTAGATGTATTCTGTAAACTGCATTAGGATTTTCACACAAAAATAGAAAAAAACAATAAATTTTTGGGGATTTCCCATACTTAGAAATGAAACTCAATTATTTTTTTCATCTAACCCTTACCCCTGCTACTTCTAAAATAAGAGAATGATAAAACTAAAAAATATGATGTACAATTTCCACCGAAAATTGGTTTGTACGAGATCTAGTAAGTAGTTTTTTTGAATACACTATTATTAAAACATCGATCAAAGTTATAACGAACTATAAGAACTTTTATATTATGTTACTTGCTGCTACGGAACCCTTCATGGGCGAGTCCGACTCGCACTTGGCCGCTTTTTCTTTTTTCTTTGAGTTCTGCTTATGGTGGCCAGTTCGATATTGAAACAAACCTCTTTACAATACCATTTTATGGGCATTTTTTTACTTACAAGTTTTCCACAACTTTCCACACAAATTTGACGTTCCAAATTCAAATAACTTTATTCCCTAGGGAGTTTCATACAACTTTATATCCCTTGGGAGATAATGCTTTACGTTGAGGTTACATGATATGTAATTTGACATTGTCGAGAAGGTAGTGTGAAAATATAATTATGATACATTGGCTTAATTGTTGCAAATAATGCACAGAAGCCATAACCTGAAATATGTTAAATTACAGGCACATGAGACTTTTCACCATTATGTCTCAGGGTGGCGGGCGCAGTACAATGCCACATAGGGCGCGTCCTAGGCGGACGTGACCTATGAGGTAATGCACTGTTCATAGGCAGAGGTTACCGCTTAACATCAGGTGGGCCATCTGCTTGTTCCGTCAATCAAGTAGTACAAAAAAAAAAGTATCACTTTACATTGGCTAAATTGTTGCAAATAATGCACAGAAGCCATAACCTAAGCTAAGAACACTTACCAGCAAAAGACTGCATCCCCGGGTCCTTATAAACCGGGCGCTCATAATCGCCGATCACCACCGGGCGTGACGTCACCACCTCGCCTCCGGGCCGAGATATGTAGGTAGGTACGTTTGTTGGTTTGTCCAATTCGTATTCATACACAGGTTTCACATCAGGCCTTTGGGAGCCGTAACCTGTCAAAATATATGATAATTTTTGTAAACGAGCACTTACAGGAAAAAAGTCCGGCAAAAAAAAAAAGAAACTCCAAGTTCCTGTATTCCGTGATGTACCTGTAGCTATAGGAGATCACCTCGAGCTCTTAGGTGTTTCGCTCACGCCTACTCTCAACTTTGGCTCCTACATCGAGTCGAAGGCAAAAACAGCTGCCATGAAGCTAGGCATCCTGAATAAGGTAAAGCGTTACTTCACACCAGGACAGCTTCTGAGTCTATATAAAGCACAAGTCCGGGCTGGTATGGAGTACTGCTGCCATGTATGGGATGGTTCGGCCAAACACTCGCTTGCTGCCTTGGACTCGATCGAACACAGAGCTTTCAGGCTTATAGGTTAGCAACATATGGCGAAGACTAAGATCCAGAGTCTCGAGCACCGCCGTAAGGTTGCATGCCTTTCGATCTTATATAGCTTACATTTCGGGGAATGCTCCCAGGAACTGCACGATCTGAATCCACCATCTCCTTTTCATCATAGGACGAGCAGACGCACTGCTCGGTACCATCCTTACCTCATTAGTATACCCTCTATTCTTACTAAACGTTTCAGTTCTACCTTTATAATTCGAACTGCTAAGGAGTGGAATACACTACCGTCGTCTGTCTTTCCTGAAAACTTAAACTGGGTCTCTTCAAGGCTAGAGTGAATAGGTGACTACTAGACCTTTGTGCTTCATCTTCAGCCACATCGTCACTTACCAACAGGTGAGATCGTGGTCAAACAAAGGTCTAACAGTGATAAAAAAAAATGTAGTCTGGTTCCCGAAAACAGCTCTAATGATTGAACTTGCTAATACAGGCCGTCTCAAGACTATACGACATGAAGGGAAAATACCTTAAATATTGTAGATAGGATACATTTTGGCGACCTCTGTGGCGCGGCTGGCGATGGTTCGCCTGCGACGCAGGAGGTTGTGGGTTCGATTCCCGCCTCGGAACAAATATTTGTGCGTTCTGCAGATATTTATTCTGGGTGTTTTCTATGTATAATAAAAATATCTATCTATGTAATATATTATATTAAGTATATCAGTTATCTAGTACCCATAACACAAGCTCTGGCTTAGCTTGGGGCTAGATAATGTTGTGTGAACTTGTCCAGCATTATTTATTTTTTATTTTTATTTTTATTTTGCTGAATGAAGACTTTATTTTATTTTTAAATGTTGGTAATATGTTTCAAATGTTTAAAAAAAATACTTGGTTCGTCTGAGAATCGAACCGACTTAAATGTGAAAAAAAACCGGCCAAGTGCGAGTCGAGCTCGCGCACTAAGGGTTCCGTACCAGTAACTATAAAAACAGCAAAAAAAAAAGTTTGTAAAAAAAACTGCACGCAAAAAGTGGTCACCCATCCAAAAACTGACCTCACAGAGCATTGCTTAACCTACATTTGGATTAATCACGTCTGTTGTATAAAACAGATATTAAATATTTATTTTATTCTTTTTTTTGTATTTGTTGTTATACGAGTAGCGACAACAGAAATACAGATGCGATCGTAGATATTTGTGTTCTGGGTATTTTCTATGTATAATAAAAAATATCTATCTATGTAATGTACTGTTTTAAGTATATCAGTTATCTAGTACCCATAACACAAGCTCTGATTAGCTTGGGGCTAGATAATGTTGTGTGAACTGTGTCCAGCATTATTTATTTTATTTATTTATTTGTTTATCATCTGTCAAAATTTCAACTTTTTAACTGATAGTTATAGAGTTCATGAGATACAGCCTGGCGACAGACGGACGGACAGCCAAGCCTTAGGGGCCCCGTTTTACCCTGTGGGTACGGAACCCTAACAAAAAACAAACATTAAGAAAACTATTAATACTTAGGTTCCACGCGAGCGGAGCTGACGGCAAATACTAGTCATATAATTACCTGTAACTCCTGGCTTCTCATTCCCATAACCAGGTTTTTGAGTTGCATGATCAAGTTTGTCGTTGCTATAACTGGGTTTTCCATAACCACTGTCAGGTTGTGCACTGCCATACACAGGGTCTGGTCTTTCATTGCCATATCCTGGTTTCTGATCATAGTCAGGTTTCTGACTGCCATATCCTGGTTTTTGATCATAATCTGGTTTCTGATTGCCATATCCCGGTTTTTGATTATAGTCAGGTTTTTGACTGCCATATCCTGGTTTTTGATCATAGTCAGGTTTTCCATATCCTGGTTTTTGACTGTGATATTCTGGGTTCTGATTGCCATATCCAGGTTTGTGAGTTTCATAGTCGTATACGGGCCGGTTTCCATGTCCATTGGTACTGTGTCCATGAGAGCTATCATAGTTGCCATATGAGCCTTGGTTGCTTCCGTAAGATGCTTGGTTGCCGCCATAAGAGCCTCCAGAGCCGTACACTCCTTGAGAATTGCCATATCCTCCCTGACTGCCATAACTTTGAGTTCCATAACCTTGAGAACCATAAGAGCCTTGAGAGTACGATCCCTGGCCATAAGAACCTTGTGTATTGCCGTAAGAACTTTGAACAGTCCCGTAAGAACTCTGGGTAGTGCTTTCTTTATTACTATTGTAATAGTCTTGGTTGCCTCCATAAGAACCTTGGTTACCTCCATAAGAACCTTGGTTACCTCCATAAGAACCTTGGTTACCTCCATAAGAACCTTGGTTACCTCCATAAGAACCTCCATAATCACCTTTATCACCACCGCTAGGTTTGTTATAGCTAGGTTTCTGAGGTTTCTGATAGTCTGTTTCTCCATGATCTTGATTGTGTGAAGGACGGTGACTTTCTCCGTAAGAACTTCCATAGCTCGATTGATGTTCACTTTGGCTGGAGCCATAAGAATTCTGATTGTAAGAGTGTTGGCTGCCCCCATAAGAGTTATGGCTGGCTTGAGGCTTGTATCGGTCGTTAGGTCGTTGATAGCCTGTATGTTGATGATCTACTATTGGACGCGTATTACCATTGAGTCCATAGCCTCCTTGATCATTTTGACTGCTTTGACCGGAACTTTGGTAAGGCCCTGTATCGGTATTTGGACCACTGCTAGGTTTACTGCCATATCCTGGTTCATCATGACCACCAGGTTTCTGTGGTTTAACATAAGGTCTGTCATGATCATACCCAATTTCAGTGATAGTTCCGGAGTAAGTATTTTGAGTTTGGCTACTTTGTGCGTAAGTATTTTGACTTGAATATGTTCCATAGCCCAAAAATCCTTGATCATAATTTTGCTGAACTGGCCTATCTTTGACAGGAATGTATGGCCTAGGTGGGTCATAGATTTCAACATATACAGAATTGTCGTTTTGAGTATTTTGGCCATAGTTACTTGCGTATTGAGTGTTATAGCTGTATGTGGGTTTTTCAGGTCTATTGGGCTTATAGGGAGGTCCTATAGGCCCTGAAATATGACCATATTGACCATCATTTATAGGGTCTAGAGGTTTAATAGGTTTTATATGTTCATCTTCGGGCCTAGGTATTTTATTGGGCCTTATAATGTAATTGTAGTTAGGTTTATAGGGCCTATACGGGTCAGGTCTGTCCAAAGGGTAATCGGGTCTTGGTTTTCCGTAACCATCGAAATGGAGGACATCATTTGATTCTGGTTTCGGCTTATGTGGATATGGGTCGTGCGGCCTATATGGGTCTGGTCTTTCCGGCCTGTACGGGTCTTGTGGCCTATCTGGTTTGTATGGGCCCGGTTTTTCTGGCCAATAAGAGTGATTTGGTCTACCGGGTCTATATGGGTCTGGCCTGTCTGGTCTATACGGGTAATTAGGCTTATCGGGCCTATACGGATCATTTGGCCTATCGGGTCTATACGGGTCTGGTCGTGGTCTTTCCGGGTAAGGTATTTCCTGGGGTTTATGATCACCATAACTAGGACCGACGTCGAAAACTGGTCTTTGAAATATGTCATCAGGTCTGTATGGTTTTTCATTGTTATAAGGGTCGATATCGCTCGACACCAAATAGTCGTCTGCAAGTGGGCTTTCGTCGACGTCTGGTCTAAATACTGGTCTATGCAGTGGTCTGTCGTTGCTGAAACAAATAATAAATTATTAGCTAAAACAAAGAGGAAAACGTTACTTGAACCGCCTCAAATGTCACGCCAATCCGCTAGCTACAATATATACCGAACGGTCTGCAGTGAAAAGTAAAATCCGCGCTCAGTATTGACACCCGCAAAGTAAACAGGCGCATAGAGTACCTGGCAGGGCTGTCCTCTGTGTCGTCCAGTAGCGGCCGTATCGGCGTGGGGGGTGCCTGCTCGCACTGGAACCGACGGACATACACGTCGTAGTCAGGCGCATAGAGTACCTGGCAGGGCTGTCCTCTGTGTCGTCCAGTAGCGGCCGTATCGGCGTGGGGGGTGCCTGCTCGCACTGGAACCGACGGACATACACGTCGTAGTCAGGCGCATAGAGTACCTGGCAGGGCTGTCCTCTGTGTCGTCCAGTAGCGGCCGTATCGGCGTGGGGGGTGCCTGCTCGCACTGGAACCGACGGACATACACGTCGTAGTCAGGCGCATAGAGTACCTGGCAGGGCTGTCCTCTGTGTCGTCCAGTAGCGGCCGTATCGGCGTGGGGGGTGCCTGCTCGCACTGGAACCGACGGACATATACGTCGTAGTCAGGCGCATAGAGTACCTGGCAGGGCTGTCCTCTGTGTCGTCCAGTAGCGGCCGTATCGGCGTGGGGGGTGCCTGCTCGCACTGGAACCGACGGACATACACGTCGTAGTCAGGCGCATAGAGTACCTGGCAGGGCTGTCCTCTGTGTCGTCCAGTAGCGGCCGTATCGGCGTGGGGGGTGCCTGCTCGCACTGGAACCGACGGACATACACGTCGTTGTCCAGGCGCATAGAGTACCTGGCAGGGCTGTCCTCTGTGTCGTCCAGTAGCGGCCGTAACGGCGTGGGAGGTGCCTGCTCGCACTGGAACCGACGGACATACACGTCGTAGTCAGGCGCATAGAGTACCTGGCAGGGCTGTCCTCTGTGTCGTCCAGTAGCGGCCGTATCGGCGTGGGGGGTGCCTGCTCGCACTGGAACCGACGGTCATACACGTCGTAGTCAGGCGCATAGAGTACCTGGCAGGGCTGTCCTCTGTGTCGTCCAGTAGCCGCCGTATCGGCGTGGGGGGTGCCTGCTCGCACTGGAACCGACGGACATACACGTCGTAGTCAGGCGCATAGAGTACCTGGCAGGGCTGTCCTCTGTGTCGTCCAGTAGCGGCCGTATCGGCGTGGGGGGTGCCTGCTCGCACTGGAACCGACGGACATACACGTCGTAATCAGGCGCATAGAGTACCTGGCAGGGCTGTCCTCTGTGTCGTCCAGTAGCGGCCGTATCGGCGTGGGGGGTGCCTGCTCGCACTCGAACCGACGGACATACACGTCGTAGTCAGGCGCATAGAGTACCTGGCAGGGCTGTCCTCTGTGTCGTCCAGTAGCGGCCGTATCGGCGTGGGGGGTGCCTGCTCGCACTCGAACCGACGGACATACACGTCGTAGTCAGGCGCATAGAGTACCTGGCAGGGCTGTCCTCTGTGTCGTCCAGTAGCGGCCGTATCGGCGTGGGGGGTGCCTGCTCGCACTGGAACCGACGGACATACACGTCGTAGTCAGGCGCATAGAGTACCTGGCAGGGCTGTCCTCTGTGTCGTCCAGTAGCAGCCGTATCGGCGTGGGGGGTGCCTGCTCGCACTGGAACCGACGGACATACACGTCGTAGTGAGGCGCATAGAGTACCTGGCAGGGCTGTCCTCTGTGTCGTCCAGTAGCGGCCGTATCGGCGTGGGGGGTGCCTGCTCGCACTGGAACCGACGGACATACACGTCGTAGTCAGGCGCATAGAGTACCTGGCAGGGCTGTCCTCTGTGTCGTCCAGTAGCGGCCGTATCGGCGTGGGGGGTGCCTGCTCGCACTGGAACCGACGGACATACACGTCGTAGTCAGGCGCATAGAGTACCTGGCAGGGCTGTCCTCTGTGTCGTCCAGTAGCGGCCGTATCGGCGTGGGGGGTGCCTGCTCGCACTGGAACCGACGGACATACACGTCGTAGTCAGGCGCATAGAGTACCTGGCAGGGCTGTCCTCTGTGTCGTCCAGTAGCGGCCGTACCGGCGTGGGGGGTGCCTGCTCGCACTGGAACCGACGGACATACACGTCGTAGTCAGGCGCATAGAGTACCTGGCAGGGCTGTCCTCTGTGTCGTCCAGTAGCGGCCGTATCGGCGTGGGGGGTGCCTGCTCGCACTGGAACCGACGGACATACACGTCGTAGTCAGGCGCATAGAGTACCTGGCAGGGCTGTCCTCTGTGTCGTCCAGTAGCGGCTGTATCGGCGTGGGGGGTGCCTGCTCGCACTGGAACCGACGGACATACACGTCGTAGTCAGGGTGGCGAGACAGGAGACTGTTCTCCTTGACCTCCCTTTCAGATTGGATGCTGAGGTTGCAGGTCGCGTTGCCTTTTGCGCCAACACTGTAAAGATATGCCTTGTGATACAATTGCGTCATAAATAAAGACAAATTAGGGGTTACCTAACGCTTACGTTGCACTTAAGGAGGGGTATACCGCAAAATTCCTAATCTTAGATTTGATTATTAAGGTGAATGCTCAAGCTTGCGGCGCGAGATTCAATATTTTTTTGTGTTTTTTGCCCATTACAGCTCATCAACACTTCTTCAGATAGCGAAAGTTGAGTTCGCGAGAACTAGGAGACTTAACACACATGTTTTATATGATAGTACTTATCTCATAAATATCATCAGTTTAGCTACGATACACCTAAACAAAAACAACACTGTAAAAATGTGTTTTACCTACAGTGTACCTACCACCTTAACAGACTAAAGCAAGTAGGTACAATATTCAAATTAAAAATAATGCAAACACGACCGGACAAATTTTTCTCGATATAAAAAAAAACAATAGTATATTATGCAATTAGTGAATAAAGGACGGATTTAAAGCGAGGGCCATAGATGAATCCTGAGCAATGCGAGTGATTCATGGCCCTCGATATAAATCCGTTTTATTCAAGAGTTGCATATACCTACTATACTTTATAGGTACCATGACTACGAGAAAAACAAATATTTAAAGGGGCTCCTAGACGGGCCATATTTTCACGAAAAATGTATAGCTGCAATAGTGTGGCTGACAGCATCAGCCAGCATTTACGGCTAGACTATGCAACACTCTGCAATATTTTTAGTATGGCCGGGATATGTTGTCACATATTTTTAGTGTAGCCGATGAATGTTTAGGGTCCCAGCTATATTGCCGGAGTAATCGCTTCGCAATCGAAAATACTGCAATATTTCTCAGCCACTTTTATTGTTGTCTCGCTATACGGCATAAGTGCGTCCCTTTTTCATGCGAAGTTATGTGAAGTTTGCCGCGATTAGTCCGAGTAGAGTAGCTATGTTCGTGTTTGTTTCTGTTTGGTTTGGTTCGGGTGCATGTTTAAAGTTTGAGGTTATAAATTAAAATACGGATCAAAATGACTGGTACATGGTCTAAATATATATCGTATTATTGAAATAAGGTCGAATCCACATTTTTCTTGGTTTTTTTGGTTTCGACTTTGCTTTTAAAACAATGTAAGCTGCTGCAACGCGTATGAGTTCGTCAGCCATTGTAGCCATACTAGCCATGTAAGCCCATGTAAAGACAAAATAATGAGCCATATAGTACTGCTGCAGAAATATTGCTGAGATATACATTTTCCAGCCATATGCTGCATTAAAATGTTTTTTGTATTGCCGGGATATTGTCGGCAATGTTGTAGCCACATATTTCATCAAAAGTATAGCCCGTCTGGGGGCCTCTTAATTGAAAATAGACATCTACTTCATCAGCTAAATACATTTTGAATCGATTTAAGCTAACATTAAACTTTGTATTCGTACAACTTAGGTATAGCAGGTACCTAATCAAAATAGCGCCAATTTACCATGAATGTAGCAATTAACCAATCACAGCAAAGAACACAAAACAGATTTTATTCTAATGCTAAACTCCTTGTCGAAAATGTCGACCAATCAAATCTCGATGAGTTATTTGCACATGAAGTTTGTACCTATGTCGAGCTATCTTTGCACATGGATTTTGTATCGAGTATTTTTTGCGCAAGGAGGTTGTAGGTATACTTAGGAGTTGTTATTGGAGGGCATCGAGCAACGCAGGCCTCCGTTCCGTGTTGCTCGATGTTGGAGGGTGTTCCATTGAGATGGAGGCTCGAGTAGGTATATCGGTGTGTTCTAAATTCAAACACCAAAATAGTGATTAAAAGCGTACAATCGGCGTTCGAAACTTAGCGGTAGATGGCGTTGTTCCAAATTTAATTTTGTTGCTAAAATGTTGCTGTACCAATCTATTATTATCTGCTTGCTTTCACATTTTGATCTTTCGCCGGAGCTCGTACTAGCTAACACTATCAACGGTAATCGTAACTAGTTAGGTCTGACATGTTGTTACAGATGGCGCTGTTATGCAATTTAAACGTGACTAAACTTTCGCTCACCCGTAATCATACACCTGGCATTGTTTGTCCTGCTTGCAGATTTGCTCGCACTCTCTCGTAGTTAGTTCAGACACATTTCGGTAGATGGCGCTGTTTGGAAGGTGTTCGCCAATGGAGATTCTATCGAAGCAATCTGGAATGGTCAAAACTCGGGCTGAGGTATTTTTTCAGTGATTTCCTCCGTTGGATGTCAGGTCTATTATCGACCATTGAAATTGGAGATGGAAGTGGGGGGGGGGGATACACCACGGCCAAGTAAGCCAAGTAAACAATATAATAGGTAAGCTATTTACAGAGTTATTTATTCATTACATATTTAATTGAAGCAATCAGTTCCAGACGTAGAATAATTTTGTAATTTAGCTGTAATGAGTTGCACAACATCCTATGTCAAAATATAAATTGAGTTACGATACCTAGGTAGAATCAGGTATTCGTCCTCTAAAATAACTGCAATTATATTTCGCGCACAAACTGAATGAGACAGTTTTTTTTTATTTTTTTCTTTATCACGACTTGTGCATATTTGCCATTTTCAAGTATTTATTGTTTTTTCAATATAATTTGCAACTTTCAAATCCTTCCAAGTCATCAAAGACAGAGTCAAGGTATGTAATAGTAAAACGGTGCCCGTTTTACTAAAAATTTCGTCTAAAATTTTGGTTTGGAAAACATCCATTTCATTTCACTACACTTGTGCTCTATAGACGAGCTACATTGGTTAAAATGCCACCAAAACACAAAATAACTCAAAAAAACACTAGGAAAAGAAATCAAATAAAATTAGACAACGTCTCTGTTTGAAAATGGCGGATAGAGTCTGATAGAACTTTGTTACAGCTCGTTCATCGTAAGATGGCACCTGTAAATACTCCATGGCAGGTGCCAACTTACGGTGACCGAGCTGTAACTTTGTCAATTCCATCCCATTCTGATTCCTATTCTAAGTTAATTTATAACAAAAACTGAAGGTCAATGTAGGCACCTAATTTTCACGACTGAAAAATCCTCTATGATTCAAATACTTTATTTACAGAAATAATAATATAACTCTAATACAAGTACGTACATAATTATGTACAACATTTAATAAATACAAACGAAACACTTGAGCTTTCTAAAGACCCTAAGAGATTTAGTAGTAGTAGAGCTTTTTAGGGTTCCGTAGCCAAATGACAAAAAACGCAACCATTATGGATTCGTCATGTCTGTCTAGCTGTCTGTCCATGTATGTTACAGCCACTTTTTTCCGAAAATATAAGAGCTATGCTGTTGAAACTTGGTAAGTAGATGTGTTTACAAGGCATATCTGAGGCCATTATTAGAGTATGCATTCCAGATTTGGAGCTCTTACTTCAAAAAAGATATTAACCTTCTCGAAGGAGTACAGCGTAGGGCTACGAAAATGGTGCCTAGTCTTAAAGCACTTACATATGAGGAACGACTTCACGAACTTGGATTAACTACCCTTCAGCAACGTAGAGAGCGTGGAGACCTAATAGAGACCTACAAGATCCTAAACAACCACTACAGTATACCAGATTTATCACAGACACTATATACCATGAACAATAATATAGGACTCAGAGGACACTCGCTGAAGCTGCAACGCGCGCCAAGTACCAGCAATCCGAGGATGCACATATTGCCTAATCGCGTCGTGCGCACTTGGAACCGGCTACCAGACTCAGTGATCAGTGCCCCCTCAGTGAATCTTTCAAAACTAGACTTGACAAACATTTAAAGTGCACTGATAAGGACTAAAATATACACGCATCAGCTCTGAGAACTGCCTGTGTATTATAAATAAATAAATAAATTATGTGAACTGCATTAAGATTTTCACACAAAAATAGAAAAAAAAACAATAAATTTTAGGGGTTTCCCATACTTAAAACTGAAACTCAAAAAGAATATTTTCATCTAACCCATACGTGTGTAGTATCTATGGATAGGTCTTCAAAATTGATATTGAGGTTTCGTTTTTTTTTTCTAAACTGAGTAGTTTGCTCGGGAGACACTTCCAAAGTGGTAAACGTGCCCTGTTACTTCTAAAATAAGAGGATGATAAAACTTTAAAAATATATATGATGTACCTACATTACCATGTAAAATTCCACCGAAAATTGGTTTGAACGAGATCTAGTAAGTAGTTTTTTTTGAATACGTCATAAATCGTAAACCATCCAGGAACTTTTATATTATGTTATTTGCTACTACGGAAACCTTCATGGCCGAATCTGACTCGCACTTGGCCGCTTTTTTGTGAAAGAGTTCATCCGGAGAAGTACTATTTCTGCCGTAAAGCAGTAGTGCTCGCATTGCTGTGTACCAGTTTGAAGGGTATGGGTGTCGGTGAAATTACAAGCACATGAGACTTTCCATCTTTATGTCTCAGGGTGGCGGGCAAGTGCAATGCCACATAGGGCGCGTCCTAGGTAGACGTGACCTATGAGGTAATGCATTGGTTACCGCTTAAGATCAGGTGGGCCACCTGCTTGAAGTCATTCACGAAATATAATTTAAAAAAAAAACAAGGTTGCTTTCCGACAACACGTCGTTCGGTTGGGTCGCTACTCGAGAACCTTTATTCGCCAGCAATTTTCAGTTCTGCGAGCTATATGGCATGCGCATTGCCACTTCAACTTGCTAATTCTTCAACTAGGTACCTAACTAATCTTACTAACAAGTCCGAGTAATCCCTTAGTCGGCTTATACGACATCCACGGGAGGAGATGGAGAGGTATATTCTTAGGCCGGATACACCACGTATGTATACTACACAACCCTAAAAAACCGTCCAAAACGTTTGATTCAGACTACTTACGACAGAAGGTGCCTCATAAAGAAAATTTTATGAGTTAGTACGTAGATAACTATTAATTAAAACAAAAGCAAAAATTATCTAAGCACAACATAACTTACAGTAAGTAAATCCATTGAACAAAATAAACTCACCTTCAATAGAAGTGCCTAGTTGCGAGTCAATCGTCAAAGTCTGCACGCCAGCGATGAGCAAAACCGGGCACAAAACTAGTATTTGCAGCATTTTAGCCAACAGGCAAACTAACATCACTTCAAACCTTTTTAGTCCCCATTCAATCAAACACTTAAATTAATTTAAAAAAACTATTGACAGTTCGAACGATTCAAACTTCGAATTTACCCGCCATAATTTTAATTCCATCTATTTTTCTTAAAGTTTTTTGGTCGAACTTTTTTGTAAGGAAGAGGTTTTAAAGACGTGCGTACATTAGAATTCGCAAATAAATTGTGGTGTGAATCTTTGGGTGTGTCCATCATTCGTCACGGTCCGATGGTCCACTTCCTTCGCCTCATGTGATGTGAACCTTATAGTTTGCTAATCGGTACACTTCGATCAAGAATACAACTAGATTTCGGGTCACGTACAAAATAATTGCTAACCTCTGTGGTGCGGCTGGCGATGGTTCGCCTGCGATGCATGAGGTTGCAGGTTAGATTCCCGCCTCGGAACAAATATTTGTATATTTGTGCGATCTGCAGATATTTGTTCAGGGTGTTCTGGGTGTTTTCTATGTATCATAAAAAATATCTATCTATGCAATATATTATATTAAGTATATCGGTTAATTAGTACCCACAATACAAGCTCTGGCTTAGCTTGGGGCTAGATAATGTTGTGTGTGAACTTGTCTAGCATTATTTATTTATTTATTATTATTATATTATAAATACCGTCCGCGTGGGTATATGTTCTTATACAGCCATACCTATTTGTTTACTAACGAACTGAAACAAAAGTTTTAAAACAGTTCTAAGTTCAACCTAATTACAAACATGACACCTAGCAATAAAGAAGCAAATCTTGAAAATATTATCTTATACTTACAATCATTAGTCACAAAAAAACGAGCAAAGCAATAATTTACTCATGTCACTTAGTAATTAAAGGACATAGGTTAAACAATATTTAATGTGAAATCAACCTTAAAGACCTACAAATAAAGTTCTTACGAACACAAATAAAAATAAGAGCTCACTTTTCAAGTGAGCTGTTATTTACCAAGACGTATTTTTTGCGCCGACCTGTCATCTAGTTGTATTCTTGATCGAAGTCGGTACAACAACACAGGTAGACAGCACCTTTGGATGAGTCGTGGTAAGAATTTAACATAAATAAATAATGCTGGAAAGTTCACACAACATTATCTAGCCCCAAGCTAAGCAGAGCTTGTGTTATGTTAAATTTGTGCGTTCTGCAGATATTTGTTCAGGGTGTTCTGGGTGTTTTCTATGCATAATAAAAATATCTATCTATGTATTGTATTATATTAAGTATATCAGTTATTCTAGTACCCATAACACAAGCTCTGGCTTAGCTTGGGGCTAGATAATGTTGTGTGAACTGTCCAGCATTATTTTTTTTAATTTTTTTTTATGGGTACTAGATAACTGATATACTTAATACAATACATTACATAGATAGATATTTTTTAACATAGAAAATACCCAGAACACCCTCTGCAGATCGTACAAATATTTGTTCCGAGGCGGGAATCGAACCCGCAACATCCTGCGTACATACATACATAAATTCACGCCTGTTTCCCGGAGGGGTAGGCAGAGACCACGGATTTCCACTTGCTACGATCCTGACACACCTCTTTTGCTTCATTCACTCTCATCACATTCTCCATACATGCTCGTCGGTTAAGGGTACTCTAGACCTGCTGCTGGAAATATCATTAATGGATCATTCAGGAATAAAAAACTAATTAAAATAATCATTTTAAATTGATCCATTAGACAAACAAAATTATAGGCAAAATGGATCAAACAGGACAATGGATCAATCTCAATAGATCAAACAGGAACTACTCGTTTGTTATCTGCTAAATGTAATGCTCAATCACAAGCTTGCATGTTTATTCTGCTCATATCTTATAGTTAAAATCTTTAATCTTTATCTTAATAAGTAGTAGTTATATATTATTTTACATGTTTTGATAAGCGCTTTGGCTTAATTTACGTTTTTATTATTTATGTTTGTTACACCCTAGGATTAAATTTACACTGGGAATGTTCTAGGTTAAGTCTTATTTGGAAATAAAGAACTTTTAAAATTAAAAAATTAATTACTCTAGACCTGGTCTTTTTCCAGAACATCTCCGATCTGGTCTGAATACGTTCGTCGAGGTCTCCCCTTCCCACTGTGCCATTCACGCTCGTCTTATGTACCCGATTCAATCTACTATAGACCGTAAGAATTTAATTTGGGCAATTTTAATTGATTGAACTTGGGGGGTGCTTCCTCTTTTGACCGCGATCTCACCTATCGGTTATTGAAGATACGGCCGACAATGGAGCACAATGATCTTCAAGGCTAGAATTCACTCTAGCCTTGAAGAGAACCAGATTATAGTTTTCAGGAAAGACAGACGACGGTAGTGTATTCCACTCCTTAGCAGGTCGCATTATAAAGGTAGGACTGAAACGTTTAGTACGAATAGAACATACTAATGAGGTAAGAATGGTACCGAGCCGTGCGCCTGCTCGTCCTATGATGAAAAGGAGATAGTGAGATCAGATTGTGGAGTTCCTAGGCACATCTCCTAGTGTAATCCCTAAGTCGGATTAACGACATCCACGGGAGGAGACGGGATGTGTTTTCTTAGGCCAGAAACACCACAGGTCTACTACTAATCCATAAGTTACCTAAAAATGCTGTCCTTTCCTAGAATCAAACCCAACTCAAAAGCCTTACAATTATCCCAAATGACTACATAACAATTTTACGCCGACCGATGCAGAAATCTTTATTCTTTATTGTACACACAAAAAACAGAGAAGAAAAAACACTTAAGTACATAAGCTTTTTGTGTTTTTTTTTCTACACAAGCTTTTATAAAATTAGTGATCGTAACCGTGTGCTAATCAAAATGAGCCTAAACACGGCCAGTCTACTATTATCCATCGAGGAGTTCCGTTGTCCACCTTCCGTCTCCATCATCAGATCAGCTCGCTGTCACCATCATATTGTATTGTCATCGGAACTTGACAGGTTTGACAAATTTCAGCTCAATCGGTTGAGGATAACTTCTTTACAATTCAGTTGCAAGATTCCACCCGGACAAACATACATTGCAAGTTAAATAAAAGCTTGTAATAAAGATGAAAAGTCTCATGTGCCTGTAATTTCACCGGCACCCTTACCCTTCAAACCGGAACACAGCAATGCGAGCACTTCTGCTTTGCGGCAGAAATAGGTATGGTTTGATGACATGGAGAACTGATTCATAGTAGTGGGTCCATCAAACCTGTGACCTCGCTCGGTCGAAATGTCTAACCCACAGTTTTCGGTTCGTGTTATTTTTTATAGATATTACCTTCGACCAAAGTAAAAAGAGGCCAAGTGCGAGACGGACTTGCCCAAGAAGTGTTCCGTAGCAGCAAGTAACATAATATAAAAATGTTGGATGGTTTAAGATTTGTGAGGTATTAAAAAAAAACTACCTACTTACTAGATCTCATTCAAACCAATTTTCGGTGGAAGTTTACATGGTAATTGTACATATATTTTTTTTTTTGTTTTATCATTCTCTTATTTTTGAAGTTACGGGGGGGGGGGGACACATCACATTTTACTACTTTGGAAGTGTCAATATCATTTTTGAAGACCTATCCATAGATACACGTATGGGTTAGATGAAAAAAATATTTTTGAGTTTCAGTTCTAAGTATGGGGAACCTCAAAAATTTATTGTTTTTTTTTCTATTTTTGTGTGAAAATCTTAATGCGGTTCACAGAATACATCTACTTACCAAGTTTCAATAGCATAGCTCTTATCGTTTCGGAAACAAGTGCCTGTGACATACGGACGGACAGACAGACATGACGAATCCATAAGGGTTCCGTTTTTTGCCATTTGGCTACGGAACCCAAAAAAGTAGATATTACTATTAGATTTTAATCGCTCTAATTATTCCTACCAGTTAGATACAAGAGTGTCCAACTTTTTTTACTGAATTAGCAGTTTTAGTAATTAATTGTGAGATTCTTGTAACTTTGGACAATGAATGAAAATTCATTTCATCATTATTAGCCTGTGGAAGTCCACTGTTGGACATAGACCGTTTTCAAGCAATAGTTTTCACTTTGTAACGCTAAAATTTTGTATTTTTATGAAACTATTAGGCAAAATAGCTTACAGCCCACCCGCCCACCTGATGTAAAGTGGTCACCGTCGCTTATAGACACCGGCAACACCGGGGGTATTGTCGATGCGCTGCCTACCCTGAAGGAAATTATGAACATTTTTCTTGAAGCGACACATGTCGTAACCAAGCGGGAAAACCTCAGATGGAAGCTCATTCCATAGTTTGTAGGTATGGGGAAGAAATGATCTCGAGAAACGAGTCGTACGAGAAACCCAGGGATCTATGATGTGTGCATGAGCTTTGTCACGGTGCTGGGAGGAGCGATGGTAAAATCTCGATTGATCGGGGTCGCAGGAATGAGATCGAAAATCTCGTCAGAGCATTCCCCGTTGTAGTTTTCCTCTAAATATCTTTATTATAGGAGTTTACTGCGGCGATGCTTTGATAAACCTTTTATACATATAGTATAAAAGTACATACTCTAAGAAAGAACACTCTATGCTATTTTAGCACATACTCCATAACTATTATACCTCCATGTCATTGTGTTTAGTTAGTCTATGGTAGTATGGTTTTAGTAGTAGTAGAGCTTTTTTGTGAAAGAGTTCGTCCGGGAAAGTACTACCACCATGCCTATTTCTGCCGCAAAGCAGTAGTGCTCACATTGCTGTGTTCCGGTTTGAAGGGTAAGGGTGCCGGTGAAATTACAGGCACATGAGACTTTACATCTTTATGTCTCAGGGTGGCGGGCGCAGTGCAATGCCACATAGGGCGCGTCCTAGGTGGACGTGACCTATGAGGTAATGCACTATTCATAGGCAGAGGTTACCGCTTAACATCAGGTAGGCCATGGGATTGTTCCGCAATTCAAGTGGTATAAAAAAAAAAAAAAACATGTAATGACCCTTTTTCTCCTGAACGCGTGGAGGTATCAAGCTGAAATTCATACCAAATACTCAGGTCTACTGGCCCTTGGACCTGTACAAAAATCAAACTTCTAAGCCAACGCAATCAAAAGATACAGCCGTTTATGTTGCAAATTTTCGACAACAAAACCTACAACCTACAAGGCACTTCCCGTGAACTCAATCTTGAAATTTGGTACGAAGCAACGTCTTATAGCACAGATAAAGGAAAAATTGCGGAAAGCATAAATTTTTAATTACATCTTATAAGCAAAATATTTTTAATAATTTTAAACTTACTACCCCTTTCCTGATGATGATTTCATTTAGCAATAAAAATACCATAACTTTTACTTTTATACCTAGTTTTGTATGTAACCCTCGTAGCTCGAGTCCGACTCATACTTGGCAGTTTTTTTTAAAATTTTAATGACCTAGTTTGTTTTAGTTTGCCTAAATATTTTTAGTAAACTTATGTCTACGTGCATATTTTACTGAAAAACCGTTCTATTTTTATCGATAAATAAATCTCGACGCCCCATCATTACTATCTTTTAATTATTTTACAGTACCTATTCACAAAGCGGCAAAACAATTAAGTCTTGGTCATTCACCCCTTATAACAAGGAGTTTTTATTGCCACAGATTAAATATAAGTTAGTGGAAGCTTGTTTTCGCGCTTAAAACACAGCTTATAAGTTATCTGTGATCTGGGCGAAGTTTATGAGTAATTGTAGTGATGGGACAAAGTGTTGAAAACTTATCGATAGTTTGCAAACAATATGTTACTAGTACTAGTAATCTCTGAGGACCGTATTCCAGAAATAAGCACTTACTCCAAAACTGAAAAAAATTACATTCCAAGAAATCAAAATAAATGTTGGTAAAGAGTAGGATTTCCCCCTCCTGCAATGCTCGAGTCTCGATTTAAGCTTGAGCATAGTTCTGGAATACAGGCCTAGATATAAACCATTTTAAATCTACACTAACATTATAAAGAGGAAAGATTTGTATTTTTGTGTGTGTGTATGTTTGTAATGAATAAACTCAAAAACTACTGTGCCGATTTCAAAAATTATTTTACCATTGGAAAGCTACATTCACCCTGAGTGACATAGACTACCAGGGGGGGGATAAGGGGGGGGGGGCTGTTTTTCACCCTGAAACTACCCGTGCGAAGCCGGGACGAGTCGCAAGTATATTATATTTTGTGAGGCTTTCAAACTATTGATATATAACCTATCGATGCCGTCCCAACCCTAAACCAATTACTAACGATTAATAATAAATATTCGCTGGTAGCGGAGGCAGGAGATGTAGATAGCACACAGTTCAGATAATTGTAGCTTATTCATTGTCCTTGTTTAGCGATGTCACGGTAAGCTTAGTGTGGATACGACGCCGCTAGAATATTATACACGAGCTATACATATACGAGTTCGGGTAGAAAGTACAAAGAGAACAGTAAAAAGAAGTTATTTTTTGATTGGTGTCCCAAAACGAGCTACATTAAAAAACACTAAGAAAAGAATTAAAATAAAAGTAAACGACGCCGACATCTTCTTTCGTGTATCTTTGTTTAGCGATGTCACGGTAAGCTTAGTGTGGAATGTGGATACGACGCCGGTAGAATATACGACCTCTGTGGCGCGGCGGGCGAAGGTTCCCCTGCGACGCAGGAGATGGCTTCGATTCCCGCCTCGGAACAAATATTTGTACGATCTCCAGATATTTGTTCAGGGTGTTCTGGGTATAAAAATATCTCTTTATGTATTGTATTGTATTAAGTATATCAGTTATCTAGTACCCATAACACAAGCTCTGCGTAGCTTGGGGCTAGATAATGTTGTGTGAACTGTGTCCGGCATTATTTAATTTATTTATTTTATTTATTTATTTATTATTTAATTGGCCAATTACACATATTACTGAGTGCATTTTGCGCAGTTGTTAGAATACAAATTAAACTTTGTTACTGTAGGTATTAATAATATTTTCATAAGTGTATTTTGTGTACTAACCAAATTATGGATCTGTGAGTCTGAAATAAAGACTTTTTTTTTTACTCCACCGGCCATCACCACTCCTGGCCAGGTGTCCTGCCCAGCTCCATTGAGGTTTATCGCTCTGTCTCCGACGTCATAGACTATCGTCCGACGATGGATCTCAGCGTTGCGGACTCGATCTAAAAGTGTAATGCCAAGCATAGCTCGCTCCATGGCCCGTTGTGCAACCGGTCCTCGGAATTTTACTGGGTTGATGTTTTTGGGCTTCATTTAAGTTTAATGTTATCCATAAAGTGTGGTTTACACTTGAAAAATAATAAACTTTGAATAATACCATTTTCCTAGTTTCACAATCAGTAAAAATTACATTCAAATATGTCTTATTCAATGTAATCTTTGTTTAGAGATGTCACGGTAAGCTTAGTGTGGATAAGACCCAAAGATAAGATAAGATAAGATCATTTATTTGTCCGAAACACAGGTTTACATAGAGATGTTATAAAAGAGAAAGTATCACCATGTTTGGCCTTGTCAAGGGATACAATTTTTTGTTTAAAGTAAAAGAAAAAGAACTTTTAATTTTAACATAATAAGTATTAATTAATTAAATTCATTCAATATCATCCCAGTGTCTTAAATAACCCGTTCGTAGCCATGTAGGTACAGTTTTACCCAAAATATAAGTCGCCCCGATGTACTGCGCCGAAGACCAATTTCTATAGCGCGGGAACGTTCTTACTACCAATAGCAATCACGTGCTAAAATCTTGCGCTGTTATTGGTTAATCTATTTCGTTGCAGATCGCGGCCAGTCGACTCTTAGATGTGTTCTCTTATACAGCGGGTCAGAGCTATACAGAGCAGATACTATACGTTCGGCTACTGTCGGATATCGGTCTGCGCTTTTCTGCGCAAACGAAAACAGTCGATCGGACTTATATTATGGGTAATACTGTAGATGTAGTTACAAAGCGAAAAATATATTATTTATTTGATAATTTATGTTAAAGGCAGAGGTTACCGCTTAACATCAGGTGGGCCACCTTATTGTTCCGTCATTTACAGACTCGCGCACGAAGGGTTCCGTACCATTATCTATAAAAACGGCAAAAAAAGTTTTTTGTATGGGGCTCCCATACAAAAAACTTTTTTTGCCCTTAAATATTTATTTAATTTTGTTTTTTAGTATTTGTTGTTATAGCGGCAACAGAAATACATCATCTGTGAACATTTCAACTGTATAACTGTCGCGGTTCATGAGATACAGCCTGGTGACAGACGGACAGACAGCAGACTCTTAGTAATAGGGTGCAGTTTTTACCCTTTGTGTACGGAACCCTAAAAAAAAAGGGTGCTTTCCTACCACGCGTCGTTCGGTTGGTCGCCACGAGAACCTTTATTCACCAACAACTTTCAGTTCTGCTAGCTATATGGCATGCCCATTGCCACTTCACCGTGCTACTTCTGAGAGCTGCATGGTCTTATCCACACAACTCCCACAGATGTACTAAGTATTTCGTTCATCAAACCACTCAGTTTCTAGTTATCTGTAAACTTAACGACCCTTACAAAAACAGTGTGAGAAAGTCTGAATTTCGTTAGGAGTCTAGATTTGTAGTTAAGATTGTCTATTTTGAAAGTTGTGCGACTATTGCTCTGTTGTTCGGCTTGTGATGTCTCCTCCCGTGGATATCGCCTACCCCCTTCGGGGAAAAAGGCGTGTGTCGATGTATGTATGTACAATAATTAATTTTGTAAAAATTAAAAAACCCTCAATGCAATGAAACGGCTGAACCGATTTTGATCAAACATAGCTAAGAACACTCCCGAATAATTCACCTTTCAAACAAACAAAAAACTGTTCATCCGTTCGGGAGCTACAATATCACAGACAGACACACACACATGAACACACACAGACACACACACAGAAATACACACAGACACAGAGACACACACCCCGTCGTTTTTGCGTCGGGTGTTAAAAATGGAGTTTTCCAAATCGGTACATAAATGACGGAGAACATAAACATAACAAAAAAAAACACACGAATTGAGAACTTCCTCCTTTTTGAAGTCAGTTAAAAATAAAACAAAATTAAGTAACTTACACACAATTTATTCGTGTAACATCACTTATGCCTCTCTTTCTTACTGCCGCTACCCTTCTCTCTCTTCCTCTGGTTAAGGGGGTTCCTCGGGTCGTATATATCGAACCAGTCGTCCCCTTTAGTGGACGCGTCCTTAGCCAACACCGGCCGTTGGTCCTCGAACCGCAATTTGTGTCCTAGCCTGGGACACATACATTTAGTATCAGCTTAACATTTAAGGTGGTTGCTCTCACTTGAGGCGCGAAATTAATTTTTTTCATGTTTTTTTGCTCATCCTCTGAACAAACATTTGTGCGATCTGCAGGTATTTGTTTAGGGTGTTCTGGGTATTTTCTATGCATAATAAATAAATAAATAATGCTGGACAGTTCACACAATATTATCTAGCCCCGGAACACAGCAATGCGAGCACTACTGCTTTGTGGCAGAAATAGGTATGGTGGTAGTACTTCCCCGGACGAACTCTTTCACAAAAAAGCTCTACTACTGCTAAAATATACATACTCTCTTCTTCTTATAATTGCTTCTAAGGAGTGCTCAAAATAATTTCGCCAATGTCAAGTGTTTTTTTTTTTTTTATATTGACGTCGCGTCGTCAAAAGTTTTCGACAGGTGCCATCTTACGGTGAACGAGCTGTACATACAAACATTGCAAGTTAGATAATATAAACAGTTCACACAACATTATCTAGCCCCAAGCTAAGCAGAGCTTGTGTTATGGGAAATGGACAACTGATATACTTAATACAATACATTACATAGATATTTTTTATTATACATAGAAATTACCCAGAACACCCTGAACAAATACTTGCGGATCGCACAAATGTTTGTTCCGAGGCGGGAATCGAACCCGCAACCTCCTGCGTCGGAGGCGAACGTTCGCCAGCCGCGCCACAGAGGTCATCAAATACAAAACATACAAAAAAACGCGACGCGCCTCTCGAAAATGGCATTTTAATTGAGTATCTCATAAATTAGTTTTTTGTGAAAAATATATTTTTCAATACAAGCTTTCATAATATTAGTGCTCGTAACCGTGTGCTGATCAAAATGAGCCTAAACACGGCCAGTCTACTATTATCCATCGAGGAGTTCCGTTGTCCACCTTCCGTCTCCATCATTAGACCAGCTCGCTGTCACCATCATATTGTATTGTCATCGGAACTTGACAGGTATGCAAATTTCCACCCGGACATACATTGCAAGTTAAAATAAAGCCAGGTCTGGGTCTCTTCAAGGCTAGAGTGAATAGGTGCCTTCTAGACCTTTGTGCTCCATCTTCGGCCACATCGTCACTTACCAACAGGTGAGATCGTGCTCAAACAAACAAAAAAAAATTGCTTTGACTCACCAATTGTCAGTATTCAAATCATCTTCTTCGTTTCCGCTCTCCGCCTTCTTCTCTTCTTTGCTTTGGCTGCTCTCTCCTTCTGAATCTTCTGTTTGTTTCTCTTTGATTCCCTTGAGCTTATTCTTGAACTTAGCTAGCAGTTGTAGAGTGAAGTTTTCTCTGTAACAACATACATACATACATACATACATACATACATACATACAGACAAACATACATACATACAGACAAACATACATACATACATACATACTTGAACTTAGCTAGCAGTTGTTTGTAGAGTGAAGTTTTCTCTGTAACGACATACATACATACATACATACAGACAAACATACATACATACTTGAACTTAGCTAGCAGTTGTAGAGTGAAGTTTTCTCTGCAACAACATACGTACAGCCATACATACATACAACATATGACGGGTTCGATTCCCGCTTCGGAACAAAATTTGTGCGATCTGCAAATATTTGTTCAGGGGTATTTTCTATGTATGTATAATAAAAAACATCAATCTATGTATAGTATTGTATAAAGTATATCAGTTGTCTAGTACCCATAACACAAGCTCTGCTTAGCTTGGGGCTAGATAATTTTGTGTGAACTGTCCAGCATTATTTATTTATTTATTATTTATACATACATACGGACACATGCCTTTTTCCCCGAAGGGGTTATATAGGCAGAGCCTCAATGGGCCTCTTTTCACCGTGGGTTGCACCGTGTAAGTGGTGAACTCATCGCCGCCATTGCTTCCCACGACTGACTCGGCTAACGCTTTCCTCCAGTAATAACTAAGCTAGCAGCCAGGACTAGTAGTAGTAGAGCTTTTTTGTGAAAGAGTTAGTCCGGGGAAGTACTACCTCCATACCGATTTCTGCCGCAAAGCAGTAGTGCTCGCATTGCTGTGTACCGGTTTGAAGGGTATGGTTGCCGGTGAAATTACAGGCACATGAGTCTTTTCATCTAATGTCTCAGGATGTTATTTCTGTTATTTTTATAAGTTTTAATAAGCTATGCAGGTTGATAAACGTACCTAGTTTTTAATAAATTTTTGAACACACTAGCTCATAAAGTGGCTCTAATTTCACCGCAATTAGGCACATAATGACACCTGTAATCAAACTGTAACTTTTTCATTGCTATTATTCACTAGTGAGTTATAGAGTCAGTTGAACATTTACACAGAGTGTGTATTTCTGTTTTACACCTGTAATCAAACAGTGATTTTATTATTGCTATAATTCACTAGTGAGTTATAGAGTCAGTTGAACATTTACACAGATTGTGTATTTCTGTTTTATTATTATTTTCTGCACAAATGTGTTGAAAAACTTCGTATGACGCACGTGTGTATTAATCATTACCGTCCTCGGCTCTCTTATGACCCTCACCTAACGGCTCGGGTCTCAATGGCGCCTCAGCGGTAATCACCAACTGTTGACTGCAGCGCCATCTCTGCATCAACAGTCAAACCACGAAGACAAATCCATGTCCACCTGACTACACAAGCAAATGGTACCGATGATCGCCGTAGTGCGGCGCTATTTTTATTCCTATATAAGCTAAGCATCGCACTGTTGCGAGCCTCTTTTTACGATATTGCGGTCACTTGTACGCACCGCTATTTAATTATATTCTTTTATTCCAAAGCTTGCTGTTTCCTCTGGCTCCCAATTTTACACCAACATTACACACTAGTACCATAATGTAGTAACTATTGTATATTTCTAGGATACCTACACTGGAATTTGTACCTATACCTAATTATGTAAGGAGGAACCTTTAAAAATTTCCCAGTACTAACAAATTATGTGCTGTGCGCACATATATATAAAATAAATTTTTAAAAAAATACTGGTCAAGTTCACACAACATTATCTAGCCCCAAGCTAAGCACAGCTTGTGTTATGGGTACTAGATAATTGATATACTTAATACAATATATTATATAGATAGATATTTTTTATTATGCATAGAAAATACCCAGAACACCCTGAACAAATATCTGCGATCGCACAAATATTTGTTCCGAGGCGGGAATCGAACCCGCAACCTCCTGCGTCGCAGGCCAACCTTCGCCCGCCGCGCCACAGAGGTCGTCAATGATATGTTAAGTTATGGATATGTTGCAATCCAGATCAAAACTGTAATATTTAAGTTCTCATTTCTTTCGTGGATGTAATATTTTAGACCAGGGGTTCCCAAACTTATTTTGTCTACTGCCCACTTTGAGAATAAATTGCTTTTTAGCGCCCCCATTTTTTTGTGAGCTATATTAGCCGAGATGCATGCACAAATCGGGTTATTTAACAAAAAAACATGTTAAAACATGATTGCCCGCGGTCTATTATCTACGAAAATGACCTATCTAGGAATACAAATAACTATTAAAATGCGAAAGTGTGTCTGATTTGACGCCCCTATTTTTTTATGGGTCTCTTACCGCCCCCCTTTAGGCCTGCAGCGCCCACAAGGGGGCGTTATCGCCCACTTTGGGAGAGTTTTTTTTTTTATAGTACTTGAATGACGGAACAATCAGATGGCCCACCTGATGTAAAGCGGTACCCTCTGCCTATGAAGAGTGCATTACCTAATAGGTCACGTCCACCTAGGACGCGCCCTATGTGGCATTGCACTACACCCGCCACCCTGAGACATAAAGATGAAAAGTCTCATGTGCCTGTAATTTCACCGGCACCCTCACCCTTCAAACCGGTACACAGCAATGCGAGCACTACTGCTTTGCGGCAGAATTAGGTATGGTGGTAGTACTTCCCCGGACGAACTCTTTCACAAAAAAGCTCTACTACTACTCAAAGTAAACAACGACAAGTACTACAACTAAGACAAGTAAGTATTAAGTACTGTAGTTACTACTTGTAAGTACTTACAAGTAGCAAGTAGTATAGTACTTAGTAGGCTGGTTTAGAGAGAAAAAAAAAATGATATATTAGTTTAGTTAAGTTTGTTAGGATGGCAGTCGGCAGTCCCACTAGACCACCAGTGTCCTCAATTCGTAACTAGGATTCGTTGACCCCACGCCATCTTTGTTGCCCTGATGATTACTTTGTCTAATTAAAATCTAGTTTCCAAGTGAAATCTTGTAATACAATTAATCTGTATAAAAACCGTGAGAAAAACGGATTATTTAACGGTGATGAGAAACAGTACCTAATAAAAGGATTTTATACAGTGTGTAAACCCCAGAACACACGATGAAACTGTGTTTTTAGGGTTCCGTAGCCAAAAGGCAAAGAACGGAACCCTTATTGATTCGTCATGTCTGTCTGTCTGTCTGTCCGTCCGTATATCACAGCCACTTTTTTCCGAAACTATAAGAGCTATACTGTTGAAACTTGGTAAGTAGATGTATTCTGTGAACCGCATTAAGATTTTCACACAAAAATAGGTCTTCGAAAATTATATTGAGGTTTCTAATACATATTTTTTCACACTTCCAAAGTGGTAAAATGTGTCTTCCCCCTCCCCCCCCCCCTGTATCTTCTAAAATAAGAGAATGATAAAACTAAAAAAGAAATATGATGTACATTAACCATGTAAACTTCCAACCAAAATTGGTTTGAACGAGATCTATCACCACCAATTTGAAAAGTCACGCAATACTGTTTCATTTCATTTCACTTTGTGGTTGTACACGTGCTCAAATTTAGCATACTATACCTGTCAAGTTCCGATGACAATACAATATGATGGTGACAGCGAGCTGATCTGATGATGGAGACGGAAGGTGGACAACGGAACTCCTCGAAGGATAATAGCAGACTGGCCGTGTTTAGGCTCATCAAATTTTGATCAGCACACGGTTACGATCACAAATTTTATAAAAGCTTGTATTGAAAAATACATTTTTCAATAAAATAGGTACTTATTATTTACAGAGATATCAGGAGATACTTTTCACTAGAAACGGGATATTTACCATGATTTTTAAGTTTTTAGTGGTATCGTTCGTTATCCAAACATTAATTTTAAAAAGTATAGTAAAACTTATACAAGTAATTAATATTATAAAAATTAAAAAAAACCCCAACGCAATGCAACGGCTGAACCGGTTTTGATCAAACATAGCTAAGGACACTCCCGACAAATTCACCTTTCAAACAAAAAAAAACGGTTCATCCGTTCGGGAGCTGCGATGGGACAGAGACACACACACACACACACACACACACACACACAGACAGACACGTCAAACTTATAACACCCCTTCGTTTTTACCTCGGGGTTTAAAAAGAGGGTAGATCGATATATCTTCCAATAACATCAACTCGCAAAGACTTTAGTTATAGGTATAGCACTTAACTTAGGAGCCTCCTGAGGTATGGGAGCGGCACGGGAGGGTGGTGATTTTCTTATGCAAAATGTCGCGAGACGTCACTTGACGTCAAGTCGGGCGGCGATCTCGCTGCCGTCAATACGTGTTATTTGGACCGGCCGCTTTAGACAAAAACACCAAAAAATTTGAATTTCGCGCCGCAAGCGTGAGCATCCACCTTAAGGAAGAGTATTTCAAAAACGACCATCTTAGCGACGATATAACGGATCAATTTATAATAAGATTACGAGATGACGACTCAAATAACGAAAGTGATTCCAGTCATACTGACAGTGATTCAAGTAGCGATATGGACATAAGCTAATAAATTGAAAGTTCAGTTGAAAATATTGATATTAGTATTAAATATAATAAATATTTTCACAAGTATTTTGTTCTCAATACTGGAATACGATTAAAAACGTATTAAAAAAAAACTACTTACTAGATCTCGTTCAAACCAATTTTGAGTGAAAGTTTACATAATGTAATGTTTGTTTAATGTAATGTACATTATATTTTTTTTTAGTTTTATCATTCTCTTATTTTAGAAGTTATGGGGGGGGACACTTTTTACCACTTTCGAAGTGTCTCACGCGCAAACTATTCAGTTTAGAAAAAAATTATATTCGAAACCTCAATATCATTTTTGAAGACCTATCCATAGATACCCCACACGTATAGGTTTGATGAAACAAAAAATTTGAGTTTCAGTTCTAAGTATGGGGGAACCCCAAAAATAAAAAACTACTTACTAGATCTCTTTCAAACCAATTTTGAGTGAAAGTTTACATGGTAATGTACATTATATTTTTTTTTAGTTTTATCATTCTCTTATTTTAGAAGTTATGGGGGGGGGGGGACACTTTTTACCACTTTCGAAGTGTCTCACGCGCAAACTATTCAGTTTACAAAAAAATTATATTAGAAACCTCAATATAATTTTTGAAGACCTATCCATAGACACCCCACACGTATAGGTTTGATGAAAAAAAAAAGAGTTTGAGTTTCAGTTCTAAGTATGGGGGAACCCCAAAAATAAAAAACTACTTACTAGATCTCTTTCAAACCAATTTTGAGTGAAAGTTTACATGGTAATGTACATTATATTTTTTTTTAGTTTTATCATTCTCTTATTTTAGAAGTTATGGGGGGGGACACTTTTTACCACTTTCGAAGTGTCTCACGCGCAAACTATTCAGTTTAGAAAAAAATGGTATTCGAAACCTCAATATCATTTTTGAAGACCTATCCATAGATACCCCACACGTATAGGTTTGATGAAACAAAAAATTTGAGTTTCAGTTCTAAGTATGGGGGAACCCCAAAAATAAAAAACTACATACTAGATCTCGTTCAAACCAATTTTGAGTGAAAGTTTACATGGTAATGTACATCATATTTTATTTTTAGTTTTATCATTCTCTTATTTTAGAAGTTACGGGGGGTGGGGGGTGGACACACTTTTTACCACTTTGGAAGTGTCTATCGCGCAAACTATTCAGTTTAGAAAAAAAATATATTTGAAACCTCAACATCATTTTTGAAGACCTATCCATAGATACGACACAAGTATAGGTTTGATGAAAAAAAAAATTGTGTTTCAGTTCTAAGTATGGGCTAGTATAGTATTATTTTATCTGTGGTATGGGGAACCCCAAAAATAATTGTTTTTTTTTAATTTTTGTGTAAAAATCTTAATGCGGTTCACAGAATACATCTACCTACCAAGTTTCAACAGTATAGCTCTTATAGTTTCGGAATAAAAAAGCCTGTGACATACACGGACAGACAGACAGACAGACAGACATGACGAATCCATAAGGGTTCCTTGTCTTTGACTACGGAACCCTAAAAATCATGGTAATTCTATGGTCATCATCATCACGTTAGCTGTTCACTGCTGGACAACAAAAATACATTTTACGATAGTAATTATTTATTTTATTCACAAACTTACAATTAATTATGGAGTGTATTCATTAAAAGTTATGTGGCAATGTTAAATTCCTATACAAACAATATTATATAAAAAATAATTAATATTAAGCCTCGTTTACTAATATCTAAACCATTTATTTCACAGTAATGTCACGTAGGTAGTTATTACAGCGGTTATGTAATCGGTGGTGCGAAATATGTTGCAAACGATTTCTATTGTCCGCTTGATGCTAACAAAATAATATTTCTATCGATGTTTTCCGATCAGCTATCTTTTCTTGGTCCGATTTCTATGGACTTGTATCGATCTGAAGTTTGTACGAATTATGGATAACCCGACCACTTTACAAAGTACGATTACGCTATGAACCGTGTATCAACGTACTAACCATTTTTAATCAACCGTATAATACGACTCTTTTATGCTTTGTCTATGATAGAAACATATTTTTACTCTGTGCTGTGTGACTTGTGCGATGCGTAGTATCCTATTAGTCAATCCTTGTGAGAAAAGTTTGTTTACATTTTAACAAATATACGAATTATCTAATACTTAAGGTTTGGAAGGAAAGTAAGTAACCACATTGAAGTGAAATGTATATATAGACCCAAGTTGTGTTGATTCGTACGACTCCAATTTAATATTTTTAACAAAATAGCGCAATACCGCTAAAGTGTAAAGTACCGTAAAGTGTTTTGTACGTACTGAATGCTTTTATTTGATTTGGATTGTAATTAAAATCATGTTCAAACAATTAAATAATCCACTTTTATGGCTTACCTTTTAGATTTCTATGGTTTGAAACAACCATTTACTTGTTTCTATTGCAATAGGTTATGTTGCGATCAAATGCTGTCATTATTCATTGAAACAGCGGTACATAATCGCTACTTCATACTATCGATAGAAACACTACATGTCAAAAGGCTTTTTGTTGCAATCAAGCTTTGTTAGCAACAGGGTGAGTTGCATGATCGCTAAAACGTCATTTTCAATAGAAACAGCATTGAAACAGCGGAATGCTGATAGAAACAGGAGATAGCTAATCGCTCGGCGGGTCTCATTTTCACTAACCAATTTTATTTTTGACCAAGACCTGTCAAATTTACGTTTAGTGGTGAAAATGGGAATTTATTATACATACGGCCCGACCCGACTTACTTAATGTTTTATAAATAAATAAATCTTCTTAATCGAAGAAATTAATAATAGAAAAAACCTACAACTACTTCAAAAGCTGTTAAATCTATTAAAGTCTCTGATAATAGCCAATATTTGGTTGTGAGAAGAGCTTAGTGTTGCCACATAGGACGCGTCCTAGGTGGACGTGACGTGACCTATGAGGTAATGCACTGTTCATAGGCAGAGGGTACCACTTAACATCAGGTGGGCCATCTGCTTGTTCCGTCGTTCAAGTAGTATAAAAAAAAATGTAAATAGAAAGAGGGAATTTTGGGGAATACTCCCAGGAACTTCACGATCTGATCCCACCATCTCCTTTTCATCATAGGACGAGCAGACGCACGGCTCGGTACCACCCTTACCTCATTAGTATACCCTCTATTCGTACTAAACGTTTCAGTTCTACCTTTATAATGCGAACTGCTAAGGAGTGGAATACACTACCGTCGTCTGTCTTTCCTGGAAACTATAATCTGGGTTTCTTCAAGGCTAGAGCGAATAGGTGCCTTCTAGACCTTTGTGCTCCATCGTCGGCCACATCGTCACTTACCAACAGGTGAGATCGTGGACAAACAAAGGTCTACCAAAGATTAAAAAAATTTAGGATTCACTTTTTGACAAAGCAAAACCATAGAGGTAGGTCAAAGGGTTTCCGCAGAACATTTTTTTTTTCTTGTCCTATCTTCCTTTGTTATATTTTTGTTGTGTTTTCTTACTAGCTGCACCCCGCGGTTTCTCCCGCGTAAGTCTCGATCCCGTGGGAATATCGGGATAAATATGTGCCTATGTGTTATTCCGGGAGTCCAGTTATATCCATTCCAAATTTGATACAAATCCGTCCAGCCGTTTCAGCGTGAAGAAGTAACAAACACACTAACACACACGGACACAAACTTTCGCATTTATAATATTAGTGGGATTGGATAAAATCCTGTCAGACAAGAAATTAATTTATTAAAAATTAAAAAAACCCTCAACTCAATGAAACGGCTGAACCGATTTTGATCAAACAGAGCTAAGAACACTCCCGACAAATTCACCTTTCAAACAAACAAAATAAACTAAATCAGTTCATCCGTTCGGGAGCTACGATGCCACAAACACACACACACACACACACACACACACGTCAAACTTATAACACCCCGTCGTTTTTGCGTCGGGGGTTAAAAAGAAAGAAAATTCGTTTATTTTCCCCCACAAGAAAAATATATTTAAAAACCTTTTATTAATCTATTCGTAAACACTCGTCTAAGTCGTCCGAGTCATTGATAATAGCTTCGTCCCAGGGTCCGTACTTATTGTCCTTGTATCTTTGCCATTTTACAAACATTAAGGGGCAGTACAAACTAACTAATAAAACCATAAACACGAAATACACCATCAAGGTTATAGAAACCGTATATAAACTTACTAAAGTCAAAACTACAGTAAAAATATACATTAAACTAACCAATTGCGTATATAAATACACTTGTATAAACTGAGGGCTCAGCACAAAAAATATGACAGATACTGTCAATAAGACAAACGCGTCAAACGGCGATGACAGCCGTGACACCAGACACACAGACGCAAATATAGCCGCGTTTATAGATAACGATTTAGAAACAATGGCCGCTGGGACGTCATAGTCAAAAAATATAAGATGAACTAACATCATTATCACCGCCCACGCGAAAATAGTGTCAGTGCTGACAGTATCTGTCAATGTATGTAGTATAGGTGACAGCAAATAACCCAGAACAAGGTAGACTAACACTGTTTTAAAATGACTCAAAACCGCACTACCATTTATATAAATATACAAAATATAGCTTAGGAGTGTAGTTAAGATACTAGTGTATATAACTGTATATGTGTTAATAAGATCGTTATACATATAGAAGAATAGAACGGCATATAGCACACATATACAGATTCGTAGTACAACGCGAAAAGAGCCTTTCACAGCCTGTGATAAGGTGACTTTTTCCGCGTAAATGTTTTTTCTTAGTTCCTCTAAGAATTTCGGGTGTGTATAGTTGTCCGGGTATTCCCGGTTTTCGTACAGATTTTTGATCCATGGTTTCTTTATGTAAGGCTTTCTGGGTAGTTTCTGCCGGCGATTTCTGAAATTTTCATGGTTTCTTGACACTGTCACTTCACTATACATATACGAGACGACATTGTAAAGGTCGGAAGTGCTGGATGGAGGCGGGAAAAACGACACTCGTCATGGTAGGATATGGGAGTGTAGTCCAGTATTGGACGTCTGTCACTGGTGATGATGAAGATATAGGTGTCCAGACATTAATTTTAAAAAGTATAGTAAAACTAATACACGAAATTAATTTTGTAAAAATTAAAAAACCCTGAACGCAATGAAATGGCTTAACCGATTTTGATCAAACATAGCTAAGAACACTCCCGACTAATTAACCTTTCAAACAAAAAAAACATAATCAAAATCAGTTCATCCGTTCGGGAGCTACGATGCCACAGACACACACAGACACACACACACACACCCACACACCCACACACCCACATAGATACACACACACACACACACAGACACGTCAAACTTATAACACCCCGTCCTTTTTGCGTCAGGGGTTAAAAATAGAATTTAGTTTTTTTTTTAGTTTAAGGTGGAATATGCCCCAAATTTTCTAATCTTAGATTAGGTTTTTAACTGACTAAATCAAGTACAATATTCAAATTATAAATATGCATGGATACTACATTATAATACCGAGGGATCACCCTGACAGAAACACGATAGGACAATAATTTATCGATAGAAAAAAACCCCAAAGTTACCTCTAACTTTTGGCTAGATTCGATTGTTTATTAAAATGGAGCATATTATTGGGTAACAAATTATATAAATAAAATCAATACAACAAAGCAGAGGGTTCACTCTAGGGGTTTTGTAAAATTATCTATATTTTACGAGATATTCAATAAAAACGCGCGAGGCGTTTTTTTTGTATGAAGATTTCTGCCTGCTGTTGGCGCAGATATTTTTGACCCAAAAAATCTGATCCGGCTGTACAAGTGTACAAGTAGTAGTAGAGCATTTTTGTGAAATAGTTCGTCCGGGGAAGTACTACCACCATACCTATTTCTGCCGCAAAGCAGTAGTTCTCGTATTGCTGTGTTCCGGTTTGAAGGTTATGGGTGCCGGTGAAATTACAGGCACATGAGACTTTTCATATTTGTGTCTCAGTGTGGGCGCAGTGCAATACCACCAGGCGCGTCCTAAGTGGACTTGACCTATGAGGTAATGCTCTGTTCATAGGCAGAGGTTACCGCTTAACATCAGGTGGCCCATCTGCTTGTTCCGTCATTCAAGTAGTATAAAAAAAAAAGTAAACATACCTCGCTGTCCCTTTCTTCGGTATCTTCTCTTTCATCTTCTTGTACCTCTCCTGTTCTTCCACGTAGCTCTTCATCAGCTCGTTATCTTCTGCCACCTTCCGTTCTACCTCTGCTTGCTCGTTCTGTTCCGTTATCTTCTGTTCTTTGTTCCCTTTCATTTCCCTCTTGAGCTGTTTTATTTCGCTTCTAATTCTTTCTCTGTAAATACAATAGTACTTAGTTTAGCAAGTTCCGCTGAGGACCTCAAAAGATGTTTCCAATTAACGATGCTGACACACCTCTTATGCTTCCTTCACTCTCATTCCATTCCTCATAAATGCTCGTCAGTTAAAATTTTATCTTGTGTTAGTTATTAGTAACCTAAATAAATAAATAAATAAATAATGCTGGACAGTTCACACAACATTATCTAGCCCCAAGCTAAGCAGAGCTTGTGTTATGGGTACTAGATAACTGATATACTTAATACAATATATTACATAGATAGATATTTTTTTTATTATACATAGAAAAATACCCAGAACACCCTGAACAAATATCTGCAATCGCACAAATATTTGTTCCGAGGCGGGAATTGAACCCGCAACCTCCTGCGTCGCAGGCCAACCTTCGCCCGCCGCGCCATAGAGGTCGTCAAACCTACATTAGCTATAAAAAAAAAAAAAAAAGTTTTGGAATGTATCCTAATCTTAAGTAGTATCCATTTGGCAAGTCCTTTAAAATTTTATCAAATTTGTGCCGAATATAAACAGTAGCTATGCTTATGTATTGTATTGTATTGTATTGTATTGTGTGTTTAGAAATTTATTTCTCAAAAGAATATACATTCGCTTATAAAGAGAAATACAAGATTGACTTACAAATTAGGGTGGGTTGGTTAACAGTGCAGAACGGGGTTTTTTTTTTTTTTTTTTGTTCTGGCACTCACATAATATTATAATCTAAATTATTCTATAGGTAAGCAGCTACAACAATAACAATAAGTACATACCTCTAGATCCTCAACAATGGGCTGAACATAATTTTCTTCCGGTTATAGATAACTATCAAGAAATCAAATAACACACAGCTGAGTAGTTACCTTCCCAGTAGATAAATGTTTCAATATTATTAGGATAGGCCGGATAACTACAAAACTTTAGCATTTAGCACCAATAACGTAATAACATTATTTTTCAATTAAAGTAGGTAGGAACGTAGTAGATAAGTAAAATATAATATAAGTTCAGAATAGTAAAAGTGGGTATATTGAAATAGTTTATGCCATCGGAGCAGTGACAGTAAAGTTCGTAGAGGTTCCATTACGTGTTGAACTACAGTTGCTATGGATGTATGCGAGCGGAGTGGACATTCCGATTAATAAACATGTAAGTATGCTTTTATTTAAATTCCGAAAAATCTTTTGAAATATGTTTTTTTAGCTTCTTTTTGAATATGATATAGGATTTTGTTTCCTTGATATGATTTGGTATATTATTAAACAGCTGAGCACCCTCGTACATTATATTTTTCTTGCCATAGTTTGTTCTCGGTGCCTGTAAAATGATATCATTTGGTCGTCTAAGTGACCGGTTTTATTTTTGTGATTTTTTCGTAAAAGATATTTGTGTGTGAATTTTTTTGTTGAGTATCTTGCGTATCAGTATACATGTGTTATATTTATATGTTTGAGTCAGAGTCATTAATCTAGTTTCATCATATATTTTTGACGACTTAGTTAAATAGTCGTAATGAAAGAGAAGTTTTATTATTTTATTTTGAGCTGTTTTCAAGTTTTTTAAATTAGTTTTGGCAGCACAGCCCCATACCTCGATCAGATAGTCAATGTGAGACTTTGCCAAGGAGTTATATATTATGTACCGAACGGACTTGGGAAAGCAGCGTATAGAACCACGAAGTGCACCCATTAGAGATGATATTTTAGAGCGGACTTTTTCGATATGAGGTTTCCATGTTAAACGACTGTCTAGGGTTAGACCAAGTTACTTTTCAGAGTTTACCTCGCTCAGTGGTACATTATTGATAGTCAACGGTTGAAAATCGGTAATTTTCTTGTTTTTAGCACTAAAAACCATATAATTTGTCTTTGCTACATTTATAGTTAGTAGGTTATATTGAAACCATGTATTAAGGGAATTAAGGTCTTCTTGTGCATCTTTAATTATAGATGTGATTTCACTGCCGTAATAAAACAAGCAAGTGTCATCAGCATATAGGGATATATCTCCTTTTAGATCCAATTCACTGACGTTGTTTATATAAATCAAAAACAGCAGGGGTCCAAGAATGGATCCCTGTGGAACGCCATACGTAATCATATCAGGGGTACACTGGGTGTCACCAATTTTAACAACCTGATATCTGTTTGTTAGGTATGACTGGAACATTTTGTGAGCGGTTCCTTTAATTCCAATGGCGCGCAGTTTCCATAAAAGCCGTTTGTGGCATATAGTATCAAACGCCTTTTTTAAGTCAATAAAAACACCTATTGCTATTTGTTTCCGATCAATTTTTGTTTTTAGAGTTGTCACAAGATCTATGCATGCAGAGAGGGTATTTGACAAAGGTCGAAAACCATACTGCTTACGAAAGAGAACGTCATTGGATACTAGGTACAGTTCTAAACGTTTGTAAATAACTCTCTCCATGATTTTAGACAAGATGGGAAGCACTGAAATCGGGCGATAGTTACCAGCATCAGTTCTACTCCCAGATTTGAATATCGGGCTGACTTTAGCTACTTTTAGGGAATCTGGGAAGTGACCACTCTCTATGCAACTATTGAAACACTCAGCTAAAGAGTCTACAATCAGATTTTTTACACACTTAATAGCTTTAGAACTTACACCATCTAGACCAGTACTTTTGTTAGGGTTTAATTTGTCAATTATTTTACTAATCTCATCTGCCGTAGTAGGAGCCAAGTATAACAACTCTGCTGACACCTTATCATTCGAACTCTCAAACAAACGCATATATTTTGCGCTATCATGGTACTCAACGGGTATTTTATTAGCATAGTATTTATTTATTCATCCATAGACATAGTCACATGTACTTAGATAAGTCATCAAAACAAAGAAATTATATAGAGTGTACATGTCCTAAAGTCTAAATCACATTTTATAACTATAATGATTCTCAACATATTTCAGCAAAAGCATCATCGAATCGTGTATAATAATAATAATCAAATTATTATGTACTTATTACAATAAAATACACCTGAAGGGGCGCTGAGGACACTGCCCCCCGAGATACAGTTTACACTAGTTCGGGGGACGGTGAATGTCTGAAGCATGCACCAAGCACTGTTTTTTTTTTTTTTTTTTTTTTTTAACATTGATAGACCTATGTTTGACCGCCATCTCACCTGTTGGTAAGTGACGATGTGGCCGAAGATGGAGCACAAAGGTCTAGAAGGCACCTATTCACTCTACCCTTGAAGAGACCCAGATTATAGTTTTCAGGAAAGACAGACGATGGTAGTGGATTCCACTCCTTAGCAGTTCGCATTATAAAGGTAGAACCAAGGTAGGTGCTCGTCCTGTGATGAAAAGCATAGCTTTTGTCTTCCCTTAGGACAGTCAGGTCGTCTGGAAGAAGTCGTTTCATGGATAAGACCGCCTTTTGTAACATATTATATTATTTTGTAATTGTTTTTTACATTATGTTGCAATAAAGAACTTTGTATTGAATTGAAATGAACTCCTCGAGATTTGATTGGTCGACATTTTTGACAAAGAGTTTAGCATTTTTTTTTTTTATACTACTTGAATGACGGAACAAGCAGATGGCCCACCTGATGTTAAGCGGTAACCTCTGCCTATGAACAGTGCATTACCTCATAGGTCACGTCCACCTAGGACGCGCCCTATGCGGCATTGCACTGCGCCCGCCACCCTGAGACACAAAGATGAAGTCTCATGTGCCTGTAATTTCACCGGCACCCTTACCCTTCAAACCGGAACACAGCAATGCGAGCACTACCGCTTTGCGGCAGAAATAGGTATGGTGGTAGTACTTCCCCGGACGAACTCTTTCACAAATAAGCTCTACTACTACTAAAACCATACTACCATAGACTAACTAAACACAATGACATGGAGGTATAATAGTTATGGAGTGAGTGCTAAAATAGCATAGAGTGTTCTTTCTTATTCCTATCCTATAAGATAGCTTGCTATCCTATGTTAGAGAGAAACAAATATATTGTCACACGACAATCGTCTTTCCGTTCCGTACCCTGAATATTGGTACCATGAATGTAGTAGTAATTGGTACCTAATTTGACATTTGGCCTGGTACGAGTTACACAAATAAAAACAGATAGATATATGCTTGTGTTAATAACTTAAACTTTATTATAATTTTATTTTGAGGTGATAAATTCTGATTGATTGTTCGATCTTTTACTAGTGAACTCTTTGAAATTGAAAATTATTTTCTATTTTTTAGTTCGGTTAGCTATAAAAGCGTGTTTTTTTTTAATGTTATTTTTTATTTTTCAGTTTTTAGTTCGATTTATCTCTCTCTCTCTCTCTGTCTCTCTCTCTCTAACTCTAACTCTCTCTCTGTCTCTCTCTCTCTCTCTCTATGCAAAGTTTCAAATTAATCAGACTTCTGGAAATTGGTGAAAATTATGCTCAAAGATTCAGTTACATACATACATACATACATACATACAAAGATACAAACCAAGCTAGTAAAAGCGTGTTAAAATCATTTCAATCGTTTATAGCAGATTCAAAACAGCGACATCTAGCGTCATTGTAGGCAATCATTTATTGATGCACGTTTTCTTGTATGAGATAGGCAGTCTATTGTGTTTAGTTAGTCTATGGCATTACAATAAAAACTGTTTTGTGTTCTTTGCTGTGATTAGTAAATTGGCGCTATGTTGAATACTGTAAGTTGTACAACACAAAGTTTAGTGGTACTTAATAATAAATCGGCTTTTACGACATCCACGTGAGGAGACGGAGGGGTCTATTCTTAGGCCGGACACACCACAGTCTTCGTCCCTGACTTGTTGATAAGATTCGTTGGTATAAGATTTGTCCTGGCTGCTAGCTTATTATGGAATGTGTTATTACTGGAAGAAAACGTTAGCGGAGTCAGTCGTGGGAAGCAATGGCGGCGATGAGCTCACCACTTGTCACGTCTATATTTCACGATGGTGCAACCCACTGTGAAAAGAGGCCTATTGTGGCTCTGCCTACCCCTTCGGGGAAAAAGGCGTGTGTCTATGTATGTAATAATAAATCGATTGAAAATGTATTCAACTGATGAAGTAGATGTCGATTTTCGCTTAAATCTTTCTTTTTCTCGTATTCATGGTATAAAGTATAGTATGCAACTCTTGAATAAAACGGATTTATATCGAGGGCCATGAATCACTCGCGTCGCTCAGGATTCTAACACTTGAATTACTCCCTACGGTCGTGATTCAGTCGTTAGAATCCTTCACTTGCTCGTGATTCATCTATGGCCATCGCTTTAAATCCGTCCTTTATTCACTAATTGCATAATATAGTATTAAAAGACGATTAAAAATGATCCTTATGATTTCAATGAATAATAGTATATTAAGGTACTAGTGTGTAATGTTGGTGTTTACCGCTGCGGCGCCATTGAGACTCGAGCCGTTAGGTGAGGGTCTTAAGAGAGCCGAGGACGGTAATCATCAATACACACGTGTATCATACTACGTTTTTCAACACTTCTGAAGAAAATAATAATAAAATAGAAATACACGCTCTGCGTAAATGTTCAACTGTCTCTATAGCTGTTCGGCTTTGGAACGATTTGCCGGTAGATATTAAAAGGGCTGACTCGAGGGAGTCGTTTAAGAGACTGGTACGTGAACTGTATAATAAGAGGCTAAATTATTAGTTTCCAATTCAGTGTCAGTGTTTCACAATCTATGTTACTGCAGCCTGTGTTAGGTATATACCTTTGTACTTTCCCTACTAAGTATGTGTTTTATTGTCACGGTAATTTATTTATGTATATTATTATTATTTTGTGAAACTTTTTTTATTTTTGTTTATGTTTTGTTTGGGTATTTGTATTTATTAGTATATTATATTTAGGTATCCTTTTAGTTTTATATTTTAACTTGTATTGTTATTATTATTTTCTGTGGTACTTGTTTGTAAGGCACGCCTCACCATCTTTCTGCACGTCCAGGATGACTGGCAGATAATGCTGTTAGCATTAAGTCCTCCTTGCACTATTGTCTTGTGTGAAAGTTTTTAAATAAATAAATAACTCACTTGTGAATAATAGCAATGAAAAAGTTACAGTTTGATTACAGGTGTCATTATGTGCCTAATTTCGGTGAAATTAGAGCCACTTTATGAGCAAGTGTGTTGAAAAATACTTTTGAGTTTGACTTACTTTTCTTTCTTTATTTCCTTGTCTCTTTCCATTCCCAAATAATACTCTTCCACGGGGCTCTCACCCCCGCTATCTCCGTCACTGTCTCTCTCGTCTCTCTCTCCGCCGCCCTTTATCTTCTTGCTCTCTCTGTCGGTGCTGCTCTCTCGTTTCTTGGAGGTGAGTTTGTCCCGTATGTTTGTCACGGTCGTTTCAGTCTGAATTTGTTTCTTTTTTATTTCTTCTTCAGTTGGTTCTGTCTTCGTATCTTGAATAAGCTCGAATTCTGTAACATAAAAAAAAAATGCTGGACAGTTCACACAACATTATTTAGCCCCAAGCTAAGCAGGGCTTGTGTTATGGGCACTAGATAACTGATATACTTAATACAATACATAGATAGATATTTTTTATTATGCATATAAATACCCAGAACACCCTGAACAAATATCTGCAGATCGCACAAATATTTGTTCCGAGGCGGGAATCGAACCCGCAACCTCCTGCGTCGCAAGCGAACCTTCGCCCACCGCGCCACAGAGGTACGCGGGCGTAGTGCAATGCCACATAGGGCGCGTCCTAGGTGGGCGTGACCTATGAGGTAATGCACAGTTCATAGGCAGAGGGTACCGCTTAACATCAGGTGGACCATCTACTTGAACCGTCATAACAAGTAGTATATAAAAAAAAGTTGTGAAATTTTAAAAACCGATATCCTTGGGATTATAATCGTGAACTTTATGTTACCATCATCATCAGACATTAGGCCACGAGGCCTCCCCCATAAAATACAATGGGGGAGGTTAATCATAATCACGATTAACAGGCGGACTAGTGATCGCAGTATTGGTGTTAAGTACTCAGGTGGATGCTTCTGCCCATCCACTGCTGTAACTCCTTAGGCAGTTTTCACGACACTCACGGGGATGTATGTCGACACGACACTCACGGGGATGTATGTCGATCATACTTCAACATACCTTCTGCCGTCAACTTGCTGAGTTTCGGGTCTTCTAACAGGTCGTGAGTGGATTTAGGCTTCCCTCTGTACTCCTGCACTTCAGTTTCATCCTCCTCTGCCTCGTCTCCGAATGACAGAAGACCGAAGTTTCTGTTCAAATAAAATATTAAGTTAAAAAAACAATTGAAGTTCTTTGAATAAAGTCGCCACTTGTCACTTCATTGCCACGACATAAGCCTATTGACAAGACATATTGCCTATTATTAAGTCCAAAAAAGACCAATATTAAACCCAGAAAAGTCCATTATTAAAAGCAACAAAAAATAGCCCATTAATAAGTACAAAAAAGCCCATTATTAAACCCAGAAAAGTCCATTACTAAAAGCAACAAAAAAAATAGCCCATATTAATGGGCTATTTTTTGGCTAAGTCCAAAAAAGCCCATTATTAAACCCAGAATACCCCTAGAATTGAACCCCAGAATAACACGTTATTAAGTGCAAAGAAAACAGAATAGCTCATTAATAAGTCCAAAAAAGCCCATTACTAAAACCAGAATAGCCCATTATTAAGAGCTAAAAAACAAAATAGCTCATTAATAAGTCCAAAAAAGCCCATTACTAAAACCAGAATAGCCCATTATTAAGAGCTAAAAAAACAAAATAGCCCATTAATAAGTCCAAAAAAGCCCATTATTAAAACCAGAATAACCCGTTACTAAGTGCAACGAAAACAAAATAGCCCATTATTATAAGACCAAAAAAGCTCATTACCAAACCCAGAATAGCCCATTTTCAAACTCAGAAAAGCCAATTATTAAGTCCAAAAAAGCCCATCATCAAACCCAAATAAGCCCATTATGAAACCCAGAAAAGCCCATTACATTAAGCCAAAAAACCCTTATCAAAACCAGAAAAGGTTATTAACATCAAAGCCCATTATCAAGCCCAATAAAAACCAATGCTTACTTAACCCCCTGCCGGTCCTTCTTCTTCTTCTTAGGCGCCTCGTCAGCTATGGTCTCCTGTACCCGCGGCTCGATGTCAGTGAACGGGTTAATGAGTACAGTAGTGGAGGTGATCTTCTCCGGATGATCCGGCCGGTCGTCGGGGCCGATGAGGCCCTCCGATAGTTTCAGGACGTTGTAGATCGTTTCCCCTGAAATTAAGAGTATATTTGTCAAGGGCTTGTGTTTAAACACCGCCCAAAAAAGTACTAAACGGTTACCAAAATGAATAAATGGTCACCAAATTACGTTTCAAAATATTATGAAATAAATCCTTTTATCTACACTCAAATCGAAAAATTCGAATTACGAATGCAAAGACGGTTCTATACAGACGCACTTTATAGACGCATATACATCAAATTAAGAATAAAACTCATTATAGTACCGCCAACTGTATCATAAAACTCATTATAGTACCGCTATTTTATTTTTTATTAATTAATTAAACTAGTCTATGGTTATAGCCTGAATATGAAAAAAAGGCGCACGCATGCGCAGTTCCAACTGTGAAAAAATGGCGCACGCATGCGTAGTTTGAACTTAATTTCCCGCGCTTCCCATACATTTTTTTGCCGATCGTGTTTTTGTATTCTACTTTGTTTAATTTAAAAAAATCCTATGAGTGAAGATAAAGTAGTGTATGAAACTACATATAACTTAGGTATTAAAACACTCGAGTGAACCTATTATCGCAAACAGATTCTCGAGTTTTAATACCCCTTCTTATATGACAGTTGCATAAACTACTATTATTCGTATTATTGACTGCCATAAAAACATATGGACGCCTTTAAAATACACTTTAGACTAAATATTATATGTTTAACCTAACCTAACAGAATTTGGTGACCATTTATCAATTTTGGTAACCGTTTAATACTTTTTTGGGTGGTATTTATTTTATTTGGTGCCTAGGCTTAGAGTCTTAAAAATATTTTTGGTAACCGTTTAAATTATACCCCTTGGCAAGTTGGAGTTGAAAAGCTGTTTCCGGCCTCAGAATAGACCTCCTCGTCTCCTCCCGTGGATGCCTTAACAACCGACTAAGGGATTTTATTGATTACTAGCAGCGCCCCGCGGTTTCACCCGCGTCAGTCTCGATCCCGTGGGAATATCGGGATAAAAATGGGCCTATGTGTTATTCCGGGAGTCCAGTTATCTCCATTCCAAATTTCATCGAAGTCTATTAGGATTACCCGGACTTGTTGATAAGATTCGTTGGTATGACATTTGTCCTGGCTACTACCTTATTATGGAATGTGTTATTACTGGAAGAAAGCGTTAGCCGATTATTGTTATATTATAGTTAGTTATATTTAGCTGTGGTGTGTCCGGCCTCCGTCTACTCCCGTGGATGTCGTAAAAGCCAACTAAGGGATTACCCGGACTTGTTGATAAGATTCGTTGGTATGACATTTGTCCTGGCTACTACCTTATTATGGAATGTGTTATTACTGGAAGAAAGCGTTAGCCGATTATTGTTATATTATAGTTAGTTATATTTAGCTGTGGTGTGTCCGGCCTCCGTCTACTCCCGTGGATGTCGTAAAAGCCAACTAAGGGATTACCCGGACTTGTTGATAAGATTCGTTGGTATGACATTTGTCCTGGCTACTACCTTATTATGGAATGTGTTATTACTGGAAGAAAGCGTTAGCCGATTATTGTTATATTATAGTTAGTTATATTTAGCTGTGGTGTGTCCGGCCTCCGTCTACTCCCGTGGATGTCGTAAAAGCCAACTAAGGGATTACCCGGACTTGTTGATAAGATTCGTTGGTATAAGATTTGTCCTGGCTGCTAGTTTATTATGGAATGTTTATAACTGGAAGAAAGCGTTAGCAGAGTCAGTCGTGGGAAGCAATTGCGGCGACGAGCTCACCACTTATCACGTCTATATTCCACGATGGTGCAACCCACTGTGAAAAGAGGCCCGTTGTGGCTCTGCCTACCCCTTCGGGGAAAAAGGCGTGTGTCTATGTATGTATGTATGTACAGTTAGTTATATTTAGCTGTGGTGTGTCCGGCCTCCGTCTACTCCCGTGGATGTCGTAAAAGCCAACTAAGGGATTACCCGGACTTGTTGATAAGATACGTTGGTATAAGGTTTGTCCTGGCTGCTAGCTTATTATGGAATGTGTTATTACTGGAAGAAAGCGTTAGCCGAGAGGCAGTGGCAGCGATGAGCTCACCACTTGTCACGTCTATATTCCACGATGGTGCAATCCACTGTGAAAAGAGACCCATTGAGGCTTTGCCTACCCCTTCGGGGAAAAAGACGTGTATGTATGTGTAACGCCGAGAGGACCGCCTTTTTACAAGCTTTATATTAAATTGCAATGTTTGTCCGGGTGGAATCTTGCAACTGAATTTTAAAGCTGTTATCATCAACCGATTGAGATAATATTTGGCATTCCTGTCAAGTTCCGATGATGGAGACGGAAGGTGGACAACTCCTCGATGGATAATAGTAGACTGGCCGAGTTTAGGCTCATTTTGATCAGCACACGGTTACGAGCACAAATTTTATAAAATCTTGTTTTTTTTATACTACTTAGAATGACGAAACAAGCAGATGGCCCACCTGATGTTAAGCAGTACCCTCTGCCTATGAACAGTGCATTATCACATAGGTCACGTCCACCTAGGACGCGCCCTATGTGGCATTGCACTGCGCCCGCCACCCTGAGACATAAAGATGAAAAGCCTCATGTGCCTGTAATTTCACCGGCAACCATACCCTTCAAACCGGAACACAGCAATGCGAGCACTACTGCTTTGCGGCAGAAATTGGTATGGTGGTAGTACTTCCCCGGACTAACTCTTTCACAAAGAAGCTCTACTACCACTAAACTAAAAAAAAAAAGGAATACAAAATGCTTTATTTGGAACAAAAACATGGGTACAGTGTATTGAGTACGATAATAACCGCAGAAGTTTTTTTTAAATAAAACTGTCTCGAATATTAACACCCTCCTCCGAATTTACAATAGCGTAAGAAATCAAAACGAATACTTAAAAATAAACAAACAGAAGAAAAAAAAAAAGCAGCCAAGTGCGAGTCGGACTCGCCCATGAAGGGTTCCGTAGCAGCAAGTAACATAATATAAAAGTTCCAAGAGGAAGGATTACGATCTATAACGTATTAAAAAAAAAACTACTTACTATGTAGATCTCGTTCAAACCAATTTTCGGTGGAAGTTTACATGGTAATTAATGTAAATGGTGTAATGTAATATTTTTTTTAGTTTTATCATTCTCTTATTTTAGAAGTTATGGGTATGGTATGGGGTCTTATTTTAGAAGTATCGTGAAGTGAAGAGGGGGGGGGGACACTTTTTACCACTTTGGAAGTACACGTATGGGTTTGATGTTTTTTTTTTGAGTTTCAGCTCTAAGTATGGGGACCCCAAAAATATAAAACTACTTACTAGATCTCGTTCAAACCAATTTTCAGTGGAATTTTACATGGTAGTGTACATCATATTTTTTTTTTAGTTTTATCATTCTCTTATTTTAGAAGTTACGGGGGGGGACACTTTTTACCACTTTGGAAGTGACTCTCGCGCAAATTATTCAGTTTAGAAAAAAATTATATTAGAAACCTCAACATCATTTTTGAAGACCTATCCATAAATACACCACACGTATAGGTTTGATGAAAAAAAAAATTTTGAGTTTCAGTTCTAAGTATGGGGAACCCCAAAAATAATTGTTTTTTTTTCAATTTTTCTGTAAAAATCTTAATGCGGTTCACAGAATACATCTACTTACCAAGTTTCAACAGCCTAGCTCTTGTAGTTTCGGAAAAAAGTGGCTGTGACATACACGGACAGACAGACAGACAGACATGACGAATCCATAAGGGTTCCTTGTCTTTGACTACGGAACCCTAAAAACACATCGGATAATAACAGTAGGTACCTACTTCATTATTTAACTAAAAGTACTGCGTGAAGTAGTCTGTGTGTGAAGTAGTTTAATAAGGTGGGTTGTGTTGTTGGAAGAGTGAGTAAGGGTGTGTGTGAGTGTGTGTGAGCGTGTATGTGTGTTTGCGTGTGAATGGGTGTGTGTGTTGTGTGTGCATGAGTTAGTGTGGTATAAGTATTACCACACTAACACATTAGATTAGCAGGTAGGTATTTACCTGTAACCTTCCCAAATATGGTATGCTTGTTCTGCAGCTCAGGAGTGGGTCCCAGGGTGAAGAAGAACTGTGAGCCGTTGTCATCCTTGCCCGCGTTCGCACTGCCCACCAGTCCGCGCCGGTTGAACCGCAGGCGGGAGTGGAATTCATCCTACAAACAAGAACACTAAATAAAACCTCTTTCTGGTAATTATTATTGACTTTACGCATCGAGCAACACGGGAACGGAGGCCTGCACTGCAAGGGCACTGCTCTGCTCTTCCCAAAATTATTTTGTCTACTGCCCACTTTGTGAATAAATTCTTTATAGCGCCCCATTTTTTATTTTTAAACCTAGTGTGGGGTCAGGAGGCCAATTCCCGGATTGTAGAGATTATCCCTAAATTAGAGATCATGTCGAAGCATGAATGTCTACAAAAAATGTCACGAAAATGTCACAATAACCATCAAATCGTATTCGATTTGAATGATTGAACCGCGACCCGTGCACCCACTGGCTTCACCCACCGGTGGGTGTTTTGGTCGACTTATGTCTATTGTGACATCACAAGAATAACAAATTAAGATTTGGGTAGTAAAAGCTCCGACAAAAAAAGAAGAATTGTCCTTACTCAAAATATTAAATCTACTGCCTAAAATACTAACTTTCCAACTACTTTTGTCCGAATAAAAATGACGAAACGACCGAATGAGATACTGAAATCTTCGAAAAATAAACATGACTGTTTATTGCGATAATACTTTTCTACCAGCATAAATGGTTCGCTGCGGGCCCTACCGGGCCACGCTCGCCTTCGGCTCGCTCGCAGCTCACGTGCTGATAATGTTCTAACCTAACCTATGTGGAGTCGGGGTGCTCCGTGTCGGTTCTGTCACTTATTTTGACAAAACCTCTGTTGTCGGTAACTTGTAATTTTGTCGGAGGTTCATTATAACGCTGGTTAATTAGAATAATAGTCGGCCACAGATCGCTGGAGATTAATTTGTTTTTCGGAACCATTATTATTTCCCTTAAGATTTTATTCGACATTCGCTATCTTTTTTCGACATATGTCTAATTCGACTTAATCTCTAAAGCACGAGAATTGCCTTCCCTGTCTGTGTATGTGACCGTTGGCTGTTACGTTTATTTTTAAAAGCTTACTTTGAACGGAGCTCCGTAGATCGACTCCCCTGCAGTCCCGTCGCCGTTGGGATCGCCGCCTTGTACTATGAACCAAGGCACCACTCTGTGGAATATTGTTGAAAAGCTTACTTTGAATGGAGCTCCGTAGATCGACTCCCCTGCAGTCCCGTCGCCGTTGGGATCGCCGCCTTGTACTATGAACCAAGGCACCACTCTGTGGAATATTGTTTAAAAGCTTACTTTAAATGGAGCTCCGTAGATCGACTCCCCTGCAGTCCCGTCGCCGTTGGGATCGCCGCCTTGTACTATGAACCAAGGCACCACTCTGTGGAATATTGTTTAAAAGCTTACTTTGAATGGAGCTCCGTAGATCGACTCCCCTCCAGTCCCGTCGCCGTTGGAATCGCCTCCTTGTACTATGAACCAAGGCACCACTCTGTGGAATATTGTTTAAAAGCTTACTTTGAATGGAGCTCCGTAGATCGACTCCCCTCCAGTCCCGTCGCCGTTGGGATCGCCTCCTTGTACTATGAACCCAGGCACCACTCTGTGGAATATTGTTTAAAAGCTTACTTTGAATGGAGCTCCGTAGATCGACTCCCCTCCAGTCCCGTCGCCGTTGGGATCGCCTCCTTATACTATGAACCAAGGCATCACTCTGTGGAATATTGTTTAAAAGCTTACTTTGAATGGAGCTCCGTAGATCGACTCCCCTCCAGTCCCGTCGCCGTTGGGATCGCCTCCTTGTACTATTAACCAAGGCACCATTCTGTGGAATATTGTTTAAAAGCTTACTTTGAATGGAGCTCCGTAGATCGACTCCCCTAAAGTCCCGTCGCCGTTGGGATCGCCGCCTTGTACAATGAACCCAGGCACCACTCTGTGGAATATTGTTTAAAAGCTTACTTTGAATGGGGCTCCGTAGATCGACTCCCCTGCAGTCCCGTCACCGTTGGGATCGCCTCCTTGTACTATGAACCCAGACACCACTCTGTGGAATATTGTTTAAAAGCTTACTTTGAATGGAGCTCCGTAGATCGACTCCCCTCCAGTCCGGTCGCCGTTGGGATCGCCTCCTTGTGCTATGAACCCAGGCACCACTCTATGGAATATTGTTTAAAAGCTTACTTTGAATGGAGCTCCGTAGATCGACTCCCCTCCAGTCCCGTCGCCGTTGGGATCGCCTCCTTGTACTATGAACCCAGGCACCACTCTGTGGAATATTGTTCCTGAAAGCAGATTAAAAACCTTGCTATATTAACGTATCACACAAGTGATAAGCAACGATAAGCGAGTGTTCAACCAAGCCACTTCGAACCTTATTCTCAAACTGTTAAGTATATTTTGAACTGCAACCATAAAGCCTAATTTATTTATTATTTAATGTGTGTCCGGCCTAAGAATAGACCCCTCCGTCTCCTCCCGTGGATGTCGTAAAAGCCATAAGGGATTACCCGGACTTGTTGATAAGATTTGTTGGTATAAGATTTGTCCTGGCTGCTAGATTATTATGGAATTATTACTGGATTATTACGAGTCAGTCGTGGGAGACAATGGCGGCGATAAGCTCACCACTTGTCACGTCTATATTCCACGAGAGAGCAACCCACTGTGAAAAGAAACCCATTGAGGCTCTGCCTACTCCCCTTCGGGGAAAAAGGCGTGTGTCTATGTATGTATGTATGTATGTATGTATGTATGTATGTATGTATGTATGTGTGTATGTATGTATGTATGTATGTATGTGTGTATGTATGTATGTATGTATGTATGTATGTATGTGTGTATGTATGTATGTATGTAATGTTCACAATACGTCCATAGAGTTAAAGTTTACACATAGGGAACATGCAAAATGTTTCTAAGAAATGGCCTATGAGTGAGAAACATTTGCCTTCTGTAGTAGGAACAAACCTTTGTCTCAGAATATAAGAACTACAATACAGGTTACAGGCCAATTCATCATCATCATGCCTTCAGACATCCATTGCTGGACGAGGCCTCCCCCATAGAATGCAATGCAATTCATCATCATCATGCCTTCAGACATCCATTGCTGGACGAGGCCTCCCCCATAGAATGCAATGCAATTCATCATCATCATGCCTTCAGACATCCATTGCTGGACGAGGCCTCCCCCATAGAATGCAATGCAATTCATCATCATCATGCCTTCAGACATCCATTGCTGGACGAGGCCTCCCCCATAGAATGCAATGCAATTCATCATCATCATGCCTTCAGACATCCATTGCTGGACGAGGCCTCCCCCATAGAATGCAATGCAATTCATCATCATCATGTCTTCTGACATCCATTGCTGGACGAGGCCTCCCCCATAGAATGCAATGCAATTCGCCATAATTACAACTTGGCAGGCAGGTTGGTGATTGCAGTATTGGTGGTATGTACCCAGGTGGATGATGCTGCTGCACATCCCCTGGTGTAATCCCTTAGTTGGTGTTTACGGCATTCACGGGAGGGGTATATTCTTCCGGCAAACATACCAGAAAGGAATTTTATGATGAAATTTATGGCACTAACTTTTTAACCCCTGACGCAAAAACGACGGAGTGTTATAAGTTTGACATGTGTGTGTGTGTGTGTGTGTATGTGTGTGTATGTGTATGTGTGTGTGTGTGTGTGTATGTGTGTGTATGTGTTTGTGTGTCTATGTGTGTGTGTGTGTGTGTGTGTGTGTGTGTGTGTGTGTGTGTGTGTGTGTGTGTGTGTGTGTGTGTGTGTGTGTGTGTGTGTGTGTGTGTGTGTGTGTCTGTCTGTCTGTGGCATCGTGCATCGTAGCTCCCGAATGGATGAACCGATTTCGTTTTTTTTTTTAAAGGTGAATTTGTTGGGTTTTTTTTTAGCTATGTTTGATCATAATTGGTTCAGCCGTTTCATTGCGTTGAGGTTTTTTTTTTACAAAATTTATTATGCCTATCATAACTAATAGGCGTGCCTTATGTGACATTTCACCGCACCCTCCACCCTGAGACATAAAGATATAAGTCTCATGTAACGCCTGTAATTACACTAGCAAATACCCTTCAAACCAGAATACAGCAATGAAAGCAGTAGTTAGTAGTAGAGCTTTTTTGTGAAAGAGTTTGTCCGGGGAAGTACTACCACCATACCTATTTCTGCCGCAAGTAGTAGTGCTCGCATTGCTGTGTTCCGGTTTAATGGGTGCCGGTGAGATTACAGGCACATGAGACTTTGCATCGTAATGTCTCAGGCATAGATAAATAGATCTTACTTAGCACGTACTAATGCTTGGAATTATCCCTGTCGTTTTCACAAACATGTCAAATCACGCGTGCTAGAGAGGGACAGAGACAATGCTATGCATGAGTACGTGCTAAGTCTATTTATCTCAGTCTCAGGGTGGCGGACGCAGTGCAATGCTACATAGAGTGCGTCCTAGGTGGACGTGACCTATGAGGTAATGCTTTGTCAAAGGCAGAGGTTACCCCTTAACATCAGATGAGACTGCTTGTTCCGTCATTCACATAGATCAAATTATGCTATACTGTGAACACCAAATGTAACGTTCCGATGTGTTCAAGTATTCTGAACGATTGGTTGGCTTCAGACACATGAACACATTGGACGGGTCAAGTGTTTGCAGTACCTGTATCTCTAGCTGTATTACTTTAAGGCAGAAATTTGTATGATGGTATAACTTCTTCAGTCAAACTCTTTCACAGAATGCTCTTATACGCTTTATTGGGTTTGATTCCCGCTTCGGAACAAACATTTGTGCGATCGCAGATATTTGTTCAGGGTGTTCTGGGTTTTTACTATGAATAATAAAAAAAAAACTATGTAACATATTGTATTAAGTATATCAGTTACCCATAACACAAGCTCTGCTTAGCTTGGGGCTAGATAATGTTGTGTGAGCTGTCCAGCATTATTTATTTTTATTTTATTTTATTGTGAACAACAAATTGGTTAGACTTACCATTGTAATATCCTTCCATACAGAGCTGTATGAAGTTGCGACAAGCCTTTGGAGCCTCTTTCGTCCATAGTTCTATGTCTATTTCACCCGCTGAGGTCTTCAAAAGCACCTGAAATTATGCATTAGGTATTATTTTTACAACCATAAACTCCATTATGAAAAAGCTATATTTATAACCTCAAAATCATTATTTAGAGGCAATGATAGGAGAATATATTAGAAGTTGTAAAGATTCTTCGGAAACAGGAATTTTACATTAATTAATGCGCTTTTGGAGGAAAATATGGGTAACTTACTTTTCCGAGCGCCGGCGGTTCCTGAATGTAGATATTACTCATTGTTGGATATCACTGAATCCTTTTTTTGTGAGAAATTCAACTTCTGCAGAATTTCAATTAAAATCTATGCATTTTTATATGAAAAACTCTCGCGATTTCGCACCATAGAAAAATTCATCACTACGTTTTTAGCATATCGATTTGCGAGCAAGCAATAGCAAAAACTGTTTTGTTTACGTTCTTGAAATTTTGATTGATTAATGACATAACAATTCATTCGACATTGACAGAAACAGTTAAACATTTTTTTTTTCTTTTTTTTTTCTTTACTGTTTTAAAGGAGTTTTTTCACTGTGTGACAACGTCACTCCTGTACAGTGTGCTGAGTCTGGCTTTTTACCAACCATTTGGCACGGGTGCATGGTGTAGTGTAAGTACGACGGACGATTGGTGTCATCGTGTGGACTTTCGTTGCAAAACTGCGACTCAGCATACAGGATATATACAAACCGGTGTAACTGAGGGGTATCACAGGTGTGATATAGTGACATCGTGTTTTTTCGGAATGGTTTTTTTTTTCCTGTGAAAACTCAGTTTTTCTGCCACCATATAAACTGAGTTATGACTTGACGGAAACTCTTGACGACATGACTATAAAAAAAGCGGCCAAGTGCGAGTCGGACCCACCCATGAAGGGTTCCGTAGCAGCAAGTAACATAATATAAACGTTCTTGGATGGATTACGATTTATGACGTATTAAAAAAAAACTACTTGCTAGATCTCGTTCAAACCAATTTTCGTTGGAAGTTTATATGGTAATGTACATCTTTTTTTTTTTTAGTTTTATCATTCTCTTATTTTAGAAGTTATGGGGGGGGGGGGGAAACACACTTTTTACCACTTTGGAAGTGTCTCTCGCGCAAACTATTCAGTTTAGAAAAAAAAACTATGAGAAACCTCAATATCATTTTTGAAGACCTATCCATAGATGGTTCATTGGTAATCCACGTATGGTTTTTTTTTTTTTTTTATAGTTTCAGTTCTAAGTATGGGGAACCCCAAAAATAAAAAAACTACTTACTAGATCTCATTCAAACCAATTTTGAGTGGAAGTTTACATGGTAATGTACATCATGTTTTTTTTTTAGTTTTATCATTCTCTTATTTTAGAAGTTATGGAGGGGGGGGGGGGGGGGTAGGTGTGACCTTCCTCAATCATTGTAACAGCTCTGACAGCTATCATCGTATACCGGCTATAAGGATGATAGTACGCGTAGTGACAGTTATCACCGTATACTGGTGATAACAGTGACCAAGAATGAACTCGTGACACGAAGAAGTACGTAATAGTAGTTAGTTAGTTGTAGTTCTTATCTAATCTTCCAAGTTTAAACTTAATATTAATTAAAAAAAAATGAGGATTTAGTAACGAATTGGATCAAACTCGAATCAATGTGGTTAGTATATCCTTTCCAGTTAGGTATATCTATACCTAAATAAATAAATAAATAACGCTGGACAGTTCACACAACATTATCTAGCCCCAAGCTAAGCAGAGCTAGTGCTATGGGTGTTTGATAACTGATATACTTAATACAATACATTACATAGGTAGATATTTTTTATTATGCATAGAAAATACCTAGATCACCCTAAACAAAACACACAATTATTTGTTACGAAGCAGGAATCGAACCCGCAACCTCCTGCGTCGCCCCACTGCGCCACAGAGGTCGTTACCTCGCTATATAGAGGGCGTAACGTGAGCCTGACGTCTCCATCTCTGCTTTCGTGTCTCATATAAATTGTTTATTTTTAGGATGAAGTCGCTCTGGAAGTTCAAGGCTACAACTCATACATTTCCCCCGAAGGTGATAAAATCTCGGTGACCTACATTGCCAACGAGAACGGATTCCAGGCCCAGGTAAATCATCAGGATATTTTGTTTGTCCGAAGAAAAATACCATTTAGATAACAGAGCAAGTTGCTGGTGAGCAAGTTCTTAAGTGTTCTTCACCACGATTCTTATTTTGAATCATAATATTAAAATAGGCCAAAGTATGATTGGCATGAGCGATGACTGCACTCGTTGATATACTTCTCTCTATGATGGTAATGGGTTGCTTGCTCAAAAGCCGCACTTACACCAGGGTTGAACTTTTACCCAGGCTGCTGATAAGTGCGGCAACTAACTGACCCGTTAGATTGTCGATATATGCAGTTCAGACGGTGGATAGATCGAAATCGTACCCCAGACGGTGGACAATGGCTGGTGGAAACCTTTCACCATGACAATACACAGGCTAATGATGATGTCGTAGGCTGTTTCTAAAGAAAGGTACTGTATGTTCTTCTTTGGTAGTTGACCATTTAGATTATAGTGGTCGTAGTCCCAGTACCAGGTACAACACAGAACAGAAACTGCGATTGTCATATGCCGGTCGTCGGGCTAATTGTATTGTTATTGTATTTGATATAAAGTTGAATATCGCAGTAACTGCTATATTACGGCCGTCATAATGGCTGACACATCTTACGAAATAAACAACGGCCTTGAAATTTTAGTTGTGTGGTCCTTTTTCGGGTCCGTTCTGGATTAAAGAGATTCCATCGTGGATTTATGTAAATTTGCATTTACTGATTATTATTTCTACTTACTAACATAATTTTTTCCACAGGGTGCTCATCTCCCCACTCCACATACCACCCAGCCCATCCCCGAGTACATCGCCAAAGCCATCGCGTACAACTTAGCTCACCCTTACGACGAAAAAAAGTACCAGTAAGAAGCAGTAAGCTACGAACTACAAGCTGAACCAAAATGAAGACACACAGTGAATGGCTTTAAGAATTTTTGTTGATTTTTAGTTTGATTTAAAAAAAAGTAAATAAAAAGACGTGTATCAACTGATTTTGTTCTATTAGTTATTTGCCCCGTGTTTTACCCTTATTCTATGGGTCGTTTGCGCAGTTTCACCCCGTAATACATCCCATTTCGTGGCATAAATGACGGAACAACAAGACTCCAAATAAACACTGAACAACAAGAACAACAGAAAGGATTGGAAGGAAATGATACCAAGTTTCAACGAACCTATTTAGGTACCTACCAGCCTAGGTAATAATCATAAATATCCATAAGGGTTTTTAGGGTTCCGTAAAAAAAATTACGGAACCCTTATGGATTCGTCATGTCTGTCTGTCTGTCCGAGTATGTCACAGCCACTTTTTTCCGAAACTATAAGAGCTGAAACTTCGAACTGAACTGTTGAAACTTGGTACGTAGATGTATTCTGTGAACCGCATTAAGATTTTTACCCAAAATTCGAAAAAAAACAATTATTTTTGGGGTTCCCCATACTTAGAACTAAAACTTAAAAAAAAAAAAAACATCAAACCTCTACGTGTGGGATATCTATGGATAGGTCTTCAAAAATGATGTTGAGCTTTTTAATATAATTTTTTTCTAAACTGAATAGTTTGCGCGAGAGACACTTCCAAAGTGGTAAAAAGTGTGTCCCCCCCCCCGTAACTTCTAAAATAAGAGAATGATAAAACTGAAAAAAATATATGATGTACATTACCATGTAAACTTTCACTCAAAATTGGTTTGAACGAGATCTAGTTAGTAGTTTTTTATTTTTGGGGTTACCCATACTAAGAACTGAAACTCAAAAAAAAAAAAAAAAAAACCTATACGTGTGGGGTATCTATGGATAGGTCTTCAAAAATGATATTGAGGTTTCTAATATAATTTTTTTCTATACTGAATAGTTTGCGCGAGAGACACTTCCAAAGTGGTAAAAAGTCCCCCCCCCCCCCCCCTCCCCATAACTTCTAAAATAAGAGAATGATAAAACTAAAAAAAAAATATAATGTACATTACCATGTAAACTTTCACTCAAAATTGGTTTGAACGAGATCTAGTAAGTAGTTTTTTTTTAAATACGTCATTAATCGTAATCCATCCAAGAACTTTTATATTATGTTACTTGCTGCTACGGAACCCTTCATGGGCGAGTCCGACACGCACTTGGCCGCTTTTTATTATGTGCTTCTATCACAAAATAAAAAGCAAAGCAACAAACAGTTGGCTTCAGAAGAACATAACGAACTATTCTGCAGTCTGCAGTGTGGAAGAAAGTTAGCGTTACCGTTGGGGAAGAAAGGTGGGGGTTTTGGCAACCACAAACCGGATGACGAAAAAGAGGAATGGATTCGATGGGCCAAAGACATTATAGGGGTTGCAGGAAGGCGGTAGATGGAGGCGGCTCAAGACTATTCATTGTGGCATTCTATGGGGGAGGTCTATGTCCAGCGGTGGACTTCTAATAGGCTGTTGTAGATGATGATGATCAGGCGCGGATTCAGGGTGGCTAAGGGTCTCAAGCCCCTCATCTCCCCCATAATAGCATCTGGGTCCACCCCTGAAAAATCTGAAATTTAATTTGATATTATTGCATGCCCGGGCACAGACAGCCCTGACCGTGAGCTGATAAAAATGAGCGCAAACAATGTCAGGCTACTATTAATCTTCGAGGAAATCAGTTGTTCACCTTTCGTCTCCATCATTAGATCAGCTCGTTGTCACCATAATATTGTATTGTCATTTAAACTTGACAAGTAGGTATGCCGGTTTGCAGCTCAATCGATTGGTTTAAAATTTAATTGTATTGTATCAGTGCTCACTCCCTGGTCTAAGACGTCATCGCGGGAGGTAGGAGGGAGATAAAACATGTCTGTTGTCGCCAGATAGATCTTCACAACGATGTAATTAGTGGTTCGCCCCGAACTGTGACCTCGCGTATACACGCGATTTAGATAGGTTACCTTATTTCTTTCGATAGAATATCTATGTACGTAAAGTCCACATAAAATGAACGTACTTGTCACGGTGGTGGTGGTTCGAAAAGGTAGACCTACAACGTCGTTCTAATTCCTATAAACGGGAGGTCAATAATGGATGTTATACTGGTTATTGTTTTACAGAGTACAAGTTTCGAAATTCTTCAAGTACAAGGTTCCGTACAAGAATGCTACTATAGTAACCAAACCTTTTGAGTCCTCGGCGAATTTTTATGCTCATTTTCTATTAGAATACCTTCCATTTCCCTTGTTTTTTTTTATACTACCAATGTACCAATGTAATTTTGACGACCTATGTGGCACTGCGGGCGAAGATTGGCCTGCGAGGCAGGATGTTGCGGATTCGATTCCCGCCTCGGAACAAATATTTGTGCGATCGCAGATATTTGTTCAGGGTATTCTGGGTATTTTCTATGTATATAATATGAAATTTATAATATGTGCATAGTATATGTATATTATAGTAGGTAGGTACATACATTTGCAGCTTATAGGCTCCGTCATACAAATAAATAAATAATAAATAAATAATAAATAATGCTGGACAGTTCACACAACATTATCTAGCCCCAAGCTAAGCAGAGCTTGTGTTATGGGTACTAGATAACTGATATACTTAATACAATATATTACATAGATAGATATTTTTTATTATACATAGAAAATACCCAGAACACCCTGAACAAATATGTGCGATCGCACAAATATTTGTTCCGAGGCGGGAATCGAACCCGCAACCTCCTGCGTCGCAGGCCAAGCTTCGCCCGCCGCGCCACAGAGGTCGTCATACAACAAGGTAACAATGCGAAGGTAGATACTCTTCTCTGAAAGACTCTTAGTAATGGCTCTGGATACATTCATAACGTTATAATAAGAGGTATTTCAGGCGATTATTCAAGAGGTCAATTATCATATTTTATTTTGGCTAAAGGTCCCAGGTAAAACGATATAGCCGCCAAGTAACCTTTAAAAAGAATCTTCATATTTTTTTTGTTTTTTTTTTGTTTACCACGATCTCACCTGTTGGTAAGTGACGATGTGGCCGAAGGTGGAGCACAAAGGTCTAGAAGGCACCTATTCACTCTAGACTTGAAGAGACCCAGATTATAGTTTTCAGGAAAGACAGACGACGGCAGTGTATTCCACTCCTTAGCAGTTCGCATTATAAAGGTAGAACCGAAACGTTTTGTGCGAATAGAAGGTATACCAATGAGGTAAGGATGGTACTGAGCTGGTATATTAAAATCGGCTTTGGTTTTATGCATACCTACCTAACATTTAACGACATAAGGTATCCGTGAGCTGACATTATTAATTTAAGATGTCACGTACCCATCTCGTGGTCTAGTAGATCTTTTCTAGAATGACACGTTTTAACTTCCAACACTTCTATATTAAACTGTGAAAATAGATGCAAATTAGTCGTGGGATGGAGGCCGTTCGTTGTGGTATTTTATCGGAGGCCTTTATATACAACATTGGACTTATACATACATACATAACCTCACGTCTGTTTCCCGGAAGGCCAGGCAGAGACAAGGATATCCACTTTCCTAACACATCTCTTTTGCTTTATTCATTCTCATCACATTCTGCATACATGCTCATCGGTTAAGAGTACTCTGGACCTGGAGGCCAATTCTCGGATTGTAGAGATTATCTCTAAATTAGAGATAATGTCGAAGCATGAATTTTTACAAAAAATGTCCGGAAAATGTCACAATAACCATCAAATCGTATTCGATTTGAATGATTTTGGTCGACTTATGTCTATTTGTGACATCACGAGAATAGCAAATTAAGATTTTATTCGACATTCGCCATCTTTTTTTCGACATATGCCTAATTCGACTTAATCTCTAAAGCACGGGAATTGCCCTCCTGGCTTTTATCTGGAACGTCTCCGATCTGGAAGGCAATTCTCGTGCTTTAGAGATTAGTCGAATTAGACATAATGTCGAAAAAAGATGGCGAATGTCGAATAAAATCTTAATTTGCTATTCTCGTGATGTCACAATAGACATTAGGTCTACCAAAATCATTCGACACGCAACGAGTGGTTCCAAGCGTTAGAGATGGTATGTCGAAAGAAAAGTCAAATGAACGCAGCCATTTTGTCAAGTTATCTATAAAAACTTTCGTTTTGAAATATTTGTGGAAGTTCAGGAAAGGTTTTAAAGGAGATAAAATATGGACAAATTGCGAGGAAAATACTTAAATTACAATTTTATTAATTTTATTTAATTCCATAGTTACGACATCTTGACATGCAAACAATTCCATAGTTACGTTACGCCATTTTGACATGCAAACATGTCAAGCGTTCGATTCACGTACTTCTGCTTCTCTTCTTATAATGGCTTCTGAGGAGTGCTCTAAACTATTTCGTAAATGTACCGTTCTTCTTCTTCTTCTTCTTCTTCTTCATATAATGGCTTAGAATGGTGGCAGAAAACCCGAGTTGTTGGTATATCCATATCGTAAACTCTTCTTCTTCTTCTTTTTTAATTAATTTTCCTTTTCTTATAATGGCTTCTGAGTATCTTAATCCACCATATCGTAAACTCTTCTTCTTCTTCTTTTTTAGTTAATTTTTCTTTTCTTATAATGGCTTCTGAGTGTCTTAATTTTCCCATACAAACTGTTCCATAGTTACGCCATTATGACATGCAAACATCTCAATATAATGAGGGGTTTTCACGGCCGTTTCACATCATGCTTATAGCCTTGAAAATAGATGGCGCCAGCTCTGTACTTAACTATCAAAATAAAGTGAAATGTCAAAGAAGAATGAAAGAAGAATGAAGAACTATGAACATAGCTGTTCTCGGAGGTTCCGTACCTTAACCTGAATCCGAAACGAAGAGATCCGTAGAAGAATCGGAACCACTGACACGGCTCTTAAAATTAGCAAGTTGAAGTGTTAATGGGCAGATCATATTATAGCTCGCAGAACCAACAACTGTTGAGGAATAATTGCACTCGAGTGGCAACCTTGAACCGGACGAGTAGAAAGCCCCCTCGATGGGCCGACGACATGTTAAAAGTCGCAGGAAATCGTTGCATGGAGGCGGCTTTGGACGTCCATTGTGGCATTTTATGGCGGAGGCCGGAGGCCTATGGCCAGCAGTGGACTTATACCTACAGGCTGATATTTGTACCAACAACTATTTACCTACAGCATGCATAGTACGAGTAGGGTAGGTATTACGTCTAATCTACGCGCGGACGAAGTCGCGAGCGGGTCAGCTAGTTTATATATAAAGTACTCTGAGCATTTTGTTATATTGTTTTGTCAGCTGACTTGGTTGAAGTACCTACTCCTAGCTTGTCTGTGTGGTAGATCATCATGTCTGATGAATTTATTGTGGACTTTGTTAATGTGTGATCGAGGCTGCGGAAAATGCGGCGGCCGAGGTTCCACGCCGCCGACAAGCTTCTTTTTTCGAAAATGTTGCGGAAATTTTTCCCTGACGCAACTTTGTTGCCATTTTCAAGTAAGTATCTGTATTTTCACTATATTGTATTTTCAATATATTTTGCAACGTTACACTCCTTCCAAGTCGTCAAAGTCACAGTCGAGTCATGTTTTAGTAAAACGGTGGCCAATTTTACTAAAACTTTGGTAGACAATTTCCACCAATTTCAAAAGTCACGCTATTCACTTCCATTTCATTTCACTACACTTGTGCTTTTTAAACGAGCTACATTAGTTAAAATGCCACCAAAATAACACAAAATAACTCAAGAAAACACTAGGAAAAGAAATAAAATAAAAGTAGACATCGTCTCTTTTCGAAAATGGCGGGAAGAGTCTTGATTTCGTTTATTTTTTGTCTGTCTTCGTTTTCTTCTCTTCTTTTAATGGCTTCTGAATATTGTCTGTAGAAATTTGGCACTGACTGACTTATGGACCAATCGTTTCGTTTCACGTACGTAGACTTATTATTAAAATATTTGAAATGTAAAAACTCAAATAAATAAAATTACGTGATAAATTCGTACAACCAAACTGAAACTTATTTCGTGTGTATTTCTTATGCCTCAAATCCCTTACTACTTTGCTTTTTCGAGTTTTCGATGAAACGATAGCGGAAACGGAACGTAATCATTGTGATCCGTAGAGAAATGTCGTGCCGAAATGTCGAATGATACCGAGAATACGATTTGATGGTTATTGTGACATTTTCGTGACATTTATTGTAGACATTCATGCTTCGACTTTATCTCTAATTTAGACAAAATCTCTACAATCCGTGTCAAATCCTGGTCAGAATGCGTTCGCCGAGGTCTTCCTCTTCCCACTTATACTTTGGACTTATACAGGCTGAAGATAATGAATCAATTTCTATGTCTGTCTGTCTATCCGGTGATTTATCTCTAAATTTTGCATTTCGGTATTGTTTCCGGCTTTGCAGACTAGTTTTTTTTTTGTTTTTTTTTATACTTCTGAAAAATGGAACAAGCAGATAGCCCATTTTTTTTTTTTTATACTACTTGAATTACTGAACAAGCATATGACCCACCTGATGTTAAGCAGTAACCTCAGCCTATGAACAGTGCATTACCTCATAGGTCACGTCCACCTAGGACGCGCCCTATGTGGCATTTCACTGCGCCCGCCACCCTGAGACATAAAGATGATAAATCTCATGTGCCTGTAATTTCACCGGCACCCTTACCCTTCAAACCGGAACACAGCAATGCGAGCACTAATGCTTTGCGGCAGAAATAGGTATGGTGGTAGCACTTCCCCGGACGAACTATTACACAAAAAAGCTCTACTACTACTAATTAGTGACACAAAGGCAAAGAAATATATTTTATTTTATTCAAATTTTATTCAACTACTGTATAAAAAAAAAACGGTGAAACATTGACACTAAAGAAGAAGAAAGAAAATAATTATGTTCCAATTTCTCTAAACATCGTAGGTCAATCCTACGATTAGCTAACTTCTAAACTTGTGTCCTAGAATTGTAACAGGGCTACTAATAACCGCGAATCATGCTTTGAATAGTTGCACCATGTCTTGTCTGATTCGATCTTATTTGAAACTGCTTGTCAATACAAAAGACTAAGCACTGTGTAACTGTTCCAAGTTTGTTTTGCGTTTTATATAAGCACGGTACAACTACAAGATATATCATAAGTTTTTTGTGAAAAAAATATTTTTCAATACAAGCTTTTATAAAATTAGTGATTGTTACCGTGTGCTGATCAAAATTAGCCTAAAAACGGCCAGTCTTCATAGAGGAGTTCCGTTGTCTACCTTCCGTTTCCATCATCAGATCAGCTCACTGTCACACATCATATTGCAGTGTCATCGGACCTTGACAGGTATGCCAAATTTCAGCTCAATCGGTTGAGGAAAACTGCTTTGAAATTCAGTTGCAAGATTCCACCCGGACAAACAAACATTGCAGGGAGAAAAAAGCTTGTAAAATTCAGTTGCAAGATTCCACCCGGACAAAAAAACATTGCAGGGAGAAAAAAGCTTGTAAAATTCAGTTGCAAGATTCCACCCGGATTCCATCCGGACAAACAAACATTGCAGGGAGAAAAAAGCTTGTAAAATTCAGTTGCAAGATTCCACCCGGATTCCACCCGGACAAACAAACATTGCTTTGAAATTCAGTTGCAAGATTCCACCCGAATTCCACCCGGACAAACAAACATTGCAGGGAGAAAAAAGCTTGTAAAATTCAGTTGCAAGATTCCACCCGGATTCCACCCGGACAAACAAACATTGCTTTGAAATTCAGTTGCAAGATTCCACCCGGATTCCACCCGGACAAACAAACATTGCAGGGAGAAAAAAGCTTGTAAAAAAGAGGAGCGTTCAATTCGAACTGTCATTGAAAATTTTTTCGTCATTCTTTTAAGGGGCTAGTCCTTGAAAATGAAACTTCGAATTTTGACACTATTCCATTATCTGTGACCTCCACCTTGCGGTGCGATTTGGAACTAATTAGGTAAACAAATCTCTGAACCGTACAATTGTGTAGAAAACGCATTACTTGTTTTGTCAATAACATCATTGAATTTTTGTTCTGTACGTAATCAGATAAATGTAAAAATAAAATAAATGTATACTACCTATACAATCGTTGCTTGACTGACTGACTCAGTCACTGACTATCAACGCGAAGTCTAAACCCTAGGTCATAGAGACCTGAAATTCACATAGGTACATTTATTTTGTGGTACAGCGGTGCTCTAAGAAAGGAATTTCCGAAATACACACCCTAAAGTGGTGCAGCTGGATGTTGAAGTTTGAATAGCAAAAACTGCACGCGGGCGAAGTCCCAGGCTTTCCACTACTGGATACTTGAGGAATCTCTGTGCACATGTTGTGTTTTACATATTATGCTGTGTCAGGTTTCGTTATATTTTATACCTAACAGTTTTATTCGTTTTATTTTACCCCAAATAGACAAAGTGGTCAACAACTTCAATAACTGTACCAATATGGGTGCAAAGTTAGTATTTCAAAACCATCATAACCGAATCGCAAATGAACATGGTCAAGAAACGAACAAACCCACAAAAACAACCAAAAAATACAGGACCACAAAAAAACAAAATTAAATCAAAAACACCCTAAAAACTCTCACAACCTAAGAAGGTTTGTACCTCTAAAAAACCCCTTCCAACTCCTAAAAACGTAGGGTTTAGCCTATTCTACCTCCCTAGAGTTCATACAAGTCTTAAACTTTAAGAAACAATTAAAACCTCGTACAAACCCATACAACCCAATTTAAACCGGTATTGAACGATGGACCTTGCTCAGGAAAATATCTTGGGAATCGGGATTTTTCCCAGCAAGGCCCAAATTAGATCGTTTTCTCCGCCTCAAAACTCACTATTCTGCCAAACTTCCTGCTGATGTTTTTTTCCTTATGAACTTTCATCCACTAATATACCTACCTTGTTTGTTTATATTAATTTGAATGTGCATGTGTGCCTACTTTTTGTTGACTGTACCTATTCAACCTTTGGAGGTTTTTAAGGTACAAATTATAATTAAATGTGTAAAATATATTGAGTATGAAATACATAAAAATAAAAAAACCTACACGTTTAGGGCTGTTTAAAAATACGCTCATGCAGTGATTTTATTATTTAAAACTATTAATTTAATCCTATTTCGTCATAATACATAGTAACAGTTATTTTGTACAGAAAGACGGATAAAGAAACAAATAAATTATATAGGTACCTACAAACTATGTTGGAAGAAATACACGTAATTGAAACATACTAACCACCTACAAAAAAAAAACGGTGCGGCGACGACGTTGCATTTGACATGCCTAGTAAGATAATTTTCAAACATTTATCGTCTTCTAAATTCTAATTTCCAGTACTACCACAGTATAAATAATAGTACCTTCTTCTTGAAACATGCCATGAATTTGTTTGGCGTCTTTATGAAAGTATTATAGGAAATTCAAACCCTAAAATCAATGGTGTTGACGACCTCTGTGGCGCGGCGGGCGAAGGTTGGCCTGCGATGCAGGAGGTTGCGGGTTCGATTCCCGCCTCGGAACAAATATTTGTGCGATCGCAGATATTTGTTCAGGGTGTTCTGGGTATTTTCTATGTTTAATAAAAAATATCTATCTATGTATTATATTGTATTAAATATATCAATTATCTAGTACCCATAACACAAGCTCTGCTTAGCTTGGGGCTAGATAATGTTGTGTGAAATGTCCATTATTATTATTATTACCATTATTTATTATTAATTGGGGTCATAAAGTTTGGATGTATTGTTTGTTATTCTATTAAAATTTAAAATTAAAGCGGGCTCCCATACAAGAAAAGTGATTTTAACAAACGCGGTATCCCTTGGTCCGTAATAGGTAGACACAAAAAAAATACAAAAAGTGTGTTATAAGTAGGTATGTACCTAGGGGAAAACAAACATGTTTAAGTATATTTACTTGCCTTATTTTTATTAATCATCATCATCAGCCCAGCTGGAAATAGAACATGTCCATAGAATGCCACGACAACTGGCCTTGAGCCGCGTCCGTCCACAGACTTCCCGCGACCTTTATAATGTTTGGTACATCGGAAGTTCCCCTCCTACACTACGTCGTCCGGTTGTTGGTCGCCACTCGAGGACTTTATTTCAGTCATCTTAATTAGTGCGTGTTGCCAGAGATGACTTACGTGACTGAGACGTGATCGCTAACTATCACACACACAAAAGCTCAAAGTATCACATCGGGTTATGCATGGAGAGAGCTATGCTATTACCATCAGTGTACAAATACGTAGTCTGCGACAACCGTAACTACAAGAAGTATTGTTACGAGATATTCGCGCCTAAAGTTTTTTATCTTAAATTAGTGATCAGTCAGTGATTTTGTAAATATTTATCTGTTATTATTTTGATCTGTACGATCGCTACGATCATTCCCTTTAAAACTGTGTTTATTATATCGTGATAACATTAAAAGAGTGGTCTGTGAAAATGACACATCGAGTTTTGACACTATTCCATTACCTGTGACCTCCACCTTGCGGTGGGATTTGGAACTAATTAGGTAAACAAACCTCTCAACCGTACAATTGTGTAGAAAACACATTACTTGTTTTGTCAATTACTTCATTGAATTTTTGTTCTGTACGTAATCAGATAAATGTGAAAATAAAATCAATGTATACCACCTATACAATCGTTGCGTGACTGACTGACTCAGTCACTGACTATCAACGCGAAGTCTAAACCCTAGGTCATAGGACCTGAAATTCACATAGGTACATTTCTTTTGTGGTATAGCGGTGCACTAAGAAAGGAATTTCCTAAATACACACCCTAAAGTGGTGCAGCGGGATGTTGAAGTTTGTATAGCAAAAACTGCACGCGGGCGAAGTCCCAGGCGTTCCACTACTGGATACTTGAGAAATCTCTGTGCACATGTTGTGTTTTACATATTATGCTGTGTGCTTCAGGTTTCGTTATATTTTATAACAGTTTTATTCGTTTTATTTTACCCCAAATAGACAAAGTGGTCAACAACTTCAATAACTGTACCAATATGGGTGCAAAGTTAGTATATAAAAACCATCATAACCGAATCGCAAATGAACATGGGCAAGAAATGAACAAACCCACAAAAATAACCAAAAAATACAGGACCAAAAAAAACAAAATTAAATCAAAAACGCCCTAAAAACTCTCACAACCTAAGAAGCCCTACAAACCTTTAAAAAAACCCTTCCAACTCCTAAAAACAGAGGGTTTAGCCTACCCTACCTCCCTAGAGTTCATACAAGTCTTAAACTTTAAGAATCAATTAAAACCAAGTACAAACCCATACAACCCAATTTAAACCGGTATTGAACGACGGACCTTGCTCAGAAAAATATCTTGGGAATCAGGATTTTTCCCAGCAGGGCCCAAATTAGATCATTTTCTCCGCCTCAAAACTCACTATTCTGCCAAACTTCCTGCTGATGTTTTTTTTTCCATTAACTTTCATCCACTAATATACCTACCTTGTTTGTTTATATTAATTTGAATGTGTATGTGCGCCTACTTTTTGGCGATTGTACCTAGTCAACCTTTGGAGGTTTTTAAGGTACAATATTATACCTAATTAAATGTGTAAAATATATTGTGTATGAAATAAATAAAAACAAAAAAAACCTACACGTGTAGGGCTGTTTAAAAAAACGCTCATACAGTGATTTTATTATTTAAAACTATTAATTTAATCCTATTTCGTCAAAATAGTAACAGTTTTTCGAGTTATTTTGTACAGAAAGACGGATAAAGAAACAAATAAATTATATAGGTACCTACAAACTATGTTGGAAGAAATTCACGTAATTGAAACATACTGACCACAAATTGGCATAAAGAAACGGCGCGGCGAGGACGTTGCATTTGACATGACTAGTAAGACATTTTCAAACATTTATCGGCTTCTAAATTCTAATTTCCATGTACAACCACAGAATAAATAATAGTACCTGCTTCTTGAAACATGCCATGAATTGGTTTGGCGTCTTTATGAAAGGATTATAGGAAATTCAAACCCTAAAATCAATTGTGTTGAAGACCTCTGTAGTGCGGCGGGCGAAGGTTGGCCTGCGACGCAGGAGGTTGCGGGTTCGATTCCCGCCTCGGAACAAATATTTGTGCGATCGCAGATATTTGTTCAGGTGTTCTGGGTATTTTCTGTGTATAATAAAAAATATCTATCTATGTATTATATTGTATTAAGTATATCAATTATCTAGTACCCATAACACAAGCTCTGCTTAGCTTGGGGCTAGATAATGAAATGTCCAACATTATTATTATTATTTATTATTAATTAGGGTCATAAAGTTTGGACGTATTGTTTGTTATTCTATTAATATTAAAAATTAAAGCGGGCCCCCATACAAAAAAAGTGATTTTGACAAACGCTGTATCTCTTGATCCGCAATAGCTAGACACAACAAAAAATAAAAAAAGTGAGTTATAAGTAGGTATGTACCTACCTAGGGGAAAACAAACATGTTTATATTTACTTGCCTTATTTTTATTAATTATCATCATCCGCCCAGCTGGAAATATAACATTTCCATAGAATGCCACGACGACTGGTCTTGAGCCGCCTCCGTCCACAGACTTCCCGCGACCTTTATAAAGTTTGGTACATTGGAAGTTCCCCTCCCACACTGCGTCGTCCGGTTGTTGGTCGCCACTCGAGGACTTTATTTCAGTCATCTTAATAAGTGCGTGTTGCCAGAGATGACTTACGTGACTGAGACGTGATCGCTAACTATCACACACACAAAAGCTCAAAGTATCACAGCGGGCTATGCATGGAGAGAGCTATGCTATTACCATCAGTGTACAAATACGTAGTCTGCGACAACCGTAACTACAAGAAATATTGTTACGAGATATTCGCGCCTAAAGTTTTTTATCTTATATTAGTGATCAATGTCTTTGTAAATATTTATCTGTTATGATTTTGATCTGTACGATCGCTACGATCATTCCCTTTAAAACTGTGTTTATTATATCGTGATAACATTAATGCTTTTTTATTATTTAGTAAATAATACTTGTTTAGTGTAACATTATTTTAGAACGTGCTTTACCTAAGCATGTGCGCCGTATGTAACATAGTTACTGTTCGCATGTCTAGGGATTTTGTTATGGTGTTCAACAAACGGAATATGCTCAAGATTTACTAATCTTATGTGCGGTAACATAACTACTAACTCAGTTATACACTTTATTGAGCTGGGAGAAAAAAAAAAAACTGTAAGTAAGACCACAGAATAAATAATAGCAAGAACAAAAGGCTCACATCGTGAAAAAAAAATAACGAACCTTGCTGGGACGCAACAAAGTGCATTTCAGTTCGCATAAGTGCTTAGTGCCTAGCGCCAAAACCACCTTAACACCCTAAACACCCACCACCTTTATTCACCTAAACATTGGCGGTCTCTTGTAAATGTTTGAATCTTTTTATTTTTGTATTATATTTTTCTTTAGTACTCAATTTATAATTTTACTAGCTGTAACCTGCGACTTCGTCTGCGCAGGATTATTAAGTAGCGGAGTATTATAAAGCTAGTATTATTAGACTTACGCTGGTGAAGTAAGTTTCACCCGCGTAAGTCTCGATCCCGTGGGAATATCGGGATAAAAATGTGCCTGTGTTATTCCGCGAGTCTAGTTATCTTTATTCCAAATTTAGGATAGGATATTCGGTTAACAAATTACTCCTGCATTCTGCTGCTCGCCTGGTACATTGAAAAGAAAGAAATAAAGAAAGAAAAACATTTATTTGTGTCACCAACATGGATGTCACCAACAGTCAACAAACAATATTCCACACAAAAATACACACACACACACACACACACACACAGAAACAAAGATAAATAAAACATTGGATGAAAAGTATTCGCATTGCTGCTGCGCCCTGCGGTGTTTTCCGCATAGGTCTCGATTCCGTGGGAATATCGGGATAAAAATGTGCCTATATGTTATTCCGGGAGTCCAGTTATCTCCGTTCCAAGATTCATCCAAATCCATCAAGCAATTTTTACGTGAAAGAGTAACAAAGATACATCCATCCATCCATCCATCCTTCCATCCATCCATACTTACAAACTTTCACGTTTATAATATTAGTAAGATACCTTTTAACATTCTTTGTATTTTTGAATTTAAACACAAATAAAATTTAAATTAAATGACTATTCCAAGTATATTCGGTACAAATTTAATCTGCGTAGTGTTTTTTTTCGAATGGAATTAAAAAGATTTAAACTTTTGTTTTCTTGACAAAATCCGAATAAATTTATGGATATAATAATTGTTTTTGACTTTGTACGATGACACGTGACGCGTAGAAATAATAACTTGGTAGCTTTCCATGGCGCATGCACTATTAAATTGTTTTGACCAAATGTTCCCATTTTTAGGGTTCCATACTCAAAGACAAGGAACCCTTATGGATTCCCTTTGGATTTTCATATTGTGGCCTGCTAATATTTATACCATCAATTTGTACATATGTTTAAGCAAATAAATTATCTTTATCTTTATCTTTTATTTTTCGTCATGTCTGTCTGTCTGTCTGTCTGTCCGTGTATGTCACAGCCTTTTTTTCCGAAACTATAAGAGCTATACTGTTGAAACTTGGTAGGTAGATGTATTCAGTGAACCGCATTTAGAATTTTACACAAAAATTAAAAAAAAAACAATTATTTTTGGGGTTCCCCATACTTAGAACTGAAACTCAAATTTATTTTTTCATCAATGTGGGTTATCTGTGGATAGGTCTTCAAAAATGATGTTGAGGTTTCTAATATAATTTTTTTCTTAACTGAATAGTTTGCGCGAGAGACACTTCCAAAGTGGTAAAAAGTGTGCCCCCCCCCCCCCCCCCCATAACTTCTAAAATAAGAGAATTATAAAACTAAAGAAAATATATGATGTACATTACCATGTAAACATTCACTCAAAATTGGTTTAAATGAGATCTAGTAAGTAGTTTTTTTTGAATACGTCATTAATCGTAATCCATCCAAGAACTTTTATATTATGTTACTTGCTGCTACGGAACCCTTCATGGGCGAGTCCGACTCGCACTTGGCCGCTTTTTTTATGGTTATTTTTGGAAATTGTTATTTTGTACCTTTTTTTTGCATAGAGTCAATCTTTATAGAATACTGACTATCCATGTTTTTTTTGTTGTATTTGGAATAGTGGTGTATACCTTATTTTATAGCAGTCAGTTAAATCATCCTAACGATGAAGTTATACGTTGGTAAATATTGCTACAAGTATCTCCTATTTTTTTTTTTTTTTTTTTAACTAATGAATGACGGAACAAGCAGATGGCCCACCTGATGTTAAGCGGTAACCTCTGCCTATGAACAGTGCATTACCTCATAGAACACGTTCACCTAGGACGCACCCTATGTGGCATTGCAATGCGCCCGCCACCCTGCGACATAAAGATGAAAAGTCTCATGTGCCTGTAATTTCACCGGCACCTTCAAACCGGAACACAGCAATGCGAGCACTACTACTTTGCGGCAGAAATATGTATGGTGGTAGTACTTCCCCGGACGAACTCTTTCACAAAAAAGCTCTACTACTACTACTTTCTGGTATAAATAGCACTAATTATGATTTCTTCTTTTATTTCTGCAGTTATACATCTTGCCATAACTTTTGGTACGGCTTCTAGAAAACAATGTTTGTGTTAAAAAAAACTAGTTAATATATTGTGATTTTAACTCAACACCGTGACTAGTTTATATTTTGGGGTTCAATCCTCCCTATCTACTTTTACAGCAAAATCTCTCTCAGGTACGTTTGATGTAAAAAAACTGGAGCATGTGTGTGATTCGTGATCTCGATAATTATAAAAATCCCATGTTTCCAGAACCTTTACACAGGTATTGTTTGAATTGACACAATTTATAAAATCCTGAAAATCATAGATTTGATTTGCTGATTTTGTTATCTTGTAGGCAACCAGTCCTTTTTTTCAGAATCCCCTTCAGTCTTGTTAGGCCAGTCACCGTAGACACAAAAATCGTGTAAGATCGCAAAAAGTTGCAAGGTTCTGTTTTTTTGGGATGTTGTTAGGATAAATACCAATTGTGTAAAACCAAGTTTGCAACTTCGATAGAGCTGTGCGAACTTTGCAATTTTTTTACGACCTGGAATGTTTAAGATGACTGGCCTATGTGTCGTTTGTAGGTTAACAGCTAATATTTGTAAGGAAAAAGGTTATACACACCTCAGTTTGTTCAAAATTACTAGGTATAACTAAGTAGTTGGAAGAAACTTTTCTTTTGGGTACTTATTTACTTTGTTTTAGCCATTTTGCATTTTCTAGAGCGTTCACATGCGTACTTTTCGTCGCGAGTATCGCCTTTGCATAACTCGCCACACACGACCTACCCACTTTTCAGCTTTGGTGAGTCACTGTTTGTTGAGCTCCCACTGACTGACTGGCACCAATCCCCCACTTTTTATCTTCGTGAATGACGTGGAACAATCAGATGGCCCACCTGATCATGAGCGGTAACGTCTGCCTTTAATAATCCATTACCTCATATGTCACGTCCACCCCTTGTGGCATTGCACTGCATTCACCGGCAACTATACCTTTCATACTAAAACACAGTAATACAAGCACTAGTGCTTTGCGGCAGAAATACTACTGGTAGTAGTTGTGGTTGGTAGTAAATTCCTGAACGAACTCTTTCACAAAAAAAAACTCTACTACTACTAAACTACGATATAATGCGATTGTAATGTCTAGGATTACTTTTTCGTACAGTTTTCGTTTACTAAGCAAGACGATGACACAGAATAAATAATAGTACAAGCACGACGATAAGAAGCGACGATGATAAGATTCGATTCCTTTGTTTTCAGAAGTAGTTAAGTGCAATAAAGAATATCAACACTAGTCTTAAGCACCGTATATGTAATGTATGATGTTACTATTCATATGTGTAGTATTTAGTACCACATAATAAAAAAAAATTGTTCAGATATCCACCGTATAATATGTTACGGTGATTATATTTAGGATACATTTTTGTTACATGATCAAGCTCATACAAACACGTCAACCTCATACCTCATACCTAACTTACAATAAAATTAATATTGATCAACTGGATTATCTATGAGGAACTAGTATGTCACAGATAACCCAGTTATTATAGTTGTACCTACTACAAATAATATAACGCGTCCAAATTAAGTCGCGGGTGACAGTAGGTACCTATACCTAGCTTGTATTTTATATTATAAATTTCGTCCAAAATTAGTAGGTACCCAAAATCTGAATTCGTTTATTTTTAACCCCTGACGAAAAACGAAGAGGGTGTTATAAGTTTGGCGTGTCTGTGTGTCTGTCCCATCGTAGCTCCCGAAAGGATCAACCGTTTTTTTTTTTTTTTATTGTTTTTGTGGGGAGTTTTCTTAGCTTTGTTTGATCAAAATCAGTCCAGCCGTTCAACGTTGGAGGTTATTTAAATTTTTACAAAATTAATTACTTTGTGCTATACGTTTTTAAATTCCGACAGGAAACGAAAATATGTACAAAATGTGTGGCTACGTTTCACCGAGGACTTATCGAGGACTATACTAAGTTCCATTGGTCTAGTTGTTACTATGTTGACAGAGTTATTTATATGGTAGCATACTTGTACGGAGCACTCTACACGCGAGTCCGACTCGCACTTGACCAGTTTATTCATCTTCCGCCTCCAATAAAGCATGGACTTTAATGGAGATTTTTTGAATAGCAGCATTGTATCAGCAAAGTATCTATCTATGTAATATATTGTATTTAGTATATCAGTTATCTAGTACCCATAACACAAGCTCTGCTTAGCTTGGGGCTAGATAATGTTGTGCGAACTGTCCAGCATTATTTATTTATTTATTGTTTCGATATCAAAATTTGAAGTACCAGTATTATTATTAGTAACAAACAGTCAAACATAGATAAAAATTGAATGACAGTATAAATAAAAAAAAAAAACATATCGTTTCTCACTAGTAAGTCGGGAAATAAGCAAGTACATTTTTGTATAAAAACGATAATCACTTAGTATAAAGAGCTAGGCATATTCTAAGGAAAATCGCTAAGCGAAACTCTTTTGGTCACAATATAAACTCCTTCGTGAGTATGCTACCGTAGAATTGCATCGAGCGACTACGGAGGCCTGCAATGTTATAAGTATAGATCCACCAACTTATCTCTAGAACCATTTACCTACATTTTTCTATCAGCTACATACATTTCATTCTGCAGATAAGTTGGTGGATCTCTAGAATTGGTTTGTGTTCACGACTGTATGATTAAACTGTCAAACCATGTCAGTCCGGTAAATTTTCACAAACCTCAAATAAATAAGAATTTGCATTGGTTTCTTATTACCCGAATTACAATTATAACAACGAAAACCAACAATTTTCAGTAAAATAATACAAGTTTTTGTAATGATATATCGAAGTAACCGGTTGTCCGTTTTCACCTGTGAATAAAAAAGTGAACGAGGGCCTTCCTTCCAGCGCCGTGGATAACCACGGAATGACAGAAAATGGCGTAGAAATCGTGTAGATACGGCGAATTGAAAATGTTTTCGTGTTTTTACACATCTTTTATATGAAAAGATTAAAAACCCCAACATACTTTTAAAACTATGTGTATAGACATGATACTAAAGTGTTTTATTTCTCAGAAATAGCTGTAATTCCGTAGACTTAGGCTCATATGTAGATGCTCTATTTTTATCAATTTCGTGAAAATGGGTAGGTAGTTTTTCAATTTACACAAAATCTAGAAATAACTTTAGAAAACCCCAACGTATTTTTATTCAGCCTGAAGTGTTCTTTCTTCTGATCTAAATATTGTTAAGAATAAAGCTAAATTTGGAAAGTTCTAGGCTTTTCAAAACACCACTTTTCAAGGGTTTTCACAGACTAGCCCCTTAATGATTTTTTATAATAGTTGTCTAGTGCAACATTATTTTAGAACGTGCTTAACCTAAGCATGTGCGCCGTATGTAACATGGTTACTGTTCGCATGTCTAGAGATTTTGTTACGGTGTTCAGCAAACGGAATATGCTCAAGCTTTACCAATCTTATGTGCGGTAACATAGCTACTAACTCAGTTATACACCTAATTAAGCTTGGAGAACAATAAAATAACTGTAAGTAAGACCACAGAATAAATAATAGAAAAGAACAGAAGGCTCACATCGTGAAAAAAAAATAACGAACCTTGCTGGGACGCAACAAAGTGCATTTCAGTTTGCATAAGTGCTTAGTGCCTAGCGGGATATTTACCTAAACATTTCCTCTCTCTTCTAACGCGTAACTCCGTCGCTATCTGGCGCGGAGTGACGTTGCTCGTAAGGGTTGACGACTAGTCGCTTAGTACCTTGTCAATGAAACTAAACATATCTTTTAAGTGTAGGGGTACCTACCTACACCTAACTATTTAGGGACTATTTTGTAAGCGTCGTATGTCATTCCATAACAAAATTATCTAATGGCATAGGTACGTTTGTCTGTACCTTGTCAATAAAACTAAATATCTCTTTTAGGTGTAGGTAGTGACAAGGTTCAGACTAACTTACCTATGCCATTAGATAATTATGTTATGGAATGACATAGGACGCTAACAAAATAGTCCAAGAGCCAACATCCAATATTCATAATATCGTGAGGTATGGGAGCGGCACGGGAGGGTGGTAATTTTCTTATGTCAAATGTCGCGAGACGTTACTTGACATCAGTCGGGCGGCGATCTCGCTGCCGTCAATACGTGTTATTTGGACCGGCCGCTTTAGACAAGACGCACACGAGATTAGCAACCGAAGATGGATCCTCAGATTAGAGCTCAAACTAAAGATGTTGTTTATAATGTATATAATTTTTTCAAGGTTAGTAAATCTGATCCAAATTCTGCCGAGCATGAAAACGATATAAACCTACACAATAGAATCACACAATAGAATCTATAGTTATGAAAAAGAGGGATTTGTTAAAATTAATAGAACGAAATAAACCAGAAAAACAATTTAAAATTGATGTCATATTAAATGAAAATGGTCATACGGTACTTTATTTGCCACCGTACCATCCGGATTTAAACCCGATCGAATTAGTATGGGGAGATATCAAGGGCGAGCTGGCACGAAAACATACTAACTCAAATTTAACTGAGAAAAAGCGAGCACTAGAAGAGTTATTTGCTAATTTTTTATTTGAGAAATGGCAAAACTGTGACGGTCACGTAAAGAAAGTTGAGGAAGAGTATTTCAAACACGACTATCTTAGCGACGATATAATGGATCAATTTATAATAAGATTACGAGATGACGACTCAGATAACGAAAGTGATTCCAGCCATACTGACAGTGATTCGAGTAGCGATATGGACATAAGCTAATAAAAATAAATATATAAATAAATAAATAAATAATGCTGGACAAGTTCACACAACATTATCTAGCCCCAAGCTAAGCCAGAGCTTGTGTTATGGGTAGTAGATAACTGATATACTTAATATAATACATTACATAGATAGAAGGCTTTGAAGGCAGTCAGAGTGTGTTCTCCAAACGTGAGGGGAACCCCAACGAACGCGCTAGACGAATCTGTAATGTCTCAGACGGCTTTTTACATTAAAACCCGTTTTGGACCCTTTACAGTGTGAATTTTCCGGAATCCTTTTTTAGTACAACGTATAGTGTTATTTTAACTGTGGTTCAATCCTACACCCAAAAAGAAATACATCCTCCAAATTTCATGTGTCTAGGTCCAGCGGTTTAGGCTGTGTGTTGCAAAACGCTAAGATCATTAGAAGCCCTTTTTTGTTGGACCCCTAAAGAGGTTTTTTTCCAAATTCCTTTCTTAGTACCTACATCTTTACACCTTAAAATAAATACTCTCCAAATTTCAAGTCTGTACGACCAGTGGTTTAGGCTATGCGTTGTAAAAACCAAAGTTTTATTTTACTAAAGTTTTCAGGAAAATTTCAGGTACCGCTGATAAACGTATTTGTTTATTTTATATGAGGATTCTTCTTTTAAATTTTCAAGGTACTACTACTGACGATTTCCGATGTACAGAGCTTTTTTGTTGTATATTGACGACCTCTGTGGCGCGGCGGGCGACGGTTGGCCTGCGACGCAGGAGGCTGCGGGTTCGATTCCCGCCTCGGAACCAATATTTTTGCGATCGCAGATATTTGTTCAGGGTGTTCTGGATATTTTCTATGTATAATTAAAAATATCTATCTATGTAATATATTGTATTAAGTATATCAGTTATCTAGTACCCATAACACAAGCTCTGCTTAGCTTGGGGCTAGATAATGTTGTGTGAACTGTCCAGCATTATTTATTATTTATTATTTATTATTATTATATTAAAAGCCCATTTTGGACTCCTTAGGGAGCTAATATCTAAAATTACTTTCTTAGTGCAGTTCTAGACCATAAAAAGAACATAGCCTCCAAATTTCAGGTCCCTAGGACTTACAGTTTAGGCTGTACGTTGATGGTCAGTGAGTCAACTCGCAACGCCCGGTTTCACCAGCATAAGTCTCGATCCCGTGGGAATATAGGGATAAAAAGGTGCCTATGTGTTATTCCGGGATTCCAGTTATCTCCATTCCAAATTTCATACAAATCCGTCCAGCCGTTTCAGCGTGAAGATGAAACAAACACACTACACTTACACACACACACACACAAACTTTCGCCTTTATAATATTATTATTAGTGTGATATAGTATGACAAGAGCTACACAGAGACACAGAACACACTAAGAAGAAACAGATATGGAGGTACTTACTAGGTGTAACTCACAAAACAATTTACAAACAATAAAACTAAAACTAACTATGTTGTACAATGGGCGGTCTTATCGCTTAGTAGCGGACAACCTTTGGATGGATAGGACTGTATAAAACTAACACGGGGTATCAATGGTCTAGGTACTTATATAAAAAAAAACAATATAGATGCGTTGATGTGCAGCGACATACATACATACGGGTTAGGGTTCTTTCGTCACTACACCATTTTTTGTGCTTTGACTTCCATACTTCGAGGGTAAACTCGTCACTACTTACATTTTCTCAGGTATTGTACAGTCGGTGTGAGATTATTGTTAAATAAACCATACGGTTTTATATTCTAATTAAAAATCTCGAATGAAATATGTTAACGAAACGAATTAAATATCTCGAATGATAAATCTCGAATTTTGATTAGAACATAGATTCACAACTAGAGATTCTCGAATGAAAAAACTAGAATAAAAATCTCAGATGAAAAATCTCGAATGAAAAATCTCGAATGTAAAATCTTGAATGAAAAGTCTCGAATGGAAAATCTTGAATTGAAAATCTCAAATGAAAAATCTAGAATGAAAAATGTAGAATGGAAAATCTTGAATGAAAAGTCTCGAATATAAAATCTCGAATTGAAAATCTTGAATGGAAAATCTCTCATGAAAAAACTAGAATGAAAAATCTTGTTTGAAAAATCTTGAATGAAAAATCTCGAATGAAAAATCTCAAATGAAAAATCTATAATGAAAAATCTCGAATGGAAAACTCGAATGAAAAGTCTCGAATGGAAAATCTCGAACTGGAAATTTCTAGTGAAAAAACTAGGATGATCTGATGCCACCATCCCCTTTTCATCGTAGAACGAGCAGGCGCATGGCTCGGTACTACTATTTCCTCATTAGTATACCCTCTATTCGTACTAAACGTTTCAGTTCTACCTTTATAATGAGAACTGCTAAGGAGTGGAATACACTACCGTCGTCTGTCTTTCCTGAAAACTATAATCTGGGTCTCTTCAAGGCTAAAGTGAATAAGTTCTAGATCTTTGTGCTCCATTTTTGGCCACATAGTCACTTACCAACACGTGAGATCGTGGTCAAACAAAGGTCCATCATTGTTAAAAAAAAGAGAATGAAAAATCTCGTTTGATAAAACTCGAATAAACATCTCAGATGAAAAGTCTCAAATGGAAAATCTCGAACTGAAAATCTCCAATTGGACATATGTAGTGAAAAAACTTTCCATTCATGATTTTTTTTCGAGATTTTTCATCTGATATTTTCATTCGAGTTTTTTCAAACGAGATTTTTCAATAGAGATTTCCAATTGGAGATTTTCAGTTCGAGATTTTCCATTCGAGACTTTTCATTCGAGATTATCCATTCCAGATTTTTCATTCCAGATTTTTCATTCCAGATTTTTCATTTGAGATTTTTTCGTTGAGATTTTCATTCAAGTTTTTTCATTATAGATTTCCCATTCGAGATTTTTCATTCAAGATTTTTCAAACAAGGTTTATCATTCTAGTTTTTTCATTAGAGATTTCCAATTTAGATTTTTCATTCGGAATTTTCCAACCGTGATTTTGAATTCAAGATTTTCCATTCGAGACTTTTCATTCAAGATTTTCCAATCGGGATTTTTCATTCTCGATTTTTCATTTGAGATTTTTCATTCTAGTTTTTTCATTAGAGATTTTCCATTTGAGATTTTTCATCTGAGATTTTCATTCGAGTTTTTTCAAACGAGATTTTTAAACATGATTTTTCACTCTAGCTTTTTCATTACAGATGTTGAATTAAAGATTTTCCATTAGAGACTATTCATTCAAGATTTTTCATTCGAGATTTTTCATCTGAGATTTTCATTGAGTTTTTTCAAATGAGTTTTTTTTTCTAGTTTTTTCATTTGAGATTTTCCATTCAAGATTTTCAATTCCAGATTTTCCATTCGAGACTTTTCATTTGAGATTTTGCATTCTAGATTTTTAATTTGAGATTTTTCGTTCGAGATTTTTCATTTGAGATTTTCATTCGAGATTTTCCATTCAAGATTTTTAATTTCGAGGGTATTTATTCGAGATTTTCCATTCGTTCTGACGTCCGCGTATTTTAATGTTACCGAGCTTAGAAATTCCAGTTGGAGATTTTCAGTTCGAGATTTTCCATTCGAGACTTTTCATTCGAGATTTTCCATTCAAGATTTTTCATTCTAGATTTTTTTATTTGAGATTTTCCATTCGAGATTTTTCATTTGAGATTTTTATTCGAGTTTTTTCATTAGAGATTTTCCATTCGAGATTTTTCAAACAAGATTTTTCATTCTAGTTTTTTCATTAGAGATTTTCCATTCAAGATTTTCAATTCCAGATTTTCCATTCGAGACTTTTCATTCAAGATTATTCATTCGAGATGTTTCATTCTAGATTTTTCACCGGCAACCATACCCTTCAAATCGGAACACAGCAATGCGAGCACTACTGCTTTGCGGCAGAAATATAGATATGGTGGTATCACTTCCGCGGACGAACTCTTTCACAACAAGTAATTAATTTTGTAAAAATTAAAAAACCCTCAACGCAATGAAACGGCTGAATCGATTTTGATCAAGCATAGCTAAGAACACTCCCGACTAATTCACCTTTCAAACAAAAAAAACAAAATCAAAATCGGTTCATCCTTTCGGGAGCTACGATGCCACAGACAGACACACACCCAGACACGTCAAACTTATTTACACCCGTCATTTTTGCGTAGGAGGTTAAAAAATACATTAGTATGAAAAAGCAACCACCATGTGGCATGAAGATGATTGATATGGGCGAAGCTGCAGAGCATAGCTAGTGTATAAAGTGATTTTGTTCGCCGACGGACAATCGGCCTGCCTACTTATATCCGCGTGCTCGGCGGCGCACGCCACACCGCCGCTTACTCTGCCGCGCGCACATATCTTTCAGCACCAAGTTTCGATATCTTCGTACCTAGTGATCATGAAGGTGCTGCTCATTTTCCTCGCCGCATGTGCACTCTCTGCAGCCATGGTCCCCATGGAAAGGGTGAGTATTGACTACTTACAAGAGTAAGAAGGGAAACAGTGTGAATGATCTTGCTGTGTTGTGCTGACTTGTGCTGCGGAAAATTAAAACCGCACCGTACCGTTAAATTTCCCGTTTTTATAAATAATTCATTATAAGATTCGTAATAATAATAATAATTCATAATCTCGAAAAAAAAACAACTACAAGTCTTTTATAGTTTTTCTAATCTGGATTATGAATTATTAATTATTAATTATTAGAACTAGCGTGGTTCAAAAAAACTACAAGTCTTTTCTAGTTTTTCTAATCTCGATTATGAATTATTAATTACTAATTATTAGAACTAGCGTGGTTCAAAACAACTACTAGTCTTTTCTAGTTTTTCTAATCTGGATTATGAATTATGAATTATTAGAACTAGCGTGGTTCAAAATAACTACTAGTCTTTTCTAGTTTTTCTAATCTGGATTATGAATTATTAATTATTAATTATTAGAACTAGCGTGGTTCAAAACAACTACTAGTCTTTTCTAGTTTTTCTAATCTGGATTATGAATTATTAATTATTAATTATTAGAACTAGCGTGGTTCAAAACAACTACTAGTCTTTTCAGATTTTCTAATCTCGATTATGAATTATTAATTATTAGAACTAGCGTGGTTCAAAACAACTACTAGTCTTTTCTAGTTTTTCTAATCTGGATTATGAATTATTAATTATTAATTATTAGAACTAGCGTGGTTCAAAACAACTACAAGTCTTTTCTAGTTTTTCTAATCTCGATTATGAATTATTAATTATTAATTATTAATTATTAGAACTAGCGTGGTTCAAAACCCAAAACAGACGAATTACAAGCCACTTTAATTCATAAAATAAATGAGATTTGTTCGTTGTTTTTTGGATAATTTAGGTGACCGTGCAATTCACGCAAAAAAGCTCACTCAATTTTCGCATATTTTGTGTATTTTCGAGTACCTACACTTGAAGACTACATTTATTTGTCAAATTATTAATAAAACAACTTAAACTTATTATTAATTAATAACTTAAATTTATAAATATAAAATTATAAAAAATAAAATTAACTGACAATTTAATTTTTTTTTAAATATAAAGGAAGTAATTATTATTATATTATTTTTATCATTTATATTAACTATAACTTTTGAAACAATCACGGTTTTATATAGGTATATACTTTTAACTAAACACGGGATAGTTACCATGATTATTGAGTTTTGTTTGTTCCCGATATTGCGGCACAGTTGCATGCGCCATGATCACTGCAGAACTCATGGTAAATATCCCGTTTTTAGTGAAAAGCACATATTTGTTTTTCGACATAAATAAAAGCAGGGTTAAATAAAATCCTTTGGCATGCGGATGCGGAAGTTTCCGATGGAGATTCCGAAGAACACGATTTTAAATATCCGATACTGAAAACTTTGACGTAAGAATTTGAAAGTCGGTGTATGCTTTCAAAGTAGTAGGTACCTACATGTGTCGTGGTCGTGGAGTGTCCAGCCGGTCCGGCCTAAGAATAGATTCCTCCGTCTCGTCCCGTGGATGTCGTAAAAGCCGGCTAGGGGATTCGGTACACTAGAAGTTGGTTATTATGTACCTATAGAAATTCCCCCCATTGCATTATATGAGGGAGGCCTCAACAAGTAGTGGACGTATTGCGGCTGATTATGATGTAGGGAACTTTAGGGAGTTAGAACTAGGGTTATTGGGTTGGAAACGTTGGCTTCCCCTCTCTTCTCTCCCGCGTTTTCGAGACGTATTTTTTTCACAAGGAATCATCACACAAAATGGGTCCATTGGTGGCCTCCTAGCTGTGGCGAAAAGTCTGCGCTATAACTACAAATACAAGGGCCCTTTCCTAATAAAAATAAAAATCTACAAATCCTAAGAATAAGCTCTCAATAATCAACTACTTATTATATACACACAAGTCTCTGTCAATAATTTGTTATGTAGTATTTATAAAAAAAAATGTGCTCCTTATTGAGAAAAACTAAATTAGCTAAAAGTTTGGAGTAAGAAATTATGTAAATTATATGGTTCCGTAACCGTAGTCAACAAGACAAGGAACCCTTATCGTTTCGCCATGTCCGTCTGTCTGTCTGTCTGTCCGCGGCTTACCTCAGAGACTCTTATTACTAGATAGCTGTAATTTGACATGGCATTATACATAATTTGGCATGGCATTATACATAATTTGGCATGGCATTATACATAATAATCACGCAGACAAAATGGTAAAAACAAATATTTAAAAAATATTTTTATTATTTTCGCTTCTGTCCATAATAAAATGCGGATGTTTTTTTTCTCGTCTAGGTATCCCATGTTTTGTGGTGTCGTTGGATAGGTCTTTCAAAAATAATGCAAGTGCGTCAAAAAAATTTTTGATATGCATATTTTTATTAGAGTCAAGTCCCCCCAAGTGCCAGCTGGTTGTTTTTGAATATGTGAAAAAAAATCACGGCAGTATAAGTATATGTATAAAGAAGTTAAAAGGAAAACTATCACAGCCAAGTAGGCTTTACAAGTTATAACTTTAGTCAAATTACTTTTAGAAGCAAATATACAATTTGATTGATTGATTGATATTTATTTATTTAATATGTATAAGGAGAAATAAGGAAAATTTACTGCCTTGCCGTTCTCTGCTGAACGAGACCTCCCTTTTAGAATACGACAGACTTGTACGACGCTGGGCAGATGGATACTGCTGCCAATCCCTTTCTCGCCTTGTACGAAATCCATGGGAGGATTTGGGGGGAGAGCAGAACGTAGGGGTGGGGGGAGCAGGATTTAGGGGGGGAGCAGGAGGTGAGGGAGGGGGGAGTAGGAGGTAGGGAAGGGGAGAACGCGTGCGAAGCAGCGGTCAAAAGGCTAGTATATTAAAATATTAAACATAAAATGCAGGATCAAGTATAAATTAAAATTATCTAGGTACCTACATATGTACCTACCTAAGGTTTATATATAATTTTTACCAGAGCGCAAAGTTATAATATGTTAATCATAAGTAAAGTAGGCTTATCTTGACCATCCCAATTATTGTAATGTGGGCTACATTCATTACGATTATCATAATATTTGTATTGAAACCGGCAAAAACTGGTTTCAATTATGTACACAATGAAATTCCCACGCGCTCCAAAATTTAACACTTTTATTCCCAGACGCTCCAAATACGAAGCGGGGAAGTCAGAATAAGCCCTTCGGGTGAAATCTGGAAAATGTTCTGGACGATTTTTGTATAGTTTTAAATTATATCATTCGATAACGCCCTCTGAGAGTGATACACGGTAATCTACAGGAAACGTAGACAAAGTCTATACGAAATGAAAACCTAGCTGAAGAAATAAGATATCCTTGTTTTATGTGATAAGGTGATTATATATCAGACATATATCATCAGCCCATTTGAGGCTCTGCCTACTCTTTTGGGGAGAAAGGCGTGTGGCTATGTGTGAATGTTGATATCTCAGTGTTTTTGGAATAAAATATGTATTTTCCCGGGGTAGCTTATGGAAGATTTTCATGGATAAAAAAGGTGACATCAAACACATTTTGTGAAATATAGTTTGCTATCGTCATTATTTAATATAATGTTGTTTACGTGTGGAAATTACTGGTACCACATGTGGAAATGTCATCATAGATAACACGCATTTATTTCGGCGCAGTTATATACAAAACAAACCGAGGGTAGGTGGTCATGACCCACATACCTACCTAAGGCGGAATAATACATACCTACATACTTCCTGTTTACTTGGTTCCAATTCCAAGTCGCGGGCCGCCGCACCATCCACTACGTTGTCTGTAATGTAGCGTACTAATGTTGTAATTACAAGTCGCGGGCCGCCGCACCATCCACTACGTTGTCTGTAATGTAGCGTACTAATGTTGTAATTACAAGTCGCGGGCCGCCGCACCATCCACTACGTTGTCTGTAATGTAGCGTACTAATGTTGTAATTACAAGTCGCGGGCCGCCGCACCATCCACTACGTTGTCTGTAATGTAGCGTACTAATGTTGTAATTACAAGTCGCGGGCCGCCGCACCATCCACTACGTTGTCTGTAATGTAGCGTACTAATGTTGTAATTACAAGTCGCGGGCCGCCGCACCATCCACTACGTTGTCTGTAATGTAGCGTACTAATGTTGTAATTACAAGTCGCGGGCCGCCGCACCATCCACTACGTTGTCTGTAATGTAGCGTACTAATGTTGTAATTACAAGTCGCGGGCCGCCGCACCATCCACTACTTTGTCTGTAATGTAGCGTACTAATGTTGTAATTACAAGTCGCGGGCCGCCGCACCATCCACTACGTTGTCTGTAATGTAGCGTACTAATGTTGTAATTACAAGTCGCGGGCCGCCGCACCATCCACTACGTTGTCTGTAATGTAGCGTACTAATGTTGTAATTACAAGTCGTGGGCCGCCGCACCATCCACTACGTTGTCTGTAATGTAGCGTACTAATGTTGTAATTACAAGTCGCGGGCCGCCGCACCATCCACTACTTTGTCTGTAATGTAGCGTACTAATGTTGTAATTACAAGTCGCGGGCCGCCGCACCATCCACTACGTTGTCTGTAATGTAGCGTACTAATGTTGTAATTACAAGTCGCGGGCCGCCGCACCATCCACTACGTTGTCTGTAATGTAGCGTACTAATGATGTAATTACAAGTCGCGGGCCGCCGCACCATCCACTACGTTGTCTGTAATGTAGCGTACTAATGTTGTAATTCCAAGTCGCGGACCGCCGCACCATCCACTACGTTGTCTGTAATGTAGCGTACTAATGTTGTAATTACAAGTCGCGGGCCGCCGCACCATCCACTACGTTGTCTGTAATGTAGCGTACTAATGTTGTAATTCCAAGTCGCGGGCCGCCGCACCATCCACTACTTTGTCTGTAATGTAGCGTACTAATGTTGTAATTACAAGTCGCGGGCCGCCGCACCATCCACTACGTTGTCTGTAATGTAGCGTACTAATGTTGTAATTACAAGTCGCAGGCCGCCGCACCATCCACTACGTTGTCTGTAATGTAGCGTACTAATGTTGTAATTCCAAGTCGCGGGCCGCCGCACCATCCACTACTTTGTCTGTAATGTAGCGTACTAATGTTGTAATTACAAGTCGCGGGCCGCCGCACCATCCACTACGTTGTCTGTAATGTAGCGTACTAATGTTGTAATTCCAAGTCGCGGGCCGCCGCACCATCCACTACTTTGTCTGTAATGTAGCGTACTAATGTTGTAATTCCAAGTCGCGGGCCGCCGCACCATCCACTACTTTGACTGTAATGTAGCGTACTAATGTTGTAATTCCAAGTCGCGGGCCGCCGCACCATCCACTACGTTGTCTGTAATGTAGCGTACTAATGTTGTAATTCCAAGTCGCGGGCCGCCGCACCATCCACTACTTTGTCTGTAATGTAGCGTACTAATGTTGTAATTCCAAGTCGCGGGCCGCCGCACCATCCACTACGTTGTCTGTAATGTAGCGTACTAATGTTGTAATTCCAAGTCGCGGGCCGCCGCACCATCCACTACTTTGTCTGTAATGTAGCGTACTAATGTTGTAATTCCAAGTCGCGGGCCGCCGCACCATCCACTACGTTGTCTGTAATGTAGCGTACTAATGTTGTAATTCCAAGTCGCGGGCCGCCGCACCATCCACTACGTTGTCTGTAATGTAGCGTACTAATGTTGTAATTCCAAGTCGCGGGCCGCCGCACCATCCACTACGTTGTCTGTAATGTAGCGTACTAATGTTGTAATTCCAAGTCGCGGGCCGCCGCACCATCCACTACGTTGTCTGTAATGTAGCGTACTAATGTTGTAATTCTAAGTCGCGGGCCGCCGCACCTTCCACTACGTTGTCTGTAATGTAGCGTACTAATGTTGTAATTTATGTCCATTCTTTTCACTAGAAACGGGATATTTACCATGATTTTTGAGTTTTATATGTTCCCGATATTTCGGCACAGTTGCATGCGCCATGATCACGGGAGAACTGACTAAAGTCTTTGCGAGTAGATGTTATTGGCAGATATATCGATCTACCCTCTTTCTCACTCTTTTATTACGAACGATACCACTACCATCGGTTTCCATCGATTCATTGTCACAATTCACACCAACTCGACACACAACACTAACGGTGTCCGGACGCGTAGCAGGTACCACACTTTTTTGATTCTGACACATTCTTACCACAGGCTTCCATACTCCAGATAATTGAAAACCATCTTCTCTATTGAAGTTTCTGTACTGTGCCGAAATATCGGGAACATATAAAACTCAAAAATCATGGTAAATATCCCGTTTCTAGTGAAAATTATGCACATAACCATGATAGTTTCAAAAGTTATGTCCATTCGTCTATTACGTTCATTCATGGTTGTGTTGTGGTTGCCGATTCGGACTTCGAACGGATACGCTCAAGGGCGTGCGTATACAAACATCGTACGATGTCCGCTTCACTCGACACACGAAGCTCGGCCCGTTACATGATATATAAGTAAGATAAGGAAAGTGTTTGTGGGACGCCCCTAATTGGAACCGCTCCCTGATGATAATAAAGTCAATGTGACGCAGAATTTCTGCTGGCCTTGCTCTCTTTTATCTAAATTCACATTCACCTTTAATGAATAATTTCTATTGGCCTTGCTCTCTTTTATCTTAATTCACATTCACCTTTAATGAATAATTTCTACTGGCCTTGCTCTCTTTTATCTAAATTCACATTCACCTTTAATGAATAATTTCTACTGGCCTTGCTCTCTTTTATCTAAATTCACATTCACCTTTAATGAATAATTTCTACTGGCCTTGCTCTCTTTTATCTAAATTCACATTCACCTTTAATGAATAATTTTTTAGACCAGACTCAAAACATTCTTAATTTTTTTTAACCTACTCAGCTAGGTTTTTAATTAGATATGTACCTACCTAGCTACTTGATGGAATCTTGAATTTAGGCTTAACTACCAAACTACCTACCTTTGATTATTTATAATTTATCAAAGCTAACTACTGAAAGAATTTGACTAATTTGTAAATTTTGGTAGGTAGGTACTTAGTTAATTTAGCGGTTACTAACCTGATTGGAGGAGTTACAGTAGGTTAGGTTAGCTACCTAATAAATGGCAATACGATGAATTAATAAATCTTACTCAAACGATGGTATATTTATTAGCCCTATTTACACGATAAACATGTTAATTCTGGACCATTGCGTATGCCTGATACAATGCATTGACGCACGTACTACGTATCGATAACTTAATTGCCCTCTTGAAACAATATTATCAATAGGTATATAACTACCTTAATACTTGAAAGTAGATAAAAAACACTTGTGCGCGAAGGAGTAATTTTTTACTGTTGGCTCTTTACTTGGATCTCAATTTTAGAATCTGAATTTTAGACTGAATTTTAGACAAAAAAAATAACCTAGTAGTTATTTCGATTTCGCTTTGAACGGTTATATTTATTTGTGCAACATATTATCTAGCTATTCAAATTCAAAATCTTTATTTCAGGCTTATTGATAAATACACTAAACCTAAATAATAAGCCCATATCAACATAAATATCTTAGAAACTAACATACATACAAAAACACTTTATTTATAACTTAATCTAACACACGTATGATCGCCAACGCGTTGCGGCCCGGGGTTTTTTTTTTTTTTTTTAAACATTGATAGACCTTTTTAGGCCACGATCTCACCTGTTGGTAAGTGACGATGTGGCCGAAGATGGAGCACAAAGATCTAGAAGGCACCTATTCACTCTAGCCTTGAAGATACCCAGATTATAGTTTTCAGGAAAAACAGACGACGGCAGTGTATTCCACTCCTTAGCAGTTCCCATTATAAAGGTAGAACTGAAACGTTTAGTACGAATAGAAATAAATAAAATAAATAAATAATGCTGGACAGTTCACACACCATTATCTAGCCCCAAGCTAAGCAGAGCTTGTGTTGTGCTTGTGTATAGAAGGTATACTAATGAGGTAAGGATGGTACTGAGCCGTACGCCTGCTCGTCCTATGGTGAAAAGGAGACGGTGGGATCAGATCGTGCAGTTCCTGGGAGCATTCCCCGAAATGTAACCTATTAGAAGATCGCAAGGCATGCAACCTTACGGCGGTGCTCGAGACTCTGGATCTTAGTCTCCGCCATATGTTGCTCACCTATAAGCCTGAAAGCTCTACGTTCGATCGAGTCCAAGGCAGCAAGCTGGTGTTTGGCTGAGCCATCCCAAGCATGGCAGCAGTACTCCATACCAGCCCGGACTTGTGCTGTATATAAACTGAGAAGCTGTCCTGGCGTGAAGTAACTCTTTACCTTATTCAGGATGCCTAGCTTCATGGCAGCAGTTTTTGCCTTAGACTCGATGTAGGAGCCAAAGTTGAGAGTAGGCGTGGCGTGGGCGTGGCGTAGGTTTCTGTTCTGCTTTCCGTAAACATGCCAGAGGCGCTGCAGAAACGAGTCCGCCCCACCAGCACCCTGAACGCGTTGTTGTACTGAACGCGTAAGGCACTGTATTCTTTTGATCACCTCCGAAACGGCATCAGCACAGACCGTCGGGTCACAAGAAGAAGAGCAGGTTTGCCGCCAAGGATAAGAAGCGAAGAAATGTCGCATCTCATCCTAATCTGCCGACTTGTAACGCCACACTCGTCTACTACCTCTGGGCGAGGGATCGGGTGGCGAGTATGACGATACAGACCTCACCACACAGTGATCTGATGTACCCAAAGGAGGCAACACTGTTACTGAGTGGTGATCCGGCTCGTTCGTCAGCAGAAGGTCCAAGCAGTTGGCTGTGTGGTCCTCAACGTCTTGAATTCTGGTTGCCTCATTGACCAGCTGAGTGAGATTTAGCGTGTGTGCAAGTTTGCACGCCACAGGCATCACGTGACAGGCGGGCCTTGAACCGCCGGAACTTCACCCCTTTCGGCCAGAAGTCAAATCAACGGCTATTTAAAATCTGTTCAGCTGAGATTGCAATCTAATAATATTGTATTGCATTGGAACTTGACGGTAACTTTGCAAAATGTTAACTCAACCAGTTGGGTAGATTCAGTTGCAAGATTTTAAGTTTGCAAGTGAACCTTGTATTGTATTATATTGTAATATCTAAACTTCTGCAGCAACCTATTAATGGGAAGAGTGATAATGACACTCTTGTAGTTAGAGCAAGATTAATGTAAGCGGTATGAACATGTCTGGGAGATGATTTAGATTGCGATTATCTACGTTAGGCAGACTGCACGCCGCGGCCGTCTCAAACTAGTATTATTATCTACGTTAGGCAGACTGCACGCCGCGGCCGTCTCAAACTAGTATTATTATCTACGTTAGGCAGACTGCACGCCGCGGCCGTCTCAAACTAGTATTATTATCTACCTTAGGCAGACTGCACGCCGCGGCCGTCTCAAACTAGTATTATTATCTACGTTAGGCAGACTGCACGCCGCGGCCGTCTCAAACTAGTATTATTATCTACGTTAGGCAGACTGCACGCCGCGGCCGTCTCAAACTAGTATTATTATCTACGTTAGGCAGACTGCACGCCGCGGCCGTCTCAAACTAGTATTATTATCTACGTTAGGCAGACTGCACGCCGCGGCCGTCTCAAACTAGTATTATTATCTACGTTAGGCAGACTGCACGCCGCGGCCGTCTCAAACTAGTATTATTATCTACGTTAGGCAGACTGCACGCCGCGGCCGTCTCAAACTAGTATTATTATCTACGTTAGGCAGACTGCACGCCGCGGCCGTCTCAAACTAGTATTATTATCTACGTTAGGCAGACTGCACGCCGCGGCCGTCTCAAACTAGTATTATTATCTACGTTAGGCAGACTGCACGCCGCGGCCGTCTCAAACTAGTATTATTATCTACGTTAGGCAGACTGCACGCCGCGGCCGTCTCAAACTAGTATTATTATCTACGTTAGGCAGACTGCACGCCGCAGCCGTCTCAAACTAGTATTATTATCTACGTTAGGCAGACTGCACGCCGCGGCCGTCTCAAACTAGTATTATTATCTACGTTAGGCAGACTGCACGCCGCGGCCGTCTCAAACTAGTATTATTATCTACGTTAGGCAGACTGCACGCCGCAGCCGTCTCAAACTAGTATTATTATCTATGTTAGGCAGACTGCACGCCGCGGCCGTCTCAAACTAGTATTATTATCTACGATAGGCAGACTGCACGCCGTCTCATACTAGTATTATTCCAGATATAAGAGCTTGCATGCGATAAAAGTGATTTGGAATAACTAAGGAATTCATTGTGTCTGCAATATGCGTTTAGAAAAACCTCAACAACTAAGAAGTGTCTCATGACATGATTAACTGTTACAGCGAGCAGTGAATACAGAAGAAGAAGAAAAAGTTTGTTCTGACGGTACTCCTTGTGGTTGGTTGATGTACAGGCCCGGCAACGTCAACATCATAGATGAAAACATTACAAATTTCAAGTAAGTAGGTTACCCTATAAGAACCTGTCTAGGTTTTGTACCCTATAAAATACTGAATGGTAAGTGTAGTGTATGTACCTATCATCAATGTAAGTCTGGCGGTGGAATATAACGCCGTTAGATGCCTATTTCCGGGTAAGATGTTGAAGAAGGGAGACGATAGCACAGAATAAATATTAGTACAAGTGACGATAGTCTGTGGAGCCGAGAGTGATGGCGCGAGACGGTCTGCTCTGTAAACGTGGTGATAAGAGGGATGATCGACCATGAGCCGCTTACGAGGAACCAGGAATTACTTACTTACATTGTGGTGTACGACACTACAGTAAGTAAGTAAAACCTCCCTAAATTGTTTTTTTTTTCAAGAAGTATGTGTATGCACGTCTTATAAAATATGAAATAAGAACAGGAGATGTCCGCTGTGTCAAATAACAGTTTCTCGTTGTTTCCACTCCTTGAGACAACACACGATGTTTTTCTCGATATCAAGTTCACCCCCGACGTAAAAACGACGGGGTGTTATAAGTTTGACGTGTCTGTGTCTGTGTGTGTTTCTGTCTGTGGCATCATAGCTCCCGAACGGATGAACCGATTTAGATTTTTTGTTTTTGTTTGAATGGTGAATTTGGCTGGAGTATTCTTATCTATGTTTGATAAAAATCGGTTCAGCCGTTTCATTGCGTTGAGGTTTACTTTTATTTTTACAAAATTAATTACTTGTATTATCTCTAGCTACATTTTAAAATGAGTCATAGGTTACCAAAGGCGGCCTCGTCGTAATATTTTTCTTTCTGTGTAAATTAATGATATCTAGCGACACAAGATAAGAACGATCACGCGTAATTGGAAAGAAATCATACGATCGATAAAATGTTGCAATACTTTCAATTTCTGTTAAGCATCTATCTACCACATTTATTTTTTGTATGACTAACGTGTAACTCGTTTTCCGATGATCTTTATTTCTTTCGACTATGAATGATGAAATGATTGTCCGATCTGCTGTCATATTGTCTAATCGATGACGATTACCAGTTTGCTGTTCATTGCGCTGCGTGTTTTATCTCTTTTTTCAAGAGCAGAAATATTTAAAACTAGCAGCGCAATGAATAGCAAACTGAACTTAAGTCTTTTAGGCAATTCGACCCCTGTTGGATAACCATGAGCTCTTATAGCGATTCAGTTCAAAAAATATTCAGTACAAAATATCGGCTCCGTGATGTCCGCAAGTGTATTTAAAGGCACAATCGCAGAGGGTCTATAGACTTCTGCAATTCAATTTATTGAAAGATGAGGAACGTCAACGACGAACCGATATTTTCAACTGAATAGTTTTGAACTGAATCGCTATAAAAGCTCATGGTTACCCCCCAGTTTCTAAATTGCTAGTCAAATCTATGTAAGTACATATAATAGAAACATTGGACTGTCAATTAAAACTGTCTTCATCTTTTCACAGTTGCAAATGCAGTAGCGATAAGTCTTGCGAGGTGAACGAAAATGACCGCGAGACAAACACCATCATTCTCAGGTGTATTAAACCAAAGAAGGAGGGAGCCGTCTCTAGGCTCTAGCTATAGGGCTCTAGACTTGGCAGGTTGAAATCGCTTGTTCATACCGCCGACAGTGCAATTGCATTTAAGAATATTTATATTGAAATTCAGTGCCACAAGCCAAGTAAAGCTTGGATTATTTTGTTGCTAGTGTTTGAAGGGACTCTGTTCTGAGCTGGGACATGTACAAATATGCGGTTTTGTGTAGTACTTTGTTCATTTTTAATTCGTAGAAACAATGATTGTGTTACTGTTGCATACGTAAGGCAACTGAATTTATTTCAATACGCCGACGTGCCATCATAATGTTAATAAATTATGTTTACTTGTCTTTAGTCAATGCATAATTTGATTGATGTTTTCTATCAAATAATTACTAACTATATTGGATGTAGTCGTAAGTTCTATTATAAACTTTGGAAGGGCTTTAAATTGTGATCCTCAGGTTTTTTTCTCTAGTAGGCTGACTGAATAGTAAGCTCTAAAATTAAGGTGAATAGGATCAAATTTGAATTTAACAAGCTCACTTCGCTTCTTGGCTCGTGCAAACATCTATACTTATAATAAAACTATAACAGGTCCTACCGTGGAGAGTCTCGGCGAAAAGACGCTGTTTTAAACTCGCACAAAGCACTGTCATATAAAATAATACTCACCAAAAACTACAATATATTACTATACTCACTTTCAACATTTATTGTGCGAGCCGCGAAGGAACTCGCTACCTGAGTTACTACAGTAAATACAACCTAAGAGTTTTTAAATCCAAAGTAAAAAGCTCCGAGTGCTTCACCGCCGACTACAAAACTGTGGTCAATTGCGAATAATTAGTCTGCAGGGATGGCAATCGCGAAAAAAGTCGCGGGTACAGAGCTAGTCAGCAATATAATAACAGTTAGAGCATTTTTCAACTGACCCTGTATAAAGGTCGCTCTGCTTCTCGCAACCTACTTTTTCTAATTATTGTTCTGGGAGTGGGACCCCCACTCCTTCTGTCACACACACAAATAGCCAAGATAAACCCGACATCAAATGAAGAGGTTAACAAACTAAAGCCCATCCCCAACATCAAAAAGCGGCACTATTCTATGTTTGTGAAATCAAAGTTTATCTTCGATATCCTGAAAACTTCACACCGACTCCGCCTCCTCATATTTAATGTTATAAGTACATCATGTTATTGGTATTCAATGAATTTCGTTTGTAATTTTATATCGAGAAACTTAATTTATTGCATCTCATTAAAATAAATGTACTTATATTAGGTATAGATCATTTCTTAATGATATGTATGTATCTGATCATAAAACAATTCATACACTCCCACGAATAAGCACGTCATTTTAAATATCCTATTTTATTTTAAATGTAATTTTATGGTTATTCTACCTACCGGGTGTAAAAATAGTTTTTTAAACATCTTATTTTACGAATGAGCTATCTATACCATGTAAATGCTTTGCTAAATATATTCTTGCTGCTATTCTTAATTTGTAACTACATCTGTGCACATTTTTTTTGATTTCCAGTCAAAGTGAATGGTAATTTATTCATTGAAATGACGAGGATAGCTCTCCGGTGATGTCAAGCTAGATGAAACAGGGCTTGGTAATTTTTTGATGATCTTTCTTATATTTTTGTTACAGGATTAGTTTAATCTTTATATAATATAACAAACACAAGTAGGTTTATACAACATTTAAAAGATACAAAAGAAACAGTTGAGCTAGTTTAAGACTTTATTTATCTTATATTATATGTATGCGCAATTATTTCTTACAGCCTGTAGTTTAGATATTTAGTTTTAATTCGTACCATGAAAGCTCATACTAGCAAAATAGGATAATTTTGTAAAACCTAGATATGTGTAGTATTCATTGACAAAATAAAATGATGTTTAGTTAACAGATAATTATTTTATTGTTTATAATTTCATTTAAATAAACAATCTCTTAACCTAGGCCTAAGCGTTGTTTTATTTTACCTAATATTGAGTATCCCTCAGCATTATCGGTGTTAGTAGCAAAAACATTCGAAACTACATTTCTGACCTCACAATAAATTATGGATTACCTCTCCTAAATTCCCCGGCCGAACGACTAGTTAGAAAATATCTTGCTAAAATTTTGGTACACAGAGCTAGCTTTTACGATATTTCAGCTAACGCATACCTAGCGCCTGTGGAACCATCCGTACCGTAGCCATATTATTCTCGAGTAAAACTGCCTCACTATAATAAACAGGGGGCTTAGTACGAGTTTTGATAGTTATTCGTAACTAGATGAAGTTTCGTTTAATCCTGCTTCACGGAATCTGACTATTTACCTATGACTATTTACGTTTATCACATTTGTGTTTTTTTTTTTTATTATTTATTTATTTTATATATTTTTTGTGGGGGATTTAATTTAATTTAATTTGGTCTAATTTAAGTAGCACTATTTTTATTTTATTTTATTATATTTCGTTCTAGGTGTGTTTGTTTCTTCTTTTGATTTTATGTTTTGTTTTGGTATTTATTATTTACTAGATGACCCGCGCGCGACTTCGTCCGCTCGTAGTTTGAAAACATCCCTGAAGCGGCGGGCGTGCAGACAACAACTTAAACATCTACAACCACCCCGTGAAACGACTTTTGAAACAACACCACACTCAAGTTTTTCAATTTAGGGGTCACATTTTACCCCTTATTTCCTGAAAATATTTTAATCTTAACAACGACACTGTGAAACGACTTTTGAAACAACACGGAACTCAAGTTTTTAAATTTAGGAGTCCCATTTAACCTTGAGGTCCTGAAAATATTTGAATCTCAACAACGACACCGTGAAACGACCTTTGAAACGACAACATACTCAAGTTATTAAATTTAGGAGTCCCATTTTAACCTTGAGGTACTGAAAATATTTTAATCTTAAAAACGACACCGTGAAACGACCTTTGAAACAACACCATACTCAAGTTTTTAAATTTAGGGGTCCCATTTTAACCCTGAGGTCCCTAAAATATTTTGATCTCAACAATGACACCGTGAAACGACCTTTGAAACGACACCATACTCAAGTTTTTCAATTTAGGGGTCCCATTTTAACCCTGAGGTCCTGAAAATATTTTAATTTCAACAACGACACCGTGAAACGACCTTTGACACGACACTATACTCAAGTTTTTCAATTTAGGGGTCCCATTTGAACCTTGAGGTCCTGAAAGTATTTTGATCTCAATGACTACACTGTGAAACTAACTTTTAAATCGTCAAAATACGCTGAAAGCTGGCTAAAACGTAAAGTGTGTTCCCGTGCCTTTTTTCAGCAAAATTTCAGGTACTGCTGAAACATATTTTTGCTATTTTTATATAAGGAATCTACCTGAGAATTTTCAAGTATCTACTACCAACGGTTTCCGAAATACGAAGAATTTTAGTCTTACATTAAAAGCTGTTTTAGACCCCTTACAGGTCCTTAGAGTTCAACATGGAAAAGTCTATCCTTGAAGCTGCTAAAATTGCATCGAGAGTTCAACATGGAAAAGTCTATCCTTGAAGCTGCTAAAATTGCATCGAGAGTTCAACATGGAAAAGTCTATCCTTGAAGCTGCTAAAATTGCATCGAGTGTTCAACATGGAAAAGTCTATCATGAAGCTGCTAAAATTGCATCGAGAGTTCAACATGGAAAATTCTATCCTTGAAGCTGCTAAAATTGCATCGAGAGTTCAACATGGAAAATTCTATCCTCGAAGCTGCTAAAACTTGCATCGAGAGTTCAACATGGAAAAGTCTATCCTTGAAGCTGCTAAAATTGCATCGAGAGTTCAACATGGAAAAGTCTATCCTTGAAGCTGCTAAAATTGCATCGAGAGTTCAACATGGAAAAGTCTATCCTTGAAGCTGCTAAAATTGCAACGAGAGTTCAACATGGAAAAGTCTATCCTCGAAGCTGCTAAAATTTGCATCGAGAGTTCAACATGGAAAAGTTTTTCAACATGAAAAAGTATATCACTTGTCTAGTACCCATAACACAAGCTCTGCTTAGCTTGGGGCTAGATAATGTTGTGTGAACTGTCCAGCATTATTTATTTATTTATTTATTATTTATTTGTCAGCAGTTTTTTTTTTTTTTTTATTATATCTTAATTATATCAAATGTACACTCAAAAGACCCTTATGGGTTTGTTCAGAATGTATACAAACCGCCTTAGGTATAAATACATAATCTTACTCTGTAATTCAGTATCCTCTTCACCGCTTAAAATAGGTAAATACATAAATAATTTAGGTAATTTAGGTAGGAACTAGTTATGTTTGTCGTACAAAAAACGTTGCATTCTGACTGAACCGATAAACCGGTTACCGGCCGGCATACGGCCATCAGTTGAGTCGAGTAATGCGCGCTAAACACGTGAATACAGGCTGTTCATAAAAATGTGACTTTTATTTTTTAAACTCTGTAAGTACTGTATTATTTATATATATTTTATTTATATTTATATAAGGTAGATTTTATTACTTTTAAATATGCAAATTTTTCATTTTTATTAAGTAAAACTATTAAGTAGATAGCGCAGTCTTGCTGCTTATTAGGTAGGTACTACGAATTTGATAAGACGAAGAAAATAAAAAGCTTTTAAATGCCATGTACATACATATAGGTATATTTTTGTGCTTGCAAAAAATTATATTCTAGACATTTCTTGAACTAATTAGCTGCCTATGATAAGGTTAATTTTTTTTATGAAACTAATAGTCAAACTAGCTTACTGCCCACCTGTGCCACCTGATGTAAAGTGGTCACCATCGCTTATAATCATAATCATAATGTTTTATTGGAATTATTCACATAATACAGTGCAGGTTGAAGCCCTGGCTCCTGAACTAGCGTTAGCTGTGTGTCAGGAGTCAGTTCATTCCCATTTTCTATGGTAAAATAAATTTACGTTACAAAATACAGGGTACATACATAACAAGAAAATATGGTTAGTAAAAGTGCGTATGTGTGTGAGTATGCGGGTTCTCCTGATAACACCAGTCTCTTAAGAGTCTGGCTTATAGACACCGGCAACACCGGGGGTATTGTCCATGCGCTATTATTACATTTATTTTATCTGTGGTACTACCTACGTCCGTGAGTGAATAGAAAAACAATCAAACAGGTCGTTTTTAAGGGCAGTGTTCCAGAAATAGCCGGGGGCTAACATTTTAATTATATGTAGGTACCTCAGGAACAAAGCCCACAGTGAATAAGCGTGGTATTATTGAAACATAGGTACCTACTTGGGGGGCTACTGTGAAATTTTTAATGTTTAACCCCCGACGCAAAAACGACGGGCTGGTATAAGTTTAACGTGTCTGATTGTGTTTGTGTGTGTGTATTAGTCGGGAGTGTTCTTAGCTATGTTTGATCAAAATCGGTTCAGCCGTTTCATTGCGTTGGGGTTTTTTAATTTTTTTACTAAATTAATTACTTTTTTTTGTAGGTACTACTTGAATGACTTATTAAGCAGATGGCCCACCTGGTGTTAAGCGGTAACCTCTGCCTATGAACAGTGCATTACCTCATAGGTCACGCCCACCTAGGACACACCCTATGTGGCATTGCACCGCGCCCGCAACCCTGAGACATAAAGATGAAAAGTCTCATGTGTCTTTAATTTCACCGGCACCCTTACCCTTCAAACCGGAACACAGCAATGCGAGCACTACTGCTTTGCGGCAGAAATAGGTAAAAAGGTAGGTATATCTAATAATATGAGAAGATGAAGATTAACATATTTTTTATTTGTAGATTTTTCGTTAAACATCGTTGGGGAAAATGTTTTTAATGACAACATGTCCCATAATATCCACGCCTCAAATAAAAGCTTGTAAAATAGGAGCTAACTTCGTGTGTATGCAGATGCTCAAGCTCCCTAGCGGTGGATCACTCCACGCTTTCACAGTAGCACTCCCAGACGTTTATTTATTTGCGCGTAGAATTAAGATCGACTGATATTGTCTGTTTGCCCCGGGGCTGGCTTTACGTGGCTTAACCTTAACGTAAGGGCTGTGTCACAACGAGAGAAGATCTCACACGAATCTTATCTTATCTTATATTTATATAAAACAAAGTCGTGTTAGTTACACCACTTATAACTCAAGAACGGCTGGACCGATGTTAGTTATCTCTTTTTTGGTGGATTCTTCTCCGCTCCGAATAGCAGAATAAGTAATAAGGAGGGAGGGGGGGGGGGGGGGGGGGGGTGTTCTGGGGGGGCTACCCGTGCAAAGCCGGGGTGAGTCGCTAGTAAACAATAAAGTAAAGAAATTTTCATTAATGAAAATTGATAGAAAAAGCTCTGAATAATTGGAGCCAGGTGAACTTGGTGAAATTTTTACCTATTTAGGTACCTTTTTAGGTACATAGTTGACCTTTGGGCGCGGTTATTGAGTAGCCGGCTGAGATACAAAAGGTGCTGGTTTGATTCTGCGGGACAAATGTTTGCATGATGTTCAAATATTAGTACCGTGTCTGTGTGTTGTGGTGCCCAGTGTTTCCTTGCCAGGTCTGGTTCAAGGTTACAAATTTCTTATCAGCCGTGGTATTTGGGGCTCGGTGAACTCGCTGAGCGAGTAACGGGGTGAAGTCATGCGTTGCGCAGTAAGATAATATTTGACTTTGGTAAAGTTCGGCGTGTCAAAAATTCATGCTTTCTCATGGCTGTCTCGATGACAGCATTATCTATGGATGACACTTCACTTCACTTAACCACCTCACTTGTACCCCGAATACCTAGGCTGATAGGTACGCTATTTTCTAAGACACTAGTATGCTATTTTAGTTATTAACTTGTTAAATACTTATGTTACCTACTTATAGTTATAACTTTTGAAACTACATATCATGGTTATGTACATACTTTTCAGAAGAAACAGGATATTTACCATTATTTTAAAACTCAAAAATCATGGTAATTATCCCGTTTCTAGTGAAAACTACCTAAAGTTCTTTAATTTGCACCTCCTTTTGATTAACTATACCTATTAAGATTATGATTATTAGTTAAACTTAACAGTGAACATTATGACAAAGTTACTACTGAAGGTAGGTATCAAAAATCATAACACAGGTAATAATAGGTAACCTACAGGAACTACTTCTTTATCAATTTACACCTCGTATCCCAAGCAAGGAAGATAATTGTCTGTTACCGACACCTTTGTATTTGTTTTAGCTAGCATTGGATGTGTGTGTTGCTGTGACAAATTTTGAAGGCGTTTTAGCTAGCATTGGATGTGTGTGTTGCTGTGACAAATTTTGAAGGCGCTTCTGGAGTAGGTAGCCAGGTAGATAGCGCTTGCCTGGTCTCGATACATACTTTCTAACGGAAATCGGCATTAAAACCTACATGAGGGTGATATTTCTGAACGGTTTGCTGTACCGTGGATATTTATTCGCCGACAAATGCAATTTGAACTGAAACTTCATCCCTTGAGATCGCTATTGACATTTAAAGGTATGTAGCGTAACCCAAATACGCGAAAATAAACTCTCACGAAATCGGAAGTGGAATTTGATCGCGGTTTCTTCCTACGCACACGCGTATTTCGATTCATACGCTGGACGGCTACTCCGACTGCCGCCAAGGCCTGAGTCGAGCTGAACAAGCCTTTCAAGAACGGTACGAAAGCCTTCAGGGCGAGACTCCTACTAGCACTTGTCCGTACCTATCGTACATAACGTATTGTTATGTACGTTCTTTCGTTCGTTCTTTTCGGGGGTCTGTTTTTCATCCTGAAACTACCCGTGCGAAGCCGGGACGAGTAGCTAGTATCATATAATATGTCAAAGTTACGATGTTTGGATGTTTGTTACTCAATCACGCCGAAACAGCTGAACCGATTTCGATGAAATTTGGTACACAGCTAGACTATGACCTGGATTAGATAGATAGATAGAAAATTATTTATTGCACATAAAACAAAGAAGTACAAAGGCAAAACTTAATGCTAGAAAGCATTCTCTTCCAGATAACCTTGGTGTATTGCGGAAAAAGAATACAACCTAGGTAGGTCCGAGGTTAAATATGGTAAAGCATGGCTGTCGGTACCAAGCGGTTAAATTATTCAATGCTCTGCCCACCGAAATGAAAGCAATTGACAGTCCAAACTTATTTAAAAATAAATTAAGAAAACTTTTGTTGGAGGGGTGTTTTTACTCAGTGGACGAATTTATGACACAGGATTAATTAGTCGGTATTGTTTTTTTGTATGTAATTTGTTTGTGTATTCTAAATTCTATGTGACATTTATTAATTGTAAGTAACTATTATTCAAACATGATTTAAAAAAAAAAAAATATCTGAATAAATGAAATGAAATGAAAAAATATGTATCGGTAGTGCACAAGAAGGGAAATACTGGATAAGTATAAGAAAATTAAAAAATAATAATTATAATTACTTATTTAAGTACTTAAATTACTGCCTAAATTCTTTTTTTTTTTTTTTTTTACATTGGTAGACCTTTGTTTGGCCACGATCTCACCTGTGTGTAAATTACGATGTGGCCGAAGATACAAAGATCTAGAAGGCACCTATTCACTTTAGCCTTGAAGAGACCCAGATTATAGTTTTCATGAAAAACAGACGACGGCAGTGTATTCCACTCCTTAGCAGTTCGCATTATAAAGGTAGAACTGAAACGTTTAGTACGAATAGAGGGTATACTAATGAGGTAAGGATGGTACCGAGCCGTACGCCTGGTCGTCCTATGGTGAAAAGGAGATGGTGGGATCAGATCGAAAAAAATAAAAAAAAATAAAAAACTACTATACAAAATAAACTAATACATATCATAAATATTATAATACATACCATTAATATAATTCTAAAATGAAATGTATAAAATAAAATTGCTCATTAATCGATCTTACTGAGGAAATGATTATAGATTCTAGAGCTGAACACCTCCACTGAAGTAGACTCGCGATAATTGGTTTTCGTTAGATTGAGCTATAGGCCACTTTTTATCCTGATAGAACGCGAGGGAAGCCACGGGCGGACACTAGTTATTAATAAATGTTACTTTATTACACTTAGTAGCCCCAACTTAGTAACCATCAACATCATCACTCTACAGAGGTCCACTGCTGGGCATAGGCCTCCCCGTAGGATGCCACAACGAACGGTCTTGAGCCGCCTCCAGCCACCAACTTCCTGCGATCTTTCAAATGTATTTTATCCAGCTCCATTTTTAGAGGGAATTCATCCTACACTGCGTCATCTGGACCCTCCATAACCTTTATTTTTAGAGCATTGCGGTCTCCGCCTTTATTCTACAACCACATAATAAATAATACCACAATTGTTATCAATTCTGCGAGCTATGGCCTGCCCATTGCCACTGCAACTTCCTAATTCTGCGAGCTATGTCGGTGAAATTGGTTCTACTATGGATCTCTTTTTTTCGGATTAGGAGTATATAACGTAGTGTAACTCCGAGCCTATATATGCTCGGAGTTTCACTACGTATCACTCCACTCTCTCCATAGCCCGCTGCGTAACTTTGAGCTATTAGTTTGCGACCAAAGTTATCACTAGCAACATGCACTGATTATAGAATTTCTACTCTCATTATGCTTATGATAATTGTTAATTATTAACACAGAGTAAGGAATAATACTAGTTATTAAGTACTAACCTAGTTTTAAGCTGTGTTACTAAAAATGTGGACTCTTGTTGCCTTACTAAATAAATGGTAGCCTAATGCGATGGTAGCCTAACGGTTCAATAGTGCAACTCAGAATCCAACGATACCGGGTTCGATCCTAGGCTCCGCACCAATGACTTTTCTATGTTACGTGCGGATTTCCATCGCTCTGTGCTTCGGAGGGCACGTTCAGCTGTCGGTCCCGGCTGTTATTGATTAATAGCAGTCGATAAGCCATGTCAGAGGCCCTCGGGCGGCTTGACAAACTCTGACACCAGAGGCCAGCACTACCTCATACGAAACGAAACGAAACTAAATAAATATTCTATTATTTATCTATCTTGATTTAAATGTATCGCGTCGCCCACGCGGTGTGCCCCCGACCTATCCCTTCGATTCCTACATAAAATGTTGCAAGAGAAGTTTGATTTCAGTCGATTTCCAACGCGCGAGCTTTCAGTCGGGAAAAGTTTTAAAAGAGCTAGTACTGATTTTATCTCTACTGTTGTGCATTGGTGAGTGATGTGAGAGTTGAGAGTTGCATAGCCTACTAACATTTTAGAAATAGGTACTTATGTAGGTGCCTTTGCCCAGCAGTGGGACAATATGGGCTGAAAATAAAAATAAAAATAATTATGTAGCTACAATTGTTTTTATCAAATTCTGTTTTTTTTTTTTATTACTGATATATACTTTTGTTTGACCACGATCTCACCACATCGTCACTACCCTGTTGGTAAGTGACGATGTGGCCGAAGATGGAGCACAAAGGTCTAGAAAGCACCTATCACTCTAGCCTTGAAGAGACTCAGATTATAGTTTTCTGGAAAGACGACGGTAGTGTATTCCACTCCTTAGCAGTTCGCAATATAAAGGTAGAACTGAAACGTTTAGTAAGAATTAAAACATTTTCTTTTACAAAAGGTTTACTTCGTACTAACTTAGTATTAATAAATATCTTAGTGACTTCTAGAGTCGGTTTTAAACCACCAACGCAAAAATAGGGGTGTTATAAGTTTGAACACTATGTGTGTGTGTCTGTCTGTCTGTCTGTGAGTCTATCTGTGTAACCGTAGCTCCAATATGAATGTTTTTTTTTTATTTGATAGCAGGTTTTCTAGCGATGGTACTAAGACATTTTTTTCAAAATCGGTTCAGCCATTTCATAGAGTTGAGGTTTTTTAATCTTTTTTTATTTCTTCTTGTATTGATTATTAACTGATCAGCTGTTTCATAGAGTTGGTTTTTTTGTTTATTTTAAATTTCTTCTTGTATGTGGTGTAACGTTTGATTATATTATATTATTGTTATTTTTTATGACAATATAATGAATTGTGAATTTATGACTTATCTTAATATCCTGTAAAGAAAAAACCTCTAAATTTTTCGATGCTTTACAAACATATAAATTATAGTGTATTATTATTGTGTATTTGTAATTTGTGTATAATTGTAGTGTATTTATTATTAGTGTATTTTAAATTTGGATGCTGTAAAGATGATCAATGCCTGTACCTTTTTGTCTTTATTACCTACTAGCTGAATACCCATACTTTGCTACGCATCACATCACAAAAAAACTAAATCGTTGTAACCCCTTTTTACCCCTTTTTAAGGGTTATTTGAAAAATGCTGAAATACGTGCTCAATTAAAGTAGTTTATGGACTCCATACCAAGTTTCAAGCAAAAGGCACCACGCGGTTAAAGTTCCCATACAAACTTTAACACTCCATAGCACCCGCTTCTGGGGGAAGTTCGGGGGTAAAATTACCCTTTTATGATTGCAAAGATTAAGGTTTGTATGTTCAAGAAATACGATTTTTCATACAATAGTTTTTACCCCTTTAGAGGTTGAATTTACAAAAATCCCTTCTTAGTGGGTGGTTTTGCTATAAAAGGAAGCTACGCTCCAAGTTTCGGCTTTCTAGATCCAGCTGTTTCGGCTCGGCGATGATGATAACAAACAATCAGTCAGTCAGTCAGTCAGTCAGTCATTCAGTCAGTCAGGTTTATACAAATTCAGCGTTTGAAACGATGAAGCTGGAGATGATGTTGAAAGAAACTACAACCGAACTGAGACGACGGGCCCGTGCTTGTGTTAGAAATCGTGGCAATCATTTTGAGCACCAATAAATTAATCATTTGAATTAAATCATTGTTTTATTAGACTGACTAAATTTTTTAATTTTCTTCCTCAATCTGGTTGTTATGTCCCAATTTTATTAAATTGTAACATATCCGCGTAAATGTAACATATCCGCGTAAATGTAACATATCCGCGTAAATGATACCTCAAATAAAAGAATAATAACCAAACATGTATTCAAAAAGATTTGAACAAATAAAGTACCATCCGTTTTATTTAGCTAAGCTTCAAAAACCTGATTATTTAAGTCTTTGTTTTTTTTTTTAGGTTAAATTGTCTGTATGTACTAAAAATGTCTGATGACACAGATGCTTAGACCATATTTTGTTAAATTGCTTACACATTACTTTCATCATCATCATCATCTCAGCCCGGAATCACCCACTGCTGGATATAGGCCTCCTTTCTCTTTTGCCAGCCTCCTCTGTCCTGTGCGTCTCTCAACCATGTATTTCCCGCGACGGATACAATGTCGTCGACCCATCGCGCTTTCGGACGACCCGGATTTCTTCGACCCAACTTCGGCCACCGCTCCGCTTTACTCCACCGGCCGTCACCACGTCTAGCCAGGTGCCCTGCCCAGCTCCATTTGAGGTTTATCGCTCTGTCTCCGACGTCATAGACTTTCGTCCGACGACGGATCTCAGTGTTGCGGACTCGGTCTAAAAGTGTAATGCCAAGCATAGCTCGCTCCATGGCCCGTTGTGCAACACGTACTCGGTGCACCGTCTCCTTAGTGAGCGTCCATGTCTCGGCACCGTAAGTCATAGTTGGCAGAACACACTGATTATAACGGGTCTTCAGGCATTGTGGGATCTTTTTTGACCGGAATACATCTTCAAGTTTGCCAAATGCTGCCCACCCAAGCTGTATTCTCCTGGAGATTTCTTTGTTCAGATACTCCTTGCTAAAAGATAGAACATGACCTAAGTATACGTAATGATCAACTATCTCTAGCTTCTCGCTTCCAATCTGAATTGTTGGAGTCGAGACACTTGTCAGTACTTTTGCCTTGGACATGTTCATCTTCAAGCCCACTTCCAAGGAGGCATCAAAAAGTTCTTTGAGCATTTACTGCAGATCTTCCAGGGATTCCGCAAACAAAACTAAATCGTCTGCAAACCTGAGATGCGACAGATAAACACCATTGATGTTTATTCCACTTCGGTCCCACTCAAGTGTTTTCACCACATCTTCAAGAACAGCGGTAAAGAGTTTGGGAGAAATGGTGTCTCCCTGTCGCAAACCCCTTTTGATGGATATACATTACTTTACTTAATGGTAAAATAAAATAAAACATTAATCAATAAAACTGGCAATTATTAGCAATTAACTGTAAACTGTTAACTGTTGGGTTTTACGACCAAAAACAAAACAAAAAATAGTCGGACTTCGTCTAACATAACTATGGCTTATATGGTTCTAAATCTAAATGCACTTGACTACCTTCCCCTTACAGCTTTGTACCCTTCGTCCAATCACCTTGTGAGTTATCATTCCGCAAACTAAATGATTGATTTATTGATTGATTTGGACTCCTCGATGATTAGTTGGTAGCCTGGCCGTGTTTAGTTTCATTTCGATCAGCTCATGGTTCTGATCACTAATTTCATAAAAGTTTGTATTGAAAAATTAATTTTTCAACGAAAGCTTTTTATTCTGTGGCTCTTTATCTACCGCAACTGAAGTGTTCAGATTTGTAATAAGCCACGTTCATTAAAAATCCTTTATTCTGTACGTGCCACTTATCTGTAGGTAACACTTATCTGTAGGTAAAACTTATCTGTAGGTACCTGACATTACACTTTATCCATCAGATTAGCATAATGGATATTGATTTTGTGCAAAATATTGAGGATTATTAATTTAGTAACGGTTGTCTGAACGACATCCGTGCTACCCGAAGGAACTGTTGTCTGAACGACATCCGTGCTACCCGAAGGAACTGTTGTCTTAACTACATCCGTGCTACCCGAAGGAACTGTTGTCTGAACGACATCCGTGCTACCCGAAGGAACTGTTGTCTGAACGACATCCGTGCTACCCGAAGGCACTGTTGTCTGAACGACATCCGTGCTACCCGAAGGAACTGTTGTCTGAACGACATCCGTGCTACCCGAAGGAACTGTTGTCTGAACGACATCCGTGCTACCCGAAGGAACTGTTGTCTGAACGACATCCGTGCTACCCGAAGGAACTGTTGTCTGAACGACATCCGTGCTACCCGAAGGCACTGTTGTCTGAACGACATCCGTGCTACCCGAAGGAACTGTTGTCTGAACGACATCCGTGCTACCTGAAGGAACTGTTGTCCAGCATAACCACATCACAACAAATATTTGCTTATTACAAGAAAACTATACAACTTATCAAATAACAGAAAAAACTGTTTTGAGAAATAGTTATTTCCTACCAGTTGTAGTAAAATTTATCTCGAAATAGGTATCTTCGGGTTCCTAAGATATCATTCAAAACATGTGCGAAACAAGATAAAGATATATTTATCTGCTTGAATATAATGTCAATATACATGCGGTGTGCCAGATAAGAGCCAGCTCTCGGGTCACGCGTCGGCCAGACGTCCTAATTAATATCTAGAAGTGACATAATATACTAGTTACAAGGTTCATAGTAAATTTTTCAATTCAATTTGAAAAATTTGAAAATTGAAATTTTCGGTTCAATAAAGTTTTATATTATATTATATTATTAGTAGGTAAAAAGGCATTTACAGATTATTTGACTATTTGACGACCTCTGTGGCGCGGCTGGCGAAGCTTGGCCTGAGACGCAGAAGGTCATAATGTAGGTAAGTTACAATTAGCATGCAAATTTCAAAAATACAAAAGAATGTCAAAATTAAATACATCAGAATAAAATTAAAGTCATAAGTAGCCCTAAAATCACAAAGTGTCCTCCATAAATTCACGAATATTGTTAAAACATTTACTTATTAACAATTGTTTCAACTTAGATTTTTTTTAAAAACTCACTTAGGATTTTAAAAGTGTTTGGTATTTTATTGTAAATTCAAGGATTTTTCTATTCTAAATGTGAACGCGTGGCTGCAGGTACGAACAGCGCGTTCCAGTGTACGCTATTTTATTGTAAATTCAAGGATTTTTCTATTCTAAATGTGAACGCGTGGCTGCAGGTACGAACCGCGCGTTCCAGTGTACGCTATTTTATTGTAAATTCAAGGATTTTTCTATTCTAAATGTGAACGCGTGGCTGCAGGTACGAACAGCGCGTTCCAGTGTACGCTATTTTATTGTAAATTCAAGGATTTTTCTATTCTAAATGTGAACGCGTGGCTGCAGGTACGAACCGCGCGTTCCAGTGTACGCTATTTTATTGTAAATTCAAGGATTTTTCTATTCTAAATGTGAACGCGTGGCTGCAGGTACGAACCGCACGTTCCAGTGTACGCTATTTTATTGTAAATTCAAGGATTTTTCTATTCTAAATGTGAACGCGTGGCTGCAGGTACGAACCGCGCGTTCCAGTGTACGCGTATTCGGTACGGGGACTGCGCGTTCCAATGAACGCGCAGTCCGTTTTAAAAGCTAAGTCCGTACCTAGGTAACCTACATAGTCTGTGCGATGAATGCTGAGTTACGTGACGAGGGCTATAAGCCAGAAGTATCGTGGGTACCGGACCCAACATCAGATTCAATTGCAGTGGGTTCGAATTCCATGTTACCGATAACTTTGTTTGCATCTAAATAAATAAATAAATAAATAATGCTGGACAAAAATTATCGAGCCTCAAGCTAAGCAGAGCTTGTGTTATGGGTACTAGATAACTGATATACTTAATACAATATATTACATAGATAGATATTTTGTATTATACATAGAAAATACCCAGAACACCCTGAACAAATATCTGCGATCGCACAAATATTTGTTCCCGAGGCGGGAATGGAACCCGCAACCTCCTGCATCGCAGGCCAAGCTTCGCCCACCGCGCCACAGAGGTCGTCATTATGATGATTATTCTCACCTAGTAAATGTGCAGGTATAGCACCTCTTTCAGAAACATTGTCACCATAATACTTCAGGGTACAAATATCTGCGATCGCACAAATATTTGAACCGAGGCGGGAATCGAACCCGCAACCTTCTGCGCCTCAGGCCAAGCTTCGCCCGCCGCGCCACAGAGGTCGTCAAATAGTCAAATAATGCCTTTTTACCTACTATGAACCTTGTAACTAGTATATTATGACACTTCTAGGTATTCATTAGGACGTCTAGCCGACGCGTGACCCAAGAGCTGGCTCTTATCTGGCACACCGCATCAGTATTGTCATTCGCGAGGCAATGCAGCCAGCATCTTAGGTACGCTTCCGTCTGGTAGTGATTTGGGTCAGTTGAGCTACCTTAAGATCATTATTAGCGGTCTTCAGGTAACACAACTGTTTAATTTGTATTTTTGAAATATTGTACATACCTACTTGTATAAGTTGCATTATTCTTTCTGTAAATAAATGTAACCACGATGGTGCAACCCACTGTTAAAAGAGGCCCATTGAGGCTCTGCCTACCCTTTCGGCGAAACAGGGGTGTGTCTATATTTAGTTTTTTTTTTTTTTTTTTTTTTTATTATATCTTAAAAAATTAACACAAACAAAGTATTATACAACTTTTGAAACTATCATGGTTATGTGCATAAAAAACTCAAAAATCATGGTAAATATCCCGTTTCTAGTGAAAATTAAAGTATTATACACTCAAAAGACCCTTATGGGTTTGTTCAGAGTGTATACAAACCTCCTTAGGTATAAATACATAATCTTACTCTGTAATACAGTATCCTCTTCACCGCTTAAAATAGGTAAAGACATAAATAAGTGAGGTAATTTAGGTAGGAACTAGTTATGTTTGTCGTACAAAAAATTGTTGCATTCTGACTGAACCGATAAACTGGTTACCGGCCAACATACGTATATGTATGTATGTGTATGTATATAAAATAAATGTTTTTTTTATTTTATTTTTAGGTACAACCATGTTATGCAAGAAATGCAAATGAAATGAAATTAAAAGATATGTGTAAAGCTAGAAACTGTTAGTATCAACAAACATGAACCATGTTATATCAGCTTTAATGTTACTCAACCTGTGTCCTGCCTACCCCTGCCAAGATGTCAATAATCTCTTCAAATATATCAACGATGAAGTACTAAAATTCAACTCTGAAGCTGCCGATTTAGCATGGGAATCTTCTATCAATCCTGGAAACCCAGACTTACCGCATCAAGCAGCAAAGTATCAAAAAGAACGAATAAAATGGGAGCAAAAAACTTGTGAACGTCTGGCAACACTGCTTAAAAGTCATTTGATGAACAGCACTCAAGCCAAACAGACGTATTTGCTGTGCAGAGGACCTAAGTACAATTTCAATGAAGCAAGGTAAGAAAAATAATAATATAGATATATTATATAATTCTTTATTGCACAAAAAACACAACAAAATTGTACAAACAGAGGACTTAATGCTAAGCAGCATTTTGTGCTAGTCATCAATGAGGATGATACGTAAAGGGTGGCGTGCTCAAAACTACATAGTTACAAAAGAAATATAATAACAATAATATAGCTTAGAAACTAATTTGCCTTAAAAACTACATACCTATAACACACATACTTATAACTATATATTTTGTATACCTTATAGCATAACCCACATCTCCATACAAATTACATACACTATTGTTTTATGGGTGTGTATCTAATCATATTTTTTCATTAAGCCATATTATTTTAATAAAAATTAACCGACCCGTTTCGAAACATACTGTGCTCCAAAACTAAAATCGCCGACGTAGGAGAAAAAGCCGCCCAGCTGAAATGGAATTGGACTGGACATGTCTATCGCATGACTGATGATCTGTAGGCCAAAATAACCACTATGTGGAGCCCTGACACAGCGAGACGGCGTCGCGGCAGACCACGAAGAAATGGACACTTTTAATAGAGATTGGCACAGGATCGTAGTGACTGGAGGATATGGGGGGAGGCCTTTGCCCAACAATGGGATGAAACAGGCTAACAGTAACAGATGTAACGCATAGACACTAGCTTTTAGAAATATATTTATTAATTTGTAATTGCAGGCAACTCAGCAATCTCTACGAGGAACTTCAAACCACATACACAGAAACTGAGTTCTGCATTCCGTCATTTGAAAACATAACCACTGACAACATAAAAGAAGTGGAATCAGCCATTTTGAAATATTTGACAGCTGCTAATTTAAGACCAGAACATCAGACTGTAAATTTCAATTCTGCTGCTAAATTAGCGGTTGAGAATGAGGATAGGAAAGGTTTCTGTTTGAAAGGAGAAGATGATTTTGAAAAAGTTATGAAGTTCTCAAAGAACGAGGCAGTTTTGAAATGGGTTTGGGCAGTTTGGAGGGTGAAAGTGGGACCGCCTATGAAAGACCCGTATAGAAGATTGGTTAAAATTGAAAATACCGCTGCTAGAAGAAATGGTAAGGAAACAATACTTGTTGCTGGGGATTAAAAGTTCTCATGTGAAGTTCACGAACAGAATAACACAGTGTTGGTTGGAACCTCATCTAACACACCGATGACAATGTGTCGGTTGTGAGAAAACAGAGGTGGCTCAAGATAGATCTTCATGATTGGATAAGAAAGCAGCTGAAATTCTACTGCTGGGATAGCCCAGTATTGGACCTCCGATTGATGATGACAAATACCAAATTTAATTGAGTTTAGATATTCTACCAACGTTATACCTAAAACTAAGAATATCTACCTAGGTATATGGAATAAATTAGAATTTATAAAAATTACATCTATTTGATTTCAGGATATCAAGATATTGGCTCTTACTGGAGAGATGAGCTCGAAATTCCTCATTTACGACAAGTTTCTCGACGTCTCTACGATGAAATCAAACCTCTCTACACGTTACTCCATGGAGTCGTGAGGTTTTATCTGAGGAAGCATTATGGTGGAATTGTTTCTGAAAGAGGTGCTATACCTGCACATTTACTTGGTGAGAATTATCATCATCAACATTAGATATGCTTGGTAAAAATCTCATCCAGTTGACGGTTTAAGAATCAGCTTTGTACGTCATGTACATAAGATCTTATTCTCTAAAACATGTCAAGTACAGTCGATGAAGATTTGTGTTTACACCTACACCTACAGTATTTAATTTTTTCAGGAAATCTTTGGTCACTAAATTGGGAAGCGTTAGCAGACTTGATACTACCAAAAACTATTAACTTGGATGAAAGTATCAAGAAGTTAAATTGGACAGTGTTACACATGGTGAGATTAGTCTTCATTGTAATATGTTATAGTAAAATAAAATATTCGATGATGACGGTAAAAATATAACTATTAACAATTTGCTCTATTCCATTTACAGGCAAAAAGAGCAGAAGATTTCTACCAATCGTTTGGTCTGCCTGCTATGACAGATGCTTTTTGGAGGAAATCTGTGTTTACGAAGGGAAACAAAAACACTCGTTGCCATGGGGCCGCGGCAGACATGTTCAAAGATGGCGACTTCCGGTCAGTAAACTATCCATCAATAGATTGATGGATAGTTTACTGACCGGTTTTTTTACTGTTCAAGTTGATTCTAAAAGTCTTTTAAATGTTTGTATGATTGAAAAATTTTAGGTTGTTATATTGCTCAGGCACAACAAAAGAAGATTTTTACGTGCTTCATCATGAAATGGGACATATTCAGTATTATATGGCATACGAGAAACAACCAGCTTTATTTCGGGTAAGAAATTATATGAATCAACTTCTGGTCTATTAAGAAAGGCAAATAAATGCCCATCTCCAGAAACAAAGTTTGTGAATTTATTGAAATCACAAAGATAATTTTGAATAGTTTTATAAACCAAGTGAATTGACGCCAACAGTACCTAACGAGACATTATTTTAATTTACATACTCAGGAAAGCATAATACAATTGTAAATATTTTCAGCAAGCCAACACAGCATTTCATGAGAGTATAGGAGATGCCATCATGTATGGAGTGATGACTCCACAACACTTACACCGACTTGGGCTTATCAGTGATTCTTTGCTATACATTTCAAATACCAATCAAGATCCAAAGGGCTCTAAAGAAGAGACAGAGAGTGAAAATTTAAACAAAGAAATATATAACGGGTATAATAAAAGGAAAGAAAATGAAAAATATACTGGATTTGAGGAAGAATTCAATGAAGTCAATGAAAGTCAGAACGTCTTCAATGAAGCTAATTATTTAAATGATCCAAAACCCAATATTTTCGAAACAACTGACGACATACTCATGTTAAAACAAGCTCTGAACAAGATACCTCAGATTCCATTTTCGCTTCTCATAGACGAATACAGATGGAAGTATTTCGAAGGCGGTATCTCAAGTCTCGATACAAACAAAGTGTTCTGGCAAATGGTGATGGAGCTTCAAGGTGTAGCTCCCACTACTAAAAGAGGGGAGGAGTATTTTGATATAGGTGCCAAGTTTCATGTTCCGGATAATACACCATACATAAGGTAATGTTTTACACCACGTACTTTACTATTCTCCTGCTGACGTTTCAAATATATGGTACGGTAATGTGTTGTACTGTTTTTTTTACTTACTTACAAGATTAGGCCCAAAGATGTTTATATTTGTAGTTGTTGTTGACAACAACTACATGGATGACATAGTCATAGGCATCATAAAACAGCGTGCAAATATCTTATATATGTCATATCCTAAAAGTATCAAGATCAGTACCATCATTACCAACATCATTGAACCATATAAAAGCGCGTCCACTCCTTGGATTTTAGTATACTTTAGACCTGCAACAGAGAATTGCAATCCACCATTATTTTAGTCATCATCATCTGATAAGAGTTCACTGATACACATAGGCATTCCCATAGACTGCCACGATTAATGGTCTTGAGCTGCTTCTATTTATAATCTTGCTGCGACCTTACAAACTCAGCGTCTACCGGCTAAGCTAAGGCCAAACCAACGCGATCAGCCCGTGTCCGCGGTGGCGTGCACGGTGGCGATCAATGGGAAGATAACGGATCGCCACCGTGCACGCCACCGCGGACGCGGCCTGATCGCGACGGTTTGGTTGGCCTTAGCTTTAGTGGTCACCATCAAGAACCTTTAATCTCCAGCGGCTGTTTGTTCTGCAACCCATAATATAGGCTTGCTATCTAGGATCTATGTCGGTGACGTTAGTTTTTCTGTAGATTATTATTTATAATTCTTAAATAATGTAATTTTTCAGGTATTTCCTTAGTAGCTTCCTACAGCATCAATTATTTGAAAGCCTTTGCAAAGCAGCAGTGTTTGGTCGGAGAGATGTCAGAGATTCGCTACCTGACACCATCAGTCTGAATAGATGTGATATCTACGGCTCCAAAGCTGCTGGGAAGCTTTTGAAGTGAGTGTTACTTAGCCTCGTATTAATATAGATGGCATAGTCCTCTCCATAGAATGCCACGATGAACGGGTTTGAGACGCCTCCATCCACCAATTTTCAGCTACCTCTTCCGAAACTATAGAGTAAGCACAGGGAATCATAGCATGGGATCTAAACTTAATAGTTTGTTACTTGTTATTCGGAACAAATATCGGGAACAAACAAAACTCATTGTAAATATCCCGTTTTTAGTGAAAAGTGTGTAAGTTAATGGACGAAACGCGTTACCACTTGGGCGGGTCCCACAAGGCAGAAGATCTAGAGGTAGACCCAAAGGAAGATGGACTGATGAGATCCAGAACATAGCAGGCGAAGACTGGATGGATAACGCTCAACAAAGAGACAAATGGAAACAGTTTGAGGAGGCCAAAATGGGGCCTGACTTTTACTGTTCCTAATTTAATTTGTGTTTTAATTATGTATAACTTGATAATGAAGTTATGAAAATAAAGGCTAAATAATAATAATAAATGATGTCTTTGTTTAATTGCAGAGACTTGATGTCCCGCGGGCATTCGCAACACTGGCGTGAGATCCTCCACCAGACAACTGGAGAAAGTCACATCTCATCCTCATCCCTACAACGATACTATCGCCCTCTATACAATATACTGATGAAACTGGTACAAAAATACAATATTCCTATTGGCTGGTCAGAGGACGATCGACAAAGCCGGTATTTTGAATAGCCAATCAGAATTAAAAAATGAATGATTTCTTTGAAATGTATACATAAAAATAATCTAGTCTTTATTTATAGCAAACTTCCTATCAAATAAACAAAAATCTATATACAGGGCGTCCCAAGACTATGCGACATGAAGGGAAAGATAGGATATTTTGCTGAAAGGAGACTTAATTTTATTTTAAAACCTAGTAATACTGCATTCAAAGGTTTTCTAAAAATTACTTGCTTTGTTTGGGAATCGAACCAATATAAGTAAACAAATTAAATTAAAATGATAAATTTTACGTTATTACTGTGTTTTAAGATACCATGTCACTCAATTTAAGTCGATTTTCGATTCCCAGATGAAGCAAGTAATTTTTAGAAAATCTTTGAATGCAGTATTTTCGATATACTGAAAAAAGTCTCCTTTGCGCAAAATATCCTATCTAAAATATTTAAGGTACTTTCCTTTCATGTCGCATAGTCTTGGGAAGGCCTGTATATAAAAGAAAGTCGTGTTAGTTACGCTATTTATAAGTCAAGAATGGCCCAACCGATTTGGCTAAAAATTGCTGGAGAGGTAGCTTAAAACCAGGAGACGGACATGCGGGGGAGGGGTGGGGTGTGGTTGTTTTCATACTTAAACTACCTGTGCGAAGCCGGGGCGAGTTACTAGTAAAACAAGAAATTAAATTAACAATAAATACACTTTATTAAATTAAAATTAAATAATCACTTACAATCTTTTGTTCACAATCTTACATCGAATTAAAGAAATACGAAATTCTAAAACAATTTACTGGTAATAAATTAGAAGCGTCAGAATAACTTAATTGCATTTAAATTAATTAATATTTATTTTATTTACATTAATTGGTAAAAATTTAATAAACTATCTATATTGTATAACACCCGTATTCACAAACGACACACAAGAAAGTTAAATCACGAACTTCGTTTTGTGGTTATTGTTAGACAGATGTGGGGTTTTTTGTGAATACGGCTGTAATTATTTCAAACTATGATATTTACATTGTATTTACAAAGTACATAAAGGCACTTATGAATTTATTCATCTATTCATCTTCAACTATTCAACAGCGAGATTGGTAATATTTAATTATTTTTCATTGTATTTTATCTTCGACCAAAATAAAAATAAAAAGTATGGAGTAGGGAACGATAGTTTTGAAGCTTATAAAGTGAGTGAGCTCACTCGCTTCGCTTCAATCGGCTTTGTGACGTCAACGAGTGACGTAACGTACGTGTGTTGTAATCATGAATGTAGTAGTACATGGATTGAGTGCTAAAATTGCATAGAGTGTTCCTTCTTACTCCTATCCCAGAAGATAGCTTGCTATCCTATGTTAGAGAGAAACAAATATATTGTCACACGACAATCGTCTTTCCGTTCCGTACCCTGAATATTGGCACCATGCATATACATCTTCCTAGATCGTTACCATGAATGTACTAGTAATTTGACATTTGGCCTGGTAAGACTTACACAAATAAGAACAGATAGATTTATGCTTGTCTCATTCCAACACATGAATACATTCATATAAAAGAATGAGACTGGTATAATCTATACCGGTTTGTTTTTAGCCTTACTTCCATGCTTTAGTTCTTATTCCGAGGTTGTAATAGTGACTTATTTTTCTCTGACGTTTTGTATGGATAAGGCCCGTGCCTCAGAAGAAGAACTAAAGCATGGAACTAAGGCTAAAAACAAACCGGTATCGATTATGCCAGACTCATTCTTTTATATGAATGTATTCATGTGTTGGAATGAGACAAGCATATATCTATCTGTTTTTATTTGTGTAACTCGTACCAGGCCAAATGTCAAAATACTACTACATTCATGGTAACAATCTAGGAAGATGTATATGCATGGTGCCAATATTCAGGGTACGGAACGGAAAAACGACTGTCGTGTGATAATATATTTGTTTCTCTCTAACATAGGATAGCAAGCTATCTCCTACGATAGGAGTAAGAAGGAACACTCTATGCTAATTTAGCACTCAATCCTTACTATTATATATCCATGGCCCGTGCTTACTTTTTATTTTGGTCGAAGTATTTTATCACAAAAACTTACGCTATGAAAAATATTTTCTGGTACTTCCAGTGCTTATTCTCTTTCACGGTTTCCGAATAAAAACTACGTTGTAAAGAATATAAAATTGTAAAGACTACATTGGTGGATTATTGTTATATTATAGTTAGTTATATTTAGCTGTGGTGTGTCCGGCCTCCGTCTACTCCCGTGGATGTCGTAAAAGCCAACTAAGGGATTACCCGGACTTGTTGATAAGATAAGTTGGTATAAGGTTTGTCCTGGCTGCTAGCTTATTATGGAATGTGTTATTACTGGAAGAAAGCGTTAGCCGAGAGGCAGTGGCAGCGATGAGCTCACCACTTGTCACGTCTATATTCCCACGATGGTGCAATCCACTGTGAAAAGAGACCATTGAGTGAAAAGTATAAATATAAAATTATTTATAATCACTTTCGGTGTGGTTAAATTTTCTTTAAAATATCTACGCCTTTTTGATCGTAGTTTTTTCCCTTTCTCTACCTACACCATTGTCGAGAGAAATAAAGACAAAAAACTTTTCCTTAAAATGCGCTCTTTACACACGCAATTTTTTTTTTTGTGCTACTATTGTGCACGAGTTTCGAGATGGCGCGCGAGTTACCGCGTGTGTCGAAGAGGGAGCCTAAATCCTCTTCCTACACACTCTAAAGCGTAATTCAGACGAAAATCTCGAGGGTATCTGGGAACCTCGTAGTTCAACCCCGACGCAAAACCGTCGGGGTGTTATAAGTTTGACGTGTCTATGTGTGTGTCTGTGTATGTGTCTATCTGTGTCTCTGTGTGTGTGTCTGTCTGTGGCATCGTAGCTCCCGAACGGATGAACAGATTTTGATTTTTTTATTGTTTGAAAGGTGAATTAGTCGGGAGTGTTCTTAGCTATGTTTGATCAAAATCGGTTCAGCCGTTTCATTGCGTCGAGGGTGTTTTAATTTTTACAAAATTAATTACTTGAACCCACTACTCACTTTTCATTCACTATGAAAACGAATTCAAAATACCCTCTCTTCGCTAAGACAGTGTCGTGGCTGTCTCCCTGACAGCTGTCCTTACCCTCTCTTCGCTAAGACAGTGTCGTGGCATGGGATATCCAATCAACGGTATGCGCGACGCGATGGTAGATCCCCGGCTGTCCGCGACTGGCGCACGAGTACCCCGCCGACACCACCCCTATGAGGTACCAGCGGCCAGTCCGCTCCAGCATGAGCGGCCCGCCGCTGTCTCCCTGACAGCTGTCCTTACCGCCGCCTCGGTACCCGGCGCACAGCATCTCGGGGTAGATGACCACGTTGATACCTGAAATGATAATTTTATGATATAAGTGGATGCTCTCACTTGCGGCGAGAGTTTTGGGGTTTGTTGCTCAATAAAGCATATCAACACTTCTTCGGATAGCGAAAGTTGATTTTGCGAGAACTAAGAAACTTAAACACACATGTTTTAATTGGTAGTATCTCATAAATACCATCAGTTTTGCTACGATCCCCCTAAAAAAAAAAAACTATTAAAATGAGTTTAGGGGGATATTTATGAGATACTATCAATTAAAACATGTGTGTTGTCTCCTAGTTCTCGGGAAATCAACTTTCGCCGTCTGAAGAAGACGTGTTTATGAGCTGTAATGTCCTGAAGCCTGGAGCCAGGGCTCAGCGCGCCCCAGCCAGCTGCCCACCCGTACTGGCCGAGGAAGTCTGACCCTCGCTCTGGGAGGCATAGATGATACTCACCGTTAGCACGATGCCACCGCTCGCACACCCTATTATCCAGCACCGGTTCATCTACCGCCTGCAACGTTCTGGGCCGTAGCCTGGAGCCAGGGCACAGCGCGCCCCAGCCGGCTGCCCAGCCGTGGAGGCCGAGGAAGTCTGACCCTCGCTGTGGGAGGCATAGATGATAGGTACTGACCGTTTGCACGATGCCACCGCTCACACACCCTATTGTCCAGCACCGGCACATCCACAGCCTGCAATGTCCTGGGCCGTAGCCTGGAGCCAGGGCTCTGATCGCCCCAGCCGGCTGCCCAGCCGTACTGGCCGAGGAAGTCTGACCCTCGCTCTGGGAGGCATAGATGATACTCACCGTTAGCACGATGCCACCGCTCGCACACCCTATTATCCAGCACTGGTTCATCTACCGCCTGCAACGTCCTGGGCCGTAGCCTGGAGCCAGGGCACAGCGCGCCCCAGCCGGCTGCCCAGCCGTACAGGCCGAGGAAGTCTGACTCTCGCTGTGGGAGGCATAGATGATAGGTACTGACCGTTAGCACGATGCCACCGCTCACACACCCTATTGTCCAGCACCGGCACATCCACAGCCTGCAATGTCCTGGGCCGGAGCCTGGAGCCAGGGCTCAGAGCGCCCCAGCCGGCTGCCCAGCCGTACTGGCCGAGGAAGTCTGACCCTCGCTCTGGAAGGCAGATTGGAGCTGGAATAACAGATGAAACTGTATTTTAGTCAACTATTTGTACAAGCCCATCAGACTATACTTGTTTAACACCCATTGTTGGCTCGATTCGTCACAAATCATTACTTCTGTTTGCATTTCTCGAACGCGCAATCTTCGTATAAGCATTACGTCCATTCAATGTGCTTGTCATGCTGACCTATCAATCACATGCCATGGTATTCATCAAAAACTACAATATTGGTATTCATATGGAGAAACGTACCGTCGTGTTGATATAGCCTGGGAAAGCTTAGCATTTTACGAAGATGTGAAATGTTACCGTGGTGTGTCCGGCCCAAGAATAGACCCCTCCGTCTCCTTCCGTGGATGTCGTAAAAGCCGACTTAGGGATTACCCGGACTTGTTTGTAAGATTCGTTGGTATATGATTTGTCCTGGCTGCTAGCTTATTTATGGAATGTGATCGATAATACTGGAAGAAATCGTTAGCTGAGTCAGTCGTGGGAAGCAATGGCGGCGATTAGCTCACCACTCGTCACGTCTATATTCCACGATGGTGCAACCCACTGTGAAAAGAAGCCCATTGAGGCTCTGCCTACCCCTTCGGGGAAAAAGGCGTGTGTCTATGTTTGTATTTATGTGAAATGTTATCAAAGCGCATAGAACAGTCAAATTAAAGTTCGTATTATTTTATCTGTGGTTGGTATGTTAGAATGTGACATAAAAATGCTCGTGGAACGAAAAAAAGTGTTATTTATGTGTATATCAAGCGTAGCGTGTACTGCCTTATGAACTTTTGCTGATTCTCTCTAGCATCTTACTTTTGACTGCCTACCTAAATGCTTTTAAGTTGGTTTTCCTTTTTTCTTTGAATCAGCTTCCACTTGTTCTCGAGGCACCACACAGGCGCTTCCACTTGTTCTCGAGGCACCACACAGGCGCTTCCACTTGTTCTCGAGGCACCACACAGGCGCTTCCACTTGTTCTCGAGGCACCACACAGGCGCTTCCACTTGTTCTCGAGGCACCACACAGGCGCTTCGCTTCTAGTAGTTTCGTTCGTTTCGTTTCGTATGAGGTAGTGCTGGTGTGGTGGCCTCTGGTGTCGGAGTTTGTCAAGCCGCCCGAGGGCCTCTGATATGGCTTATCGACTGCTAATTAATCAATAACAGCCGGGACCGACAACTTAACGTGCCCTCCGAAGCACAGAGCGATGGAAATCCGCTCATAACTTAGAATAGAATAGAATAGAATAGAAATAATTTATTTTGCACAGCAGCATACACACAGTCAAAAACATAAAATATTAACTAACTATTATACTTACTTTTATTATTTTTAAACTTAGAAAAGTCATTGGTGCGGAGCCTAGGATCGAACCCGGTATCGTTGGATTCTGAGTTGCACTATTGAACCGTTAGGCTACCATCGCTTCTAGTAGTAAGAAGGATCATCTAATAAAGCGCGCGCCGTGTTTGTTCCCTGATTCTTCTAGGATTGGTCGCGTTGGAACAGGACACAATTTATTTTTTAAGACGATTCAAAATGTTCCTTGTGATCTCTTCTTCTACTACTTTCTTCTCTTCTTATAATGGCTTCTGAGGAGTGCTCCAAACAATTTTGCCAATGCTAAGTGATATATTTATATTTGTATAGTCAAGTCTTCGAGAGTTTCCGTCAAGCCATAGCCCAGTTTAAATGGTGGCAGAAAAACAGTTTTTCCAGGAAAAAAACCACCATTCCGAAAAGACACGCAATAGGTACACTTAAATTTCAGTACATCACACATGTGCTATTTATCCAAGTTAAACCGGTTAAAATGCCACCAAAATTACATGAAATAACTCGAAAAAACACATTTAAATGTAAATAAATAAAAATGTCGACGTTTCGTCCATCATTTCAAACCGTCATGAAGCCATTATGAAGCCATCATAAAGCCACCATGATACTTGATAGACCTTTGTTCGACCACGATCTCACCTGTTGGTAAGTGACGATGTGGCCGAAGATGGAGCACAAAGGTCTAGAAGGCACCTATTCACTCTAGCCTTGAAGAGACCCAGATTATAGTTTTCAGGAAAGACAGACGACGTTAGTGTATTCCACTCCTTAGCAGTTCGCATTATAAACTGAAACGTTTAGTATGAATAGAGGGTATACTAATGAGGTAAGGATGGTACCGAGCCGTGCGTCTGCTCGTCCTATGATGAAAAGGAGATGGGATGAAGTTCCTGGGAGCATTCCCCGAAATTAATGACTTTGACTTTGACTTTAAAACGAGTAAGCGAGTATAGTTACGAGCAAATTTCTCACTCAGTGGGTAACTATATTTATTGTTCATTTTTTTTTTTTACTTCAAGTAGTTGATTCTGTGGTATAATAATACATTTATTTACAGAAAGAATAAAACAAGGTATGTACAAAATACATATGAAACAGTCGTGCTACCTGAAGACCGCTACAAGCGATCTAAAGGTAGCTCAACTGATCCAAATCACTACCAGACGGAAGCGTCCCTAAGATGCTGGCTGCATTGCCACGCTGAATGGCAATACTAATGCGTTGAGCCAGATAAGAGCCAGCTCTCGGGTCACGCGTCGCTTCGACCAGATGTTGATTCTGTTATCCAACTTTACCTGCGTCTTAAATTGTATAATTTATTTATCAACCTATATTATAGTATGTGTGCCGTGTCCGTGCGTCAACCGAGGTCCGTGCTGAAAATCAGCGCTGCAGTGTACTACAGCATTATACTGAGCACGGGCCTTTTTTGACGGCACTATACACACAGCAAAAAACGTGTTCTGTCAGTGTTATTATTGTACTAGCAGCGCCCCGCGGTTTCTCCCGCGTAAGTCTCGATCCTATGGGAATATCGGGATAAAAAGGTGTCTATGTGTTATTCCAGGAGTCCAGTTATCTCCATTCTTTTCCTCCAAATCCGTCCAGCCGTTTCAGCGTGAAGAAGTAACAAACACACACACAAACTTTCGCATTTATAATATTAGTGGGATTGTGTTCCCAAGCTGTGTGTATTTGCTGTTCAAAATAAACTATTTCTATTTTTACTTTATTTAATTACCAGGAAATAGAAATACTTACAAATATGAGGCATGTAATGCACATTTCTGTCCAGCGTTAGAACCGCGACGTCGAATCTATCCGCTTGTGGCGTGAACTTGAACATGGGGTGCACTTTGATGGTCCTCACGCCGAAGGTGTAGGCAGGCAGAGGCTCCGCGGCCGAGTTGATGACGTAGTCTCCTAACGTGACCCTCACGTGGCGCGGCTGAGCGCGCGCGACGCAGTGCCCGGCCGTGACCACGTGTCGGCGGGAGATCAGCGAGCCGCCACATCTGGAATCGCGATAGCATTCATTGATTGATTGATTGAAAATACTATTGTACATCTATAAAGAAACAAGTTTCTTTTCTTCTGAGACACATAACAAATAAAAACAAGCAAGACATGAGCAGACTACTATGGACAGACAGAGACAATCTTAAAAAAAAAAGCGGCCAAGCGCGAGTCGGACTCGCCCATGAAGGGTTCCGTAGCAGCAAGTAACATAATATAAAAGTTCTTGGATGGAATACGTTTAATGACGTATTAAAAAAAAACTACTTCCTAGATCTCTCCTACCAAGTTTCAACAGTATAGCTCTTATAGTTTCGGGAAAAAAAGGCTGTGACATACACGGACAGATAGACAGACAGACATGACGAATCCATAAGGGTTCCTTGTCTTTGACTACGGAACCCTAGTAAAAAACGTTCAAAGTACTAGTAAAAACAACTTTTGTAATTAAAAGTTTGAATTTTTTTATTAATCATAGTCTGGCCATGATTTTTTTAAACAACCCATACGAGATATATTTTGTATGTACATATAAATCTTGACATAAAATACTTTTCACCCATTAAACAGATGGGTGAAGGTCGTCTCTAGTGCGGGTCCTCTACTATTTGACATTAAACAGATGGGTGAAGGTCGTCTCTAGTGCGGGTCCTCTACTATTTGACATTAAACAGATGGGTGAAGGTCGTCTCTAGTGCGGGTCCTCTACTATTTGACATTAAACAGATGGGTGAAGGTCGTCTCTAGTGCGGGTCCTCTACTATTTGACATTAAGCAGATGGGTGAAGGTCGTCTCTAGTGCGGGTCCTCTACTATTTGACATTTATGATATTAGTGGTAGTTTTAAGAGTTTTTTGCAACCTTTGACGGATCCAAAATAAATAAATAAATAAATTATGCTGGACAGTTTACACAACATTACCTAGCCCCAAGCTAAGCAGAGCTTGTGTTATGGGTACTAGATAACCGATATACTTCTTCATACATAACATAGATAGATATTTTTTATTATACATAGAAAATACCCAGAACACCCTGAACAAATATCTAAAGAACGCACAAATATTTGTTCCGAGGTGGGAATCAAACCCGCAACCTCCGGCGTCGCAGGCGAACGTTCGCCCGTCCCGCCACAGAGGTCGTCAAGAAAATGTATAAGATTTTTGTGAAAAAAATATTTTTCCATACCAGCTTTTATAAAATTAGTGAACGTAACCGTGTGCTGATCAAAATGAGCCTAAACATGGCCAGTCTACCATTATCCATCGACGAGTTCCGTTGTCCACCTTCCGTCTCCATCATCAGATCAGCTCGCTGTCACCATAATATTGCATTGTCATCGGAACTTGACAGGTATGCAAAATATCATCTCAATCGGTTGAGGATAACTGCTTTAAAATTCAGTTGCAAGATTCCACCCGGACAAACAAAGTTAAATAAAAGCTTGTAATAAAAGAGTTGTCCACTGTTTTATTCACTTTTACAAGCAGTTTGTTCCCTGAATGACAATTACATAAAATTAGAAATTTAAAACTACACACGTTGACAGATAACTTATTATTTACTAGTAAACAATAGTAGTTTATGCAACTGTCATATAAGAAGGGGTATTGAAACACGAGAGTCTGTTTATCCATAATAGGTTGACTCGAGTGTTTTAATACCTAAGTTATATGCAGTTTCATACACTACTTTATCTTCACTCATAGGAAAAATTGAAATTAAACAAAGTAGAATACAAAAACAAGATCGGCAAAAAAATGTATGGGAAGCGCGGGAAATTAAGTTCAAACTACGCATGCGTGCGCCATTTTTTCACAGTTTGAACTGCGCATGCGTGCGCCTTTTTTGCATATTCAGGCTATAACCATAGACTAGTTTAATGAATTAATAAAAAAAAAGATAGCGGTACTATAATGAGTTTTATGATACAGTTGGCGGTACTATAATGAGTTTTATTCTTAATTTTATGTATATGCGTCTATAAAGTGCGTCTGTATAGAACTGTCTTTGAATTCGTAATTCGAATTTTTCGATTTGAGTGTAGATAAATAATTTTATGCGAGGTTTTTCTTTTTTCGTTTCGCGAGCGCTACTCTGTCACTTTCTAACTTACCAGTACTTTAATGAGTGCGATAGTGATACAGCTTTGCGTCTGACTGCACCTTTAGTTTATAGATGTGTAATAATAACAATAGAAATCTAGGAGACTCTTCCCGCCATTTTCGAAAAGAGTCGTTGTCTACTTTTATTTTATTTCGTTTCCTAGTGTTTTCTTGAGTTATTTTGTGTTATTTTGGTGGCATTTTAACTAATGTAGCTCGTTTAAAAAGCACAAGTGTAGTGAAATAAAATGGAAGTGAATTGCGTGACTTTTGAAATTGGTGGAAATTGTCTACCAAAGTTTTAGTAAAATTGGCCACCGTTTTACTAAAACATGACTCGACTGTGACTTTGACGACTTGGAAGGAGTGTAACGTTGCAAAATATATTGAAAATACAGATACTTGAAAATGGCAAATGCTCAAGCCGCGCGGAGCCAATTAAAAAAAAAGAAGAAAAAAAAAAGAAATCTAAAAGTTGCTACAAAAATAACACGAATTTCACAACGAAGCGACTACAATAGTACAAGAACCCAATTATAAAGTTACGTAAGGATGTCACGTTGTGTTGCGTGTAAGTACAATTACTTACTGTCTCTTCAAGATACAGGGTGTCCTAGTAAAACGAGTTATATTTTTATTTATTATTGGCGCCACACGGCTTGTGCATTTGCCATTTCCAAGTTTTAATTATTGTATTTATATATTTTGCTACGTTACACTACTTCCAAGTCGTCAAAGTCACAGTCAAGTCATGTTTTAGTAAAACGGTGGCCGTTTTACAAAACCTGGGGTAGAAAGATTCCACAAATTTAAAAAGTCACTTCTATTAAATTTCACTACACTTAAAACGAGCTACATTGGTTAAAATGCCAACAAATTAACACAAAAATATACTAGGAAAAGTAATAAAATTAAAGTAGACTTCTCTATTAGACAGGAAATTAATTTTGTATAAAATAAAAATAAACCCCAACGCAATGAAACGGCTGTACCGATTTTGATCAATCAGCTAAGAACACGCCCGACAAATCCACATATCAAAAAAACTAAATCTACGATGAGATACGATGGGACAGACAGACACACACACACAGGTCAAACTTATAACAACCCTTAGTTTCTACGTCGGGGGTTAAAAATTTAATTAATTTGATAAGTGAAGTTCGTTATTAAGGGCACGTTCTAATAGGACAGCCTGTACTAAGCAACAGGTATGACATAAAGCCATAAATATGTCTATTTCTTTACAATAGAAATTAATAATTGATTATTAAATTACCGCATATCAAAACTACCTGATTGCTTGTTTGGTCTTTTTACCAACGACGAAGCAAAGTGGGTATATGCGTTTAAAGAAACAAAGAAAGAAAGAAAGAAAAGTCGTTTATTTGGAACGACACACACGTGTGTCCGCTAGCTGAGATGTATCTGGCCTAAGAATAGACCCCTCCGTCTACTCCCGTGGATGTCGTAAAAGCCGACTAAGGGATTACCCGGACTTGTTGATAAGATTCGTTGATATAAGATTTGTCCTGGCTGCTAGCTTATTATGGAATGTGTTATTACTGGAAGGAAAGCGTTAGCCGAGTCAGTCGTGGGAAGCAATGGCGGCGATGAGCTCACCACTTGTCACGTCTATATTCCACGATGGTGCAACCCAGCGCAAGAGGCCCATTGAGGCTCTGCCTACCCCTTCGGGGGAAAAAGGCGTGTGTCTATAGATAGATGGACGACATGCATATTTAGGGAGAGAGGTTGTCCAATCGAATGTTCTCATTTATCTCCAAAACGGTTTGACCTATTTAGATACTGTTTTCGTTATTGAATGATGGTTTTTGCGCGATGGTTTTAGCTATGTTTGGTGGAAATTGGTGCAGCAGTTTCCATTCCAAGATCATCAGCTTGCTGGATGCTTTTGGAAGACGATTGCAAGGAATGGCAGCTGAGGGGCTAGTCTGCAAAGGAGGTGGGCAACCACTGACCCAGGTCAAAAATAAATGAACCAGGGCCCCTTCATGGAAGTAATTAGTACGATTCTAAATGTTGTTTTTTGTCCAATTTTTCTAAAGCACTTGTATGTTTTTAGTAGTTGGGAAGCAAAAGTTGTATTTCTAAATAATTAGATAAATCAACTCATTGCATTTGCGTGAAACAAAACGCAACAAGCTTCATTACTTTCCCACAACTTCTACGCAAGAAATTAAATTAGCTTTTTCACTATCGTAACATATATTATTAATGACCAAAAGTACCTCAACTATACGTTACGTTAGTCAAAAAAGTTGGGTCAAACAATGTATGGGGAGTTGCCCATGTTCTTTGACAAGCAACTTACACGACCGTGTGGTTTACACTTCATGGATTTTTGTACGGGATTTGAGGTTCTAAAGGTGCCCGCTAGGGGCGCTCTTCGATTTCTCCATACTAAAATCCAAGTAGTGTACACCACACGGCCGTGTAAATTGCTTGTCAAATTTTCAGACTAGCCCCTCTGATATAGCGCGTTCTATTTTTTCGTGTGGCGCCATCTAGTCGTGAATAGAGTAAGTAGCTTCGGGGTCCTACAATGGCGTGCAACTATAATCTGGGTCTCTTCAAGGCTAGAGTGAATAGGTGCCTTCTAGACCTTTGTGCTCCATCTTCGGCCACATCGTCACTTACCAACAGGTGAGATTGCGGTCAAACAAAAGGTCTAAAAAGGTAAAAAAAAAGACTCCTATGTATTGCAAGTGTTCCTATCGCTCTTTCCGCTATTTTTGAAAAGAGACGTATACTTTTTACAAGCTTTTATTTATCTTGCAATATATGTATGTATGTATGTCCGGGTGGAATCTTGCAACTGAATTTTAAAGCAGTTATCATCAACCGATTGAGCTGGAATTTGGCATACCTGTCAAGTTCCGATGACAATACAATATGATGGTGATGATGGAGACGGAAGGTGGACAACGGAACTCCTCGAGTGATAATAGTAGACTGGCCGTGTTTAGGCTCATTTTGATCAGCACACGGTTACGATCACTAATTTTATAAAAGCTTGTTAATGAAAAATATATTTTTCACAAAAAACTTGTAATTTATTTATTAACCTTGTATTTTTTTGAGTTAATTTTTGTAATGTTGGTGCATGTTCACCAACGTAGCTCCTCTATTTACAAGTGTACTTTAATTCAATGGAAGTGAATTGCGTGACTTTTCAAATTGGTGGAAAAAGTCTACCAAAGTTTTAGTAAAGCGGCCACCGTTTTATTATTTATGAAAGAAATGTAAAAAAATACCTATTGGAATAAATTATATAATTTAAAGACTGTCTTCTATAACATTATTGCAATGTGTTCATCACTGTGACGCTAGAACATGCAAGCAGTGTCAAGGCGAAAAAGAGTACACGCATTTGACAGGTGGGATAAAAGCAATTTCCATGTGAATGTGTCATAATTTTTGCCATAAAAACAGAGCCAAAATTGCAGCTAATTCAAATTATGACTTTACTTTTGTCCCACCATGTACAATCAAAATTGCATTTTAATACTTACCAGTGTTTTCCATACAGCGATACAATTTACAACTAAAAAATAAATAAACGTAAGCTTTAGAGGAATGTGCGAAAAAGTAAAGAAGGATAACCCATAAAATATATTTTATAAGACTACAAGTATTTCGATTTGCCAATTGTTTTATAATTTCATTAACAAGTCGAATATAAAAAATAAAATAAAAAATAAGAGTTCTTTTCTAAATTGCTAAAAGACTAAAGAAGTAAAAAGCTCTAACCCAGAAATCCCAAATTTTGAGCGCCTATTTGTACACCATGCTATCTCTTTCGCACATTACCTCTCTATCCAACACTGCTTCCAACCAATTAGCTCGAATATTGACATAAGCATGTTGCATCTGGAAAAGTTAATTTGTTATTTTATTAGTAGGAACACACATTTAGCTTCGTTAAAGTTAGCTTTGATATCGGCAGAAAATCCATCGATAATTAACTTGAGACTTGAGTTTTTCTAATGTTTTTGTGACATCACAAAAGCCAAGAGCGTTTATCGTATGTTTCGAGCGTGTTTAACCATATTCCAGGTATAATATTTTATTTTTAAAAGCTAATGATTAATTCTTTATACAATTTATAAAGAATTGTAATAGAATTGAAACTATCGTGGTTGGGAATCATTTTAAATAAATAACGGCTTATTACCACTGTATTTCGTCGCTTTGCTGACGTTTCGAGAATAAATTCACAAGCCTCTTCATCATGAGCACCGCCCGCGACCGCGTTCCACGGTGGACCGGCGAATACAATCAGAGTTCTGAATTCAGTCTCGAAACGTCAGCAAAGCGACGAAATACAGTAGTAATAATCCGTTATTTATTTAAAAAGAATTGTAATGTTTATATGCATAACAGGCCGAAAGAAATATGCTCATAATATCATTTATCATTATCAAGTCTCAAGTTAATGAATTATTTTGTTACACAAAAAACATTAAATGTTATTTTGAGGTTATTAGTGACTATTTATGACACACAAAAATATACAACAGTAGATGTTAGATAAACCAAAAATTACTAAGTACATCGAATTTCTTGAAAAGTGTTATTTATACAGTTACCTCCATTTCCCATTATACGTAACTAAATTAGTGGTTTTTATACAAAATCATACACGTTATAAAATAAGTACTTGTCAATTTGGATTATATTAAACGGTGAAGAAAAACATCGACAGGAAACCGGTATGTTATGACCGTGCATTAAAAGACCTACAAGAAGGCGCGCCGTATCTTTTCACCACATTGGTTCTTTCACTGAATATGAGGATCTTTTCAGGACCATCATGCCTCAACCTACAGCAGAACCAAGAAAGAATCAGTAACTCGTTAATTGATTCAGTATGTCAGTCAAGGGATGCGATGAGCTTACCACTTGTTACGTCTATTTCCCACGATGAAAAGAGTCCCATTTGAGGTTCTGCCTACTCTTTCTGGGAAAAAGTCGTGTGTCGTGTGTAGTTATTCTAACGTGCAGAGCCAACTTTTTCTTGAGGTCTCGTGTCGAATTCTTACTACGTTTTCGGTAGAGATTGGTGGAGTTAATTATAATTCTTACTACGTTTTCGATAGGGATTGGTGGAGTTAAAATAATTCTTACTACGTTTTCGGTAGAGATTGGTGGAGTTAATTATAATTCTTACTACGTTTTCGGTAGGGATTGGTGGAGTTAAAATAATTCTTACTACGTTTTCGGTAGAGATTGGTGGAGTTAATTATAATTCTTACTACGTTTTCGGTAGGGACTGGTGGAGTTAATTATAATTCTTACTACGTTTTCGGTAGGGACTGGTGGAGTTAATTATAATACTTACTATATTTTCGGTAGGGATTGGTGGAGTTAATTATAATTCTTACTACGTTTTCGGTAGAGATTGGTGGATTTAATTATAATTCTTACTATATTTTCGGTACAGAATGGTGGAGTTAATATAATTCTTACTATGTTTTCGGTAGGTATTGGTGGAATTCATATAATTCATACTGCTTTTTTCGTAGACGATGAATGTATTTAACATAATTTTATAATTTTCAATTGAGCTACCTTTAGATCGTTAGCAGCAGTCTTTAGGTAGCATATTTGTACATACCTACTTGTATTAGTTGTATTATTATTACTGTAAATATTTTATTAATTTATTATTCTTACTACAGTTTTACTAGAAGTATTAGTAGCATTTTAAATTCTTACTACGTTTTCGATAGAAATTAGTTGCATTAAAATAAAACTAACTAAGTATATTTTCGGTAGAGTTATCAAAATTAGTAATTACTAAGTTTTCGGTAGAAATAGGAGGAATTAGTACTAAATTTTGTCTATTCAATATCACTGAAGCGATGAATTGACGTTGGACCCTATAGCGTCGGATTAAGGTATAAAATGTGTAATATAACCTGGACGAGCCGATCCGTATGTAGGCCTGCCACGGGAAGGTCCCGAAACCCGCGTCGTCTCCGCCGACGATTCTGCGCTGAGCTGTCTGCTTGCCCACCGCTACGCCGCAACCTGGAAATTATTGAACAATTGGTTATAGATTGAAAAATTGTGCGAGTATATTTACACCTGGGAATTATTGAATAACATAGACATAATATAAAATATAAAATACGCCACACCCGGTATCGGTTGAAGAATATATACATATATACATACACACGCCTTTTTCCCGAAGGGGTAGGCAGAGCCTCAAATGGGCATAGTTTCACTGTGGGTTGCACCATCGCGGAATATAGACGTGACAAATGGTGAGCTCATCGCCGCCACGGTACGTTAAGTTACCAGACAACTTAACGTACCGGCTGGGTACGGTAGGGCTGCCTCATGTTGTATTATAGGTAACTTTCTAGAGAATAAAGAAAGAAAAAAACTTTCTGGAGGAATTTAAGGACTTGCTCAGCGTATTATATTGCCCAAAGAGCACACTGGTTTTCAGCTAGTACCCTCTAGGTCACAAGTCAAGACGAGCGCTAAACATTTAAATGCATGTAACCTTTATTTTTTTTCACTACACTTGTGCTCTATAGACGATCTACATTGGTTAAAATGCCACCAAAATTACACAAAATAACTCAAAATAACTCAAAAAAACATAAGAAAATGAAATAAATTAAGAGTAGGCGACGTCTCTTTTTGACAACGGCGGAAAGAGTCCCATGGCATGTTATTGGGTTAAAAACTAGATAAATAAACCGAAGGCTTATGAAGGCTTGTAAGGGTTTTGTATAATAATCTATATTACAAATTACTTTTACGAGCAGCGCGAGGCATTTATGGCAAAGATTTAATTTTTGGTATGAAAATTACTGGATGGGGTAAATCAACAAAAAAGTTACAAAAAAATAAAAAAAATACAGAAAGAATAATAAGTACAATTAAAACAAGTAGGAACCTAAATAATTAAAAAAAAATATGTGAAACAGTTGTGCTACCTGAAGACCGCTGCTAACGATCTTCAGGTAGCTCAACTGATCCAGATTACTACCAGACGGAAGCGTCCCTAAGATGCTGGCTGCATTGCCACGCTGAATGGCAATACTAATGCGTTGAGCCAGATAAGAGGCATAATAATAATAATTAGAAGTTAATTGTATGATTTCTCAAAGAATCATAAAGTAAGTGCAACACTGCCGTACACTGGTTGTGTGCAATAAATATTACATTATAATAGTTACATTGTACCTAACACATGACTCGGCATAATAGTATGGAAATGTGATCATAATAATTAATTTCATACATTGTTAGGCATTCTGACATTTTATTGAGACAATGAATGAAATTGAATGCAGACATTGTTACGTGATGACTTGAGATTAAATTAATTTACATTAACTTATTCATGACAATCTAATTACTACAGGTATGAGTCTGCAGTCCCTGAGGTATGGGAGCGGCACGCGAGGGGTGTTCAGTTCAGTTCAGTTCTTGAACAAGTGGCCCTTGCGGAGTATCCCACAATTGCACGAAGGATATTCCGGTGTATGGAGAGTTGACAGAGTGTCAATTAAAAAAAATAAGCAAGCAAAAGTATCAAGTTGAACTACCAAATTCTATCTAAAAAACATAGCGATAAGCTGAGTCAGTATGGGTGGTATGGGAACGGTACGGGAGGGGTGTTTTCGTCTCTCAAATTATCAGGTGAAATGAAGCCACGCTTCATTTTGACGTAAAGATAACACCCCTCCCGTACTTAAATTATACGCGGGATCTAAGATCTTTTTTTAAATATTTTATACAAACTTTTATAAAATTAGGGTTTGTAATGATCAAATTGCTGATCAAAATGAGCCTAAAGACGGCCTATTATACTATTCTACTATTATCCATCGAGGAGTTCCGATGTCCACCTTCCGTCTCCATCATCAGATCAGCTCGCTGTCACCATCATATTGTATTGTCATCGGAACTTGGTCAAATTTCAGCTCAATATGATATAGGGACAATAAATGATATGAATTCGATTCCAAGATTCAATTCAATTTAAGTTTAGGACTGTGCCAACCCCAGATAGAAATCTTCATACAAACACCTCGCGTCGCTCGAAAAAGCAGTTTTTATTGAATATCTCGAAAAATATAGATAATTTTACAGAACCCCTTCAGTAAACCCTCGGTTTTGTTGTATTGATTTTATTTATCTAATTTTAACCCATATTATTAATGGCGATAAACAATCGAATTAAGCCAAAATTTAGAGGTAACTTTGGGTATTTTTTCTATCGAGAAAATGTTGTCCTTACGTGTTTCTGGTACAGTGATCCCTCGGAACTATAATTTAATATAATACATTTATTTACAGAAAGAATAATACAAGGTATGTACAAAATACATATGAAACAGTTGTGCTACCTGAAGACCGCTGCAAGCGATCTAAAGGTAATTAATATAATCTAATTAATTAATTAGATTAATTATTAATTAATTAATCTAATTTAATAGTATCCATGCATATTTACAATTTGAATATTGTTTTTGATTTAGTCAGTTAAAAATCTAATATGCGATCAGGTGAAGCTAATAAAAGCGTGATAACAAGTAATTAATTTTGTAAAAATTAAAAAAAAACCCCAACGCAATGAAACGACTGAACCGATTTTTATCAAACATAGCTAAGAACACTCCCGACAAATTCAACTTTCAAACAAAAAAAAAACTAAATGTGTTCATCCGTTCGGGAGCTACGTTGGGACAGACAGACACAAACACACACACACACACACACACACAGACGAGTCAAACTTATAACACCCCTTCGTTTTTACGTCGGGGGTTAAAAAGGCTATGACACAAAGACACGAGAGTGCTCGCGTGTTCCGTTGGTACATTGTGAGGGACCCTAAAAAGATCCATTAACGACTCGAAGAAGTGAGAGTACGTTATGTCGACACAACCTTAGCCTCGACTAGCCAGCCATTGTAACTGATGTCCACCGTTGCATGTCCTATTGCAACGCATCCTGGGTTGTGCCGCGCCGGCTAGGAAGCATTGATGACTTAAATACAATCATTGGATCGTCATTAGTGTGAACGGATTTCCACCCGCCCACTGTATCATCAGCCGACAGAGGTCAAGTGCTTTTTTTATATGAATGACCCATCTGATGTTAAGCGGTAACCTCTGCCTTTAACAATGTATTAGGTACCACACGTCCACCTAAGACGCACCCTATGTGGCATTGCACTGCGCCCGCCATCCTAAGTCATGGAGATGAAAAGTCTCATGTGCCTGTAATTTCACCCTTCAAACCGGAACACAGCAATGCGAGCACTACTGCTTTGCGACAGAAATAGGTGTAGGTAGGTATAGGCGTTAACAACTAGGTTTTTTACTGCTTGCCTTTAACAATGCATTACCACATAGGTCACGTCCATCTAGGTCGCGCATCTAGGCGCGCAGTGTAATGCGTGGCATTACACTGCGTCTGCCACCCTCAGACATCAAGATGAAAGTCTCATTATCATTATAAATCAGCCTACAGAAATCCACTGTTGGACATATTAGACCTCCCCATAGAAGGCCGCAGCCTGGCTCACCACAGTTCCGACTGGACATGCTCGAATCAATTTAAAAAGTACCTAGCAGTAAAGACCGGCTGGACACGCATCCTTTTCTTGAACTGTTATAGCGAAAAGTGCTCGGCTCGTATCGGTATCGTGGTGTGTCCGGCCCAAGAATAGACCCCTCCATCTCCTCCCGTGGATGTCGTAAAAGCCGACTTAGGGATTACCCGGACTTGTTTGTAAGATTCGTTGGTATAAGATTTGTCCTGGCTGCTAGCTCATTTATGGAATGTGATAATACTGGAAGAAAGCGTTAGCTGAGTCAGTCGTGGGAAGCAATGGCGGGGATGAGCTCACTACTCGTCACGTCTATATTCCACGATGGTGCAACCCACTGTGAAAAGAGGCCCATTGAGGCTCTGCCTACCCCTTCGGGGAAAAAGGCGTGTGTCTATGTATGTATGTATGTGCTCGGCTGTTTTGAAATGCTACGGCGAAAGGCGAAAAATTAAAGGGTTAATTGTCTTAAATTAAAAAATAACGGCTTATTACCACTGTATTTCGTCGCTTTGCTAACGTTTCGAGACTGAATTCAGAAGCTTCTTCATCATGAAGGGTTAATTGTCGTGATGACGATTACGGAATCCTACAAATTAAGCAATCTAGGATGTTATGTGGCACAGATACCGATTCTAAAGCAACCATAGAGTATAACAAAACTCATGTAAATAAAAGCGAAGCATTTCAAAGAACGAGTTAATGAATATTAACTTGAACTTTCTCGGCTGCGGTTGCGGTGACGGGAAGCGTTCAATTTCCTACCGGCGCCGCTCCACGGCTTACTTATACCAGAATACTGTCATATTTGACATCTCATTGACAATTTTATTACATTACTTGCAAAATACTTAGTTTGTGGATTAAGTTTTCCTTATAAGTTCTTTGTGAAAAATATATTTATAACCCCCGACGCAAAAACGACGAGGTGTTATAAGTTTGACGTGTCTGTGTGTGTGTGTGTGTGTGTGTGTGTGTGTGTGTGTGTGTGTATGTCTGTGGCATCGTAGATCCGGAACGGATGAAACGATTACTTTTTTTATTTGAAAGGTGAATTTGTCGGGATTGTTCTTAGCTATGTTTGATCAAAATCGGTTAAGCCGTTTCATTGCGCTGAGGGTTTTTTAATTTTTACAAAATTAATTACTTGTTCAATACAAGCTTTTATAATATTAGTGATCGTAACCGTGTGCTGATCAAAATGAGCCTAAACACGACCAGTCTACTATTATCCATCGAGGAGTTCCGTTGTCCACCTTCCGTCTCTATCATCAGATCAGCTCGCTGTCTCCATCATATTGTATTGTCATCGGAACTTGACAGGTATGCCTTTCAGCTCAATCGGTTGCGGACAACTGCTATAGTATTCAGTTGCAAGATTCCACCCGAACATACATATTCCACCCGAACATACATATTCCTCCCGGACATACGTTGCAAATTAATAAAAAGTTTGTAAAAATTAAAACTTTGTGGGTTGTATTTTTTAATAGCTAACGTAATGTTTTACTGACGCTGGTGCACAGAATATAATACTCTCTAGCGAGAGCACTGGCGACCATAAACAGTGACGCAGTGTAGGCAGGATATTCTCTCGATGGGCCATCGATATTCTTATGGTCGCAGGAAGCCTACGGATGCAGGCGGCTCCAGACCTTTCGTCGTGGCATTGTTTGGAGGTCTATGCCCAGCAGTGGACTTCTAAAGGCTGATGTTAATAATAAAAAAAGGGCATTTATTCTTTACACTATACTAAAAAAAAAACAAAGGATATAGGTATAAAAATAACATATTAAACATATTATTTTTATTTAACATATAATGTACTTACATAATTACTGTCAAAGAAGGTGGGCAACCGTTGACCCAGGTCAAAAATAAATGAACCAGTGCCCCTTCATGGAAGCAATTAGTACGGTTCTAAATATTGTTTTTTTGAACAATTTTTCTAAAGGACTTGTATATTTTTTGAAGTTGGGAAACACGAATTGTATTTCTAAGTAATTAGATAAATCAACTCATTGCCTTTGCGTGAAACAAAACACAAAAAGCTTCATTACTTTCCCACAACTTATTATATTATATTATATTATATTATACGCAAGATATTAAATTAGCTTTTTCATTATCTTAACATATATTATCAATAAGTATCTCAACTGTACGTTACGTTAGTCAAAAAAGATGGGTCAAACAATGTATGGGGAGTTGCCCATGTTCTTTGCGGAATGGTGTAATGACAGCTTAATTTATTACTATAGTACTATAACGGAAGTCTAGGAAACGATGCGGGGATAAAAACTCAACAAAATTATTCGGAATTAGTTAATACATCGTTACAAAACAAAGTTAATAAATTACCTAAGCCTGAGCCTCCCAAAGACATTCCACAGATAATAAACGACTCAACTAATGACATAACAGAACTGACAATGAATGATAAGTGCTCAAATGATGACACCTATGCTACGTATGTACTCACACTACATTTTATTATTTATTTATTCTTTAGATTTGCGGCCTTGATAATAGTTACGATAAGTATGGCCTCTGGAAAGATCTTCTGTTGGTAATTCCTAGATCACTCTACCTGAGGCTATCAGAGATAAACCAGCGTGGTGAAAGTATACAGTGTGACTCGCAATAAATTCAAATTCAAATTCATTTATTTCAGGCTGATAGCTCTTTTATAATAAAGCTCTTTTTATGCTAATAAACGTGTATTTGTTTCTGGAGCACGTGGTAATTACCCACTTAATAATTATACGTTTATTATCACGCTGGTGATTACAAACGTGATGTGTCCGGCTCAAGAATAGACCCCTCCATCTCCTCCCATTGATGTCGTAAAAGCCGACTACGGGATTACCCGGACATGTTGATAAGATTCGTTGTCATAAGATTTGCCCTGGATGAGCTTATTTATGGAATGTGTTATTATTGGAACAAAGCGTTACCAGAGTCAATCATGGGAAGCAATGGCGGCGATGAGCTCACCACTTGTCACGTTTATATTCCACGATGGTACAACCCACTGTGACAAGAGGCCCATTTGAGGCTCTGCTTAATTTTCGGGGGAAAAGGCGTGTGTATGTATGTTATCACGTAGCAATTACTAAAATCGTATTCATAATTTAAATATTCCACTTCCGGGACTAGAACCTACAATCTTAAGCTAAGATTTCACACCAGACCACCATAGCTCTTACGGATAAGTAAATGAACCTACTTAATTGCATAACTGACCGACAAACAATGAATAATAATTGTATGTACTCAATTGAGGACACATTACCTAAACAAAGTACTGACACTACATTTTATTATTTATTTATTCTACGCGTAAGTTTGGCGGCCTTGAATATCGCGACCTTGATGAAAGAAAGTTATTGTGGGGTCTTTTCTCGTGGACTTAAGGTGGGGTATGCCACAAAATTCCTAATCTTAGATTTGTTTTTTAGCTGACTAAATCAAGTACAATATTCAAATTATAAATATGCATGGATACTACATTATAATTCCGAGGGATCACTGTACCAGAAACACGATAGGACAATATTTTCTCGATATAAAAAATCCTAAGTTACGTCTGCTTTTTGTCTAGATTAGATTGTTTATTAAAATGGAGGATATTATTGGGTAAAATATAGATAAAATTAAATCAATACAACAAAGCAGAGGTTTTACTGTAGAGGTTTTGTAAAATTATCTATATATTTTACGAGATATTCAATATAAATCACTTTTTCGAGTGGCGCGAGGCGTGTTTTTAACCCCCGACGCAAAAACGACAGGGTGTTATAAGTTTGACGTGTCTGTGTGTGTGTGTGTGTGTGTGTGTGTGTGTCTGTCGCCTCGTAGCTTCCGAACGGATGAACCGATTTAGTTTTTTTTGTTTGTTTGAAAGGTGAATTTGTCGGGAGTGTTCTTAGCTATGTTTGATCAAAATCGGTTCAGCCGTTTCATTGCGTGGGGGATTTTTTAATTTTTACAAAATTAATTACTTGTTTAATGAAGATTTCTGCCTGGCGTTGGCGCGGTCTCGTTAGTCCTATCATTATTTCTATCAGGTCCTCGAGTGTCTCCTCATCTGACTGTTAGCCCTGGTATTATTATTGCAGTAGTTATATTTTGTGATGGTTAATGGAGGGCTCAGAATTAGCAAGTTGATGAATTAGCAATGGCAATGCGCTGGCCATATAGCTTGCAGAAATGATATCCATTGGGGAATACGAGGGCGACACTGAAAGTTCTTAGAAAATCAAAAACTGAACAAACTAGCAAGTTATTAGTTTTATTATATCTTTAACAAGTAATTAATTTTGTATAATATAATAAAACCCTCAACGCAATGAAACGGCTGAACCGATGCCACAGACAGACACACACAAACACACAAACACACACACACACAAAGACAGACACGTCAAACTTATAACACCCCGTCGTTTTTGCGTCGGAGGTAAAAAATAGACTCCATTCACATCAATACATCGCTGCATCCGATGGAACCTCTGAGAAAAGCACTTTGCCCACTCGTCCTTAGGGGTCCCTTCAACGGAGTTTTTGTGCCTCTGTCTAATTATAAGGTATGCACCGGGCACAAAGCTTCCTGACAGCTAAATGTCCATGAAGGATTTTGTGCACTTGACTCATACCGATGCCTAAGCTTGTCCCAATCTGCTGATAGGTCACGAGATGGGGCTTCAGCTAAGATCAAACCGACACGATCAGCCCGCGTCCAAAGTGGCGTGCACGGTGGCGATCAATGGTAAGACAATGGATCGCCACCGTGCACGCCACCGCGTCGGTTTGGCCTTAGCTTTCATCGTGTAAGGTCAGTCAAAGTCTATCATAAGTTTCTTGTTGACTTAAATTACATAGAAAGTCATAAAAAACTACTCTTAGTCCAGACTCATCGTTGAGTATCAAGTCTGGACCTCAAATATTGCGTTCCATCTTTTATTCAACAATTGCATTTCCAATTGCATCAACTGACTAATCGTTTGCTTAACCCACTACCCGATAGCCACATACACAGTCATAGATAAAGCGCTATGTCCACTGAAGCTACACGGACGCGTACGCGACAATACGCTTCACGCCGACTGCTACCGTTTACGCGGTTCGCGTGTATACTGGCTTTTTTTATCAAAAGATAAACGTGTTTTTTTTATACTACTTGAATTACAGAACAAGCAGATGGCCCACCTGATGTTAAGCGGTAACCTCTGCCTATGAACAGTGCATTACCTCATAGGTCACGTCCACCTAGGACGCGCCCTGAGTGGCATTGCACTGCGCCCGCCACCCTGAGACATAAATATGAAAATTCTCATGTGCCTGTAATTTCACCGGCACCCATACCCTTCAAACCGGAACACAGCAATGCGAGCACTACTGCTTTGCGTCAGAAATAGATATGGTGGTAGTACTTCCCAGGACGAACTCTTTCATAAAAAAGCTCCACTACTACTAAACCCACAAGTATGCGAATCGCCGCAAGGTTGAAAGAAAAAAACTGCCCACTGCCACTTCAGCTTGCTAATCCTCTGGGCTATTCCTAGAACTTTGGTTCTCTTTCGGATAACCTCGTTTCGGATCTTATCCCTCAATATTAGTGGACAGTGGCCTTAGTCATACAAGCCAATGTTTATATACGTGTCCCACATATACAATGGCGGTAGGTTATGTCATTGGAAAGCGCTACCTAGTTGTACGGCCGAGTTACTCGGTGACATAAGATGTAAATAAACACGATTTTTTATTAAGATTTGACCGACATTTGACAGCTTGGCCCCATTCGGAGAACAACTCAATTACATTTCAGTAGGTATTCTATGCTTTTGTTTCTTTTAATTATACATGAGAAAATTATAATTATACATGCCAATTCTACATGATAATTACACATGCCATGAGATTATCCGATAGAGAACTAAAGTCATTGACATAGCCCACCGGATTAGCAAGCTGAAGTGGCAATGGGCTGGTCATATACGCCGAAGAACCCACAACCGTTGGGGTAAGCGAGTTCTTGAGTGGAGACCGCGTCTTGGCAAACGTAGCGTGGGGAGCCCTCTGGCTAGGTGGAGCGATGACCTACGAGAGGCGGCGGCAGAGAGTGGATGAGAAGAGCCGAACCGGGCTCAGTGGCGCGTATTGGGAGAGGCCTATGTCCAGCAGTAGACTAGTGTGGGCTGATGATGATGATGAATTATAGAAGCATACATAGACACACGCCGTTTTCGTATGCTAAATTTAATTTCAATTCCTGCCAGCAAGTGCTTGAAAAATGGATTGAAAATTAAGGTGGAACATTTCGCTTGTGGCGCGAAATTCAAATTTATTGTTTATTGCTAATCATAGCTCATCAACACATCTTGAGATAGCGAAACCTGATTTTGCGGAAAATGTTAATGGATCGAACAGGACGATCGAAGAGCAATAGATCAATCTCAATGGATCAAACAGGAACTACTCAACTATAAGACTTAAAACGCATGTATTGATTGAAAGTGTCTCATAATTATAATTAGTGTAGTAGTACCTATGATACTCAATGAACAAAAAAATTATTGTAAAAATCATTGAATGACATTCGTAGCTAAACTAATGATATTTATGAGGCACTATCAATCAAAACATCTGTGTTAGTTCTCTTAATTTCCATAGATTTAAATCGTTAATTTCCGCAAAATCAGGTAACCGCTCAAGATGTGTTGATGAGCTATGATGAGAAAAAACACAATCAAATATGAATTTCGCGCCACAAGCAAAACATTGTTAAATGGAAGCTTTTAAAAAATACCTATTTACAGGATCGTAATACCAACTTTAACTGCTTGAAATAGTATAGACGTAGGTAGAGAAGTAAGGAAGTTAACTGCTTGAAATAGTATAGACGTAGGTAGAGAAGTAAGGAAGTTAACTGCTTGAAATAGTATAGACGTAGGTAGAGAAGTAAGGAAGTTAACTGCTTGAAATAGTATAGACGTAGGTAGAGAAGTAAGGAAGTTAACTGCTTGAAATAGTATAGACGTAGGTAAAGAAGTAAGGAAGTTAACTGCTTGAAATAGTATAGACGTAGGTAGAGAAGTAAGGAAGTTAACTGCTTGAAATAGTTTAGACGTAGGTAGAGAAGTAAGAAATTTAACTGACTGAAATAGTATAGACGTAGGTAGAGAAGTAAGGAATTTAACTGCTTGAAATAGTATAGACGTAGGTAGAGAAGTAAGGAATTTAACTACTTGAAATAGTATAGACGTAGGTAGAGAAGTAAGGAATTTAACTGCTTGAAATAGTATAGACGTAGGTAGAGAAGTAAGGAATTTAACTACTTGAAATAGTATAGACGTAGGTAGAGAAGTAAGGAATTTCAACATGATTCCACAATATTTGATTGAGCCGGAAATAAATGATGGTAACATAAATATGTGTGAACTTACGCTATATTGACAAACCATTTGTCTAAAAGTTTTTTTTTTTTAATTCTCTATGGTCTCAACCCACGTAGGTAACTTTCTAAAATATCGTAAAACCAGTATTGCTCGATTAAACCTTAACATACTATACCAAAACGGTAAAAGCTTTTATTAAACCTTAACAAACTATACCAAAACGGTAAAAGCTTTTATTAAACCTTAACATACTATACCAAAACGGTAAAAGCTTTTATTAAACCTTAACATACTATACCAAAACGGTAAAAGCTTTTATTAAACCTTAACATACTATACCAAAACGGTAAAAGCTTTTATTAAACCTTAACATACTATACCAACACGGTAAAATCTTTTATTTAGGAACTTCACTTGGTAAGATGTATGCAGTAAAAAAGAAAATAAAACAGGCTAGTGCGAGTCGGACTCGCGCATGAAGGGTTCCCTACTATTATCCATAAAAACAGCAAAAAAACACGTTTATTGTATGGGAGCCCCCTTAAATATTTATATTATTCTGTTTTTTAGTATTTTTTGTTATAGCGGCAATAGAAATACATCATCTGTGAAAACTTAAACTGTCTAACTATCACGGTTCATGAGATACAGTCTGGTGACAGACGGACGGACAGCGAAGTCTTAGTAGTAGGGTCCCGTTCTACCCTTTAGGTACGGAACCCTAAAAACGAAAAGGCTACGATCAAATTATGTTATGATCAAATTATCCAACAAATTTTGAAACTAGGTACATTGCATACCTGTCAAGTTCCGATGACAACACGTTGACGACCTCTGTGGCGCGGCGGGCGAAGCTTGGCCTGCGACGCAGGAGGTTGCGGGTTCGATTCCCGCCTCGGAACAAATATTTGTGCGATTGCAGATATTTGTTCAGGGTGTTCTGGGTATTTTCTATGTATAATAAAAAATACGAGTATCTATCTATGTTATATATTGTATTAAGTATATCAGTTATCTAGTACCCATAACACAAGCTCTGCTTAGCTTGGGGCTAGATAATGTTGTGTGAACTGTCCAGCAAAAAAAAAAAATATATATATTATGGCGACAGCGAGCTGATCTGATGATGGAGACGGAAGGTGGACAACGGAACTCCTCGATGGATAATAGTAGCCTGGTCGTGTTTAGGCTCATTAAGAACGATACTTCCGACATTTTATGAGTATAGCAAGCGTAGCGTGTGCTGTCTTATGAACTTTTCTGATTCCCTTTACATCTTACTTCTAAATAAATAAATAAATAAATAATGCTGGACAAGTTCACACAACATTATCTAGCCCCAAGCTAAGCCAGAGCTTGTGTTATGGGTACTAGATAACTGATATACTTAATATAATACATTACATAGATATTTTTTATTATACATAGAAAACACCCAGAACACACTGAACAAATATCTGCAGAACGCACAAATATTTGTTTCGAGGCGGGAATCGAACCCGCAACCTCCTGCGTCGCAGGCAAACGTTCGCCAGCCGCGCCACAGAGGTCGTCTGTTTTGACTACCTAAGGTTTTTAAGTTGGTTCTCTTTTCTTTGAATCAGCTTCCACTTGTTCACTCGGCACCACACAGGCGCTCCCCGCCTAGTAGTAAGAAGGATCATCTAATAAAGCGCGTGCTATGTTTGTTGCCTGATTCTTCTAGGTTTGTAGTTTAAAAGATTATTCAAAATGATATGATAATTTAATCTATCTATACCTATATAAGAGCTTGACCCAACTGATTGACTGACAGACTGACTGATTGATTCATCATCGCCGAGCCGAAACAGCTGGACCTAGAAAGCCGAATCTTGGAGCGTAGGTTCCTTTTATAGTAAAACCTCCCACTAAGAAGGGATTTTCGTAAATTCCACCCCTAAGGTGGTGAAAAGGGGTGAAAACCATTGTATTTCCTGAACTTACAAACTTAAAACTTTGCTTATGTATGCTTCAGTATATATCATAAAAGGGTAAAATATTTTTTCCACGAACTAACCCCAAAAGCAGCCCAATGTTTAAGTTTGTATCGGAACTTTTTGCTAGAAACTTGGTAATAGGTAATACTATTAAAACTTCCGTGAGTGATATTCATAATGGAAAAAACCGGTAATAACTCACGTAGGTACTTGTTCCGAGTCAAACACCCGACTCGAGTTTCTGGGCCTTAATATTTTTTTTTTTTTTTTTTTTTATACTACTGGAATGGCGGAGCAAGCAGATGGCCCACCTGATGTTAAGCGGTAACCTCTGCCTATGAACAGTGCATTACCTCATAGGTCACGTCCACCTAGGACGCGCCCTATGTGGCATTGCACTGCGCCCGCCACCCTGAGACATAAAGATGAAAAGTCTCATGTGCCTGTAATTTCACCGGCACCCTTACCCTTCAAACCGGAACACAGCAATGCGAGCACTACTGCTTTGCGGCAGAAATAGGTACGGTGGTAGTACTTCCCCGGACGAACTCTTTCACAAAAAAGCTCTACTACTACTACTACTTCTACTACTATCCCCTTCCTCAAGGAGTATACGCGACGGCTTCCCGGCGATAACTGCGGGCGCGTGCCCGGAGCTCACGACTGGTAGGTACCGGAACTTCGGCAAAGCTCGCACTTCCGTCACTCGAGTCGGGTGTTTGACTCGGAACAAGTACCTACGTGAGTTATTACCGGTTTTTTCAATTTTGGTGATAGGTATTTAAATTTTATTTTATATATTAATTTTTGACTTTTTTCACTAACTAAGTATGATATGTGTTTTTTGATTAGATAGTGTTATTGTTTAATTATTATTATTGATTATGTTTTTCTCTGTGTCATTAATGTACTAAACATGTATTCTAAATAAGTAGAAATTAGTGTACCTGGCCCAGGCCGTACTAGTTGTATAAATAAATAATAATAACAAAATACAGAATAATTCAGGATTTTTCAAAATAACCTTTAAAAAGGTGAAAAAATAGCTGACAAAGTTTTAGTTTGTTTATGATGTGATGCGTAGCAAAGCACGGGTATTAAGCTAGTAAAAGTCAAAGTCAAAGTATAACCCAAAAACCAAATTACCAAAAAGAAAATGCAAACTTTCTTTCCTAAATCTTAACCCACACAGCGCTTGCCTAATTTAAATTTCGCTTGCAGTAACTAACGACCTATGTTTAGTTCCGTTTAGAGAACTCACTGTTCTGTGGTTTAACCATTGTGTCCGAGTTACACTATGAACATGTTAGAACAATGTATAACACTCGTGTTACGTAAGTCGTTAGACATGGGTGAGATGTTTTGAAATCACTTGGACTTCACATGGTCGCCACTGTACCGTCTATTTTTTTTTATTTTTTTATGAAATAAATAGGCGAACTAGCATACGGCCCACCTGATATGAAGTGGTCACCGTCGCTTATAGACACCGGCAACACCGGGGGTATTGTCGATGCGCTGCCTACCCTGAAGGAATTTATGAGCATTTTTCTTGAAGCGACACATGTCGTAACCAAGCGGGAAAACCTCAGATGGAAGCTCATTCCATAGTTGGCTGGTTATGTGTGAAATTAGTGCATCAAACGTTTTTTCTCCGAAAATTCTTTAAAAAAAACCGGGTACTGGCGTTTTTGTATGTACTAGCCTTAACACGCGGCTTCGCTCGCGTTGATTTCCTTTTTTTAGGGTTCCCTTCCTCAAAAGGTAGAACGGAACCATTATAGGATCACTTTGTTGTCCGTCTGTCTGTCAAGACCCTTTTTCCCAGGACCGCGTGGAGGTATCAATCGAAATTCATATCAAATACTCAAGTCTACTGTCCCTTGGCGCTGTGAAAAAATCAAACTTCTAAGCCAACGCAATCAAAAGATACAGCCGTTTATGCTGCAGATTTTCGACACTCGCAAGGGAATCAAAACCTACAGGGTACTTCCCGCGAACTCAGAATCTTGAAATTTGTTACGAAGCAACGTCTTATAGCACAGATAAAGGAAAAATTGCGAAAAGCATAAATTTTTAGTAAAATCATATAATAAAAATATTTTTAATATTTTTAAACTTACTACCCCTTTCCTCATGATTATTTCGTTTAGAAATTAAAATGGATTCGGACGGTAATGTCCCTTTCGCAAAATGTCCCGCGTGCTCAAAAATACCATAACTTTTACTTATATACCTACAGGTTTGTACGGAACCCTCGGTCGGTCCGACTCGCACTTGGCTGGTTTTTTGTTAACCTATTTTGTCCCACTGGTGGGGAAAGGTCATCCCCAATATTTTCCACTCATCCCTGTTTTTGCCAGTTTCCTACCACTCTTTCTCGTAAGCCGCGAGATCGTCCCGCCAACGCCTTCTCGGCCGGTCCCGTCGTCGCCTTCCGTCTCCAGGCACCCAAGGGGTCACCACGTTCGCCCACTTCTCGGGGTGCATCCGACTGACGTGGCCAGCCCATTGCCACTTGAGCTTTGCTATTCTGCTCCCAAATCGGCAATTATATATTTTCTACTTAGAAGCAAAACGAAGCATCATTTGTCGCTTACGTCAGTTACTTCCGAGCTGAAGAAATCTATACCTCATCTCTTCCCGAGTTCAAGTGATTAATAGCACTGTCACTTTCTTGCAGCTATTGTTTTCTTGCTAGACTCCGCCCATTCGGTATTTTAAAATGTCACCTACCAACAGTTATCCAACAGCACATAACACCTTATCTAACGTATCGGAAATATCTGATGTATAGGAAATTATTACACAGTAATTTTGCGAATGTTGTGTCGTGGCACTGAATAAATAATATTGCAAGTAGTAGTGCGTGCACTGACTTACGTCATCTGCCTGTGTTCCTTATTGTCGTGTAATAATATAATGAACTAGCGACTCGTCCCGGCTTCGCACGGGTAGTTTCAGGATGAAAAACAGCCCCCCCCCCCCTTCTATCCCCCCCTGGTAGCCTATGTCACTCACTGTGCCATTGCTTCCCACAACTGACTCTGTTAAGTCTTTCGTCCAGTAATAACACATTCCATAATAAGCTAGCAGCCAGGACAAATCTTATACCAACGAATCTTATCAACAAGTCCGGGTAATCCCTTAGTCTGTGGCGCAGCGGGCGAAGCTTGGCCTGCGACGCAGGAAGTTGCGGGTTCGATTCCCGCCTCGGAACAAATATTTGTGCGATCGCATCTATTTGTTCAGGGTGTTCTGGGTATTTTCTATGTATAATAAAAAATGTTTATCTATGTAATATATTGTATTAAGTATATCAGTTATCCAGTACCCATAACACAAGGTCTGCTTAGCTTGGGGCTAGATAATGTTGTGTGAACTGTCCAGCATTATTTATTTATTTTATTTATTTATTTAGTAGGCTTTTACGACATCCACGGGAGGAGACAGAGGGGTCTATTCTTAATATAATAAAATATTATTATAATTTATTAATATAAAATAATATCCCTCTGTCTAAAATATTTTAATATTAAAATAAATATTTAATAGTAAATATTTTAATTATTTAAAGTGGTGTGTCTGGCGTAAGAATAGACTCTTCATTAAACTAGTATTCGTACGAATAGTAGACCTTGCAATCACAAACTTGTACAAACTATAATATCATGTCGATCCATATTTTTTACAAGCTTTATATTTTCTTGCTATGAATGTCCGGGTGGAATCTAGCAACTGAATTTTAAAGCAGTTATCCTCAACCGATTGAGATGATATTTTGCATACCTGTCAAGTTCCGATGACAATGTAATATTATGGTGACAGCGAGCTGATCTGGTGATGGAGACGGAAGGTGAACTCATTTTGATCAGCACACGGTTACGTTCACTAATTTTATAAGAGCTAGTATTGAAAAATAGAAGTAGTTAGTAGTAGGAAGTTTAGTAGTAGTAGAGCTTTTTCGTGAAAGAGTTCGTCCGGGGAAGTACTACCAACATACCTATTTCTGCCTCAAAGCAGTAGTGCTCGCATTGCTGTGTTCCGGTTTGAAGGGTAAGGGTGCCGGTAAAATGACAGGCACATGAGACTTTTAATCTTTATGTCTCAGGGTGGCGGGCGCAGTGCAATGCTGCATAGGGAGCGTCCTAGGACATGACATGTCGTGGACGTGACCTATGAGGTAATGCACTGTTCATAGGCAGAGGGTACCGCTTAACATCAGGTGGCCATCTGCTTGAAATGCCATACCAAGTACATATGAGCTTTATGAGTACATATGTATAGTTATATATGTATATATATATTTGTGTGTATATTATACTTATCTATTATTCTGTTTTTTTTTTTATAATGTGTAAGTTTATTAATTGAAAATGTTTCTTTTACATTTAAATATGGGAACACCCCAACCAATCTTCCATATAAGTTTAGCTCCTCTCCATCCAAAGGTTATCTGGAAGAGATCGCTTTTTAGCGATAAAACCGCGCATTGTACATTTAGTTTTTTGTTTAATTGTTATGTGTTGATTTTAACTAGTTTTTAAGGTGTGCAATAAAGTATTTTCATTCATTAATTCATTAATTTATTCATTCATTCATTCATTCGTTCAAGTAGTATAATAAAAATAAAAATAACTTAAGTATTTAACTTGCTTCCGTTTTTAACTAGCACTACATAGTCTTGTTCAGTGGACCGTGCGTGTTCCGGTTAGGCCACAATACTCAATTAAGGACACTCTTACACAGACTGTGAACTACTTAAAACTACTAAAGATCCGATCTAAACTACCGCCTAGCTAGGTTCGCCTTCGACAAAGGAGGTTGCGGATTCGATTCCCGCCTTGGAACAAATATTTGTACGATCTGAAGATGTTTGTTCAGGGTGTTCTGGGTTTTTTGTATGTATAATTTAAAATATCTATGTGTAATGTGGTAGAGGTTGCAGGGAGGACTCGACTCGCTCAGGAACGTAAGGATTGGAATCGCATGGAGGAGGCCTACACTCATTATTGGGTGCCCAAGTTTTAGTATTATAAAAGTACCTAGATTATAGAATAATAATAATTTATATAATGAATACTGCAATTGATAAATTTAATTAATTTTATGTAAATATGTTAATTTGGAAAATAGAGGCTATATTTTTTTTTAATGTAATTTATTAGTATTTCAATAATTGTACCAAACTAGTCCACACACCACATCAAAATCTGCTTCAACAGTTTGGTGAAGTTTATAGAAAAAAAACCGGCCTTGTGCTAGTCGGGCTCGCGCACGGAGGGTTCCGTACCATTATCTATAAAAAACGGCAAAAAAAACATGTCTGTTGTATGGGAGCCCCCTTAAATATTTATTTTATTCTTTTTTTTAGTATTTGTTGTTATAGCGGCAACAGAAACCCATACATCAAAATCTGTGAAAATGTTTACTGTCTAACTATCACGGTTCATGAGATACAGCCTGGTGACAGACGGACAGACGGACGGACAGCGAAGTCTTAGTAATAGTACTAGTATAGTATTATTATATCTGTGGTAATAGGGTCCCGTTTTACCCTTTGGGTACGGAACCCTAGTACCTGTTTTTCCAGTACGGAACCCTCAGGATGCGAGTCTCACTAGATACAGCCTGGTGACAGACGGACAGACGGACGGACAGCGAAGTCTTAGTAATAGTACTAGTATAGTATTATTATATCTGTGGTAATAGGGTCCCGTTTCACCCTTTGGGTACGGAACCCTAGTACCTTTTTTTCCGGTACGGAACCCTCAGGGTGCCAGTCACACTCGCCTTGTCCGTTTATTTGACCTCGTTTCGATAACCCAACCAAATAAAATGACTCATCCCATATCCGCTTTTTCTTTCAAAATTGGTCGCTTACCCAACATGGCTTCTTTGGAATATACGTATTGCAATACATTCTTCCGTCGTCATAATAAATCCTATTCTCAAGGCTGTATGGTCTATTTTACCTTGGATCCAACATGCGTGTGCCAAGTTACGCAAAGTTTGGCTTTTAGAAGTATTGGGTTTCTCCGATTTGTAGTAATAAGGTCTACCTCTTACTTGAAGACAAGGACATATTAATGGTTATACCATTATTGGTAAGAGTTCGGTGTCAGGTCTAAGAATAGACCCCTCCGTCTCCTCCGGTGGATGTCGTAAAATCCGGATTACTCAGACTTGTTAATAAGATTCGTTGGTATAAGATTTGTCCTGGCTGCTAGCTTATTATGGAATGTGTTATTACTGGAAGATGGCGTTAGCAGAGTTATTCATGGGAAGCAATGGCGGCGATGAGCTCACCACTTGTCACGTCTATTTCCCACATTGGTGCAGCCAACTGTGAAAATAGGCCCATTTGAGGCTATGCCTACCCTTTCGGGGAAAAAGGCGTGTCTTTCGTTTTTTTTTATGTATGTATTTATGACAAAGAATAATTATAGATAGATAGAAAATTCTTTATTGCACATAAAACAAAAAGTACAAAGGCGAACTTAATGCTAGAAAGCATTCTCTTCCAGATAACCTTGGTGTATTGCGGAAAAATATGTATCGGTAGTGGACAAGAAGGGAAATATTGGATAAGTGTAAGAAAAATAAAAAAAAAAAATAAAAAAATTATAGCCACTGCTGTCAACTGTTGACACAACAAAATAGCTGTAAAAAATATCTGAGTCCCTTTCTGATAACCTTAGAACACAATAAACAGGCCGGTCAATTCAAATTCCACTGGTGTCAACTATTAAACACAACAAAACAGCTGATTTGGTTCACAGCTCACTCCAATTCCAGACGAAGCTTACTGTAGGGTCTGAACTGATCGTTACTGTCAACTATTGAACAACAAAACAGCTGTGTTGGTTCATAGCTGACCTCAATGCCAGCTGTTGTGTTCTATAGGTTATACCTATATTAGAAATCGTGGTGTCAACCGTTGAACAAAACAAAACAGCTGATTTGGTTCATAGCTTACTCCAATTGTAGTCGATGTTTATTGTAGGGTCAGCTATGGTATTCTGGGTACCGTGAGTTGAGGCAATTCACTTCATATTTTGTGTCATCTAATTCACGCGTTGCGCGATACGCGTTACACGCCGAACTTTACCGAGTGCAGATTTCTTACTGCGCAAATCGTGAATATTCACGTGAGGCTTCACGCGGCCCCGAATACCACGACAGATCTGATTTCTTTACTGTCAACTGTTGAACAACAAAATAGCTGATTTATTTAATAACTGTTCTCAATTCCAAACGATGGATATTGAAGGCCCAGACCCGACAACAACGGCTGGCATTGGGGTCAGCTTTGAACCAAACTAGCTGTATTTTAAGGGATCGAACAGGACGATCAAAGTCCACAGGATCATAGCCAAGGAATCGAACAGGAACTACTCATTTTGTTATGTCCAACAATTGACAGTAATGAACTCGGACCAGACTAAAGAAAACAACAGCTGGCATTGGGGTCAGCTATGAACCAACACAGTTGTTTTGTTGTTCAACACAAGCGCAAGAGACATAATTGTATTACAACACCTCCTAGAAATAAGTTACCTGTATTCGAGCAAATAAAATATTCTTATTCTTATTCGTCTTACTCATTGACAGTAACTCAGATTAGACCCTACAATAAACATCGTCTGGAATTAGAGTGAGTTGTGAACCAAATCAGCTGTTTTATTGTGTTCAACAGTTCGAACCAGTGGATTTTGAATAGACCCTACAGCACACAAACTGGCATTGAGGTCAGCTATGAACCAAATCATCTGTTTATGAACCTATTTCACCTTCGACCAAAGTAAAAATTTACTATGTTCGAAGGTTTTTATAACAAAATAGGTAGTTACGCCAGGTATTTTTCGGTTTGGTCGGTTTGAATGAACTCAGACCAGACTCTAGAGCTGGCTTTGGGGTCAGCTATGAACCAAATCAGCTAGTTTGTTGTGTGCAACAGCTGACTGCACACAGGATTACTGCGTATAGCACAATCTCTTGGCCGTACATCTCGCTCGTTGTGTAACGACTTTCACTGGCCGGCGCCAAACATGCACATTACGGCATACTATTGTGATATTCGCGTAACATGGGTAAATGCCACCTTTGAATAATTAGGCCCAAAACATGACCTCATTCAAAACAAAATTATTCAATCTAATTACCTGTTTAATCCACAAGGAATGCATTTGGAACGTCTAAGAATAAATTATATTCTCTGTGGCGCGGCGGGCGAAGGTTCACCTGCGACGCAGGAGGTTGCGGCTTCGATTCCCGCGTCAGAACAAATATTTTTACGATCTGCAGATATTTTTTCTGGGTATTTTTTATGTATAATAAAAAATACGACGATATTTGTGGGCACTATCAAATTCTAACTAACTTTTTTTTTCTGTTTTTTGCTATCTAATTTTTTGGTTTCATTTAAATTTAATGTTATCCATAAAGTGTGGTTTACACTTGAAAAATAATAAACTACTTACCTTCCTGTAAAACACGAAAATAATTTACACAGAAAATAAATAAAAAATTTAGGTACAGTTAGTGTGTTAATAACTTATCTTAAATACATAAATATGTGTCTAGATGTGAGAAAGCAAGACATAGTTAGAATAAGAGGCTTAGGAAAGAAAATGAAATTATAAAACTATTTATATTTAATTTACAATGATGAAATACCTGATGAAGTCACCGTGATACCAGGAACTGTCTGGAAGGTTCTACCTATGTCTTGCCTCGACCACATCTGAGCTCTGTTAGTTGCGTTAAGAGGTCTCTGTCTGTCACACTGAAGCGTAATGTAGGTGATATGAATCTACACTGAGCGTAAGAGTCGTAAACTAAATTCTGTAAATAAAAACAAAGAATAAACTAAAATGAAAACATAATAGTGTATTTTAAACTAATGTTGTGTGTTAATGTTATGTGGTCACAACACTGTCACAAAACCGTCTAAAAAGGTTTTTTCAAATCAAACTCAAAGTTATGTCAAACTTGAACAAGCCAGGTCAAAAATGTAGTCAAATTTAAATAGTCATGTCTATTTTTCTTCCAATTTAAACAAGCCGTTTCAAAACTAGTATTTTTTTACAATTTATGTCTAATTTTAGTCCAATTTGAACAAGTCATGTCAAAATGTAGTTAAATTTGAACAAGTCGTATCTAAATTTAGTCAAATTTGAACTAGTTATGTCAAATTTCGGTTAAATTTGAGCAAGTAACGTCAATATTAAGTTAAATTTGAAAAAGTAATGTCAGTATTTAGTCAATGAACATGTCAAAAAACTTGATCACCACTACAACATGCTCCAAAAACAAAAGTGCATGCAAAATCGAAACTCTACATTACGCAACAGAGTTCCACTGACTTACTTTCATCGTTAATCACCGGTCCATAGCTCGGGCTCTCATAGTCTATGGTATTCGAGTCTTGGACGCCCAGTATGCCGGCTTTGGCTACTCTGTGGCAGCAGCCTTTCAACACGCCTCCACACGTCCCATCGAGCAAGCCGCCGACCATCCAACAGTAAAAAAAAAACTCGCAAGTCCCCCCTTGCGTACAAGACGTCTCCTCTCTTCTATCTAGAGAATCTATTTCTGGACTGTAATCTTGTATCAGCCGCCCTCTTCTCGGCATATCTCTGAGTATTTCATTCACTTTTTTTATTTGTTCGTCAGAAATGGGCTTGAATTGTGGCAGGTCAGTTGACGCGTTCGGAAAAACGAAGTCGTTTCGTTTCAGTCTGATCCCGTCAGTCTGAATGAACATTGGTTTTTGGAAAAGTATTTTTAGAGCTCGATGTGGTACGATGGCATCTGTTTAGAATGAGAAAGGATTATTTTGATAAAAGCGTTTTTTCTGGGCAGTTATTGATTATTGATTAGATTGATGAAATTATGAGACAGACAGTTGACCTTATTTTCATTTGTAACAATATAGAGCAAAGTGTAAGCCGTGTCCGCTGCGCCATGTTCATGCTCATGTGTAAATGGACGTTTTATGCTCTAGTACATAAAAGTGTTTATTTCTCATATTCACTTCGATTCGATTAGATTAAACATACAAAATTACTCAACACTTACAATTTTAACTAAAGATATATTTACGAACAATTTCATTGTTTCTTTTCCTCGAAATCGAAGTAAGAAGCAGAGTGTTTAACTCGTTTATAAGATCCATTTTATATCTAACCTTGCCTTCGTTTCAGGCGCATAAGCGTCTTCGATAAAATGCCTTGTTTTATGCACTAGTTGAACAATCTATTATAGCCCGACTAATAGTGAATCACAGATTAATTAAGGAAGAAAATATGTAAAACTTTACCAACACTGCGTCGCAAACTACTCAAAAAATCATCGCCCACGGAAGTCCACTGCTGGACATAGTGATGGAATGCCACGGTAATCGGTCTTGATCCGTCTCCATCCACCGTTTTCCTGCGACCTCTATAATGTCTTTGGTCCATCGAAAGAGGGCATTTCTCCTTTGCGTCGTTTGGTTTGTGGTCGCTTTCTTCCCCAACGGTTATCAGTTCTGTGAGCTATATGGCATGCCCATTGCCACTTCAACTTACTAATTCTAAGAGCTATGTCTGTGGTCTTGGACTCGAAAAATAATAAATTTAACACATAAAAGAGGAAATTAATTTCATTTTAACCAACTGTCTGTCTCGCTCTCCAATTAAAATAATCCATTACGTTAATGTTACACAAAAAGTTACAATATGCATAATATAATGAAAATAAATACTACATAATATTTATTACCCTTTACACGGTTTGTTAGTAGAACAAAACAGCAAGCATAAATTCACTTATTTTAAGGTGGATGCTCACGCTTGCGGCGCGAAATTCAAATTTTTTGGTGTTTTTTGCCCATTACAGCTCATCAACACTTCTTCAGATAGCGAAAGTTGAGTTCGCGAGAACTAGGAGACTTAACACACATGTTTTAATTGATAGTATCTCATAAATATCATCAGTTTAGGTACGATACCCGTAAACACATTTGTACAGTGTTTTTTTTTTGTTTAGGGGTATCGTAGTTAAACTGATGATATTTATGAGATACTATCAACTAAAACATGTGTGTTAAGTCTCCTAGTTCCCGCGAACTCGACTTTCGCTATCTGAAGAATTGTTCATGAGCTGTAATGAGCAAAAAACACCAAAAAAAAATGAATTTCACCTTAAATTAATGCCTTGTTTATAAATTAATGCTTTGTTTATAAAACATGCTATATAATTAATTAAAGTGAAACGTAGGAATACAAACACACGAATTATTATAAATAGGTAAACATAAATAAGCCAGTTAGTTAGAGCACCATGACAAGCACAAAAGCAGCACCCTTGTTATATTATACTAGCTTTAACCCGCAGCTTCGGTCACGTTGATTTCCTTAGAGAGAAAAAAAAAACTTAAAAAATGTGTTCAAAATTTAATGATGATCGGTTGAATAGTTTAGGAGTTTAGGAGTTTAGGAGGAGAAAGCATAAAACTTACTTTCGTATTTATAATATTAGGATAATTTACTACTGATTGATATTATTCAATGTTTTTGATACTAGTGGATCGCTCACGACTTTGTCCATGTGGAAATTTTCTAAATAAACTCCAATACCCCGCTGCACTTAGAGGTCGTATTTCGGAAATTCCTTTCTTATTGCACTCCTAAATCATAAAAGGAATTAAATTAAAATTTCAGGACTTTGTACTAATAGACCGGAAACCCATACCCGACTATATCTATATATATATCTATATCTGCCTCTTGCTTGATCCGTATTCCAACTAGTATAAAAAAAAAAAAAAAAAAAAAAGACTAGCGATAGTGTTAAGGGCCGTAGTCTTCCAATCCAGATTTATGGATGCCTAGTGGAACAGAGCTTCGCTCATCGTTTTTAGGGTTCCGTACCCAAAGGGTAAAACGGGACCCTATTACTAAGCTGTCCGTCCGTCTGTCACCAGGCTGTATCTCATGAACCGTGATAATTAGACAGTTGAAGTTTTCACAGATGATGTATTTCTGTTACCGCTATAACAATAAATACTAATAAACAGAAAAAAAAATGGGGCTCCCATACAACAGACATGATTTGTTTTGCCGTTTTTATAGAATGGTACGGAACCCTTCCTCGCACCTACCGTATTTTTTTTAAATCTTGTTTTCTAGGTTTCTCGCTACCCTTATCGTGTTCAGTAAGAGTCTACCCTTACAATCTCTAATGCCTGTCTTCAGACAGTAAAGTAATTAGATTTTTTGAAATTTAATTCGTTGGCTGCGCCGAGGAATAGCAAACTATTAAATATTCTCTGAATGACACAGCATACTAGCGCAAATAGCAACTCGTGTAAAACGAATTTTCCCAGAAGAACCCTTAAGATTAATATTTCGCCCCCAAAAACCCCATCGATATCGTTAGAGCCATTTTCGAGAACGTAATTACAAAAATCCTCGTTTAATAATAGTAAAATATTATTAAATAATATCGGTAATAGTATAGTATTATTTTATCTGTGGTACAGGTAAGTACTATACCGAACTTTACTAAAACAAAGAAGCACTGATGACGTCACACGCACACCGTTTTCGGAAAGCAGCCAAATTCACATCGCTTTCGTTTTCGCACGTTTTGGACATAATGGCGCAGACGTGACAGCGGGTTTCATAATGCCCGCACAATTTTATAGTTTTGAATAACAATAAAATTATTGGCGACCTGTAGCCCGAATACGACAAGATTTGCGCTCTACACAAAATAATACTAGATTGTTATACTAGGAGCTAAAATGACCCATTATATACGAGGTAGTAGCGAGGGAGTAAATAGAAACCGAGTTTTAATGGGGTTTTAGCGCCGTGTGTTACACTCTACTTTTCACTACGATTACGAGAAAATAAAATAATCCAATACAATATGAAAAATTAATTACGGTCACTACCAATTCAATTTGTAATTAGAGAAAAATTCTTAAAATTTCGCGCCAATGTTTTTTTTTATTTCTTTTGTAGCCGCAACGCATTGCATGCGTTCTACCAAAGAGATCGCCGATTTTAGTTCCATTTAAAAAAATAAAATGTTTTTTTTTTTTATGGAACAGTAATAAGTCGTGTCTTTATTAATGATTATTCTACTTATGACTAAAGACTTTTTCATCCCATCTATTCGAAAAGGACGACTGGGTTCGCCTTTAAGTGCACCCAACGGTGGTGTTTTCTATGAGAAACTTTTAGCGGGCAGTAATGAGTTTTCCGGCGCACTTATTAATTTCCTAATTCAAAAAGTGCGCGGCAATAGTAAATTGTATCATAAGGGAGCAACATAATATTTTTACGGCGAGGGCGCTTTTTTGAATCCAGAGCGAAGTGAGAGATTCTAGAGTAGAATCCCGAGCGTAGCGAGGGATTCTTTAGTAGAATCCTGAACGTAGCGAGGGATTCAAAGTACGTCGCCCGAGCCAAAAATATATGTTGCGCCCGTGTGATACACTCTGCTTTTCATCACCCACTATGAGAAAATAAAAGGCGCCTCATATGTTATTGTAATATTATTATTTAATAAAACAAATGGTTGTTTTTTTGTGTTTTTTTTTGTTGTGTTTGTGTTTTTGTGTTTTTTTTTGGTGTTTTTTTGTGTTTTGTGCTTTTTTGTGTTTTTTTTGTTTTTTTTGTTATGTGTTTTTTGTGTGTATTGTGCTTTTTTGTGTTTTTTTTTGTATTGTTTTTTTTGTGTTGTGTTTTTTTTTGTGTTTTTGTGTTTTTTGGTTTTTTTTTTGTGTTTTTGTGTTTTTTTGTGTTTTTGTTTTTTTTTGTGTTTTTTTGTGTTTTGTGTGTTTTGTTTTTTTTGTGTTTTTGTGTTTTTTTTTGTGTTTTGTGTTTTGTTTTTTTTGTGTTTTTTGTGTGTATTGTGTTTTTTTTTTGGGTTTTTGTGTTTTTTTGTTGTGTTTGTGTTTTTGGGTTTTTTTGGGTTTTTTTTGTGTTTTTGTGTTTTTGTGTTTTTTTTGTGTTTTTTTGTGTTTTGTGTGTTTTGTTTTTTTTGTGTTTTTTTTTGTGTTTTTGTGTTTTTTTTGTGTTTTGTGTTTTGTATTTTTTGTGTGTTTTGTGTTTTTTGTGTGTATTGTGTTTTTTTTTGTGTTTTTGTGTTTTGTGTTTTTTTATGTTTTTTTTTTGTGTTTTGTGTTTTTTGTGTGTTTTGGGTTTTTTTGTTTTGGGTTTTGGGCCGTCGTACCAGCCAGTATTTATTCAAACAATATTTGCATTCGAATTATTTGGCGCTGGTTTCAAATTCAATAAGTGCGCCGCAATTATCTTTGCCGCGCACTTTTTGAATTAGGAACTTAATAAGTGCGCCGGAAAACTCATTACTGCCCGCTAAAAGTTTCTCATAGAAAACACCACCGTTGGGTGCACTTAAAGGCGAACCCAGTCGTCCTTTTCGAATAGATGGGATGAAAAGATAATTTCGGCGCACTTATTGAATTTGGAACCAGCGCCAAATAATTCGAATGCAAATATTGTTTGAATAAATACTGGCTGGTACGACGGCCCAAAACCCAAAACAAAAAAACCCAAAACACACAAAAAACACAAAACACAAAAAAAAACACAAAAACACAAAAAAAAAACAAAACACACAAAAAACACAAAACACAAAAAACACAAAAAAAACACAAAACACAAAAAAACACAAAAAAAAACAAAAAACACAACACAAAAAAAAAATACAAAAAAAGCACAATACACACAAAAAACACAAAACAAAAAAAAAACACAATACACACAAAAAACACAAAACACAAAAAAAAACACAAAAACACAAAAAAAACACAAAAAAAACAAAACACACAAAAAACACAAAACACAAAAAAAACACAAACCAAAAAAAACACAAAAAACACAAAACACAAAAAATCACAAATCACAAAAAAAACAAAAAACACAAAAAAACACAAAACACAAAAAAAAAACACAACCCAAAAGAAAATACAAAAAAAACAAAAAAGCACAATACACACAAAAAACACAAAACAAAAAAAACACAAAAAAAACACAAAAAAGCACAAAACACAAAAAAAACACCCAAAAAAAACACAAAAACACAACAAAAAAAACACAAAAACACAAAAAAACAACCATTTGTTTTATTAAATAATAATATTACAATAACATATGAGGCGCCTTTTATTTTCTCATAGTGGGTGATGAAAAGCAGAGTGTATCACACGGGCGCAACATATATTTTTGGCTCGGGCGACGTACTTTGAATCCCTCGCTACGTTCAGGATTCTATTATTATTATTATTCTATTATTATTATTCTAGTATTCTGTGAACCGCATTAAGATTTTTACACAAAATTTTTAAAAAAACAATTATTTTTGGGGTTCCCCATACTTAGAACTGATCCTCAAAATTTTTTTTTCATCAAACCTATACGTGTGGGGTATCTTTAGATAGGTCTTTAAAAATGATGTTGAGGTTTTTAATATAATTTTTTTCTAAACTGAATAGTTTGCGCGAGAGACACTTCCAAAGTGGTAAAAAGTGTGTCCCCCCCCCCGCATAACTTCTAAATTAAGAGAATGATAAAACTAAAAAAAACATATAATGTACATTACCATGTAAACTTTCACTCAAAATTGGTTTGAACGAGATCTAGTAAGTAGTTTTTTTTTAATACGTCATTAATCGTAATCCATCCAAGAACTTCTATATTATGTTACTTGCTGCTACGGAACCCTTCATGGGCGAGTCCGACACGCACTTGGCCGCTTTTACTAAAACATGACTTGATTGTGACTTTGACGACTAGGAAGAAGTGTAGCGTTTGCAAAATATATTGAAATTACAATAAATAAACTTCAAAATGGCATATGCACATAGGCACCAATTATAAAGAAAAAAAAACTCTATATATTTGAATCTCTGTTTCTGCTGACCCTACAACTTTCACGTACTGTGCGTTACCGGCGCGGGCGCAGCGTAATCTCATACAATAACGCCTATTTGTACTAAATGCTGTGTCATTTGCGATGCTGTTTACTCGTGTGTGGCTTGTTCTGAAGACTGTCATTTAGTGACCATGTAATACAGATATTTTGACAGTACTGCATTTTGACGTAACTGTATGTGTGTGACACACACACATACACACCCTATCACACACGCAAACTCCCACTCCCCCTCACATTCATACGAGGATCCTGTGATACCCAGTGTAGTAGAGCTTTTTTGTGAAAGAGTTTGTCCGGGGAAGTACTACCACCATGCCTATTTCTGCCGCAAAGAAGTAGTGCTCGCATTGCTGTGTTCCGGATTGAAGGGTAAGGGTGCCGGTGAAATTACAGGCACATGAGACTTTTCATCTTTATGTCTCAACGTGGCGGGCGCAGTGCAATGCTGGGCGCGTCCTAGGTGGACGTGACCTATGAGGTAATTCACTGTTTATGAGCAGAGGTTACCGCTTAACATCAGCTGGGCCATCTGCATGACCCGTCATTCAAGCAGTATAAAAAAAAAAAGTGCGTGACACGCACACGCATACACACCCTCTCACACACGCACATTCCCATTCCCCTTCACAATCATACGAGGTTCCTGTGATACCCAGACTCTTTAGAGACTGGTGCAGGAGAGCCCTCCCACACATACTCACACTAACGCATATTCTACATTTTTACAATCTCTTATCTAACTTGCAATGTATGCTTATCCGGGTGGAATCTTGCAACTGAATTTGTACGGAACCCTAAAAGCTATGGGTACACGAAATTTATCCACCAAGTCGGAGCTAATCGAAGAAATAACTTTTTTGTGAAAAAAATATTTTTCAATACTTATAAGCTATTATATTTTATTTTTTTTTTTTTTTTTTTTTTTATTATTTGGTTCACAACTCGAGTTATACACATAACAACTTCTTACAGTACTTCGTTTTACTGGCATTTCCGGTGTAAACTCTAATACTAGTGAACACAACATGCAAATAATATAATATTAGTGATCGTAACCGTGTGCTGATCGAAATGAGCCTAAACACGGCCAGTCTACTATTATCCATCGAGGAGTTCCGTTGTCCACCTTCCGTCTCCATCATCAGATCAGCTCGCTGTTACCATCATATTGTATTGTCATTGGAACTTGACAGGTATGACAAATTACAGCTCAATCGGTTGAGGATAACTGCTTTAAAATTCAGTTGCAAGATTCCACCCAGACATATAAAAGCTTGTAAAAACGACTGCTAGTTATTTCCTGAAACTTGGTACCCTTATATCATTGACATTAGTAGGAAAAGGACGGAGATACTTCACACCTATGTGAGAAAGAGACGCGTCTGTTTTATCTACACACGACATACTAGCAGTGAAATCTTTGTTAAGGGGAAGCTATGTATTTTAAAGTATTTTAATTTGTTATATTTCTCGCAAGTAAAGAAATATTTCTGAAGTGAATGAAGTAATTAAAATTCTGTGTCAACCCGTGAGAAACTCCAGTTTCTAAATAAACACATGAATGATGTGGTGTTTCCGGCATAAGAAAATATCCCTCCATCTCCTCCCGTAGATGTCGTAAAAACCCACTAAGTGATTGTGCGTGTTTTTGTGTTCTGTGATTAGAAGTTACCCGGACTTGTTTGTAAGATTCGTTGAGTATAAGATTTGTCCTGGCTCCTAGCTTATTAAGGAATGTGTTATTACCGGAAGAAATCGTTAGCAGAGTCAGTCGTGGGAGACAATGGCGGCGATGAGCTCACCACTTGTCACGTCGGTCCACGATCGTGCAGGCCACGGTGAAAAGAGGCCCATTTGAGCCCTACTGTTTCGGGGAAAAAGGCGTGTGTCTATGTATGCTTGTATGTAAAAGTGGGAGTCTGCGTTTTCACCCGTGTAATATCCCGAAGGAAATAAATAATAATAATAAACAAAAAAAATGCCTGGTTGTTCACACAAAATTATCTAGCCCCAAGCTAAGCAGAGCTTATGTTATAGGTATATACTTAATACAATACATAACATGGTCAGATATTTTTGATTATGCATAGAAAATACCCTGAACAATATCTGCAGATCGTTCAAATATTTGTTCCGAGGCGGGAATCGAACCCTAAACCTCCTGCGTCGCAGGCGAACCATCGCCCGCCGCGCCTCAGAGGTCGTTCCAAAATAAGTTTTTGAATAAAAAGTATTCTCTGTTTTAAAAAAAAAAATAATCACAAAATTGTACCTTTCATTGAAAAGTTGGTCAAGCTGTTTCTATGTGAAATTACGACAAACATTCAAACACCAAATCAAGCGTGTTACGAAAAACCATCGCCTTAAGTTGCATCGTATGCAACAACCGTTAACTGCAGTCAAAACAACGGTAAAGAATTACGAAATAGGTAATGTTGTGCAATGGACCAACAACGGGATGTGGTCTTTCAAACGAGTTTATGTAGATGGACCTTATATATACACCAGTAGTAGTAGAGCTTTTTTGTGAAAGAGTTCGTCTGGGGAAGTACTACCACCATACCTATTTCTGCCGCAAAGCAGTAGTGCTCGCATTGCTGTGTTCCGGTTTGAAGGGTAAAGGGTGCCGGTGAAATTACAGGCACATGAGACTTTTCATCTTTATGTCTCAGGGTGGCGAGCGCAGTGCAATGACACATAGGGCGCGTCCTAGGTGTACGTGACCTATGAGGTAATGCTCTGTTCATAGGCAGAGGTTACCGCTTAACATCAGGTGGGCCATCTGCTTGTTCCGTCATTCAAGTAGTATAAAAAAAATAGCAACTCGCTCCGGCTTCGCAAATCCCCCCCCCCCCCCCCCTCTTCCCAACCATACTCATACTCATTTATTCACCGTAGGAACTTTACAGGACACTTGGTTATGTCAAATTAAAAACATTTAAGTACATTATGTATCCATCTACCAAATACCATCAATTTGCTAAAGCAGTTCCCCCTCAAACCTTCCCCCCCCCCCCCTTTGTTACTCGCTGATTATTTAGCTTTATATATGTGAAAGAGATTTTAAAATCGGTTCAGTAGTTTTTTACATCATTTTTTTACACCTTACATTATTGGAGTTTTAGTAAGGATCCCTAATTTTTTGAAAATAATAAATAGCCTATTTCACCCGGAGATAGAGTAGCTTCTCAACAGTGAAATAATTTTATCGGTTCATTAGTTTCGGAGCCTATTCATTGCAAACAAACAATCAAATCTTTCCTCTTTATAATATTAGTATAGATAAAAGTAGAATAAATGCAGTGGAGATGAGAGCTTTGAGAAGTATGTGTGGTGTGACTTTGAGATATAGAATGAGGAATAGTGTGATAAGAGAGCGTTGTGAAATTAAAGAAGACGTAGTGACTAGGATTGAAAGGTATGCTTAGATGGTTTGGGCATTTAGAAAGGATGAACGTTAGTAGATTGACGAAACGGGCACGTAAGACGACTTGCTTCATACATGATCGTTGGATAAGGGTACTCTTCACCTGGCCTTTCTCCAAAACGTCTCCGATCTGGTCTGAATACGTTCGCCGAGGTCCCACTGTCCCATTCACGCTCATCTTTTTACCCGTTTCAAGCAACTACCGTCCATCCTTTCTAAATGCCCAAACCAACTAAGCATACCTTTCTTTGTTGTAAGATTTCTGGATTTTGGGTTGCACCATCGTGGGAAATAGACGCGACAAGTGGCGAGCTCATCGCCGCCATTGCTTCCCACGACTAACTCGTCTGACGCTTTCTTCCAGTCTGTGGCGCGGCGGGCGAAGGTTCGCCTGCGACGCAGAAGGTTGAGGGTTTGATACCCGCCACGGAACAAATATTTGTGTGATCTGCAGATATTTGTTCAGGGTGTTCTGGGTATTTTCTATGCCTAATAAAAAATATCTATCAATGTAATGTATTGTATTAAGTATATACCTATAACACAAGCTCTGCTTAGCTTGGGGCTAGATAATGTTGTGCGAAAAACCAGACGCAAAATTACCAATCTTAGATTAGATTTTTAGCTGACTAAATCAAGTACAATATTCAAATTAAAAATACGCATAGTTACTACACCATAATACCGCGGGATCATCCAGACAGAAACACGATAGGACAAAATTTATTCGATAAAAAACAACACAAAATTACCTCTAACTTTTGGCTATATTCGATTGTTTGTCAATAAGGTACAGATTATTGGGTCAAAAATTGGATAAATAAAATCCATGCAATAAAACAGAGGGTTCACCCACGGGGTTTTTTAAAATTATCTATATTTCACGAGATATTTAATAAAACCCACTTTTTCGAGCGGCGCGTGGCGTTTTTTTTGTATGAAGATTTCTGCCTGGTGGTAGCACAGTCTTAAGTATATCAGTTCTCTAGTACCCATACATAACACAAGCTCTGCTTACCTTGGGACTAGATAATGTTGTGTGAACTGTCCAGCATCATTTATTTACTAAATATAATTAGAAAACAATTGTTTTAAATCAATAGCCAAGTCTAACAAGATACCATACGACCGTCATATGACGGTCATCGCTTCTTACGAGTCCATTGCTTTAGACTTACGAAATAGGGTTATGCAACGGCCAATAACGGGCCGTTACTACGTCTACGAGATTAGAATCTGTCCCAGCTGCATTCTTTATCTATATCTATCTATATCTATACTAATAAAAAAGAGGAAAGATTTGATTGTTTGTTTGCATTGAATAGGCTCCGAAACTACTGATCCGATTTAAAAAATTCTTTCACTGTTGGGAAGCTACACTATCTCCGGGTGACATAGGCTATATTATATTTTCAAAAAAATTGGGATCCTTACTAAAACTCCAATAATGTACCACAAGGTGTAAAAAAAATATGTAATAAATAAATTCAAAAACTTCTTAACCATTTAAAAAATTATTTCACTTATATAAAGCTAAATTATCAGCGAGTAACAAAGGGGGGGGGGGGGTGGGGGGAGGTTTGAGGGGGAACTACTTTGGCAAATTGATGGTATTTGGTAGATGGATACATAATGTACTTAAATGTTTTTCAATTTGACATAACCTAAATGAGTATGAGTATGGTGGGGAAGAGGGGGAGGGGGGATTCTGATACTACCCGTGCGAAGCCGGGGCCAGTTGCTAGTCTGATAATAAAATAATATAACATTGTGTTACACATAGGTAATCTTAACAGCCTGTATACTGCAGTAAACCCTCGGATTTGTTGTATTGTTTTTTTTTTTTAAACAATCGAATCCAGGCAAAATATAAGGTAAGGTTTCAAGGCAAAAGGTGGCCTGGAAGAAATCGCTTTTAGCGATAAGGCCCATAGTACTGTAATATGATTAAGTTAATCCTATTGTGTTTTATTTTTTTGGTGTTCAATAAAGTTCGTTTCGTTTCGCATGAGGTACTGCTGGCCTCTGGTGTCGGAGTTTGTCAAGCCGCCCGAGGGCCTCTGATCTATATCTGTCTAAATTAGAAGTAACTTTTTTTTTTTTTCAATTTTGATAATATTGTCCTATCGTGTTTCTGGTACAGTGATCCCTCGGAATTATAATGTAGTATCCATGCATATTTATAATTTGAATAGGTATTGTACTGTCATACAGAATATATTTATTCACAGAAAGAATAATGCAAGGTATGTACAAAATTAAAAATAATACATATGAAACGGTTGTGCTACCTGAAGACCGCTGCTAACGATCTAAAGGTAGCTCAACTGATCCAAATCACTACCAGACGGAAGCGTCCCTAAGATGCTGGCTGCATTACCACGCTGAATGGCAATACTAATGCGTTGAGCCAGATATTGTACTTGATTTAGTCAGTTAACAAGTAATTAATTTTGTAAAAATTAAAAAACCTTCGGGGAAAAAAAACTAAATCGGTTCATCCGTTCGGGAGCTACGATGCGGCAGACAGACACACACACACACACACAGACACGTCAAACCTATAACTCCCCGTCGTTTTTGCTTCGAGAGTTAAAAATTTAAAAACTCTCAACGCCATGAAACGGCTGAACCGATTTTGATCAAACATAGCTAAGAACACTCCCGACTTATTCAACTTTCAAACAAAAAAAATGGTTTATCTTTTCGGGAGCTACGATGCGACAGCCAGACACACACACTCACACACAAACACGTCAAACTTATAACACCCCGTCATTTTTGCGTCGGGGGTTAAAAATCTAATCTATGATTAGGAATTTTGCGGTATACCCCACCCCATGTTTTCCCGCTGTGCAACATATTCCTACATCTTAAACTGAACTGGACTGGAGGAAACTCCAGTCGCGCGTCTGACACACACCATTGTATTGTAGTTGTTACAAAAATCACCTGTTTAAGCCATCAATCATACGTACCTACATATTGAATAACATGACACAATCGTGTTACTTCCTCGGAAGTAAATAATACTTATGTAACGGAACTTATCTACGCTTATGTAATATCTGAGCATTGACCAACTTGTGGCTTTTAGTGACCTTTGGATTATGGTTTGAGGTCGTTTTGTGACCCTTTTGCGAGGAAAGTCGAAACAAAAAGGTTCTGTCAAAAAGAATGCTTTTTTTCTTCATAATTGGCGTCCCACGGCTTGTGCATTTGCCATTTTCAAGTTAATTATTATGATATATTTATTTACAGAAAGAATAATACAAGGTATGTACAAAATACATATGAAACAGTTGTGCCACCTGAAGACCGCTGCAAGCGATCTAAAGGTAGCTCAACTGATCCAAATCACTACGAGACGGAAGCGTCCCTAAGATGCTGGCTGCATTGCCACGCTGAATGGCAATACTAATTATTGTATTTTCAATATGAGCTATTTTCCCGGCAAGCTTCCATGAATGCATGGCGTTATATACCAAGAGGTATCTTGGTTGCATGGGCTACTAATCTTTGCTTTTTTAGGGTTCCGTACCTCAAAAGGTAAAACGGAACCACTAAAAGATCACTTTGTTGTCCGTCCGAAAATTTTATAATTGAATACGGCCAAAACTCTAACCGTGCGACGCCAATAATAAAAAAAAACCAGCCAAGTGCTAGTCGGACTCGCGCATCGAGGGTTCCGTACAAACTTGTAGGTGTATGAGTAAAAGTTATGGTAATTTTATTGCTAAATGAAATCATCATGAGGAAAGAGGTAGAAATTAAATTAAAATTATTATTTAATTAAAATAGTAGGTAATTAAAATTATTAAAAATAAATTTATTATATGATGTAACTCAAAGTGTACGCTTTTCGCAATTTTTCCTTTATCTGTTTTTATAAGGCGTTGCTTCGTACCAAATTTCAAGATTCTGAGTTCATGGGAAGTACCCTGTAGGTTTTGATTCCCTTGCGAGTGTCGAAAATTTGCAGCATAAACGGCTGTATCTTTTGATTACGATGGCTTAGAAGTTTGATTTTTTCACAGCTCCAAGAGACAGTAAACCTGAGTATTTGGTACGAATTTCAGCTTGATACCTCTACGCGTTCCTGGGGAAAAGGGTCTTGACAGACAGACAGATGCACAACAAAGTGATCTTATAATGGTTCCGTTTTGCCTAATGAGGTAAGGCACAATAAAAATAAAAAAAAACAATGCAAAGATAGCTCAACTGATCCAAATCAGTACCAGACGGAAGCTTCCCGGCTTATTTAATTTAATGACAAAGTAAGATGACGTGGAGCCGTAAATATACCGATATTCTATAATTGTGTACATTTTTTATAGGATGCCATCGACATCTTTACAATAGAGTTTGGGTCATCGAACTTTCCACAGATTGGGAAACAGTTCTTATGAAAAGGCGTAGTATGATACTTTGTATAGAAGCTGAAGGTCGATGAATGCCCTTTAGAAAAAGTGTGACGAAGTTAACAGACGAAAGTATGACGAAATGTTCGAGTTAAGAAGAAGATTTGTCTAGAGAGAAGTAGCGGTTTTATTTTGTTAGTATATACGTTTGTCACGGCAGGCCATATAGCTCGTAAACAGTGTACTGCGTGTCTTTTTGAAATGTTGTATTTTTTCCTGCAAATATTTGATATTTCTGCCACCATTTAAACTGCGTTATGACTTGACGGAGAATCTTGACGTCGGCTCAGTCGCAAAACGGCCACTTATGATAATGTACCAACACCGCACTTTTTCTCAATATGACCACTTAGCAAAATGAACACTCGGAGGTAAATAAATTCATGTATTAGTAAGTCCATGGGTAAATTAAATAAAATTGAAGGTAAAGTGATTTGAATTTGGAACGTCAAATTCGTGTGGAAACTCGTGGAAAACTCTAGGAAGATGGACTAAAGGCATGGAACTAAGGCTAAAAACGAAACGTTAGCGATTATACCAGTCTCATTATTTTATATGAATGTATTCATGTGTTGGAATGAGACAAGCATAAATCTATCTGTTCTTATTTGTGGTAGTCGTACCAGGCCAAATGTCAAATTATTAGTACATTCATGGTAACAATCTAGGGAGATGTATATGTATGATACCAAAATTCAGGGTACGGAACGGAAAGACGACTGGAAACGGAACTGGCCACCATAAGCAGAAGTCAATTTCATAGAATGTAAAACAAAAGACGGTGTTTGGTGCTGTGTGATTTTCAGTGAGTTTTTACTGTCTCGCAGAAGGTGTGAGTAGAGTATGCACCTCTGGAATAAAGCCTGTCTTCGTCTTGGGCAGCTTGACCCCTCGCTTCACTCAGTACTCTACATAGAGTACCTCGTTACGCTCAGGGTTCAATATGCCGCCTGCGACGTAAGACACCGCTTTATCCCCTCAGTACATAACCTCCTATTACTTGTTTCAAAGTTCTTTATTTTCGCTCTAAGGACATCATTTTTGTGCAAGAAGCTAGCGCGAGCGAGATAGCGCGAGAGTTTCCGCGTGTGTGGAAGAGGGAGCCTGAATCCTCCTATATACTCTGTGCCGTGATGCGAATAAGCTAAGTGGGTACTTAGAGCATTTATTAGTAATTGTCTTTCACACGTCTTCAAAAATAAACAACAAAAAGGTAACAATGATATAATTTCTACATCTCAACGTGGGAGCGGACGAAGTAGAGTGAAAACTAAGTTTCACTGTTCATAGTGAAGATAACGCATGGGAAACATTGTCTATGGAAAGTGGAGGAAAATAAATAATATTTATGGCAATATTTAAAATGTGGGAGCTGTTTTTCTGCTGTTGTGGTCATATTTTTTGTCACACGAGATAAAAAGGTGATATTAATCACGAACATCGCAATATTGCGTAATTTTTTTCATACAAACCCTTACGCATTGTTCTTTCGGGTTTTTTTAGGGTTCCGTACCTCAAGAGGATTAACGGAACCATTATAGGATCACTTTGTTGTCCGTCTGACTGTCAAGATCCTTTTTCTCAGGAACGCGTAAAAGTATCAAGCCGAAATTCATATCAAATACTCAAGTCTACTGTCCCTTGGCGCTGTGAAAAAATCAAACTTCTAAGCCAACGCAATCAAAAGATACAGCCGTGTATGTTGCAAATTTTCGACACTCGCAAGGGAAATAGAACCTACAGGGTACTTCCCGTGAACTCAGAATCTTGAAATTTGGTACGAAGCAACGTCTTATAGCACAGATGAAGGAAAAATTGCGAAAAGCATAAATTTTTAGACACATCATAATATAGAAAAAAAAAACTCCTACGCCTTTCCTCATGATGATTTCATTTAGTGCAGCAACAAAAATACTATAACTTTTACTTATATACCTACAGGTTTGTACAGAACCCTCGGCGCACGAGGCCGAGTCACACTTGGGCATTTTTTTTATATATAATGTGACAAAAAAGCTGACGGCCTGCCCGATGTAAAGCAGTCACCGCCGCCTATGGACATCTGCAACACCCACGGTATTGCAAACGCGCTGCCTACCATTAAGAACCCTGTTGATATTTCTCTTGAATTGACCCATATTGTAGCCCTGTGGGAAGACATCCAGAAGCCCAAAGCACGCCTTCCAGGTGCGCGGGAGACATGAGCGCGTGAAACGCACTTTGCGAGACCTCCACGCACTGTGCGAGACCTCCACGCATGCACAATGTGCGGGTGAGCTCGCTGACGATGGCGGGATGTGCGGTTATAAAAAAGCCCAGGCTTTTAGGCTTATAGGAGAGCAACATATGGCGGAGACTAAGATCCAGAGTCTCGAGCACCGCCGTAAAGTCGCTTGCCTTTCGATCTTCTATAGGTTACATTTCGAGGAATGCTCCCAGGAACTTCAAGATCTGATCCCACCATCTCCTTTTCATCATAAGACGAGCAGGCTCGGTACCATCCTTACCTCATTATTATACCCTCTATTCGCACTAAACGTTTCAGTTCTACCTTTATAATGCGAACTGCTAAGGAGTGGAACAGATTACCGTCATCTGTCTTTCCTAAAAACTATAATCTGGGTCTCTTCAAGACTATATATCTTATATATTATATTATATCTATTATATCTATGACCGTGGCATATTAGTTATTTAGTTTTTTTTTGTTCTGAAACCTTCCCATTCCTTCGTACTACAACTCAGCAAAGTTTCATCGCTATCGGCATAGCAATTTATAAAGGACAAAAAAAGACAGAGACTATTATTTTTAATACATATAGATAATCTGAGTCATACATATTCAATTACCCTATATTTGCAGTAATTAAAAATAAACAACAAAACAAAACACCTTATTTTGGCGCCAAAACGCGTTCTACTTTCTACGCCATTACGTCACAAAGATGGTTTCCTACAAACTCGTTGATGTAATTCTTATGCAACCGACCTCTTTTCCCAAATCGATAGGCGACTGTCTCGCTCTGCGGTATTATAAACGAAAGAGATACGAGATCAAATCCGTTTTTTTATGTTATCGATGACCGGATTTAAATCTTGCATTGCAATATAATTGCCAGTGTCATATCTATCTACATTTTTATTAATCTTTGTTTATTATTTTAGAATTGATGCTGTAGGCATCTCCACCTACATCATCATAATCAGGTAGACGTAGGGTTGCCAACTTTTTTAGGCAATTAATTCTACCACTGACTCAAAAAAAACGAATAAAATAAAGTAGTTTTCGTTACGTCAAAATTAAGCGTGGCTTCATGTCATCCGATAATTTGAGAGACGAAAACACCCCTCCCGTACCGCTCCCATACCTCTGGGACTGACTCAGTTAAGACTGCGCTAACCCCAGGCAGGAATCTTTATACAAAAAAACGGCACGCGCCGCTCGAAAAACCGGTTTTTATTGAATATCTCGTGAAATATAGATAATTTTAAAAAACCCCGTATGTGATCCCTCTATTTTATTGTATTGATCTTATTTATCCAATTTTTGACCCAATAATCTGTACCATATTGACAAACAATCGAATCTAGCCAAAAGTTAGAGGTAACTTTGTGATTTTTTTTAATCGAGAAAATGTTGTCCTTTTGTGTTTCTGTCTGAGTGATCCCTCGGTATTATAATGTAGTATCCATGCTAATTTTTTATTTGAATATTGTACTTGATTTAGTCAGTTAAAACTCTAATCTATGATTGGTAATTTTGCGTTATATACCTTAAGCGACGACCTCTGTATAATAAAAAATATCTATCTATGTATTATATTGTATTAAGTATATCAGTTATCTAGTACCCATACATAACACAAGCTCTGCTTAGCTTGGGGCTAGATAATGTTGTGTGAACTGTCCAATATTATTTATTTATTTATTTATTTATTTATTTAAGCGCTGGACATGTAGATAGTGACAGAGTGACCTTAAAGACACCCAAAAACCAGATTATTTTCTACCGTCCATATTTTGTATTCAGTCTGCGTAAGAATTTCACCCAATTACGGGAGAGTTCAAAGTCAAGATTATCGCCTATTCATCTCAGTCACGTCTTTAAATCGTGGACTTTTTACTAAGACTTTATTTTTATCTCTGTACTGTGTCCGCCGGCAGCATCATTCGCGTTGTACCCGGATAAAACGGCTGCGTCAAATCCAGGAAGAAATCTTCATACAAAAAAAACGACTCGCACCGCTCGAAAAAGCGTTTTTTATTGAATATCTCGTAAAATATAGATAATTTTACAAAACTCCTGCATTAAACCTGCTTTTTTGTATTGATTTTATTTTTCTAATTTTATTACACAATAATATGCACCATTTTTTTTAGTTAGTTTTTTAGTTGACTTTTGATTCTTTCGGGGTCGTGATTCTGGGTCCGTGGGGTACCGGGCCCTTGGCGTTTTCAAAATTCTTTCAGGACGTCTGGTCGAAGCGACGCGTGACCCGAGAGCTGGCTCTTATCTGGCTCAACGCATTAGTATTGCCATTCAGCCAGCATGTTAGGGACGCTTCCGTCTGCTAGTGATTTGGATTAGTTGAGATACCTTTAGATCGTTAGCAGCGGTCTTTAGGTAACACAACTGTTTAATATGTATTTTTTTAATTATGTACACACCCTGTATTCGTTGTATTGATTTAATTAATTAATATCCAAATAAAGATCTTCCCCCTCCCCCCTTCCCCTCCCCCCCAGATGGACCGACGACATTTTATAGGCCGCAGTAAGTCGGTGTATGGATTTGTGATATTGATTAAGATGAAACAGTCATTTACATAATGTTGTTCAGGTATATTGCTTTTATATGACTGAGGAACCCTAAAAGCCAGGTAACAAGATGAAATACCTCCTCACGTGTCTATTGTATTAGCATACAATCGGTAAAAGTTCCATTGTTCTGTTACTCAACACTGAAAATGACACTTGGTTGAGTGAATACAGAGCTTAGCGGAGTTACAACACGAGACACAGATTAAAGGGGACGCAAAATAACCAATCTTTAATTATATTTTTAACTAACTAAATCAAGTACAATATTCAAATTAAAAATATGCGTGGATACTACATTATAATACCCACCACCCACACAGAAACACGATATGACAAACATTTCTAAATAAAAAAAAATCACAAAGTTACCTGTAACTTTTGGCTAGATTCGATTGTTTGTCAATATGGTACAGATTATTGGGTCAACAATTCGATAAATAAGATCAATATAATAAAACGGAGGGTTTACCCACGGGGTTTTTTTAAATTATATATATTTCACGAGATATTCAATAAAAACTGCTTTTTCGAGCGGCGCGTGGCGTTTTTTTTGTATGAAGATTTCTGCCTTGGGTTGGCGCAGTCTTAAGGGATTTTACAAATCTACTCTTACGCCACACTTCCGAGCAACGAGATAGTAAACGTCATCAAAACTAAAGCAAAGACTTTACAATACGTTTTTGTGAAAGAAGTATTTTTCAATAAAATCTGTGCGAAGACTGTGAAAGAGGCCTATTGAGGCTCTGCCTACCCCCTTCGGGGAAAAAGGCGTGTGCCTATGAATGTATGTAATTACCGCCATTTAGTCTTAACTCATCAAAGGTATCACATTACTCGCAGTTCCTGATACCCACGACACTGGGAATCCTAGTGTGGGATCAGGACTATGTTTTTTTTTAAATATATTTTTAACATTGATAGACCTTTGTTTGACCTTTGTTGACCTTTGTTGACCTTTGATTTTTTGTAAGTGATGTAGCCAAAGATGGAGCACAAAGGTCTAGAAGGCACCTATTCACTCTAGCCTTGAAGAGGCCCAGATTATAGTTTTCAGGAAAGACAGACGACGGTAGTGTATTCCACTCCTTAACAGTTCGCATTATAAAGGTAGAACTGAAACGTTTAGTACGAATAGAGGGTTTACTAATGAGGTAAGGATGGTACCGAGCCGTGCGTCTGCTCGTCCTATGATGAAAAGGAGATGGTGGGATCAGATCATGAAGTTCCTGGGAGCATTCCCCGAAATGTAACCAATAGAAGATCGAAAGGCATGCGACTTTACGGCGGTGCTCGAGACTCTGGATCTTAGTTACTGTTATGTTGTATTATAAAAGAGATTTTAGATACTCAACGGCACTAAAATCCTCGTAATTTCACCGCTAAGCTGCTTTATGAACGTAAATACGTTTTTAATGATACTGTTTCGACATGCATGCCAGTTGAAAGTAGAGAACTTACTTCCTTTCTCGTTTATAGTAATGTTTTATGGTCATTTTAGTAAATTGTTCGGACGTGCCGACTTTTTCAAGAGTCATATATTTATTATTTGTTTTATTTATTCATTTTGTTTGTTTGTTTCGTATGAGGTAGTGCTGGCCTCTGGTGTCAGAGTTTGTCAAGCCGCCCGAGGGCCTCTGACATGGCTTATCGACTGCTATTAATCAATAACAGCCGGGGACCGACAGCTTAACGTGCCCTCCGAAGCACAGAGCGATGGAAATCCACACATAACTTAGAAAAGTCATTGGTGCGGAGCCTAGGATCGAACCCGGTATCGTTGGATTCTGAGTTGCACTATTGAACCGTTAGGCTACCATCGCTTTTTTATAAAATAGTATAGTATATAAAATGGCATAATTGTATGCAAGCATGTAAGCATGACCATTGTTGTAAAATGGCATAATTGTATGCAAGCATGTAAGCATGACCATTGTTGTAAAATGGCATAATTGTATGCAAGCATGTAAGCATGACCATTGTTGTAAAATGGCATAATTGTATGCAAGCATGTAAGCATGACCATTGTTGTAAAATGGCATAATTGTATGCAAGCATGTAAGCATGACCATTGTTGTAAAATGGCATAATTGTATGCAAGCATGTAAGCATGACCATTGTTGTAAAATGGCATAATTGTATGCAAGCATGTAAGCATGACCATTGTTGTAAAATGGCATAATTGTATGCAAGCATGTAAGCATGACCATTGTTGTAAAAAAAAATAGTTATATTTAATTTTATAAATGGTTTCACTATGTCTATGATAATTGTTTGTAAATAAAACTTACAATGGTTCCCTCTTTCATTATTTATTACGATTAAAGTTTTTTTTTAGCAATTGAAATACTATTTATTATGGGAATAAATGGCTTAGACTCTTCCCGCCATTTTAGAAAAGCGACGTCATCTACTTTTATTTTATTTAATTTCCAAGTGTTTTTTTTTTAGTTATTTTGTGTTATTTATGTGGGATTTTAACCAATGTAGCTCGTCTATAGAGCACAAGTGTAGTGAAATGAAATGGACGTGTATTGCGTGACTTTTCAAATTGGTGGAAATTGTCTACCAAATTTTTTGTAAAACGACCACAGTTTTACTAAAGCAAGACTTGACTGTGACTTTGACGACTTGGATAAAATAAAATAAAATATTTAAATTATACTTGAAAATGGCAAATGGACAAGACGTGCGACGCCAAATATAATGAAAAAAAAGGCTTATAAATTATGTTAGACCTGCAACACTTGTCTCGTAAACAACTTTAATTTGACTCGAGATTTTTCGCACGCAGACTCTTCTATTATTAGCATAGGAATGTTTATCTACATTTCAACATTCGATTTCTTAACATAAGAGACAAATAATGTTATGTAATAGTAGGTATATAGCAACAATCTACAGGCAACAAAAACAGTAGATTGTGCACTAAGGGAATAAAGCAGTGTCTTACGTCGCGGGCGGCATATTGAACCCTGTGCGTAATATGGGACTCCAGAGTTATATAGAGTCCTGAGTGAAGCGAGGGGTTCAAGCTGCCCAAGACGTAGACAGGGCAGCTAAGACAGGCTTTATTCCAGAGGAGCATACTCTACTCACACCTTCTGAGAGACAATAAAAAATCACTGAAAATTACATCACCGTCTTTTGTTTCACATTCTTTGTAAAAACTACTTTTTTTTGATTGAGTTCTGCTTGTGGTGGCCAGTTCGATTTTCAAACAAACCTCTTTACAATGCCATGTGGGCATTGTTTTTACTTAACAAGCGAAGCCGCAGGTTACATTAGTATTATAACAACAAGAGGTTTTTCCACACGAATTTGCCATTCTAAATTCAAATCACTTTATTCGCTAGGGTGTTTCATACAACTTATAATGCTTTTCTTTACGTTGAGGTTGCATGATATGTAATTGGACATTGTCGAGCAGGTGGGGTGAAATAGTAGATTAGTAGCCAAGGGCTGTAAGGCATCAATTGCAGCCCGATATATTTAGGCGCACGAGCGCAGCGAAGGGTGCCTATAGTTCGAGGGTGCCATTGATGCTTACACCCGAGCTAACTACTCTGCTTTACATCTGGATTGTGAGGTAAGTAGAAAAAAACCGGCATTACAAGAATAAATAATCTTCATCACTTGCAGAACTCATGTTTTTTTCCTAATTAGCACGTAATTATAAAAAAATCCCAAAAACAAACAATATTTAAAGTAAAAGTTTTCTATTCCCGCCTTTTTTTATCTTTTTTTAAATTACTTTTTTCAAAAACGAAATTGAGCTTCGCCTTTCGATATTTAAAATTGATGACTATAATATACTCATACGAAGACAAGGCTGAATAGCGAAGCGACCTCTTTTGTCATTGGGCTTAATGCATGATGTCTATTGCCAGTATGATGGTTAGATGTACGTGAACTTTTTTAAAGAGTGAAGTTTTTTTTAATTACTTACCGCCCTAGGGCTTTTCTAGCTACATTATTACCCTAGAGCGCTAATTGGTCACCTACAAGCCCCATTTGGGGGTAATAAGGACCTACTTACCGAATATGAGAGATGTAAAAACTATTATTTACCTAACCTTACATCCAGAAGCCCAATTCTCGTAAAAGAAATAGCCAAAATAAATCTCGATCATGTTCCGATCTAGGACTGATATCATAAATGTTACAAATAGTATTAACTATGTATGCACATATTGATAATGCCTGTAATGACTATGATGCCTAAAATCTTCGATCAAGAATTCAACTAGATTTCTGGTAACGTACAAAATCAAAGCTAAATACCGTCCGTGTGGTTATATCTAACGGCCACCCCCGTGGCCAGTAGTATCCAAGAGGACTTCCCTAAGTACAAAAATAAAAGTTCGGTTAGGTTAGGTTTTTTATACTTATACAGCTATATTTGTTTACTAATGAATTGACACAAAAGTTTTAAAACAGTATTAAGTTCAATCTAATTAGGTACAACCATGACACCTAGCAATAAAGTAGCAAATCTTCAAAATATTATCTTATACTTACGATCATTCGTCACAAAAAACGGGCAAAGAAATATATTACTCATGTCACTTAGAAATGAAAAGATATAGGTTTAACAACATTTAGTGTGAAATCAACCTTAAAGAGCTACAAATTAAGTTCTCACAAATACAAATAAAAAATAAGAGCTCACTTTTCAAGCGAGCTCACTTTTTAAGTGAGCTCTTATTCACCGAGACGTGTTTTTTGCGCCGACGTGACTATGTATCTATGTAGTTTTATTCTTGATCGAACACACACAGTCAAGTCGTCAAAATCAGAGTCAAGTCATGTTTTAGTAAAACGGTGGCCGTTTTACTAGAACTTTGGTAAACTTTGTCTACCAAATTATTATTAATGTTTCTAGGCTCTAGAATCTAGGGCATAATAGTTTCGTTACTTCACTGTTTTGAGATCATCATCAATGGTGGTATACCGACCCTTATTCAGTCACTTAACTTGAATTGAAACATGAGAATCTATCTTTCGGTATCTACAACCCAGCGAAATATATTTTGCTCATAGATTATATTAAGGTGCTTAAGTATTTTTTGTACTTTTTACTTTGGTCGAAGATTTTTTGCATATGCTTATTATTTCCGTCTCCTCTCATGGATGTCGTAAAAGCCCACTAATGGATTACCCGGACTTTTTAGTAAGATTTGACCTGGCTGCTGCAATGTGTTGTTACTGGAGGAAAGTGTTAGCCAAGTCTGTCGTGGGAAGCAATGACGGCGATGAGCTCACCAATCGTCACGAATATATGTCAACGATGGTGCAACCCACGGTGAAAAGAGGCCTGTGAGGCTCTACCTACCTCTTGGAGGAAAACGGCGTGTATCTATTTTTTTCAGTTAACTGTTTCATCGAAAAACGTAGAAAACACTTACACTTTTTTTTTTTTACTTTTTCAATGGTGGAACAAGCATATGGCCCACCTGATATTAAGCGGTAACCTCTGCCTTTAACAGTGCATTACCACATAGGTCACGTCCACCTAGGACGCACCCTATGTGGCATTGCACTGCGCCCGTCACCCTGATACATAAAGATGAAAAGTCTCATGTGCCTATAATTTCAAAAACAACCTTCAAACCGGAACACAGCAATGCAAGCACTACTGCTTTGTGGCAGAAATAGATACTGGTGGTAGTACTTCCCCGGACTAACATTTTTACAAAAAAGCTTAACAACTACCAAAAAAATCTTGTCTTTGAAAAATAAAGAGGGGAAAACCAAAAATATTTTTTTTTTCGTAACATCGACGCTGCCAGTTTTTTTAAAGCCGTAAGTTACAACATAGTTACAATCACCTTTCTACACCAAAACCAGCGTTAGTTAACACCATCTACTTCCTCAAAAGCATCACCCCCCTCTCCGTCGCGTAAACACTCACCTCGATCCGCTACACTGTCGCCAGCACCAATATCCTGTAGACCTTGGTCCTCCACCACGTCATTTGAACTGAACTGATCACGGAACACCACATTGTCATTAAAAACTGGCTGTGGACCAGCATGCGAGTTTGTTTGCACTGAGTTCGCGTTATCTGTGGCGTAAGGAAACACTACCCTGGGACTTCTGGCTTTCCAGCCGGAATAGTACCCGTTGCGAAGAGCTGGGTAGGTTTGCAACGGCTCGAACCCGAAATTGGGAGCATATGGTCTTCCAAATCGTCCGTGGTAGTACTGAGGTTGTGTTTGAAAGGGTCTGAATCTTGGTAGCGGTTCGTAAAATCGCTCGTTTTCACTCGGGTTGTCCTCGATTTTGCTTACTTCCGTATTCACGTCAGGGGACGTAAATTCGTAGTCTGTTGTTTCATCGAATTTGATTTTGGAATTCTGCGTTAAGTCGATCTCTCCTTTTCCGTACGGTTGGTGGTTTTCATCTTCGTCCAGAAACAGGACTCTTGAGCGTTTTCTGTAGTAGTTTCTTGGTATGAACATGACATTTTTGTATGGTTTCTGGTATAGCGTGAGCGCGCGAGTCGGCTCGCTAGCCGCTACGGACGCAACTACAAGCAAAATTACTTTCCATCTATGTGTAAGCATGTTGTCGCGGTCACTGCTCCGTTGTTTTCACTTTCATTTTATTTATTCGCGTATTAAAAACTTATTTTCGCGTTCAAAATCAAACACACATAATTTTTTTACGAAACTTTTTGTTTCTTTTTTTTAGCGAACTTTTTTCATGGTTTTTGAACAGAAAAGCGTGTGGTTCGTTCGGTAGAGCGTTGCGTACTGGCGGTTCAGTCGCCCCCTCTGTCGTTCGTTATGTAAAATGCATGACGCGTATTTTTATGTAATAGTTTAAGTTCTTGTTGATTAGAGATAGTGTAGACGCTTTTGAGGTCAGCGGTGATGGCAGCTCTTCCTATTTACAACTTAAGGAATTGTATAAACAACGGAGGTGGGCAACCACTGACCCAGGTCAAAAATAAATGAACCAGGGCCCCTTAATGGAAGAAATTAGTACGGTTCTAAATGTTTTATTTTGTACAATTTTTTTAAAGAACTTGTATGTTTTTAGACTTTATTATCAAAAGTTATATATCTAAATAATTAGATAAATCAACTCATTGCATTTGCGTGAAACAAAACGCAACAAGCTTCGTTGCTTAGTCAATAAGTTGGGACAAAGGGGAGTTGCCCATGTTCTTTTACACCTAGATTTTTTATTTTGATTTGTAGCCCTCTGTAGCATGTCGGGCGAGTAGCCGGCTGAGACGTGAAAGGTTGCGGGGTTCTATTCCCGCTTCGGGACAAATGTTTGTTTGAACTGCAAATATTTGTTCCCGATCTGGGTGTTGTGGTACCATGGTACTCGTAGTTTCTGATACCCACGACACAGGCAATCCTATAGTGTAGGATCAGGACTATGTATGTGACTGTTGGGTGTTATGTAATTTACTTTTCGTTAAATTTACTTCTCGATTTAAATAACATGTAGGTCTGATCAGGAAATATGGTTGCCAAATAGAAGGTATATTAAAAATTTGTGTCCGTCTATCCGCTCATGGCTTCGCTTGCCTTTTACCGAGATAAAAACTAGCTTATAGCCTCAATCTAGGTTATAATCTATCTGTATACCAAATTTCACCGAAATCGGTTCAGTCGTTTCGGTATGATTGCGTAACAAAAACATCCAAACTTTGTTATTTATGATATAAGTGGAGTTAAATAATTTTAAAGAGATTTATCGCGTATATTTTTTTACTTACATTTATTAACAACGTATGTTTTAAAAAAATGATTTTCAACAATTACTATTAACGCTTATAACAACAATTCTGTGAATAAGTAAGTTATTAAGCTGCGTGTTTAAGTTACGTGTTAGTTTTAATGAAAGTACGCGATACCGATTTATTAAGCAACATTTATAATTATTATGTTGGAGGGTAAAATTTACAAATACGTAAATTGCATACATAATAAAGCCATACATACCTGTCGTTATGTATGGCTCGGAATGCTGGGCCATGAAGAAGAAGGATGAAAGAAGATTGCATGCAGCAGAGATGAGAGTGTTGAGATGGATGTGTGGAGTAACAAGAATGGATAAAATAAGGAATGAGGAAGAGGAAGTTTGAAAATTGCACCAGTGACAGAAAAGTTGAAAGGAAAGCGCTTATCTTGGTATGGGCATGTTATGAGGAGGGATAAAACGCATGTAACTAAGAAAATTATTAATATGAATGTTAGTTAAAAATTAAATATTTGAAATCGTTTTGTTTGAATGATGAAAGACGATGGGAGACTGATCGTGTAACCCACTCGTATCATTCCCGCATCAGTCACCGTCCGCGACGCAATGCTGCCTAACGCAAAGATTTCAATATCGTAGATATGCCCAGACACCGAAAACTGTTGCATTGTATTTGAATGTGTGCGTTAACAAAGTGCTGACGCACACACACGTAGTGGATAGTTAAAAATCGTGATTTTGTCTATAAACTTAACTGTTGATATTACCATTTCATGTGCAATCATATTGCACGCACTTTTGTGAAAAAATAAACGTCCTCTAAGCCCTGAAATTTAAAATATGTGTTATTGTCTAAAAAGTGTGCAATCTATGTACGGTCAGCAAACTCATCAGATAGCAAGCAAAGTAATAATAATTAAACTGTAAAATGTTGTGGAGTAGGTAAGTAAATTAAAACACGTTATTTACAAAGAATGTCTATTAATTGGCAGAGAGATGGCGCTGCCATACGTGTAAACATTGAACTCAGTTACTTTCGTTAAAAAAAATGGAAAATGTGTATTTTTTTCCATAAAACTCATTATAATCATTATTTGACGACCTCTGTAGCGCGACGGGCGTAGGTTCGCCTGCGACGCAGGAGGTTGCGGGTTTGATTCCCGCCTCGGAACAAATATTTGTGCGATCGCAGATATTTGTTCAGGGTGTTCTGGGTATTTTCTATGTATAATAAAAAATATCTATCTATGTATTATATTGTATTAACCGGTCGAGTCGCGCGATTTCTCTTGTATACTATCCCTTGAGTCGCGGGCAGATCACGGCAAAAATTATGGATGGGCGGACTCATCACTAAATCGTTAATTGTGGCCTAATGAATGGACGGATAATAAAACTAACACCACTACAAGAATCCTCTTGAAATTTCTTATTGGTTTCTTTATAAGCAACTATTTTATAAAAACTAACCGTTTTGTTGAAAAAAAATTAAAATAAACATTTCCTCACTGTGGCTAAATTGTCAGCGCAACTGGCCACAAACTTTGAGATCACAATAACATCTACACAAAGCACTTTCTAGTTTATTGGCACATTGTTGTTGTTTTTTTTGTTTACACATGGACTATATCCTAAAAAACATTATTATTGCAGTCATTTAACACTCAAATAACCAGAAAACACACAATTTTCTTTGTTTTATTTTAAAATGGCGGCCGATTTCGATCGAATATTAATTGTTTACTAACTTAACTTTAATCGTAAAAAGTGGTTATTGCCTCTTTGTCAGTCTACCATCATGCCTCTATGAAATAGTGTTGCAATATCTAGCATCCGGTTCCTTAAATCATGATTAATAACAATATAATAAACCCTCTATGGACTGTGTCGGCCGACACACGTAGGATTCGAAGGTATGCGGAAAATATTGTGTCGGCCGACACATGTGCACGCCAAGCGGTTAAGTAGGTATATCAGTTATCTAGTACCCATAACACAAACTCTGCTTAGCTTGGGGCTAGATAATGTTGTGTGAACTGTCCAGCATAACCAATTTATTAAATAAAATAAAAAAACTAGAAATAGTAACGTGTTTCGAGTGTACAAACGTAAACAAAGATTTTGTACAGATAAAAAAGTGACAACAAAGTGATGTTGAACAGTGACAAAGTTATTTGATTACAGTCTACTTTACACAAAAGAAGTAAACTTAGTCAATAGTATGCTAAATTTAACTAAACTTTATATCAGTGAAAAAGTGCATCAAATTAACAGATAACAATATTTTTGTTGTTCTTAAAAATACTGTTGACAGCGCCGTATTACCTACCTATATTAAAAAATAAATAATTGTACTTTGGACTTAATGATTAAGAATAAATTTTTGAACTAAACAACAATCTATCAGTGTATCACTAATTTCGTCTATGCATTCTAAACGCTGGCCAGGAGGTATTAGGACTTCGGCTGCCGATAGATAGATAGATAGAAAACACTTTATTGCACAACACAGAAAATAAGCTAATTAAGAATTAATATTAAACTAAACACGGAAGTACAATGGGCGGTCTTATCGCTATAAGCGATCTCTGCTAGACAACCTTGGGATGCTTACCTGCCGATCTTGAGCCCCTAGTTCCAATCTCTAAGAGGTTCAACTTTTTGCGCACAAAGAAAAAAAAAAGTGAAAATAACAGTAAAACATGCCTAAAGTGATACCGTACCTAAGTGTTGCCCTTGTGCTAGTTGCCCCATCCTAACTTTACAGGTTGAGCGCCATCTGCGCTCAACAAAAGCCCGGTAACGCAGTCATGACCCCAGGAGGTCAACTGCATTTAAATACATGCGAAAAAAAAAAGACTCGCCACCTTTAGTAAAATTATCTAGCTGAAATCTAAAATATTAAGTTAAAACAAATGTATAAAATATTTAAATTATTAATCTTCTAAAATATGAGAAATATAATAAATTTTTAAAATTAAATACGAATTTATTCATTGGTATGCATACTACCAATATTGCATGCAATAAATTAAAACTCAATGACGCGGACGTGGCGCGGCGCGGGCGGTGACTACGCTCTTGAATCGGCTGACGCTACCGAGCATATTTCAATATCCATTGGTAGATGATCCCTTATAAAGCGCAGCCTCAGTACACCCGCGTGTCTTTATATATTGGTTTTAAATCGCACCGAGTCGGTTTTAAAATGTAACGAGAAAATAGTGTCATTTCTTTTTCTCCTGAAGTGGTTGTACACACTACTGTCTCTTTCGTGCAATTTGCGTGCAATCGCCATTTTAACTAGAATATTTTGCACAACGGAAATAAAAAATAGTTATTTAATTAAATCACAATACTTAGGAGTGAAATGTTACAGCTTTGGCTTTATTTGTGTTTTTGGAGTTGTTGTTGCACTTGCGAAATGCACACGATGGCATTTTGTGACACTTCTCATAGAAAATCGACAACATTACAATACGACCAGCTGGTACTGTGTCTAGACGTGCACTGAGACCAAATGAGCGAGCTATCTTATTTCACGTGGAAACATTACGGCGCGATCACTCAATGGTGAGGGCATATCTACGATATTGAAATCTTTGGCCTAACGGCGAATGACGTACTTTTTGTCAGTCCAGATTGACCTGTAAATACTCCATGGCAGGTGACAACTTACGGTGAACTGTAACCGTGAAAATCATCCATAATTCTGGCGTCAGTCAAGTCAATCCATACTGATGGACTGAACTGATGCTAGACTGATCGTGTAACCTACATCTAAAACTTTTTTTTTACTTTTTAGTTGAATATAATGTCATGGCAGTCGATTTTATTGATATTTTTTATATAGTGTACTTTTTAAGTATAGTTATTGATAGAGAGAATTTAAAATATTTTCTGCCTACCGCACCACGATATGCGGCGTGGTGATATGCAAGGTGCCTAGTTTTCCTGCTAACATATGCCTTAATACACAGGTCTTATAACTTTCTCGTAGCTAGTAGGTACACTTAGATCGTATGGAGTCATTACAAAATGTTACGTACATTGATGCAGGAAGTAAAATAAAGTCAATTTGACTACGAACCCTGCTACTTAGGATTTGATATATTGAAATATCGAAATAAGTACCTAATTCTAAATATATATTTAAGGCGTGAACAGCAGCTGATAGGTTTTGGAGGCTTAGAAGAGTCAATGAGTTCTCACCTCCGGCTCTCAGCCACGCGTCGATTCGTATTAAGGCGCTATAGGTTCAACGAACATTTTTGTATGAGGCGAAGAAGGCGAGCGCACGCTCTGATACCGTGTTTTTATGTATAAAAATATTATATAAAAATGTCGTTCAAAGTTTTGTTTAATTTTTTTGATGAATTCACTAACTCAAATAATAACTAACATGTAACCAAATGCTTCAAAAATTAAAACGTGAGAGAAGTGAGTGAAAATAGCTTTTAAATTTTAAAAAGGAGGTATCTTTGTTATTTTTTTTTATCGATTGAAGTAATTCTAATATTGTATTGAATTATTGATTTCACTAGATAAAAAGCTCTAGAATATCATATATTTTTTTCTTCATAGAAACCTATGAAAATTCTTATCAAAAACTTTAAAATTCTAGAGACATTTGAGAACCTATCGCGCCTTAAGTTGTAAAATATTCCATGTCATTTGCTATCGCTCGTGTGTTGTATTGTAAAAGAGAACCTAGTATTTAGACAAACCTAACATAGGTTTTAAGATACTACTAACCAAAATATATGAAGATCAGTTTGTACGATATATAAATAATAAATAAATAAATAATGCTGAAATAAGTATTTTCTGAAAAAAATATTTTTCAGTACAAGCTTTTATAAAATTAGTGATCAGAACCATGTTCTGGTCAAAATGAGCCTAAACACGGCCAGTCTACTATTATTCCTCGAGCGGTTCTGTTGTCCACCTTCCGTCTCCATCATCAGATCAGCTCGCTGTCACCATAATACTGCATTGTCATTGGAACTTGACAGGTATGCAAAATATCATCTCAATCGGTTGAGGATAACTGCTTTAAAATTCAGTTGCAAGATTCCACCTGGACAAACATACATACATTACAAGTTAAATAAAAGCTTGTAAAATACGACTTTTACGCGAGTACCAACATTGTACAAAGATATTGTAGTTTTGCGGAAAAATCTCATTGGTATAAGTACCCTCTATTCGTACTAAACGTTTCAGTTCTACCTTTATAATGCGAACTGATAAGGAGTGGAATACACAACCGTCGTCTGTCTTTCCTGAAAACTATAATCTGGGTCTCTTCAAGGCTAGAGTGAATAGGGGCCTTCTAGACCTTTGTGCTGCATCTTCGGCCACATCGTCACTTACCAACAGGTAAGATCGACGTCAAACAAAGTTATGTCTATCAATGTTAAACAAAACTCAGAAAGGAGCTCATTCCAGAACTTGCATGTTTGGGCTCTTGCCGCCTCTAGAATATCAGGCAGCAGCAAAATATATTTTTAGACTCTATATTCCTATGGGTGATTATGGTTTAGATATAATTTTATTAATACATTTCTGATGTAGTCAGTTATAATTATTAGCTGCCTGCACGTACTGTTATTTATTCTGTACCTTCAACACAGATAACATAATTACTGCTTAATTTAAAAAGAGCCATCTGTTGGAACTAGAATGAAAACTAACTCACTTTATATACGTTCGCTTAGTATAGCATTTGTATTGTAGAATGTAGAGTCGTGAAGGAATAAGCGTGGAAGCTGAGGGCGTTCCAGTGCTCAGGTAACAGATTTTATTGATTTTGTTATTGTTAGTCGACCAATCACGTCATTGTAGCTTAACTACAACATCTTGATACATTTATTGATAAGTTAATAACAAAATCTAAATCTCAGATGGCTGGTTTGGGTTGCAAATGTAAAAATCCAACGCACTATATGTTTAGTTCCGTTTGGACAGATGATATTCAATTCAACTATTTTGTACATGCGCATAGAGCGCGTTGAAGTCTTTTCTATGGAGCTTAGTAGGCCAATCATATAATCGTACGGAAAAAAACGCTGAAATTGCAACAATTGCGGTAAACTTGTTTTTTTGGTATGTTTTTTGGGTCCATCTAGATAGTATTTATCCAGATTTGCAGCATTCTAAAAGGCAAGCGCGCTGAGTTATTGCAATGTTTTTTCACTTCTTATTATTTTCTTCAAAAAAACCGACATAGAAAAAAACACATGCCATCAGGCCGCTTGCAGTCGTATAAAGGACCTTTATTAAACCATTTTACATATATTTACAACAAGCAAACACATCAGCACAGTGACACAGCTACTAACTACCCCACTCGCACTTCCCCCATCATCATCTTGTATCTCGTTCATTCGTGACTCGGCTCACCTCGTCTGGTTCCACCTTTGTAATGCGAACAACTAAGGAATAGGACAAGTTGCCGTCGTCTGTTTATCCTGAAAACTATAATCTGAGTCCTTCAAGGCTAGAGTGAATAGGTGCCTTCTAGACCTTCGTGCTCCATCGTCGGCTACATCGTCACTTACCAACAGGTGAGATCGCGGTCAAACATCGAGCAACACGGAACACGGAGGCCTGCAATGCTCTAAGCGGTCAAAAGAGGGTCTATCATAGTTAAAAAAAACACATGCCATCAGGCCGCTTGCAGTCGTATAAAGGACCTTTATTAAACCATTTTACATATATTTACAACAAGCAAACACATCAGCACAGTAACAAAGCTACTAACTACCCCACTCGCACTTCCCCCATCATCATCATCTTGTATCTCGTTCTCTCTCGTGACTCGGCTCATCTCGTCCAGTATTCTCTTCTCCTGGATGGCCAGCGAGGTTGCCTCGTTGATGGAGCGCAGGAGATTGTAGTTGCTGCCTGGTTTCCGGACAGGTAGACGTAGAGTCAGTCTATCATCGGATATGACGTAGGAGACGCCTCTGCTAAGGCTACCGGTGGCGTGAGCTGAAACAAATTATTAAATAATACTATTAAAACTTCCGTAAGTGATATTCATAATTGATAAAACCGGTAATAACTCACGTAGGTACTTATTTCGAGTTCTTGTTATCGCCGGGAAGCCGTCGCGTATACTCCTTTAGGAAGGGGATATTATGTCCCAGAAACTCGAGTCGGGTGTTTGACTCGGAACAAGTACCCACGTGAGTTATTACCGGTTTTTTTTTAAATTATTAAATGTAACCAGAAGCGCAGACCTATAATAACTACACTAACTTTTAAGTAGGAGAGCTTTTTTGTGAAAGAGTTCGTGCGGAGAAGTACTAACATCATACCTATTTCTGCCGCAAAGCAGTAGTGTGTCCATGCATATTTATAATTTGAATATGTTACTTGATTTAGTCAGTTAAAAATCAAATCTAAGATAAACATTATCACATAGGTCACGTCCACCTAGGACGCGCCCTATGTGGCATTGCACTGCGCCCGCCACCCTGAGACATAATGATGAAAAGTCTCATGTGCCTGTAATTTCACCGAAAACCATACCCTTCAAACCGGAGCACAGCAATGCGAGCACTACTGGTTTCAGAAATAGATATGGTGGTAGTACTTCCCCGGGCGAACTCTTTCAAAAAAAGCTTTATTAAAACTAAATGCTGTTAATGATAATAGAATTGAGACTATCGTGGTACGGAATCATTTTAAATGAATAACGGCTAACCACTGTATTTCGTCGCTTTCGGTAAGTTTTTATAAACTAGTTGTTTGAAAGAAACCAATAGAAAAATTCAAGAGGATTCTTGTAGTGGTATTAGTTTTATGACCCCTCCATTCATTAGGCCACAATTAACGATTTAGTGATGAGTCCTCCATCCCCCATTTGTTATATAGCGACTCAAAGGATAGGACACAAGCAAAATTGCGCGACTTGACCGGTTAAAAAAACGACGAAATAAAGCGGGAATTGCCCCGTTATTAATTTAAAAAAATACGACAAAATGCAGTGGTAGTTAGCCGTTATTAATTTTTAAAATACGACGAAATACAGTGATAATTAGCCGTTATTCATTTAAAAAGTGAATGATGATGTTGATGATGATTATGATGATGATGATAGAGCTAGTCACTCACCATCAGGCAGGTTGAGGGTCTTCAGAGCCTCCTGCAGAAGCGGCTGGTCCACGATCTTGTTGTACCGCTCAATGAAGTCCCGGTATGGCTCCGGTTCCTCCGCGCACAGCCCTCGGAAGTCGTCCGTATCGATACTCCACACCATGAGGCCACCTAGGCCGCGGTCTACTGCCATCCTGAGAACACCATTTATCACTATTAGGGCTCCGTACTTCTACAAGAAAAAAGATACATACAGTGGTGGCCATATAATTAAGAACGCTGATATAAAGGGAAGATTTTTTCCAACTAAGATGCAAAACTAATTGTATGCATTTGTTTTTATTTCTCTTGGTATCGGTTTCGTCTCGGTATCGGTATCGTGGCTATTTCCATATTACCACTGTATTCATTGATACACATGATTGGCTAAAAATCAATAGGCAAACTTTTTACACTACTTTTAAACAAAGTATTCCTTATTACTGGCTGGTCACGTAATTAAGAACGCTAAGTAGTTTATACCTTTATTCAAATTTAAATAGAGAACACTCAGTCGATTTGTTACTGTTTGTATAATTTTGGCGCCATTACGTGCAGTAAAAGATTAAAGGTGATTGCTTCTTTAGAAAAAACAATGGGAAAAAATAAAAGTTGTGATAAATCTACAAGGGAAGTAATAATAAAACTTCGCCGGAAGAATTGGTCTTATAAAAAGATAGCCGACCATCTGCAATGTTCAAAAACGATGGTTTTCCACGCTGTAAAGCATTTTTCTACGTATCAAACTACTTCGAATGTTCCACGTGTACAAACAGAGAAAAACAACTCCTCGAGATGACCGAAACATCGAAACATCCTTTTAAAGGGTCCAATGAGCTTAGAAAAGAATATTTTGGTGAAAACAACCCTTCAGCAATCTCAGCACGCACTATTCGAAGACGTTTGGTAAAAGAAAAATTGCACGGTAGGATAGCAATCGTACCCATGTTAAAACTTTGCCACAGGCAAGCCCGGCTTGCATTTGCGAGAAAGTATGAAAACTGGACTGTGCAACAGTGAAAAAATGTACTTTTTTCTGACGAGACGAAAATAAACAGAGTATGTTCTGATGGAAAACGATATGTACGACGTCCCCCGAATTCGACCCAAAGTACACGAAAGTTACATTAAAGCACGGTGGTGGAAATGTGAAAATTTGGGGTTGCTTTTCTGGACATGGTGTAGGACCTGTAAAGTTGATAGAAGGTAACATGGATCAGTTCCAATACAAAAATATACTGGAAGAAACAATGTTACCATACGCTGAAGACGTTCTACCGGTCATTTGGACATTCCAGCATGACAATGATCCAAAGCACACTGCACGCACCGTAAAGGAATTTCTTACAGCGCAATTAGTTTCTGTCTTAGACTGGCCTGCTAACAGTCCAGATCTAAACCCAATAGAGAATCTGTGGTTTGAAGTAAAGAAAAAGGTTTCAAATACAAAGTGTGGAAATTTAAGAGAGCTGTATGACGTTTTTTTAGAAGAATGGAACTCTATTTCTCTTGCAAAATGTCAAAAATTAACAGAGTCAATGCCTCGCCGGTGTAAAGCTGTAATTAAAAGCCGTGGATATGCTATTAACTATTAATTTTAGTTAAATATTTATTAAATTTCCTTTTATGTTTCCTGTGCTACATAATATTGTGATTTTTGAAATCTAAGTGTCATACAAATCAATTCCCAAGCAGTTAAATAAATCGTTCTTAATTATTTGTCCAGTTTCAGTACTATTTGAATGTGTTACTTTAATAAAATCAATAAAATGTGCAAAAAATAGTTAGCGATTTCATACTTTATTCTTAAGTCAGGTTGCTCTATTAATGTGGCTATTATATAACATAACTAGTTGCTTCTCAGAAGGTACACATCTCTGTGTACGATACGATTTAAATAAAAAACTTCTAGAACTTCAAATCGTTCTTAATTATATGACCACAACTGTATATGCTAAGGAGTGGAATACACTACCGTAGTCTGTCTTTCCTGAAAACTATAATCTGGGTCTCTTCAAGTCTAGAGTGAATAGGTGCCTTCTAGACCTTTGTGCTCCATCTTCGGCCACATCGTCACTTACCAACACATGAGATCGTGGTCAAATAAAGGTCTATCATACATGCATAGACACACGCCTTTTTCCCCGAAACAGTAGGCAGAGCCTCAAATGGGCCTCTTTCCACAGTGGGTTGCACCATCGTGGGAAATAGAGGTGACAAGTGGTGAGCTCATCGCCGCCATTGCTTCACACGACTGACTCTCCTAACGCCTTCTTCCAGTAATAACACATACCATAATAAGCTAGCAGCCAGGACAAATCTTATACCAACGCATCTAACAAACAAGTCCGGGTAATCCCTTAGTCGGCTTTTACGACATCCACGGGAGGAGACGGAGGGGTTCATTCTTAAGCCGGACACACCACGGCTAATTTAGTGAACAAGTAATTAATTTTGTAAAAATTAAAAAAAAGCTCAACAATCAAATTTGATTTTGATCAGATATAGCTAAGAACACTCCCGACAAATTCACCTTTAAAACAAAAAATAAATCGATATCGGTTCATCCGTTCGGGCGCTACAAGGGGACAGATAGACACAAAGACACACACACAGACACGTCAAACTTATAACACCCCGTCGATTTAGCGTCGGGGGTTAAAAATAAAATAAAACCGTTCCGGGACTTGTACACATGTCAAAACGTCCTACAAGACAAATCGCCTTAATGTTAAAATGTACAATGTACAATGGTACCAACATATTTTTTTTTATAAAATGTTCATCTGACTGATGATCATGATGAAATTAGTAAGCAGAACCGTGTGCTGATCAAAATGAGCCTAAACACGGCCAGTCTACTATTATCCATCGAGGAGTTCCGTTGTCCACCTTCCATCTCCATCATCTGATCAGCTCGCTGTCACCATCATATTGCATTGTCATCGGAACTTGACAGATATGCAACATTTCAGCTCAATCGAACGATGCTATATGGTTCAAAATTCAGTTGCAAGATTTGACGGACACACATACATTGCAAGTTAAATAAAAGCTTATAAAACCATTATAAGACCATTATAGGATCCTTTTTCTTAGAAACTATAGGTATTTTCATAAACTATTCTATAATATTATATCAATAAATAACGGCTTATTACCACTGTATTTCGTCGCTGAACTCAGTCTCGTAACGTCAGCAAAGCGACGAAATGCAGTGGTAATAAGCCGTTATTTATTTATTTAATATGATTCCCAACCACGATAGATTCAATTCTATTCTATAATAAATAAAATAAATAAATAAATAATGCTGGACAGTTCACACAACATTATCTAGTCCCAAGATAAGCAGAGCTTGTGTTATGGGTACTAGATAACTGATATACTTAATACAATAAAATACATAGATAGATATCTTTTATTATACATAGAAAATACCCAGAACACCCTGAACAAATATCTGCGATCGCACAAATAATTGTTCCGAGGCGAGGCATTGGTGCTTATTCCTTAGGGGGTGAATTTCGGTAATTCCTGTCTTGGTGCACCCCTTTCATACCAAGGGAAGGGCTCTTGTAGCTGACGTCAGTTCTTATTAGACTTTGATAGCGATGGAGCGTGCGTTGTCATAGGATATGACCCTCTCTCCGTCACGCAGGTAGGGGGTGGCAGACCGCTCGTCCCAGTGGTGGGGAGGGCTTGTAGCTGACGTCAGTTCTTACTTGACTTTGATAGCGATGGAGCGTGCGTTGTCATAGGATATGACCCTCTCTCCGTCACGCAGGTAGGGGGTGGCAGACCGCTCGTCCCAGTGGTGGGGAGGGCTTGTAGCTGACGTCAGTTCTTACTTGACTTTGATAGCGATGGAGCGTGCGTTGTCATAGGATATGACCCTCTCTCCGTACGCAGGTAGGGGGTGGCAGACCGCTCGTCCCAGTGGTGGGGAGGGCTTGTAGCTGACGTCAGTTCTTACTTGACTTTGATAGCGATGGAGCGTGCGTTGTCATAGGATATGACCCTCTCTCCGTACGCAGGTAGGGGGTGGCAGAGCGCTCGTCCCAGTAGTGGGGAGGGCTTGTAGCTGACGTCAGTTCTTACTTGACTTTGATAGCGATGGAGCGTGCGTTGTCATAGGATATGACCCTCTCTCCGTCGCGCAGGTAGGGGGTGGCTGAGCGCTCGTCCCAGTAGTGGGTCCATGGGGATGACTTGTTGCTAATTTCACTGCAGATCTGGAACATGACATGATAAAGATAAAGATAAATATAGAGCTAAAGATAAAGATATATTTATTTGTAGAATTGAAATTACCGTGGCTAGGTCATTTCAGAAAAATTACGACTATACACCACGTACTTAACTGGTGTACAGTCGCATTTTTTTTTTTATTTATTTGCTTGAACATAATGTCATATGAAAGGTCACATTCACATGTAATGTAGTTTAGGTAAAACACTATTGTTTTAACACAAAAATGTATTTTTTCGTATCCCAACTTTTACCTTACTGCTAAAGCAAGGAGGGCTATGTTTTCCCCATTCATCATCATCTTCATCAGAAATCAGATAATTTTAACAATGCATTACCTCATAGGTCATGCCCACCTAGGACGCGCCCTATTTGGCATTGCACTGCGCCCGCCACCCTGAGACAAATATGAAAAGTCTCATGTCTCTAATTTCACTGGCACCCATACCCATAACCGGAACACAGCAATTTGAGCACTACTGCTCTGCGGAAAAAATAGGTATGGTGCTTCCCCGGACGAACTCTTTCACAAAAAAACTCTACTACTAACACCACCACCACCAAGGTTATCTGGAAGAGAATGCTTTCTAGCATTAAGTTCATCTTTGTACTTCTTTGTTTTATGTGCAATAATGAATTTTCTATCTATCTACTAATAATTATAATAGTAGTATTTATTATTTGTATGTATTTGTATTCTAGTTATAGCCCGATTGACTTACTATGTGATTGTACTAACCTCATTATATCCCATAAAGCCGTCTTCTCCAGTGTAAGGTCCCTTAAAGCCCTTCGTCTTGACTGGCGTCCTTCCGAACTCCACCCGTCGCGAGTCAGGGTCGCTCAGCACGAAGGTGCGGCCGTAGAACGGCAGCCCGAGCACCAGCTTGTACGGAGACACTCCTTGTTCGATCATGTAGTTCACTGTGAACTCCTGTACACAAGAGTTTTATGACATAAGTTTTTTGTGAAAATATATTTTTAACCCCCGACGCAAAAACGACGGGGTGTTATAAGTTTAAACTGTATGTGTGTGGCATCGTAGCTCCCGAACAGATGAACCAATTTTAATATAATTTTTTTGCTTGAAATGTGAATTAGTCGGGAGTGTTCTTAGCTATGTTTGATCAAAATCGGTTCAGCCGTTTCATTGCGTTGAGGTTTTTTTTAATTTTTACGAAATAGTTACTTGTTCAATACAAGCTTTAATAAAATTAGTGATCGTAACCGTGTGCTGATAAAAATGAGCCTAAACACGGCCAGTCTACTACTATCCCTCGAGGAGTTCCGTTGTCCCTTACGCTGACTGCATGGTGCTCTGGTGTCCACTTACCACATGCAGTACGTCACTGTCCCCAGTGCCCCGGAGCGGCGCGTTGGCGCTGACGAGCCCGTCCCAGGTGCCGTGGTAGTCGTACGCCATCATGTGGATCATGTCCAGGTGTCTGCTGAGCTTGGCCAGCTCGTACGCAGACTCCATGGTGCTCAGGTGTCCACTTACCACATGCAGCACAACACTGTCCCCAGTGCCCCGGAGCGGCGCGTTGGCGCCGATGAGCCCGTCCCAGGAGCCGTGATAGTCGTACGCCATCATGTGGATCAGGTCCAGGTGTCTGCTGAGCTTGGCCAGCTCGTACGCAGACTCCATGGTGCTCTGGTGTCCACTTACCACATGCAGCACATCACTGTCTCCAGTGCCCCGGAGCGGCGCGTTGGCACCGACGAGCCCGTCCCAGGTGCCGTGGTAGTCGTACGCCATCATGTGGATCAGGTCCAAGTGTCTGCTGAGCTTGGCCAGCTCGTACGCTGACTCCATGGTGCTCTGGCCGGCCCCCAGCGCGGCAGTGAGGATGTAATTGAATGGCTCGAAGGCTTCTTTCAGCTCCTGGAACATGAATCATCATCAGCAAGTTCTCATCACGTTGTCACGATTAAATAATAATAGATGTAACTTGATGATTTTGCAGTCAGCTGATCAGTGATGACTAGTGATGTCAAACTAAATGACTAACTAACTGATAATCAACGCACGGCCTAAAGGGTTTGATCCATTGGCGGGCCGGCGAGTTAACGGTATAAACTGTTGGCTCGTTGGGTTGTCGACTCGCGTTGGTGATCCATTGGCATACCAAACAGTTTATTTACGGTTAATATACCGCAGTCTCAGGATTTCAAGCATGCACGAAGAGCCAACGAGCCAAACCGCGGTATTTAAAACCGCGGTTTTGTAGGTGCTCCATTGACGGCCTATACCTCTGGCTCGCAGGCTCGCTGGCGTACCAGCGGTTTTACTCGCCAATGGATCACCCCGTTTAGCCGTAAATCCTAGAGACCTGAAATTTAGAGGGTACCTTCCTTTAGCGGTCTAGTGGTCATTTCCTAAATTCAACCCATAAATGCAGCTTATAGAAGCGTGTATAGAAAAACTGGAGACGGACAAAGTCGCAAGCGTTCCACTAGTAGGTATAGGTACGTATCTCTCCTGCACTTACTTTGACAAGCAGTACAAAGTTGGCTTTGTCGTATGGTTTGCCTTCTCTCTTCGTGGGATACTCCCAGTCCAAGTCCAAGCCATCAAAGTTGTATTGTCTGGAAAAGAAAATGGCGTCTGTTCATGAACACCGTTTAACAGAGGCTGATAGGGAAATAAGTGCCCTATGTTAGACCTGCATTTAAAGAATAAAGAATTGTTCTTTTATTTCTTTCTTTCTTTATCACTTACTTCAAAAACACAAGAACACTATTCACAAACGCCTCTCTAGACTCCGGTTCGGACGCCATCTTTGAGTACTTGGGCGAGCCTTCGTTCCAGCCGCCTATAGCGATGGTGACCTTCAGGTGAGGGTAGCGTTCCTTCAAGGCGACCAGGCGCTTGAACCCGGCTTTGCCAGAATCTTTCTCCAGATCTTGCCAGGGATCTGGAATTAATAAAGTTGATATCAGGCAAATTAGTTTCTAAACTATATTATAAGCTTTCTTTTGTAATTAGTTTTAGCACACCAACCTTTTGTGTATCATCCTCATGGATGACTGGCAGAAAATGCTGCTTAGCATTAAGTCCTCCGTTTGTACAATTTCGTTGTGTTTTGTGCAATAAAGAATTAAATGATATTGAAGTCTTCGTTTAGATAGTTGTGGACTTGTCTGTTAGAGGGCTAGTCACATAAAACTAGCGTTTAAAAAACGCCATAAGGGGATCAAACCAAAACTTCTAATGGAGTTCAGAAGTCAGAGATTCTCGAGCACCGCCGTTATGTCGCTTCCCTTTCGATGTTCTATATGCTACAATTCGGGAAATGCTCCCAGGAACTTCACGATCTGATCCCACCATCTCCTTTTCATCATAGGACGAGCAGACGCACGGCTCAATACTATCTTTACCTCATTAGTATACCCTCTATTCGAACTAAATGTTTCAGTTCTACCTTTATAATGCGAACTGTTAAGGAGTGGAATACCTACACTACCATCGTCTTTTCCTGAATACTATAATCTGGGTCTCTTCAAGGCTAGAGTGAATAGGTGCCTTCTAGACCTTTGTGCTTCATCGTCGGCCACATCGTCACTTATCAACAGGTGAGATCGTGGTCAAACAAAGGTCTATAAACGTAATAAATAAAATTTTACAAAAATAAAACAAACACGCTTTTATAGCTAACCGAACTAAAAAATAGAAAATAATTTTCAATTTCAAAGAGTTTATGTTACACTTGTAAAAGATCGAACAATCAATCAGAATTTATCACCTCAAAATAAAATTATAATAAAGTTTAAGTTATTAACAGAAGAATTCAATTCAGAATAAAAAAGCGTGGGGTGCTTGATAAAGTAAATGTAACAATCATTCTATTGACAGCTATCTATGAGAGGAGAGTTATGAAAAGTAGTAAAATGCAATAAAATTTTGTAGTTCTATTTATCAATTCTAGTATTATTGTTAGTTATTTCTTGACATGTGGTATTGAAATTTCACACAGTAAGGCCCTCTAACTCTAACTCTCTCTCTCTCTCTCTCTCTCTCTCTCTCTCTCTCTCTCTCTCTCTCTCTCTCTCTCTCTCTCTCTCTCTCTCTCTCTCTCTCTCTATACAACGTTTCAAATTAATCAGACTTCGGGAAATTGGTAAAAATTATGCTCAAAGATTCAGTTACATACATACATAGATACAACCCAAGCTAATAAAAACGTGTTAAAAAAAAAAGAAACTGAAGTTCTGGTTTCAGCATGGAGCTACTTACCAAGACTCTTAATAGAGTTCTTGTTCTCGTCCAGCCCAGCGAAGGAGTAGATGAGATGGGTGCACAGTGACGGGTCCAGGTCTTCAAGATTGAACTGCCCATGTTGCTTGCGGTATACTGCCCAGGTTGCGACGTAGCAGACGACTTTCTTGCCGTGCATGGGACCTGGGACAATTAAATCTTAATCAGTATCTACAAGCCAGACATTAGAGCAGTGCAGAAAAGAACAGAAGGCCCCACCTCCTCCCGTTGCAAATCCAGAACGTTCTGAAAAACTTGTCAAGTGCAAGTCGGACTCGCATGGATATGGTTCCATGCTACATTTTCTCTTTATGGTTATTTTCCGTTTCCCGTTGGAATTTTAAGTCGATTTTCATTTAGATTTTCCTATAAACTTTTATGTAGGAACAATTTTTTTTTTTTTTTTAAATATGCCCTTTGTTTTTGGAGATAAAGGGGGGAATGGTCGGTATACTTTCTGAATAAACCTGAATTAAGAAACAGTTGTGCTACCTGAAGACCGCTGCTAACGATCTAAAGGTAGCTCAACTGATCCAAATCACTACCAGACGGAAGCGTCCCTAAGATGCTGGCTGCATTGCCACGCTGAATGGCAATATTAATGCGTTGAGGCAGATAAGAGCCAGCTCTCGGGTCACGCGTCGCTTTGACGCTATTCAGATTACTAGTCTTAAGTTTATTTTTTTTATTTTGTACATACCTTCTTGTAAGTTGTATTCTAGGAAGATGGACTAAAGGCATGGAACTATGGCTAAAAACGAAACGTTAGCGATTATACCAGTCTCATTCTTTTATATGTATGTATTCATGTGTTGGAATGAGACAAGCATAAATCTATCTGTTCTTATTTGTGTTAGTCGTACCAAGCCAAATGTCAAATTACTAGTACATTCATGGTAACAATCTAGGGAGATGTATATGCATGATACCAAAATTCAGGGTACGGAACGGAAAAACGACTGTCGTGTGACAATATATTTGTTTCTCTCTAACATAGGATAGCAAGCTATCTTCTAGGATAGGAGTAAGAAGGAACACTCTATGCTATTTTTAGCACTCACTCCATTACTATTATACCTCCATGGTTGTATTATTGTTTCCGTAAATAATGGTATTTTTTTAATATCTTGTAAATATTTGTGTTCCCAGTAATGAGCCCTTTCATTTGATTTGGCACGCGAAGCAATTAACAAACTTTTATTCTTGTTGTCCCCAGTAATGAATCCCCAAAATCTGAATTAGTTTATTTACGCTACACGTCTTTACTTTGAAATACTTACTTACGTTTTTACTTTGGTCTACGCTACGACCCAAATTTAAGCTTTTATGTTCAGTAGTTTCAGTTACATAGGCTGTGACGGACGAAGAGCATGCTGGGTATCCTGATTAAGGTAAATCATAATCATAATCATAATCATTTATTCGCAAGAATGTAGATATAATAGTTGTTAATATAATGTTAAAAAATGTAAATGTTCCTTTACATTCTGCCTCATAAAGGTGTGCAAAATTAAAAACGAATGTCACTATTGTAGCTAATCTAATAAATAAAATAAAGTGTTACTTCACACCAGGACAGATTCTAAGTCTAAACAAAGCGCAAGTCCGGGCTGGTATGGAGTACTGCTGCCACGTTTGGGATGGCTCGGCCAAGCACCAGCTTGCTGCCTTGGACTCGATCGAACGTAGAGCTTTCAGGCTTATAGGCGAGCAACATATGATCCAGATTCTCGAGCACCGCCTTAAGATCGCGTGCCTTTTGATCTTCTATAGGTTACATTTCGGGGAATGCTCCCAGGAACTTCACGATCTGATCCCACCATCTCCTTTTCATCATAGGACGAGCAGACGCACAGCTCAGTACCACCCTTACCTCATTAGTATACCCTCTATTCGTAGTAAACGTTTCAGTTCTACCTTTATAATGCGAACTGCTAAGGAGTGGGTATCGTCGCGTGACACGTAAAACTGCTCCGCGTTCGTAAATTATTTTTAACGTAAAAATGTCTCATATTTCGCTTGAAAGTCTAGTACGTGAGTTGCAAAAGACAGTGTTTACTCTAGTGAATAAAATTGACTCGCTGGAATCGCGTATTAATGAGCAATCAGTGATTATATCAAAGCTTGCTCCACAAAGTGAAAAAGGTGATACCCACAAATTAACAATTCTCGCCCCGTGTAACACGATACCTGCTACGGCAGTGGATTCGCAGCGACCCGTACGCCGTGCGCACGTGAATGCATCGCTCGCTATAGCGGAGTCGTCTAATGCAGGGAAGAAACGACGCAATGGACGCGCTACCTCTACGGTAATGCCGGAAACCAATAATCGACTTGACACTGTAGTACTGGTAAATAGTAAGACGACTCGGGATAAAATGATAGCTGAAAATGAGTTAACTGAATCGAAACCTTCAACTACACCAAGAGAAACTAGCAAACCAGATGATGAGGATGCTGGATTGTGGCAAGTCGTCGGCCAGAACAATAAAAGTAGGAAGCTTCAACGGCCCGTCACTGTTGGGACAGGTAATGCCAGTAACGAGCTGCAAGCCGCAGTGAGAATTAAGTATATCCAGGCGTGGTCCTTCAAGCCGGACACTACAGCAGGACAAATACTGAAGTTCCTAAATAACATCGTTGTATCTCAGTATACTGTGGAGAAACGGACCATTCGATCGGAACTGCATGCCTCATTTGTGATCGGAATGCCAGAGTGTGTTTTCGAGAAGGTGACGACTCCGACTGCCTGGCCTCCCCGGGTGCATTTCTCGGACTGGTTTCCCGCTCGTCCCCGCCTGCAGCGGGGTGGCGAGCGCACCGACTCCAGCACGTAACTCCCCCGGGAACGGGAGGAACGCGGCTCGACACGACTCGACGACGGTTGACAATAAAGCACCGGATCAACGTAAATCTTGTACGCCTATAGTAATTTGCCATCAAAACATAGATTCGCTCGATAAGAAGACGCAGCGACTGGAGGTGCTTCTGCGGGACGAGTTGGAATGTGATGTCTTGGCATTAACTGAACATCACTTGAGGGAACCCAACTTAAAATGTATAAGTTTAGATGGATACACTCTAGTATCTAGTTATTGTAGGACTACTATTACACGCGGTGGTTCCTGTTTATATGTAGAGAACGGTTTAAAAGCCATTGAACGTTTAGAATTTACTGAAATGTCAACAGAGAGGTACTGTGAAGTATCTGCTGTTGAATTAATTGACTTTAATATTTTAATTGTTTGCATTTATAGAACCCCGTTAGTTAGTTCTCTTGACTTTTTGACACATTTGGAGCCCCTTCTCGAGCGAGCCTGTGAGAGTGGTAAGCACATTTTATTTGTTGGAGATTTTAATATTGACTGTTCGGTTGACCTATGCTCCGTTACGAAAAGGTTAAATGATTTATTAGCTTTGCATAATATGTGTAACGAAGTTAACTTTCCAACACGCGTGTGTAGCATCTCGTCTACGTGCATAGACCACGTATATAGCAACATGCCGCGCGGGTCGGTGGTGACGTCACCAATCGCGAGCCGGTGCAGCGATCACTACGCCGTGAGAGCCGCGCTCGTCTGCGAACGCGTAGAGCGTCCGCCGCGTACTCGACTCGCCAGACAGTATTCGCATTCCAATCGTATGGCGTTCTCAGCGGCAATGATAAGCGTAGACTGGGACGAAATACTTAACGTACGTAAAAAGTCTGTGGAGGATTTGGCAAAATCTATAAATAATATTATTGCAAATAAATTCAAAATTTGTTTCCCATTCAAACGGAAAAATATTAAAAAGCAATCATGGGTCACAGAGGATCTGTTAGATTTGAAAAACCTTCTTTTTGAAACTATTAAATTACAGGAAAAATACCCAGATACGGAATTAAAGTCTTATATCGAAACTTTTGCGATACAATACGACCGTGCCGTCAAAGCTCAGAAAGTCCGACACTATGAGAGTTTCATTTGTAATAGCTCTAATTCACACAAAGCCATATGGCGTGTCGTAAATACTGAAAGAGGTGCTAACACCCGCACTTCTGCAAGTTTTACAGATGTTGCTAAAGACTCCACAGGCAAGAGGTTCGAATCTCGGAAGGCGGCCGCCGATGCAATGAACGCTAGGTTCGTTGGCGCGGGCGCTGCGTGCGGCGCGCGGCCGCGCGCTCAGCTTTCGCGGGTGAGTGCGGCCATGGCGGCCGCGCGCCCTCAGGCAGACCGCTCCTTAAGACTTGCCAGATTTACTGCGTCCGAAGTGTTCCGCATTATAACATCGCGTATCCCTCGTAAGCCTACTAGAGATATCTACGATATCTCTATGGAGCTTCTTTCTTCTGCTGCAGCACCGCTAGCCTCGTGTCTGGCAGCCTTATTCAACCGCTGCATTGGAGCCGGAACCTATCCGGACACCCTTAAAGTCAGTAAGATTGCGCCTCTTTTTAAGGGTAAAGGAAAGCGTGAGGATATTGACGGCTACAGACCTGTGTCGATAATACCCGCTATAGCGAAGGTCCTCGAGAACGGGATAAGCGCCCGTCTCACCGAGTACCTGGAGATGACGGGTGCGATGTCTGAGCGCCAATACGCGTACCGCTCCGGCCGCTCAACCACCTCGCTCACTCGTGAGGTTATTCGTCGTGTGCTTGAGGCTCGTGAACGGAAACTGCAAGTTGCAATCCTGTGCTGCGACCTGTCGAAAGCATTCGACGTCGCAGATCACGGCGTTCTCTCTTCCAAGCTTCAGCACTACGGCATATGTGGTCAGGCGCACTCGCTCTTGACGGACCTTCTGCGAGACCGCTATCAGATGGTGGTAAGCGACGGAGGTGAGACTAGGTCTGATCCCCTAGGAACCGTGATGGGCGTGGCTCAGGGGTCTTCAGTCTCCAATATTATCTTCTCGCTACTACTGAACGACCTGCCCGAGCACGTGACTGCAGGTGAAGTGTTTATGTACGCAGATGACGTAGCTGCAGTTGTCTGCGCCCCGTCTCTCGATCAGCTTGAGCAGCGGTTGAATGAAGTCACCTGCCAGGTGGCTCAGTGGTTTGAGTGGAACGGACTTGTCCTTAACCTCAAGAAAACGCATTTCATTCATTTTTCCATCTCTGGTCATCAAGTTAGGAGCCTATCTGTATCGATTGGTGTGACGCCCATAGAGCAAGTCCGATCGACCGCCTTCCTGGGATTTCATATCGACAGAGGCCTAACCTGGAGTACACATGTAGACAAACTCTGTGCAAAATTGGGCAGCGCATGTTACGCTCTGTATAGACTATCTCGCGTGGTCTCAGCTGATGTGGTCCGTACCTGCTACTTCGCTACTGTACATTCGCTCCTCCAGTACGGAGCTGAGTTGTGGGGGCGCGCTGCCGACAGGGAACGTGCTGTCCGCATGCAGAAACGTGCTGTGAGGGCGATCGCAAGAGTGGCGCGGGAGACATCGGCAAGGCCATACTTCATATCACTGAAGATACTTACTTTGCCCTCAATCGTGATCTTTCAGGTTGCAATGTACGTGAGGCAAAATATAGGGACATTTAAAACTCGCGGAGACGGGCACGCTCAGAGCTACAACACTCGTGGTGCCGGCAAGCTCGCGGGAGTAACGCACAGACTTACTAGATCAGACAGACTCACGCACATCTTGGGCCCTGCTGTGTATAATCGCCTGCCGGAGCATGTATTACAATCATCTAGCCTTATATCATTCAAAACTACATTAAAATTATGGCTCGTCGAGAAGGCGTTCTATAATGTCGAAGATTTTGTGTGTAAAATTAAATAATTTAAAATAAGATTTGATTGAATAAAATCTTACGTAATTGCTACTTAGTATAACTATTTAGTTTTAACATGACATCTGCAATGAATTATAATTAATAAGTTTATGTTTACAATTTGAATTTTTATTGTTTAGAATGTTTTTTATCATAATTTTTCGTAAGAAATTTTATTTAATTTATTTGTTTTAAAATTATCTGACCTGTAAATTAGTATTTACTAATAAATTGATTATTCCTTGATTATATCCTTGAAATATTTCATTTCATATTTCATATTTCATATTTCATATTTCATATTTCATTATTCCTTGATTATTCCTTGATTATTCCTTGTGGAATACACTACCGTCGTCTGTCTTTCCTGAAAACTATAATCTGAGTCTCTTCAAGGCTAGAGTGAATAGGTGCCTTCTAGACCTTTGTGCTCCATCTTCGGCCACATCGTCACTTACCAACAGGTGAGACCGTGGTCAAACAAAGGCCTATCAATATAGGTAATGTTTCCGTTGGTACCTTTTGAGGTACTGAACTCTAAAAATGGTACCGCGAGACTGTATGTACCTACTATGTTCATGAAATGTCGTGAAACGCATATACCTGCTGCTTTTCGTCGGGGATAAAAAGATGAAGTAACCTATTTATAAAAAGTGAAAACGTTTTGTGCCTTCTCCGAGCCCAAATGTCCATAGCCGTAAATAAACAGTTAAAAATCGTGACAGTCTCCACGCTACATGACATTTATAATAGCTGAGACATTCTGTTTTGTTCTGTTTAATGGAAGTTGTTTTAAATAACTGTGTATATAATCCACACGACCCTGAACTGTATTCTAGAATTAATGAGTTTTACTATACGGTTAGGGGTAGTTAATGAATTAGAGCTTCCGGTTTCTATGGGTAAATAGCTTTGGGGTCACATATTTGACGTACATTTTGTCTCTCAAGACTAGGCCAACACCAGGCAAAAATTTTCATACAAAAAAAACGCCTCGCGTACTCGAAAAAGCTAATTTGAAGCTTTATTGAATATCTCGTAAAATACAAATAACTTTACAAAACCCCTTCAGTAAACGCTCGGCTTTGTTGTATTGATTGTATTTATCTAAATTTATACCCAATGCACCAATTTAATAAACAATCGAACCTAGGCAACAACAAATTAATTATGTAAAAATTAAAAAAAAAAACCCTAACGCAATGAAACGGCTCAACTGTACCGACAAAAACAAATTTCAAACAAAACAAAAAAAAAAGAAATCGGTTTATACGTTCGGGAGCTACGATGGGACAGACAGACACACACACACACAGACATGTCAAACTTATAACACCCCTTCGTTTTTCGTCGGGGGTTAAAAAATAGACATTACTTTGTTTATTTTTTTGTCGAGAAAATATTGTCCTATCGTGTTTCTTACAGTGATCCCTCGGAATTATAATGTAGTTATCCATGCATATTTATAATTTGAATATTGTACTTGATTTCATTGTTTTCTACCTACTGTGGATCGATATAGCCAAGTGTGTTGTATAGTTCCTACGGTGAATAAATGAGTAGGTAAATATGGGTGGGGACTTTACACGCCTTTTTCGAAAAGAGACGTTGGCTACTTTTATTTAATTAAATTTCCTAGTGTTTTTTGGAGTTATTTCGTTTAATTTTGGTGGCATTTTAACCAATGTAGCTCGTCTATAGAGCACAAGTGTAGTGAAATAAAATGGAAGAGTATTGCGTGACTTTTCAAATTGGTAAAAAATATCTAACAAAGTTTTTGTAAAACGGCCTCCGTTTCTTGACTGTGAAATTGACGACTTGGAAGTATTGTAACGTTGCAAATTATATTGAATTATACAATAATACATTATACTTGAAAAGGGCATATGCACAAGCCGTGCGACGCATATTATAAAGAAAAAAAAGAAAAAAAACCAGCCAGGTGCGAGTCAGACTCGCGCACGAAGGGTTCCGTACCATAATCTATAAAAACGGCAAAAAAACACGTTTGTTATATGGGATCCCCATAAATATTTATTTTATTATGTTTTTAGTATTTGTTGTTATAGCGGCAACAGAAATAAATCTGTGAAAATTTAAACTATCTGACTATCACGGTTATTAAAAAAATGTTTTTTTAGACAACCCACTCAAGATATATTTTCTAATATATTCAATTTGATATAAAATACTTTTCATCCATTAAACAGATGGGTGAAGGTCGTTTCTAGTGCGGATCTTAGACTAGACGGACAGCCGAGCCTTAGGAATAGGGTCCCGTTTTACCCTTTGGGTACGGAACCCTAAAATGGGTGGTTTTGAACATTTTTTTTTTATATAAAAAAATTGCCAAACTAGCATACGGCCCACCTGATGTGAAGTGGTCACCGTCGCTTATAGACACCGGCAACACCCAGGGTATTGGCGATGCGCTGCCTACCCTGAAGGAATTTATGATCATTTTTCTTGAAGCGACACAATATGTCGTAACCAAGTGGGAAAACCTCAGAAGGAAGCTCATTCCATAGTTTGTAGGTATGGGGAAGAAATGATCTCGAGAAACGAGTCGTTCGAGAAACCCAGGGCTCTATGATGTGCGGATGAGCCTTGTCACGGTGCCGGGAAGAGCGATGGTAAAATCTCGATGCCGGGATAAGATTGAAAAGCTCGTCGGAACATTCCCCGTTGTAGAGGCGGTAGAACACGCAAAGAGATCCGATGGCTCTGCGTTGGCTAAGCGGTTCTAGAGTATCAGAGAGCTTTGGGTCGCCGATTATTCTAATGGCTCTTCTCTGTAGGGAATCAAAACGAAGCAGCTGGTACTTGGGTGCCCCATGCCAAAGATGGGAACAGTATTCTACGTGCGGCCTAACTTGTGCTTTGTAAAGCAATAGCCGTTGATTCGGCGTAAAATACTGTTTAGCACGGTTTAGCACTCCAAGCTTTTTGGAAGTCAGTGCAGCTTTTGCTTCGAGATGACTCCCATATTGGACCTCATTAGATATCTCGACCCCAAGAATCCCAATACTTGCCGAGATGGATAAGGGAATGTCTTGGAATCGCGGCGACACATCGAACGGGGCCTTCTTAGACGAGAACGCACAAACCTGAGTCTTCGTAGGGTTTAAGGTGTTTTTTTTTTTTGTGACTCTAGTACCAACTTGTGAATCGAGCGGCTTTCTTTCCTCAATGTAAACTAGGTAAGCAATTAGTTAGTTCCAAGAAATAGGGAAAATATTTCTTTAATGGTCAAATAATGAATTAGCAATTAGGTTATCTGTCCGAATGTTTAGGTAAATTATTTTTCATCTATTCGAAAAACGAAAATTGGCTATAGAGCTTAGCGGGAGCAAAATTCAACTTTGCTCCCTAGAGAGTTTGAGGTTTCTATCTTCTGATTGGTTAAATTAGTGCTTCTGATAGATTAGCGAAGTTAGATATAGAAATAATGTAAAAAAAACAGTAACCGACATTCAATTCTCTATAGTGATAAACTCATTTTTGGGGTTCCGTACACAAAGGGTAAAACGGGACCCTATTACTAAGGCTCAACTTAGTCTGTCCGTCTGTCTGTCTGTCTGTCGGTCCGCCTGTCACCAGGCTGTATCTCATAGAGACAATTGTATTTTCACAGATGATGTATTTCTGTTGCCGCTATAACAACAAATACGTGCAAATACTAAGAAACAGAATAAAATTAATATTTAAGGGGGCTCCCAATCAACAAACGTGTTTTTTTTTGCCGTTTTTGATAATGGTATGGAACCCATAAAAAATTTATCAAAGATACCACGTTTTTAAAATTGAAATACCATTTTAAACTTACTTCACTCGTTTTAATGTTTGAAACATTTGGTAACCTATTAATTATTATTTGAGTTAGTGAAGTCCTCAACGAAATCTATAAAAGGCATTTTTAACCCCCGACGCAAAAACGACAGGGTGTTATAAGTATGACGTGTCTGTGTGTGTGTTTGTGTGTGTGTCTGTCTGTGGCATTGTAGGTCCCGAACGGATGAACCAATTTTTTTTTTTTTTTGAAAGGTGAATTTGTCGGGAGTGTTCTTAGCTAAGTTTGATCAAAATCGGTTCAGCCGTTTCATTGCGTTGAGGGTTTTTAAATTTTTACAAAATTAATTACTTGTTTATTATTTTTTTATACACAAAAACACGGTATCAGGAAGGCATTTCTCGGATTGTAGAGATTATCTCTAAATTAGAGATAATGTCGAAGCATGAATGTCTACAACAAATGTCACGAAAATGTCACAATAACCATCAAATCGTATTCGTTTTGAATGATTTTGGTCGACTTATGTCTATTTGTGACATCACGAGAATAGCAAATTAAGATTTTATTCTACATTCGCCATCTTTTTTCGACATATGTCGAATTCGACTTAATCTCTAAAGCACGAGAATTGCCCTCCTGAGCGTGCGCTCGCCTTCTTCACCTCATACAAATATGTTCGTAGAAACTGGTTGAACCTTCATTTTGCAATCTTGCGACTTCTGATTGCGAAGTATTTATATTTATGCACCAAGCATATTAAATTGACATCAGGTGCGTCATATATATACAGAGTGTCCCAAGATAATGCGACATGAAGGGAAAGTACCGTAGGATATTTTGCAAAAAGGAGACTTTATTTTAATTTATTTTAGTAATACTGCTGCTTAGTAATACAGTAATATTTCATACAAAGATTTTCAAAAAATTAATTTCGTGGTCTGGGAATCGAACCGAACATTTAATGGAATCGAACATTTTACGTTATTCTTTTGTTATAAGATACTGAGGAATTATTATTTTTAACCATTATTTCGATTGGCATCATAAAAATAACGGGATGTTTTTTTTTCGAATTTTTCGTCGGTTTGATTCTCGGTCGAAGAAAGAAATTTTTAGAAAAACTTTGTATGCAGTATTACTAAGTTTTATAAAATAAATAATGTCTCCTTTCAGCAAAATATCCTATCTACATTATTTAAGGTACTTTCCCTTCCTGTTCTTCCACTCTGGCCAACTAAACTGACCAACTGAAACGGATCAACTATTTTTCTTTCTCAACGATACAACTTTTTGGTTGGTCTGATAGGAATATTTTTTTAATTCTTCATGTCGCATTGTCTTGGGACGCTCTGTACATAGGGACGCTTCCGTCTGGTAGTGATTTGGATCAGTTGAGCTACCTTTAGATCGTTAGCAGCGGACTTCAGGTAGCACAACTGTTTCATATGTTTTTTTTTAAATATTGTATATACCTACTTGTATTAGTTATATTATTATTTCTGTATATAAATGTATGAATAATAGTGATGTTCATTTTATAAATGGACCTAAATGTTGTTTCAAGGTTACGTTGTAGGTTAACAACTTTACGGATTCAGATAAAATCACAGAATATATAGTAGTAGGTACAATAAATACAATATTTTAAAACTAATATTTATACACTAGCTGTTGCCAGAGACTTCGTTCGCGTGTTTAGATAATACGGCCACAGTTTAATCTCTTAGAAATCCCGCAATAAAAAGTGTCCATTTTTTACGTTGGATAATAAGCTACCGAAGAATGATCTTTTTTCTTTGTTTGCCTGTACAAAGAGTAGGTAGGTACTAAGATTGAAGGTTGTAGGTACAAGAAGGAAATATCTGGAGGCCCCACTGTGTCCTTCATTGCAATCGCATTAGGGGAACCCACCCAACCAGACCTCTGATTCACGAATCAGAATCCGTTCATAGAATTCACGTCACTAAGTAGAAGGGTTCCCTGTTTAAACAAATTGAGGCACGAGCATTAAGACTACATAAAAAAAATGTGCGGAAGCACAGTGCTTCCGCACATTTTTTTTGAGGAACGGAACCCTTAAGAGTTAATAAAAACGGCCAAGTGCGAGTCAGACTCGCGCACCGAGGGTTCCGTATAAACCTGTACGTAGAAAAGTCAAAGTTATGGTATTTTTATTGGTAAATGAAATCATCATGAGGAAAGAGGTTTTAAATTATTAAAAATATTTTTACTATATCATGTAACTAAAAATTAATGCTTTTCGCACGTTGCTTGAAGACGTTGCTTCGTACTAAAGGACTCCAAGGGCTCCAAGGGACAGTAGATCTGAGTATTTGATATGAATTTCAGCTTGATACCTCCACGCGTTCCTGAGAAAAAAGGTCTTGACAGACAGACGGACAACTAAGTGATCCTATAATGGTTCTGTTTTACCTTTTCAGGTACGGAACCCTAAATAGTATAAAGTTATTGACTGGTTGCTAAACAGAATTGCTAAGTAAAGCATATAATTACGAACACGAGACGTTAGCTAAGTGACATATTGAATTCGCGTACTTTCTCCTTACATTGCAAATAACAATGTGTACCTATTACGTAGGTACACAAACTGCAAGCTATACTTATTCATATAAAAACGCCTTTCACTCACCTCCCAAGGTCTGTCCGTCCAAAACTGATGCCATTGAAAAAACAACAAAATATAACAAATAACTTTGGAACAACATCTTGAATTAGCCTCACTAAAGTTTTATTTAAAAAATTAAATGCACCGGCCTATAAGTCTACACAGAAAAGTTTCGTTTAAATTTTAAAAATGGAATACGTATCGCACAGCGCGGTCATTCTCCCCGACTGACTACCTGACAAAGTTTCACCAATAGCTATTTTGCTAAACTCTTACAAATGTAGTCTCTATTCCAACGACGCGTGAATTCATATTCCTTTAATTGTTTTTGTAGTCATCATAAAAATGTCTGGTAAGCTGCGTTTGATTTTGAAGCGTATTGTTAATAGTGTAAAGTCTAGATTCAAATGTGCTTTGAACAAAGAACTAGTTTCAGGTCTAAAAGCACATCCAGTTTTTAACGAGTTTATGGATATTTTGCAATCTTTTGTCATTTTAAATTTTTCTTTACTTATTTAATATCCTATTATGAGGTATCAATTAAAAGGTATCATTACGATTCAATAACTTTACAAAAGAAAATTTACTTATTTTGTGTGATCGAAGCTTATTTTCATAATATTGTAAGTTTTATTCGGTGCCTAAGAATATAACAAAACATCCAACCTTCGACCAAAGTACTTTGGTATTTTTATTATTATTTATTTTGAGTAAGTAGCTATGTTTAAATATTAAACTTAAATTCAATTTTTATACTTAATATATTAGAATTTAAATTTAAATTTGTGAAACTTTGAAATTTTATTAATATGTCTATGTGACTTGCCTAGTGTGACACGGAGGCCGCAATGCTCTAAGAGTGTGACAAACTATGTTATAAGGTGAAATAAATGAAATGAAGCACCCAACAGTCACATACATACTCCTGATCCCACACTAGGATCCCCTGTGTCGTGTGTATAAGTGTACCACAACACAGACACGGAACTAATATTCGCAGACTAATGCGAAAGTTTGTGTGTGTGTTTGTTACTTCTTCACGCTGAAACGGCTGGACGGATTTGCATGAAATTTGGAATAGAGATAACTGGACTCCCGGAATAACACATAAGCACATTTTTATCCCGATATTCCCACGGGATCGAGATTTACGTGGGTGAAACCGCGGGGCGCTGCTGGTAGATAGATAAGTATTCCCCTACATCTATAATCATAGTTTTTAGGGTTCCGTACCCAGAGGGTAAAACGGGACCCTATTACTAAGGCTCGACTGTCCGTTTGTCTGTCCTTCTGTCTGACTGTCTGTCTATATGTCCGTCTGTCACCAGGCTGTATCTCATGAACCGTGATAGTTAGACAGTTGAAATTTTCAGAGATGATGTATTTCTGTTGCCGCTATAACAACAAATACTAAAAAACTGAATAAAATAAATATTTAAGGGGGCTCCCATACAAAAAACGTGAACGTGATTTCTTCAAATGTAGGTTAAGCGATGCTCTGCGAGGTCAGTTTTTGGATGGATGACCACTTTTGATGCGTGCAATTTATTTTTGTATTTTTTGACAAACCTGATTTTTTTGCCGTTTTTGTAGTTAATGGTACGGAACCCTTCGTCCGTAGTCCGACTCGCACTTGGCCGGTTTTTTGCTCATATCGTGACTGGTCCCAGTTGCATGATGAAAACAAATAAGGTCCCATTTTCTCGTGGTCCCATTCGCCTGAACACCCGCGTGATGATGCTATTTGTAGTGTAAGGTCCCATTCGCCTGAACACCCGCGTGATGATGCTATTTGTAGTGTATCGTCCCATTCGCCTGTACACCCGCGTGATGATGCTATTTGTAGTGTATCGTCCCATTCGCCTGTACACCCGCGTGATGATGCTATTTGTAGTGTATGATCCCATTCGCCTGTACACCCGCGTGATGATGCTATTTGTAGTGTATCGTCCCATTCGCCTGAACACCCGCGTGATGATGCTATTTGTAGTGTATCGTCCCATTCGCCTGAACACCCGCGTGATGATGCTATTTGTAGTGTATGGTCCCATTTGCCTGTACACCCGCGTGATGATGCTATTTGTAGTGTATCGTCCCATTCGCCTGTACACCCGCGTGATGATGCTATTTGTAGTGTATGGTCCCATTCGCCTGTACACCCGCGTGATGATGCTATTTGTAGTATATGGTCCCATTCGCCTGAACACCCGCGTGATGATGCTATTTGTAGTGTATGGTCCCATTCGCCTGTACACCCGCGCGATGATGCTTTTTGTAGTGTATGGTCCCATTGGCCTGTACACCCGCGTGATGATGCTATTTGTAGTGTAAGGTCCCATTCGCCTGTACACCCAAGTGATGATGCTTTTTGTAGTGTATCGTCCCATTCGCCTGTACACCCGCGTGATGATGCTATTTGTAGTGTATGGTCCCATTCGCCTGTATACCCGCGTGATGATGCTATTGGTAGTGTAAGGTCCCATTCGCCTGTACACCCGCTTGATGATGCTATTTGTAGTGTAAGGTCCCATTCGCCTGTACACCCGCGTGATGATGCTATTTGTAGTGTAAGGTCCCATTCGCCTGTACACCCGCGTGATGATGCTATTTGTAGTGTATGGTCCCATTCGCCTGTACACCCGCGTGATGATGCTATTTGTAGTGTATGGTCCCATTCGCCTGTACACCCGCGTGATGATGCTATTTGTAGTGTATGGTCCCATTCGCCTGTACACCCGCGTGATGATGCTATTTGTAGTGTATGGTCCCATTCGCCTGAACACCCGCGTGATGATGCTATTTGTAGTGTATGGTCCCATTCGCCTGTACACCCGCGTGATGATGCTATTTGTAGTGTATGGTCCCATTCGCCTGTACACCCGCGTGATGATGCTATTTGTAGTGTAAGGTCCCATTCGCCTGTACACCCGCTTGATGATGCTATTTGTAGTGTAAGGTCCCATTCGCCTGTACACCCGCGTGATGATGCTATTTGTAGTGTAAGGTCCCATTCGCCTGTACACCCGCGTGATGATGCTATTTGTAGTGTATGGTCCCATTCGCCTGTACACCCACGTGATGATGCTATTTGTAGTGTATGGTTCCATTCGCCTGTACACCCGCGTGATGATGCTATTTGTAGTGTATGGTCCCATTCGCCTGTACACCCGCGTGATGATGCTATTTGTAGTGTAAGGTCCCATTCGCCTGAACATCCGCGTGATGATGCTATTTGTAGTGTATGATCCCATTCGCCTGTACACCCGCGTGATGATGCTATTTGTAGTGTATGATCCCATTCGCCTGAACACCCGCGTGATGATGCTATTTGTAGTGTATGGTCCCATTCGCCTGTACACCCGCGTGATGATGCTATTTGTAGTGTATGATCCCATTCGCCTGAACATCCGCGTGATGATGCTATTTGTAGTGTATGATCCCATTCGCCTGAACACCCGCGTGATGATGCTATTTGTAGTGTATGGTCCCATTCGCCTGTACACCCGCGTGATGATGCTATTTGTAGTGTAAGGTCCCATTCGCCTGTACACCCGCGTGATGATGCTATTTGTAGTGTATGATCCCATTCGCCTGTACACCCGCGTGATGATGCTATTTGTAGTGTATGATCCCATTCGCCTGGACCAGGGATAGATGGATAGTGCATATATATTATATATATAGTGCATAGATATATAGTGCATAGATAGTACATAGATGTTGCATTAAAACACTTTATTGCACAACACAGAAAATAAGCTAATTACAAAATAATATTAAACTAAACACGGTAGTACAATGGGCGGTCTTATCGCTATAAGCGATCTCTGCCAGACAACCTAGCCAGTGATACTTATATGGTAGTTACGATGCTACACTATTGAATGTCAGCATATAGGTTCTTTTGTAGGTAATCTATGTTGGACGAAACTAAATATGTTTTTTGTGATAAATATTTTTTTCAATACAAGCTTTTATAAAATTAGTGATTGTAACCGTGTGCTGATCAAAATGAGCCTAAACACGGCCAGTCTACTATTATCCCTCGAGGAGTTCCGTTGTCCACCTTCCGTCTCCATCATCAGATCAGCTCACTGTCACCATCACATTGTATTGTCGTCGGAACTTGACAGGTATGCTAAATTTCATCTCAATCGGTTGAAGATAACTGCTTTGAAATTCAGTTGCAAGATTCCAACCGGACATACATTGCAAGTTAAATAGAAGCTTTTAATAAATAATATTTAAAAAAAAAAAAAAACACGCTTTTATAGCTAACCGAACTACAAAATAGAAAAATAATTTTCAATTTCAAAGAGTTTATATTACAGTAGTAGAAGATCGAACAATCAGTTTTTTTTTTTTAGAAAGCGTGCTGTGCTTGATATAGTAAATGTAACAATCATTCTGTTGGCAACTATCTATGAGAGGAGAGTTATGAAAAGTAGTAAAATGCACCCCAAGCTTTATTATAAGCTGGGGATTATTTATTTTTAATTTTTTACTTCGATTTATCTATCTCTCTCTCTCTCTCTCTAAGTCTAACTCTCCCTCCCTCTCTCTCTCTCTCTCTCTCTCTCTCTCTCTCTCTCTCTCTCTCTCTATGCAAAGTTTCAAATTAATCAGACTTCTGGAAATTGGTGAAAATTATGCTCAAAGATTCAGTTACATACATACATACATACATACATAGATACAACCCAAGCTAATAAAAGCGTGTTAAAAATAGGGGGTGCTGAGCCAACCCGAGCGAAGCTAAGGGGAAACTCAGGGTAATACATAGATATATTAAGTGTGAGTACCGTGCTGTGTCCGGCCCAAGAATAGACCCCTCCATCTCCTCCCGTGGATGTCGTAAAAGCCGACTAAGGGATTACCCGGACTTGTTTGCAAGATTGGTTGGTATAAGATTTGTCCTGGCTGCTTGTTATTACTGGAAAAAAGCGTTAGCAGAGTCAGTCGTGGGAAGTTTTGGCAGCGATAAGCTCACCACTTGTCAAGTCTATTTCCCACGATAGTGCAACCCACTGTGAAGAGGCCCATTTGAGGCTCTGCCTACCCTTTCGGGGAAAAGGGCGTGTGTCTATGTATGTAGATACGTTATTTCAACTATGCATTATGCATTTAAGTAATGTAATGACTAAATATTAGGTACTCAGTTAATCCTTGTCACCAAAAAAATAGGGAACTCCATAAAAAGAACAAAGTATAATTTTATATATTTATTTTACACAAAATGCATCATAAAAAAATTAATTTAGTAAAAAAGAGATCGAATTGAAATATTTCAGTGAACAAGACATGGCAAGTAAAAGCATTTACAGCACAGGCTACCTAAAAACTAAATAAATGCGCGTTCTGTGTTCTCATAACACAATAAATAAATTGTTTTACAATCAGTGTAGGTACCTACAGTAAAACTAGCAACTACAATCGGTCGAGAAACATTGGGCAGCTAAAGGAACCTCCAAGTTGTGTTGAACTGGACGTTGGCGCAACTAAAAATGTAACTAATTGGGTAAATATTTTTTCACACAACCTGCTCGACAATGTCCAAAGTAAAGCATATTACCTCTTAGGAAGGTAAAGTTGTACAAAACTCCCTTGGGTTTGTTCGAAAATCAAACTGGCTATAATAAAGCAGAACTAAAAAAAAAGGTGCGTTTACAAAGAATGGTGGAGTTTCTTTTAATGGGCTGTTTTTATCCTGACTGTTCAGTGAGCCGATAGAGATTTCGTCTCCAACTGTTCAGTCAGCCGATAGAGATTTCGTCCCTAACTGTTCAGTCAGCCGATAGAGATTTCGTCTCTAACTGTTCAGTCAGCCGATAGAGATTTCATCTCTAACTGTTCAGTCGGCCGATAGAGATTTCGTCCCTAACTGTTCAGTCAGCCGATAGAGATTTCGTCTCTAACTGTTCATTCAGCCGATAGAGATTTAGTCTCTTACTGTTCAGTCAGCCGATAGAGATTTCGTCCCTAACTGTGCAGTCAGCCGAAATGAGAAATGTTTTTACAAAACTCTTGAAACGCGCCTGTAACACAACTCAAAGGTTCCTCCACCACATATTGCCTAAGCTTCAATATAGTTGATGCTGGGCGCCATGACCCCCCGGATCCAGTTGGCGGTGACCTGCACGTTATGGTAGATCCCCGGCTGGTGGTCCACTCCGCAGCCGAACCCGGCCGAAGTGATCCCCACGAGGTAGTACCGCCCACTGTCCAGCACTATCAGGGGACCCCCTGAATCACCTGGAAGACACGACAACTATATGTGCCTAGTGCCTGCTAGTGACTTTTCCTGAAGTCAAATATAAGCTATACGTTAATGCAGTTCATTATCTATCTCCGTGCCAAATTTCATCGAAAACAGTGTAGCCGTTTCGGCGCGATTGAGTAAAGAATAAGCTTTTTGTGTTTTTATTTTTTTAATACAAGCTTTTATAAAATTAGTGATCGTGATTCGTGTGCTGATCAAAATGAGCCTAAAAACGGCCAGTCTACTATTATCCATCGAGGAGTTCCGTTGTCTACCTTCCGTCTCCATCACCAGATCAGCTCGTTGTCACCATAATATTTAATTGTCATCGAAACTTGACAGGTATGCAAAATTTCATCTCAATCGGTTGAGGATAACTGCTTTAAAATTCAGTTGCAAGATTCCACACGGACATACATACATATACATTTTAAAATAAATAAAATCTTGTAATTATATGAGCCTAGTGTTTGCCAGCGAGTATTTAGCTACTTCGGTCACATCGCTCGGAGGCAACCAGAGAACCTAGACAAACTGGAGGTGGTTGGGAAGATAGAGGGGAAAAGACCTCAAGGTCGATCACCAAGCCACCGGTCTGACCAGGTCAAGGCAGAGGTTACCGCTTAACATCAGGTGGGCCCTCAGCTTGTTCCATCATTAACGTAGTTAAAAAACGTTGTGTGAACTGTCCAGCATTATTTAATTATTTATTTGACATAATGATATTCACGCCTTAACTACTATGTTACCTAAACAAGCATCTTGGTGTCCGTCAGAATGTCCCGCGCAGATCATTTCTGAATGTATTTCTACTGAGATCTGCTTACTACGATGCCAGGTTATACACTGCTCTTTGCCTGTAACAAGAGATACTGTTAAATTTAATGGTTTCTTCTGTTCCATAGTGATCAGCCTGAAATCGTCATGTTTTGCCTGTGTGCGTGTCAGCGGCGTCAGTCTTGCCCCAGCCGGCGATGGCAGCGGCTCTGCCCCTGAGCTCCATCTCAGACTCTACTTACTTAGAATAGGTACAGTTGCAGAGCGCAGCATGTTAGTGCCTGTGTGCGTGTCGGTGGCGTCAGTCTTGCCCCAGCCGGCGATGACGGCGGCTCTGCCCCTGAGCTCCATCTCAGTTTCGGGCAGGCATATCGCGCGGATGTGGCGCGTGAAGGTGATTGGTCGAGACAGCTTGAGGAGTGCGATGTCGAACCGGTCCGGTTGGGTCATCCGGAATTGGAAGCGGGGGTGAAGGATTTTTTTGATTATTCTGCAAAATAATGATTTTGTGATTATAGCCCGGACTTGTTTATAAGATTAGTTGGTATAAGATTTGTCCTGGTTGCTAGCTTATTATAGAATGTGTTATTACTGGAAGAAAGCGTTAGCAGAGTCAGTCGCGGGAAGCAATTCGGCGATGAGCTCACCACTCTTCAAGTTCAAATCACACTTCCCACGATAGTGCAACCCACATTGAAACGAGGTCCAGTTGAGGCTCTGCCTACCCTTTCGGGGAAAAAGGTGTGTGTCTATGTATGTATGTACATGGAATGGACGTTTGGGATGATGACAATTTTTTTACTATTACTACCACGTAGTCATTGGTTATTTCTTGGTAACTCTGCGTGCGGCCAGTGCGCCTGAAACAGGCCTAGTGACCCGCACATTATTTAGTTTCCTACCCAGTAGGTTAGGTTTAAGCAACATTTAACGTATGTCGAGCAGCGAATGATTACATACTTAGAATATGATCAGCTAGTTTATGTTTAAATACGCTAAATCACCTCACACTTTTTATATTTGAGGGTAGTCTATTAAAAAGCTGTGCCCTTTCGCATACTATAGTTTTTTTCCCATAATTAGTTCGAATCTTGGGGAGTACTAAAGTAACTTTGGTCGAAGGGGAGTACAATAAAACTGGCTTGGCGAGTGCTCCGTTTTGTGATTTGCTCGTAAAGGCTAGGTTAGTATGGAATGATTTGTTCAGAATTTTAATGTAAGATTAACTAATTGTGCATATACTCGAAAAGTGAACAAAATTCTGTTCACCAAGAAACGCCAGCAGAATTTGAAGCCAGAAATTTGCTGTTCAGGATTCAACGAAGGCTCTGTTTACGATAAATATTACTATACATAACTCATCTATTTACTATACACGACTGACTCAGCCAACGTTTTATACCACTAATAACACACTCCATATTTAGCTAGCAGCCAGGACAAATCTTATATCAACGAATCTTACAAACAAGTCCGGATAAAACTGTAGAACAGTTTTTCAAGATCATTCATCATGATGTCATCATCATCATCATCATCATCATTCATCATGATGTCATCATCATCATCATTCATCATGATTCCCTAAAACGAAGGCTAAAAGCAATATTTACCCAACTTTTCTCGCAGTGTGGCTTCCGACACTGGTGTCAAGGGCCCCGAGCCAGACCGAGATGTCCCGGATATGTGCCCGGGAGACGCAATGTGCCGCTGTAGCCACGTACCACCGGGATACTGCAACAGTTCATCATCAGACATTGATACATTATGTTTACTTGGCATTAGCTTTCAAGGTTCATACGCCTGTAAAAGCAGGTTTTGGTAGATCAACCTAGATTTAGCGTATATAGTGTGTGCTGCCTTATGAACTTTTGCTGATTCTCTCTATCATCTTACTTTTGACTGCCTACCTAAGTAAGGCTTTTAAGTTGGTTTTCCTTTTTCCTTGAATCAGCTTCCACTTGTTCTCGAGGCACCACACAGGCGGGGAGCGCCTTGTAGTAAGGAGGATCATCAAAAAAAAACAGTTTATGTTTGTTGCCTGATTCTTCTAGGTCTGGTTACGTTGGAACAGGAGTAAATATAAATTTATTTTTTAAGACGATTCAAAATGATCCTTGTAATTTCAATGAATAAGAAACTTTTTTGACTTTGGACCTATTTCATGATATGATCCCACCATCTCCTTTTCATCATAGGATGGGCAGACGCACGGCTCGGTACCATCCTTACCTCATTAGTATACCCTCTATTCGTACTAAGCGTTTCGGTTCTACCTTTATAATGCGAACTGCTAAGGAGTGGAATACACTACCGTCGTCTGTCTTTCCTGAAAACTATAATCTGGGTCTCTTCAAGGCTAGAGTGAATAGGTGCCTTCTAGACCTTTGTGCTCCATCTTCGGCCACATCGTCACTTACCAACAGGTGAGATCGTGATCAAACAAAGGTCTATCAATGTTAAAAAAAGGGGTGAAGTGCGAGTCGGACTCGCCCATGAAGGGTTCCATAGCAGCAAGTAACATAATAAAAAACTATTTACTAGATCTCCTTTAAACCAATTTTAAAGTTTACAAAACAACAGCAACAACAAAGTTTAGTTTTTTTTGGTGGTATGTACATCATATATATTTTTTAGTTTTATCATTCTCTTATTTTAGAAGTTACGGGGGGGGGACACTCATTTTACCGCTTTGGAAGCCTCTCGCGCAAACTATTCAGTTTAGAAAAAAAAAATAGAAAACTCAATATCATTTTTGAAGACCTATACATAGATACACCACAAGTATGGGTTTGATGAAAAAAAAAATGAGTTTCAGTTCTAAGTATGGGGAACCCCAAAAACTTATTGTTTTTTTTTCTATTATTGTGTGAAAATCTTAATGCGGTTCACAGAATACATCTACTTACCAAGTTTCAACAGCATAGTTCTTATAGTTTCGGAAAAAAGTGGCTGTGACATACGGACGGACTGACAAACTGACATGACGAAACCATAAGGGATCCATAATTTGCTTACGGAACCCTAAAAATGGTAGGAAACCTTGTTGAACAAATTATGGTTATGATGTATTTACCTAAAACGCCTCCACACTGGAACTCTGATATCCTCACATGCGCCTGCCAAGGGAACTCCGCGAAGCGAGCCTCTCTACCTCCTATTATCCTCTTCTGCAGTATCCTGGATGAAGGAAGGCCGCAGTCGAACTGGAAATGACGTAGAATAGAACAAAATAGAATAGATATAGGTAACTTTTGAAACTATCATGGTTATTGTTGTGTCTGTGCCTAAATCATAATGTGAGTCTGTGGCATGCTGTGGCCACAGATAACCTATTTCCATGTAGTCGGTAGAAAAGAACAGACAGGAGTCTATGGTAGGCAGTCAGTCGGGGATGGCTGCTGCGCCAGGATAATGGTCTGTGTTTGTGGTGAGATTGAGGATCTTCCATGAGCCGCTGCTAAGGAACCAGGAAAACTTACATTGAGGTGTACCGTGTGTACGACGCTACAGTTATGTACATACTTTTCACTAGAAACGGGATATTTACCATGATTTTTGAGTTTTAAATGTTCCCGATATTTCGGCACAGTTGCATGCGCCATGATCACGGGAGAACTAACCTAAGTCTTTGGGAGTAGATGTTATTGGCAGATATATCGATCTACCCTCTTTCTCACTCTTTTATTATTACGAACGATACCACTACCATCGGTTTCATTGTCACACTTCACCCCAACTCGACACACAACACTAACGGTGTCCGGACGCGTAGCAGGTACCACACTTTTTTGATTCTTACACATTCTCACCACAGGCTTCCATACTCCAGATAATTGAAAACCATAATTTTCACTAGAAACAGGATATTTATAATGATTTTTGAGTATGCAACAACAAACCAGTTTTCAATATCGGGAACATTTAAAACTCAAAAATCATGGTAAATATCCCGTTTCTAGTGAAAATTATGTGAGATAAAGTTATATGGGTGTGTCTCAAAATCACCCAGCGTGTGATATGTGATGTGATGTGATGTTAAGTGTGACGTGATGTGACGTGATTCTGTAACAGTTGCAATAAAGTGTTAACTGGATAGTGACGTCGTATGGTGTTAGTGACTAACATACATACCTACATACATACAAATATAAATACAAACGCCGATTCTTCCAAGTTGACTCAGAGAATTGAATTTAATTCAATTTGTAGGAAATGTTGTGATTTTTTTATTAATTTGTGGCGTCTGTGGCGCGGCGGGCGAAGGTTCGCCTGTGACGCAGGAGGTTGCGGGTTCGATTCCCGCCTAGGAACAAATATTTGTACGATCTGCAGATATCTGTTCAGGGTGTTCTGGGTATTTTCTATGTATAATAAAATATATCTATCTATGTAATGTATTGTATTAAGTATATCAGTTATCTAGTACCCATAACACAAGCTCTGCTTAGCTTGGGGCTGGATAATGTTGTGTAAACTGTCCAGTATTTTTTTTTTTTTTTTTTTTATTATACTATGAGATACTTGTTCTGTGAGTGTGTCTTAAAATCACCCAGCTATGTGATATGTGATGTGATGGGATATGATGTGAAGTGCGAAGTGATGTTATGTGATCCTGTTCCAATAAAGGATAGTGACGTCGTCTGGTGTCAGTCACGTGGCAGTCTCGGAATAGCAGAGCTTGTTTTCTTGGATCGTGGTGATACCAACCTGAGCAGTGACGTCATCATCCACTCGTCTCCTGAACACGTTGTTAGGCATCACACTCCTCTGAGGCACCTGTCTCAGCCTCGGCGGAGACACCTTGTACTTCCAGTCTGATGAGGGTATGCTGAAAAGTGGTAACGAAATATTACATCATCTTTTTCATCAGCCTGGTGAAGTGACCTACTGGAAATAGGCCTTTGCGTCGTATTCACCAGATTTCGGATAACGCAGAAACTGGATTAGGCAGAATTGTTTTTGGGCGGAATACAGTAGGAATCAATAAAACCTGATCAGTTACTCCAAAGAAAAATTGTATTTTTTATTTAGTTATTGTCTGTATAAATAAGGTTTTGGGAAAAATATATTTTTCAATACAAGCTTTTATAAATAAGTGATCATAACTGTGTGCTGATCAAAATGAGCCTAAACACGGCCAGTCTACTATTATCCAGCGAGGAGTTCCATTGTCCACCTTCCGTCTCCATCATCAGATCAGCTCGTTGTCACCATTATATTGTATTGTCATCGGAACTTGACAGGTTTGCTGAATTTCAGCTCAATCGGTTGAGGATAACTACTCTAAAATTCAGTTGTAAATTCCACCCGGACGAGTTAAATAAAAGCCTAGCTTAAAAAACACACGAATGGGGTTCCACAGGCAAAGCTTTTCGCAGATGGCGCCAGCGGCGGTCCGGACTTGTCAAAGCTTTACTGCTTTGTTGTTGTGTTGTGTTTTTTGCAGTTTCTTTACGAAAACGAGTTCTATTTGGGTTCTTTTTCAACGATCGAACACTATGTATTCAACTTGGAGGCTTGTGGAACTCAAGGAAGAGTTATAGACACGAGGAGGAAAAATATCTGGAAAAAAGCGGACTTTATAGAACGGTTGATAACAGACAAAATTTCATGGATTTGGTGTATTTTTCTTACTATAGTAGTGCTTATTAGGTAAAACATTTAATATTCTTAAATGTGCTATTGAAATAGACCTAAATGCATTGTATTCTAATCACTAATAACAATTTTGATTTTAGGTTAGAATTCTATTGATCCAAATGCCGACCATGGCAATAAAAGCACTCAGGCAACACAACCGAGCCAGATAGTCGATGTTCCCGCAGCAAACACATATCATGATGTAAATAACTCCACAATCCTGCCAAAAATTACCAAACATCACATCCAAAGTTATTTTCTTCTTATTAACTCATTTCCTACTTCTTTTTCAATGTGGGTTTTTTGGGGAATATATGATTACCGCGATTGGAACAGCCTGGTAAAGAACACAGTGGCATATACAAGGTAATAAAATTAAAAACCAATCATTTCTAGCGAAAATACAACAAAATGTACTGAATTGACAGTTAACAGTGGCCGTATCGACGATGCGCCACCTGGCGGGATAAAAACGCAGTGTGGATCCCCATTGAGAACCTCCTCCTTTTTTGTGAAGTCGGTTACAAAACCCGGTAGGTGGCGCTGCATTCGGGTCACCAGGATGACGTGAACAAAGTCGCGAGCGGGCCACTAGTATACCATAAATATTAATCTTTGATGGAGAAAGATTGGAAAGATTAAGAAAAGTTTGTATGGCAACTTTGTTAACAAGAGACGGCAAGCATGAAGATAATATTGAAAGGAGAGTAAATGCTGGAAACCAAGTGAATGGGGCACTACACGCCTTTATGAGCAGCCGGAACGTGTCCAAAGAGACACGACTGGCCGTGCCTAGAGGGGTGTTAAAACCGACAAAAAAAACTCTGTCGCCACCAGCTACTGGTATGAGCTATGGTGCCGAGACGTGGACACTCACGGTAGGGCTAATCCACTAGTTCAAGGTTCCACAGCGAGCTGTGGAACGGGCTATGCTCGGAGTTTCTCTGAGAGATAAAATCCGAAATGAGATTATCCGACAGAGATCTAAAGTCATTGACATAGCCCACCGGATAAGCAAGCTGAACTGGCAATGGGCTGGTCAAATTGCCGAAGAACCAACAACCGTTGGAGTAAGCGAGTTCTTGAGTGGAGACCGCGTAGCGTGGGGCGCCCTCTGGCTAGGTGGAGCGATGACCTACGAGAGGCGGCGGCAGAAAGTGGATGAGAAGAGCCGAACATCGGGCTCAGTGGCGCGTATTGAGAGAGACCTATGTCCAGCAGTGGACTAGTGTGGGCTGATGATGATGATGACCAGGTACTTACTTATTATCGAAGCTGTCCCAGGTGTTGTCAGGAGGCTGGCAGCATGAGAACAGCCAGCCCCCGCAGCCGCGCAGCCGGGTGCCTCCGCGCAGCCAGCACGTCAGGGAGAGCGTGCAGGGGCGCACCTCCGCCCCCAGGGAACAGGTGCTGGGGTAGCCGAGGAGGGACGCCAGTGTGTTGCTGGATATCACTGGAAATTTAAACATAAATTATAGTCACGAGTCAAGGTTACGTTTTTTGGTACATTAGGTACATCTTGGAAGAAAGGAACTTGGAGAAACTGACTTTTAGAACTGATGTGTTTTATTTGATGGTCCTTCTTACTACTAGATGGGAAGTGCCAATACATAGATATGGATCTAATATTTCGGAACGGAATAATATTCTAATATTTTATATCTAACTAGCGACTCGTCCCGGCTTCGCACGGGTAGTTTCAGGATGAAAAACAGCCCCCCCCCCCTTTCCTATCCCCTCCCCTGGTAGCCTATGTCACTCAAGGTGAATGTAGCTTTCCAATGGTGAAATAATTTTTTAAATCGGCCCAGTACTTTTTGAGCCTATTCATTACAAACATACAAACATACAAAAATAGGTACAAATCTTTCCTCTTTATAATATTAGTGTAGATGTAGATATATCATACAAACATTTGCTTTGCAGCGGCAATTGAACCCGCACCTCTCGCTTCACAATCGGGTACACTCCCTCCAAAAAAAAGACAGGCTTCCTCCAAAGGAATGCCATGAAGGTACAACTATCACATTTCTTATCTTTTAAAATTTTGTCACACGATGCTCTCGAAAGTACACAATTTCATCAAATTCATGTTAAAAGTAATTTCGCAAAGATTAAGGTGGCCAAAATTCCTGAAAATATCCAAAACATGAAAATACGAACCTTCTACCGCTGTTCCCTGGCCGGTCACATTTAAAATCACTAATGTCACCAGCATTCCTGAATTTAGTCTCCATCTTGGTTTCTTGATCAGTTCCTCTTTATTTCTCATTCTAAAACTATCACTTCTATTATCCTCTTCATTTCTAAATCTCCTTATCTTTGTTTTTGATACGTTCTCATCTTCTTTAACGGGTGTTTTATTATTTGTACTAATTGTGTTATTATATCCATAGTTTCTTATAGTTTCATCATTATCATTTAAAAGTATATCATTATGCTCTATTTTATCGCTATATTCAATAGAATTTTCATTATCATTAACAGAATTACTTGAGATCTCTCTTCTGTCTTGTTTTACCATAACCATTTCTGTATCATTCTTCTTTTCGAAGACTCCATGTCTAATATCTTTAGCATTCACTTCGCTGTTTGCAAAGTCTCCAAAATCGTATATTCTCTTCAGCGTAGTCCCGTTTTGAGGAGTCGTTTCATGATGACACGTCCATCGAACGGCATGGCTCACCTTAGGCATGGCGCGATCTTGTGGGACATATCGTATGTGGCGATTACGTGCTCATTAGATGTAGAAGCTGGAAAAGACAAATATGTATATGTAGGTACATAAAAGACGCACTTTTAGGGCTTAAAATTTCGGCGTTGCGGCGTCGCAACGCAGTTATGTGTTTAAGCCAGTGGCGGTCCGAGGGGGGGGGTCATGATCTCCATGACCCCCCCCCCCCCCCCCCCCCCCCTGCCAAAAATCATTCACGATAACTTGAAAAATCTCCTAAAACTAGAAAAAGCTAAAGAAAGCAGAATATTTCGCGGCTCGCTCCGCTCGTTTTATGTTCTAATAATGGGTATCTTTATTACTGCACTCTCCTCGAGCTAAATAAACAGAATTTTTCAGGGCTCGCTTGCTCGCCTTTATATGTTCTGCCCCCCTATTCCCTATCTTGAAAGTCACTCAGTGATTCAGTGAACGTTTGACAAGTAAAATTAGCATCAATTGAAAATTCTTAATGTATATTTTTTTATTTTAGTTATTCTACTTGTCATACATTAGTCACCGAGTGACTTTCAGTCAGAGAATACGGGCGCTGGTCATAGGTATCCTTAGTACCTACTTCTCCTCGAGCTAAAAATAGTATAATACTTATAAGACGATTCAAATTAATCCTTGTGATTTCAATGAATAAAGTAGGTATTTTTGATTTTTGTACTAGAGCCAAGATCTTGAGCTGCGACCGCGCCTCGTTTAAGCCCTATGTGGGGACATCTATAAGAGTTTATTGAACACCGACCTAGCTTGCAGAGAGAGTTACAATCAAGTTTTAGTAAAACGGAAACTGCTTTACTGAAACATGACTTCACTGAGACTTTGTTGACTTGAAAATAGTGTGGCGTTGCAAATTGCATTAAGGTGTGCAAAAACGCAAAATTACCAATGTTAGATTTGATTTTTAACCCCCGACGCAAAAACGACGGGGTGTTATAAGTTTGACGTGTCCGGGTGTGTGTGGCTGTGTGTGTGTCTTATGTGTGGCTGTGTATGTATCTGTGTGTGTGTCTGTGTGTGTGTCTGTCTGTGGCATCGTAGCTCCCGAACGGACGAACCGATTTTTTTTTTATTTGAAAGGTGAATTTGCCGGGAGTGTTCATAGCTATGTTTGATTAAAATCACTTCAGCCGTTTCATTGCGTTGAGGGTTTTTTTAATTTTTACATAATTAATTACTTGTTAACTGACTATATCAAGTACAATATTCAAATTATAAATATGCATGGATACTACATTATAATTCCGAGGGATCACTGTACCAGAAACACAATAGGACAATATTTTCACGATAGAAAAAAACCCAAAGTTACCTTTTGCCTAGATTTGATTGTTTATTAAAATGGTGCATATTATTGGGTACAAAATTAGATAAATAAAACCAATACAATAAAACCTAGGGACTAATATTTACTCTGTGCGTAGGGTGTACTGTAGGGGGTGTTTAGTAGTAGTAGAGCTTTTTTGTGAAAGGGTTCGTCCGGGGAAGTACTACCACCATACTTATTTCTGCCGCAAAGCAGTAGTGCTCGCATTGCTGTGTTCCGGTTTAAAGGGTAAGGGTGCCGGTGAAATTACAGGCACATGAGACTTTTCATCTTTATGTCACAGGGTGGCGGGCGCAGTGCAGTGCCACATAGGGCGCGACCTAGGTGGACGTGACCTATGAGGTAATGCACTGTTCATAGGCAGAGGTTACCGCTTAACATCAGGTGGGCCCTCAGCTTGTTCCGTCATTAAGGTAGTATAAAAAAAAAAAACGGGTTTTGTAAAATTGTCTTTATTTTAAGAGATATTCAATAAAAACTGCTTTTTCGTGCGGCGCGAGGCGTTTTTTCTTTATAAAGATTTCTGCCTAAGGTATAGTACATTATGGTACTTAGTGTGTAATGTTGGTGATTACCGCTGAGGCGCCATTGAGACCCAAGCCGTTAGGTGAGGGTCTTAAGAGAGCCGAGGACGGTAAACATCAATACACACGTGTACCATACGAAGTTTTTCAACACACTCGTGAAAAAAAAAAGTAATACACACTTCTGTGTAAATGTTCAACTGTTTTTATAACTCACTTGAGAATAATAGCAATGAAAAAGTCACAGTTTGATTACAGGTGTAAAACAGAAGTTCACACTCTGTGTAAATGTTCAACTGTCTCTATAACTCACTAGTGAATAATAGCAATTAAAAAGTCACAGTTTGATTACAGTTTGATTAATTATGTGCCTAATTGCGGTGAAATTAGAGCCACTTCATGAGCAAGTGTGTTGAAAAGTATTTTAATATCCATGAATGCTGTAATACTGACTTTAAAAAATAAAGGAAAGTCTCCAATATGTAATACTTCCTAACTTCAATATTTAAAGTACTTTTCCTCCATGTAGCAAGGCCGTGGGACACACTGTAGCAAGACCGTGGGACACACTGTATACTATAGGTGTTAAAATCTCCTCAATACGATTTCTAAGATGCTTATGCTATCTTAGAAATGAAGTTGATGTTATTTATTGGTTTCTATGCTCAGAATAAATTAGTATTCTTCTACTAAAGCCTAATTAATCAAAAGAAATTTCAACTTTCTTAGCTTGAGGAGGTCGTGTGCTATAAGTCCAACGACGCGTGATCGCTTTCGCGTTATTGTCACCGGTCTGTAAACATTTTAATTAAATTTGCATGCTCATTTTGTGTCAAAGAAATCTCATTAATAAGGGTTGGTCTTGGACTGTCTAGAACACAATTTGACTACATTTGATGTTTGCCTAGAGCTTAAAGTGACGACTACATAATCGGTCTGTCACTCAAATCTACTTTATCACAAATTGACTAGTGCTGTATTTTTATTTTTGACATCGCCTTATTAGCCGTCGAGAGCATTAAGAATTGTATTTACAAGTAAATAATTTTGTATAAATTAAAAAAAACTCAACGCAATGAAACGGCTGAACCGATTCTGATCAAACATAGCTAAGAACACTCCAGACAAATTCAGCTTTCAGACAAAACAAAAATTGAAATCGGGTCATCCGTTCGGGAGCTACGATGCCACAGACAGACACACACACACAGATACGTCAAACTTGTAACACCCCGTCGTTTTTGCGTCGGGGGTTAAAAAGGGCGCAAGCAGCAAAATTATCAAGCTTAGTTTAGTTTTTTAACTGTCTAACAGGGGTTCCCAAAGTGGGCGATAACGCCCCCTTGTGGGCGCTGCCCAAAGGGGGGCGGTAAGAGACCCAGAAAAAAAAGGGGCGTCAAATCAGACACATTTTCTTATTTTAATAGTTATTAGTACTCCCAGATAGGTCATTTTCGTAGATAATAGACCGCGGGCAATCATGTTTTAACAAGTTTTTGTTAAATAACCCGATTTGTGCATGTTTAATCTCCGCTAATATAGCTCACAATAATTAATTTAATTTGAAGTTATATTGGTTTTAAGTAGGTGAAAAAATGAGGGCGCTAAAAACTTATTTATTCTCAAAGTGGGCAGTAGACAAAACAAGTTTGGGAAGCCCTGGACTAAATCAGGAACAATATTCAGATTATAAATATGCATGGATACTACATTATAATTACGAGAGATCACTGTACCAGAAACACGATAGGACAATATTTTCAAAATGCTGGTATAGCACATGCTGACTAATGGGCCGTAGGTGATCCATTTTAGTCTCCAGATTATTATTTTAAACCATTTTTATTTTATGAAATGCAAAATAAATCTTGTGTGTCATGCTGTCATTAAAACGGGTTGACCGAATAACCCGATTTAGGGTATTGAATCTGCCATTAGGTTTTCAGAATAAATAAATCATCTTCGTTGTAACTTCTGCTTGAGTCTCCCTTTTTCAAAGACCGACCACTTTCATATATACTCGGATCTCCATCGTCTTACCGTTTTATATCCTGACATTGACATTGGCAAAATTGTAGAAACTAAAGCCACAGTAGCTACAAATAAAAGAAGAAGAAGAATCTGCCATTTTTAAAAGAAACGTTGACATTTATATTGAATTACGTTTTAATGTATTTTTTCGAGCTATTTCGTGTAAAATACTTTAACTGGTGTAACTTAGATAAATAATAGCACATGCCTAGTGTAGTTATATATAAGTGTATTGAGTGTCTTTTTGAAACTGAATTTTGAACCAGTTAGCCTCGCTCGACTGAGCTAAAATTTGGCATTCTTTTCTAGTTCCGACTTCCGACGACAATACAATATGATGGTGACAGCGAGCTGATCTGATGATGAAGACGGGAGGTGGACAACGGAACTCCTCGATTGTTAATAGTAGACTGGTCGTGATTGGGCTCATTTTGATCAGCTCACGGTTCTGCTTACTAATTTTATCATCATCATCAGGCAGACGTACATTTTACAAAAGCTTTTTTGTAAAAAATAATTTTGTAAAAATTCAAAAAACCCTCAACACAATGAAATGGCTGAACCTATTTTAATCAAACGTAGCTAAGAACACTTCCGACAAATTCTCCTTTCAAACAAAAAAAAACGAAATAGGTTCATCCGTTCGGGAGCTACGATGCCACAGACAGACACACACACAGACACACACACACACAGATACACACATAGACACACACACACAAAGACACACACACACACAGACACGTCAAACTTATAACACCCCGTTGTTTTTGCGTCTGGGGTTAAAAATTCATTTTTCACAAACACTTATTTTGAATGAAAGTTGGTGTGGAGCATGAAAAAAAGACGTGTGTTTTTTAATAAAATAAAAAAATACAACTCTACTAGTTAATTTAATACTATCACCGTGTTACACGCTTACAATTTCACTTATCAGTAATGCTCGCTGTAAAAACCCAACAACGAGGTATCCAATACATATTTTGGAACTGGTGAAAGTGAATGACCTCATCGCTGTGCCGTTTTCGCTCTGCAAGCCAACAATGGAATCCTTTGAGCACTTTCTTACAAATAAGTAATATGACATTTACATGGCAGTACATACATCTAAGATTTATGTTCGCAAAACAGTCCCACAAATAACCCCCCCCCCCCCCCTCCCCCCTAAAAGCCCTCCGCATCAAAACTCATCAAAATTCGCTTAACCGTTACGGAGTGGAACCACAAATAACGCGAGCGTAGCCGCGGGCGTTAGCTAATAAACCATATCTATAGCACCCAGCGATAACGCAGTGTATTTGTTGTTTATCCATTATTATTATTTTATTCTATAATCAATACTCTTCGCAGCGCACGCGATGTAAAGAATATTTAAGGTAATTTTTTTAGACCTTGAGTTACATTATTGGAATTTTAGTAAGGATCCCCAATTTTTTTGAAAATATAATATAGCCTATGTCACCCGGGGATAGTGTAGCTTTCCAACAGTGAAATAATTTTTCAAATCGGTTCAGTAGTTTCGGAGCCTATTCAATGCAAACAAACAATCAAAATTTCATGCAAAAAAAAAGTTTTTTTCCCCAAAGAGGTAGGCAGAGCCTCAATATGCCTCTTCACTGCATCGTGGAATATAGACGTGATAAGTGGTGAGCTCATCGCTGCCATTGCTTCCCACGACTGACTCGGCGAACGCTTTCTTCTAGTAATATCACATTCTTTAGTAATCTAGCAGCCAGGACAAACCTTATACCAACGAATCTTATCAACAAGTCCGGGTAAACTTTTATAAAAATGTAAATAAGTAACCCCCCCACTCCCTTTCCCCTACTATTTTTAGTGTTCTTACACCCATTTTCATGCAAATAAAACCGCACCCAATGTTGTTCATCATCAGACCATTTCGGAGACGGATTTCGTCAAAAATGGGCAATCAGAACTCAACATTCTAGATTCTAGCTCCAAAAATGCACTCCAAATAACTAGCTAACTTCTCAGAAAGTTTCATTGTACGTGGCATTTTGTCGGCCTATAAATAAATAATGCTAGACAGTTCACACAATATTATCCAGCCCCAAGCTAAGCAGAGCTTGTGTTATGGGTACTAGATAACTGATATACTTAATACAATACATGGCATAGATAGATTGTTTTATTATACACTAGCGACTCGCCCCGGCTTCGCACGGGTAGCCCCCGGTGAAAAACAGCCACTCCCCTCTCCCCCCCCCATCCCCCGATATTATTACTTATATGGTTATATTATATTATATGGTTTGATTTATTACTTATTCTGCTATTCGGAGCGGAGAATAATCCACCAAAAAAGAGATAACTAACACCGGTCCAGCCGATCTTGAGTTATAAGTGGTGTAACTAACACGACTTTGTTTTATATATATAGATATTAAGTACCCAGAAGACCCTGAACAAATATCTGCAGATCGTACAAATATTTGTTCCAAGGCGGGAATCGAACCTCCTGCGTCGCAGGCGAACCGCCCGCCGCGCCACAGAGGTCGTCAAAATGATGATGATGGTGACAATTAAATTAGAGCCAATTTAGAATTTCTAATCGATGTCACGGAGTCATTGAAGATGTAGATCGTGTGATCGATTCAATAAAACCGAGAAACGAGAGAGTGTTCTATTCTAAAGGTTCCGTATGCCGACAACGGGCTGCCAAATGGAACCCTATTGCTTCCTACGCCGTCTGTGCGTCCGTCTGTCTGTATTCAATAGATTTAGAACACGTCCGCCAGATTCACAGGGATATCTCGGCAACCGTAAAGGCTGGCTTACATTTCCCGCGTCCTCAGTGGCGTGCACAGTGGCGATCAGTGGTAAGACAACGCGTTCGCGTTGGTTCGGCCTCAGCTTTACTAAAATACTTTGAAATCCAAAATAGATTAAATGTGTGACACTTATATTCTACTTTTCACTAGAAAAGTATTCATATTCCCTTTATTGCAACAATGATGGTACAACCCGGTAAGTGCAGTCCAAACGTTCTACCGGCATCTAGTACCCATAACACAAGCTCTGCTTAGCTTGGGGCTACATAATGTTGTGTGAACTGTCCAACATGATTACACGTTAACTTTCACAACGAAAACAATTACACGTCACGACAAAAAAGGGCGCTTATTCGCTATGACCAAACGTAACATAACGCGGTCTCGTTACGATATCGGCGTGTAATCATCGTTAAATCGTATTCCGTAAGCCAATGTCAGTACCTACCCTTAGTACGAGAATTTGACAGTATTCGAAACTATATGATGTTTCGTTTCCTTCAATACATTTTCTGACAGCGTCCTTAGTTTTCTCCTCGTTTCCGCTAGGGGCGCTGCTAGAAAATGTATGGAAGGAAACGAAACTTCATATAGTTTTGAATATGTATAAATTTTATTTCAACGCATAGATCATCACAAGAATAAAACAAAAATGTCTAAAAACAATACCCAAAACTATACTCTACTATACTTACACATACCTACATTTGTAACACTCCACACTGCACCCACACCCACACATACATCCACACACCCACGAACATATACATAGATTCATACACACATACACATACATACTCATGCACCCACACACTTTTATCATCGTGATCAATCTGTTTGTAGCAACTAGTAAGTTTTGTTTGATATATCGTACTAAGTAGAATCTTTTGTTAATTTTAAGCTGTGTAGACCTTTTTTGCCCATAATTTTGTTAAGGTTAAACATAAGTAAATCGCTGTTGGTTTACCAAAAACAATAAAATAAAATAAAATACTGTCAAATTCTCGTACTAATCCCCCAGATTTCATAAACGCGACGAAGCGCGGTACAAGCTTGTTACGAACTGCTAAAATAACATGCTTGTATCTTTCGCGTTTCAAAACACGGACTAAACGCGGTTTTTTTTGTTTTTGACGACCTCTGTGGCGCGGCTGGCGATGGTTCGCCTGCGACGCAGGAGGTTGCGGGTTCGATTCCCGCCTCGGAACAAATATGAATTGTGCAATCTGCAGATATTTGTTCAGGGTGTTCTGGGTGTTTTCTATTCATAATAAAAAATATCTATCTATGTAATGTATTGTATTAAGTATATCAGTTAACTAGTACCCATAACACAAGCTCTTGCTTAGTTTGGGACTAGATAATGTTGTGTAAACTTGTCCAGCATTATTTATTATTATTTATTTATTTATTATTATTATTTTCATAAAAAAGGTAAATAATAAGATTGCACCAAAGTGTTTTTATATCATATTGAATACTGTATATCTACAATAAACATACTATAACTATTAATTAGCTGTTACTGCTTGGTGACAAATAAAAACACATTTTAGCACAAGTACCTATCTCCAATATGCTGCGAATCCCCTGGACGGCACGTAGGACGAACGTGTCACTGCTCAAGGAACTCAAGATAACTACTAGGCTTTCCTCCATCTGCCACCAGCTAGTCCAAGAGTGTTTTCTCATATAGGACGGAAAGGCAGAGGTTACTGCTTAACATCAGGTGGGCCATCTGCTTGTTCCGTCATTCACGTAGTCACAGATAACATAATACTATACATACACTAGTGTGTTCGGCCTAAGAATATACCAACCCCTCCGTATCCTCCCGTGGATGTCGTAAAAGCCGACTAAGGGATTACCCGGACTTGTTGATAAGAATCGTTGGTATACGATTTGTCCTGGCTGGTAGCTTATTATGAAATGTGTCTGAAAGAAATCGTTAGCCTAGTCAGTCGTGGGAAGCAATAGCGGCGATGAGCTCACCACTTGTCACATCTATATTCCACGAAGGTGCAACCCACTGTGAAAAAAGGCCCATTGAAGCTCTGCCTACCCTTTCGGGGAAAAAGGCGTGTGTCTATGCATGTATATATAAAAAAAAAACATTGTTCTAATGCGTTAGGGGTATCAAAGCTAAACTGATGATATTTATGAGACACTATCAATTAATACAATGACATGTGTGTTAAGTCTCCTAGTTCTCGCGAACTTAACTTTCGCTATCTGAAGAAGTGTTGATGAGCTGTGATGAGCAAAAACACCAAAAAATAGTAATTACACGCCACAAGCGAGACCATCCACCTTAAAATTTATTTAATCGATCTGGCATAGGTACATGTCCAAACAAATCTTTAAGTTTGTGTGATTATACCATACATAGTTACATACCATGCACGTATTTTTAATTTAAATCCATAACACACTAAGACTGTCTTTATATGTAATTGAACTTGCACCTAACACTTTTTTGTTTATTCAAAATTTAAAAAAAAAACAAAGTTTGTACCTAATATTTAAAAGGGGTTGGGTTTAGAATCGTTTGGCAGGAGGAGGAGGGTGGGAGTAGGGGGAGAGGAAGGGGAGGGGTACCCCTTTGCCCCTGGTACCAGTCCCATAACAAGGTAACTTATAGTTTTCGAGAAAAAAAATAAAGAAATTTTTGAGGTTAAGTATGAAATTTTTGAATTGGAAGTGTCAGATGTTACGGGAGGCATCGCCAACTTGCAGGGAGGGTGCAGGAAATTCCAGCCTCGGCCCCCTTGTCCAGGAAACTTGTGCTTTTAAAGAAAAACAATAAAGAAAATTTTACAAAATCGGAACGTAAAATAATAATATTAATGATTTAATTAATGAGTAGGTACCTCTATCTGTAGAGAAGGGATGTTGAAAGAAAAAAGAGATATCCTTTTGAGGAATTAATTAACGTTATAAATTATGGATTTTTTATTGTTGACTGACTGTGTGACTCGACACAGAGCACCCCGACAATAGTTGGTTAGGTCCGAAAAGAGTGGCAGACCCGATACGGAGCACCCCGACTCCACGTGGTACTGTGCGTCACGCCCCTAGAGTGTATATAAAAACGCGGAGCCAGTAGCTCGCGTGGGAGATCTTGAGTGGAGCAAGCCCGCGAGGCCGAGCGGAGTGAAGGGGGGAGCTGGCGAGCGAAGCGAGCCGGTGACCTCCGTAGCGTAGCAAAGGTCGAGTGGGTGAAGCGACACTCAAGGGCGACCTCGCGAGAGTACTGGCGGGAGCACATACCGGAGTCCGACATTTAAAATATCCATACTTAACAAAAAAAATACTTAACTTTATTTTTTTCTCGAAAACTGTAAGTTACCTTTGCATAGGAGTGGTACCAGGGGCGAGGGGGTACAAATCCCCCACTCCCGCCCCCCTCTCCCATCCTCCTCCTACCAAACGATTGTAAAGTTTTACCAAAATCTCATACTTAACCTCAAAATTTTCTTTATTTTTTTTCTCGAAAACTATAAGTTACCTTGTTATGGGATTGGTACCAGGGGTGAGGGGGTACCCCTCCCCCTCCACCACCCCCCATCTCCCCCTCCTCCTCCTGCCAAACGATTCTAAATTTTTACCTTTAAAAGCCTTCCGTATGCGCCAGAAACGGTGCAAACCTGGGATAAGCTTCTATTCGTGTCATCTATCGATTCCATAAGAATCCACGACTACTCGACTTAGGGCCACACTTTTTGCTAATTTGCCTGTACCACAGATAAAATAATACTATACCTTTACTAACAGTTTTATAAGAAACTGTCAAACCACGGGTCTAGATATTAGTTAGTTGGTCATTCGTACAACATTACATGCAGTTTGTTGAGATAATATAAATAAATAAAACCGGCCAAGTGCAAGTCGGACTTGCGCACGAAGGGTTCCGTACCATTATCTATAAAAACGGCAAAAAAAACACGTTTGTTTTATGGGAGGCCCCTTAAATATTTATTTTATTTTGTTGTTTAGTATTTGTTGTTATAGCGGCAACAGATATACATGTGTCTAACTATCACGGTTCATGAGATACAGCCTGGTGACAGTCGGACAGACAGACAGACAGACGGACAGTCGAGCCTTAGTAATAGGGTCCCGTTTTACCCATAGGGTACAACACCCTAACAATAGGAGCTAACTTCGTTTTCGTGTGGAGGTATACCTCCATAACATTGATTGGAAAGCATCAAATCTGGGTCATCCACAAACTTAAAACCAACTTAACATTTGATAAAGGACTTAATAAAGACTTACCTCGCCTTTCACTTTTAGAAAACACTTTCACTCAGCATAAAACTTATCACTTGCTTATCATTGGCGATTAAAAGAAGAAAAAACACGTTCTTATTTTAAAATAAAAATCATCTGTTTTGTTTTTTTTTGTTTTTTATTTTTAATGTCGTCCACCAAGCAAGGCGGTTTGATACAGACTGACTTTAAAACCAGTCTTCTAAGGCAGGTTTCACACTGCGTATTTACGGTGTGATATTTTACAGTACAGAAAGTATGTGGTTAAGGTAGTTGCTTACGCTTGTGGCGCGAAATTGGTGTTTTTAACCCCCGACGCAAAAACGACGGGGTTTTATACGTTTGACGTGTCTGTGTGTGTGTTTTTGTGTGTGTGAGTGTGTGTTTGTCTGTGGCATGGTAGCTCCCGAACGGATGAACAGATTTAGTTTTTTTTTTTTTTGCTGGAAAGGTGAATTTGTCTGGTGTGTTCTTAGCTATGTTTGATCAAAATAGGTTCAGCCGTTTCATTGCGTTGAGGGCTTTTTAATTTTTATAAAATTAATTACATGTTTACTCATCACAGCTCATCAACACTTATTGAGATAGTGAAAACTGATTTGGAGAAAATAAGAAAATAAAGAAAATAAAAGCATGATAAAACTAAAAAAAAATATGATGTACATTACTAAGTAAACTTCCACCGAAAATTGGTTTGAACGAGATCTAGTAAGAAGTTTTTTTTAATACGTCATAAATCGTAAACTGCAATTATATATTATGAAATTTTATATTATGTTACTTCCTGCTACGGAACCCTTCATGGGCCAGTCCGACTCGCACTTGGCCGCTTTTTTTATGTTTGTTACCTCTTATCTCCGTCATTTATGAAGCAATTTGTTTTTTTTTTAGTTGACTCTATTTACTTCCAGATTGGTCCCATTTTCATCAAAATCTGGTTCTGATGATGGGATCCATGAGGAATTGAGGGAACTCCTCAAATATTATAGGCACACAGCGATTTCGGTACAGCAACAAGTCAGGCATGTGTATTCAGAAAGTGCCATTTAAATAAATAAATGATTTCCATGGCTCTGTGCTTCGGAGGGCACGTTAAGCTGTCGGTCCCGGCTGTTATTGATTAATAGCAGTCGATAAGCCATGTCAGAGGCCCTCGGGCGGCTTGACAAACTCTGACACCAGAGGCCAGCACTACCTCATACGAAACGAAACGAAACGAATAAATAAATAATGCTGGACAAGTTCACACAACATTATCTAGCCCCAAGCTAAGCCAGAGCTTGTGTTATGGGTACTAGATAACTGATATACTTAATATAATACAATACATAGATAGATATTTTTTATTATACATAGAAAAGACCCAGAACACCCTGAACAAATATCTGCAGAACGCACAAATATTTGTTCCGAGGCGGGAATCGAACCCCCGAATTTGCTGAAGTGGAACTGATGTAGAAGACCAGAGATGGCAAAATCTAGTATTGGGGATAAATTCCAAGCTTCGAAGTCAGTTTTTTTTTCGAAAATAATTATTTATTAAATATTATTTTGTTGTGAAAAATCTTAATAGTAGTAAAAAAAGCATTATTACAGTAATCTTTAAGTCATTAGTATTACAAAAAAAAACATCAGTGTGCACTTTCCTTTACTCTGCGAGCGAAAGGCTACCATCTTATAGTTTTATTTTCTACTGAGATAAGATATTGGTATTAGTTTGTTTGGTAAACTCTTTTGCTCCAAGTCGTCGTTTCGTATGAGGTAGTGCTGGCCTCTGGTGTCAGAGTTTGTCAAGCCGCCCGAGGGCCTCTGACATGGCTTATCGACTGCTACTAATCAATAACAGCCGGGACCGACAGCTGAACGTGCCCTCCGAAGCACAGAGCGATGGAAATCCGCACATAACTTAGAAAAGTCATTGGTGCGGAGCCTAGGATCGAACCCGGTATCGTTGGATTCTGAGTTGCACTATTGAACCGTTCGGCTACCATGTGAAAATAGTATTAAAAAATACATACATAGACACGCGCCTTTTCCCCGAAAGGGTAGGCAAAGCCTCAAATGGGCTTCTTTTCACTGTAGGTTGCACCATCGTGGGAAATAGACGTGACAAGTGGTGAGCTCATCGCCGCCATTGCTTCCCACGACTGAGTCTGCTAACGCTTTCTTCCAGTAATAACACATTCCATAAGCTAGCAGCCAGGACAAATCTTATTCCAACCAATCTTACAAACAAGTCAGGTAATATTCAAAAATCTAATTTATTAAATGGTGGCACGGATCAACGTCATCAGCCTATATCAGTTCACTGCTGGAAATAGGCCTCTCCCAATGCGCGCCATTGAGACAGATTTCCAGCTCTTCTCATCCACTTTCTGCCGCCGCCTTTCGTAGGTCTTCGCTTCACCTAGCCAGAGGGCGCCTATATACAACTAACACAAGAAGGTATGTACAAAATTAAAAAAATACATATGAAACAGTTGTGCTACCTGAAGACCGCTGCTAACGATCTAAAGGTAGCTCAACTGATCCAAATCACTACAAGGCGGAAACGTCCCTAGATACTGGCTGCATTGTCACGTGAATGGCAATACTAATGCGTTGAGCCAGATAAGAGCCAGCTCTCGGGTCACGCGTCGCTTCGACCATACGCCATGAAAAAAAGTAGGTACAGTTCTCAGTTCGGGGGGTGAACAACTAGTACCTACATATAAGGTCGTATCTCAAAGCCCTCCGTCTCCTCCCGTGGATGTCGTAAAAGGGATTACCCGGACTGTTAGTAAGATTCGTTGGTATAAGATTTGTCCTGGCTGCTGTTATTACTGGAGGAAAGCCTTAGCTGAGTCAGTCGTGGCACAGATATAAGAATACTATACTAGTAGTCGTGGTAAGCAATGGCGGCGTTGAGCTCATCCCTTGTCACGTCTATAATCCCACAATGGCGCAGCCCATAGTGAAAAGAGGCCCAATGAGGCTCTGACTCCTCTTTCGGGGAAAAAAGGCATGTGTCTATGTACCAGTATGTATGTGATTTAAAAAAGGCATGTGTCTATGTACCAGTATGTATGTGATTTAAAAAAGGCATGTGTCTATGTACCAGTATGTATGTGATTTAAAAAAGGCATGTGTCTATGTACCAGTATGTATGTGATTTAAAAAAGGCATGTGTCTATGTACCAGTATGTATGTGATTTAAAAAAGGCATGTGTCTATGTACCAGTATGTATGTGATTTAAAAAAGGCATGTGTCTATGTACCAGTATGTATGTGATTTAATAAATCATGGGTACATAAGACGAGCGTGAAAGGAACAGTCGGAATGGGGAGACCTCGGCAAACGTATTCAGACCAGGTCGGAGACGTTCTGGAGAAAGGCCAGGTCAAGAGTACTCTTAACCGATGAGCATGTATGAAGAATGTTATGAGAGTGAATGATGCAAAAGAGGTGTGTCAGGATCGTAGCAAGTGGAAATCCGTGGTCTCTGCCTACCCTTTCGGGAAATAGGCGTGAGTTTATGTATGTATGTATGTATCATCAATACGATGAGGTTCATCCGGTAGTCAGCATGGTATCTCTTAACGGGATCTTCGTAAATGGCATCTAACGGTTACCCCAGTGTTGACACAATTAATTTACTGGGCTCGATTAAGATTGCAAATAAAATATAGAAATCTATATATATAAAACAAAGACGACCTCTGTGGCGGGGCGGGCGAACGTTCACCTGCGATGCCAGAGGTTGCGGGTTCGATTCCCGCCTCGGAACAAATATTTGTGCAATATGCAGATATTTGTTCAGGGTGTTCTGGGTATTTTCTATGTATAATAAAAAATATCTATCTATGTTATATATTGTATTAAGTATATCAGTTATCTAGTACCCATAACACAAGCCCTGCTTAGCTTGGGGCTAGATAATGTTGTGTAAACTGTCCAGCATTATTTATTTATTGATTTATTTATAAAGTCGTGTTAGTTACACCACTTATAACTCAAGAACGGGTGAACCGATTTGGCTGAAAATTGGTGGGGAGGTAGCTTAGAACCAGGAAATTGACATAGAGGAAAGGGATACGAGGGGGGAGGGGTTCACCGGGGGCTACCCGTGCGAAGCCGGGGTGAGTCGCTATTACTTAATACAATTATTACAGAAGAAAAAAAAGAATTCGAAGCTAGGAATTTATCCCCTCTTCCTCGCAACGTATTCCTCAATGCTGAGGGTCGTGACTCCCTCCATGAATCACCTTTTGCCGGACGGTTTTGGGCAAACGAGTTTTTTTTTAACTGTGGTAGACCTTTGTTTGACCACGATCTCACTGTTGGTAAGTGACGATGCGGCCGAAGATGAAGCACAAAGGTCTAGAAGGCACCTATTCACTCTAGGCTTGAAGAGACCCAGATTATAGTTTTCAGGAAAGACAGACGACGGTAGTGTATTCCACTCCTTAGCAGTTCACATTATAAAGGTAGAACTGAAACGTTTAGTACGGTTTGGACGATCTGTTGCCAGCGAGCTGCACGGCTTCGTGGAGTTTTGAGTCGAGAGTGGTGCGGATCTGGTCTGACCAACGTAACGGGCTTCGGCCTCGTAGCCTCTTTCTCGC